>JAVGWX010000013.1:33604975-35002475 GCA_036924085.1 Ariolimax columbianus | reverse complement strand
CTGCGGCGATCCTAGTGAGGCTTTTTACACATCCGTCCTCCGCCTACCGGTGTGTGTGGTCCGTACGTCTCCGACAGATATCTGGTTGATACTGCAAGTAGGCATATGCGTGTCTCAAAGATTAAGCCATGCATGTCTAAGTTCACACTGTCTCCCAGTGAAACCGCGAATGGCTCATTAAATCAGTCGAGGTTCCTTAGATGACACGATCCTACTTGGATAACTGTGGCAATTCTAGAGCTAATACATGCTTACCTAGCTCCGAACCTCGCGGAAAGAGCGCTTTTATTAGTTAAAAACCAATCGTCGTTTCCTCTCGTGGGGTTGCGGCGTCCCCACAAATGTTTGCCCTTTCAAATGTCGATGGTACGTGACATGCCTACCATGTTTGTAACGGGTAACGGGGAATCAGGGTTCGATTTCGGAGAGGGAACATGAGAAACGGCTACCTCATCCAAGGAAGGCAGCAGGCGCGCAACTTACCCACTTCCGGAACGGGGAAGTAGTGACGAAAAATAACAATACGGGACTCTTTCGAGGCCCCGTAATTGGATTGAGTACACTTTAAACCCTTTAACGAGGATCTATTGGAGAGCAAGTCTGGTGCCAGCAGCCGCGGTAATTCCAGCTCCAATAGCGTATATTAAAGTAGTTGCAGTTACAAAGCTCGTAGTTGGATCTCAGGCGCAGGCTGGTGGTCCGGCTCTCGCCGGTTCACTGCCCGTTATCTCCTGCCCTACCGTCTGCCAGCTCTCTCCCGCAGGTGCTCTTCGCTGAGCGTCCCGGGTGGCCAGCGCGTTTGCTTTGAAAAAAATTAGAGTGATCAAAGCAGGCCTCGCCTGCCTGAATAATAGTGCATGGAATAATGGAATAGTACCTAGGTTCTATTTTGTTGGTTTTCGGAACTGGAGGTAATGATTAACAGGGACCAACGGGCGCATTCGTATTCTGGCGTTAGAGGTGAAATTCTTGGATCGCCGCAAGACGAGCTACTGTGAAAGTATTTTTGAAGAAAGTTTTCATTAATCAAGGACGAAAGTCAGAGGTGCCAAGACGATCACATACCGTCGTAGTTCTGACCATAAACGATGCCGACTAGCGATCCGCAGGAGTTGCTTCGATGACTCTGCGGGCAGCTTCCGGGAAAGCAAAGTGTTTGGGTTCCGTGGGAGATATGGTTGCAAAGATGAAACTTAAAGGAATTGAAGGAAGGGCACCACCAGAAGTGGAGCCTGCGGCTAAATTTGACTCAACACGGCCAACACTGAAATGATTGACAGGCCTAGAGCCCTTTCGTTGGGTCTAATAGTGATTGTGTGCTGGAATTAGACACTCGAAAATCTGGGGCTACGCTTCCGGTGGCTTGACTATCTCGCATCCAGTGTTCGATAAAGGAATTGACGGAAGGGCGCCACCAGGAGTGGAGCCTGCGGCTTAAGTTGACGAAACACGCCAACACTGTAAAATGACTGAAAGACTGAGAACACTCTCGTTGGGTCAAATTGGAAACGTGTACTGGTATTACACCCACAGAAAACAGATCAGTTGTACCGTTCTAATGAAAGAGCGTCTGCTTAGGTAACCCTGCTTAACCCTACATAAATCGCAGGTTCCAGACTCTTGGGCATTGACTGACTAAAAAGCCCTCTTTTGGTTCGTTGGGTATAATAGTGAACGGGTGCTGGTATTAGACCCTCAGAAGACAGGTCAGTTTTACCCTACTAATGATAGGGCGTTGCTACGGTAGTCCTGCTCAACTCGAGAGGAATCGCAAATCGCAGACATTTGGTCCACGTGCTAGGCTAATAAGCCAACGGCGCGAGGCTACCATAGAAGGAATTACGGCAGAACGTCTCTAAGCCGGAATCCCGTCATAAATCTCAGCACCACTGCGATGTGAGCCTAAGATAGGGTTGGGGCCTGGGGCTCGCGTCCCAGCCCAACCCGTTCGAGCCAAAGAAAGAGGTCTCTGCCGTCCGCCGATCAAAGCGGGCGGGAGGCTGCCAGATATTCACCCCATACGGCGATAAGGTGTGAAACCACTAGTAGAAGACTTAGTTCTCGGTCGGGGTGTCGTAAGCATTAGAGCAGCCACCTCACTGCGAACTGTTGAGACGGAACCCCTTGAACATGAGATATGTCCGTACACCAGGCGAAAAACATCTCCGTTCCATTACCAGGCTTGTCCCCTGGTTAAATACACGCCTTCGAGAGGAATCGCAGGTCGCTGACATTTGGTCCACGTGTCAGGGCTGATAAGCTAATGGTGCGAAGCTACCACCTGAGGGACTACGGCCGAACGACTTTAAGCCAGAATCCCGCCCTAAATATCAGCACCGCTGTGATGGGAGGCCAGGATATGGTTGGGACCTGGGGCTCGCGTTTCAGCCCTGCCAGGTCAAGCCGCAAAAAATGCACCTCGCCAAATGCACTCCTGCCTCGCTCTTTACCTCTGTCTGCTATCAGTCATCCCAATCGACGCAGAAGAGATGCAGTCCAGCCCTATTGTGACAACGTCCCAGGTGGCGGGGAATGCTAGGCGTGCCATCACTGCAGATGCGCCGAGAAAATAAAGGGAGCAAAGAGATACATCACTCACATGCATATGCTACGTTTCTGGCAGGACGTGACGATCCTGAGACACAGTCACACTAGACTGCCTCTCGTTAGGGATAGTACAAACTAGTACATAGTCCATCATATCATATCATTGCCAAACCCTATAGACACGAGTGGGGAAGACTCGTTAGTCCTATAAGACAACTTCCCTAAGAGAGACAACTCTGACCAAAAACGACTGATGCCTTGCAGATAGGCTGGGGACAGCCAAACGCTAAGGAGGTCATCCCTTCAGAAACGCCAGTGAAATCGGTTGCACTGAGCCACAGGCTTAACAAAATAAAACAATGCAACGTAAATATCGCTGTAAACAGCGTACGATGAAGAAGAAATGCACTCCTGCCTCCCTCTATACCTCTGTCTGCTATCAGGTATCCCAATGGACGCAGAAGAGATGCAGGCCAGCGGACATTGCACCTCTGCCCTATTGTGACAACCTCCCAGGTGGCGGGAAATGCTAGGCGTACCATCACTGCAGAGAAGCCGAAAAAATAAAGGAAGCAAAGAGAAACCCCACTCAAATTCACATGCTACGTTTCTGGCAAGACGTGACGATCCTGGGACACAGACACACTGGACTGCCTCTCTTCTGGGATAGTAAATAGTCCATCATATCATATTATACCATCACCACACTTTATAGACAAGAGTGGTAAAGACTCGATAATCCTGCAAGACAACTTCCCTAAGAGAGACAACTCTGACCACAAACAACTGCTGCCTTGCAGATAAGCTGGGGACAGCCAAAGGCTAAGGAGGGCATCCCTACAGAAACGATTGTTGAAATCGGATGCACTGGGCCACAGGCTTAACGAAAGAGTGCAACGTATATGGCTGTATGATGACGGTACAACCTAACAAAAAAAAGTGTGTCGCTCATTCTGTGGAGTCTCCCTAGGCAGCGAGAGTGCCGGGCTTCGAAGGGGCCCACCCAATGCTACTGGTGGTCACCCACCCATGTGCTGTGGAGTCAAGGCACAAGGTGATGGGGCAAAAACTATTGACCAAAGACACAAGACCCTCAGAATACTACAGTGGAATGCGGAGGGAATCATTAACAAAAAGCTTTCCCTACCACATCCACTGCATGAAGGAAAGATTGAGGTGGCATGTATCCAAGAAACGTACCGCAACAACAACCACAAATTCTCAATCAAAGGATACCAGATATTCCGTCTTGATAGAGAAGGTAACAAAGCAGGGGTTCTGATACTGACACGTAACTGCATACCGAGTAGCTCGGTAGCTGTCAATCACATCGGACAAGCATAAATTGTAGGAGTCGACATAATGACACAAGAAACGAAGATCCGCATCTACAACCTGTATGGCCCACCAAACAAAGACCTGTCGCTCTCGAGTATGGAAATCAAGGACCCCAGCTGCCTAGTAGTTGGAGACTTCAACAGCCACTCAGAGAGATGGGGATATTCGGACAAAGACAACAGATGTGATGAAGTGGAAGATACAAATCTTTATATTATCAATAGGCAGGAGGACAGCCATAGCTTCTATTCTAGAACATGGCATACCACCTGTACTCCAGACTTAGCCTTTTCCACGGTGGATATTCATCACAAAATAGACCGCTAGGTGCTAAACCAATTGGCAGGTAGCGACCACAGGCGAATTAGGCTAGGTATTGAAATGGAAGTAGGCCCACAGGAAATAAAACCGCTCCCACGTTGGAATTATAAACGAGCCGACTGGGACAGATTTGCAATCCTAACAGATGGGATGTGTGAAACCATCAACACACGGAATAATACTATGAAACCCATGGTGGAAAGCCTAAGCAAAGCAATAATGCAGACAACTACCGAAACCATCTCAAGAGGGGCAAGGAAAAACTACAAGCCATATTGGAATGATGAATTTCAGAAAGCGGAAGACGAAGTCTCAAATGCTAGGAACATGGCAGAGAGAGAACAATCTATGCAGGCAAATATCGCCCTCAAAGCCATCACGGCGAAATTCAAAAGAACGCTAAACTAAATAACAAGAGACAGTTGGAAAAATAAAATAGAAAGCCTCATTTCAGATAAAGAAAGGAACACACTATGGAAGTTAGTCAGAGCCATGAATGACGAAACTCCATCAAACAAATAAATTACCACCAAGCAGGGCGACAACATGCTCACGGGGAAAAAAAGCAACAAACGCCTTTATAGAGTATTATGCCAGAGCAAATCACATTGATGTCCCTACAAATAGGCATACAGACATTAATTAAGAGCAAAAGAGGCACGACACATCAATACGGCACCAGAGGAGCACATGATGGCAAAACTAACAATGAATAAAATGGAAGAGGCCATAAGAACTTTAAAGAAAAAGAAATCGTCCGGAAAAGATGGCGTAACAAACGAAATGCTGATGGGATTGGGCCAAACAGCAAAGAGAAAATTACTATCAGTCCTGAACCAAAGCTGGAAAAGAGGAATTGTACCGCAGGCATGGAAAGACGCTGTACTTCTACCAGTACCAAAGAAAGAAAAAGATAGACCAGATCTAAATGGATACAGGCCTTTCAGTCTACTGAGCTGTGTAGGAAAACTGATGGAGCATATGTCAAACACGAGACTGCTGTGGCATCTGGAAGAAAAAAAACACTTACTAATTCCACAGCAAGCAGGCTTTAGACAGCACAGAACCACTGAGGATCAGATCACTCTCATAGCCTAGGAAATAGAGGAGGCTTATCAGGACAAAAAACGCACTGTAGCGTTTTGGGTGGATTTAGAGAAGGAATTTGACAAGGTGTGGAAAGAAGGACTTAAAGTCAAGCTACGAAGAAGTGAAGTTTGTGGGAAAATGTACAGATGGATCAGCCACTACCTCAAAAACAGAACAGCCAAAGTTCAAGTACAAGGGCAGATGAGCAAAAAGGTGACATTTGACCAGGGAATACCCAAGGAGGAGTACTGTCACTCACACTTTTCCTGGTGTATATCAACAACATCATAAAGAATATACCAAGAACAGTCTACAGCTCCATGTTTGCAGACGATCTGGCTATATGGAACTCTGAAAAAAATCTCACCATAGCAAGTAATCGGATGCAGCAGGCATTAACATCGTTGGATGAGTAGGTGAACTCATGGCTGGTCAAAATAAATGAGGTGGTAGAAAATATACCAGATATTGGAAAGAAGAACAGCGAGACTGAAAACGAAAGAAGAGACATAACCCTGAGGTACATAACGAAAAACTACCAAAGCATGGACTGGACCCATGCATACACCGACGGTTCTGTAACAAACACAACACAGAACAGAGGTGCAGGGATATTCCTGAGCCTACTAAATGGTAGAAAAATAACACTGTCAGTCGCAACTGGAAAACACTCAAGCAACTTCAGAGCGGAGGCAGAGGCACTGACGGCTGCAGTAGAAGAAATGAATTTCAAAAGAAATGAAAGCCATATAGTCCTGCTTACAGATGCCCTTGCCGTAGTCACAGCACTAAAAAACCAGAAAAATACTGAACCCAATTATTTAAGAGCAGTACTCTGTCAACTATGCCACCAGTCCGCACCAAAAAGAGTAGTGGTACAGTGGGTTCCATCCCACTGTAACATCGAAGGCAACGAGGAGGCAGACAGACTGGCAAAAGAAGACGCAAGACTACCACAACCAGATCCTAGTGTGACCTACGAAGAGTTAAAAAGGCTTATTAGAGCCAGATACATGACCAAATGGGAAACAGAACATACTGGATACACACAACACGACGCCTATTACCAGTTGAACAGAAGAGAGCAGGTCGTGGTCTTCAGACTCAGCTCAGACCACAATAGACTGAGGTACCACCTATTCAATAAATTGAAGATAGGTGGCACTGATGAATGCACGTGTGGTACCGGGAAAATGACCTCTGAACATTTGCTGCAAAACTGCCCGACATACGAGGATCAGAGAAAGCACATGTGGCCATCACCAGTGGCAACACTAGATAAGCTCTATGGCAGTTTTGATAGCCTAAGAAGACCGCATCTTTTTTCGAAAAAATATAAGTTGTCTGACAACGTACGAAGAAGAAGACGCAGAAGAAGAAGAAGTAGAAAAAAAAGAAGAAGAAGAAAAAGAAGAAGAAGAGGAAGAAGAAGAAAAAGAAGAAGAAGAAGAAGAAGAAGAAGAAAGATGACCCGCCTCATGGCAAAACGGTTAATAGGCAATCTTATGCAGATCTTCTTACAAAACTAAGAAACATCGTGATTAGAAAACGAGAGACAGCGCGCTCTCAAATTCTACCTTTGCTTCAAGACAACGCTCCCTCCCATAAGGCAGGGTTTGTGCTGCAAACAGCCAACGATTTGCATATTGAGATTCTACTACACCCACCACATTCTCCGGATTTGGCTCCATCATACTTTTTTTTCTTTTACCAGAACTTAAACAAACAGCTGAAAGGAAATGGTGTTGACAGTGACGAAGGTGCCATACTGGCTTGTGATAACTGGTTTAGTTCGAAAAATAGGTAAATTTATTCTCACGGTCTTTTCAAGGTCACTCAGAAATTGATTGATTCTGGAGGTGGCTAAATTAAGAAAGCTATGTGCCAGATTTCAACGTTCTCCTCCTGCTCCATTACGGTCAGGATAAAGACAACCCCCTTGTACATATACAAAGTTAAAGTTCGTATTGCCCATCAAGAAGCGATGATGCCCACAACATCATACATTTTGTTATAATAATTTGATGTGTTTTGTATATGGATTATAATGAGCAAAAATAAGAGCTGCTCATCAATATCACGTATATCCCGTGATACCTTGGTCAAAAATATTGGTCGAGACAACTGGATGTAACTTGGGATGCAGGCATTCTGGTCTTACCTCCCATGAGACCAGGTATAGCTTGAAACTTGCGGGATTCGATCACCTTCTGTTTCCTATCATCACTGTGAGAGGCGAGTACCGTAATCTCTTGACTACAGTGACCCTCCTACATACATAGATACATGTATAATCACATACATATATATACATACATACATACATACATACGCATATAAATGTATATATTTACACACATTCTTGTAAACATACATACATTATAACTGTTCATCGTTGTCGATGACGACCACCGACATTATCCTTGTTGTATGTTTTGTTTCGTTTATGCACTGTCTGACATGTTTTGCTGTAGTGTCTGCTGGACCTCAGGTGGGGTTTTTTTGTGCTAGCTATTGCCCGCAAAGATTCTCCCTCATGCTACCCAGCCGCCTGAACAAACATCTTGAGCTAGATCACCACCTCCAGGAAAGTCAGTGTGGATTTAGAGTTAGCCCCTAAACTGTGGACATGATTGATGCAGAGTGTCAGGTACAAAAGAAATGTAGTGAATATAACTGCGAGCTCTATATTACGTTCATTGACCTGACAAAGGCATCTGATACGGTCAGCAGAGGTGGACAATGGCAGATCATGTCCCAATTCGACTTTCCTATCACATTTGTAACTGAAGTGAAACAGCTGTTCGAGGTCAACTTGAATGCAGCGAGAGCCTCCACCATTCGAGGTCAACAACAGTGTGAAACATGGATGTGTACTTGCTTCGACACTGTTCAGTATTATGTTTTCAGCTATGTTGAAAACGTCTTCAAAAATATAAAGTATGGCATACCAATAAAATATCCCACGGATTGTGGTCTATTCAATCTTCACAGAATGAAGGCTACGACTAAGGTGATACGCGACACGATATGTGTATTCTTGTATCTTGGTGGTCCTCATCGTTAACGATAATCGAATTATCAATAGTATGTGGCTTATCAGTCCAATGCAGATACCTAATTTTCTATTATATGGTTTGCTCATTATGTATTTTGCTACCGGTGAGGATTATTTCGCTGGTTAGTTCTCACGGATCATTGATTTGGTCTGCAAACGTTGTTTTTCAAACGCCCACGTTTACTGCCTTTTTCAAAAACAGATCGATCTGGAGAAATGCATACATGCATACATACATTCAAACATACATACATACATTCAACATACATACATACATACATACATATATACATTCATACACCTATCCACATATGTGACAAGTGTTCAAATCAAACCGGTACTTTTTGGACTAGTTCTGCATTGATTTTTAATCTGCCAAAGCACCAGGAGAAATACCATCAGTATAATCAAAGGCTACACAAAGTCTTTGTTGACTTTATAAAAGCTTTTGACATGGTCTGGCAAGAGGCCCTATGAGTATCTATGCAAAAATATAAGACTGGGTGACGACTTACCTACGTCATTGAGAAATTCTACTCCCAGACCACCAGTTCAGCATTACTGAACGAGACAACTGGAGAGTGGTTCCACATGTCGAGCGGTGTACGGCAAAGGATGTTTTCTTTCTTGACCCTATCGTCTTTCTTGAAGGTATCATGTCCGAAGCCCTGGAGCATCACATGGATACTGTCAGCACAGGTGGTTGCTCACTCCCTTATCTCAGGTTTCCTGGTGATATTATCGGGCTGGTTGGAACGCGACCAGAACATGCGAATATAATCTTAAATCTCCACAGTGCCACTCAAGAGTTTGAAATGGAAATTAGTGCAGTGCACAGTGAAATCATGGTCAACGTTCCTTATGGCGTAACAAGTCCGATTGCGATTAAAGGCGAACCTTTGGAAATTGTTAAACAGTTTAAATACCTTGGAGTACTGATGGGTGTGGAAGGTTCCAGAACTGAGATTCAGGAAACACAGCGTTGACCATGGCTGCCCTGACCAAACTGAGACCACTATCTAGAGACACAAATATGAACCTGAAATCCAAGTTTAGATTAATGGATGAACTTGTCACTTCCGTGTACCATCAAGCTTGCGAAACGTAGTTACTTGACAGCGGCTCTTGAGTAAAGAAGTTGTACAATGGAGATGAGAAGCCTGCGTCGAATTCTCGGCATTTCGTGTCTAGACCACGTCCCCAATAAAGTAGTTCCGGACATCGTTAAGAGAGAAGTCGACCAAGATAATCACCTATTGGCTATGGTAAAAGCACACAAGCTCACATAGAATGGGCATGTTTAAAGATCGCCTGGGTTGACCAAGACGATTCTACAAGTTACTTTGCCTGGGAAGCTTAGGAGAGGGAGGAAGAAAAGGAGATGCTAAAACAATATCAGAGAGTGGACGGGAATGCCCATAGCTAAAAGTAATATCTTGGCACAAAACCAAGTGAATTGACGGGAACTGGTCCAACAATCTGCAATATTGGTGCCTCAATGAACGTTCAGGTTACATGACTCATGATGATGATGATAAATCGTTATACAACAGACGACACCTGTATCATATGATATGTGACTTTACTCAACATATTCACTATTTCTTTTTAGTAGCGACAGATAAACGTCTATATTTTAATTTTCAATGTGGACCGTCAGAAGTTGGCGACTAATCAGATAATCTGCATAGATTATTGACGTTGCACGTGAGGTAAAGTTGTGAGTCTCTTTCAGACAGCATCGCTTTGCCTAGCACTCTGACATAATAAAAGCTCTATTCTGCAGATACTGGCTTCATCTTCAGATTCGCCGCTGTAAACACGTCTTGTGTTCAAGCCATAGACTGCGGAAAACACTAATGGTATGTTACATGTTGTTGTTATGTAAAACGTCGTATTCTTATTGCATGGGCAATTGGACACACGGTCTTTTGCTGAATTTTAGGTGAATGAAGCCACCATTAGGACGACATAATTATGTCTTATGCGACTGTTAATATTTACTTAGGACAAAATATGCAGTCCGCCTGGACTGAATTTTCGATGGCCTGCAGCAATGTGTGTCTTACAATTAACTCTTAAGAAAGCCGACGTACACTTCCAGCTTACTCATGGCAAGACTTTCAACAAACTAAACATAATCAAACAAAACAAACGTGTTAAGTTTGCATATAACCTATCTAGGCAGTATTCTAAATGCAATGAGAATATCGGCTGCATGCTCAAAACAAAAATGATGCACTTGCTAGCTTCATGATGCTCAAGAGGCTTCAATCAATTAACATGGTATAAGCGGTCACTATAAGATATAATTTCAGCGTCAACAACTATAGGACATGCCTGTGGGACATTTACAGCGAAAAGCAGGCAGCATTCGAAAGACAGAATCGTTTCCACATGAGTTGTCTACTTAAGAAAAGGACAGTGTATGTTTTTAGGATGCCATTTAGTAAAACCTCTCGCAGTTGATGCATAAGAAACGCCGAAAATACAAGCTGGCATCAAGGGGATGAAGAAATGCTACAGAAATTCATTTTACAATATTTCAGAAAAGCATTACTGTTTCACCTGTCACGACAGCATCCCACAAGATGCTCCGACAACCTAGCGAAACATCATCAAAGTCTTAGACAAAACGTCTGAACCAGAAGAATAGAGATCACAACGATCCAACAGCCTAGTCCTCAGATGTGTTTTCCAAATGCGGAAGAGTCTTTCATGAACGGATTTGACAGTCATTTGATATCACATTTCGCCACACAATTCTGATGTCGTATTTTCGGCTGATGTGAGCAACGTAACTATCGCATGGAATGTTGCGACTTTCAATTGAAATATGTAATACACATTTATGTTTCATTTATTTATGTCTTCGGACATTTATTTTTTGTCTCTTGTCTCTTTCAGAAAATCTCTTCTTATGCATCTCTCTTCCTGACTCCCTTTCTATTTCTCAATCCCTTTATATCTATCTCTTTCGTATGGCTCTCGTGTTCATTTAACCTCAAAATCGAGCTTTCCAAGTGACTTGAAATATCATTTATCCAGTTATTTCTTCTTCCAGATGCGACTTCTATTTTTCATGGTGACTTTAGTCGCTGTTTTTAGCGCGTCACTCTGTGCACCAGCAACTAAAACGGCGGTGGAGGCCCCTGTGGCTGACAAGAGACTATTAGGCGATCTTCTTGGAGATATTGTCGGTGACCTTCTAGGCCGAAGAGAAAACGAGGAGGCCCCTGTGGCTGACAAGAGACTATTAGGCGATCTTCTTGGAGATATTGTCGGTGACCTTCTAGGCCGAAGAGAAAACGAGGAGGCCCCTGTGGCTGACAAGAGACTAATAGGCGATCTTCTTGGCCGAAGAGAAAACGAGGAGGCCCCTGTGGCTGACAAGAGACTAATAGGCGATCTTCTTGGCCGAAGAGAAAACGAGGAGGCCCCTGTGGCTGACAAGAGACTATTAGGCGATCTTCTTGGAGATATTGTCGGTGACCTTCTAGGCCGAAGAGAAAACGAGGAGGCCCCTGTGGCTGACAAGAGACTACTAGGCGATCTTCTTGGCCGAAGAGAAAACGAGGAGGCCCCTGTGGCTGACAAGAGACTACTAGGCGATCTTCTAGGCCGAAGAGAAAACGAGGAGGCCCCTGTGGCTGACAAGAGACTATTAGGCGATCTTCTTGGAGATATTGTCGGTGACCTTCTAGGCCGAAGAGAAAACGAGGAGGCCCCTGTGGCTGACAAGAGACTAATAGGCGATCTTCTTGGCCGAAGAGAAAACGAGGAGGCCCCTGTGGCTGACAAGAGACTAATAGGCGATCTTCTTGGCCGAAGAGAAAACGAGGAGGCCCCTGTGGCTGACAAGAGACTAATAGGCGATCTTCTAGGCCGAAGAGAAAACGAGGAGGCCCCTGTGGCTGACAAGAGACTATTAGGCGATCTTCTTGGAGATATTGTCGGTGACCTTCTAGGCCGAAGAGAAAACGAGGAGGCCCCTGTGGCTGACAAGAGACTAATAGGCGATCTTCTAGGCCGAAGAGAAAACGAGGAGGCCCCTGTGGCTGACAAGAGACTATTAGGCGATCTTCTTGGAGATATTGTCGGTGACCTTCTAGGCCGAAGAGAAAACGAGGAGGCCCCTGTGGCTGACAAGAGACTATTAGGCGATCTTCTTGGCCGAAGAGAAAACGAGGAGGCCCCTGTGGCTGACAAGAGACTATTAGACGATCTTCTTGGCCGAAGAGAAAACGAGGAGGCCCCTGTGGCTGACAAGAGACTAATAGGCGATATTCTCGGTGGTTTACTCGGTTAAGATGGATGACGTCTAAGCAGAATAATGAACAAGGTTTGTAGAAATATTCACCATATATGTATATATACGATGTACGAAACTCAAAATTAACTTACACATTCACTGTAAAATGACGAACATGATTTAACAGACATCTGATAATTCAGTTAGATAAATTACTCATAACCATTTCGTTTTTATCATTCACCGACGTAATATTTAACCGGAATAAAATACTTCGTCTAATAAAATCCATTGTGTGGTTGTAGAATGTTCACAATGAGTAGGATTACTTATTTGTAGACCTTAGTTCAGTGGCGTGTAATTGAAGTTGTTATCACATTCCAAGTTTGCTGATGAAGGTGGACTGCGGTCCTCTAGTCAGTTTTTCTATGATTGGTTTATATGCATATCGCTCACTACTACGGAGATCACGTCGATTCTTCACTTGGTTAGTTAGTCTGCAATGAAAACAGCCCGAATCATGGGAAGGATACGGGGAAGCCGAGATGAAGTCTTGGCCAGTATATATTGCCTTATCCTGACTAGTTGATCAGTATGTTTCGCTTGAACTAGACGGTAGTTTTCCTCGCCATAGAATGAATATAATGCGGTATTTACGAATTTTACAATTAGGCACGTTCACAGATAAAGTACAATATCGGAAAGATATTTGAAAAATGTAAATCTAAATAATAGAGAAGCAATACAGGAATGTTTGGGGTGAAAACAGCGCACATGAATTCCCATTTAGATCTGTCGAGTTTAGAGACAATACAAGAACTTTGATGAATTCGTTAACGTTACCGGTGTTAAAATTTCTTTGAATGGGAGTAAGTAAAAAAAAAAATGGCGTTTTGTCTCAGTATTAAACTAAATGGGGTCAAGATGGCGCCGGGCATGGCGCAGTCGATTTCTCTCTCTCTCTATGAAACGTGATTCCTGGATATAAATGTGTTTTGTGAATTAAGCATACTAATGTGAACAAAGTGATGCAATGAAGCATATACCAATATATTTTTAGTCGTGAAAGTTAGACTTAATCTGTACAGTTTCGATGGGACAAAGCGTGACCCAAACTTGTCTCGGCCAAAAGCTAGTGTCGCTCGCTACATGCTGTATTGTGAGCCAGATAACGAAGCAAGAGCACGGAAACGAAAGATGTCATCCTGATTCTATCAAATAGACGGTGCCTCAGAATGGAGCTCATCGGGCTTCGATCACCAGACTACGTCCCTTCTAACTCAGACCTACATATGTTGCGTGTGCTAAAAATACACCTAACCGAGAAGGCATCGGAACTCACAAGTAAACAATCAACTCGAGAGACTAGAGGAAAGAGAGGTGGAAGAAGAATACCAAAAGAAATACACTCAGAAACAGATACCTCAAAGCTCCAACCTATCGATAAAAGAGAAGGGAAGGGCTACCGAGAAACTGAGGCACACGCTGACACCATTGTGTCTGCATCAGAATCCTTCACTAGAAGTCTTGACGATGTCTTGCCTCTAGAACATGTTGAGTCTAGACAAGAGAGTGAGGAAGAACATTCGCACATCTCCCGCTCTATAAACACATTGCGCAACTCACTACATCCCCCTACAGATCACACCCTGACCAGCAACTCGCAACTGGCAGGGACCTCAAACTGCAGCGGCGGAACAGGCATAAACCCATCACGAAAACTACCCATAACGCTTGCAACATGGAATGTCCGCACGCTACTGGACAACGCCAAAGCAAACAGACCCGAACGACGGACAGCACTGATCGCCAGGAAACTGGCTAGATACAACATCTGCGAGGCCGCCCTTAGCGAGACACGATTGGCAGAGGAAGGGGCAGATCGCAGAAAAAGGCGTTTGTTATACTATTATCTGGAGCGGCCGTAGCAAAGAAGATCGCCGTGACGCTAGAGTTCGCTTTGAAATCAAGACCAACATGGTCGACAAGCTCACAAGCATGCCCATTGGGAATTAATGACCGCCTGATTACACTGTGTTTCCCCCTAATAGGAGAGCGCCATGCAACACTTATCAGTGCATACGCACCCACAATGACAAATCCTCAGGAAACAAAAGATAAGTTTTATGAGGACCACGAGGAGCTCATCGCTACAGCTCCCACATCTGACAAATTGGTCATTCTCGGTGATTTTAAGGCTAGGGTTGGCACAGACTATACAGCCTGGGAGGGGGCCATTGGCAGACATGGTATCGGAAAATGCAACAGTAATGGACTGCTCCTTCTGAGGACATGTGTCGCAAATGAACTACTCATTTCAAACACAGCTTTCCGACTTCCGATCAGAAATAGAACCACATAGATGCACCCAAGGTCCCGCCATTGGCACCTCATTGACTACACTATCATCAGACGTAATGATCGCGCTAATGCTATGGTAACGAAGAGCACGTATGGTGCAGAATGTTTTACATTCCATGGACTTGTCACTGACAAGCTAAACGTCAAGATTCAACCCAAGATGCGCCCCCAGGGAAAGAAACCACCGAGGATGCTAAATATCGCTCAGCTGAAATACGAACCCACGAGAAGCAGCTTCCAGGAAGAGCGTGATAGCAGACTATCTGAGCTACGTTTTGAGAAGAGCGAAATCGAAAATAACTGGGCATCATTGAGAAACACACTCTACAATACAGCAGTGAGACACATTGGTTCACTCTCGCCCAAGCATCATGACTGGTTTGATGAGAACAATCTGCAAATACAGGGCCTTCTCGATGCAAAAGATGATGCGCACAGAAAACACAAAAGAGACACACCATCTCCCGCAGCAAAAGGGGCCTTCAATACTGCTCGCAAAGCTGTCCAGACCAGGCAAGATCCTCTTAAAGCTAAACAGACTCAACAAACACATTGAGCAAAGCCCCCACCTCCCAGAAAGCCAATGTGGATTCAGAGCCGGAAGAGGAACAGTGGATATGATTTTTGCCACTGGCCAAGAGCAAGAGAACTGTTGGGAAGAAAATCAGGTCTTGTGCACCACATTTATTGATTTGACAAAGGCATTTGTGACAGTAAACAGAGGTGGGCTGTGGATGATATTGTCCAAGTTTGGCTATCCCAACAAGTTCATAACTATGGTGAAACAGCTACACGAAGGCATGTGTGCTTGTGTACTGGACAGCGGTGCAATCTCTAAAACGTTTCTAGAATCAAACGAAGTAAAATAATTATGTGTGCTCGCGCCGAACTTTTTCAATGATAGACGCCTTCAGATCACTGGAGATTGGAATACCCATAAAGTACCGCACAGATGGCAAGCTACTCAATCCCAGAAGAATGAAGGCCCAAACCAAAGTGGCTGGCGACATAATCAGGGAACTTGTATTTCCTGACGACTGCGCTCTAATGAGCAACTCAGAACTGAACATGCACGTTGGAATGGACCGGTTCTCGGTCGCATGCGAAAACTTTGACCTGACCATAATTGCCAAGAAAACAGAGATCATGCACGAACTCCAGAGGCATGCCGTACTCAAAACCAGAGACTACAGTCAGCGGGCAGACGCTGAATGTCGTAGACAAATTCACATATCTGGGCCGCACGATCTGTCAGCCTAGAAGATGGTTTTTCAAGCAGAATAGCAAAAGCCAGCACAGCTTTTGATAGAATGCGCTCAATGGTGTGGGCACGTCGTGGCATCAGCGTCAAGACCAAACTCAAAGTCTACCGTGCGACCATCTTACCAACCCTACTATACGCTTGCAAAAGCTGGCCGATCAACTCTGGACATGCACACCAAAAAGGGCAATCTGTAACAACGATGATGTAGGCGGTCCTCATCGACAAATAGGTCAGCTACTATTAAACTAAACATTAAAAAACGGTGAAAACTAAAAGAATAAGTACAATTCAATACTGTAAATTACTGGTGAAAAAAAAGAACACAAGCAATAGGAAATTAAAATACTTATATTGTTGTTTTATTTGATTGTTTCAGGAACAGTGACTGTTTAGATAATGCAGTTATACTGAAGAAACAAGTAGGCGGACTACAGTAACATTGTGTATCAACAGTAAGCTTGGCGACCTTGTCGAAATCAATAAAATATTTATTAAAAATCTCTAGATAGTGTCTCATATTTTCACTGCAATCAGGTCTTTACGCAATTACATATTTACTAATATATATGCGAATGCATATATATATATATATATATATATATATATATATATATATATATATATATATATATATATATATATATATATACATACCTCAGTGGAGTTCGCAATCATATGCGGAATTAAAAAGGCTGTATACTTACTTCAACCCTCTTTGGAATATATTTCTCCCTTGTCTTGAGGTATCCATTTCAGGACCAGGAAGGTGGTATCTTCATTTTCTCCAGCACAGATGGTGGCTTATTCAATTCCTAAAGGCTGAAAGCCAAAACCAACATAAACAGGGTGCTGTTGAGAGAACTGCTTATTGCGGAATTATCCGCAATTACCACTCACTCAGAGGAGAAACTGCAAAACCTGCTATCTGCATTTTCGGATGCCTCCTGTTAGTTCGGGTTAACAATGAGCAAAACGAAAACACAAATTATGGTCCAAGGTGCAAATAACCCACCAGTAATCTCAATTGATGATGAAGTTCTCGAAGTAAAAGATCATGTTACATACGTGGGATCCTCAGTCAATAATAAATTATCCCTGGACCAAGAGATCAATATCAGAGTAGGAAAGGCAGCAATATCAATGAGCAGATTAATAAAAAGAGTCTGTGAAAAAAAGAAGCTCATTGTTAAAACAAAAACACTTGTTTACCAGGCCTGTGTCCTCAGCACTCTTCTTTATGGCAGTGAGACATGGTCTACCTACACGTACCAGGAGAGGTGGAGGCGGCTAAACAGCTTTCACATGAGGTGCCAGCGTAGAATCCTGGGCGTTGGGTGGCAACACAAGATCACCAGCGCAGAGGTGTTGGAGAGAACAGGCACTGTCACAATTTTGTCCATGCTTAGTCATCGAAGGCTCCGCTGGCTGGGACATATTCGGAGGATGGTTGGCAGAATACCAAACTATCTTCCTTATGGGGAATTACAGTTGGGGAAAAGGTATCGGGGCCGGCCACTACTTCGGTACAAGGATATATGTAAGCGGATATGAATGACGCATTGATTTGGAATCATGGGAACATGACGCCATGTATCGTGTTACATGGAGGGGCATGATTAAGCATGGAATACAGTCAAATGAGATACTTATTGGTGATAGACTAAGGACTCAGACGAGAGAAGGCACGCCACACCATACGATGCCGCAAACAGTCCTAATTGTTCTTGCAAACATTGTTGAAGATGATTTTCTTCCCATATTGGTCTTACGAGTCACATTCGTTACCGGTATGGACTGTAGTTGTGTACCTTTTTAAAGCACAATTACTTTCGGCTGACAAGACGGAAGGAACTAATGGATACACATATATATATATATATATATATATATATATATATATATATATATATATATATATATATATATATATATATATATATATATATTTACACGAATCCGTCCAAAACAGAGAATTCATTTACACCCATACTAAAATAAATAGACCATTATTTCATACATACAAACCTACACATACAGATGGCCACTTACAAACACAAATTTATACAAACATACAGAGATAGATAGATACTGATATGAATACCCTAATATATGTATACAGATATACATAAATGCATCCACGCATGCCTTCATCATACATACATACATACAAACATACATACATACATTCATACTTACATACATACATACACAAAAATGTATTTGCATGCATTAATACATGAGAACTCATCCATCGTTATCGATGACGACCATAACATCATCCTTGTCTTATGCGATCTGTTTTGTTTTGTATCTGCACTTTCTGACATGTGCTGAAGTAGTGTTTGCTGGACGTCATGTGGCGTATCAATCCAATTCGGGTACGGAATGTTCTATTACATAGTGTGCACTTTAGGTCTTCTGCAGCGGTGAGGGTGGTTTTGCTGCTCTTTCCTTCCGGATCAGGTTTTTGGTTTGCGCTGTCTGCAAACGGTGTCTATCTCCTTCAGCAACATCCACGTTTACTGCATTTCTCCAAAACCAATTGGTGTTGAGAAATGCATTCATACATATATGCACACATACATATATATATATATATATATATATATATATATATATATATATATATATATATATGCATATATATATATATATATATATATATATATATATATATATATATATATATATATATATGTATATACACAAACACACATAAATGCATAAATGCATAATCCATCTTTAATTCCATACACCTATCCATACAACGAGAGGTGTTCAATACAAACCGGAACTTTTGATTCTAGTTTTGCAAGAATGAGTTATTGTCTGTTGGTATTACTATCATTACTTGCGGAGACTTGTGTAGTATTTTTGTTTTGTGGTTCATTTACCATGAGTCAGTCACGTGGCATATAAATACAATTGGGAAATAGGAGTGCTGGCATGGAACAATGTGTTTTGATGAAGTTTCTTGTGAAAGAATCGGTGATACTATGAGGAAATTGGCATCAGACTGAATCACAATACGGTGATGAGACACTCAGCCTCAGTAAGCGATTTAAGTGGTGTAAACGTTTAATAGAAAGTTGTACATCAGTGAGTGATGATTCGATGTGGTGTATCTCTGAACCCATCACAATCATTTATGTGAATATCCAGATTGTGGAACGCCTTATCCTGGAAAATAGAAACATAATCGGTCGCAAAATTCCATAAGAGACAAGTCTTTCTCTGGGAACAGTGAACACCATTATTCATTTTCGGATAGTAAATATAAGTTGGGTTTGATCATAAAGCGTGTCCTACTTCAGCAAGATACCTTTCGACCTCAAACGGTTCACACTACTTTGCGATATCTGCATCGACTCGGCAGGGAGGTACTGCCACATCCACTTTGCAGTCCAGACTTTGCTCCAATGATTTCCACCTAATTTGACCGATAAGCAAAGTCATGGAGTTACTGATTATACACAAATAATAATAATAATATCAATAATAACAGTGATATTAACAAGTATGAAAATAATAATAGTAACAATCGCTGCTCATCGAAAGCGAAGATGGCGATATAATCTTACCATTGCTGCGAAATGTGTTCTATGAAAGGTGAAAAGATCAATCCTCGATCGGCATACCGTACCACATTTATGGGAGCCGGCTGTGGAAACGTCCTGCGCAATAATTTTGAAAGCACGGGTTCGCTGACACTTCGCCATAGCTAAACTTTATCTAACAGGAACACTGTCGATAAGACTGTTGTGCCAGGTTGTGCAGTATTTCGCAAGCATCTCCCAAGAGCTAACACAAGTATTTAATTTTTGTGCATACATTTTCAAGGAGTCTCTGAAGTGTTTGTTTCTGCCCATCCCACCCCTTCGCCCTCACTGGAGAGCGTCTACCTATTAGGAGCTAACCGTATTACAACTGTTTAAAGATATGCGCATCGACACGCAATCAACGTGGTCAGGAACTTTAGCTGATCTATTTTCAGTAGTGAGCGGATGCTCAACATGTTAGTTTTGTCAATGATCTCAGAGTTGTGTACTTCGTCCTGCTACTTGTTGCGAAACAGCCTATACACACAGCTTACCTTAAAACGATTAGACTGTTTAGCATGCCTGTTTTACATTATCAATGTCTCACAAGAATGCAGCAACGTGTACATCAGCAGGAAACACCTTTATCTTGGTGGCACGACTGACGCCTTATCGGCTCCAGACGTTTGCTTCAAGTCCCTCAAACACAGCCTGACCTAGCAATAATATTATTGTCATCACAACCGATATTGGTCTCTGAAGTGAGAGAACTGCCTAAGAAGGTAGATTTACCGACCGCCTGGAGTAGTTGGTTATGTACAGTAATGTTTGGATTGACGTACATCTCCCTAGAATCAGGCTGAAAAAGCACCTCCGTTTCCCTAGTGTATCCCATCGAACATTCCGTCATGGGGAACTGTTGAGTTTGCAATCGTTCGCGAAGAGGAGATTCAAGATCGTGGTTCGTCTTCTGTTTCTAATACATTCTTGGAGTAATGTTGTCCATAATATTTATTTGTACATTCTCGTGGTACCTTAGTTTCCCATTTACAAATCTATTTAGTCTCTGGTGCATTGGATGGTCTGTCAGTCTTCTGAGTTTCTCTGCTTGCTGCTGGGCTCTGCAGTCTCTTCTGTCGGTCTGGGATTGCAGATTTATAATCGTTTCAAGTTCTACAATTGGCGTTGACTTCATGCCTCCTGTTTTAACTCTCATGGCTTGGTTTTGAAGTTTGCTAATTTTATCAACGTTCGCCTTTGCTGCTGTTGCACATGCCGTAATGCCATCCTCGAGAACTGGTCTCACTCTTCCAGTGTACAGTTTCGTCAGCATTCTTTCGTCTGCTCCCTAGCTTGTGCCAGCAAGTTTCCTCATTATTGTCTTTCTTTGTCTTACTCTCATTCGGTTTCTCTCGATCTGACTTTTCCATGTAATGCGCCGATCAAATGTGATGCCCAAGTAGTTTGGATTGTTGTTTAGCCGCATATATTTGCCATAAAGACTTTTTTCCGTGTTCTGTGGTTTATTTGAAAATGGGAATATCGTACATGTTGTTTTTTTCTTCATTTATTTTGACCAGCCATGATTTTGCCCACTTCTCCAGCGATGTTAGAGCCTGCTGCATCCAATTGTTTGCTAAGGTGAGATTTTCTTCAGAGGTCCACATGGACAGATCGTCTGCAAACATGGAGCTGTGGAAACGTTTTTTGTACATTCTCTATGATGTTGTTTAAATACACCAGAAAAAGTGTGGGTGACAGTACTTCCCCTTTGTGTACTCCTTGCTCATTTGCCACCTTTTTGCTCATGTGCCACCTTTTTGCTCATCTGCCCTTGTATTTGGAATCTGGCTGTTCTGTTTTCAAGGTAGTGGCTGATCCATCTGTACATTTTTCCAGATACTTCACTTCTTCGTCCCTCTTTCCACACCTTTTCAAATGCCTTCTCTAGATCCACCCAAACCGCTACTGTACGTTTTTTCTCTTGATACGCATCCTCTATTTCCTGCGCTATGAGAGTGATCTGGTCCTCAATGGATCTGTGTTGTCTGAATCCTGCTTGCTGTGAAATTCATATGTGTTCTGCTTACAGGTACCACATCACTCTGGTGTTTATCATACGCTCCATCAGTTTACCAGCACAGCTCAGTAGACTGATAGGCCTGTATCCATTTGTATCTGTTCTCTCTTTCTCTTTCTTTGGTACTGGTATAAGTACAGCATTTTTCCATGCCTGCGGTACAATTCCCCTTTTCTAGCTTTGGTGCAGGACTGACAGTAACTTCCTCTTTGCTGTTTGGCCCAACCCTATCAGCATTTCATTTGTTACCCCATCTTTTCCGGGCGATTTCTTTTTCTTTAAAGTTATCATGACCTCATGCATTTAATTCATGGTTAGTTTTGCCATCATGTCCTCCTTTGGTACAATCTTGATGTTGTCGCGGCTCTTTTGTTCTTCACTTATGTCTGTATGCATGTCTGTTGGAACATCAATGTGGTTTGCTCTAGCATAATGTTCTATAAAAGCGTTTTCTGCTTTTTTTCCAGTAAGCAAGTTGTCGCCCTGCTTGATGGTAATTTGTTTATTTGATGGTATTTCGTCGTTCATAGCTCTGACTCAATTCCATAGTTTGTTCCCTTCTTTATCTAGATTGAGGTTTCAGTTTTGTTTTTCCAGCTCTTTTGTTATTTGTTTTAGTTTTCATTTGTATTTCGCAGTGATGGCCTTGAGAAAGATATTTGCTCCAATAGATTGCTCTCTCTCTCTCTCTGAGACTTCATCCTCAGCTTTTTGCAGTTCATGATTCCAATATGGCTTATATTTTTTCCTTGCCCCTGTTGGGATGGTCTCGGTGGCTGCTTGCAGTATTGCTTTGACTTTTTTTAGTTATCATAGTTAACGATCGCGTTTCTCATTAGCATTAATACCTTATTGAATATATTGCAGTTATACGTCTTAGTCAACAAATCTATAAATTGTAGCGTAGGGAATTGAAGCCTAGTGTACTATTATACAAATTATAGCTAACTTGAAGTGCCATGTCCTCAATACAAATCGGTTGCAATAGATCTTAAACTGTGCCGGTCTAATTAATTGATAATTTATCAAGGTAGCTCTTTATTTCTTTTAATTTAAATAACTAATTTGAATTATTTCAATTTTTTACGAAGTTTTTATTTTCACTTCTTATTCTGGGCAGAAAGACTAGCATCTGGTGAGGCAAAATATACTGAACATACATTTTAGTCATGATCAGGCAACATATACTATCCAAGACCCTCACTTCGGCTTCCTTGTAGCTCTTCCTCGAAACGGGCTGTTTTCATGGCAACCTGGTTAACGAGGTGAGGGATCGACGTGATCCCCGTTGTTGTGAGTGACACGCAAATAACGCCAAGCAAAGTACAATGGAGGGCCCCGGTCCACTTTTATGAACACTCGTGGGATATGACGAAGGCTACTACAACTCGCCACTTAACGTCTTTTTCATGGCGCACAAAAGAGTAACCTACTTATTGAAGGCAATCCCAAACAACAACACTAATACTCATTATTCGTCCTTCCTTCTTCTTTCTTTTTGACAAATATCACTCTCCACCTAGCTCACAAATCTAGGTACTGTGCTCTAACGATTCTTCGAAAACAGTTATTGGCTCTTGTCGTGCTCCTCAGTCTGGGTCAATTATTTTATTTTGCAGTCTCTTGAGGCCATGAACTCTGCTACGGTTATCTCGGGTCAAGAGCTTAATCTTTGATACCACGTCTTTTCGTGACAACGACACTGGTTTATATACTGTGATACTCTGGTCAGATCAGACTTCTGATACCATCGACCTTTCGAGACAATACCAACTTCGTGATTAGGGAAAATACATTTCTTTCCGATTTCTCGCTGACAGTAATCACTTCAGGACTTTAGAGTCAACCTCACTGTGGTAGTGTCTCCGCTTCAATGCACCGTATAAATGTCCACATTTAAATTATTACGTAAGAAACAAATGCTAGTTTGGATAGACACAATCTTTGTCACTCAACCAAGTGCTCAGTCAAGATCTTGTCTCTCAGTGACTTGTTTCCTAGTTGTTTCTCGTTTGTTTCTCTGCTGTTCTATCTATCGGTCGTATCTTCTGTCCTAAATGATCTTATATCTAAGTTCTGGCTACTGTTCTATCAGCTCGACGGTTTTCTGTGCTGTGGTCTCCTCGAATACACTTATGATGTTCATCGGCGTTCTCTTGCCCTGTCCTACTTCAGACACTTAAACTTACTCTGATGAACGGTACTGCTAAAGAAAGAGAACCTCCTCTCGAACTTTCTGTGTGAACTTTGAATCTTTTTAAGTTAACTGTCCCTGGGGATCCTCAATTCTTCAAATACGCATACGCTTTCAACGGCCATTGTCGAAGGCTATGAACAGTGACCGCTATGTTAAACTGTAGACTATTTACACGGTTCTCAAGTTATGTGGCAGCGCTTTCAGAACGGTGTGTACAGGGATTCCCTGATTGCATCTTGGACCTCTGTGACACTTTCACGAATGTGCATATGGATAGCTTGTTTGCACATGTTTCTGTTATCGTTTAACTTACAATGCTGTCTAGCTTTGACACATTTGCCTTCCGTCATTCCTTCCAGGATTGTTTTCATAAATGTGGTAAATCGTTTTTTGTGACCAACGATTCTTAATTGTCTTGATTCGTTCACCACTTTTCTTAGCACTTCTTATAAGTCTGGGATTTCCTTATTTGTTTTCATTATTTCTTGGACTCTGGACTGATTATGTTTATCTTTTTTTATCATTTTCTTTCTTTCATTTTATCGAACATCTTAAATTACATGTAATTAACTTTTCTTGAACTTTTTCGTTAAAGTGTTACTTGCTGATTGTTTTTATACAGTCCCACTTGCTGTTTATAGTCGTTTCTCGGCTTTGTTTTTTAAATTGATTCTTGTTTTCCAACTGTTTGGAAATCATTTTATTTTTGACTACCCTAAAAAAATATATGTTTAATCGTTAGCTGGTATATCGATAAAATATCTATTTTGAACCTGATTTTCGAATGTCCTGCAAAATTGTTCAGACTGATTGACATGTTCATCACAAAATATTTGTGATTGTAAATGATCTTTTCACCTTGATATGTTAATCTTTTTTTTTTAATAGAATAAGTTCATCTGAATTGTTAATGCATGCCCTGGTCTTCTTTATGTATATAATTATCTTGTAGCTTGTTGGAAGAATGCCCTGCGAATTACTAATTAATTTTCTTCTTTTTTTTGTGAAAATAATATAAAGTTTAGTCGTCAATGAGTCCAAATGTTTTATATTTTTACTTCTCCATAAGCTCTGGGATAACCGCAAATGTCTGTCTTATAGCTAAAACGGTCTGGTTGAGTATTATCTTGTCGTCCAAAACCTTTCATGCCGTCGTCCGAATCAAATTACAGACACCACCAGTGCTGGGAAACCATAGAACTACGTTTGACACATTTGTCATCTTTCTATACTGCATTGTACTCTCAAATTTAAGAATATATTCGATGATGTCCCTTTCTGTGACTCGTTTCACTGAATCTGTATGAAATGAGACATGTTTGGTTCATTCAAGAAAATAATTACATTATTTCGCCCTGACATATTGTTTAATTTCCACAAGTCTTTATGAGGGCTGAGAGTCGATACCCACGCTTTTGACTTATTTGACTTGATAAGAAACATTAAACATTAAACATGTTCCAGAGAATCGCACTACGAGAGGCATTACACTAGATTAAACAAGTTTAGAGGAATTTAATTAGTTTGTACAAAACTATATGGTATCATAATAAATGAGAAAACAAATTCAATGCGAATAAAAAGAAATGGATACTAAAACACAAAAAAAAGATGCAAAATACAAAAGATAGACAAATTCATTATAAACAGATTTAGAAAGTTAAATTAAAAGAAATCCAACAAGGCAAGGTAAATGTATGTACCATTTCTTGTATATGACAAATTGCGGTCTTCGTATCGGCTTTGTGCGATAGAAAGTTCTGGAATGTTGCTGGAACAGAGAGTGTGTACATGTGTAGCACAATTGCACTTTTGTGGCCAGTTATCTGTTTGTGTATATGTAAAATATAACTGATTTATATTGTGAACAAATAGTACTCTAGTGATACAATCTGTAGGACAGATATAACCACCCACTCCAGCCGTCATTTACAAGCGAAATAGAAGACACCGAATAATATATTACCTTGCTCAAGCTTCATCCAACACACGGCACCTGAATCACGTTATTTAACATATTCATACACCTTCTGAGTTCAGTAGATCAGATATACGTCTATATTTCAATGTTGGACGTAGACCGTCAGAACTTGGCGACTAATCAAGTAATCGGTATAGATTATTGACTTTCCACTTGAGGTAAAGTTGTGAAACTCTTTCAGGCAGCATCGCTTTGCCTAGCACTCTGACACAATTCAAGCTCTAGTCTCCAGATACTGATGTCACCTCCAGATTGATCTCTGGAAACACGTTTTGTGTCCAAGCTTGTGTTCGAGAAAATTCATTGTGCAAAGATACGGGTCAACAAGAGTACCCATAGTTGTTGTCAGAGACATAGATTAGAAAATGCTCGTTGTAACATACTTAAAGTGGAGATCAGTAGAACGCGTATCAAAGATCTTGCTCGTGGATCAGAGAAGAACGTGTTTCACCGATCTCTCCAGCAGATCACAAGTCGTTGCTACACGTCTCACGATGAGATCACAAGGTTGTGTCTCAAAGATCAGTTTCGTGAATCAGAAAGGTTTGTTCTACCGCAAAACTTGAAGCGCAGACGACGAGACTGCAAGAGTTTCAAACGACGCTGAGGACACAGGAGCAGAGAATCAGGAACTGAACTGTTTAGACAGATTGGGTTAGAATATAAGGATTAGACTAGTTAGAGAAACTTAGAGAGCCTGGTTAAAATGTTGAAAAGATTCTCTTATCTGCTACTTGAACGAAAACCCTGCTCATTGCGATAATGTAATTATTAGTATGTACTTATTTGTATACATATTACAGTGGAGAACTCTAAAATGGGACTAAAAATAAATCTAAGAAAAGGCACCTGGGACGTCAGGAGCCTATACCAGGGCAAGTTGTGTGTGATTGGAAATGGAATAGAGACAACCAGGATATATATCTCTCTGAACACAAATGGACCGGTCAAGGGCATTGTATCAGTACATGCGTAGAAACAGTCATATACTCTGAGATGGACAAGGGTGGAAAAAGCACAGTCGGCTTTATCATGTCAAAGAAAACGATACCTTCACTTCTCGGTTACAATCCAGTAAATAACCGAATAACTGTAATTATACTAATGAGGAAGTCACTACATTTAACAATAATTCCAGTTTATGCACAAGCACTATGAACTGATAATTGCGAATTGGAAGATGTATATGGCACTTTACAAGAAACAATGGACAAAGTTGAGAAAAGCGATATCTTGATCATCACTGAAGACTTGAATGGGAAAGTCGGAGAGCAAAGAGCTGAAGAAGAGAGAAAAAGGCAGGACCGTTTGGTTTAGGACACAGAAATGAGAGAGGAGAAAAACTATTATATTCTGCCTGGAAAATAGTATGTCCATTGCCAACAGCTTATTTAAACAACACCCGCGAAGACTATACACGTTGGCCACCTCTGTTGGTGACAGCAAAAATCAAATAGATTACATCCGGGAACAAAAAAATCTTGAAATCAAATGTGCTAGCAACAGAAACGCTACCATGACCGGAATGCGACACTGACAACAAATTACTGTTTCCAGCTTTCAAGACAAGAAGGTGTTCAGCCAATGCTCTTCGGCGTAACAGTAATGCATACTGGATACAACATCAAAGTAGAGAACACATTTGAGGCATTGCTTTCGGCACAGGAAGAGATGACATCTGATGAGTTGACATCACAAGAAAGGGATATTTTGGCTGCTTGGCTTCGTTCGTTCTTAATCTCCTGTTACCAAACCCTAAAATGGCTTAAGTAGCAGAATGTAGTCCAGAGAACGGAATGCGTTGTGTCGTAGTTTACATCTTGACTGCGATATTTGCACCTTTCGGTCCAATACATCCGACTTCAGCAAGCATTTGTGGAGTACCGGGTTAGCATTCCCTCTTCGATCCCTTCTTCTTAGTCAGTCTGCCCTGCTGCAGCCTGATATCCATGGTCACCGTATGGAGGTGTAGAAGGGTCTTGGCAGCTCTGGTTCGCTAGCCCTGACGTTAGCAGTCAGCTATGAGTCGCTGACCACTGCAGATCTTGCGCTGCTCAGCATCTTGATCCCAAGGGATATTTTAATCTCGACAGCGAACGGAATGGTTTATACAAGATGAAACACTGAAAATAATTGAAGAACGGAAACAAAACAAATCGGACGTCAATGGACATACACTGCATATAATAACAGCGCAAGAAAAATTAGAAGAGAAATAAGAAAAGATAAAAGAAGAAAACGTATTGAACACTTGTAGGGACATTGCATATCTACAGCAACAAGATAGGGAGAAAGATGCCTTCAAGATGATACGAAAGCTGACAATGGAATTCACTCTGGTTCTGTATATCACCAATGACAAAGAGTACAACACACTAACAGAAACCAAAGAAATACTGCATAGATGGACAGAGCACTGCAGAATCATGTATGGAAACCACACAAAGAGATCAGTTACAATCCTACCAACAGATGAGAAGGAGCCTGAACCTACATATGAAGAAGTATTCTCAGCAATCAGAAGCCAGAAGAAAGGGAAAGTCCCTGGGATGTGATGATATCCAAGCAGAGTTAATACAACCAGGATGAAAGGTCAGTGCTCGAGTTTATCAGAAGCTGTGTAAAAAGATATGGCAAAACGCTGAGTAGCCAGAAGCATGGAAAAAATCAATTTATATTTCCCTCCCCAGAAAAAGGCAATCTGAAGCGATGCACAAACTACCGAACTATCGCTCTAATCAGCCATTCTAGCAAGATACTCTTGCGAATCCTAACGATAGAAAAACTATTGTAATCAATGCACATTCGTGTTTCATCAGAACTAGTACGCACGGAAGAAAGAAAATGGAAGATTGTTTTGACAGACATATAAGTGGAAGAGGGATTGTTATATTATTTGATTCCAAAGAAACATTAAAGAAACTCAAGTATCGTTTTAGAGAACACAATGGCATTGATGTATCGAAATCCACGTTGTGGAATCAAATTGGATATAGGATCATCACACAAGTGAAAAAGAATGGTATTCAGTTGATGAAACGATTAAAAGATTAGTATAAAGTGGCAAAGGATATCGGTTGATAATAGCACATGCAGGTGGCAGACATAAGGGGCTGGTGAAAAATGCATAATTTGTATTTCCTTCAAATAATACGGACAATCTGAATTATCATACAGAGATGAATGGTAAAATCTTTAGATAGTGGATTGAAAAAAACTATTCGTCCGTCCTTAGATAGATCCTACTGTATGTTAAGGGACAGTGGATTGATTATACCACAACGCAATGACACAAGAAGACAAAATCCCGACATTATCCAGCACAAAAGATGCAATAAAGTTGTGGATCACAAAAGGTACAGCTTAAAATCAAATTGACAAACTATGCGATTGGAAAGAACTAACAAGATGATGCCCTCTCAAATATGGACACAGTTTATTGTGTTAAATGTGAGCACCATGTCTTAAATAAGGAAGAGACTATTGGGAAAACAAATATATTGGCTGCCGTTCGTTCATTGGAGAGCAGTCATCAAAGTTTTGGAATTGTCGAACTCTGATTATGTGATAAATTAACTTCCATGTTTGTTTTCTTAGAAATATAGGTTTCCATCAGCTTGGCAAAACGATCCTTTTCAGGGTCAATTAAATCAGCTGAAAGATGGATTACAGAACTGAATTATAATAATGTATTGTTTGCTCCAGCATCTATTTATAAATATTGCCGAATTCATTGCCTGTTCATCTGAAGTATGCACTTTCTATTTTCGACATATACATATTATGTACATTGACGTCTTCATACATTCTTTCCACGAAACGCACAATTACTTCTTACAGTTCCTAAAACACATGAATATTAAAAAGAACATTATGTGGTTATCTAAAGTAGAAAAATCTCATTTCAGTTGAAGATACGCCTCTGCCTGAAGAAAGACAATTGTTTTTATTCACTGTAAATTATTGTCTACAGGAACAAAATAATTACTTTGCTAATAAAGATCAAAACAACTAGCCGCTTTTTTTAAATGACACGTTCTAAAAAAATGTAAATTATAAAGTCATTGGTACATTAAAAAGTTAAGACCATGTGCAAAAGATATCGTTTAAGGGTGCAAGTCTTTTTGAGATTGTATAAGGCATTTGACGGCAACGATTGTAAAACAGACTATAGTATTATTGATAGTTGGTTTATTTGCCACTCTATGACACTCTGATCATACAAAATATATGTAATTCATATTAATCCTATTCTGCTCATGTAACTCATGGTCAACATGAATGATCCATTTCATGATCTGGATGAAAATCAAACTAGATTGTAAGTTTAACTGGATATCTTTTGTGTATTACACCATTTAAAAAATGTACTTTATTGATTTAATACAGTATATACGTTTCTTTGTTTACAATTATAATATGTTGATTCTGCTTTTTCTAATTACCTAATACATTTCACGTCTCTTGAATTCCGATGTCTTTCAAATGTCTGCCCTATCAAATGTCGATGGTACGTGACATGCCTACCATGTTTGTAACGGGTAAAGGGGAATCAGGGTTCGATTCCGGAGAGGGAGCACGAGAAACGGCTACCACATCCAAGGAAGGCAGCAGGCTCGCAACTTATCCACTCCCGGAACGGGGAGGTAGTGACGAAAAATAATAATACCGGACTCTTATGAGGCCCCGTAATTGGAATGAGTACACTTTAAACCCTTTAACGAGGATCTATTGGAGGGCAAGTCTGGTGCCAGCAGCAGAGGTAATTCCAGCTCCAATAGCGTATATTAAAGTTGTTGCAGTTAAAAAGCTCGTAGTTGGATCTCAGGCGCAGGCGGGCGGTCCGGCTCGCCCCGGTTCACTGCCCGTTGTCTCCTGCCCTACCGTCTGCCGGCTCTCTCCCACGGGTGCTCTTCTCTGAGCGTTCTGGGTGGCCGGCGCGTTTACTTTGAAAAAATTAGAGTGTTCAAAGCAGGCCTCGGCTGCCTGAATAATGGTGCATGGAATAATGGAATAGGATCTCGGTTCTATTTTGTTGGTTTTCGGAACTGGAGGTAATGATTAACAGGGACAAACGGGGGCATTCGTATTCTGGCGTTAGAGGTGAAATTCGTGGATCGCCGCAAGACGAGCTACTGCGAAAGCATTTGTCAAGAATGTTTTCATTAATAAAGAACGAAAGTCAGAGACGCTAAGACGATCAGATACCGTCGTAGTTCTGACCATAAACGATGCCGACTAGCGATCCGCAGGAGTTGCTTCGATGACTCTGCGGGCAGCTTCCGGGAAACCAAAGTGTTTGGGTTCCGGGGGATGTTTTTTTTGCAAAGCTGCAACTTAAAGGAATTGACGGAAGGGCACCACCAGGAGTGGAGCCTGCGGCTTAATTTGACTCAACACGGCCAACACTGAAATGACTGACATGCCGAGACCACTTTCCTTGGGTCTAATATGAAACTGGTGCTAGATTTAGACCCTCAGAAATCTGGGGTTATGCTTTCTGTGGCTCGGTTGGTCTGCATTCAGTGTTTGATAAAGGAATGGACGAAACAGCCCTTTCAGGAGTGGAACCTGAGGCTTAAATTGACTTAACACGCCAATACTGTAGAATGACTGTCAAAAGAGAGCACCTTCGTGGGGTCAAATAGTGAACATGTGCTGGTATTAGAACCACGGAAGACAGGTCAGTCTCCAATCCCCCAAATGAAAGAGCGCCTGCTAGGGTAATCTGGTCTTCACCCTGCAGAAATCGTAGGCTCCAGAAACTTGGCCATTGACAAACTTAAAGCCCTCTATTTATACGTTCTGGCAAATATTGAACGGGTGCTGGAAATAGACCCTCGGAAGACATATCAGTTTTACCCTACTAATGACAGGGCGTTGCTACGGTAATCCTGCTAAGCCCGAGAGGAGCCGCAGACATTGTGTTCACGTACTAGGCTGATAAGCCAACGGTGCGAGGTGAGGGATTACTCTAAGCCAAAAATCCCGCCCAAAAGCAGCTCAGCACGAATGCAAAGGGAGGCTTCGAAATGGTGGGGACCTGGGGCAAACGCCCCAGCCCCGCCCGGCCAAGACGCAGAATGAGGTCTCTGCCGTCCGCTGATCAAAGCGGGCGGGAAGCTGCTCGATATTCACCCCATACGGCGATGAGGTATGAAATCACTTAGTTCTCGGTCGGGGTGCCCTAAGCAGTAGATCAGCTACCTCACTGCGAACTGCTGAGACTCAACCCTTGACCATGAGATATGTCCGCTCCCTAGACGAACAGCATCTCCTTGCAAGACTAGGCTTGTCACCTGGTCAAATGCACTATTTCGAGAGGAATCACAGGTCGCTGACATTTGGTCCACGTGCTTGGCTGATAAGCTACCATCTGAGGGATTACGGCCGAAGCCTCTAAGCCAGAATCCCGCCCAAAATCTCAGCACCGCTGAGATGGGAGGCTACGACATGTCTGGGGCTTGCGTCCCGGCCCGATCGAGCCGCAGGAATGCACCTGGTAAAATGCACTCCTTCCTCGCTCTTTGCATCTCTCTGCTATCAGTCATTCCAATGGACGCAGAAGAAATGCAGTCCAGCGGACATTGCACCTCCTGCCCTATGGTGACAAGCTCCCGGGTGGCGGGGAATGCTAGGCGTACCATCACTGCAGATGAGCCGAGAAAATAAAGCGAGCAAAAGATACCTCACTCATATGCATATGCTACGTTTCTGGCAGGACGTGACGATCCTGGGAAAAAGTCACACTGGACTTCCTCTCTTCCGGGATAGTACAAACTAGTACATAGTCCATCATATCTTTGCCAAACGCTAAAGACACGAGTAGGGAAGACTCGATAGTCCTGCAAGACAACTTCCTAAGAGAGACAACTCTGACCAAAAACAACTGCTGCCTTGCAGTTAGGCTGGGGACAGCCAAAGGCTAAGGAGGGCAACCCTACAGAAACGCCTTTTGAAATCGGATGCACTGAGGCACTGGCTAACAAATTAAAACAGTGCAACGTAAATATCGCTGTAAGCAGCGTACGATAAAGAAGATGAAGAATTCCGATATGAACCTGGTTATATTCGCTGATGTATCTGCAAACCTTTTTTCGGTATGACTAATAAGCTTAAATGTTGCAATGTTTTTTTCTGATTTCGCCGTTTCTTGTAAGAAGTTTTGTTATTAATTTTGTCGTGTCCTGCAGTTTTTCTTCTAGTCTAGATGCAGTGAATATTTATGTGAACCATTTTACTCTTTTATCGTTATTTGCTTTGATGTATTATATAGCAAAAATGGCACCATTACCGGCTGCAGGTCTACATCAAACTGCTGGTTTAGTACATTATGGATGCCGCCAGCCCACGGATGATTTGCCTAGAATTCACACTAGTCGACTTATACCAGGTGTTCAGAAAACGAGTGTGTGTTTAAATTTGGACTGGTTAATTCGTTGTTTTTGTTGTTTGTTTGTTTGTTTTTATGGGTTGTTTTTTTTTTGGGGGGGAGGAGTTGTGTGTGATGGGGGGGGGTGTGTTTATTCCTTCCGGTTATCCTGGCATGGGCATCGACTATATGAATAGCACTACACTTAAACATGTGTCATATTTCACGGTCTATTTCACACGGCTGAACTTCATGAGATTGGCGCTCTTCACTCTTGCTGCAAACAGTGTTGGGCTTAGTGTGTGAAATTTAGACACAACTAGAATGAACTAGAACAATGCTCCGTTAAGATATCCAACTCATTCACACGTTGAGTGATGACCCTATGACCTCTTGCGATTATGGGAAAGGCACGACACACAACGTTAGATGTAATTCTTCCCTCACCCCATTGCCTTGCGGGATACCTCTTTATGGGAAATACTTAAAGAGTAGACCCAGAGGAAAAATCTGCATTCTGTGATATCTCCAGTCGTCTTGATAAATATCTTGTCACCAGCCAAGGGTAGCTCAGAACCAGTTAGTGGGGTTGATAAAAGGCGCAGTTTCTTCCCCACTTTAATCCAAATCACCGTGCAAGTCACGCATTTCAACAGACACAGCAAGAGAATGTCCACACGGTTAAACAAAGAGAATGGTCTTCATCACATGTGATGGACCAACATCGTATCATATATATTATATAGTTATTCATTTGCGTTGTAGTTTCATGATTTATCAATGTGTTATTTTAATTATTGCTTTGACTTTCAATGATGCAATTGATGGTTCGCTTTTTCTCTATATCTAATGGTGAATGTAAAACATTTGTCGACGATATTGAGAAGATCATACAAGTATCTTTCACATCTCATTGTATTTCCCTTTTGTTTTTTATTTCCGCCATTTCTACTTTGCAGAGCTTATCTAAAAACGCATCTATCAGCCTGAGTATATTAATGACCCTCAAACATTCCTAGATTGTATGTAATGATTTTCGATGATTCTTGATTTGCATGCTTAACCACGCATGTTGTATCTCATCGTACTAATTTCAATACTAGATTGAAGTAGTTTAATTTTGAAAAGACCTTTCTCTTATGTACACCATTAATTCATCCATATCTCATTAAAATGAGTGTTTTTCTTATTTTTCTGTGCTCCGTGTTTACAATTACTTCATTAGAGCCATTTCAATCTCTCAATGTGTCTCACTCTTCTGCTTGTAAGTATCCCCAAATCCTTATTGCTAGCCATATTTCTAACATGCTCGATTAATACGTTATGTTGATATGTGCTCTAGTGTGATATATTATGTTCTTCGTGTACTTAAACATGTTCTATTCTGACATATTGGAACATGTTGGAACATATTGATTGTGACATAAAGTTTGGTTGAGGCATCCGAAAATGCAGATAGTATGCTTTGCAGTTCCTCCTCTGAGTGAGTCGTAATTGCGGCATCATCCGCAAAGAGTAGTTCACTCATCAGCACCCTGTTTATTTTGGTCTTGGCTTTCAGCCTTTGGGAATTAAATAGGCCATCATCTGTGCGAGAGTGAATGAAGATACCACCTTTCTGGTCACGAAATGCTTGCGAAGTGAGATGTGAGAGAGAAGTGAGAAATATATTCCAAAGAGTACACAGTCTTGTTTTACTCCGTACTTGATTGCGAACTCCTCTGAGGACACACCGTCAAAATTTATGGTGCCTTTAATGTCCGTGTGGAATGACTCGATAATGCTCAGAAGAATAGATGGGCAACCAATCCTCCCTCTTGAGCGCTTTGAACAGACCAACACGACTGACCAAGTCAAATGCCTTCGTGAGATCTATGAAGACAATATACATAGGTTGCATTTTGTTCTCTGTATTTTTCTTGCAACTGTCGTAACGAGAATATCATATCTGTGGTAGACCTATTCCCACGAAAACCGCACTGTGACTGGGTAAACCTGATCTCCTAGGACCTGGAGTCTGCGCAGAAAAATTATGGCAAATATCTTCCCAACGGTACACAGAAGCGAAATTGCTCTGTAGTTGTTGCAGTCACTCCGGTCCCCCTTGTTCTTGTACACGGTTACAATGCTCGAATCTTTGAAATCATGCCAGCATAAAGTTATCAACTGGTGTATCTGTGGAGCAAGTATGTCCTTTCCACTCTATATGACCTCTTCTGGGATCCCATCTTTTCCTGGAGCATTGTCAGAAGCAAGGTGAGCAATAGCACAGTTAACTCTGCTATGGTTGGCAGCGAGTCGAGATGGTCCAGCGTTGGCATGGCATCGATGGGATTGAGGGCATCTTCTATTAGCTCTGTCTCGCTTAAGTAGAGTTTAAGATAGTGCTCTACCCATCTCTCTAATTGCTTCCTCTTATCAGTGATGATTTCCCCAGACAAAGCTTTTAGCGTCAAACTCTTGTTCACTGTTTAGGCCGATGACTTTCTTTATCCCTTCATACGTGCCTCTGATGTTACCATTATTAACGGCATCTTTGGGTATTCTCACATAAATGTATCCAATAGTCATTTGCACACTGTTTATCTGTCCTTTGCACTTCTTTTATCGCTTGTTTTAATATATTCAGAGAGTTTCATGTTGTTTTGTCTTTGTTTCTCGGTAGTGCTGCCATTTTCATGTAAATGAAAGCCTGCAGTATCCTGCTATTTACTTCAAACCAGTCTTGATTATTGTGTTATCTAATGGCATGAGCTGTTACTGCTGCTTTGAGAGTATCATCTTTGATTAAATCCCACTTTTCACTAGCTGTATAGTCCCCTTATGTATCAATGAGAACATCTGCTACCTCCTGGTGGAACCTGAACCACGATTCTGGATCCTTGTTGTTGACTAAATTTATCTTCAAAATGGGTTTATGCTTCGTCGTGAAGATTCTCTTAGCTCTGTTTGACGCGAGCAACGACCAACGTGTGGTCAGTATCACAGTCAGCACTCGGGTAGCTGCGTGTTAATTGTGTTTGACTCATATGTTGTCTCCTGGTGATAAAAAAGTCCAGTTCGTGCCAATGACCGGATCGTGGGTGTTTCCATGATACCTTAAGGTGATCTTTTGTTGCAAAGTAGGAGTTTGTGATACATAGATAGTTTTTTTATGCAGAATTCCAGCAGTCTTTGTTCATTTTCATGCATGCTCCAATATTATGTTTGCCTAGTAACTGGCCATGAATTCGAGTCCGATCTCACCCGAGCATTTAGATCACCAAATATGTATAGGAGAGTCCGTTTTTGAAATTGCATTCACTGAATTGTCTAACTCTACATAGAAGGACTTCTTTGCATCTTCGGCTGATGTGATAAGAGTTATGAACCCACACGAGGTAGACAGTCCCATTGTTAATATTCTTGCATATCCTTCAACTGGACTCTCAATAGGACACAATAGCGAGTTCTTCACTGAAAAACCAACCCCATATTGTCGGGTTTCTTCCCTCCCTCTGCCTTTCAAAAAAAAAAGGTATACATTTTCTACCCAAGTTACCCATCCTCGGGGAGGCGTTTGTCCTGCAGACCAGCAATATCTATACCAAGATGATTGAGTTCGGCATCACTAAGAGCCGTTTTTCTCACGTCACAAATGTATTTGAGGTCAAATATAATCATGAACAATAACGTCAATATATGGACGAGCCAATTATAGATGTGTCTTTAAAGAACATGTTAACTTCAGAACACTTATTCTAAGAATCACAGAGCTAACATTGATAATGTAGAGGGGACAATAAAGTTGATAGGTGACAGAGTAAACCTTCATGTCGGAGTAATGGTTGGAGCAAAAACTATAAAAGAAATGTTACAAAGACAATTATACAAAGCTACAAGAGTCTGATGAGAACACGTAAAGAAAACAAGTACAGGAAGGTCAGCATGATGGGTATTTTAGACCGAACGGATGGGTCAGATTATGTAAATAGTAAAAGAATAGCTATCAACCTCATGATGCAGTAGATGTGTGCAGATATGGGTTCGAAATTTATTGATGCGAAAATAGGCAAACATAAAATGCTAGACATATTATAATTGCATCTAAATCAGATAGGACAGCATGCGGCAGCGAAGTATACGTTTCATCACTGTAGTCATTAACTATTAGTAAGCCTATCATGTATGAGATCAAAAATAGGCCGAACACAGTGTGCTATAGAGAAGGCAGTCAAAGGGGAGAGATGCCGTCAGGGAAGTGTGAAATCAGAAGCGGAAAAGCAAAAATTAAAATGATTTTCAACTCCTGAGAGATGGGTAGGAGTGTTCCTTTTTATTAATGGTTCCCGCTGGAGGAATGATCCCATCCTATATAAAAAAAATGTGTTTATTTTGTTTCTGTTCAGCTAATTCGAATTTTAATAATGCCATAAATGAACTATAATGATTTTCCTTATTTTTTTTCTTACTGCATGATCTGTTTTCCAGAGTTATTCATGAAAACAAAATCAAGAACAATTTGACGAGTTGTGTGAAATGTACTGTTTTTCTTGTTTATAATGGAAGGTAGGCATGGCCTATCTAGGGATTTGCCACTTAAAAGGTTGTTTACTTACTGAGCTGCAAGTTCAAGAAACAGTTGATGTTGCAGAATCAGAGAGTAATTTTAATTTAAATTAAATGAATCATATGTCACTAGCTCAGTCGCAGTGATTGATAAGTAGTAACCATTCAGAACAATAGGTTCGGCATCATCATCTAGCGTTAAATTTAAATGTAATGTATGTGTGAGCTTTAGGGTATTCCACTATTAATTATGTCTACTTATGTTTGTGAGACAGACGAATTAAGGTATGCAATGTAGAGTTATACACGAAGGAAAACTCACAGAGCCATTCAAAATTAAATCAGGAAACAACAGCGTTGCCTATTGATGCCTTTCTTGTTCATCCTGGCAGTGGACTGGATTATGAAAGTAATAACACATGAAAGAAATGGAATCCAGTGGACCTTGAATAAATAGCTGGAGGACCTGGATTTTGTGGATTCATGAGAAAAAGATCAAAATAATTAGAGTCAATGCAGCAAACACAGAAACAATCCTGCTGATAGGAACACAACTGGAAGAGGGAGAGGAATTTACATACTTAGGAAGTATCATTAGCAAGGAAGGAGGGACAGACAAGGATATCAAAACAAGGATACAAAAAGCAAGAGTTGTATTTGGAATGTTGAAACTTATATGGAACTCCAAGGAAATAAGAACAAAAACAAAAATAGGGATTTTCAATTCAAATGTGAAGCCAGTCCTGCTGTATGGAGCGGAAATCTGGAGGATAACCAAAGACAATGGCATGAGACTGCAGGGTTTTGTCAACAGATGTCAGAAAAAAATTCTTGGTATAAAATGGTTTGACAAAGTTGTAAACGACAGACTATGGGAGAGAGCGGGACAAGGTAAATTGGAACAGGAAATCTTAGGAAGAAAGTGGAGATGGATGGATCATACATTAAGAAAATCCCAGACCAGTATCACCAGGCAATACCTATCATGGAATTCCCAGTGAAGGAGAGGTATAAGTAGACGAAGGAATACATGGAGACGAGGTCTTTAGGCAGAAGTAAAGAAAACAGAAACAAGTTGGAAGGACTTGGAAAAGATTACACAGCACAGCTGCTTGGCGAGAGTTGGTTGATGGCCTATGCACCCCTGAGTGATAGAAGGCGAATGAGATAATATTAATTGGTACATTCTGCATGGGCAACTTTTCATTTGTTTTGATTTTTTTTGCTCACTCTTTGTCTCATACATATATAATCCTACACTATTAAATCCTACTAACAATTTGTTGTTGTTGTGCAATCATTTCACAGTAATTTGATTTATTATAAGTTTTTTTGTAAAAAATGTGCAAGTTACAGATTTGTGAAATTATTGACACCTACTGGTTTAAAGTCCAAAGTAAAATAATTCCTGAATTAAAGAGAAACAAAAGCAGAAATTAGAAAAACAACAAAATAACAAACTAAAATGTTTAAATACAAATATGAGAAACATAGAAAATAAAAGAGAAGGATTCAAGTGTATGTAGACGAAAAACCAGATATAATAGGGTTATCAAAATTATGGACATATGAAGACATTGCAGATGGTGAACTTGAAATAGAGGGATATACAATGTTAAAGTATGATAGGGTAGTGGGAGACAAGGCTAAGGGAGGTGACGTTTTATTATAGCGTGAATATAATTGTCAGAGATGATCTATCATCTAGCAACACAAATGAAAGTGTTTAGGGAGAAATAGAAAGTGGGGGTGAAAAACAGTGGTTGGGGAATGCTACAGATATCCAACAAGTCAAAATGATGAAGAGCTGATAATAGTAGCATTCAAGAGGCAAGTGCTGGGATATTGTTATCAATGGGTGATTCCAACTTCCCGAACATTAAATACGAAATGGCAGAAGCACATCTCGAGGGAAAATCATTTGTTAAGTGCATGAGAACTTTGTTATTCAACATGAGTAGAAACTATCAGAGGTCAAAACAAAGTCGGCCAAGTATTTACAGAGGAAAATATAGTTGAAAACGTTACTATGGGAACGCTACTTTGTGGAAGTCGTGCCCTGCCTGTTTTGATACCAGAATTCAAAGTATTCCAAGTAAGTAAAAAGGTAAACCAAACAAGAATATATACTACCCTGTGGAAGAATCAGTTGGCCGAATACCATCAGCATCTGATTGAGTTGGTGTCTTTCCATTGTATTAGTGCTGAGTAGTTTAAAAGTTGTTAACCTGTGCAATGTTGCGCTGTACATCTTACACATTGTTAATAATTGTTTGGTGTTTGTATTGATACATAACTTTCCTAAGAAAAATGTTGTTTATAAGGATATATGTGTTTTATGTTATTGTAAGGTATGTTTATGATCCCTTTTTGTATTTTGAAAATGCATGATTTTTTTAAACTCTAGATATACGATTTCCATTGTATAACATTGCACCAGTTGGGGTGCGTGGTCGGGCGGTTAGGGTATTAACCTTCTAGTCACTTTGTTTGTTATCCGGGGCTGTATCGAAATACTGGCCTAAACATTACAAAGTGACTGTTGGGTTATGCGACATATTCTTTAATTAGAATAAAAACTGTATTGACTATTACAATTGGGAACAGTATTTTTTAAAAAATCATTGTTCACATTTTCCAGCTAGACCAGCGTCTGCTATTTATGGACCAGTTATGCGGAAGACATCTCGAAGACACACACCTCTCCAGAATGTAGCAGGAGACTGACTTGACTGTATCTGAATCGTTCCTCTTCATAAATAAAATGTCTTCTGTCGCTATCATACTGCTCGTCTTTCTAGATGACAATAAATTTTTAAAAAACAACTGGATAGCAAACACATTTGTAAAAATATATTTCAACAATTTAATTTATATTTTGTGACGTCTCATAAAAGAAAAGAAAGTACACAATGTAATTAAATGGCAAATCTGAATACACACTGCTAAATATGTGTAATAGTCTTTTTACAAACATCTTGAAAAATAATAATCTTGAATCATCCAGTAACACAACTGCAACCAGATTATGTGTTCAGATGTTAAGTATTCCCTCCATTTCCATACATGGAAGCCTGTAGCTGAGTTCGTTTAAAACAGAGCACTCGTAGCTACGACAACGGGATAATTATGTCTCATGAATGGACAAAGTAATTGAAGTTGACCTGACAATCCACGACGTGCACATCATCACAGACGTCGTTGGCTGTGTTGAAGTGAAGGTTCTCGGGACACGGCATGTGCTGAGTCAGGAAGTTGGTGCACTCCACGAATGAAGAACAGTCCCCTGGGTCTGGATAGATTCCATCGACTAGCTGGTAGTCCTGGCACAAACTGCTGATATCTGTGGATAGAGATGTAGCATCAGGTTATCACTCTACTCTGCTGGCATACATCTTCCTACTGTCTATGTTGTTATGAAACATAAGACAACCGCTACAGCTGGCACATTTACGTGAAGTATGCACCACCACGCTCCAATAGGCCTTGCAGTTGTGCATTCTGCATACATTGGTTGAATACTATGTTGATGCTGTCTATGTTCGCTCCACACTTTCAATCAGTCAAAATCTTGCAGCTCCCTGTGGAACACATGTTTTCAGAAAATACACGCAATGTGAACTTGTTCTGATCCATAGATACCATCATTGTCAACATATTTTATGGTTCCTTTATATTTATCTTGAGCTCATTTCTCCATATGTAGTTTTGTTCTGACTTCAGGTCTCTTGCCCTGGGGATTCCAGAACAGAAACTTCTTGTTAGTTCTGTCAGCTGATATCTTGAATGTGTGCCTACCCAACAACAGCGTCTATTCCTCACCTTCTTTTCTACTATTACTTATCTGGCTCATTCCACCAGTCCTACATTAGTGATCTTTTCAATCTATTTGAATCAATTTAAAGTGTGTAGGCGCCCATTTATAAAAGTATGTACCTATTTTATTGTTGATTGTGTTGCTGACTATGTTACAGAACCATAAAATAGCACAGGTATTGCAATCAACGTTTTTTTTGTTTTTAAGCTGAGTTTAATTTTTGCTGATTTACATTATGTACCATAGACTCAGCAATGAAATCTCTCAGCCGCGGTATTATTTCAACATTCTCGACATTCTACATTGTCTAAATTAAACACTCTTTAGCAGGCATTTATGTCATTCTTGGAATGTTACTGTGGTGTTATTATTTTCTCTGCAACTGTTCAAAATGAAGTGTAATAATATGTCACAAGAGCGAACAGATCAGCATTGTATTGAAGATGGTATGAGAAACATTAATGCCCATTAGAGATATATTACTCATTTCAGAATGAAGCAATACTTTACACGCTCTGCTACAAGTTCTAAAGTGAAAACAGAAACGAGCATATTGGGAAACAGGTAGCAGTTAAAAATAAACAAAAGAAAAGATACTACAACAGCTACCAATTGCTGGGTATGTACACATTGTAGATTTAAATCACTGCGAGTGTATGTTGTTCTTGACTTAGGATTTGTTACATTCATGCTCATCAATAACTAACATTATATTCGTATCCTGTTGCGTTATCACTGATTTATGTTTGAATGCATACTGTTCTTTGGTCCTGTTCCATTGGTATTGAGTGCAATGAAGCTTCAACTACATTGTCGTCGGGGTTACATCCTTTTTGAATGAATAAACATCAAATGCTTCCAAGAATAGAGATGGCAGTAAATGCTGTCTCACATCCAGTAAACCATTGTGAGACAAGGAATATCCCCGTTGGTAAATATTGTCTCATATCCAGTAAACCATTGTGAGACAAGCAGTATCAGGTCAGATAAGGTCATCTCGTAACCGATGAGGTCATTAGGGCACACATGAAGACATCCTCACATCCACGCCACCCTTCTCTGTCAGCGGCCGCTGCCTGTGCCTCTTCTAGTCGGAGATTGGTCCATTCTGTTTTTGTTGTCATCCCACCTCTGTTTTGGCAGGCCTTTTTGTCGTCTGCTTGCACCTTTCCGTGGAGGATGATAATTGCAAGACCGTTTGATCTCGATACGTGACCGAACCAAGCGAGTTTCCTTCTTTTGACAGTTGCCAAGAGGTCTTCAAAAGGCCCTATTGCTGTTGTAATTCTATTTCGTATTTTCTCATTTGTAACTCAATCGTTGTACGTGACATTTAAAAGTCTTCAGAAACACATCATCTCCAAGACCTGTACCCTTCTCTGAAGGTCAGCTGTAAATGCCCATGTCTCACAAACTTAGAGGAATATAGACAGGACCTGTGTACGCATTAATCTAATTTTCGTGCAAAGTGCTAACCGTTTATCTTGCCAGATTTTGTTAAGCCGTGCAGCGCTGCTATTGCCTGTGCTGTTCTGGTCAACACCTCAAATTTTGATCCTTCATCACTGACAATTGACCCAAGACATTTAAAACGGTCAACCACTTCGATACCAAGTAGTATCCCCATCAGTAAATAATGTTGATGTAATTATTCAGCTGAAACCAAAACACTTCAAAAAGCTGCGAATATCATTCATAACAATTCCGACTGCCACATATATATTAGGTATACTGCAAGCTGTCACAGGTGGCACACCTCAGGAAAGAATTAATCATGGTAGCTGGCACATAAATGAACTATACTTAAGGAGAATGACAAGCATATATTCTTACAAAACAGACCAAGGATTGTAAATATGAAGACATTAAAAAGACATATTTTGAGAAAAATAAAGCTATGGCTGCTGTCAGAGGACAACAGAACCAACTCAACTGCGCCTCTCGCATCATCATATCAGATCGAAGACCAAACAGAACAAAGTCGGTCAATGTATCCCTTATGAAAGTATTTGATATGTAATTATGTTAGTCGTGGCGCACATCCTGATGTTTCTGTGAGCTTGACTAAACTTCATTGTGTGATTGTATTACTTTACAAAGTACCCTGTTACCAGAACCAAAAGGGGAGCAAAGAATAGTAACTATGTAACCTACTGGGCGTGTGATAAGAGGAGACTGAGTAGGGTTTGCCATGGGCACACTGTTTCTGTTTCTAAGAATCGACGTACTACACTCCGGGAATACCCATAGGTGCTCAGTCTCTCTCATCAAATGGCGTATAGTACGGATGTTGATGGTCCATATAGCTCACTGGTTGTACACGCTCCTCAGTCGTCCTCTCATGCGCCCAACTCCGCTGGAACCTCGTTTAATGTCGAAACTTTGCAGTCTGGATTGCTGCTTCATCTATTGCGGTGTCCTCATCCAACAAGCGGTCATTGTTTGAATTCAAAATGTCACTTCTTTCCATCACTAATGTGCCCATTATGGTATCTTGTGAAGGCACGATGTCAGCTCTTTCATTGTCATAACCCCGGCATGAGCAGGATAGTAGATCCATGTCAATGCCTGGAGGTTTGAGGCCTCAACAGCTGCTATCCACTCGAACCTAAGCCATCCCTTCTGTACTTTCTAAAGTACGGCTTGCTCGTCTGTCACGATGACTGGCCTTGTTGTAGACGTCTCAGATATCCGTTTCAGTGCTGAGGGTACTGCTTCCGTCTCCATTCTCATAATGGAGGTTGTTGACATGTATGCCCTACTGCGAGCGACGAGCTCCTCTCTCACTCTAGCCGAGAAACCCCAGCTTGATGTCCCACTCCGCACGACTATCATTATGTCCCCAATGTGGACCCATTATTCCCCTTTGGCAATCGTCTCAGCTGGAGTGACGTGTCTAATTATTGTCTCAGCATGTCTCATCCGTGACGACCCTCTCTTGATTCTGGGCACACTATAGTATGCTATAGAAACTACAGAACACGTAAAAATGGAAGAACATTCGTATACACTCAATTACAGACTGGTAAAGTAAATAAATCTTACAGTAAACATTCAACTTACCCACACTTGGTGGCCCCTTAGTGCTTATTACGTTGCTGGGAGGTAAGGTCACCGTTGGCCCAAAGTAGGCTGGGTCGCTGCAGGAATGAGCACGTGACGGGTCCTTACAGATTTCATCGATTGGATCGTAAGCCTCACCGGAGGGGCAGTAAAGTATATCTGTAGTCAATGAATAGCACTGAACGTAGGATGAACAGTCAGTGGGGTTCGGATGTTTGCCGTCCGCCCAATAATGTGTTGAACACAGGTATGAATAGTCTGGAACTGAAAAAGTGGGATAGAAGTCAATCAAACAATAAAGGTTTCGTGGTGTCATATCCAGAACTGAGAATTATTGCGGCATGGGGTAGGGATGTGCTGTGAGCGCTGTTAGCGACATCATCATGTTATACTTAAACCACAGCTATAAAACTGTTTCATTTCTGTGTCATCGGATGTCCTGTAAAGGAACATATAGAAAAAAACACACGCACATGTGCACGCATATGTATGCACACACACACACACACACTGATCCAAAGCCATTAACAGAAACCAACACACACACATTTACAACCATAATTCATAACCACAAACACATAATCACCGATGCGAGCACACACAAACATGCACACGTTTACTGGCACTCACACACACTTACACACAAACAGTAACATACACGGGCACACACAAACATGCTCACACGTACTGGCACTCACACACACTTACACACAAACAGTAACATACACGTGCACACACAAACACGCACACACTTACTGGCACTCACACGCACTTACACACAAACAGTAACATACACGTGCACACACAAACACACCCACACTTACTGGTACTCACACACACTTACACACAAACAGAAACACACACGTGCACACACAAACACACCCACACTTACTTACTGACATTCACACACACTTACACACAAACAGTAACATACACGAGCACACACAAACACACCAACACTTACTGGCACTCACACACACTTACACACACACATTAACATACACGGGCACACACAATGACGCCCAAACTTACTGGCACTCACACACACTTCACACAAACAGTAACATACACGAGCACACACAAACACACCCACACTTACTGGCACTCACACACACTTACACACAAACAGTAACATGCACGGCACACACAAACATGCACACACTTTCTGGCACTCACACACACTTACACACAAACAGTAACATACACGAGCACACACAAACATGCACACACTTTCTGGCACTCACACACACTTACACACACGCAGTAACATACACGGGCACACACAAACACGCCCACATTTACTGGCATTCACACACACACACACATACACACCAGTCTCTCACAGGCATACTCACACACATTCACAAATGGCAATTGCGGCTTTTATTCACATTGATTAGGTCCTCCAGAGGATAATTTTTAAGACAGATGAAAAAAGATCGCCTGTGCCTGAAGTCTTTTGAGCATTTTTGAATCTCTATTCGATACTAGCTGCAACAGATAAACAAGACAATATGTGTTATTTCAACTTATACCTTAATGTTGAGAAAACCGACATCGACAAAGTCTCGGCTAGCTACTTCAAGGATCCTTACATGATCATTCAATTTAAATAAAAATCACAATATCATTTAACTAATGAGTCATGGAGCCATGGTGATTTTGATAATCTGTTAAAATGTTGCCATTTAATAGATTTGTGTGTGTGTCTCATCTGGCTAACATGCTATAAATCTATCTTCAGGCAGGCGAAGATCCGTTGGTGACTTGCCAGGTCAATCCCAGTTTATACCACCAACCATTAGGTTGGTAAGCCCTGGAATATACGATTGCTTATTGTTGGGACTGGTGGTGGTGGAAGCGTAAAAAAGAGCAAGGTAGACCCACAACCTGTAAGGTGTCATCTATGACACTCCGCTAACCATATAACCAAAACCTGATGTTATAGACACACAGTCCCCTTTCTGCGACATTCTTAATGGGGAGAGAATCTCTTAAATAAACTGAGTGATTTTTTTTTAAACTTGAATTTTGCCTGAGCAGTAGCCGTTAAGTTTACGCATTTCTATTTCCAGCTGCCAATGGATTTTTAACTGCATTCGGGTGTCTGATCTCAGCACTCAGAAATCAGGGAACCTTTTTTAGCGGATGATTAATTTGATCAAATCTCAGTCCCAACCGTGATTTCAACCCGTAACCTCCATAACCCGAGACGAACACCTTACCTCGGTCCACAATACTACACTAATATCCACAAATAAGAGTTATATAATGTCCAGCCCCTATGAAGATACCAATGTGTTATGAGACAAGACAAGTTAGCACTTAATGTGACTTACTTACTGACTTCATCGCTCCTCCTCTACTCTGGAGTAGAGTAGTTCACCATAGAGAAGATAGTACGACCTACTGACTTAATCTCTTCTATTATACCTTTGGGTGCAGAGCTCCACCTGAGAGAACTTAGTATGACTAACTTACCGACAGTCATTTTTCTCATACCATGGAAGAGAACTTAATACAACAACATGTAAATGAACTTACAACCTTCGCTTCTCTCACTTTGTCGACAATATTAAAACAGCATTTGCAGGATACGACTTATTTCGTTTGCCAGGAACATAATTATAATAATGATGTACATATCAAATTTGTCAAAGAGATGTTTCTGCTATACCAGACAAAGATAATATTATATTATATGTTATGTGTTGCTCTGTTTCTAAGAATCGATTTCATTTTACACCGGAAATCATACACGTGTTCAGTATCATTCGTCAAATGGTGAAGGATGGGGATATGTAACCTGTAGCTCACTGATTTTGAACACTACTGCTTTGCTTTGCTTTGCTCCCACCCACATTCCACTCGACTCTGATTTGATTTGGAAGTTATAAAATATATGTATTAACAAACTATCTAATGCAAACATGTAATCATTGTTATATAACAAATTGCTTGTCCCTATTCATATGAAATGCCCTGTAAATTGGTGAACTGAAGCATGCCAGACAGCTTTTAACGCTGCTTTCAACCCAAGCATGGCCTTGCTAGTAGACCTACACCATCCCTTATAAGTTTGACGATTTTACATGGTTCAACCTGTCATAAATTAGTCAAGGATTCTTTACTTTTGGAAGTAAGGCCTGAGAATCTTATAGAACTTCTTTCGTTAAAGAGGTCTCAATTACCACGTCGTAATGGTTTGACGCTGCCATAATAAAACGTCATTGTAACATGTTTATGTAATATACATACCATTCTCAGGCTCCTTTGGAACTGCAACAAATAGAAAAGATATATGTTATTGTATGTTACAAATTATACATTGGAGATGATGTGTTTAACATACATTGACTTTCTATTAATCTGACAACTGGACCATCTGTTAATGTAAGTACATCATGTGCGCGCGCGCGCACACACATACACACACAGAGAGCTAGAGAGAGAGAGATAGAGAGAGAGAGAGAGAGAGAGAGAGAGAGAGAGAAGGGGAAAAGCAATTATCATCCAGGCAATTAGTAATAAAGCCAATATGCTATTCAATATAGCACGTGTAGCATTAGTTGTGTAAGTAAAACTGACAATACGAGAAACGATGACACTTATAAACTAGAAAAACGAAGCAGAGATTGGTGTATGGGTGTAAATGGAGTGAAAGCTTGGTTTGCAATCCAGGTTGGAAATTCTTTGAGTTCAGTTTGACTGTGAATGTAGGGGACTTTTCTCTGTAAGACCACTTCTTCATGTACAGAACAGATTGTGGCAAAACTAATTTCCTGAAAACCTGCCATAGTAGAACGATCACAATAACACATTACAAACAGATACACACATGAATTGTTAAACTAGCCAAAACGTTCTGATGTAACTTAAATGTCTACAGTCTGTGGTTGTCGGAGGCGCCCTTTCGCCAGTATAATCAAAATAAGCAGACCTTCAAGCACATATAAAATCAAGGCAAGATGTTAAAGGAAATAGACAAACACACAACAACATCCAGGAGTATCAGGAAAACACACTAATCAACAAAACAAGACCAGGCAATGCAACTTTCATTTGTATCTTGATAACGATTAAACAATGCGCATTTACACACATTTATTGTAAACCTTGAATGTGTGCTAATTCATTTTTCAGTATATTGTTGACTATATTTCATTTATGTTTTATATGAACGTGTACAATTTCAATTTCATAATTTGATGTAAGTGTTTTCAGGAAACGTCCACATCAATCAAGTTTTTCAAGGACTGTGAAAACGTTTCGTTTTTCACTCTTATTTATCACACAGACTAAGAAAAAAAACACTATTGACAATCTTACGGTCACAAACTTTCCTTGGTAAGCTGTCTTGAATCTGAGTAATTTCATTGTACCCAGCAACCAAGAACAGACTTCCTTGATCACTAGCCAGTGCTCTCAGCTCATCCTCAAAGATTTCCTCTCCAATTCCAACTGCAATAAATTTCACTCCTGATGCCTTCAGTTGCTGAGCTGCATTGGCCGCTGTAAATAGAAAACAGAACAGTGTATATCAAATAATATCAGTTGTTGTTCATTGTTACTCGCGATGAGTTAACTACGACGCGTCAATAGTAGCAGGTTACAGTGGCTCTTACATTCCACGAGGTGTACTTGAACTGACATGGCTTTCTCCTGACTCTATTGCAATACGATGAACCTATATAGCCTCATCCCTACTGGTCTTACAGTATAGATTCTCACCTGGAGCCGAAGAAATAGCAGTGATTGAGCTGACTTCAATTTTGCTGCTTGCACCAGTCAGTGACTCATAACCGACCAAAACCCTGTTCCGTCTCCAAGTGGCGGTCCTTGAAACAGACTGCAGATATGCTGTCTGGCAAAGATATTAGGCATCAACGAGTGACGGCAAACCGGCTATAAAAATGTATTGCTGAAATCGGATGTGCTGGAACGAAAGAGACAGGTATCGTTGCATAGCTGTAAACTACGACACAACGTCACTAGTCCTTTTCAGGAAACAAGAATAATAATAAGAAGAACAATAAGAGGAAGAAGAAGAAGAAGCAAGAGAAGAGGAAGACGAAGGAAAAATGAAGAATAAAAAAATATGTGGAAGAAGAAGACGAAGAAGAAGATGCAAATTTAGCAGAAGGTCTCCAACTTGTTGGCCAGACTCTTGTGACACAACATATTTCCAGGAGTATGAAAGAGGAAGTGACGTAGTGGTTTTGATCAATATGTTCCACCTGACCATGGATTAATCTTTGCTCTGAATAATAACAAGTATCTTCAAAATAACTGGTGTACTCCCCTCTCATGTCTATACATAGTTGTTACTTTGTTGGGAATAAGGCCACAAGGAGCCGAATGGTTTCGAAGCCTGCCTGCCAACATGGAGGGCAGCGGTTCGAATCCCCGGGTTCGCATTTGTTGTTTTTCTGCTGGGAGTGAAATAAACAGACATAGCAAGCACACGACGTGGCGACAGCAGTGGCGAAGCGGCCTGTAGTCCTCAGCCTTTAAAACCCCTCGATTATCCCATCAATGGGAAAAATGTCGTATGCCACAACTTCCTTTGCTACAGGCTGTTGTCATTGTCATTGTTGTTGTTGTTGTTGTTATTGTTGTTGGAAGTTACGCGTGATGAGTGTTTATCTCTTGACTTTTTTTTTGGTAGTAAGTTACAGTGGCAATGATTATATCACGATGGGTACTGAAAAAGGTGGGGCAGAGGCCTTTTTAAAAAAAAAAAAATCTTTAAGCGGGGGCTCAACTTCATTGCCTCGGGTTTGTTCCCCATTTTAGCTCGGTCTCTCTCGGCAGATGGGTCTGTCGAGAGAATCGCACAAAGCACGATCTCTGTAACTCCAGCTGAGGCCTTATAACTTTAGTGAAATGCAAGGTTGCTCTGTAGGATTTCCAATGTGGAGATACTAGTAGATCTCCATCTCATTGACCAAAATGATGTACTACAGCCTGTTCCCAGAAGTGCGACTAGTGTCAGTAGCGAGGTCTTGGCCAGTGTTCTCCGCCTGACCCTGACTAACTCTTACCTCCTTATATCAGAGATATCCTAACTACCCTGGAAATCACCCAAGTGGCCAGGCTGAAGTTAAGTAACAGATCTAGGATAATACAAACCTGCTGCTCAGAAGGCAGGCAGGAAACAGTCATAGGTCAAGGACGGTAGGTCGATATAAATGTCAGTTGAAATTAAATTTATTGGGTCAGAGACATTTACAATTCTCATCATTTTGAATGGTGTGTTATTAACTTATATGTATCATGTCTTTGTTTTGATTGGTTCTGTAAACTTGTTGAATAAATGTGCAATTAATTACAAAATAGTACAATGTATTATTATTTTTAATTATTTCATCCTTTCATTAAGCAGAATTGAGCTGCAACAATGTTTTTTTTCTTCTTCTTCTTCTTCTTCTTCTTCTTCTTCTTCTTCTTCTTCTTCTGCGTTCATTCTCAACCTCCCGTTACCAAGCCCTTAACAGGGCTTTGCAAGTAGCAGGATGTAGTCCGGAGAACGGATATGCGTTGTGTCGCTAGTTTACAGTTTACCTGCGATATTTGCATCTTCCAGTCCGACACATCCGTCTTCAGCAGGAACAATGTTTTATATTGGTTTTTTTTTTAATCATTGTTAGAACTGCGTAAAGTATAAAAAACTGAGTATTTTCAAAGCAAAAATAGGAGTCAAAGTCATTGCCAGGTACTTCTAAGAAACTTTTACAAAATATCACATACGAAAATGGAGGTTGAAGTATGTAATACAGAGCAGAGCCGAATAATGTCTTCTAAATTTCACTCACACTAAGGCAAACAGTCACGTCTAGAATTCTCCAGATGCAGCTTGTAGTAGTGATTTATGTGGGCCTCTTGCAGTGGTGGTTTTTGTGGACCTCTTGCAGTGGTGGTGTCTGTGGGCCTCGTGTAGTGGTGGTTTATGTGGGCCTCTTGCAGTCGTGGTTTCTGTGGGCCTCTTGTAGTTGTGATTTCAGTGGGCCTCTTGTAGTTGTGATTTCAGTTGGCCTCTTGCCGTGGTGGTTTATCTGGGGCTCTTACAGTTGTGGTTTCAGTGGACCTCTTGCAGTGGTGGTTTATGTGGCTTCTTGCAATGGTGGTTTATCTAGGGCTCTCACAGTTCTGGTTTCAATGGGCCTATTGCAGTGGTAGTTTCAGTGGACCTCTGGTAGTTGTGGTTTATCTGGGGCTCTCACAGTTCTGGTTTCAGTGGGCCTATTGCAGTGGTGGTTTCAGTAGACCTCTTGCAGTGGTGGTTTATCTGGGGCTCTTGCAGTTGTGGTTCATGTAGCAATTTTATTTATGATATAATAATATTGATGCTTAGACACCAGAGAATCAATTTGGCAACAAAGCAACAACTGACAAATACTCTATTTATGCCGACTTTGTGTCACAAGTGCCAAACATAACGCTTGTCCAGAGCGAGAGAGAGCTGCATTGTGACATGTGAAATGAAGTGTTTGAGGAAGGTCATCGGTGTTATCAGGAAATACAGAATCGATGATATTCGAAGTATGGTCGGCACTACGTCTTTTGCAAAGAACAGTTCCAAGCACAATTCGGTTCTCTCATGATAATGCACCCTCATCAAGTGCCTCTAAAGGCTTACGGCGCTAGTAGATCTGGCTACAAGGCAAAAGGTCGGCCATATGTAGAGTGGATAGACGACATTAGATATTATTGTGCAACGACACAAGCTCACAGTGATCGAAGCAACACAATTAACGCAGTACAGACGACTTGAACTAGGATGTGAGGAAAGTTACACCGCAACCCGCCACTTAACGTGTTTCAGGGCGCACAAAACAGTAACCTACTCAAACAACGGTTTATGAATGACAGAGATACGATATATATATATATATATATATATATATATATATATATATATATAAATATATATATCTATTTATATATTTATATATATATATATATTTATAATTGACACATGTTCTAAGTAGAACACATTTTCTTACTAGAACATCACATAATCAAATGGGTATTGATATGATCAAGTTTAAAATGTGTTCTCTAAAATCACTTACTATCAGCCATTGAGTTGGACCTTCCGTCAGTCAAAACAATTACAATTTTGGTAGCGTTATCACGGCCACCGGCGTTACTGGAAAACATTTGTTGTTCTCTAACATAGTTGAGGGCCTTGGCAGTATCTGTGCCACTTTTCAGATGTTGAGCTGACAGAATGGCCTGTTGTTTTAACAGTATTAAAATTAATCAGTGGAAGCTACACTTAAGAGTAACGAGCACAGTCAAAAATTAATAAATATGAAGATAAATGGTACAGGGAATATTTGAATAGCCTATATGAAAGAGTTAAAGTTACAAAAAAGACATTAAATCAATCTCTCACTCTTTGTCCCTCTCTATCTCTCTCTCTCTCTCTCTCTCTAGGTTTATATATATATATATATAAATATATATATATATATATATATATATATATATATATATATATATATATAAACACAGACCGACAAGACACTTTGCAGCTCGTTCCTTTCAACGCGAATAGCTTCCCATGCCGGCTGGAGGCTCAGAAGGGACTTTCACCACAATGTGTGTACCCAGAAGATATTACTTTCTCTCTCCACTCTAGATGAGCTTTTGTAGTTGTCCCACAGCGGTCGCTCATGGATGTGGCCAATCGAAGCAATAGTATTAGACAACTAAACAAACTGTATTTATTTATCTTGATCTTGATGATCCATTCCTCAGCGTAGCTGCTGGTCTGTACTTCGACTCCAGCGGTCCCCGTCTTGGGCAACGGAAGTCCAGTTCATGGTAAGAGCTGTAGAAGCATCTCGCATTTTGCAGCGTACAGCAAGGGAGTCTGACCAACGCATTGGAGGTCTTCCCCTCACTCTCTTCTTATCTACGGAGTACCAGACTGATGTCGCTGTGCTCCATCGACCATCATTGCTTCGCAACATGTGACATCCAAATTTATGTTTTGCTGTGTCTGCATGGATTGCTGCAACCGACAACTGCTGTATGTCAGAACTGTTGAGACCTTGCATACATTGGTTACGGAGAGTGATTTCGACCAAGCCGCTCTCAAGGGATGCCTGGGTCACTCTGAAATTAACCTTTAGTGATTTTGTTGGTGTGGATATGTATATATATATATATATATATATATATATATATATATATATATATATATATATATTTAAATATATATATATATATATATATATATATATAAACAGATGGGTGGATACATAGACAGACATATATATATATATATATTGACTGAGTGATTGGTTAACCATGTGAGAGTAGCAGTGGTGAAATGCTATACATAGAAGACGAAAAAGCATATTGTAACAGAAAACAGCACCATTCTCTATTTGTCAAGAAGACGATTTGATTTCTGAAACAGAGAATCCAAATGAAGTGCTTCAAGGGATAAGATATGTGTCCAATATTTGTTTCGTTCTAGCTAACGAATGGCCATTTGATCGAATGTGAATTTCCTTAGACCATATCACAAGCAAAATGTGAGCTACTGTGTATCTAATTTTTGATTGTACTTTAAACGTGCGAGTTTGGTTGAGATAAACACAAGTCACTAAACAATTACTTTTGAAAGTTTTTGTATTTAAGATTTAATAACTTTTTAATAATATCTAAACCATTTACATTATTAAAAATTTGTTGGATGCCATTGGTCTAAAAGCAGTAAAATGTTTTGAACATAATTCATTGAGACAAGTAATTTGGAAAATGTTTTCTGTTTTATTTAAAGTAACACCAATTAATATCTTTTGGGCATTAAAACATTATTTGATTTTAATTCAATAATTAATTAATGACTAATATATAAATATATGGGATGTACATTAGATGTTGGGGATGTACATAAGATGTTCGTATTCTGTCAAATAGAACGCTGCATTGGAAGGGATTAGTACTAAGTATCTTCACATACATCCGCCTGCACAGATTCAAGCAAAATGTGCCAACTCCAAATGGGCTGATAATGTTGACAAATAAATTAAAACACCATTGTCTGTTTACTGCTGCATTGCGTGTGGAAATGCATTATAGTTTGGCATCTCCTTTACGGAAATTAATCCAAAGGATGGCTAGTATGTAAAACACCGAACTTGACACCTAAACTGCATTTGCAACTATTCACTAGCTAGTTATTAATATTATGCAATACCAACAAATTGTTTAAAGCTATAGCATCTTGATTCGTTAAGTGTTTGTTGTTGATTTCTTTTCTTTTCTTGTCCTATTTTCATGTAAGCCAAAAAATACAAAATCACTACAGTTTGCCTCTTTTAGGAAGTCTGATAAAAAACACACTGCATGTTTTTGAAGGCGTGGTTTTTGCAGTAATTTGTTTGTACAATATGAGATAACTAGTTTCTTGCACAGATCCTTATATTCGGCTTTTATGTCGTAGAGCTGGTGTGACCGTATTTTTTTCTCCACTGGATTTACTTGGTGAGATTGGATTACTTTATACATGACTAGAACTTTAGTACCTGCATTTATCGCGAAATACCGGTTTTGCTAAAACACTCCATTTGGTTGTGACTTCAAGTTGTTGTTTGTTTGCGAATGTCCACAATGAGTAAGTTACTCTTTTGTGTGCCCTGAAAAGGAAGTTAAGCAGCTAGTTGCAGTAGCTGTCCTCAAATCCCGAACGTGCTGATGAAAGTGGACCGGCGTCATCCAGGCGGCTGTGCTATGTCTGGCTTCATCTGCGTGTCAATCCCTCACCTCAGCCAGGATACTATGAAAACAGCTTGTTTCCAGGGAGGGTCACTAGGAAGCCGAGGTGAATGTCTTGGTCAGTATGTTTTGCCTGACCCTGAATATTATGTCTGATCAGTATATTTTGCCTGTTAGTCTTCCTTCCCTGACATCAAGTTAATAGAAAGTATATATTTTATATGCAGAACGTCGCTTCTTACAACGCCAACCTATTTGGCAAGTGTGCAGTATGGTAGGTTGCCATTACTTTCCGTACATGGAAGAGCAATCTCCAGGGAAAAAAAACCCAGTGTCTGATCAAAATGGAAACGGTGAGAATCGAACCCGGTGTTTAGATTGTGAAAACTGAGCGAGTTTCACCCCTAGTCCACTCAATATATATTCACTAATACACTGCACTCATAATATAATATTATATATATATATATATATATATATATATATATATATATATATATATATATATATATATATATATATATACACACACACACAAATACAGCGGATACAAATCTCGAAATGTACAGGTTGTCAGATACACATTTTGTATTGGGGTGGGGTGGGGTGGGGTGGGGGGGAGACTCAGTGGTCTCAAGGTCAGCAGACCGCTTCGGGGGCCGGAGGCTGCAGGTTCGAATCAAGGTGGAGATCGTGATTTTTTTTTTCAAATGGATTTTCCGGTAAAATGCCCTGTGAGCTCTGAGTAGTGAGATCAGACTCATGTGGTCTGTGTCGATCACGTTAAAAATGCCTTAGCAGTTACAAATCGAAAAAAGGAGGCTTAACGGCCGCTTCCTAGACAAAATTATAAATTCTAGCGAAAAATCCACCTAAATTATATGTACCTTCCCCCAATCCTAGTAAGCTGCAGGAAGTTTACAATACCTACTATGGATTTCCTTTGACTGACTGGCAACCGACATTAACATCTCTGTTTGAATACCAGGATTCCAACTTCCAACTAAGATCGCTTCTCCAGTTACGAAAAGTACTGGCAACCTGCATAATATCATTATAATTATTTGTTGCAGGTTTAACTAGTGTATTCCATATCGTTTATAACACTACATCTGTCTCACACTTTTGAGCTGTTCTGGTGTTGTGTATTCTTTCAGGTCAAACAACTTCACAGTTTCCTGACTGAAGACGACTGCGCCAAAGTGTACATCACTTGTACCCAAAGTAAATTTACTGGTCACATCTGCCACAAACGCCAGCTGCTTCTGGTAATCGTCTGTTGTAATACTGGCCGATGAGTCTAGAACAAAGATGACGTCAGCATACTGGATTCCATTACATATGTAAACTGAAACAAGAAAAATCAAGAAAAACAAAATGTGTAAGGGATTTGGGATTTGGTTTCATATGACACTTTTTTATGCAAGAATTTGCAAGGTATTAACATAATTCGTAGGGAGCACATAAAAGAACATATTGTTCATTGCTTAATGTAAGTCTCATTTCTTTCAAGTAAGGCATGTTTTGTTATTTGTGTTCATCTGCTCAATTTGAGACGTTCTGTCATCGTATATATCCAAATAAATATTATATTGAAATTAAATTAAATTTAATTTAATTTCAATTAATTTAAATTATATAAAGGGTTATCACACAGCTCCAATGAGCTTCCACAACCTGAAGAACAAATTGTGGAAAGACACGGAATAGGACAGATGGACGCAAATGAAATAATTTTTGCCTAGCTATGTGTACTACAGAAAATTATAATTGGAAGAAGCATGTTACCACACAAGAAGGTACATAAGGTCACATGCGGATCACCATACCACGTTGCAGAAAAACAGATAGACCACATTTGTGTCAGTCAAGCATTTAGAACTACACTACAAGATGTAAGAGTAAAGCAAGGTGCAGACGTAGATTCAGACCACAACATGTTACTGGGGATCTTGTATCTCAAACTGAGAAGGCACCCAGTACAGGGCACAAGGAGAACGAGATAGACCGTACACATCTGACAAGACCACGACATGAGGACAGAATATAACATACCACTTAATAACATATACCAAATCCTGAAAGAGCTATAAAAGGTAGACAAGGAGATGGACATAGTATGTAGGAACAGGCTAAATAAATATGAACAAGGCATGTGAAAATACTCAAGGATTCCAGAGAACAGACACAAGAAATGATTCACAGCAAAGATATTTCATCAAACATAGAAAATTAAAAACGAAGGAAGCTGTGCTCAACAATTACCAAACTTGAAACACTAAAACAGAAGCACAGATAAAGGATACTTTTACAGATTAATAGATCAAGACATGTATACGCATATATATAAAAGGGAATATATTGACAAGTTGGCACAGAGGGCAGAAAAAGGCAGCAGAGAGAAATATGAGAGATATATCCAATAACACAGAAATTGGCCAATACATATATACAGAAACCACCAATCAAAGATAGAGATGGAAATATACGTTGATGTCATTGATAGGCAGATATTCAACAGAATCATCATGGACAGATTCAAAGTAGAAATACATAAAATAGCTAAGAGTGGAGCAGGCAAGATTATGCCAGTGAAGATCATGCACAGATCATAATAGTTAGTCTAAGCATCATAGTGAACAAAGTATTTAATGTAAATCATCACCAAATGCAAATTATACAGAATATGAAATTGCGTTTAACAGTATGGATCGAAGTATGCTATTACAATTGTTGAGACACTATGGGGTATCATAGAAGTTCATAACCCTCAAACAGAGGATTACAAAGAACATTTAGTAGAGTACGGTAGTACATTACGAAGAACCAACTGACGGTTTCGGGGTGCAAACAGGAGTGAGACAAGGGTGTCTGATCTCGCCTTTCCTGTTGGCTGTAGACTGAATAATGAAAACATCAATCGATGAAAAAAATCTAGTATCCAGTGGACACTATTGTCACAATTGGAGGACCTAGACTACGCAGATGATCTAGTTACAGTCAAATGCAAGAGAAACATGATAGAGTATAAGAAAAAGCGGTCAAACTGGGACTGAATATCAGCATGAAGAAAACCAAGCTCCTCAAACTCAACAATTTTGGCAAAGAACCAATTATGCTGGAGTTGGAGCAGTTAAAAGAATGGGATACCTTCACGTATTTGGGCAGCGTAGTTGACACATAAATAGCTGATGCTTGAAGGACTAATGTAGGTGTAAGGATAAGAATTGGAAAGGCAGGAGAGAATTTGCTGACATTAAATAACATATCGAGATTCACAGAAATCAAGATCTACACCAACGTTAAAGCATTCACCACCAGTGTCAAGTCGGTGCTGCTGTTTAGAGCGAAAACGCATAGAACGACCAATCCCAAGCAACAAAGACTCCAGCTCTTCATTTACAGATGCCTACAATGGATAATGGGCACAAAGTTGCAGGAGATGGTGAGAAATGAAGACCTATGAAAAAGAAGCCATTAACAACTACTGGAACAGCAAATGAAGCGAAGGAAATATGCTGGATAGTGCATAATTGCGAAAGTCACAGTCCCACATAACCAGAAAGGCTCATACATGAAAAGAGGAAGACTAAAAAATACACGGAGAACAGATTGTGAGAAGGAACTAAGATGCAATCAATAGAAATGGGCAGCGGCAGAAAAAGCAGCCCAGAACAGTTTATGCTGAGGGACGGGGCTGGTAACGGTGTTGTCAGGGGCATATGCACTGAGAGAAGCGACCGGCTTTGACGGATTGATTGATTGATTCACAATAAGGAAATGAGCACTGAAGGAACACACAGTTCTCATACTAACAATAACAGAAGTAAAGGATGAAATTTAGTAAGCACATTGATGCACTATGCAAGAACCCTTAAATTATACATATTTCGAAACAGGGAGCTATTGCTTTAAGTGCACCTGGAGACAAAGGGCTAATGTGTAACTTTCAACTGTGCACAAATAGCTTAAATAGTAACTATGTAGCCTGAGAAAATAATTCATGTATTACTTGCATAAGGACTTAAGGTGTCATTGTATTACCTACGTAAGAACTTAATGCACCATTGTGTTATCTTCATGTAGACTAAAAGAGCAATTGTAGTATCTTCATACAAACCAAACCAGCCATCATATTATCCTCATAAGAACTTAACGATCCATTTTATTACATATTTGAGAATTTCAAATACCATTGCACTACATACCAAATGTATTACCGTTTCTAGAATCCAGAATATTACTTAATTGTTATGATGTGAAATCAAAGAGCCATTTAATTAGATAGACACATGTCAAAGAGTCATTGTATTACTTTGATAATAAATCAAAGAGACATTATATTACCTCCTCCACAAGTGCTGTTACTATATTGTTTGACAGCCTCAAGAACACCATCAAAGTTGTTGACAAAAACCTCTCCTGGAGTTGAAGCAATAGCTTGTAGTTCTGGCAAGTTAGAGCCAGATAGCCCCACGACAATTATATGAACTCCAGCATTCTTCAACGCTGTGGCTGCCTGTACTGTTCTCTGGTTGTCGCTAGATTTGCCGTTCGACAACACAATCACTAAGTCGGGAGCTGCAGCTCGAGAGCCATGAGCAGCATCGAAGATGTTCAGCGCGTTTTCCAAAGCCAAATAAGTATTTGTATTTCCTCCTTGGAACGTGGCATTCAATATGGCCTGAAAACGGCAAAATAACATAATTAATGTCATTTGGTCAGTAGCAGATACTGCACTAATACTTCTCTGACATGTACAAGGTATAAGAAAGGCAACAGACAAATATAATGCAAGTTTTAGCAAAGGATAATGCACATTTACCCAACATTCAAACAAACGCCCACTGCGTTTATCATTTTGATTCGGCAAAAGAGAAAAAAAAAAAAATGCAGTGTCCAGAGACAAATACATGTTATTATATAGATCAAACAATATGAGACTTCAGCTTGTTAAATGATAAATAAAGAAATGACTATATCGAAATATCGGATAATGACAATTGACATACACATCAGTGCAACAGAAGGCAGAACGATAGTCAGCAGTTTAAGCCTCTCCCCTTCCAGTTGTTTTGGCCCAGTTAGCTTCTTAAAACTCTAAAACAACGTCAACCAAGGCAGATTGATAATATGTCCGCGGACCATACCGTATGATTTTATTTTGAAATGTAAAAATATTTATTGAAATGACAAAAATAATGTGCAGTTTTTGTTGACTTATAAATTTGTTTTAATTATGTAATTGGTAAGGTAGGTATTTCGTCATTCTCTCTCTCTCTCTCTCTCTCTCTCTCTCTCTCTCTCTCTCTCTCCCTCTCTCTCTCTCTCTCTCTCTTTCTTGATTTTCCACTTTTTCCTGGGAATTGCCAAAAATAGCAACACTTATAATAATAGTTGTTGTAGCCACACAACCATACGCACACATATGCGGTACGTGTACAAACTTTTACAGGAAAAAATAATATTTACCTGGTTATTTTTAAATTTGTCTTCACAAAGAATTGCATGTGAAGGAATTCAATGTGCGTTTACTGACAGGATACCAAGAAGTAATGGTAGACACAATGAATAATGTATATACATCCCATCCTTACTGCCTTTTAAAACAAAGCATTGTTGTTGGCGTGGTTCCTTACCTTTGAAACACATTGTGTGTGTGTGTGTGTGTGTGTGTGCGTGCGTGCGTGTGTGTGTGTGGGTGGGTGGGTGTGTGTGTGCGTGTGTGTATGTGTGTGGGTGTGTGTGTGTGTGTATACAGTACACACACATTATCGCATTATTCTCGGCTTCAAGCTGACAGGAATGCAGTAAGCAAGAAAGATAACAATATTGTATGTGCTTCTCTGTCCCTGGTTGTGCTGTACCAGATATGACCTTATTGGTCAGACCATGGGCATGCAAACATCTTGAAATGACATAGAGGGGTGACACCAACATGTCGTTCGCCTTGTCGATGTGTCGTTATACATTCGGACATGACCAGCCCAGCAGTATTTCTGCAATAATGTTCTTTCTACGGCGCGTCGAAATATAGTTTGATGTTGAATTTTGTCATCTAGGAAAGGATCCTTTATCGATGAATTAAGTAAACGTTGTTCGATAGCTCTTTGAGTAATGGGAAACCGAACATGCTGGTTACACAAAAAACGATGCATATGACCAGTAGAACAGAAGAGAGCAGGTCGTGGTCTTCAGACTTCGCAATGGCAACAATAGACTCAGGTACCACCTATTCTTCTTCTTCTTCTTCGTACGCAGTCAGACAGTAACCATTATTTTTTCGAAAAAAACGGCGGTCATCCTGAGGCTGTCGACACTGCCATAGAGCTTGTCTTGTGGTTCCACTGGTGATGGCCACATCTGCTCTCTCTGATCCTCGTATGTCGGGCAGTTCTGCAGCAGATGTTCAGCGGTCATTTTACCGGTACCACACGGGCATTCGTCGGCACCACCTATTTTCAATTTGTTGAATAGGTGGTACCTCAATCTATTGTGGCCAGTGCGAAGTCTGAAGACAACGACCTGCTCTCTTCTGTTCAACTGGTAAAAGGCATCGTTTTTTTGGTGTAACCAGTATGTTCGGTTTTCCATTTGGTCATGAATCTGGCTTTAATAAGCCGTTTTGACTCTTCGTAAGTCATACTAGTATCTGTTTGTGGTAGTTTTGCACCTTCTTTTGCCAGTCTGTCTGCCTCCTCGTTGCCTTGGATGTTGCATTGTGATGGGACCCACTGTACCACTACCCTTTTTGGTGCGGACTGCTGGCATAGTTGACAGAGCATTGCTCTTAAGTCATTAAGCTCAGTGTTTTTCTGGCATTTTAGCGCTGTGACTACGACCAGAGCGTCTGTAAGCAGGACTGTATGGCTTTTATTTTCTTTATGTGTCACCATTTCTTCCACTGCCGCCCTCACTGCCTCTGCCTCCGCTCTGAAATTGCTTGTGTACTTACCAGTAGCGAATGACAGTGTTATTTTTCTGCCATTTGGTAGGTTCAGGAATGCTCCTGCCCCTCCGTTCTGTGTAGTGTTTATTACAGAACCGTCGGTGTATGCATGGGTCCAGTTCATGCTTGGGTATAGTTTTCCGACATAAAGCTGAGGGTAGTATCTCTCCTTTATTTTTCAGTCTGGCAGTTTTTGTTTCCAATACCTGGTATATTTTCTACCACCTCTGGGAATATATCATTCCTCCAGGTAGGTTTTCAAACAGTAGTGATGGGCTTTGGTGTTGTTAGTGCGTTTATGGGGTCTTCGTGCATCTTTGCTTTGGCTATTTCTGCAAAGTTTCTCCGCTTTAGTTTCCCATTTCCCAGATTGTTCAGTTTCTGGTGCATTGGATGATCTTCGGAGTTTCTCTGACTGCAGCTGGGCTCTGCATTCTCTTCTATCAGTCATGGATTGCAGTTTTGAAATCTTTTCAAGTTCTACAATTGGCGTTGACCTCATGCCTCCTGTTATAACTCTCATGGCTTGGTTGTGAAGTTTACTAACTTTATCGAAATTCGCCTTCGCCTTTCTTGTCCATGCCGCAATGCCATATTCGAGAACTGGTCTCACTCTTCCAGTGTACAGTTTCTTTAATATACTTTCGTCTGCTCCCCAGCTTGTGACAGAAAGTTTTCTCATGATTGCCATTCTTTCTCTGGCTCTCATTCGGTTTCTCTCGATCTGACTTTTCCATGTCATGCGCCGATCAAATGTGACTTCCAGATAATTTTGGGTTGTCGTTTGGCTGCAGGAATTTGCCATTTAGACTCAATTTGGTGCTTTGGGGTTTGATTGAAAGCGTGAATATTGTACAGGTGGTTTTCTCCTCGTTTATTTTGACCAGCCATGAGTTCGCCCACTCTTCCAGCGATGTTAGCGCCTGCTGCATCCGATTTCTTGCTATGGTGAGATTCTTTTCAGAGGTCCACATAGAAAGATCGTCTGCAAACATTGACGTATGGACTCTTCTTGGTATATTTTCTGTAATGTCGTTTATATACACCAGGAAGAGTGTGGGTGACAGTAGGTACTCCCTGCTCGAGTGTCACCTTTTTGCTCATCTGCTCTTGTACTTGGACTCTGGCCATTCTATTTTTGAGGTAGTGGTTGATCCACTTGTACATTTTCCCACAAAACCCACTTCTTCTTAGCTTGACTCTAAGTTCATCTTTCCAGACTTTGTCAAATGCCTTTTCCAGGTCCACCTAGACCGCTACTGTGTGTTTCTGGGCCTGGTAGACATCTTCTATTTCCTGGGCTATGAGGATGACCTGGTCCTCAGTGTATATGTGCTGTCTAAAGCCGGCTTGCTGTGGAATTAGTATTCGTTTTTCTTCCAGATGCCACATCAGTCTGGTGTTTATCATACGCTCCATCAGTTTGCCGACACATCTCAGTAGGCTGATAGGCCTGTATCCATTTGGATCTGTTTGTTACCACTCCCGGTACGGGGAGGTAGTGACGAAAAATAACAATACGGGACTCTTTCGAGGCCCCGTAATTGGAATGAGTACACTTTAAACTCTTTAACGAGGATCTATTGGAGGGCAAGTCTGGTGCCAGCAGCCGCGGTAATTCCAGCTCCAATAGCGTATATTAAAGTTGTTGCAGTTAAAAAGCTCGTAGTTGGATCTCAGGCGCAGGTGGGCGGTCCGGCTCGCGCCGGTTCACTGCCCGTTGTCTCCTGCCCTACCGTCTGCTGGCTCTCTCCCACGGGTGCTCTTCGCTGAGCGTCCTGGGTGGCCGGCGCGTTTACTTTGAAAAAATTAGAGTGTTCAAAGCAGGCCTCGGCTGCCTGAATAATGGTGCATGGAATAATGGAATAGGACCTCGGTTCTATGTTGTTGGTTTTCGGAACTGGAGGTAATGATTAACAGGGACAAACGGGGGCATTCGTATTGCGGCGTAAGAGGTGAAATTCTCGGATCGCCACAAGACGAGCTACTGCGAAAGCATTTGTCAAGAATGTTTTCATTAATCAAGAACGAAAGTCAGAGGCGCGACGACGATCAGATACCGTCGTAGTTCTGACCATAAACGATGCCGACTAGCGATCAGTAGGAGTTGCTTCGATGACTCTGCGTGCAGCTTCCGGGAAACCAAAGTGTTTGGGTTCCGGGAGAAGTATGTTTAAAGGAAACTTAAAGGAATTGACAGAAGGGCACCACCAGGAGTGGAGCCTGCGGCTTAATTCGACTCAACACGGCCAACACTGAAATGACTGACAAGCCGAGACCACTTTCCTTGGGTCTAATATGGAACTGGTGGTGGATTAAGACCCTCATAAATCTGGGGATATGCCCTCTGTGGCTCGGTTGGTCTGCATCCAGTGTTTGAAAAAGGAATTGACGTAAGGGCACGATCAGGAGGAAAGCCTGCGGCTAAATTCGACTCAAGACGCACACACTGTAGAACGACTGACAAATCGAGAGCACTTTCGTTTGTTCTAATAGTGAACGTGTGCTGAAATTAGACCCACGGAAGACAGGTCAGCTCTCTAACCTTCTTAAGAAGGATCGCTACGGAAACCGTGCCCCAACATCGCGGAAACCGCAGGCTCCAGATACCTGGTCACGGACAAACAAAAGCCCTCGATTCTTCTTCTTCTTCTGCGTACACAATCAGACAGTAACCATTATTTTTTCGAAAAAAGCGGCGGTCATCCTGAGACTCTCGCCACTACCATAAAGCTTGTCTTGCAGTTCCACTGGCAATGGCCACATCTGCTCTCTCTGATCCCCGTATGTCGGGCAGTTCTGCAGCAGATGTTCAGTGGTCATTTTACCAGTACCGCACGGGCATTCGTCGGTACACCCTATCTTCAATTTGTTGAATAGGTGGTACCTCAGTCTGTTGTGGCCAGTGCGAAGTCTGAAGACAACGACCTGCTCTCTTCGGTTCAACTGGTAATAGGCATCGTTTTTGGTGTAACCAGTATGTTCGGTTTCCCATTTGGTCATGTACCTGGCTTTGATAAGCCGCTTTGACTCTTCGTACGTCATACTGGTATCTGTTTGTGGTAGCCTTGCACCTTCTTTTGCCAGTCTGTCTGCCTCCTCGTTGCCTTGGATGTTGCAGTGTGACGGAACCCACTGTACCACTACCCTTTTTGGTGCGGACAGCAGAGGTGACGAAGTAGAAGATTGGGAGATAGATACAAATCTCTCTCTAATCAATAGGCCGGAGGATAGCCCTAGCTTCTTTCTAGAACATGGCAAAACACCTCGACTCCAGATTTTGCCTTCTCCACACAGGACATATACCATAAAATAGACCGCCATGTGCTAAACCAACTGGCAGGTAGCGACCACAGGCCGATCAGGCTAAACATTGACATGGAAGTAGGCCCACAGGAAACAAAACCGCTCCCACGTTGGAATTACAAACGAGCCGACTAGGACAGATTTGCAATCCTGACAAATGGGCTGTGTGAAACCATCAACACACGAAACAACAAAATGAAGCCCATTGTGGAAAGCCTAAGCAAGGCAATAATGCAAGCCGCCACTGAAACCATCCCAAGAGGAGCTAGGAAAAACTATAAGCCCTACTGGAATGATGAGTTGCAGAAAGCGGAAGATGCAGTAACAAATGCTAGGAACATGGCAGAGCGAGAACAATCTATGGAGGCAAACATGGCCCTTAAAGCCGCCACAGCGAAATACAAATACACTCTCAAGCAAACAGCAAGAGAAAGTTGGAAAAATAAAACGGAAAGCCTAAACCTGGACAAAGAAGGGAACAAGCTGTGGAAGCTAGTCAGAGCCATGAACGACAAAACCCCGTCAAACAAACAAATTACCATCAAGCAGGGTGAAAACTTGCTCACCGGTAAGAAAGCCGCAAACGCTTTTGTCGATCACTATGCCAGAGCAAACCACATCGAGGTCCCTGCAGATAGGCATACAGACATTAGTGAAGAGCTAAAGGGGCACGACAACATCAATACGGCACCTGAAGAGCACATGATGGCCAAATTAACAATGAGCGAAATGGAAGAGGCTATGAGAACAGGAAAGGACAAAACAGATCCAAATGGACACAGGCCCATCAGCCTACTGAGCTGCGTCGGCAAGCTGATGGAACGTATGATAAACACCAGACTGATGTGGCATCTAGACGAAAAAACAGAAACTAATTCCACAGCAAGCCGGTTTTAGACAGCACAGATCCACTGAGGACCAGGTCATCCTCATAGCCCAGGAAATAGAAGATGCCTACCAGGCACAGAAACACACAGAAGCTGTTTGGGTGGATCTGGAAAAGGCATTTGACAAAGTCTGGAAAGATGGACTTAGATTACAGCTAAGAAGAAGTCATGTTTGTGGGAAAATGTACAAGTGGATCAACCACTACCTCAAACAAAGAACGGCCAGAGTCCAAGTGCAAGGGCAGATGAGCAAAACGGTGACACTCGAGCAGGGAGTACCCCAAGGGGGAGTACTGTCACCCACACTCTTCCTGGTATATACAAACGACATTACAGAAAATATACCAAGGAGAGTCCATAGCTCAATGTTTGCAGACGATCTGGCTATGTGGACCTCTGAAAAGAATCTCACCATAGCAAGAAATCGGATGCAGCAGGCCCTAACATCGCTGGAAGAGTGGGCGAACTCATGGATGGTCAAAATAAACGAGGAGAAAACCACATGCACAATATTCTCGCTTTCAATCAAACCCCGTCTAAATGGCAAATTCCTGCAGCCAAACGACAACCCAACCTATCTGGGAGTCACATTTGATCGGCGCATGACATGGAAAAGTCAGATCGAGAGAAACCGAATGAGAGCCAGTGAAAGAATGGCAATCATGAGAAAACTTGCTGGCACAAGCTGGGGAGCAGACGAAGGCATACTAAAGAAACTGTACACTGGAAGAGTGAGACCAGTTCTCGAGTATGGCATTGCGGAATGGACAACAGCAGCAAAGGCCAACTTCGATAAAGTTAGCAAACTTCAAAACCAAGCCATGAGAGTTATAACAGGAGACATGAAGTCAACGCCAATTGTAGAACATGAAAAGATTACAAAACTGCAATCCATGACCATCTAATGCACCAGAGACTAAACAATTTGGGAAATGGAAAACTAAAGCGGAGAAACTTTGCAGAAATAGCCAAAGCAAAGATGCACGAAGATCCCATAAACGCACTAACGACACCAAAACCCATCACTACTGTACGAAAACTTAATTGGAGGCAGGATATATGTCCATAGGTGGTAGAAAATATACCAGGTATTGTAAAACAAAAACTGCCAGACTGAAAAAGAAAGGAGAGATACCACCCTAAGCTTTATATCGAAAAGCTACCCAAGCATGGACTGGACCCATGCATACACCGACGGTTTTGTAACAAATACTACACAGAACGGAGGGGCAGGAGCATTCCTGAACCTACCAAATGGCAGACAAATAACACTGTCATTGGCTACTGGTAAGTACACAAGCAATTTCAGAGCGGAGGCAGAGGCACTGACGGCGGCAGTGGAAGAAATGGTGACACACAGTGAAAATGAAAGACATATAGTCCTGCTTACAGATGCTCTCGCCGTATTCACAGCGCTAAAAAGCCAGAAAAACACTGAGATTAATGACTTAAGAGCAGCACTCTGCCAACTGTGCCAGCAGTCTGCACCAAAAAGGGTAGTGGTACAGTGGGTCCCATCACACTGCAACATCCAAGGCAACGAGGAGGCAGACAGACTGGCAAAAGAAGGTGCAAGACTACCACAAACAGATACTAGTATGACGTACGAAGTGTCAAAACGGCTTATCAAAGCCAGATACATGACCAAATGGGAAACCGAACATACTGGTTACACCAAAAACGATGCCTATTACCAGTTGAACCGAAGGGAGCATGTCGTTGTCTTCAGACTTCGCACTGGCCACAATAGACTGAGGTACCACCTATTCAACAAATTGAAGATAGGTGGTACCGACGAATGCCCGTGCGGTACCGGTAAAATGACCGCTGAACAGCTGCTGCAGAACTGCCCGACATACGAGGATCAGAGAGAGCAGATGTGGCCATCACCAGTGGAACTGCAAGACAAGCTCTATGGCAGTGGCGACAGCCTCAGGATGACCGTCGCTTTTTTCGAAAAAATAATGGTTACTGTCTGACTGCGTACGAAGAAGAAGAAGGATCTGTGTTATCTTTTCCTTTTTTTGGTACTGGTACACGTACTGCGTCTTTCCATGCCTGGGGTACAATACCCCTCTTCCAGCTTTGGTTGAGGACTGATAGCAGTTTCCTCTTTGCTGTTTGCCCAGCCCCATCAGCATTTCGTTTGTTATCCCGTCTTTTTCGGGAGATTTCCTTTTCTTTAATGTTCTCATGGCTTCTTCCATTTCGCTCATTGTTTATTTGGCCATCATATGCTCTTCAGATGCCGTATTGATGTTGTCGTGCCCCTTTTGCTCTTCACTAATGTATGTATGACTATCTGCAGGGACTTCGATGTGTTTTGCTCTGTCATAGTGATCGACAAAAGCGTTTGCGGTTTTTTTAATAGTGAGCAAGTTTTCTCCCTGCGTGATGGTAATTTGTTTGTTTGAAAGGGTTTTGTCATTTATGGCTCTGACTAGCTTTCGTAGTGTGTTCCCTTCTTTGTCCAGGTTGAGGCTTTCCGTTTTCTTTTTCCTGCTCTCTCTTGCTGTTTGGTTAAGAGTGTATTTGTATTACGCAGTGACGGCTTTGAGGGCGATGTTTGCCTCCATAGATTGTTCTCGCTCTGCCATGTTCCTAGCATTTGTTACTGCATCTTCCGCTTTCTGCAACTCATCATTCCAATAGGACTTATAGTTTTTCCTAGCTCCTCTTTGGATGGTTGTACCACCTATTCAACAAATTGAAGATAGGTGGCACCGACGAATGCCCGTGTGGTACCGGCAAAATGACCGCTGAGCATTTGCTGCAAAACTGCCCGACATACGAGGATCAGAGAGAGCAGATGTCGCCATAACCAGTGGCAACAGTAGACAAGCTCTGTGGCAGTGTCGACAGCCTCAGGATGACGGCTGCTTTTTTTAAAAAAAATAATGGTTACTGTCTGACTGCGTACGAAGAAGAAGAAGAAGAAGAAGAAGAAGAAGAAGATAGCTCTTTGAGTGACGCGTAGCTTTGCAACAGCTGCTAATCGCAAGTGTCACACGTCACAATCCTAAAATAGGGCTGGAATACCCACGGAATTCATGACGTATGCTCTCGCTGTAGTGTCTTTAGTCTGTTTGAGTATTGGCTTCAAGGACATACAGTTATCACACGACGCTCTTCCACGCCTAGAGATTACGTCATCAACATTGCGGGTTGCATCGGCGTCTTGAAACAAGCAGACTTTAGAGCTGACATTTTTTTATGTTTTCATCATCCCAAAGGTTTTCCGTCTCTCTCTATCTCTCTCTCTCTCTTTCTCATATTCACTTTGTATATGTATATATATATATAGGGAGGAAGACTAAAGTCTGGTCAGTCGCAACATACTAATCAGACATGTTAGTCAGGGCTGGGTCAGGCAAAATATACTGGCCAAGATCCTCACTTCGGCTTCCTGGAAACGGGCAGTTTTCATAGCAGCATGGCTAACGGAGTGAACGATACGCAGATAAAGCCAAGCATAACACAACTGCCTGTCGGTCCACCCTCACCGGAATGTGAAGAAAGCTACTGGAACCGCCACTTAATTTCCTTTTCAGGGGGCACAAAAGAGTGAATCTACTTCTTGTGGGCATAAACAACAACAAGATCATATATATATTTATCACTTACCCGCTGAAGATATGTATACTCAGTGTAAGCGTCGAAATTAAACAGGTTTATTGAACTGTCTCCAAATGATGTGGCCGCGAAAAGTATTCCGTCTGCGCCAACGTGAAAGTTTTCTGAAAATGTGGCGGCAAATCGTAGCTCGTCTCGGAAACCTTGACTACCAACACTGTATGAAGAGTCTATCACAAAGAGGATGTCCAGTGTTCCTTTTGTACAAGGTTCTGTGAAAGGATCAATATGGACATCGTGTTTCAGAGTGATGTTTCCCATATTCTTAGATTGACTTGTACATGATTGAATGGTAGTGCAGTTTAACCTGCCGTAGTAGATATCTTCCTAACTCGTGGGGTTGCACATTGCACCAATCACACATTAGAAACAGCCACCGAGTGGGAAGTAGCCTTCTTGGTTTAAAAGCCAGATCTATGAACAATATTCTGTTCAAAGTCGGAATAAACGTCGGATTCATAGAAGAAGATAGAAACGAGGGCGACGTAGTTTAGTACTACCAAAGTCATTCACCCATTTATAATATCAGATATGGACAAATATTACTGCATATTACATGTAATAGACAAGATGATTAATTGTGACTAATTAAGCAGTGAAGTAATCATGTAGTTGTACACAGTAATTTTTTTTTTAATTGTATAAATATCAAAGCTATCATTCCGCCCTATCCCCCTACGCATTTAAAAAAAAAAATCATGTCAGACTGTTCTACAAAAGTATAATAGTAGTCCATCGTTATGGTTTGGAAACATGCACGTTATCGACTTTTTAATGATTATTCCTATCCAGTGGATAGCGAGGTAGTCCCTCTTGAATTCGTGTATTATCTTACAGGACATTATTCTAAAGCTGCTTTTAAAAAATAGACGGCGTCCTGCTCCTGAGCAGAATGAAGGCTTGCGCTAATGACGAAGTATACGTTGTTCTTGGTTTGGCAAGGAATAAAAAATCGTCTCGGACACATAATAAGCCCTTCAGGAAATTTGCTCAAACTTGGAACGTAACTAAATATATCACATGCATTCAAAACGTCTTACGTGGACAACTGCAATTATGTTTAAACATGGCTGTGACAAATGTTGCTGTCTGATTTTATCACATTCTTCAAAGTCAACTGTTCGAATTGCTCTTACAATGTTTATACAACTGTTTGATCATGATAACATCCAGCTAAGTCTAATCTTGAACGAATAGAGATGTGTTGTTGTTGTTTAATGCCCACAATGACTTTTACTGTTTTGTGCGCCCTGAAAAGGACGTTAAGTGGCGGGTTGCAGTAGCTTTCCTCACATCCCGAGCATGCTGATGAAGGTGGACCGCGGTCTTCCAGGCGGTTGTGCTATGCTTGACTTCATCTGCGCGGTGCCCACTACTACAGTGATTACATCGATCCACATCTCGTCAGCCGAGTTACCTTGAAAACAACCTGTGTACTGTGCCTGATCCTGACGCAACCTTCTGGTCAGTATGTTGTGTCTGACTGGACTAGTGTCTCAGTTCCCCTCGAATAAAGATAAAAACAAATGTAACATTGTTAATTGTGGCGTTAGTGCCTTGGTAGGTTTGTATATCTGGATCAATATAACCTTGTTAGTAGGTACCATTGAACTGAATGGCATTTGGCGAAGAAAGAATACAACCACGGTAGCCTTACCATCTCGGCATTACAAGCTGCTACTACAGGTTATCCACAACTTCATCAATTTAAATTAAAAATTGATTTTTAGTAGGCGTTCTACATTTGAGTTATATCCAGTTGTAACACTGTGTATCTTATAATAAGTATGAAACACCTTATTTTTTAAAACATTAAGCCAATTAATACATGAGTCGATATCAGTCAATGCAATTAGTTGAACATAAAAACCGTTGAAAATAATATAGAGAACTTACTTGCTGTTGTAGATGGAGTGGTTTTGATTTGAGGTCTTTGGGTTTGAATTGGGTTAACAACATTACAGGAATGAGCTTGACCTGGGTATGTGCATGTCTGATCGATTGGATCGTATACTTCGTTTGGCGGGCATGGCATTATGTCTGTTTTCAGGAATGTACACTCAATAAACTTTGTACAGTCGTAAGGATGCGGGTGGATGCCATTGATTAGGAGATTCTCTTTGCAGTAATTTGAGACGTCTGTTGAAGGAATGTTGCACACATTAACATCCTAACGTGAATTTAGCAGATACTGCTGATATATGCTACCACTCCGATATAATACAGACTTATCAACTCGTTATATACAAGTTCCGTTGCATTAATAATCAAACAAGATAATGTAGACAGCCAGACAAAACAACAGCCATTCAGATAGACTGGTTGACAGAATGAAGGATGGACAGACAGAGAACAAAGATAGACTTGCATATATACACACATTCAGACTGGTAGATTCAAATATGGGCGAACAGACACATAGACAGATTAGAAGACAGACAGTGGAAACTACAAATACTGATCACAATTATTCTTTCAAATATTATTTAGATCAATTTGTTAAACCAGCTTCATTTGTAAGGTTGTACAATTTACTAATAGATGTAATGCCAATATAATTCTTAATGTTTACCTGTTACTGGTTTGTCGGGCACTGAAACAAAATAAAAGAATACAATATGTAAGTTATTCTCACATTACAACATACACATAGATTTTATATTAAATAGGACAATGGACAAACACATGAAATTGACAAGTGAATAATTTGTCAATGTTGGAATACAGAATGTTGGTGTCCGCTTCATTGAAAGAAAAAAAAGTTCATGAAGATAGAAATTAAAACATATTTAATGTACGAAATCAAATGCAGAATTTCAAAGACAATAGAAGACCATTGTAGATAACCATATTTAGTTGTAGGCAAAAAAAAACAGGTGAAGACAATGCTTTTTGTGACTTGATAACGTCTAGAGGGTTGCAGGCTAGAGCTTAGGCTGTCAATATTTGAACCTCCAATGTAAGAAGTAAATGATGTTACTTGGAGTACTGGTATTCAAACATGCGTTTACATGCTGCCAGGTTGTCTGTAACACATTTTTTTTATATTGCAACATTGACAATCTTTGTCTGGCGGATGGTAGGTTTCGTATTCAGTAGGAATCCCATTACTTTTATAATTATGCCCTGACAACGGCTAACGCACTTCAATTATCGATTTACAACTGTCAATGGTACTTTTAATTGCATGGCGAATATACTGGATCCCTGAGGTTTTTTCATCAATCTCCAATAAGACTAGGCTATTGTCTCACTCCCTTGAGACCTCACTTATAACTTGTGGAATTCGCACTTTCGTTTCTTGATAGGCAAGCACCTTCAACTCTCAGCTATATCAACCCCTCTATATTTTTTAAAATATTTATTTTTACTTTTATTTCCTATATTAGAAGTTAAGATTAAATAACAGTTCATACAATATGCGTGATTGAATTATTTGATATGCCGCTCACAAAGACTAGACCAGTTTCAACGGCTGAACCTGAAACATTCTAAACAAAGAAGAACATTGTCCATATTAGAAAAACGCAGATTAACATATAATGTCAAACACGGTAAATCAGATAGCAAAAACATATGTAACACAACGAGCAGCACATTAAGGAAAACCAATACTGGATCGACATATAATGTCAAACACGGTAAATCAGATAGCAAAAACATATGTAACACAACGAGCAGCACATTAAGGAAAACCAATACTGGATCGACATATAATGTCAAACACGGTAAATCAGATAGCAAAAACATATGTAACACAACGAGCAGCACATTAAGGAAAACCAATACTGGATCGACATATAATGTCAAACACGGTAAATCAGATAGCAAAAACATATGTAACACAACGAGCAGCACATTAAGGAAAACCAATACTGGATCGACATATAATGTCAAACACGGTAAATCAGATAGCAAAAACATATGTAACACAACGAGCAGCACATTAAGGAAAACCAATACTGGATCGACATATAATGTCAAACACGGTAAATCAGATAGCAAAAACATATGTAACACAACGAGCAGCACATTAAGGAAAACCAATACTGGATCGACATATAATGTCAAACACGGTAAATCAGATAGCAAAAACATATGTAACACAACGAGCAGCACATTAAGGAAAACCAATACTGGATCGACATATAATGTCAAACACGGTAAATCAGATAGCAAAAACATATGTAACACAACGAGCAGCACATTAAGGAAAACCAATACTGGATCGACATATAATGTCAAACACGGTAAATCAGATAGCAAAAACATATGTAACACAACGAGCAGCACATTAAGGAAAACCAATACTGGATCGACATATAATGTCAAACACGGTAAATCAGATAGCAAAAACATATGTAACACAACGAGCAGCACATTAAGGAAAACCAATACTGGATCGACATATAATGTCAAACACGGTAAATCAGATAGCAAAAACATATGTAACACAACGAGCAGCACATTAAGGAAAACCAATACTGGATCGACATGAACGTTAAACAAAGGAAGAAGAATACACCGAAACATTTTATACAATGACATTCAAGAGAAGTGAGAAAATAATACAGCATTCAATAAGAGCGTGTACTAACATTTGCATTCTTGAAGTGCTGTCAATGTTTCGACACGATCCGCTGCTACTTTATAGTATGCCAAGTTGGTTACCACGTCCAGTACGCTATGGCTGACCAGGTCTTTGAGCTCAGAAAGGTTGGGATTTGACACACCGACAGCGACGATGTTTACACCTGACGTGCGCAACTGGGTCGATGTGAGTTTGGCTGTAGGATGCATGTTTAAAACAAGTCTAATAAATCCAATTGCAAACATGTTTTAGAGTCGGTGATGTATTAAAGCCAGATGATGTATTAGAGTCGATAATGTATTAGAGCCAGATGATGTATTAGAGCTAGATGATGTATTAGAGCTAGATGATGTATTAGAGCTAGAGGATGTATTAGAGCCAGATGATGTATTAGAGCCAGATGATGTATTATAGCTAGATGATGTATTAGAGCTAGATGATGTATTAGAGCCAGATGATGTATTAGAGCTAGATGATGTATTAGAGCTAGATGATGTATAAGAGCTAGATGATGTATTAGAGCTAGATGATGTATTAGAGCTAGATGATGTATTATAGCTAGATGATGTATTAGAGCCATATAATGTATTAGCGCCGGAAGATGTATTAGTGCGGATGATGTATTAAAGCCGAATTAGATATTGCAGCCGAATGTCATATTAGAGCCGGTTGATGTATTAGATCCGATTCATGTATTACAGCAGCTTGATGTATTAGAGCCAGATGATGTATTAGAGCCAGATTGTGTATTGCAGCCAGATGATGTGTTAGAGCCAGTTTATGTTTTAGAGCCGGTTGATGTATTAGAGCCGGTTGATTTTTTAGAGCCAAATGATATGTTAGAGCCGGTTGAAGTATTAGATCCGTTTGATGCTAGAGCCGGTTGATGTATTAGATCCGTTTGATGTTAGAGCCGGTTGATGTATTAATGTATTAGAGCCGGTTGATATTTTAGAGCCAGATGATGTATTGGAGCCCAATGATGTTTTTTACATCTATACTTGTTAACACCACGTGTGTACCCTATCCTATTTGAATGAGAAACTACAACGTTGTAATCTCTTTACGACTTAGACACGTTTCCCTTTCGCCTTTTTTGCCAAGGCTCTGTGCGTTGCACTGTGTTTCGCGTCTTACGGCCAAATGCACTCAATTTGTATTGATCTCTCTTCCCATTAGGGTATGCCTTTTCTCGTTCACGAATCAAACTCTAGCACGTTTTTATTTGTGAGCTGTGCCCCTAACCAATTGGTTTAGTTCCCTACTTCCCTTCCCTCACATTTGGAGAAAAAGAAATGTAAAGCTTCTGCCTAAATTCACTTGACATTATTTTCGTATATCTACTATTAGCTGACGTTACACTTTTATCTAATCGTATCTGAACTTATCATCCAGTCTGTCATGCACGTTACTCTTTTGATCCCGTATCAACGCCTAAAGTTCCTACCACTGTCAAAATCTAATGCAACTAGTTGCAAATTGTAAAACAAATGGAATATGTTTACATACATTATGTTAACTGAAACGTATATTTCATTAACAAAGAGTCTGAAGTACACCGAAACAAAAATATTCTTTAAAAAAAGATGAAAATGGAAAAAATTTTGGTAACATTATGTACAGCATCCAAACTATTGGACAATATCCCACCTTGAGCAGCAGTTGTTGAGCCCCCGTCAGTCACAATAATTAATATCTTGGTCGCATCAGCCCGACCGCCAGAACTGGTGCCAAACACATTTTGATTGACCACAGATGTGAGCGCGCTGTCTGTATCTGTGGGTCCTCCAAGATATATAGCAGAGGCAAGCGCCTGTGGAAACAGACAAGAAAATATAGTTATATATTTTAAAATGTGGTCAATTATTTCCACCGAAATTGTTTAATATTGCTGATGAATATAAATACAACTGTTACTTACATTTGGTTCAACAAAAAACATAAAATATAGATGGATTTGACATCATTCGGCAACCTACATTTAAAAAATGGATTTCCAATAATTTATTAATAATACGAATAATATATAAAGGTCAAACACTTCTTCAGAATAGAAACTAAACGAAAAATCGGTTAGGATCGAGGAACAACACAAATAAAACCACTTAACAAACCATACGAAAAACAATGAAAAGAGATGAAGTTGTCCGGGTGTAACGCTATGTCAAGTCTGGATTCCCGTTAATGGTAATTGCAGGGGTAGTGCAAAGAATATGGTCACTGACAAAGGGTTCCTAAATAGAAGACTAAACAGGATTGTGCATGGGACTAGCAACTTGAATATGTATAAAAATATGTAAATGTTTTATCAGCCATTGTTAATTATCATACAAAGGGATCAGACAGAATTGCTGTTAGTATAGGGGTATATCCTTCCATAGCCACGTCGGACAAACGTTCGTACGGTTCTTGAACAGATAGTATGATCTGCCATGGCTCCACTGCTCAGTGCTACACAATCATTATCCCTGATAATCATGAAGTGCACGGACGATGTATTTAAGTTCAGACAGTTATGGCAACAACCATATCATGCAATTAAAAGCTCTACGTGGCCTAGATTGATCAATAAAAGGCATGTGCCAGGTGTTACAGATGTAAGCTATGGGAGGTAATGTATGATTATAGTGTGAACTGTCAATATTATCCTTTTTATCTTTTCTCATCATCCCTTTTATCTCCACATTTTCAGGTTTTCCTTGCATTGTAATAATCCAGATCAAAGTCTAGTTAATGGCTCCCATGTTGGGTAAGGCAGGTGATGTACAGGTCCAGGTTCCTCTCGTAAACAAGAGGGAATAACTAATCATTAACTAAAGAGAAGTCCAGATTAAATATGTATACGTGTGGCGAGTGCTTGAAATGCATTGCCAAGGGAGGTAGTAAAGGCAGGGACAGTTAATACATTTAAGAATACATTGGGTACGCATTGCTTTCAGAGCAAGGTGATGTAAATGAAACTGGTTGTATGGAGACTCTGTAGAGTCGCCTAAACCAGTATAAAGACGTACGTTAAGTTAAGTTAAATTATAACTCGACTCAGTGGACCTGAGTCAGCTCCTTCCATCTTTCAATGCAGCGTATTCCAGGTACAGACTGTAAGAAACCGCGTGTTTGACTGTAGTATTGTTCGCTGCACCTGATGTCCAAACATTGGGTTATTTTGGTTATTTTCCTGCTTTTCTCTTTCTTATTTTGACACGTGAGTTCTTCGTCGCTTAGGTAACGCTTTTCCAATATGGGGTAAATTTTCTCAGTTGGTGGAGGTCTTTGGCACCCCGCGACAATCCAGCCTGTCTCACTCATTGATGTATCAATCAGTTTGATATGTGATGACTTCTTACAGATTGACGCGGCGTACTCAGCAAAGGAGAAAAACAGGACTAGTGTTGATGTTCTGGCTGTGTTCCAGATCATGTGGTTTCCATTTTATCTGTAGCTATCGTCTTGCTTTCATGTTTCTGTTACTAGATACACATACGAGTGAGATCCAGAATTGTGAGATGCGATATGTGAGAAGTGCAGCCAGAAAGACAATTCCTGACCGAATCTGCAGCATCACGCTAACGCAGATAGTGGGGACAAACCTAGTTTGTGTCTACATTGACTCCCCAAAAATCAAGTGGTTTAGTCATTTAGTCAGAATGCACTATGACCAGCTTCCATCATAAGAATATCATATCTCCAGTCCACGTGCATGGGACCGTCCTCGACGTCGGTGGATTGAGGATGTCTCTGACACACTTAGGAAGTCATACTTAATTAACAACAGCACAAGCATCCACTTGGCGATAACAAGCAATCTACGAATCCCTCCCCTCTGACAAAGGCAGTATGACACATTGATAAGAATATTTCCCGCAAAGCGACAAGCTGCAGATCAGAACTTTACTTCATATTGGAACAAATTGCCAGTGCTCTGAAAAAAAGAGTTCTTTAAAAGAAACGAGATGCCTTCAAGACCAAATAATGGAAATTGAATTAATTCTGTTCTGTAGTGCTTCTTCCCTGTCTGAACCCTGCTTGCTCCTCAGAAATGATGTTCTCTGCTTCGGGCTTTAATCGGTCGAGTATTAATCTAAGCCTGATAATCGTGGTATGGTCATACATCGAGATGAAATGGTCTTGCAAATACGATTCTCTACGGAAAGGTGCAAGGCAGACGACGAAGAGGTTGTCCCAAAAAGAGGTGGGAGGACAACATAAAAAATGGACTAATGTCAGACAAAAAGAGGCACAGGCAACGGCCGCAGACAGAGAAGGGTGGCGTGGGGTTGTGAGGATGTCTTCATCTGTGCCCCCAACGACCTCACCGGTTACGGGATGACCTGACCTAACATGACATGACCTGAATGAATTCACAAATGTGTCCTACTTTGTAATTTGAGTACTTTGGACATAATGAAATATATCACGATCACAATGCCACGCAGCCTCTAAATGATTACACTTTTATATATCCCGCAGCTGTAATTATCGTATGTTATTGCTATTGTTATATGAATCCTTCCTCGGACCTAGTGAGCTGCAGGAAGTAAAATTGCACATCACAAACTGCGGTTAGCCTTGTATTATCTGGCAGCAGGAATATACCTTCCTGTTTGATTATCAGGTTTCCAAGTGTATTTAATAGTATGTCAATTTCATATTCTCATACGTGTAGGTAAGTAAATATTAGTTCTCCTTTTGTAACGTCAACCCATTCCCATGTTTTTCTTCGACATCCCACCACTTTTGTTAGCCGCTAAGTCCCGCACTGACAAGTCACTCTAATTATTCATTGTCTTGCCATTGATAACACTATGTTATCACTAGTTCATTCTTGCATCGTGATTAGAGTAGTGTATCCTAGTGTACTAAACTAAATATTCACGAGGTCACGTCATAAAGAACATGTATCTTTTTTGTGTTAACGAGAATGTGCGCAATGTCATCGTTTGGGCAGTCTTCTGCGTTAGAGGAGTTACTTGACACAGTTATTTCACACAGCTAGTGAGCACAATTTTGAACGACATGCACAGAGTCTTCTATAAAACAATCCATCTGCCATTATACTATACACGTGGTCAAATACCACTAAGGATGTTATGCATGGGCATGATACTGCCATTATGTAAACCAAAGTTATGCAGGTATAACCAATTGAGAAACGTATGTATGCTTCAGAAAACAATCATTAGCATGTTTCATACTGAAATTAAATGGTGTAATGCCATTCGAGTTATTGTTAACTTCTAAATACTCATCGGGGGTGAACCTCGTGTTGGTGTCAGATGCAGCATACTCACCGAGGGTGAACCTCGTGTTGGTGTCAGATGCAACATACTCACCGTGGGCGAGCCTCGTGTTGGTGTCAGATGCCACATACTTACCGAGGGCGAGCCTCGTGTTGGTGTCAGATGTGACATACTCACCGAGAGTGAACCTCGTGTTGTTGTCAGATGCAACAATATTTACCGAGGGCGAACCTCATCTTGATGTCAGATGCAACATACTCACCGAGGGTGAACCTCGTGTTGGTGTCAGATGCAATACACTCATCGAGGGTGAGCCTCGTGTTGGTGTCAGATGCAACATACTCACCGAAGGTGAACCTCGTGTTAGTGTCAGATGCAACATACTCACCAAAACTGTAACCTCACGTCATAGTGGGATACAAAGTACTGACAAAGACTTAAACCTCACGTACTCACAGTACAACTCAATTCGGACCGTGCTAGAGCAAATAAGTCTACTTACCGTCCTTTTTTCAGGTCACACAGTAGATGAACTTACTCATTGTGGGCATTCGCAAACAACAACAACAAAGAACTGGGATCAACATTGTAATGACGTAGTAGTAATCCTTCAGAGAATCCCAGCCCCGTACTGCAGCCACCAGAGCTTAGCCCGATCGTATTTAGTACCTCTCGGGACACAAGAAAGGACACTACAACCGATTTAAATAAATAATTTGTCAAAGAATGGAGAACTCATTAGTTTTTTTGTTTTTTTTTCTGGGAACGTATGGTGATTGGTATTTCTAGTTTTGAATAAAACAGATGTGCCTGATGCGGAGTTGACGAAAGATGATTACATTTATTCCCGATCTTTTTACCTAGATTACCATGTTCGAATAAAGTTCATGTTTAAATCTTCTTCTCCTTCTTCGGGGGTAGTCCTGAAAAAATGTAGTGATTGTTTTTTTTCGTATTTTACAGAAAGGCTCCCATTTCTTTTCCTGCCGAATAGATACATCCGGTGTCAGCTTGTTTATTGTGTACCGTTTTTGTCTTCCCACTGATCCTTACTATCTTAGCCAGACTTCACTAGCGGAGCCTGTTTCTTTTCCTGCCGGATAGATACATCCGGTGTCAGCTTGTTTATTGTGTACCGTTTTTGTCTTCCCACTGATCCTTACTATCTTAGCCAGACTTCACTAGCGGAGCCTGTTTCTTTTCCTGCCGGATAGATACATCCGGTGTCAGCTTGTTTATTGTGTACCGTTTTTGTCTTCCCACTGATCCTTACTATCTTAGCCAGACTTCACTAGCGGAGCCTGTTTCTTTGAACGGTCGCAAATGAACGGCAGAAAATGGTTTTCGTCAGCACTGGTACATTGTTCTTGATGCAAGTGGACAGCTATAAATCACTGGCTGCTATTAGCTAATTCATTGTGTTGCATCTCCACCTGATCATGTCTATATCTCATTGGTAGACGGTCGAGTGACTTCAAAAATGTGATTGTAGAGATTAAACAACATTGCAGGGAAAAGGTAAAGATATAGCTCAAACCTGAGATAACTGAAATTGGTTGTTATACTGGCCGAGATTAAATATTTTCTGGATAGTTGAACCTCCAAATGTGGCAGCACCAATACTGATTTCCAATAAGTCCGCACTGCTAGAGATGTTTGAGATAAACAGAAGCTCGTTTTGGTATTGTTCTTGGGTTATGCTGCTTGAAGAGTCCAGTAAAAAGAAAACATCTGCCTTGTCGTTACAGTTGAACAGTTTAACTGAAAATAAAGACACATGATGGATGAAATGTCAAGGGGAATAGCCTATCATACCGGCAATTATTCTTCGCACTGAGATTGATTTAAAAGACTGGATAATAAAGGTGGCTTATCTATGTTGTCGATGCAGAGCGCATTGGCTATGTTATTGTTTAACCCTTGATGGCAAGAATACCTATGCTTTACCACTGTTTTGAACCAATGACACCGTATTCTAAATATGTCGGAATGGAATAAATGTGTCATAGGGCTGCAATGAATCGACGAGGTTTTGTGTGATATCCTAATTTACAAATATTGTTTATCTAAATTTAAGATAACACATTTTCCATTCTGGGCAATAATCAATGTTCAGCGTGTTTACTGCATTGACGCATGTGGGATATCGGGGTCCAAAAAGGAAGCCAAAAAAATAGTCGCACTGTAACCTGTCAGACACATCGTAAATGACGCCGGGAGGAGTGTTGAAATTTCGCCTTTTTCTTCATCCTGCAGATATGATGTCACAAGATAACAACAATTGTATATTCACACTTGATGGTAGAAAATATTATTTTTCTCCATCGATCAGATGATGCTTTGCTTCTAGCCCGGTTCACGAAGGAGACTGTGCGTTTCTGGTTTTCGCCGGTCCCACAGTTTTTCGAGCATGGTCGCTCCCACAAGCCTGGCTACCTCTCTTTGGTCTAGATGGGTAGGCCATTCTTGCAGAATATGTTTTCGTGTTTGCTTGGGTGCTCCACAAGCCTGGCTACCTCTCTTTGGTCTAGATGGGTAGGCCATTCTTGCAGAATATGTTTTCGTGTTTGTTTGGGTGCTCCACAAGCCTGGCTGCCTCTCTTTGGTCTAGACAGGTAGGCCATTCTTGCAGAATATGTTGTCGTGTTTGCTTGGGTGCTCCACAAGCCTGGCTGCCTCTCTTTAGTCTAGATAGGTAGGCCATTCTTGCTGCATATGTTTTCGTGTTTGCTTGGGTGCTCCACAAGCCTGGCTGCCTCTCTTTGGTCTAGATAGGTAGGCCATTCTTGCAGAATATGTTTTCGTGTTTGCTTGGGTGCTCCACAAGCCTGGCTGCCTCTTTTTGGTCTAGATAGGTAGGCCATTCGTGCAGAATATGTTTTCGTGTTTGCTTGGGTGCTCCACAATCGCACGTGGCAGTGTCCATGAGACCCATTCTGTGGAGGTAGGCCTTGATTATACAATGCCCTGTTTTAAGTCCGAAGATTGATGTCTGCCCATCTCTGCCAAGTTTGTCTATGCTATCATGTTCTGGGCCGTATTCCCTGTACTGGTCGCTCCATTTCGTACTCAAAGATCGTCTGATGAGGGTCCTTTCGTCACCTTTGCTCTGTGGATGGGGAGCCTGTGTGCTTCCATTTCCGACCTCTGCGAACTCATCTGCTTTCTCGTTTTCAAGGTTCACATAGTGTGCCAAAATCCACTGCATGACTAAATTTGTTTTTTGAGAGAGCAATCCTGTGTTGTATTTTATTTCACGTGAGAATATATCGTGTGTGGGGCTTGAGATGGCTTGGAGTACTCTTCTGGAATCTGTTAGAATGCCCGTTTTCCTTGTAGTTATGTTTTGGCTAATACGATTCTGAGTTACTGCTAGAACAGCTCTTTCTTTAGCTCTAAATACAGTACAACTTTCTGCTGCTGGTATGAAGTGATTTTCAATGTGATGGTAGAATAGAATCGATTAAATCAACTGGTTGCTAGTTTATTTAGCTCAAAGGAGGACCTTTATCGTGTTGTCAAAAAATAATAAATGTTTGTGTGTCTGTGGAGAATAGGTTTCCTATTTATAGAAACATTTGTTGATTGCAAGAAGAAATGACTTCACAAGAACAATTACTAGCTGCGAGTTGGCAATCTTCTGTTCTGTTTAAGTTTTAAATGCTCAACTGGTTTTCAAGTCGGCTCTTTGTGTGATAGAGACGAAAAAGAAAACATTAAAGCATTGCTGAGATCAAGTCTAACCGTTCAAGGGTATAAACATTGCAACTCATGCAATTTGCAAATTGCGTTACTCGCAAAGTCCAAAAGTCTGCGGAGTGGAGATTTACGGTTCTGTGTTTGAAAAAAAGCTCTAGATTTAATACTTCATGCGTGACATAGGCAACAAAAGTGCATCGTTTGTATTTCCTGAAACAGAAGAAAAAGAAAAACAGTAGGGAATATGTTTTGGAGATGGTTGTAAATGGTTACACTGTATGTCCCATCCTCAATACCAATATTGTCGATCCTTTTCTGAAAACCAAGTTTATGTGATTATATCGACGACAATAAGTATATTTACCTTGCCGGCAAACAAGTTCACTGTAATCGTAAACAATGGAGACGAGCTGGGTGTAGTCAACAACCTCAAAAACATCTTCTGTAAACGTTGCAATTGCATCCAACTCCGGCTTATAAAATGAACTACCAACTCCTATTGCGAGAACCAGAACGTTGGAGTTCTTCAGATTCTGGGCTTCGGTAGCTGTGTTATTAGGACTGTTAGACTGTCCGTCAGTGGATACTATTACGATCTTAGGAACACCAGCTCTAGATCCTCGTGCACTTGTGAACGCGTCAGTTCTGGCTAGTTTGAGAGCAGCAGCAGTGTCTGTACCTCCTCCAGTGTAAGCCACATTTAGAATTGCCTGAATGAGATGTATACACGACATCATTATGTGCACCGAATATTTGAGGGGCAGCTGTAAAACTGAAGACCAAAAATACTTGACATACCATTAATGTTATAAAGTAGTTTAATATGATAAATATAATACGTTAATACGTACCGATGTTTCGATGCAAGAAGGTATAAATTAAAATCAGGAGGACAAACAGAAACAAGACAATTAATGCAACGATATAAATAAAACTACCTTTTTCGTTTTTTTAATATCCCATAGATGCTGCGTAAGCATTATCTTTGCAGGTCAATGCCGGTCATATATAAATACATGTCATTTTCAGTTGTTCCACTCTGCCAACCAGGGAACTGTCAATTATCGTTGTAACGTGTAATAGATGTTTCTCATCTTTGCAATCGCTTTACACTCATTGGGTAGACGTCTGTTTCATAAGGTAGAAAGAAATGTCTCCAAAAGGGTCAGTGCTGAGTGCTGATGCAGTTTTAGCGGCTATTGGCTCTAGTGTGTCCTTTTCAGAACTAGAAGATGAGACTATTTTCCTATATGTAGTCTTTTAGTATTTGTCTCTGCCGTTTCTTCAAAATCATTGCGACCTGCCACACATGTTCAACCAGATTCACCAGGTATTATTTCTTAGAATTCGTTAAACTGTGTTGTGATTACAGGGAATATCTTTTCGTTGCTTGGAAACTCGTGTTTGCCAGCTTGTCAGTAATGCTTTTACTAGTATCTCGCAACGTCCATTGATATATTGCAAGGTGACGGTAATCGCATGGGCATCAAATATGTTGTTGATCATCCCTCCCACAAAACATATAATGTCATTGTAAGTGGTGGGCTTCAGTGCGACCAGTACCGACTTGTGGTCACTAAATCTACTATGTATAGTGGCACAAACATAACTATTTAAAACAAGCATAATGTAAACAAGTAAGAATGCAAAATGCATGCAAACATATGCAAATTTGTTCTAGCGGCCATTGGTTATCAATGAATAATCCATTGAACACCCAACTATAAATAATGGATTGACATGAACGTAATATGTTCCTTTCATCGTTGAAAGTGTCCACCATAAACACCAATAGCTTTTGAAGATTCTAAATTTTAATATCATGACAAAGTCAAAGTAGTCCCAAATGAGACACCGTTGTCTGGGATGATGTGTTAGAGAGACTTCCATGTATACAGAATCCAACTAGTTTATTAGGCGGAATGGCCAGTTCAGTTCTTAACTGCATTTCCTTCAGTATCAGTAAGCCAGGCACTCGTTTACAGTTGGATCGATTAGAGTGTATCAGTATCAGTTGTTTAGCCTGATCCCTTAACCGTGACAATAACCAACTGAAAACGTATTAACTTGAACATTAAATAAAATATATGGCCCAAGATGCAGCACAGTTAATTAGCTGACATCAGTCAGCGATTCACAGCGAATTCTTTGAATCAACTTGATCGAACCAGATCTGATGAGAACATTGTCCCGCCTTCATGCGGCGGACCCGCAAGCATGTTGCATCATTGTAGTCTGGTGAAGAGAATAGGGATCGCAGTTGGAACTCAAACCTGGTTCCTATAAAATGCAGCTAAACCAGATGTTGTGGTGCAGAAATGTGCAGATAGCGTAGCCCGCTGAAAACTACGACACAGTGGCAAAACTTGCCTTTCAGAACGGACACCGAAGAAATAGAAGAAGAAGAATAAAAAAAAAGAGGATGAAGGATACTACCATTACGGATTTTATTCCAAATTCGTGGGTCCACTTGGATGATTTATACGACCGATTAATATAGACCAGTTGCCCCTGCACTAGTCACGCAGTGTACGTGGTATGTTATTATTTGATCTTCGATATTAAATATAAATACCTGGGCCGTATTTTGAACACGTGTTCTATTTGTTAAATGACATGTACGAAAACAATTCAGAAACATGCTTCTCATATTTTAACATTGTGTTACGTTAATATTCAAGTTCAGTTATTAATTTCTCTAATGACATAATTATGATTAAGATTCACAGATGTTCCTCAACTTCGTTTTCTATTCCTGCTGTAGTGGTGATGGCTTGTTTATCTGAAACTCAGATTTAGCTTGTGCAATATAACTGACGCCATACGCAGTTCATTTCTCCTTCACCATTGCTGACGCCACAAATTGTAAAACGCGTCATCCTATATTTCATCTTTTGGTCAAAATCCTGAATGTCTCACGCCCTCCCCTCATATTATGAAATATAGGTACATTTACAACCCCAGGGAAGGTAGTTATTGAGAAACTTTCAAATGTATTCATGGTAGTGGTGTGATCCAATATGTCGGCTATGTGACAATGTAGGACAGTTTGCAAGCCAAAATATCGGATTTATGTAGGGAATCTATTAAGCACGTTTACTATCTTCGGCGGTAGTTCTCAAGCAAAACAAAAATGTTACATGTGTAAGTTTTTTAATCAAAGATAATTTCAGCTCAGAAGACCCTACTTGCACAATACACAAACAAACGTATAAAACATGTGTTCGAGATACAATTGAAATTCACATCATCCGTGTCATTTTGTCAAAGTCACTTCCAACTTACAAAACTGTAGTCACCATGACGTAGTCACTCATTCGAACTTAAGTCGACTATTCAGGGAACTTGTTGAAGCTGTTTCGCACATTAAAATGAGAAATGTAGAATGTAATTTACAAAGTGGTACTGCCTGGGAACGAATACAGGTTATAGGCATATGAATATCACTTCACATTTAGAGCAACTGTATGTTTCACCAATCAGAATCAGCAGTATTCTACGCTGAATTATATCTTCCTTGTAATACAGACATTACTAATATGGATTCAGTCCTCTATTTACTCTTTATTATTAAAGCTAGAAATGGCAACATTTAATTGGACTGAAGGAGAAGAGGCAAGACGATACTTACGTTTTTGAGAGCAGAATTGTCTTTGTAGTCATCAAAATCAAAGAGAATCCTCGGTGTGCTATCAAATAACAAGACGCTGAATTGTGTCACGCCGACCTGGAAATTATTGACAAGAGTGGCGGCAAATTGAAGCTGTTTCTGGAAGTCAGTTGGGCCAACGCTGCCAGAAGCATCTATGACGAAGAGGACGTCCGCCTTCTCGTAGCAAACATCTGGTGTAATTTGAAGATAGTTACAACATCACATTACATTAACATACATTAATCATTAAGGATTTACACAAGCACTCTTTTCATATTATAGGGGCATACGTATTTTATATGAAAGGGGAGTGTGTTGATGACCTGAAATCAAGAACGTCCTGCAGAAAGAGAAATCCGTCATATCATTGTCTGGAAGCGTTCCGTAAGAAAGTTGATTGCAATAGTAGAGAAATGTTTCTTCTGTAGTCACAAGTAGAATAATAATAATAATTAGTATGTGTGAATCATGACTTATGTAACATGCACGTGAATCATATGGACTATGTAACATGGGAGTAACTAATATGTACTATGTAACTTCCGTGTGAATCAGGACTATCTATGAAACAAGTGTGTGAATCATATGGATTTTGGAACATACGTGTGACTCAGTGGGACTATGTCAAATGTGTGTGAATCAGGAATATCTATGTAACTTGTGTTTGAAGCACATGTACTTTGTAGCTTGTGTGTGAATCAGATGGACTATGGAACATAAGTGTGAATCAGACTGACTATGTAACACGCGGTGTGTGTCTATGTGAATCAGGTGGACATTGTAACATGTTGCGCAGGTGTGTGTGTGTGTGTGTGTGTGCGTGCGTGTGTGTGTGTGTGTGTGTGTGTGTGTGTGTGTGTGTGTGTGAATCAGATGGACTATGTAACACGTATGTCTGAATCAGATGGACTCTTTAACATGTGGATGCAATAGCTGGAGTAAGTAACATGTGTGTGAATCAAAAAGACTATGTAACTATTCAGTATTAATGACATGAACCCTGTAACATATGTGTTATTTTAGGGGTAGGAGTGGGATGCATTCTGTAACATTTGTAAGAATGGAATGAAGCATGTAACAGGAGAAGATATGAGATGTATTCTGTAATATCTGTAAGAATGATATTGGCGTGTAGGATGTAGAATGGCATGGACCCTGTACCATGTTTAGGGATGGCATGGACCCTGTACCATGTTTAGGGATGGCATGGACCCTGTACCATGTTTAGGGATGGGATATACCCTGTACCATGTTTAGGGATGGGATAGACCTTGTACCATGTTTAGGGATGGGATAGACCATGTACCATGTTTAGGGATGGGATAGACCCTGTACCATGTTTAGGGATGGGATGGACCATGTACCATGTTTAGGGCTGGGATATACCCTGTACTATATTTAGGAATTAAATTCTGTACCTGGTTTAGGAATGCGATGGACCCTGTACCATGTTCAGGAATAGGATAGACCCTGTACCATGTTTAGAAATGGTATGGACCCTGTACCATGTGTAGGAAAGGGATATGGTCCTTGTAACATATTTAGGAAACAGATGGATCCTGTACCACTTTTATGTATGAGATGGACCCTGTACCATATGTATACACTTGATGGACACTCTAAACGTCCATGTGTCAAGGAGATTGATTTTGCACCCGGTAAACGTTATATGTCTTTGTTTATCTCTAATATTATCACCTGGTTAAAAAAAAATGATTACCATGTAATATGATGCTTATCTTAGACAGAAACACGTTAAGAGCACTTTAAATCCAGACACATGTCTTATATGTCACTTTGTTTTCAATCATAAAACACGCTGTCAAATTCCTCTCTTGTAGGTCAACAGAATGTTATACTAGACTTATGTAAAGCGAATATTGGCAGATAACCACTTCATAAATGCAGGCTGGCAAACATCGCAATATCCAGGATATGGTTGTCACTGTTAATATTTGCTCCGTGACAAGTGGCATATGGCAGTTATAGTTTATAGATAAACGTTAGTCAGATGTTAATGTGGGACAAAATCGTATATATTTTGATAATAGTTCATGAACATCTCGGAGATTGTTAAAGCAATAACTCACCTGGCTGATGCCACGAAACCGATTATATACTGAAACAAATGGTCAAATGTGTGCCAGAGAAATGATATAGTTTGAGAACGTCAGCAAAATTATCAATAGACGACCCATGACCATAAAGTGTATATACACACAAGAGAAATGTTACATGTAATGTGGTTTGAACACATCTGCTTAGGAATATTTTCAGCATGGCGATATAAATGTGCATAATCAAAATCTCAAAGCGAGTTAATACTCATAGCAAAGATCGTATTGCCAACAACAACAAAACCTATTTTAATAACCGAGAATGAAATGAGACATTTCCAGTGAATAAAAGAAAGGTAGTCGAACACACACAACATCACATTACATACAGATACACACGTATGTATATGCTGGCCAACACGTCCTGAAAATGTCATCCGTGGTAAAAGTGGGTGTATTAGCCATGATAATCAAGAAAGCCGGAAGTTTAACAAGCAGCAACAAGCTACTCGTCTTAAGCTAATAACTATTTACATATTTTATAATGCAGTGGCTTGCTGTGATTCTTCTTATTAAAGTTCACTAGTAGTTGGGGCATTCATTCCTTATTAAAGTTTACTAGTTAGGGGGTCATTCATTCCTTATTAAAGTGTACTAGTAGTGGGATCATTTATTCCTGATTAAAGTTCACTAGTAGTAGGATCATTTTTTCCTGATTAAAGTTTACTAGTAAAGGGATCAATTATTCCTTATTAAAGTTTACTAGTAGTGGGATCATTCATTCCTTATTAAAGTTTACTAGCTCGGGGGTCATTCATTACTTATTAAAGTTTACTAGTAGTGGGATCATTTATTCCTTATTAAAGTTTACTAGTAGTGGGATCATTCATTCCTTATTAAAGTTTAATAGTAGTGGGATCATTCATTCCTTATTAAAGTTTACTAGTAGTGGGGTCATTCATTCCTTATTAAAGTTTACTAGCTCTGGGATCAATCATTCGTTATTAAAGTTTACTAGCTCGAGGATCATTCATTCCTTATTAAAGTTTACTAGTAGTTGGATCATTTGTTCCTTATTAAAGTTCACTACTAGTAGGATCATTTTTTCCTTATTAAAGTTTACTAGTAATGGGATCAATTATTCTTTATTAAAGTTTACTAGTAGTGGGATCATTCATTCCTTATTAAAGTTTACTAGCTCGGGGGTCATTCATTCCTTATTAAAGTTTACTAGTAGTGGGATCATTCATTCCTTATTAAAGTTTACTAGCTCGGGGATCATTCATTCCTTATTAAAGTTTACTAGCTCGGGGGTCATTCATTCATTATTAAAGTTGACTAGCTCGGGGATCATTCATTCTTTATTATAGTTTACTAGCTCGGGGATCATTCATTCCTTATTATAGTTTACTAGCTCGGGGATCATTCATTCCTTATTAAAGTTCACTAGTAGTGGGGTCACTCATTCCGTATTATAGTTCACTAGTACTGGGGTCATTTATTTCATATTAACAACATCAAGTGTCAAAACAAATATTCAGAACCTTTAAAAAATGTTGCGATAATATGTCAATCCATTGGTAAAAGAGCTTGAGTACCACACCAATGTAGCTGCTGAACATTTTAACTTCGGCTGAAAGATTGTCAGCTACCAACATGTTCAATAGCAGACGTGATAAGGAGTAGATGAGAGACATGCCACATATGCTAGTGTATGGTCGTTCAAGGAGTAGCCAAAAAATAAACAATGATAAGCACAGAGTAAAATCAGCAGTATCACGTGACACATGCCATCACGGATTTACTTCTGGGCAGCTTAGAAATAAATGGCGTACTCGATAAGGATAAAATACAAATATCAATTTTCGCCACTTCATCTTATCTTATCACTTTTGTGGTTAGAAGATTGAACGAGTAGGTTTAGGGTATCTTTTTGCTTTATTGCTAGATGTCGTGGAAAGATGGAAGATATGTTTGGAGTATTCTTGCTGTTTGTTGTTGTGGAAACAGGTAACTCATTTAATTATTTTATTGTTTGATGGCGTGAGAACATCCAACGGATAGGTTTTCGTTGTACTATTTGATGTCGTTTTGTAAGTGAAACACTTACAGGTGGAGATAACATATTTCATGTTGTTAGACCTAGTTTTAGACACGCAGCGGTTATGTTTGAAGACATCCTGACCGTATCTTGTTAGACGTCGCGAGAATATATAGGTCACGTTTGAAGAATTGCTGACCGTATCTTGTTAGACGTCGCGAGAACATACAGGTCATGTTTAAAGACATGCTGACCGTATCTTGTTAGACGTCGCGAGAACATACAGGTCATGTTTAAAGACATGCTGACCGTATCTTGTTAGACGACGCGAGAACATACAGGTCCCGTGTGAAGACATCCTTGGCTTATGTTATATCACGTCGTAGTGACGTGCCAAATGTCGCTTTGGAGATATTCTGGACTTATTTTGTTAGGTGGCGAGAGGACTAGTAATGGGGCGATGTGGATACATCGGTCCAATAAGTTGTTGGGACGTGTATCGGAAACGTTTGGAGACATTATGTTATTGGTCATTTGAGGACGCGGGGACTTACATCGAAATGATACAGCGCAGTTTCATGATATCCTTGGCTTATATTGTGAGTATTTACATTTTATGGTCAAAATGGAATTAATAAACCAGCGATACTCTATGTTTAACTCTTGCTGAATATCTATATTTGTCTTTTTCCTCTGTCCAGGGTATTCTGGGGATCTTTCTGTAACATTTTAACTCGAAGAATTTGATTATTTGTCTAGAAGTTTTGGTAATCGTCCATGATTCGAAGCCGTATACTGCCATGGAAAAAACACAAGCTCTCTAGACTTTCACTTTTGTCGTATTGTTGGTGCTCTGTCATGATTTCTTCAGGCTGTTCAGTCTCTGTATTGACATGGCTAGTCTTCTTCTGATTTCTTTCGAGCAGTCGCCATTTCGTCAATTCTGGAGCCCCGATGTTCTAAATGCGTGATCTGATGTATTTTCCCACTACCTACTGCAAATGTTTGTTGGCCACGTAAGGTCCCCTAAATGGTTTAATATACGATTTTAGTTTTTAGAGCATTGAAAATTGTGTAGGTGGATATTTTCATCCGTGTAGATCCTATTAGAACATGAGTTTATGAACTAATGTATGTTCTGATTCCTGTATTAGAACATCATCTTTATATCCGTATACAGGAATACAGCCACCTTGCTCTTTCGCCTTTCAATAATAAGTTTTTAATCAGGAAAACAAACATAATTATTTACATAACTAAAATATTAAAAAAACCTTAGTTAACCAAATAATCAATGAAATATTGTCCTACCTTGACAGAGAACAGTTGACCAAGCAAGACAAGAAAAAAACGCTGCTGTAAAAAAATGCACCATCTTTTCTAAATGGTTTCTCAACCTCGTATTTCAAACAGGAGAAGTCACCGCTGAAAGAACCTATCTTTCCTTTTTATCAACCTTAATCAGGAAGTCACTGAAAGAGATCTGAATATGTGCACATTTTGACCCGTGTATCTTATCAGTGAGTTAGATAACTCTGGTCCTACATTCAATCCAGTTCAAGTGCCATCTTCGCGTCGAAGGTCACCTGCAATGGACCTCCAGTGTACGCTTTCTCTTGCCGTTACAGTGCACTCCGACAGACTCTTTTCAATTAATCTCCTGACGTTATCCGTCCACTTATAACGTTGTTTGCCTCAGACGACTGAATTCTACCCTACCCTGTAGAATGGTCTTCAACAAAGAGGTATGTCTCGCTCTATGATCAAAATGATGTTGCTGTCTAGCCTTCACTTCGATAATTAACTCTCATTTCACTCCCAAAGTTTGCATTACCTACCAATTCATTTAAAGCGTTAGCTAGGGAGTCCAAAAGCGAGAGATGGGAGGAATTCATTACTGGTGTGGGTATTGATAATTCCTTCCAGATGTAATGGCATATGGATCGAATGATGAATGGAAATACTACAAGTCAGATTGTCGTTTGGATTTTGCCATTTAGACTTAATTTGGTACTTTGGGGTTTTAATGAAAGCGAGAATATTGTGCATGTGGCTTTCTCCTCGTTTATTTTGACCAGCCATGAGTTCGCCCACTCTTCCAGCGATGTTAGGGCCGTCTGCATCCGATTTCTTGCTATGGTGAGATTCTTTTCAGAGGTCCACATAGCCAGATCGTCTGCAAACATTGAGCTATGGACTCTTCTTGGTATATTCTCAGTAATATCGTTTATATATACCGGGAAGAGTGTGGGTGACAATACTCCCCCTTGGGGTACTCCCTGCTCGAGTGTCACCTTTTTGCTCATCTGCCCTTGTACTTGGACTCTGGCCGTTCTTTGTTTGAGGTAGTGGTTGATCCACTTGTACATTTTCCCACAAACATCACTTCTTCTTAGCTTGACTCTAAGTCCATCTTTCCAGACTTTGTCAAATGCCTTTTTCCAGATCCACCCAAACAGCTACTGTGTGTTTCTGTGCCTGGTAGGCATCTTCTATCTCCTGAGCTATGAGGATGACCTGGTCCTCAGTGGATCTGTGCTGTCTAAAGCCGGCTTGCTGTGGAATTAGTATTCGCTTTTCTTCCAGATGCCACATCAGTCTGGTGTTTATCATCCGTTCCATCAGCTTGCCGACACAGCTCAATAAGCTTATGGGCCTGTATCCATTTGGATCTGTTTTGTCCTTTCCTGCTTTTGGTACTGGTACCAGTATTGCGTCTTTCCATGCCTGGGGTACAATTCCCCTTTTCCAGATTTGATTCAGGACCGATAGCAGTTTCCTCTTCGCTGTTTGGCCCATTCCCATCAGCATTTCATTTGTTATTCCGTCTTTTCCGGGAGATTTCCTTTTCTTTAGTTTTCTCATAGCCTCTTCCATTTCGCGCATTGTTAATTTGGCCATCATGTGCTCTTCAGGTTCCGTATTCATGTTTTCGTGCCCCTTTAGCTCTTCACTATTGTCTGTATGCTTATCTGCAGGGACCTCGACGTGGTTTGCTCTGGCATAGTGATCGACAAAGGCGTTTGCGGCTTTCTTACCTGTGATCAAGTTCTCGCCCTGCTTGATAGTAATTTGTTTATTTTGACGGGGTTTCGTCGTTCATGGCTCTGACTAGCTTCCATAGCTTGTTCCCGTCTTTGTCCAGGTTTAGGCTTTCCGTTTTATTTTTCCAGCTTTCTCTTGCTGTTTGCTTGAGAGTGTGTTTGTACTTCGCCGTGGCGGTTTTGAGGGCGATGTTTGCATCCATGGATTTTTCTCGCTCTGCCATGTTCCTAGCATTTGTTACTGCATCTTCCACTTTCTGCAACTCATCATTCCAGTAGGGCTTATAGTTTTTCCTAGCTCCTCTTGGGATGGTTTCAGTGGCGGCTTGCATTATTACCTTGCTTAGGCTTTCCACCATGGGCTTCATTTTGGTGTTTTGTGTGTTGATGGTTTCACACAGCCCATCTGTCAGGATTGCAAATCTGTCCCAGTCGGCTCGTTTGTAATTCCAACGTGGGAGCGGTTTTGTTTCCTGTGGGCCTACTTCCATGTCAATGGTTAGCCTGATCGGCCTGTGGTCGCTACCTGCCAGTTGGTTTAGCACCTGGCGATCTATTTTATGGTGTATATCCTGTGTGGAGAAAGCCAAATCTGGAGTCGAGGTGGTATGCCATGTTCTTGAATAGAAGCTAGGGCTATCCTCCGGCCTATTGATTAGGGAGAGATTTGCATCTATCTCCCATTCTTCCACTTCGTCACCTCTGCTGTCTGTGTCAGAGTATCCCCATCTCTCCGAGTGGCTGTTGAAATCTCCAACTACTATGCAGTTCGAGTCTCTGACCTCCATACTCGAGAGCGATAGGTCTCTATGTGGTGGTCCGTACAGATTGAAAATGCGGATCTTCGTCTCTTGAGCCATTATGTCAACTCCTACAATTTCTGCTTGTCCGGTGTGATTAACGGTTACCGCGCTACTCGGTGTGCAGTTTCTGGTCAGTATCAGGACCCCTCCTCTGTGGCCTTCTCTATCTAGGCGGAAGGTCTGGTATCCTCTGATTGAGAATTTATGATTATTGTTGAGGTGCGTTTCCTGGATACATGCCACGTCAATCTTACCTTCATGCAGGTGATGTGTTAGGGAAAGTTTTTTGTTAATGACTCCCTCCGCATTCCACTGTAGTATTTTGAGGGTCTTGAGGTTTTGATCAATAGAAGTTGCCCCATAGCCATGTGCCTTGACTCCACGACACATGGGTGGGTGACCACCAGTAGTCAAGGGTGGGCCCCTTCGAGGCGTGAGGCCCGGCACTATCGCTGCCTGGCAGGACTCCGCAGGATGAGCGCCATGCGTTTTCCTAGTCGGTTGTACTGTCATCATGCTGCGATTTACGTTGCACTGTTTTGTTAGGCTTGCGGCCCCGTGCATCCGATTTCAACAGGCGTTTCTGTAGCGATGCCCTCCTTAGCCTTTGGCTGTCCCCAGCCTATCTGCAAGGCAGCAGTTGTTTATGATCAGAGTTGTCTCTCTTATGAGAGTTGTCTTACCAGACTATCGAGTCTTCACTACTCGTGTCTATTGGGTGCAATGATGATATGTGAGATGATATATGAGCTGGACTGGTTTACCATGAAGAGAGGCAGCCCAGTGTGTCTGTATCCCAGGATCGTCACGTCCTGCCAGAAACGTAGCATTTGCATGTGAGTGGGGTATCTTTTTCTCCCTTTATTTTCTTTGCTTCTATGCAGAGATGGTACGCCTAGCATTCCCCGCCACCTGGGGTGTTGACACAGTGAGGCAGGTGTGCAATGTCCGCTGGTCTGCATCTCTTCTGCGTCCAGCATGATAGTTATATGGCTGATAACGTACAGAGGTAGATATCGTAGCCGAAGTGCATTTAACCAGAGGACAAGCCTGGTAATGTCACAGAGATGTTGTTCACCTGGTGTGCGGACAGATCTCATGGTCATTGGTTGAGTCTCGACAGTTCACAGTGAGGTGGCTGCTCTACTGTTTTCGACACCCCGACCAGGTACTAAGTCTTGTGTTTGTGGTTTCGCACCCCATCGCCGTATAAGGTGAGTATTAAGCAATTGTCCGCCCGCTTTGATCGGCGGACGGCAAAGACCTCTTTCTGCGGCTCTTCCGGATAGGGGTGGGGCGAGCCCCAGGTCCCGAACATGTAGGAACCTCCCATTGCAGTGGTGCTGAGATTTTTGGCGGGATTGCGGCTTACAAGGATTCGGCCGTAATCCCCCACATGGTAGCCTCGCGCCGTTGGCTTATCAGCCTGGTACGTGAACCAAAGTGTCTGCGGCTCCTCTCGATATGAGCTGGTTTTCCGTAGCAACGCCCTGTCATTAGTAGGGTAAAACTGACCTATCTTCAGATGGTCTATTTCCATCACCCGTTCACTGTTTGGCCAGACGAATTTATTGAGGGATTTGGTTTGTCAATGACCAGGTATTTGAAATATGTGGTTTCTGCGGAGTTAAACACGATTTCCGTAGCGTTCTTTCATTAGAGTGTTAGAGAGCTGACTTGTCTTCCATGAGTCTAATACCAGCGTACGTTGATTATTAGACCCAACGGTAGTGCTCTCGATTTGTCAGTCGTTCTACAGTATTGGCGTGTTCAGTCAAATTAAGCCGCAGGTTCCACTCCTGGTGGTGCCCTTCCGTCAATTCCTTTAGCGAGACATTCAAGTTACTTAGAGGGTAGCCCCAGATTTTCGAGGGTCTAATTCCAGCACATGTTCACTATTAGACCCCACGAGGGTGCTCTCTTTTTGACAGTCATTCTACAGTATTGGCGTGTTAAGTTAATTTAAGCCTCAGGCTCCACTCCTGATAGTGCTCTTCAGTCAATACCTTTGTCAGAACACTGGATGCAGACCAACCGAGCCACAGGGGGCATAACCCCAGATTTCTGAGAGTCTACGTCCAGCACCAGTTCCATATTAGACCCCAGAGAAGTGGTCTCGGCATGTCAATCATTTCGGTGTTGGCCGTGTTGAGTCAAATTAAGCCGCAGGTTCCACTCCTGGTGGTGCCCCTCCGTCAATTCCTTTAAGTTTCAGCTTTGCAACCATACTTCCCCCGGAACCCAAACACTTTGGTTTCCCGGAAGCTGCCCGCAGAGTCATCGAAGCAACTCCTGCGGATCACTAGTCGGCATCATTTATGGTCAGAACTACGACGGTATCTGATCGTCTTCGCGCCTCTGACTTTCGTTCTTGATTAATGAAAACATTCTTGACAAATGCTTTCGCAGTAGCTCGTCTTGCGGCGATCCAAGAATTTCACCTCAAACGCCGCAATACGAATGCCCCCGTTTGTCCCTGTTAATCATTACCTCCAGTTTCGAAAACCAACAAAATAGAACCGAGGTCCTATTCCATTATTCCATGCACCATTATTCAGGCAGCCGAGGCCTGCTTTGAACACTCTAATTTTTTCAAAGTAAACGCGCCGGCCACCCAGGACGCTCAGCGAAGAGCACCCGTGGGAGAGAGCCGGCAGACGGTAGGGCAGGAGACAACCGGCAGTGAATCGGCGCGAGCCGGACCGCCCGCCTGCGCCTGAGATCCAACTACGAGCTTTTTAACTACAAGAACTTTAATATACGCTATTGGAGCTGGAATTACCGCGGCTGCTGGCACCAGACTTGCCCTCCAATAGATCCTCGTTAGAGCGTTTAAAGTGTACTCATTCCAATTACGGGGCCTCGAAAGAGTCCCGTATTGTTATTTTTCGTCACTACCTCCCCGTGCCGGGAGTGGGTAAATTGCGCGCCTGCTGCCTTCCCACAGGAGGGGTTCTGATACTGACCCTAAACTGCATACCGAGTAGCGCGGTATTTGTCAATCACACCGGACAAGCAGAAATTGTAGGAGTTGACATAATGGCTCAAGAGACGAAGATCCGCATTTTCAACCTGTACGGACCAACAAAAAAATACATATCGCCCTCGTGTATGGAAGTCAATGACTCCAACTGCATAGTAGTTGGAGACTTCAACAGCTACTCGGAGCGATGGGGATACTCGGAAACAAACAGCAGAGGTGACGAAGTGGAAGATTGGGAGATAGACACGAATCTCCATCTAATCAATAGGCCGGAGGATAGCCCTAGCTTCTATTCTAGAACATGGCATACCACCTCGACTCCAGATTTGGCCTTCTCCACAATGGACATTCACCATAAAATAGACCGCCAAGTGCTAAACCAATTCGCAGGTAGCGACCGCAGGCCAATTAGGCTAGAAAGTGATATGGAAGTAGGCCAACAGGAAACAAAACTGCTCCCACGTTGGAATTACAAACGAGCCGACTGGGACAGATTTGCAATCCTGACAGATGGGCTGTGTGAAACCATCAACACACGGAATAACAAAATGAAGCCCATGGTGGAAAGCCTAAGCAAAGCAATAATGCAAGCTGCCACTGAAACCATCCCAAGAGGGGCAAAGAAAAATTATAAGCCATATTGGAATGATGACTTGCAAAAAGTGGAAGATGCAGTCACAATGCTAGGAACATGGCAGAGCGAGAACCATCTATGGAGACAAACATCGCCCTCAAAGCAGCTACGGCGAAATACAAATAAACTCTAAACCAAACAGCAAGAGAAAGCTGAAAAAACAAAACGGAAAGCCTCAAATTAGACAAAGAAGGGAATAAACTATGGAAGCTAGTCAGAGCCATGAATGACGAAACCCCGTCAAACAAACAAATTACCATCAAGCAGGGCGAAAACCGCAAACGCCTTTGTTTAACACTATGCCAAAGCGAATCACATAGATATGATGACAAAACTAACAATGAGCGAAATGGAAGAGGACATGAGAACATTAAAGAAAAGGAAATCGCCCGGAAAAGACGGGATAACAAACGAAATGCTGATGGGGCTGGGCCAAACAGCAAAGTGGAAACTGCTATCAGTCTTTAACCAAGGCTGGAAAAGGGGTATTGTACCCCAGGCATGGAAAGATGCTGTAATTGTACCAGTACCAAAGAAAGGAAAAGACAAAACCGATCCAAATGGATACAGGCCTATCGGCCTACTGAGCTTTGTCGGAAAACTTATGGAACGTATGATAAACACCAGACTGATGTGGCATCTTGAAGAAAAACGGATACTAATTCCACAGCACGCAGGCTTTAGACAGCACAGATCCACAGAGGATCAGGTCATCCTCATAGCCCAGGAAATAGAAGATGCCTACCAGGAACAGAAACACACAGTAACGGTCTGGGTGGACCTGGAAAAGGCATTTGACAAAGTCTGGAAAGATGGACTTAGAGTCAAGCTAAAAAGAAGTGATGTTTGTGTGAAAATGTACAAGTGGATCAACCACTACCTCAAAAACAGAACGGCCAGAGTACAAGTGCAGATGAGCAAAAAGATGACACTTGAGCAGGGAGTACCCCAAAGGGCAGTACTGTCACCCACACTTTTCCTGGTGTATATAAATGATATTATAGACAATATACCAAGAAGAGTTTATAGCTCAATGTTTGCAGACGATCTGGCTATGTTTACCTCTGAAAAGAATCTCACCATAGCAAGAAATCGAATGCAGCAGGCCCTAACATCGCTGGAAGAGTCGGCGAACTCATGGCTGGTCAAAATAAAGGAGGACAAAAGCACATGTACATTATTCTCGCTATTAATCAAACCCAATTAAACCAAATTAATTCTAAACGGCAAATACCTTCAGCCAAACGACAACCCAAACTATATGGGAGTCACATTTGATCGGCGCATGACATGGACAAGTCAGATCGAGAGAAACCGAAGGAGAGCTAGAGAAAGAATGGCAATCATGAGGAAACTTGCTGGCACAAGCTGGGGAGCAGACGAAAGCATACTAAAAAAACTGTACACTGGAAGGGTGAGACCAGTTCTCGAGTATGGCATTGCGGCATGGACAACAGCAGCAAAGGCGAACTTCGATAAAGTTAGCAAACTCCAAAACCAAGCCATGAGAGTTATAACAGAAGGAAGAAGTCAACGCCAATTGTAGAACTTCAAAATAATTCAAAACTGCAATCCATGACCGATAGAAGAGACTGCAGAGCCCAGCTGCAATCAGAGAAACTCAGAAGACTGACTGACCATCAAATGCACCGGAGACTAAACAATTTCGGAAATGGTAAGCTAAAGCGAAGAAACTTTGCAGAAATAGCAAAAGCAAAGATGCACGAAGACCCTATGAACGCACTAACCAGACCAAAGCCCATTACTACTGTACGAAAACCTACCTGGAGGCAGCATATATATCTAGAGGAGGTAGAAAATATACCAGGTATTAGAAACAAAAACTGCAAGTCTGAAAAAGAAAGAAGAGATACTACCCTGAGTTTCATTTCGGAAAACTACCCAAGCATGGATTGGACCCATGCATACACCGACGGCTCCGTAACAAATACAACACAGAACGGAGGGGCAGGAGCATTTCTGAGCCTACCAAATGGCAGAAAAATTACACTGTCACTCGCTACTGGAAAATACACAAGCAATTTCAGAGCGGAGGCAGAGGCACTGAGAGCGGCAGTGGAAGAAATGGTGACAGGTAAAAGGAATGAAAGCCACATAGTCCTGCTTACAGATGCACTGGCCGTAGTCACAGCACTAAAAAGCCAGAAAAATACTGAACTTAATGAATTAAGAGCAGTACTCTGTCAATTATGCCAGCAGGCCGCACCAAAACAAATAGTGGTGCAATGGGTTTCATCCAACTGCAACATCCAAGGCAACGAGGAGGCAGACAGACTGGCTAAAGAAGGTGCAAAACTACCACAACCTTACACTAGTATGACATACGAAGAGTCAAAACGGCTTATTAGAGCTAGATACATGACCAAATGGGAAACCGAACATACTGGCTACACCAAAAACGATGCCTATTACCAGTTGAACAGAAAGGAGCAGGTCGTGGTCTTTAGACTTCGCACTGGCCACAATAGACTAAGGTACCACCTATTGAAAAAATTTAAGATAGGTGGCACCGACGAATGCTCGTGTGGTACCGGCAAAATGACCGCTGAGCATTTGCTGCAAAACTGCTCGACATACGAGGATCAGAGAGAGCAGATGTGGCCATCACCAGTGGCAACACTAGACAAGCTCTATGGCCGTGTCGACAGCCTCAGGATGACGGCTGCTTTTTTCGAAAAAATAATGGTTACTGTCTGACGATGAAGAAGAAGAAGAAGAAGAATATCTGGGCTCCAGAATTGACAAAAATGGTGACTGCTCGTAAGAAATCAGAAAAAGACTAGCTATGGCAATGCAGAGACTGAACAGCCTGAAGAAATTATGGCAGGGCACCAACAAAACAATAAAAGTTAAAATCTTGAGAGCCTGTGTTTTTCCTGTGGCAACTTATGGCTGTGAAGCATGGACGATAACCAAAACTTCTAGACAATGAATCGAATCCTTCGAGTCAAAATTTTACAGAAAGATCCTAAGAATACCCTGGACAGAGAAAAGAACAAATGTAGACATTCGGCAAGAGCTGAGCATAGAGGAGAACTGGTTTATCAATTCCATTTTGACTAGAAAATGCAAATACTTTGGTCACATCAAGAGACACAACGGTCTTGAGAGAACGTTGCTGGAAGGTATGGTGCCAGGCAAAAGAGGAAGGGGTAGACCAAGAAGACGATGGCACCAAGATATCCAGGAATGCCTGAGTATGACAGTGGCGGAAGATGGTGTTTTGGCAAGGGAACGAGTTTCTTTCAGACAGACTGTGATGGGAGCGACGTGTACAAAGGAAATGCTACATGATGATGCACTAAGAAATGTATTATTTTTGAATGAAATGTGGAACTAACAAAAACGGAATCTTTATTATTGATATCAGGATTTCTTAATAAAGAAGATCAAATAAGACTGTTTGTTATCCTATATTTGAAGAAATGCAAATGAATCTAATGTTACATTTGGTTAGGTAATTATAAACAAGCTAAGCCCTGTTACAATAAAGTTTCAACATTTTATCCCTGACCCCACTACTTGCTATGAGGCTACCATAAACACTGCGCCATAATATGATCATGATATATTTCAACAGACGTGGGTGTTCATGTCTAGACCTTTATATGTGCTCTCGTTGGCCGTTTGTCATGCCTTGATATTCAATTCGTTCCAAATTTCGCTTTGGTAGCCCTTTATCCGTTTCTCCAATAGAAGCTGAAATCTTTCAGCGGCTTTTAACGGCTTTTTTTGCTCAGGAAACATATACCCAAAATAGTCTGCCATTTTCTAAACAACTCCAGCAATAGTACCTTATAAATGATACAAGTCTATTGGAGTGTCAATGTAAAATATGCAACACAATTTGGCACGGATTAAACATCGTCTTCGTGTGTAGAAACCTTTTGGATTTGAAGGAAAAATCTAGTAGCTGTAATCATGTATGCTACATAGAAGAATTAGTAAATAAATAATGTCACTGGATCGGAGAAGAAGAAGTAGACTAAGTAAATATGTGTTTATTTCTGTACACACATTTTTAAAAAAATCTAATAGTTTCGCCCTGGTCTAAAGCAACATTTAGTTCCACCCTAATAACCATCGTTCTATTCACAGGGCGTGGATATTTCATAAAATTGTCACCTTCTCAGACTTACTTCGTCTCATTACTTCTAAAACTTGAAGACAAGCTCTTCACTTCTTTCTTCACTAACGAAACTACAACATTCTACGAATTCGATTTCAAAGTACAAGAAATATCAATAGAGATTCAGGCTCAGAGCAGATGCCATCGGAAAAAATTATAGGGAAAAAGTTATCGTTAGGGGATGTCAACTACTTCAGTGGCGCATCTGTTCTGGGCAGAAAAGTACGGCTTCCCACGTCTCATCACTGTGGAAACGACAAAACAATAATGAATGCAGAGTGCACTGACAAGTAACGCCAGGTGGTACTTACTCTGATTCGAACCTGTGTTTTTAACTCAGAATCAGCCACACTATCAGTTCGGCCACCTGCTCTTCTCAAGGGTTACTTTAGACAACTATGTAAGAAACACTAAAGCAGTGATAACACAAACTGAAATACATCAATACAAGCAACATTAACGCGACGGAAAATGAAGAAACTGCTGTACATTGTAATAGCATTACTGGGGCATCCCCGTCAATGTGATTCTTGGGCATCCCCGTCAATGGGATTCTTGGAAATCCCTCTTATCACAATTCCGTCATCACTTTATTGGTAACGGATGGTTGCGTGCGTGATGTATCCGGCTGATACGAGCACAAGTTGTATTATACCTGCTACTTGGGATACTTGGAATTCTGGTATTCAAACAGGCACGTGGAGGCCTGCTGCTAGGTAGCATACGGCTATTACAAGTATGTTCGCTTTGAGATTCACTTCCTGCAGATTACCAGAACAAATGGGAGGTCAGATACGGTTTATAAGTATGCATTTAGCTTTTCCAACAAATAGATTGTATCAGAACCATGAGGGACTTGCTGGTCAGTAGTCGCCTACACACCAGCCCGCATAGCCTTCCAGGGACAAGGCCATGCAAAAATGCACGTGGCTGTGTTACCTGTCGTCATGTCATCCTTTCTCGCTTCGTCACCTTTCCCAAAGTAGAATTCTTCATCAAAGAGGGATTCGCATGCAATTCCCGTAACCTCATATATTCTGCCATCTGCCGCCAGTGATGAATGACATACATTGGGGAAACTGGTATGGAACTGCGGGAGCGTTTCCGCCAAAAAAACCTCAACGATATCCGCAACCGCACTGAATCCCTAATTTGCCAGCCACTTCAATGGTCCTGAGCACCGTGGTAAGGCTGACGTTAGTGTCACTTGTCCTCGATTCGGCCTTGAAAATAGATTTATCTCCAGCATAGGATGTCTCCAACCGCATGGCATTAATATATTCCCTACCTGGCCCCCATCTATTTGTCTTCCTTTGCCCACCCCCATTTTTATATAAGTCCCCCTCCCCCTATATTCATATCACGCCCTCCCGGCTTATATCACCTTCTTTTTGTTCTCCCACCTAAATCACTATTTGTCCGTTTCCATATTTGGCCACCATTGGCTTATCCCGTGCATTCCCCTTCACTTCTTACGCTCTCCTGGCAACCTCATTTTACCGCTCCCCTTTATTTGCAATCAGACATCTGGCCCTACCGGTCGATTAGACAGACTGGGTCTACTATCAGATACGTTGACCATGTTTCCCTTATATGTTGATTTGTTAGTTCAGTATTGTTGTCCCTGATGAAGGCCTATTGGTCGTAACGTAGGTTTTGTTTGTGTTCTCGTCTCGGTGCAGTATCTGACCATACCAATTTTTAAATTTGTATTAAGCTCAACCTTAATCAACGTTTACAATTTGTGTTCATGCTTTTTCCCAGTGTATCAATAGAGGTGTAAATATAGATTGCGAGTGACAGCCATTTACCATTTGGAGATGACATCGTACTCTTCAATCATACAACTGAGGAAGCCCAACAATCCTTGAAGAACTTCGAGGATTTCTCTCATATATACCTAGGCCAAGCGATAAATACCAACCACAAAATCGACCAAAAGCAGCTTGGGATTCTTTTAAGCCAATACTCTAAGAGATGGAAGACACAACGGTCAGAGCGCACACTTTTAATTCAATGACCATTCCAGCATGATGTACGGATACAAAGTGTGGAACTTGCGCAAAACAGATGCTGAAAAGCTAAAAGTCACTCAAAGTACTAAAAATGCCGATGCCGGATAAAATCAGAAACGAAAAAAGTATGCATAAAACTTCATTTCGAGGTGCGGAAGAAGCAGCGATATCACGCAAACATCGCTGTACTCGGCATGTGGAATGCGTGCCTGACAACAGATGGGCATGTAGAATAACTGTTTGATGGTCATATGCATGTTCATGTTCACGGGGTCGTCCACCTATGCGAGGGAGAGATGGACTGAACATGGAACAGACCTTCCGACTTCATAGATAAGGTCACAAAGGAGAAGTTATGATACTGACACTACCAAGTAGCGCAGTATCTGTACATCAAACCGGACAAGCAGAAATTGTAGGAGTCCACATAATGACACAAAAAACGAAAATCCGTATATTCAACCTGTAAAGCCCACACAACAAAGACCTGTCGAGTATGGAAATCAAGGACTCCAGCTGCCTAGTAATTGGAGACTTCAACAGTCACTCGGAGAGATGGGGATATTAAGAAACAGAAAGCAGAGGAGATGAAGTGGAAGACTGGGAGATAGACACAAATTTATATCTTATCAATAGGCCAGAGGACATTCCTAGCTTCTATTCCAGAACACAGCATACCGCCTCCACTCCAGACTTGGCCTTCTCCAAGGGGGATATTCACCACAAAATAGATCGGCAGGCGCTCGACAAATTGGCAGGTAGCGACCACGGGCCAATTAGGCTAGATATTGATATGGAAGTAGGCCCCCAGAAAATAAAACCGCTGCCACGTTGGAACTACAGATGAGCCGATGGGACAGATTCGCAATGCTGACAGATGGACTGTGTGAAACTATCAACACACGAAATAATAATATGAAACTTTCTTCTTCTTCTTCGTACGCTGTCAGACGTCAACCTGTGTTTTATAGAAAAAAGCAGCGGTCATCCTGAGGCTGTCGACACTGCCATAGAGCTTGTCAAGTGTTGCCACTGGTGATGGCCACATGTGCTTTCTCTGATCCTCGTAAGCCGGGAAGTTTAGAAAACAATTGTTCAGCAGTCATTTTCTTGATACCACACGTGCATTCTTCTTCTTCTTCTTCTGCGTACACAGTCAGACAGCAACCATTATTTTTTCGAAAAAAGCGGCGGTCGTCCTGAGACTCTCGCCACTACCATAGAGCTTGTCTTGCAGTTCCACTGGCAATGGCCACATCTGCTCTCTCTGATCCCCGTATGTCGGGCAGTTCTGCAGCAGATGTTCAGTAGTCATTTTACCAGTACCGCACGGGCATTCGTCGGTACACCCTATCTTCAATTTGTTGAATAGGTGGTACCTCAGTCTATTGTGGCCAGTGCGAAGTCTGAAGACAACGACCTGCTCTCTTCGGTTCAACTGGTAATAGGCATCGTTTTTGGTGTAACCAGTATGTTCGGTTTCCCATTTGGTAATGTACCTGGCTTTGATAAGCCGTTTTGACTCTTCGTACGTCATACTGGTATCTGTTTGTGGTAGCCTTGCACCTTCTTTTGCCAGTCTGTCTGCCTCCTCGTTGCCTTGGATGTTGCAGTGTGACGGAACCCACTGTACCACTACCCTTTTTGGTGCGGACAGCTGGCACAGTTTGCAGAGTGCTGCTCTTAAGTCATTAAGCTCAGTGTTTTTCTGGCTTTTTAGCGCTGTGACTACGGCGAGAGCATCTGTCAACAAGACTATGTGGCTCTCATTTTCACTGTGTGTTGCCATTTCTTCCACTGCCGCCCTCAGTGCCTCTGCCTCCGCTCTGAAATTGCTTGTGTACTTACCAGTAGCGAATGACAGTGTTATTTTTCTGCCATTTGGTAGGTTCAGGAATGCTCCTGCCCCTCCGTTCTGTGTAGTGTTTGTTACAGAACCGTCGGTGTATGCATGGGTCCAGTCCATGCTTGGGTAGCTTTTCGTTATGAAGCTTAGGGTAGTGTCTCTCCTTTCTTTTTCGGTCTGGCAGTTTTTGTTTGCAATACCTGGTATATTTTCTACCACCTCTGGAAATATGTCCTGCCTCCAAGTAGGTTTTCGTACAGTAGTGATGGGTTTTGGTGTTGTTAGTGCGTTTATGGGGTCTTCGTGCATCTTTGCTTTGGCTATTTCTGCAAAGTTTCTCCGCTTTAGTTTCCCAGTTCCCAAATTGTTTAGCCTCTGGTACATTGGATGGTCCGTCAGTCTTCGGAGTTTCTCTGACTGCAGCTGGGCTCTGCAGTCTCTTCTGTCGGTCATGGATTGCAGTTTTGTAATCTTTTCAAGTTCTACAATTGGCGTTGACTTCATGCCACCAGTTATGATTCTCATAGCTTGGTTTTGAAGTTTGTTAACTTTATCGAAGTTCGCCTTCGCTGCTGTTGTCCATGCCGCGATGCCATACTCGAGAACTGGTCTCACTCTTCCAGTGTACAGTTTCTTTAGTATGCCTTCGTCTGCTCCCCAGCTTGTGCCAGCAAGTTTCCTCATGATCGCCATTCTTTCTCTGGCTTTCATTCGGTTTCTCTCAATCTGACTTTTCCATGTCATGCGCCGATCAAATGTGACTCCCAGATAGGTTGGGTTGTCGTTTGGCTGCAGGATTTTGCCATTTAGGCTTAATTTGGTACTTTGGGGTTTTAATGAGAGCGAGAATATTGTGCACGTGGTTTTCTCCTCGTTTATTTTGACCAGCCAGTAGTTCGCCCACTCTTCCAGCGATGTTAGGGCCGTTTGCATCCGATTTCTTGCTATGGTGAGATTCTTTTCAGAAGTCCACATAGCCAGATCGTCTGCAAACATTGAGCTATGGACTCTTCTTGGTATATTCTCTGTAATATCGTTTATATATACCAGGAAGAGTGTGGGTGACAGTACTCCTCCTTGGGGTACTCCCTGCTCGAGTGTCACCTTTTTGCTCATCTGCCCTTGTACTTGGACTCTGGCCGTTCTTTGTTTGAGGTAGTGGTTGATCCACTTGTACATCTTCCCACAAACATCACTTCTTCTTAGCTTGACTCTAAGTCCATCCTTCCAGACTTTGTCAAATGCCTTTTCCAGATCCACCCAAACAGCTACTGTGTGTTTCTGTGCCTGGTAGGCATCTTCTATCTCCTGGGCTATGAGGATGACCTGGTCCTCAGTGGATCTGTGCTGTCTAAAGCCGGCTTGCTGTGGAATTAGTATTCGTTTTTCTTCCAGATGCCACATCAGTCTGGTGTTTATCATCCGTTCCATCAGCTTGCCGACACAGCTCAGTAGGCTTATGGGCCTGTATCCATTCGGATCTGTTTTGTCCTTTCTTGTTTTTGGTACTGGTACCAGTATTGCATCTTTCCATGCCTGGGGTACAATACCCCTTTTCCAGCTTTGGTTCAGGACTGATAGTAGTTTTTCCTTCGCTGTTTGGCCCAGCCCCATCAGCATTTCGTTTGTTATCCCGTCTTTTCCGGGAGATTTCCTTCTCTTTAGTGTTCTCATAGCCTCTTCCATTTCGCGCATTGTTAGTTTGGCCATCATGTGCTCTTCAGGAGCCGTATTTATGTTTTCGTGCCCCTTTAGCTCTTCGCTAATGTCTGTATGCTTATCTGCAGGGACCTCGATGTGGTTTGCTCTGGCATAGTGATCGACAAAGGCGTTTGCGGCTTTCTTACCTGTGATCAAGTTTTCGCCTTGCTTGATAGTAATTTGTTTATTTGACGGGGTTTCGTCGTTCATGGCTCTGACTAGCTTCCATAGCTTGTTCCCTTCTTTGTCCAGGTTTAAACTTTCCGTTTTATTTTTCCAGCTTTCTCTTGCTGTTTGCTTGAGAGTGTGTTTGTACTTCGCCGCGGCGGCTTTGAGGGCGATGTTTGCCTCCACGGATTTTTCTCGTTCTGCCATGTTCCTAGCATTTGTTACTGCATCTTCCACTTTCTGTAACTCATCATTCCAGTAGGGCTTATAGTTTTTCCTAGCTCCTCTTGGGATGGTTTCAGTGGCGGCTTGCATTATTGCCTTGCTTAGGCTCTCTACCATGGGCTTCATACACGTGCATTCGTCAGTGCCACCTATCTTCAATTTATTGAATAGGTGGTACCTCAGTCTATTGTGGCCTCTGCGGAGTCTGAAGACTACGACCTGCTCTCTTCTGTTCAACTGGTAATAGGCATCGTTTGTTGTGTAGCCAGTAGGTTCTCTTTGCCATTTGGTCATGTATCTGGCCCTAATAAACCTTTTGGACTCTTCGTAGGTCACACTAGGATCTGGTTGTGGCAGTCTTGCACCTTCTATTGTCATTCTGTCTGCCTCCTCGTTGCCTTGGATGTTACAGCGGGATGGAACCCACTGTACCACTACTCTTTTTGGTGCAGACTGCTGGCATAGTTGGCAGAGTACTGCTCTTAAATCATTAAGTTCAATATTTTTCAATATGAAACCTATGGTGGAAAGCCTAAGCAAAGCAATACTACAAGCAGCCACCGAGACCATCCCAAGAGGGACAAGGAAAAGCTACAAGCCATATTGGAATCAAGAACTGCAGAAAGCTGAGGATGAAGTCTAAAATGCTAGGAACATGGCAGAGAGAGAGAAATATATGGAAACAAATATCGCCCTCAAGGCCTTCACTGCGAAATACAAAAGAACACTAAACCAAATAACAAGAGACAGTTGGGGGGAAACAAAATCCTCAATCTAGATAAAGAAGGGAACAAACTACGGAAATTAGTCAGAGCCATGAATGACGAAACACCATCAAATAAACAAATTACCATAAAGCAGGGTGACAACATGCTTTCCGGAAAAAAGCACCAAACGCTTTTATTGAACATTATGCCAGAGCATACCACATTGATGTCTCTACAGACATGCATACAGACATTAGTGAAGAACAAAAGAGCCCTGACAACATCAAGATTGCACCAGAAGAGCACATGATGGCAAAACTAATGATGAATGAAATGAATGAGGCCATGAGAACTTTAAAGAAAAAGAAATCGCCCGGAAAAGATGGGGTAACAAATTAAATGCTGATGGGGTTGGGCCAAACAGCAAAGTAGAAGTTACTGTCAGTCCTGAACCAAAGCTGGAAAAGGGGAATTGTACTGCAGGCATGGAAAGATGCTGAACTTATACCCGTACCAAAGAAAGAAAAAGATAGAACAGATCCAACTGGATACAGGCCTATTAGTCTACTGAGCTGTGTAGGTAAACTGATGGAGCGTATGATAAACACCAGACTAATGTGGCACCTGGAAGAACATCACATATTAATTCCACAGCAAACAGGATTTAGACAACACAGATCCACTGAGGACCAGATCACTCTCATAGCACAGGAAATAGAGGATGCTTACCAAGATAAAAAGCATACAGGAGCGGTTTTGGTGGATCTAGAGAAGGCATTTAACAAGGTGTGGAAAGAGGGACTTGAAGTCAAGCTACGAAAAAGTAAAGTTTCTGGAAAAATGTACAGATGGATCAGCCACTACCTCGAAAACAGAACAGCCAGAGTTCAAGTACAAGGGCAGATGAGCAAAAAGGTGACAATGGAGCAAGGAGTACCCCAAGGGGGAGTACCGTCACCCACACTTTTTCTGGTGTATATAAACAACATCATAGAGAATATACTAAGAAGAGTTCACAGCTCCATGTTTGCACACGATCTGGCTATGTGGACCTCTGAAAAAAATATCACGGTTGCAAACAATCGGATGCGGCAGGCTCTAACATCGTTAGAGGAGTGGGCGAAATCATAACAGGTAAAAAAAAATGAAGAAAAAACAACATTTACGATATTCTCACATTAAAATAAACCAGACAACACCAAAATAAGTCTTAACGGCAAATATCTGCGGCCAAACTACATCCCAAACTTGGGCGTCACATTTTATCGGCGCATGACATGGAAAAGTCAGATCGAGAGAAACCAAAAAAAAGCCAGACAAAGAATGGCAATCATGATGAAACTTACTGGCACAAGCTGGGGAGCAGACGAAAGAATACTAAAGAAACTGTACACTGGAAGAGTGAGACCAGTTCTCGAGTATGGCATTGCGGCATGGGTAACAGCAGTAGAGACAAACTTTGATAAAATTAGCAAACTTCAAAACCAATCCATGAGAGTTATAACAGGAGGCATGAAGTCAACGCCAACTGTAGAACTTGAAAAGATTACAAAACTGCAATCCATGACCGGCAGAAGAGACTGCACAGCCAAGCAGCAAGCAGCAGAGAAACTAAGAAGACTGACAGACCATCCAATGCATCAGAGACTAATTAGATTTGGAAAAGGGAAACTAAAGCGGAGAAACTTTGCAGAAAGTGCCAATGCAAAGATGAGCGAAGACCCTATGATCACCATAACAACACCAAAGCCCATCCCTACTGTACGCAAACCCACATGGAAGCAGCATATCATTCCGGAGGTGGTAGAAAATATACCAGGTATTGGAAACATAAACAGCCAGACTGAATAAGAAAGAAGAGACATAACACTGATGTACATAGCGGAAAACTACCCAAGCATGGACTGGACCGATGCATACACCGACGGTTCTGTAACATACACAACACAGAGTCAATGGGGAGGGGTATTCTTGAGCTTAACAATTGGTATAAAAATAACACTGTCAGTGGCAACTGGAAAATTCTCAAGCAATTTCAGAGCGGAGGCAGAGGCACTTAAGACTGCAGTAAAAGCAATGCTGATAGACGAAAACAATGAAATCCATATAGTCCTGTTTACAGTTGCCCTGGCAGTGGTTACAGCATTTCTGAGTCTACCAAATAGCAGAAAAATAACACTGTCACTCGCTACTGGAAAATACACAAGCAATTTCAGAGCGGAGGCAGAGGCACTGCGGGCGGCAGTGGAAGAAATGGTGACAGGTAAAAGTAATGAAAGCCACATAGTCCTGCTTACAGATGCACTGGCCGTAGTCACAGCACTGAAAAGCCAGAAAAATAATGAACTTAATGAATTTAGAGCAGTACTCTGTCAACTATGCCAGCAGGCCGCACCAAAAAGGGTAGTGGTGCAATGAGTTCCATCTCACTGCAACATCCAAGGCAACGAGGAGGCAGACAGACTGGCAAAAAAAGGTGCAAGACTACCACAACCAGATTCTAGTGTGACCTACGAAGAGTACAAAAGGTTTATTAGGGCCAAATACATGGCCAAATGGGAAACAGAACATACTGGCTACACAAAAAATGATGCCTACTACCAGTTGAACAGATGAGACCAGGTCGTGGTCTTCAGACTCCGCACAGAGCACAACAGACTGAGGTACCATCTATTCCATAAACTGAAAATAGGTGGCACTGACGAATGCACCTGTGGTACAGGGAAAATGACCGCTGAATATCTGCTGCAAAATTGCCCGACATATGATGACCAGAGAAATCATCACCAGTGCCAACACTAGACAAGCTCTATGGCATTGTCGACAGCCTCAGGATGACAGCTGCTTTCTTGGAGAAAATGCAAGTTGACGTCTGACAGCGTACGAAGAAGAAGAAGAAGAAGAAGAAGAAGGACCTAGACCTGCATTGGTACAGCGTTTCAGAAGATCTGGACGGAAACATAATATCGTTGATTTCTTTGCATGGAAATCACTTGGACTGACGTCGCAGATAATGTCATTATGTGATGTGTTGAAATCCAGACATTCTGATTTCGAATAATTCGTTTGTGGTTTTTTGCTGAAGAATAGTTATATCTATTTATCTATGTATATATTTATCTCTTTATCTATATATCTATCAATCTATCTATATATCTATCTATCTATCTATCTATCTATCTATCTATCTATCTATCTATCTATCTATCTATCTATCTATTTATATATATATCTATATATCTATATATATATCTATTTAGCTATCTAACTATCTATCTACATATCTATCTATATATATATATCTATATATCTATATATATATATATATATATGTAGCTAGCTAGCTACCTTTCTATATATCTATCTATCTATCTATCTATTTATCTATTTATCTATCTATCTATCTATCCATCCATCCATCCGTTCGTCCGTCCGCCCGCCCGCCGCCCATCTGCCTACCTGTATGTATGTCTGTCTATCTATTTTCAGTTCACCAATGTTTTTAGACGTCGTAGAGAGGTGAGACCTCCTTTGTTTCATAATTTTTGGCAGGTGAAAATCCACTGGTGACTTTCCAGGTCAATCCCAGCATCTGTTAGTCCCTGGAATATACGATTGCCTTTTTTTTAGACTGCTGGAGGTGGAAGCGTAAATTATTCGACCCGGAGCCTGTCAGGCGCCATCTAAGCCGCTTCACTAACCATATAACCAAGACCATAATACAATTCAAATGCAAAAGTTACAATAGTTGTTAATATACGCACACTACATTTCTGAAAATGTGAGGTGTTGGCCAGAAAAGCACCGACAATAGCGCGCTTGAGAAAAATCTGGCACGATAAACGGTTAGCACTATGCACGAAGATCAGATTAATGCGTACATTGGTCATGTCAATATTTCTCTATGCTCGTGAGACATGGAAGATTACAGCTAACCTGCGGCTGAGGATATAGGCCTTGGCGATGAGATGTTTCCAAAGAATTATAAACGTCACGTACAAAGACCGAGTTACAAATGAGGAAATACGAGAAATATATACAACAGCAATAGGGCTTTTTGAAGACCTCTTAGTAACAGTCAAAACAAGGACACTCACTTGCTATGGTACATATCGAAATCAAATGGTCTTGGAACTAAGATCCTGCACGGAAAGGTGCAAGGCAGACGACGTAAGGGTCGGCTCATAAAGAGGTGAGAGGACAAGATATAAGAATGGACTACTCTTCGACCATAAGAGGCACAGGCAGCGGCCGCTGACAGAGAGGGGTGGCGTGGGTTTGTCAAGATGTCTTAATGTGTTACCTCACCGATTACGTTATGACCTTACTTGATCTGAAATATATTTTTGTTTTCATCTAAATGACCTAACATTACGGACTGTAGTGTCACTTGTGGATCTAGTTACGTTATCAACATATAAAACGTTCAGAATTATCTTCCTCTTTCACCACAATTAAAAAGCTTTTATCTTTTCTGTTATCTTATCGCATTTCAGATTGTCCTACCAATATCATCTTCTTTCATCGTTCTCTGAATATAATTTGCACTCAAATTATCGTCTAGTGTTTTTACACTTGGTACTTTGACACCGAACCGATCTGACACAACGTTCTTGACTCCAGGATGTTGCCTATCAGTGAATCTGGATAGCTAATTCAATTATTCTTAATCTGGTCTCATATCAGCATTACTGATAACACAAGCGGTACAATTTCTAGAAAAGCAATCTCTACCAGTTTTGCCAAATAAAGGATATAGCTTTTGCACCAAAAAATCTGAAGAGATAGCCTATCGTCTTTAGCAGTATGAATTCAACAACATGCAGACAAATGACGAAGCGCTTCCTCTTAGCGTTCATAAGTATCCTGATTGTCTGATAGTGGTCTACAATAACGGATAAACATAAAATAACCGAAATAAGCGCTTCATTTAATGTGTGTACATTCAACTTGGGTGTCTGCAGAACCAGATAGACGGGTTTGATAACCCTGCAGGTTCAAATGATAACAAGTGGATTGTTTGTTTTTTATGTACACTCAACCCCACTGTCGGTTAAGATATTATCTTTGTTATTCTGATGAGTGTATTTCTTTGACAGCTACTGTAAGACAAGTTATCAGTGACAATTTACGAGTTTGTTTGCGTGTATGTTTGTGTGTGTGTTCATTTGTGCGCGTGTGTATGTGCGTGAGTGCGTGCGTGCGCACTTGAAAGTTTAGTACGTCTAATGAAAGAACATCAAAATACCCTGGATGCAGAAAAAGACAAATACAGACATTCGGAAAAAGTTGAACACAGAGGAGAAATGGTTTATCAATTCCATTTTGTCCAGACAATTGATATACTTTGGTCCCATCAAGAGACTAGTCGGTTTTGAGAAAACACTGATGGATGGTGTTTGGTCAGGCAAAAGAGGCATGGGCAGACGAAGAAGACGATAGCACCAATATATCCAAAAAGGCCAACGTATGACTGTGGCGGAGGCTGGAGTTTTGGCAATAGATAAAGTTTCATTCAGACAGACTGATGGGAACGACGTTCTATAAAGGACATGCTACATGATGATGAATAAAAGAAAGGATATAGTGTTTTCCTCTCATGACGTAACTGACCAAGATTTTTAAAAATTGGTGCAACACATCACCTTACTGTGCTAGAAATTGGTAAATGATTAAGTTCGAGAAAATAGAAAAGAAATGAAGGACTCAAAACGTACATTGAAAAGAGAAATACTATTTAAACACAGAAATTAACTTCCATAAGAGACACAACTCTGATCCAAAACAACTGCTGCCTTGCAGATAGGCTGGGGACAGCCAAAGGCTAAGGAGGGCATCCCTACAGAAACGCCTGTTGAAATCGGATGCACGGGGCCACAAGCCTAATGAAACAGTGCAACGTAAATCGCAGTATGATGACAGTACAACAGATCAGAAAAACGTATGGCGCTATTCCTGCGGAGTCCCGCCAGGCAGCGAGAGTGCCGGGCCTCACGCCTCGAAGGGGCCCACCCTTGATTACTGGTGGTCACCCACCCATGTGTTGTGGAGTCAAGGCACATGGCTATGGGGCAATTTCCATTGACCAAAAACTCAAGACCCTCAAAAAACTACATTGGAATGTGGAGGGAGTCATTAACAAAAAGCTTTCCCTAACACATCACCTGCATGAAGGTAAGATTGACGTGGCATGTATCCAGGAAACGCACCTCAACAATAATCATAAATTCTCAATAAGAGGATACCAGACATTCCGTCTCGATAGAGAAGGTCACAAAGGAGGGGTCCTGATACTGACCCAAAACTTCATACCGAGTAGCGCGGTATCTGTCAGTCACACCGGACAAGCAGAAATTGTAGGAGTTGACATAATGGCTCAAGAGACGAAGATCCGCATTTTCAATCTGTACGGACCACCAAAAAAAGACCTATCGCTCTCGAGTATGGAAGTCAAAGACTCCAACTGCATAGTAGTTGGAGACTTCAACAGCCACTCGGAGAGATGGGGATACTCGGACACAGACAGCAGAGGTGACGAAGTGGAGGATTGGGAGATAGATGCAAATCTCTCCCTAATCAATAGGCCGGAGGATAGCCCTAGTTTCTATTCTAGAACATGGCATACCACCTCGACTCCAGATTTGGCCTTTTCTACACAGGACATACACCATAAAATAGACCGCCAGGTGCTAAACCAACTGGCAGGTAGCGACCACACGCCGATCAGGCTAGACATTGATATGGAAGTAGGCCCACAGGAAACAAAACCGCTCCCACGTTGGAATTACAAACGAGCCGACTGGGACAGATTTGCAATCCTGACAGATGGGCTGTGTGAAACCATCAACACACGAAACAACAAAATGAAGCCCATAGTGGAAAGCCTAAGCAAGGCAATAATGCAAGCCGCCACTGAAACCATCCCAAGAGGAGCTAGGAAAAACTATAAGCCCTATTGAAATGATGAGTTGCAGAAAGCGGAAGATGCAGTAACAAATGCTAGGAACATGGCAGAGCGAGAACAATCTATGGAGGCAAACATCACCCTCAAAGCCGTAACGGCGAAATACAAATACACTCTAAAACCAAACAGCAAGAGAGAGCTGGAAAAACAAAACCGAAAGCATCAACCTAGACAAAGAAGGCAACAAGCTATGGAAGCTAGTCAGAGCCATAAATGACGAAACCCCTTCAAACAAACAAATTACCATCAAGCAGGGCGAAAACTTGCTCACTGGAAAAAAAGGCGCAAACGCTTTTGTAGAACACTATGCCAGAGCAAACCACATCGAGGTCCCTGCAGATAGGCATACAGACAATAGTGAAGAACAAAAGGGGCACGACAACATCAATACGGCACCAGAAGAGCATATGATGGCCAAATTAACAATGAGTGAAATGGAAGAGGCCATGAGAACATTAAAGAAAAGGAAATCTCCCGGATAACAAACGAAATGCTGATGGGGCTGGGCCAAACAGCGAAGAGGAAACTGCTATCAGTCATGAACCAAAGCTGCAAAAGGGGTATTGTACCCCAGGCATGGAAAGACGCAGTACTGGTACCAGTACCAAAAAAAGGAAAGGACAAAACAGATCCAAATGGATACAGGCCTATCAGCCTACTGAGCTGTGTCGGCAAACTGATGGAACGTATGATAAACACCAGACTGATGTGGCATCTGGACGAAAAACGAATACTAATTCCACAGCAAGCAGGCTTTAGACAGCACAGATCCACTGAGGACCACGTCATCCTCATAGCCCAGGAAATAGAAGATGCCTACCAGACAAGGAAACACACAGTAGCGGTTTGGGTGGATCTGGAAAAGGCATTTGACAAAGTCTGGAAAGATGGACTTAAGAGTCAAGCTAAGGAGAAGTGAAGTTTGGGTGAGAATGTACAAGTGGATCAACCACTACCTCCAAAAAAGAACGGCCAGAGTCCAAGTACAAGGGCAGATGAGCAAAAATGTGACACTCGAGCAGGGAGTACCCCAAGGGGGAGTACTGTCACCCACACTCTTCCTGGTGTATATAAACGACATTACAGAGAATATACCAAGAACAGTCCATAGCTCAATGTTTGCAGACGATCTGGCTATGTGGACCTCTGAAAAGAATCTCACCATAACAAGAAATCGGATCCAACAGGCCCTAACATCGCTGAAAGAGTGGGCGAACTCATGGCTGGTCAAAATAAACGAGGAGAAAACAACATGTACAATATTCTCGCTTTCAATCAAACCCCGAAATACCAAATTAAGTTTAAATTTCAAATTCCTGCAGCCAAACGACAACGCAAACTATCTGGGAGTCACATTTGATCGGCGCATGACATGGACAAGTCAAATCGAGAGAAACCGAATGAGAGCCAGAGAAATAATGGCAATCATGAGGAAACTTGATGGCACAACCTGGGACGCAGACGAAAGCATACTAAAGAAACTGTACACTGGAAGAGTGGACCAGTTCTCGAGCATGGCATTGCGGCATGGACAACAGCAGGAAAGGCAAACTTCGATAAAGTTAGCAAACTTCAAAACCAAGCCATGAGAGTTATAACAGGAGGCATGAAGTCAAAGCCAATTGTAGAACTTGAAAAGATTACAAAACTGCAATCCATGACCGATAGAAGAGACTGCAAAGCCCAGCTGCAGTCAGAGAAACTCCGAAGACTGACTGACCATCCAATGCACCAGAGACTAAACAATTTGGGAAATGGGAAACTAAAGCGGAGAAACTTTGCAGAAATAGCCAAAGCAAAGATGCACGAAGATCCCATAAACGCACTAACAACACCAACACCCATCACTACTGTACGTAAACCTACCTGGAGGCAGGATATATTTCCAGAGGTGGTAGAAAATATACCAGGTATTGGAAACAAAAACTGCCAGACGGAAAAAGGAAGGAGAGTTACTACCCTAAGCTTTATATCGAAAAACTACCCAAGCATGGACTGGACCCATGCATACACATCGACGGTTCTGTAACAAAAACTACACAGAACGGAGGGGCAGGAGCATTCCTGAACCTACCAAATGGCAGGAGAAAAACACTGTTATTCGCTACTGGTAAGTACACAAGCAATTTCAGAGCGGAAGAAGAGGCACTGAGGGCGGCAGTGGAAGAAATGGTGACACATAACGAAAATGAAAGCCATACAGTCCTGCTTACAGATGCTCTGGCCGTAGTCACGGCGCTAAAAAGCCAGAAAAACACTGAGCTTAATGACTTAAGAGCAGTACTCAGTCAACTATGCCAGAAGTCCGCACTAAAAAGGGTAGTTGTACAGTGGGTCCCATCACACTGCAACATCTAAGGCAACGAGGAGGCAGACAGACTGGCAAAAGAAGGTGCAAGACTACCACAAACATATACTAGTATGACGTACGAAGAGTCAAAACGGCTTATTAAAGCCAGATAAATGACCAAATGGGAAACCGAACATACTGGTTACACCAAAAACGATGCCTATGACCAGTTGAACAGAAGAGAGCAGGTCGTTGTCTTCAGACTTCGCACTGGCCACAATAGACTGAGGTACCACCTATTCAACAAATTGAAGATAGGTGGAACCGACGAATGCCCGTGTTCCGAGAAAAATCAGAATGGTGAACACACCCAGCAACACAATTGATCTACGCTTTAAAAAATAACATTTAATACTATACCACTAAGGGGACTGTACCGTTACTGCTACCACCAGAGTGGTACTGGGACTAACAAGAATAATACCACTGTACGAGCCAACATGCAAGCAAATCGTAAAAAGGCTACTATGTATGCGATGTATCTGTGATTAGAATCTGTGTCATGTAACACCACGCTATTGACAGCGTCACTGTAAAAGTTTGGAGACACCCAGCCTGTGAAGAGGCCAGCTGAAGAGGATGCCATACGTTACACTTAGAGTGCAACAGAGAATTAATCAGTCAGTACTACACAGGGATATGTGGGGGTGAAAGAATCGATGATTCATTTGGGATGGAACACTATACTGGTGAGCACATGATAACGTTACGTGACTATCTGGCATCTCGTGGCGAGAGACGAGACTAGTTAATCCTGCCTGTACATGCGCTCGTTCTGGAGCATCTATTACCTTAGAGATCAGACAGTATCTCTATATCTGACGTCTGCCCTGGTTAGTTTGAACATCCGCAGATCATTTAGTTCGACATAGAAAAGGGCTATAATCACAAAACCTACTCTTAGAGGGAACCTACAATACACGACTGTAAGATGTCAAAGCAAGATGGAGGTGAAAATATATATGGATTGTCGGTGTTAAAGGTAAGATACGATCAGATGATCATTAGCCAGCCCAGTGAACTGTAGTTTGACGTGACCAGACCATGGCATTCAGATAAACATGCTTGTTTCGTCTTGTCATCAGTCGATAATAAAGTGTATATAGGTTATGGCTGAGTGGCTGCACCAGAATCGAATAAAACGACAACAACATTACGGCTACAAGGGCTGGTCGTGGTAAAAGAATGAAGGAACACATCTAACATACCACAGCACATATGTAAAATGAGCGGCCTAAGTTAACTGTATAACCTGGCAACGGCTAGTAATGTGTGAGTAACTGGATGCCTCTTTTGAAATAAAGTACAACTTTAATTTAAGTAGACAAACAAACAAAAATATGACAAAATCGCATACAAAAAACTACAACAAACAAAATATCATAGAACACACAATTTACGCAAAAAAGAACAACGAAACACGTATTTTCCAAACAACCGTCCTATAAAATAATTTTCCTTCAAATAACTATTCTTTAAAATAACAGTTCTTGTCCTTCCAAAAAAAAAAAAAGGTGCCAAATGTAATAGTTCTATCAAGTAATTGTCTAACTAAATTGCCGTACCAAATAGCCACTCAACCAAATAACCGTTTTATCAAATAGGTGCTCTACCAAACAGCCGTTCTACGAAATAATCGTTCTGTCAAAAAGGCGCTTTACCAAATAACCGCTCTACCAAATAACCGTTCTACCAAATAATAGTTCTACCAAATAGGCGTTCTACCAAATAGGCGTTCTACCAAATAATTGTTCTACCAAATAGGCTTTCTACCAAATAGGCTTTCTACCAAATAGGCGCTCTACCAAATAGGCGTTCTACCAAATAGGTGTTCTACCAAATAACCGTTTTATCAATTAACCGTTCTATCAAATATCCATTCTACAAATTAACCGTTGTCATAAATACTTGTCCTATCAAATATTTATTCTACAAAATAATTGTTATACCAAGCATTTCTTCAAAAATAACCGTTTTGCCATATAATTGCTCTAAACATGAATAATTTTGAATCATAAATGGTCAACCAAATAAGTGTCCTTCAAAACAACCGTTCTATCGAGTTATCGGTCCTGCCAAATGATTACCACAGTTACCGTTCTGTAAAGTAATTGCCTTACCAGAGAACAGTCCTAGCAACTAACTCGCGATCTTGAAACTTAATACTAGAATATGTGCTATGCTGTTTTCTATCGTAATCGATGGTCACCATGTTCTATTCGCATGAGTTGAAAAAATGGCTAGATAAGTATATCGGAGCACTGAATTGTCGCACTTGGTAAAAAGATAAAAAGGACACCTCCTTCCATCGATATTGAAGATAGGTTGATGTGAGCTGACTTGCGGAACGATCATCTATATATAGCAATGTTAGGTATGATAAAAAGAAATATTAAACATAGGAGCAACGAAGTGATAGTTAAACTGTATAAAGCTTTAATTAGACCTAGATTAGAGTACTGTGTACAGGTGTGGAGTCCTTATCATAGAGGGGATATAAACATGCTGGAAAAAAATACAAAAAAGAGCGACAAAGATGATAGTGGAATTCCAGAATTACAGTTATGAGGAAAGACTCAGAAAAACCGGCCTACAGTGACTAGAAGAGAGAAGAATTCTTGGTGACTTAGTACAGGTTTATAAGATGATCAAACGAATGGATAAATTAGACTATTACAAGTTTTTTTTAAAAATAAAGCCACCTACAATATCAAGAGTGCATAGCTACAAGCTGACTAGAGAGAGGTCCAGGTTAAATTTAAGGAAATATTTGGTTAGTCAGAGAGTGGTGTCTGCTTGGAATGCATTGCCAGGCGAGGTAGTGGATGCAGTGACAGTTATTGCATTTAAGAATAAACTGGATGCGCATAACTTTTAGAGCAAGGTGATGTAAATGTAACTGGTTGTATACAGGCTATGCAGGGTCTTCTAAAGCAGTATAAAGACGTTAAGTTTAAGTTTAAGTAAGCATCATTTATTATTGATGATCCATATATCTGAACACCCTCATCCATTGTGCTGCGCCAGTCTGTGAGATTTGTGGCGATTCTTTCCCAGGCAACATGGTTAATACCGCACTGGATTAGTGATCGCTTAAATGCGTTCTTGTACCGTTTCCTCTGTCCCCAGCTTAGTATATTGCCATTTTGCAGTTTACCATTGATCAGATCATCTCAGCTGTGCTGCACATATCGTGGTGTATGTACTGGACATGTTCGTTCGAACTAACACATATGTATGTGACGTCATGCCCACCCATCGAATCCTTAGTAGTGTCTGTGGAAGTGGTTTAATTTCCTGACATTACGATTATGGACGGTCGAGGTCTCACACGCATATAAAAGAGTCGTTAGAACAGTTGTAGCGTAGACCTTCATCCTTATCCATGGCCTATCACACACTCTACTTTGAAATCTACCACATATCCACATGTCATATCTATTGCATTAGAATACGCGTGTAGAGCAAATTTCATAAAATCCGTTACGGGTTAGATAATACTGAAATTAATTTCTGAAATGTCGATATCAAGAAACAAAATCATTTATATTGTTAATGGTGTAACTTACTTCTCGTTCAAAACAGTTCACTATAATGAAAAGAATTTAAATGTTTTATTGACAGTCATAAGCACTGCATAATTTACTGCAGATACCAATATGGCTGCAATGCAAGGAGAAGATCTTCATACATGGCACGTGACGTCCGATGGTGAAGCCCACACCTACCCGTGGTATGTCCCAACGATATCTACCAACATGAGGCGAGAATGTCATAAAACCGTTGCGTTGAATATCCTCACTTCATCTAGCGATATTAAAACGGAGTGACTCCAACACTTTCCATTTCACGTCACCACGACCTCAAATTATGGAACGGATGGCTTCACATCTGAAAATTGCATGTCCTCACGGTATCTAACAACATAAGTTCTGGATGTCTTCACATCTGACCATCACATATCCTCAAGGTATCTAACAACATAAGTTCAGGATGTCTCCACATCTGACAATTACTTGTCCCCACGGTATCTAACATGAGTTCTAGATGTCTTCACATCTGACCATTGCATAACCTCAAGGTATCTAACAACATAAGTTCAGGATGTCTTCACATCTGACCATCACATATCCTCAAGGTATCTAACAACATAAGTTCAGGATGTCTTCACATCTGACCATTACTTGTCCTCACGGTATCTAACAACATAATTTGTATAAGTTCAAATATATCGAAAAATAAATGACATTTTGACCACTTTAAAACAAACTGTTACTTTCCTTACCAAAAAAGTCCCGCTTTGACTTGAACGAGCCTCTTAGTTAACTTAACAATGTTATCTGTTATCAGTGTTTGAATTACGTAAGTCTGGGTTAACATCATGTTTACCTACAGGGAGACAGTTTGACTCCAGGCTTAGTAGTTGAAATCAAGGGGCCATGTAAGTCCTTCGTCTAGATTGAAAGTGCTCTTGATATTTCGTGATCTAAGATAACGAGGAGATTGTATTGATGCACTTTGCTTTTAACTTTTAAAGCTAAAACGGGACAAATAACGTGTACAGATGCAAAGTTAATCTCATTTACACACATGCTACACCGTCCCTCAACATTCTTACACTTGTTAGATTGTACATATCATGTTTACATTTGTAACAGGATGCATCAAATTGTTACACTTGTTACATTTTACATATCATGTTTACACATATTACAAAATGCATTAAATTCTTACACTTGTTACATTGTACATATCATGTTTACACATGTTACAGGATGCATCAAATTCTTACAGTTGTTACATTGTACACATCATGTTCACACATGTTACAGGATGCATCAAATTCTTACATATGCTTCAGGATGCATCAAACCATTACAGTTGTTACTGGATGCATCCAATCTTTACATATGTTGCAGGATGCATCAAATCACTACACTTGTTACAGGATACATCACATCCTTACACTTGTTACAGGATGCATCAAATTCTTACACTTGTTACAGGATGCATCAAATCCTTACACTTGTTACGCGTTATTAGCGGTTATGCATACGTTAGAGATTACAAATAAATGTAGACACATGTGACTGGGTCAATCATATTCAGACAAATGTTACATGGCTCGTCTGATTCGTACATATGTTAATGGGCAATTTACATTATAACGCATATTACAGGGTCCTTATTTTCCTACACATAATACATGTTCTTTATGATTCGCACACATGTTACATAGTACATCTGGTTCATACACATGTTAATTAGTTCATCTCTTGTACACACATGTTTCATAGTACATCTGGTTCATACACATGTTAATTAGTTCATCTCTTTTACACACATGTTACATAGTACATCTCGATCACACCTGTGACATAGTCCATTTCTTTTGACAAATGTTACATAGTCCATCTTCATCATACCTGTGACATAGTCCACCTTGATCACACCTGTGACATAGTCCATCTCGATCACACCTGTGACATAGTCCTTCTCTTTTGACACATGTTACATAGTCCATCCTGATCACACCTGTGACATAATCCATCTCGATCATACATGTTACATAGTCCATCTCATTTACACATGTTACAAAGTCCATCTCGATCACACACATGTTACATAGTCCATCTCGATCACACACGGTAATAGTCCATCTCGATCATACATGTTACATAGTCCATCTCATTTACACATGTTACAAAGTCCATCTCGATCACACACATGTTACATAGTCCATCTCGATCACACACGGTCATAGTCCATCTCGATCATACATGTTACATAGTCAATTTCTTTTGACACATGTTACATAGTCCATCTCATTTACACATGTTACAATGTCCATCTCGATCACACACATGTTACATAGTCCATCTCGATCACACACATGTTACATAGTCCATCTCGATCACACACATGTTACATAGTCAATTTCTTTTGACACATGTTACATAGTCCATCTGATTTGCACATATTACATAGTTCATCTGATTTTCGCATGTTACATAGTTCAACTGATTTACACATATTACATAGTTCATCTCGATCACACATGTTACATAGTCCATCTGATTTGCACATATTACATAGTTCATCTGATTTTCGCATGTTACATAGTTCAACTGATTTACACATATTACATAGTTCATCTCGATCACACATGTTACATAGTCCATCTCTTTTAACACATGTTACATAGTCCAACTGATTTACACATGTTACATAGTCCAACTGATTTAGACATATGACATAGTCCAACTGATTTTCACATATTACATAGTCCACCTGATTTAGACATATTACATAGTCCAACTGATTTACACATGTTACATAGTCTAACATTGTCTAACACTTTTTCATTGGTATTGTATAGTCCTGATTCACATACACTCGTGTTTATCATTCTTCCCATGTTATACATAATAAGCATTCCTCACATTTCTCTACCATTACAGTTGACTTCATTACGGAAAGTCTCCAGAAAATTATACGATGTTTTTGTTTTGTTTTTGTTATGTTACGCATTCTGAATACGACGTCTCTAATATAATCCCGTCGAATCTCGCCTAAGACTGCCCCGTTAGCGTTCTTAAATGGTGATGTCTTAATACTTAAGGATCAACGTTTTTCGTACTATAACGTGAGGTTGTAACTATTTTACAAAGACCTGATTCACACACACGTTACATTTTCCTGATTCACACACATGTTAAATAGTCCTAATTCACACACATGTTACATAGTCATGATTCACACATGTTATATAGACCTGATTCACACACGTTACATAGACCTGATTCACACACATATTACATAGTCCTGATTCACGCGCATGTTACATAGCCCTGATTCACAAACATGTTACATAAGTCCTGGATCACACATACTAATTAGTATTATTCTACGTGTTACTACAGAATAAACATTTCTCCTTTATTAGGATTAACCTTCTTACGGACAGCCTCCAGACAATGATATGACGTATTTCTGTTTGTGCAGCACTTTCTTGATTTCAGGTCATCAACACACTCCCCTTTAATATCAAATACGTATGTCCCTATAATATGAAAAGAGTGCTTGTGTAAATCATTAATGATTAATGTATGTTAATGTAATGTGATGTTGTAACTATCTTCAACATACACCAGATGTTTGCTACGAGAAGGCGGACGTCCTATTCGTCATAGATGCTTCTAGCAGCGTTGGCCCAACTGACTTCTAGAAACAGCTTCAATTTGCAGCCACTCTTGTCAATAATTTCCAGGTCGGCGTGACACAGTTCAGCGTCTTGAAATTCGATAGTGCACCGGAGATTGTTATTGATTTTGATGACTACAAAGACAATTCTGCGTTGAAAAATGTAAGTATCGTCTTGTCTCTTTCTTTTCGGTTTAATGATATTTTTGAGAGAAGTTTTGAAGTTTCGTTGTGAACTTAGTTTGCAATCCCACAATACCAGGCTAGAATTATTTCCTGCTCATATTGAAAGACAGGACATGTCAGGAATTTGTTCAAGGTATGACCGTTTTTGCCAGTTGACTCAGCCGTAAATCGGCACCTGACGAAATCAGGGGAACACTTCGGGGCAGTCTGGAGTTGGTCTCCGTGCTCCGTTGTCGGGCCCCTTCAGCAATGAAAAGAAGGAGCACGGGAAATGAAATCGGTTCCGTTCATTTTAAAGGATAACTGACTGATTTCATCCCTTATTAGTAACATCCATGAGTTTGGTATAAGATAAGAATAAGAGGAGAATCGTTCATTAAGAAGGGTAACTGACAGCTATCATCCGTTATTAGTAACGTCATGAGTTTGGTATCAGATAAGGCAGATACCATTCACCTTAGAATACGTATTGAGTCTCAATAGTGAAACATGAAGTGGCTTTCAATCAGTATCGAAGCGTTGTGATTATTTTATGGTAAGTTGAGTCAGGAACATAAACGGACACACTTAACTATGTTGAAAATATGTTGAAAAGTACTTCGTGTTTGCTGAATGAGGTCGTTGAAACCTAATCTGTGAACGTACTTCTTTCTACGCAGTTGCCTACGTTTGCTAGTAAATCAGCTCTGAGCGTCTTTGTTGCACTTCTGAAAAATATATCACCCTCTTTTTTAACACGTGATCAAATCGCAAGCACAAAACTAAACAAAACTGAACTGAAATAACATTTGAAACACACTTTGAGAGCTTGGAATGTAACACCGTCAGTCAGTCCACAATTTGTAGATTAGGCAATGGTGAAGTAGGGTAAACTGCGTACGGCGCCAGTTACATTCTACACGTTAATCTGAGTGTTCTATAAACGAAACCTACACCAGTACGGCAGGTATGGAACACGAAGTTAAGGAACCTGTGTGAATGATAATCATATTTAGGTAATTAGAGCATCATCAGATCACAGGTGGGAAATATGATTTAAAAAACTATGAGGAAAGGGAAACAACGGGGCTTGACTATATTAACATGAACATTTTAGAGGCCCTGGAGGAATGTATTATATATATACTCACTGATCTGTGTAATGATATTTACAATACTATATAAGCTTCTTTAAACATCGTTGTCCAGTTCTTCACTGTTGTCTTCGACACACTTTTGTCCCGATTCACTGCCTGCATTCTGCGATGAATGTCAACTGGTCGACATCCTTGAGCTGTTATAAATCGAATCACCACTCGCTGATCACCTCTGGACGGATTCCGTATCACATCCATCATGTTTTCAACGGTTTTCCCGAGGAAACTGTGAATCAGAAGATAATTATATTTTGCAAACTTGACGGTTGGTATGTGCTGCTTACACCAGAAGTGACGTCAGCATGCGCATCGTACGTATGTTTACCTGTTGCAGCTTGGTCCGGTTTCATTTAAACACGTCTCATATAAGAGCGGTATTGGGCGGCCAAGAGCAGGCTTCCTCGACAGCTGCTGGATATAAAAACAACATGTTACTTTAATACATTTTGCTGCTTTAATTATTTCTTTGGGTCATGTCCCTAGCAAAGACCTTCTTTTATTGAAACGTAGGTACGTAGTTTACTACTCTCATGTAACACAGCTTCCTAACATTGCTGATATGTAAAGTATTCTTGGTCTTGAGTTTTACAGTTTCCCCTCAAATATTCGGTGTACATAATGATATATTGAATACTTCTCACCTAGGCAATTCTAAATGTGGCTTACACTGGAGGAGGTACGGACACCGCTGCTGCTCTCAAACTAGCCAGGACTGACGCGCTCACAAGTACACGGGGAGCTAGAACTGTTGTTCCTAAGATCATTATAGTGTCCACTGACGGACAGTCTAACAGTCCTAATGACACAGTTATCGAGGCCCAGAATCTGAAGAACCCCAATGTTCTGGTTCTCGCAATAGGAGTTGGTAGTTCGTATTATAAGCCTGAACTGAATGCAATTGCAACGTTTACAGAAGACGTCTTTGGGGTTGTTGACTACACCCGGCTCGTAGCGATTGTTAACGATTACAGTAACTTGGTTTGCCAAACAGGTAAGTTTACTTATTATCATCGTTATGATCATATAAAGGTAGTGTTCAGAAAGGGCATATTAAGAGTTTTGGTACTGAGGATGAGTAACCATTGACAACCATTTTCAAAGCATTTTATCCACTAGTTCTTTTTCTTCTCCCGTTTCGGGAATTACGAATTATGCACTCGTGTTTCCAGCAAAACACATGTGGCTTTATTTCTAGACGTTTCTTTCAAACACGGCACTGCATCTTAATTCTCAGCATACTTTGGGCTTGTGAAAAGCTCGGATTGTAAAAACCGTTAGTTGCAATGTCTTACACACTTTAAGAGTTAGACTTAATCTCAACAATATTTTAGTGTTTTCTTTCTCGTCTCTATAACACACAGAGCCGACGTAAAAATCAGTTCCGTATTTTAAGCTTAAACAGAACAGAAGACCGCCAAAACGCAGCCAGTAATTGTTCTTGTGAAGCCATACATTTTTGCAATCAACAAAGGTTTCATAATTGCAACATCTACTCGTCACAGACACACAAACATGCATTGCGTGTTAGCAACACTATACATGTTTCTTTATTTTCAGTCAAACTGTTTAACTGTAACGAAAAGAGCGATGTCTTCTTTCTACTGGACTCTTCAAGCAGCATAACCCAAGAACTCTACCAGAACGAACTTCTGTTGATCTCAAACATTTCCATGAATGCGGACTTACGGGAAATGAGTATTGGTGCTGCCACATTTGGAGGTTCAACTGTCCAGAGACTATTTAATCTCGGCCAGTATATATACCAGTTTCAGTTATCTCAGGTTTGAGTCTATATCTGTTTTCTTTCACTGTAATATTGTTTTAGCCCTTCAACTATTTGAGACCACTCTGTCGTCCACAAATGAGATGAAAACATTATTGTGAGAGGCGGAACAAATAGGGGGAGGGGGGCAGAGATGCAGCTTACAAGAACTGACCAAAACAATTTTTCGCCTCTCAGCGTCGGCCCTTGAAACAGACTGCGCTAGTGATGAAGACCAGTCTCTTCTGCTGTGTGGACAGTTTTGACTCTTGCTGTGTCCAATGAAATGGGTAACTTTCGCTGTGATTTGGATGAATGTGAAGACGTCACTACGCCTTTCGTCAATCTCATACTCTGGTCCTGAGCTATCTTTGGCCAGTAGATAGCACCGGCTGCAGATTTTTCTTCAAGGTTGACTTGGGAAGCATTTCCACGGAAACAGGTATCCCGCATGGCAGCGGAGGGGGATAACATCTATCGCTGTGTGTCATGCATTTTCCATAGCCGCAAGAAGTCCTAGGGACATCTCTCCTGAGCCGTGTTGAGTCCACTATAATCGTGACTAAATTTCAGTCACACGAAAAGCGACGCTGTGCCGACTAATTGTAAAGACCAACTGTGTCGAATAACTGGGCAGACTAAATTCAGACGATTTCGAAAACGGTGACATTTCACACCCTGTCATTAACCTTAACAAATATCAATACAAAAAAAACCGATGTTCTTCAGCAACTGAATTATTTTTCAGCACGTCATTTTTTTCTATGTTCTTCATTTTGAAAAAAACCACTATCTTTTTGTGTTTGACGTTCTATTAATATGATTTGAATGTATATAGAGACATTCATGAACAACGACTCTGTTGGTGATCTTGTTGTGTGTGTGTTAGTTTCATAAATACAAGACGATGAATGTGAAAAGAAAAAATGACAACAGCATTTAGATTTTCCAATTTCGCGGGGAATCGGGACCTTCGGAATGTAAAATTCGTCACAAAACACCGATAGTGTTTCTTACAAGATCGTCATATCTGCTATATTCCCTTACAAAAGTAATTATATTGCTGAATAAACAAATTAAACAGATATATCTCAGACAAATGTGTTGCAACAACTTACTTTCATCATCCACAATAATGGAATAATCCGCCAGTCGTCCAGAAAGATGAGAATACATCGTTTCTAATTTATATTTCAAACTAAACCGATCATCCTGCTTGTTTATATCTAAGTCTGAAGACCACGACCTGCTCTCTTCTGTTCAACTGGTATTAGGCATCGTTTTTTGTGTAGCCCGTATGTTCTGTTTCCCATTTGGTCATGTATCTAGTTCGAATAAGCCTTTTGACTCTTAAATCATTAAGTTCAGTATTTTTCTGGCTTTTCAGTGCTGTGACTACGGCCAGGGCATCTGTAAGCAGGACTATATGGCTTTCATTTCTTTTACCTATCGCCATTTCTGCTACTGCAGCCCTCAGTGCCTCTACCTCCGCTCTGAAATTGCTTGAGTATTTTCCAGTTGCCACTGACAGTGTTATTTTGTTACCATTTGGTAGACTTAGGAATATCCCTGCCCCTCCGTTCTGTGTTGTGTTTGTTACAGAACCGTCTGTGTATGCATGGATCCAGTCCATGCTTGGGTAGTTTTCCGTTATGTACCTCAGGGTTTTGTCTCTTTTCTTTTTCAATCTGGCTGTTTTTGTTTCCAATACATGGTATATTTTATACCACCTCTGAAAATATATGCTAACTTCAGGTAGGTTTTCTTACAGTAGGGATCGGCTTTGGTGCTGTGAATGCGTTCATATGGTCTTCGCTCATCTTTACTTTGGCTATTTCTGCAAAGTTGTTTGGCTTTAGTTTCCAATTTCCAAAATTATGTAGTCTCTGATGCATTAGATGGTCTGTCAGTCTGCTTAGTTTCTCTGCTTGCTGCTGGGCTCTGCAGTCTCTTCTGTCGGTCATGGATTGCAGATTTGTAATCTTTTCAAGTTCTACAATTGACGTTGACTTCATGCCTCCTGTTATAACTATCATGGCTTGGTTTTGAAGTTTGCTAATTTTATCAAAGTTCGCCTTTGCTGCTGTTGTCAATGCCCTAATGCCATACTCGAGAACTGGTCTCACTCTTCCAGTCTACAGTTTATTTAGTATACTTTCGTCTGCTCCCCAGCTTGACTTTAAGTCCCTCTTTCCAGACCTTGTCAAATGCCTTTTCTAGATCCATCCACTTCGCCACGGAATCCACTAACATATAACCAAACAAAACAGCGGACTATTTAAAAGTGTAATAATTGTGTCGTAGCTGGTCTAAGTTTGAAGAAAACGATGTTATCGATATAAGTGTTTCTGTTGACTTGTCCGTGAATTTAACATTATTCCTCTATGTATGGCACTTGAGGTTCCGTAAGTTAATCAAACCTAGTGTGTATCATAACGGTTTTAGGTTTGTTTTCTTGCGAGAATGGCCTTCATATTGTCACTTGAGGTTCCGTAAGTTAATCAAACCTAGTGTGTATCATAACGGTTTTAGGTTTGTTTTCTTGCGAGAATGGCCTTCATATTGTCACTTGAGGTTCCGTAAGTTAATCAAACCTAGTGTGTATCATAACGGTTTTAGGTTTGTTTTCTTGCGAGAATGGCCTTCATATTGTCACCTTCATTATCTTAATATTCATGCCCTTTCTTGTCTGTTACTTCTAGTCTAAGATAAGACGCTGATCCGATGTGGCGTTAGTACATTATATAACGTCTTCGGACGCAAACAAATGAGATATAGAAAGAATAATAATTGTTTACTTTTTAATAGAGGTCAACTAGTTAATGGGTCTGCCACCGACACAGTTACCTTCCTCAGAGACATTTCATGTGAATTTTGGAAGCGATATATTTTTTGAGATTCAACGTCTCCAAACCATAATGTAGGACATATATGTGAACTCATAAATTCACCTTTTTGTATCTAGTATGTTTCTCGTTTCTTTAAGAGGAACACGTTAAGGAACACGTGCAATCATTTACCATTGTGTTACAATAGTTTTCAATGATAGCTTGCCGCTTTACATAAAGGATATGTCCAATTATTGATTATTTACAAGGGCTGGTAAAAAAGGTAATGTTTTTCACATGTTTAGGTATACTAACCCCATGCACAATCCACTTTAGTCGTCTTCTACAAAATGCGTTGGTTGTCCTATTCTTACTATGTTTTGTCCTCTGGTTACCATCAATAAGAACGATAATCCAGACAGTTGATGGTAGTTACACGCTAAGCTGTCACATGTATGTACATTGTTTGTATTAATGATTTGTTTGGTGTTTTTGTATGTGCTGTTCTAAGGTATCCTTACCAAGGTTTCGTTTAGTTTCTGTTCTAATGAAATGTTTCCGCTATATGTATTAATGGTATTTTCAATTATCTTTGTATTGAAATTATTTATTCTAAATGTTGCTAAATGACTTTTTTTCTGAAACTAATGTGAGTAACAGTTTTATTTATACTCTTCAGCCATATAAACTAACCTGGAAAAGAATAATTGGCCGTATTAATAAAGATATAATTATATTTGCATGTACATTTCCAAAGATGCTTGTCATATTCTTTGCACTCCGGCTGCAATTACCATTAACGAGAACCCAGACTGGACATGGCGTTTCACCCGGACAACTTCATCTCGTTTCATTATTTTTCGTATGGTTTGTTAAGTGGTTTTATTTGTGTTGTTCCTTGATCCTAACCGAACTTTCGTTTGGTTGCTATTCTGAAGCAGTGTTTGAGCTTCAGATATTAATCGTATTATTAAATAATTATTGGAAATCCATTTTTTAAATGTTTCTTGCAGAACGATGTCAAATCCATCTATAATTTATGTTTTTTGTTGAACCAAATGTAAGTAACAGTTGTATTTATATTCATCAGCAATATTGAACAATTTCGTTGAAAATAAATTGACCACATTTTAAAATATATAACTATATTTGCTTGTATGTGTCCGCAGGCGCTTGCCTCTGCTATATATCTTGGAGGACCCACAGATACAGACAGTGCGCTCAAATCTGTGGTCAGTCAAAATGTGTTTGACCCCACATCAGGTGGTCGGGCTGATGCGACCAAGATATTAATTATTGTGACTGACGGGGGTTCAACAACTGCAGCTCAAGGTGTGATATTGTCCGATAGTTTGGATGCTGTATGCATACGGTCTCATTTTTGTTTTAAGAATTGTTGTCGTTTTATTTCAGATTCTTTGTTAATAAAATATATGTTTGAGTTAGCAAAATGTGTGTGAACATACTCCTTTTGTTTAACAATTTGTAACTATTGGCCGATTTACATTAGATTATTTGTTACTGGAGTAAGTAAGTAGCATATCCTTTACAGAACGTCTCTTCTTTACAACCGCCAAACTATTTGGCTGTTCTAAGTTTGTTTGCAAGTGTACAGTACGGTTGGTGGCCATTACTTTCCGTACGTTAATGAGCAATCGCCAGAGAAAAAATCACAGTTTTTTGGACAATCGGGATTGTGAAAACCGAGCGATTTCACCCCTAGGCCACGCAGTCTCCCGTTAATTTAGTACAGGTTTCAATTAACACAGTATGTGTGAACATCTGTCGTTTCACTATGTGCAACTAATGGCATTTGATTTTGATAGCGGCAGAAACGGCAGGAGTTCCCAATGCATCCAAACAACAATGTTTGGGACAGACGGGAGGATAAGTTTAATTTTGATCGATTTCAAATAGTATCAAATAGTAGAAAGAGGAAACAAAATATAAAATGAATTTAGACAGAAGCATGACTTATTTCTTATTCTCATCCAACACTAATACATCAACCAGCATTAATACATCATACGGCCTTAATACATCATCCAGCATTAATACATCATCGAGCATTAATACATCATACGGCTCTAATACATCATCCAGCATGAATACATCATACGGCTTTAATACATCATCCAGCGTGAATACATCATACGGCTTTAATACATCATCCAGCATGAATACATCATACGGCTTTAATACATCATCAAACCACTATATTTTATCCAGCTCTGACGCATCATCCGACTCTAATACATGTCTACTATTGGATTTCCTTGACCTGTTGTAAACATGCATTCTACAGCCAAACTCACATCGACACAGTTGCGCACGTCAGGTGTAAACATGATCGCTGTCGGTGTGTCAAAGCCCAACCTTTCTGAGCTCAAAGACCTGGTCAGCCATAGCGTACTGGACGTAGTAACCAACATTGCTAACTATAAAGTAGCAGCGGATCGTGTCGAAACATTGGCAGCAGTTCAAAAATGCGAAAGTTTGTACAAACTCATGCTGAAAGCAGCAATCCTTTTTCACATCCATTGTAATTCATTGTGTCAGATTTTTTCGTTGTATTCTTCTTCCATCGTTTAACGTTCACATTGATCCAATATTCTTTTTTTTAAGGAGCTGTTCATTGTGTTACGTATGTTTGTGCCATGTTGTTTACAGTAGTTGCTATGACCTCATTATTTGTGTTGTTCTAATATGCATAATGTTCTTCTCCATTTAGAATATCTTCATGTTTCGGCGTTGAAACTCGAATAGTCTAGGATACAATTTTTAAATCACACATGTTAAATGATTTTTATTTAATCGTAGCTACCATTGTTGATAATAATAGCAACAATACAAATAAAAATAAACACATATAGAAGGATTGGGCGAAGGGGGGGGGGGGGGGGGGGGGGAGTTGGGTGATAGGATTCAGGCTTCAAAGAAAACCTTAAATATATTTTTGTTGATAATTTTATTCTGAAAAAAATGAAAAATAACTGTATCAATTGTTGACGAAGTCACCATTAGGTTCGATACATGTCTCCCCCAGCACCTATAAAGTGCTAGGATTCCTGTAAAAATAAATTATATTGGTTGCTGCGAAATGTGTTCTCTAATGGCTTTAAGGACAAATCCTGGAGCGACATATCTTGCCACACTCAGGGTACACATGTGGCGAGCCGGCTTTGGAAACCTGTGTGCTGCTTCTGCGATATGAGCACCATCGGTGATACTAGCAAGCTAGGGGGTACGGTCCTGAGTAAGAATCTTCCAGGAGGGGACATCAATAGTGAAGCTTTTCAGAGACAATTCTAATGAGTCTGTAGATTTCTTGCCCCCTCCCTGGAGATAGTCTGCTTGCTATCAGATCACCGTAGACCAGCTGCTTAAGGAAGTGATCATCTGCCATGTAAAAAAAAACTTGCCCAGCCAACCTTAGCTGAGCTATTTTCAGACATGTATAATAGCTCAACATGTTAGTTTTGCAAAGGATCTCAGAGTCAGAGACTCTGTCCTGTCCCTTGATCCTGAGCAGACAGCTCAAGTGAAAACGATTGAGCCGTCTGACATGTCTGCTATACACTGTCTATGTTTCGGAGGCATGCAGCAAAGTAGACAACACCTCAGCACAATACACCGTTACTTTGGTGGCGACACTGATGCCTTGTCGACTCTAAACATTTGCTTGGAGCCTCAGAAACACAGAGCACGCTTTAGCAACCCTGTTATTGACCTCACTTTCGATATTGGTCTCTGAAGTAAGAGTACTGCATTGGTAGGTAAAGTTATCGACCGCCTGGAGAAGTTGGTCATGTACAGTAATGTTTCGTTTGATGTACAGCTTACCAGGGCAGGATGGAAGAGTACCTCGTTTTTCATAATGTTGATCATCAGACCAAAGTTGCTGCCCGCCGCCGAATACTCCGACATGTTGGACTGCATTTCTTTTTTTGAGCAACTGAAATATACGCAACCTACCTTTTTACCATACATAGATAGTAGCAGTTTGTAAAAGTTGCATAAGCAACAAAGTATTACGGATAACTTCGCAACAATCACATGCCTGCTTGAATACTAGAATTCCTAGTAACATCATCTAACTTTTGCGTTGGAGCTTCAAATGTTGACAGGCTTGTCCATGTTAAACTCTAAACGCTATCAACTCACTTAAAGCGGTGTCTTAATCTGGTTTGTTTGCTCACTTTATTGTCTGTCAGTATGGTCTTCTAAAATGGTCTTCTATTGTATATGGCTAAAATACTAAAACATTCTTAATTTGATTTCGTACATGAAATATGTTTTACTTTCTAGCTTCTCCATCAACTTTTTTTTTTCGTTCGATATGATGCACACCAACATTCTGTATACCAAGATCATAAGGTAATTCACTTGTCGGTGTCACTTATTTGTTCATCGTCCTATCTAAACTAAAATATGTGTGTATGTTGTATTGTGAGATAGACTTACATATTACATTTGTTATTTTGTTTCAGTTCCTAACATGATAGAACAAGGTAAACAATAAAATATATCTCTATGTATTAAAACGATTTGTAAAGTGTACAACCTTAGCATTGAGGCTGGTTTAATAAAATACTCTAAGAAACATTCCAAAGAAGAAATGTTTCCATCATTTGTAGTTTCTACTATGCACAATTTCTGTCTTCTTGTCTGTCTATGTGTCTGTTCACAAATCGTTTAATCTACCAGTCTGAATGAATGTCTTCTTGCCAGTCTATCTTTTTGTCTGTACATCCGTCCTTCATTCCATCAACAAGTCTATCTTACTGGCTTTTGTTTTGTCTAGCTCTAGCTATCTACATATAATATAGAGTTGTCTGATTGTATATAATGAGTTAAAAGTCTGCGTTATATATGTGTGACATGATAGCCTATATCAGCAATATCTGACTGAAGCGTGTGTGGATGTTAATGCTTTCATCCTTCGTTTAACAGACTATCCAAGTTTCTGCAAACAGAATTTCCTGGACAATGGCATCCACGCGCATCCTTTCGACTGTACCAAGTTTATTGAGTGCACGTTTCTGAAAACTGACATAATGTCATGCCCGCCTAACGAGGTCTACGATCCAATCATTCAGACATGCATATACCCAGGACAAGCTAATCCATGTGGAGACATCAACAGCCCCAAAAGTACTCCACGACCACCAACCACCTCATCTTCAACAGACAGTAAGTTCGCTATTACATTTTTTGACGGTTTTTATGTTCAACTAATGCCATTGTCTGTGGAAACTCAAATGTATATTTCCACAGATGCATCAGAAGTAAACCCTGAGAAAAAATGTGCATTCTGTCGTCTCGATAAAATATGGCCACTGGCCAAAGATAGCTCAGGACGAGAGTGTGAGATTGATAAAAGGCGTAGTTTCTTCCTCCCTTTAATCCAAATCGCAACGCAGGTCACCCATTTCATTGGATACAGCAAGAGTAAAAACTGCCCACGCGGCAGAACAAAGAGAATGGTCTTCATCACATGCTGTGCACTAACATCAGCCTTACTACACTAGCGCAGACTGTTTCAAGGGCCGCTGCTGAGATGCGGAAAAATTGTCTTGGTCAGCTCTTGTACGCTGAATCTGTACTCTGCATCTGCCCCCCCCCCCCCCCCTCCCACCTATCACCAAAATGTTTCCATCTCATCTGTGGACGACCAAGTAGTTTCAAATAGTTGAAGGGCTAAAACAATATTACAGTGAAAGAAAACAGTTGTATAAATTTGTCATAGGGTTTCAACGAATGCACATGACACTGAATGCTTAGTCTGTTTGACATATATTATTTATATAAATTTCAGATATCAGATGTTCCTTTGTGATTAATACTAAATACTGAGCTTGTTTACTGCATTGGAGCATGTGGGATATTGGGATCCAAAAAAGAAGCCAAGAATAGTAGCACTGCAAACTGACTGGCGCATCGAAATGACGTCGAAAGAAGGATTGATTTATCGTTATCTCCTTCCTCCATTCAGAAATCATGCCACAAAAGAAATACAAGCACACATTCACAACTGATCATATTTTAGAAGCCATTAATTCAGCTGAGGTTATTAATTTATTTCCTCTGAGGTAAGATAAATGGAAAACTTTGTACGGAACTAGACATCAACTGATTAGCACGTGCAGAGATACCATTACATGACATTTGTCTGAAGAGCCCGGATGCTGCTGGATCAGTCACAATAACAACTTCAGTTATTAGTCTATTCAGCGCATAAGACATGTATAGTGTTGCTAAAGAGCAATGAATGTGTGTGTGTCTGTGACGAGTAGATGTTGTAATTACACAAACCTTTGTTGATTCCAAAAATATATGACTTCACAAGAACAATTACTGGCTGCGTTTTGGTGGTCTTCTGTTCTGTTGTAGGTTTAAAATGCTCAATTGGTTTTTACGTCGGCTCTGTGTGTTGTATAGACGAGAAAGAAAACACTAAAATATTGTTGATATTAAGTCTAACTCTTCAAGTGTATAAGACATTGCAACTAACGGTTTTTACAAACCGGGCTATTCACAAGCCCAAAAGTATGCTGATAATTAAGGTGCCGTGTTTGAAAGAAACGTCTAGAAATAAAGCCACATGTGTTTTGCTGGAAACAAGAGTGCATAACTTCTCGTAATCCCCGAAACGGAAGAAGAAGAACTAATGGATAATATGCTTTAAAGATGGTTGTCAATGGTTACCCTCAGTATTGAAACTCTCAATCTGCTTTTTCTGAACACCACCTTAATATCATTATAACGATGACAATAAGTATATTTACCTGTTTGGTAAACTATTTGACTGTATTTACAATGGCTCTTAAGACCTTATGACGGTAATACAATGACTATTTAGTCATTATTACAGTCACACAATGTCTCTTTACGACCGTATTACAGTAATATAGTCTCTTTACCTTTTGAAGGTAATACAATGGCTCATTAAGTACTTATGAAGGTAAGACAATTACTTTTTAAGACGTTTTGAAGGAAATACATTGTCTAGTTAAGTCAATATTAAAATAATACAGTTCCTCTTTTAGTCCTTATGAAGGTAAGGCAATTACTTTTTAAGACGTTTTGAAGGAAATACATTGTCTAGTTAAGTCAATATTAAAATAATACAGTTCCTCTTTTAGTCCTTATGAAGGTAAGGCAATTACTTTTTAAGACGTTTTGAAGGAAATACATTGTCTAGTTAAGTCAATATTAAAATAATACAGTTCCTCTTTTAGTCCTTATGAAGGTAATATAATAGCTCATAAGTCATTACGAAGGTAAAACAGTTGCTTTTCTCTCAGGCTACACAGTTAATATTTTAGATCGTTGTGTACAGTTGAAGGTAATACATTAGCTCTTTGTCTCCAGGTACACTTGATGCGTTAGCTGCTTTTTCCAAACACTTGTAATTTAACGGCTATTGGAAAATTCATGAATTAACTTACAGCCTGCCTTTTCTCATGCACTCTAGATATAGTTAGCATAATCACTGTATTTTCCGTCCGTGCTCAGTAAGGAATGTGTCACTGTTCATTTGTAGTAATTGTATGATAACACTTTGTGTCCTGACGTTGACATTTATAAAGACTAGGGACTAGAAAGTATCAACATTGTGCAGAGAAACAGTAATAACAAAGCACTCTTCAGTTGAAAGGAAAGAAACTTACATTAAGCAAATTAATACATGAAACAAATATTATTTTTATTATGTTCGTGTGTATCATTTTAATATATTGTAAACAGTTGCAGAAACAAGTGTCATATCACACCAGAGACAAACGTTTAACAATTTTTAATTTTGATTTCCTTTATTTCAGTTTTCATATGTAATGGAAATCAATATGATGACGTCATCTTTGTTCTAGACTCATCGGCCAGTATTACAACAGACGATTACCAGAAGCAGCTGGCGTTTGTGGCAGATGTGACCAGTAGATTTACTTTGGGTACAAGTGATGTACACTTTGGCGTAGTAGTCTTCAGTCAGGAAACTGTGAAGTTGTTTGACCTGAAAGATTTCACTAGACCCGAGCAACTCAGAAGCGTGAGACAAATGTAGTGTTATAATCGGAAAAGTACGAGTTAAACAGAAAATATTCAATATTATAATTTTAACATGCGATATATTGCATGTCTTGATCTTGATGAAACGTTCCTCATCGAAGCTGTTGGTCCAAACTTCGTATCCAGCGAACCCTGTCTTGGGTCACAGATGTCCAGTGGGTGGTAAGCTCTCCAATATAGGGGTCTCGGATTTTGTTGCGGACCACATGGGAATCTGACCAACGCATTGGAAGTCTACCACGAGGTCTTTTTTTGCCTCGGGTACCAGATTGCCTTCGCCGTGCTCCATCATCGTAACATGTGACCTGTCCTATGTTTTTATCTTGTCTGCAAATATTACAGCATCATTCACCAAGGGCATATATATGTACATATGGTGTGTTTATTATCATCTTGTAGCATATCCTTTAAAGATCGTCCCGTTCATTACAGCCAACCTGTAAGTCTCTAGGCGTCAGTCTATATTCATTATATTGCTTTTACAGGTGTTCTTGTAGAGGTTTTGTTCTTCGCTCTACAGTCTAATGAACATGGTCATCTGTTCTAGCCCCCACCCCCGCCCCGCCCCACCCCCACCCCACCACGCTATTTGAGAGCATACCTGTGTCATCTGCATATCAAAATTATGGTATTTCATCTCCATCGTAAGAATTTAGAAATTTTCGAAATGTTGATAGTTTCTGATATTTCTAATTAGTGTCTGCATTGATCTTCACAAGATATGGGAGAGTACGCATCCTTATCATATTCCCATTTGCGCTAAACTAGTATGATGTTTCACCAGGGATTATCACCCTTCTTTTTGCTTATGATATTAAGGTGTGATGGAAACCTCATATCATATGTGATGTTTTACGGGAAATAGTATTCAGGCCCGGTCAGGTCATATGGTAACCGTTGTGGTCATTGAGGCACCCATTAAGACAACCCCAAAAATCGAAGCCATCCCTCTCTGTCAGCTGCGGCTGCCTGCACCTCCTCTGGTCGGAGATTGGTCCATTCTTTTATGCTGCTCTCCCAATTCATTCTGAGACGACATCTGCGTCGTCCGCCTTGCACCTTTCCGTGCAGGATTGTATTTGCAAGACCATCTAATCTTGATATGTGACCATACCAAGTGAGTTTCCGTTTTTTCACAGTTGCCAAGAAGTCTTCAAAAAACCCCATTGAAGTTGTCATTCATTCTCGAATTTCCTCATGTGTACAACTCATTCTGCATATGTAGCGTTTAGAAGTATTCTGAAGGATTTCATCTTCAAATCCTGTATTTTCCGCAGCAGGTGAGCTATAATGCAGTATTTCACACTACCAAAGCCTTGGTGCGATCTATGAAGCAAGTGTGCTGGTTTATAATGTTTTTCCTGCATGTTTCTATTGTTCTTCCTGCATGTTTCTATTATAATCGTTATGTTAAGGATGTATTACCTCGTGTCTCTGCATGTCTGAAAGCGGCCTGTGCTGAATGTACTGCTTCATTTAGATACCTTCCCGTCCATAATGATCATTAGACGGGTTTTTCTAAGATGACTTATTACACCAATGCTTCGGTAGTTACATCGCTTTACGTCACTTTTCTTAGGATGTGGAATATAAACAAACCGTTTTCGATGATTTGGGTCATTGTGCACTGTTCCAGATCTTCTTACGTAATGTGTGGTGAATGATGGTACACTGGCTTCTTCTCCTATTTGTAATGAATGCAGTCGGTATATCGTCTCATCCCGGAGTTTTTCGTTTCTTAAAGCCTTGTATTGATGAGCGGACTTCATCTAGTATATGTTCTGGTTTTTTCTTCCCGTACTTAGGCTGGGGCATCCAAATTTCGCTGTGAGTTGTCATAGTCAGTCTGTGTTGACAGTGTCAGAGGTCCGTAGCAGGACAACAAATTTCGCGTACATGTCACGATGTTGTGTCTGGCATTTCTTCTGAAGCTGCTCAGCTGTTTATATCTTGTCGGCTAGCCCCCTAAACACACACAAACACATATATATAAATATTATTTTACCAAATATTGATTTTTAGTATTCGGCACAATGCGAATAGAGGTGTAAAGATGCATGCTTGAATGCAATTACTGATACGTTGTATTCATTATTTCCACTTTCACATGTATCTTAAATTACATATCTAAAATATATATCGTTTTGCACATACTCTGAACCGGTGAGATCCAGCGACGCGAATGAAATGTGCATAGTTCATTCTGTCTAAATCAACGCAACTGTTTTCAGGTCGCTGAGTCTTTCCTTTCCCGAGTTAATTAATTTTAACGAAATGTCCGCTTTATAAAGCGTTTGATACATTTTACAGTTCCATTTTTTGCGTGCGTAGTCGGTCACCCAGGACGAATTCAATGTTTGGAACTGATCTTCACAAAAAGAGGTCAGTACTTCAGATACTCGCTGCGCCAGAGTCCAGCCCATGATGAAACTGATCAGTTTAACCTTAAGCACGCCACAGTCCGATCCCTTTGAACCAGCTCGGCCTGCAAAAACGGTGTCCGGAAAAAAAAAAAATTTTTTTTTTTTGAACGGAGTCACTCCTGACATCCATTTTTTACTGCTGACTACGCCTTCCATATATACACGATATTTTGCCGGTTAAAGTATCGTGTGTTCGATTACAAATGGCTTTTGAACAGTTTTAATTTTGTATACGCCGTTTGGAGCAAGCCGACTTTTTGCAAAAGGGGAAGTAGGTTGTCGAGAAAGATTTTTATCGCGTAGATCTGTTTATTTTGTTTGTTTAAATGAAAGAACTACGTTTGAATTGAAAACTAACAGTTGTGGCGATATTGTAAACACAGTATCGATACGTTGTTGTGGTTTCCATGGTTTTCTATCGAAGCGACTAGGCCTAGTGGTCGAGTCCAAATTTTTCCCGAGATTTTCATAAATTTTCAACTTCATCTTTTTAAATCTCAAAAACTAACAAACATACAACAAAAACAATAACACCCACATGTTCGTTATGCTATTGTGTATCTACACGCCAGAAAATTATATTTATTGACAAACAAACATAAAAGTTACAAATTTTGAAAGACGACTACCACAGCGACTAATTAAGAAAATTAATTAGGTCAAATTTTTTTCAAAAATAATGTGAAGTGCGTAAGGATAAGGGCAGTCTACTTTTTGGCTCTGTGGAAGCGGGATCGCTAATTCCTTTTTTTCAGCGGGTGGGTATAGTGTGTCAATTGCATATTTCATAACTTGAAGTCACTACCGAATTGTGTTCGTTAGAAAATTGTTCTTTTCCGAGCGAAGCCGAGACTAAACCTTTGAATATTTATAAAGTAATCCAATCTCATCGATCAAATTTATGGAGGAAGGAATGAAATGGGTCTACTTCGCCCTCACGTATATCGTAAAAGTTGGCGAAAGAGACTTGTGCATGAGTCTAGCTACCTCATAGTGTACACACACATTGCTACAATAAAAACCATTATAACAAAAACACACAAAATGATTTTGGCGCATGCTCTTTAAAGGAGGCAAACTGTAGTGGTTGTTGTATAATCCGGCTGGCGTGAAAATAGGATGGGAGAAGGAAACGAATCAACAACAAACCCGTATCAGGTCTAGATGCTGCAGTCTTAAATAATATCTTGATATTATATAACATTACTAACTAGATAGTGAATAGTTGAAAATGCAACTTGCGTTATTAAATTCAGTTTTCTCATACCGAATATCCTAAGGATTTATTTTTGTAAAGGAGATTGCCATATTATAATTCATTATTGCATAGAACACACATTAGGGTTTCTATTTTGTTTAGTTCCCACAACATTATCCGCCTGTAGACAACATCTGTTGTTTAAAGCTACGTTGATTAATATGTGAACAGATTTATGCTAATCGTATCCACTGCAATGAACTATTTGACCGATAACGAACATCTTATGAAGTACACTTTCGATTTGGAATCGAATGCGGATTGGCTTTTCGCTACATCCATGATAAATAAATAAATAAGTATTCATATATACATACCTAAACATATACACAACTACACGTCCCCACGACGTCTAACAAGTGGATAGATGATGATAAAATATATACACATTTCGATTAAAGCTGCTGCTGATTACACATGTTTAAATTAATTTAATAAAACTATTTAATCATTAATTAATCAATTGAATTGAAAAAAAAATATTTCCAACACAAAGAATGTGAATTGGTGCTACGTTTTAGAAGATAACATGTTACAAATCATTGATATTATAAAATTTCAAAGCTTAATACATATGATAGATTTTAGAACAATAGTATCAAAAACAGTTCTTAAAAGCTGTACATTATTTAGATAGTGTAACAATGTTTTTTAACTTAAGCTTAACTTAACGTCTTTTTACTAGTTTAGAAGACTCTGCAGAATCTGTAGGCAACCAGTTTCTTCGAGGTGGGTTAACCGATGTGTGAGTCTATCTTAATATACTCAAACTGTAGTGCAAAGTAGACTCGCAGCCTGTTAGGCACGATCTATTCTGCTCTTATTAACAAACCACCTAACTATTACCAGTGTAATGCCATGTCACACAGTTAGTCTTTTCTTACGACATGCTCTCTTTGAGACAGAGGTACTATTCTTGTCATTGTTATACACAAAAGCTGTCAAATGTAATCTACAGTGGCTTGTATTTATCTCAACTGAACTATCAAGTTTGAAATACAGTCCCAATTAAACAATACAGTAGCTCGGATTTTGCTTACAATTTAGCCAAGGAAATATAAAATAGAAATTAAAGATCCTGTTTCACGTCATTCGGCAATGGGCAGAGAGGTATTAGACCCATTTTATTTGTTGACCGAAGGCATATAATGGGTGATGTTGTCAATATGACCTTGTCGGTCTTTACTTTCCATAGTTTGGGGGGGGGGGGGTGGGGGGACACAATGTATATGGTTGGGGGCCGGTATGAAATCATACACCAACTGGGGATTGAATCTTGTTCGCTTGGCAGGTAAGCTGTTGCACTAACCACTCCGTTCTGAAGCAAGCCAAAATGAGTCATTGCAATGAAAGCTGTCATTTCATCATCATCATGTAGTAGCATGTCCTTTGTAGAACGTCCCTCCCATCACATTCTGTCTGAATAAAACTCGTTTTCTCTTGCCAAAACTCCAGCCTCTACCAGTCATACTCAGGCATTCCTGGATATCTTGGTGCCATCATCTTCTTGGTCTACCCCTTCCTCTTTTGCCGGGCACCATACCTTCCATCACCGTTCTCTCAAGACCGTTGTGTCTCTTGATGTGACCAAAGTATTTGCATTTTCTAGCCAAAATGGAACTGATAAACCAGTTCTCTTCTGTCATTCAGGATGATAAAATATTTGAAGGTCAGGTTGGAAATTTAGTTTTTCTGCTGTGTCACGCTTCCTGTCAAAGGATTGGCATTTTCAAACATCCCTTTTCACTTTCAGTTTCCACGTTAGTCTGTTTTTACTCATCTTATACAGTTGTTCAAATGGCCCATCTCGACCCTAGCAGAAGCGAAACAAAATCCCGGACAATGCACACACTTCAATATGATTCTCTTTATCTGAAATATGATCGTCTTCCTAATAACTAGAGAATTATGCTGGTTGTGAATATTCTTCTTCGTCTAATGAATCAGTGGTTAAGCTGGTGTTTTGATTTGTTACAGTTAATTTTAGGCAACACTTATTTTTATTGACTTTCAATTGTGTTTAACGACTGTTTGTTGTTACAAAATCGTCCCTGTAGAATATTCCCCACTACTACTCTCATCTGTTTTTTATATATCAATACTCATCACATTTATTCACGTTTGACTACGATTTCTCCATCTTTGCTATTTCCTATGTAAACGTAGCTTTTATTGAGTAATATTTGCACTTTTAAAACCCCAGGCCATTATGTCAGCTCCGCATCTGAAAAGTGGCACAGACACTGCCAAGGCTCTCAACTTTGTTAGAGAACAACAAATGTTTTCCAGGAATGCCGGTGGCCGTGATAACTCCACTAAAATTGTAATTGTTTTGACTGACGGAAGGTCCAACTCATTGACTGATAGTAGGTGAAGTTAGAGAACACATTTTACACTGATTATGTGATGTTACAGTAAGAACATTTTATGGTGTGTATGTACGAGTATGTATGTACGTAAATTCGTATGTAAGTGTGTACGCGTGTATGTGTTTGCCTGTGTGTATGTGTGTGTCTGTGTGTGAGAGCGTGTGTGTGTGTGTGTGCGTGTGTGTGTGCGTCTGTGTGTATGCGTCTGTGTGTATGTATGTGTGCGTGCGTGGATGCTTGTGTGTGTGTGTGTGTGTATATATTGCATCAATTTCAGAGTCATCATCTAGATGCCCGTAACTGGCAGATGTTCGTGTCCCACTAAACCACGAGTAATATACCATGTCTGTTGATTACAAGTCTAATTATTATATTTATCATTTACCGAGAATCCTAACTTTACTAGAAAATTATAGCCACACAGGTGTATCCAATGACTTCTGAATCAGAAACTCAATGTCCAACGCAATAAACACACAGAACAATAATGTTTCATATCACAACCCCTATCATCTTGTGGATCACATGGACCCTTACCAAGAAGCAAAGAATAGATACACATGTGTAAACGCCGTCCTATGCATTTCACTGAAGGTAACTGAAAGGGGTTGTTTATGGGGTTATAAATAAAATTCCCACAGAAACAACAACCGCAAGAGCTCACAAAGTGCCATGATGTAGGTTAATTGTCTGGTAATTTCTAGACTGGCTACTGTTTGTGTTAGGAGGTGTGAAATTAAGATTGATACAGTCTACTTGTTCTGTAGTAAATCCCACAACAAGAAGTTACCAAATGGATCGAACATTGGTTAACGAGAAGAAGGCAGAAAGTGTGCATACATAAGGAGTTCTCTGAGTGGATTTAAGTCAAATATGAAGTGATAGTGGGTTCGGTATTGGGACCAATTTTATTCTTTCTAAATTATCAGGTGACACAAAACTATGCAGCAGTGTCTCATCTGAGGCAGAAGTGGATATATTGAGGTCAGATCTAGATACAATTCGAGAATGGCATGTGAGCTGGCAAAAGGAGTTTAATGTAGATCGATGTATATTCATCTTTCTGAATAAATCCAACATGGAACATAAGTGCAGAATGGGCGAGAATAATATTAGAAACATAGAAAATGAAAGGGACCTAGGGACTAAAATAGATCATACAAGTAAGGTGAGTGAGCAATTCTAGGCAGCAGTGAAAAAAGAAAAATGCAATGTTATGTATGAAAAAGAAATATATTAAACCTAGGAGCAAAGGAAGTGATTGGCAAACTGTATAAAGCTTTTTTTAGACCTATATTGGAGTTATGTGTATGGGTGTGGAGTCTATATCGTAGTGGAGTTATAAACGTGCTGGAAAAGATACAAAGAAGAGCGACAAAGCTGATAGTGGAATTCGAGAATTACAGTTATGAGGAAAGACTCAGAAAAACCGACCTACAATGTCTAGAAAAAAGAAGAATTCGAGATGACTTAATACATGTTTATAAGATAAGCAAAGGAAAAGATAAATTAGAATATAACAGTGTTTTTTATCAAATCACAACCACTTACAAGAACGAGAGGGCATAGCTACAAATTAACTAAAGGAAGGTCCAGATTAGATATTAGGAATTTTTTTTTAGTTCAAAGAATGGTAAATTTAATGAATGCATTTAAGAATAGATTGGATGCGCATAGCTTTTAAAGAAAGAAATGTAAATGGGACTGGTTACATACAGACTCTGCAGAGTCTTTCTAAGCCAGTATAAATATATTAAGCTAAATTAGTCTTATGTTTGTTAGTTGGAGTGAAAGTAAGAGAGAGACAGCCCCCTCTGCTCTGTAGTAAATCTCTCATCAAGACATCATTATGTTTATGTTAGTTTAAGTGACATTACGTGTAAAATAGCCAGCGCTGTTCTTCAATCTCCATTTTTGTATGTAATATGTTGTAATAGTGTCTCAGAACTAGCTCGCATTAACTTGCAGTGAAAAGACTAGGTTTCCTGACCCGACTCCTAATGCAGTCTTGACATACTAAGCAGCAGTATAGCGGACCAAGACACCGTTGAAACTCGATCCTTCTTACTGAAACGATGAAACCATTCTTCTTCTTCTTCTTCGTTCGTTCTCAATCTCCCACTAACAAACCCTGAAAGGGCTTAAGTAGGAGAATGTAGTCCAGAGAACGGAATGCATTGTGTCGTAGTTTACAGCTTGGCTGCGATATGTTCACCTTTCGGTCCAACACATCCGACTTCAGCAAGAATATTTTGAGTACTGAGTTAGCATTCCCTCTTCAATCCCTTCTCCTTGGCCAGTCTGTCCTGCTGCAGCCTGTTATCCAGGATCACCCCGTGGAGGTGTAAAAGGGTCTTAGCAGCTATGGTTCGCAGGCCCTGACGCTAGCAGTCAGCTATGGGTCGCTGACCACTGCAGCTCTTGCGCTGCTGAGCATCGATCTCGATGAAACCATTTCATATAATAATAAAAATATTTTAATCTGTAATAATTAATGGCACATTTAGTCAACAACTTTACAGAACCAATTAAAACAAACACACGATATAAAGAAGTTATTAACACGTCATTCAATAGGATGACAATTGTAAATGTCTGTGTCTCAATGAATCCGACCTCAATACACATTTATATCGATCTGCCGTCCTTGACCTATTAGCAGCAGGTTTGTATTGTCCTAGATATGTTCTTTAACTTCAGCCTGGGACGATGAGGTTAACGTCTAGTCAGGCAAAATACACTGATCAGACAATGTTAGTCAGGGTCAGGAGAAATACACTGGCCAAGACGCTCACCTGACCTCTTCGTTAGTCGTCCTGGAAACGAGTTGTTGTCGAGGACAACACTCTGGCTAACAAGGTGAGGTTAGACGTGATCCCTGTAGTAGTGAATGACACGCAGATTAAGCCAAGCATTGCACAACCGCCTGGAAGACCGCGGTCCACTTCATCAGCACGCTCGAGTTGTCAATCTGCCACAATTTCCGTCCTTTTCAGTGTGCACAAAAGGGCTACCAATCCGTTGTGGTCATTAGCAACCAACCAACCAATCAACTTCAGCCTGGCCGCTTGAGTGATTTTCAGGGTAGTTAGACAATTTTTTTTACAAGGAGCTAAGAGTTCCGTCAGTGTGAGGCTGAAAACACTGACCAAGACCGTACATCTAAGGCTAGTGGAGCTCCTGGAAACATGCTGCAGCACATCATTCTGGTCAACAAGGTAAAGATTTACACTGATATCTCCAATTTGGTGCATCTATAGTGAAGACTTGCACTGTACCACAGTTAGGAAGATCCAGTTCAACCTTCGTCAGTACACCTCGGGCTTTAGATAAACCACTACACTGGAACCTGTCACAAACGAAATGTCAAGATAACACAGCGGGAATAGCTTCCAACAGCAGCAACACCTATATCATAGATAGCTGGGACATAATCCCTAAGAAAGTGAGAGGCACTGCGACTTTTTATACAAACAAGAGGGGAGCTCGCGTGGTCCTAGGGGTGAAACTCACTCTGCTTTCACAATCCCATCGCACTTGGTTCATTCCCACCGTGTCCAGTTTGGCACACACTGGGTTTTTGTCTCGAGCGATTGTTCCTCTAAGTACGGAAAGTAATGGCAACCTACCGTACTTGCCAAGAAACGTATAATCTCCAAACAGGTGGCGGTTGCAAGACGCGACGTTCTGTAAAGGACATGTTACTTACTTGTAAGAGGGTAGTACGCTAGAGTTATATTTTCCGATACGCGTTTGTATTATTGAGAGATCAGAGTAATCATGGTCAGGTGAAACATGTTGGTAAAAACCCAGCATCACATCCTCTTTCACGCTCCTGGAAATAGGCTGTGGCACAGGAATCTGGCGTTCATCCTGAAAAATGACGTTTGTGACTGTGTTATAGGTCACATCGAAGCTACTATATTTGCGCCTTTGGCTCGACACATCTGATTTTAGCATATTATTTTGGGAACCGTGTTTACTTTCCTTCATCGATCCCCAGACTCATACCCAGCCCACAAGTTTGCAGTCTGTTTCCAGGGCCACCAGTTGGAGGCGGATAGGGTTTTGGTCAGTTAGGGGTTACTAACCTTGGTGCAAGTAACCAGGTATGAGTCTCTGGCTGTTGTCAGCTCATTTACTGTTGTCTCTTCAGTCTTAGGCGAGATTCTGCACTGAAATCCCTGTATTTATAAGCCCACAAAGTATCATTGCTTTGAAATAGAGCCAGGATGATCGTATGTCACTTTAAGTACACTACTGGATGTAACAAGAGCCACCGTAACATGGTACCACCGACACGTTGGCATAGTTAACTAAGCGCTAGTAACACCGAACAACAACTGATATTATTTAATGTACAAATGTTCTGTTTTATATTTACAGCTGCCAATGCAGCTCAGCAGCTGAGGGCATCACGAGTGAAGCTCATTGTAGTTGGAATTGGAGAGGACATCTTTCTAGATGAGCTCAGAGCACTGGCTAGTGATCAAGAAAGTATGTTCTTGGTTGATGGATACAATGTAATTGAACAGATTCAAGACAGCTTACCAAGGAAAATTTGTGACTGTAAGATTGGCAATAGAGTTGTTCTTAGAGTGTGTGATAAGAGTGCAAGATGAAAAGCCGTGCCTTTCTTTTAAAAACTTGATTTGAAGTGGACGTTTCCTGAAAACAGTTACATGATATTATGAAATAGAAGTTGTTCAAGTTCACATAAAACAATAAGAAAGTATAGTCAACAATAGGCTGAAAAATGAATTAACACACATTCAAGGTTTGGTTAAATTTGTGTTTTGGAGTATTGTTTAAGCGTAATCAAGATATAAATGAAATTTGTTATGTCTGCTCTTGTTTGGTTGATAAACATGTTTTTGATGTAACTCCTTGATGTTATTGTTTTTTTTTTTTTTTTTTTGTCTTCTTCCTCTAACATGATGTTTAGATTGTGCGTAATTAGTCATTTATCAGTTTTACGTACAAAACAAAAGAGACACTTCACAAGAATAGATAAAGATATATTTATCACATGTGTCATTACTAATTGCTGGATCCAAATTGCTTTCCGGGTTCTTCTATGTATGCGTGCATGTGTGTATGTATGTGTGTGTGTGTATGTGTGTGTGTGTGTGTGTGTGTTCTTGTATGTACTTACATAAACATATTACCTAGTTGTCTGATTAATGTAAAGTTAGTGTATGTTTAACACATCATCCCCAACACATAATGTATAAATAACAACATATAAAAAATGGGTTTCTTGTTTGTTGCAGTTCCCCGTGACCCTGAAAATGGTAAGTTTATTTCATATACATTCAAATATACTATGGCAACCATAAACTATTATGATATGCAATTTGAGACTTCTATTTTACTCTTATTGTTTGACGCTTGTCCTTAAACGGACGTTGTTGTCGCAGTTTATATAGCAAGTCTACCATTTCTGTGGACTTCACCTGCGTTGTTTGGGGTGACAGGTTTGCCGTATCACTGCCATCGTGCAGAGCACGACGTAAATCAGTTGATAACTGAGAACACCCAGGAGAGTGACACTGTCATACACACCGACGGATCAGTCGTGCGCAGTGGAGCATCAGGCTGGGGTTTCTAGGCTAGAGTGAGAGGAGAGGTCGTTGCTGAGCGCAGTAGGGCATACATGTCAACAACCTCCAGTTTGAGAATGGAGACGGAAGCAGTAACCTCAGCACTGAAATGGATAAATGAGACTTCTATAACATGGGCAGTCATCGTGACTGACACGCAAGCCGTACTTCAGAAAGTACAGAAGGGATGGCTTAGGTACGAGTGGATAGCAGCTGTTGAGACCTCAAACCTCCAGGGGTTGACATGGATCTACTGTCCTGTTCATGCCGGGGTTCAGGGCAATGAAATAGCTGGCATCATGGCTTCATAAGCTACCATCATGGGCACATTAGTGATGGATAGAAGTGACATTTTGAAGTCAATCAATGACTGCCTGCTGGCTGAAGGCACCGCAATAGATGAAGCAGCAATTGAAAGACTGCAAAGTTTCGACATTAAACGCGGTTTCGGTGGAGTGGGGCGCATGAGAATACGGAGTAAGAGAGTGTACAACCAGCGAGCTACAGGAACCATCAGCATCCATACCTTACACCATTTGATGAGAGAGAGACTGATCACCTATGGGTATGCCCGGAGTGCAGTGACGTCGATTCTTAGAAACAGAACAGAAACAGAACTGCCACCCCTACTATCCCTTAGAAACAGAACAGAAACAGAACAGCCATCTCTAATATCCCTTAGAAACAGAACAGAAACAGAACAGCCATCTCTACTATCCCTTAGAAACAGAACAGAAACAGAACTGCCATCCCTACTATCCTTTGAAAACAGAACAGAAACAGAACTGCCATCCCTACTATCCCTGAGAAACAGAACAGAAACAGAACAGCCATCCCTACTATCCCTTAGAAACAGAACAGAAACAGAACAGCCATCCCTACTATCCCTTAGAAACAGAACAGAAACAGAACTGCCATCTCTACTATCCTTTAGAAAGACTAAACTAGCGTTGCTTGTTTCCAGGGCTACTGCTTGGAGCGGAATAGGGTCCGCTCTGGCTCGCTGACTATGTTGCTAATAGCCAGCTCATCCACTGTGCTGCATTTTCGGTTCTGATACATCTTTAACAAGAGTAGTCATCATCCAAGCTTCTAGTTCTCACTTCCGAAAGTACAGAAGCCTTGACTAAGGCATAACAACGCCGTATGTGTGGAACCCTCAAACTTACAATGGCTGGTGTGGATCTACAATCCTGGTAATGCTGCCATTCAAGGCAGAAGCTGTCTAGCATGCTTCAGAAGCATCTTGTAACGAATTTTAGATATTGGAAATAATGTGAAGCCGATCCATGATCACATGTTGAGTGATGATACTGCAAATAGATCATGTATAAATACACATGTTGTATATAATTTTAAAATATAACGAGGGTCGAGAGAAATGGGGACTGCAATATGAGAGAACTGAACATGAGTGCGCACAATCAGCGAGCTACATGAACAATATGCATCCACGTTCTTCACCATATCATAAAAGATCATGAATAATTATAAATAATGTATATGCCGATGTCAAATGAAGCTGATTCTTAGAAAGAGAACAGAACATAATAAATAATAGCAGATTATCGTGGTCTGGTGTGGAAGAAAATCCCTTTTAACAAACTCTTTATGCATAGCGTCATTATTAATTCGGTTACTGCCCTTAGTAATGCTGAGCCGTGAGTTTAAAATATTCATTATCAATGTTATACGTTCTCTCCCTTTCTAACATTTTAACGATGTGTATTATTATTTCCTAACTCGCTTTTTCTGGCACTATTCAAATATTTTTTTAGCAATGTACATTAATACAAAATGGTATACATTCTGTTCCTGACATACGTGAAAACTCGTACGTAGTTGTAAATATTTTTGCAATTTTATCAACAATTTGAGACATACGAAAATCGTAAGCTATTTTACTTGATGCTGTTTTCATTTCTCTGTTAGGGTAGAAGAGGAACGCATTTGTCAGTAAGTAAGTCACACTAAATTATATCTGATGAACCGCTACACCGTAGGGTAGAAAAGAAGTGACTTTGTCAGTTAGTAAGTCATACTAAGTTATGTCTAAAGAACCGCTACACCCCAGAGGCGGAACGACTTTGTCAGTAAGATAGTCGTATTAAGTGCTAACTTGTCCTGCATCATAATACTTCAACCTCTTCATGAGCTGGACATTGTGAATGGCCCCCCTATTTGTGGCTATTAGTGTAATAATCTGAACATAATGAGACACACGCACACACACACACACACACACATCTTTTAAAGGGCAACGTTTTAACAGAGTACCAAAAAGACCATGCATATGTGTGGGTATATGTGTGTGTTTGTGTGTATATGTATGCGTGTGTGTATGTGTATGTGAATGTGAGTGTGTTCTGTGTGTGTGTGTGTGTATTTGCGTGTGGGATTGAGTGTATGTTAGTGTTTGCATGTATGTCTGGGTGGGTATTTGTCCTAACTAAACTGAGTAAGTTCACACACAGGACATCCAAGGACAAACACTTTTGAACAGTTTTGTATCTGTGGTTAAAGTATCAAGTGATGACGTAACTGGATGTCGCTAACAGCGCTCACACCACACCCCCACCCCTGCGTAACTACCTATCACAACACAATTGATATGACACTGACACAAGACTATTCTCATTTCTGGATATGACACTATGAAACCATGATTGTTGAATATACATGTATCACACTATTTCAGTTATGTACGATTACAACCTATGTTTATCAAATAAATGGGTGGACGGCAAACATCCGAACCCCGCTGACTGTTCTACCTACGTCCAGTGCAACTCATTATATACCGATGTACTTTACTGCCCCTCCGGTGAGGCGTACGATCCAATAGATGAAATCTGTAAGCACAAATCACTTGCTCATTCCTGCAGCGACTCAGCCTACTTTGGGGCACACGTAACCTTACTACCCAACAACGTAGAAAGCACTAAAACACCAATTATTGTTGGTAAGTTTAACTTTTACTGTAAGTATTATTTACTGTTGTCCGTTTCACAATGGTTGCCGTCAATTGATGTCGAATATATCAATAGCCCTGACATCGATAAACGTGGTTTTTTTGCACATATTCGTATCTTTCCAATGTCCCAACGACTTTATAATTTATTTCTTAAGGCGGCTTGCTCATTTGATCTTTGTTAGCAAAGGATTTATTTTCCTGCAGAAAATATTGTACAGTCATCATCATGGAGCATGTGCTTTGTAGAACGACACTCCCATCACAGTCTGTCTGAAAAAAACTCGTTCCCTTGCCAAAACTCCAGCCTCCGCCACAGGCATACTCAGGCATTCATGGATATCTTGGTGCCATCGTCTTCTTGGTCTACCCCTTCTTCTTTTACCTGGCACCATACCTTCCATCACTGTTCTCTCGAGATCGTTGTGGCTTTGTGATCAAAGTATTTGCATTTTCTAGCCAAAATGGAATTTTGTTTTCTTTGTTTGAAAAATGGAATTGATAAACCAGTTATCCTCTATGCTTAAACTCTTGCTGAATGTCTACATTTGTCTTTTTCTCTATCCATGGTATTCTGAGGATCTTTCTGTAACATTTTGACTCAAAGGATTCGATTCTTTGTCTGGAAATGTTGGTATGCGTCCATGTTTCGCAGCACTAAGCTGCCACAGGAGAAACACAGGCTCTCAAGCCTTTAACGTTTTTTCATTTTGTTGTTGCTCTGCCATAATGTCTCCAGGCTGATCAGTCTCTGCATTGCCATGGCCAGTCTTCTTCTGATTTCTTTCGAGCAGTCGACATTTATTTCAATTCTGGAACCCAGATATTCAAAATGTGTGACCTGATCTATTTCCTCACCACGCAATGTAAATTTATGCTGACATTGTGTTTTGTCGGTGGTCATTATCTTTGTTTTGTTTATGTTTATGAACAGATTTTGATCTTTACTATGTCCATTAACGGCTGGAAGTAGCTGCTTTAGCCCTTCTGCACTTCTTGATAGTATGACTGTGTCTTCTGCGTATCGTAACTCTGTAATCTCGTACCCGCCAATCGTAAATGTGTCAAAACTTTCAATGTTCTCGTCTTCTCGAACATTTCTCATTATACATTCTGCATAAATGTTGTATAGATAAGGTGAGAGGATACATCCCTGTCTTATTCCCTTTTGTACTGTAAACCAATCTGATGTTTGCCCAGACACTCGGACAGCGGCTTGTTGATCTTTGTATAATGTTTCAACGAGATGAATAATATGCACAGGAAACCCCAGTTCCTTCATGATTTTGATGTTTTACCGTATCGAAGGCCTTGGTGTAATCAATTAAACATGTGTACATGTCTACATTAAAGTCTCTACATTTTTCGATGATATTCCTCGTATTGAATATGTGCTCCCCGGTGCGTCCTGTCTTTCCTAAAACCTACCTGGACTACGTGAATTTCTTATTGACACCCTTTCTCTAATCTTCTTAATAGAATTGGCAAGAGTATCTTGCAAGCGTGGCTGATCAGCGCGATAGTTCGGTAGTTCGTGCACACCTTCAGGCTACTTTTTTGGGGGAAGGGAATATCAATTGATTTCTTCTATGCTTCTGACCACTCTGCGCTGTGCAATATATGTTTACACAGCTTGTGATAGACTCGATCACTTACCTCCCCTCCTGCTTGTATTAGCTCTGCTTGGATCTCATCACATCATGGGGACTTTCCTTTTTCAGGCTTTTGATTGCCGATCGTACTTATTCCAATGTTGGTTCAGGTTTTTTTTTTATCCTTTGGTAGGATTGTAACAGTAGTTGTAGGCATGTAAGGGGGTAGGACAGAAGTGTGAATGCATAGTACCTCACGGTGAGAGGCAGCCACATCCTTCATGGCCGGTATACCATTTCGTCCCACAACTTGTCTAGCTCACGTATGGCTCCTAGAGTCTGCCTGGTAACGACAGCGCCACTCCCCCCCCCCCCGGGGCAAAGCTTTGGCTGGCCGGCTAAACTACGTGAGTAAACGACAAGAAGGGAAGTCCACCCCTGATTAGTACAAACAGCTGCAGGAGGAAGAGGCGGCAGATCGATCTGGTCGACAAGGTCTCCGAAGGTGGGAGTTGGAATCGCATGGTATCGGGCTAAGGTCTAACCAGAGACCATAGTTGGTAAGCCGCCGGAACAACGTTCAGAGAGCAATGGCAAACTACTGAACGTAAAATGCAAAGAAACATATGACAGTCTATAGAAACGACTAATATATATCTTATGATTATTTAGTTTAGATGTACTTTCCTTTTTGTTGATATTCATGTTATTAAATTCCATTGTTTTGTTTTACGGTCAGGATAGTGTTTACAGTGGTATTTACTGTGTGAAGTCGTGTCGCGGTGTAGATACATGTTGTAACTCTTTAGATAAGTAAACTTCAGCTAAACCTAGACTCTACCACAGCGAAGGTTGAACACTAATTATTTCTAGTACTCCCTAGTAACAGCAAATTGAACCCACGGAAAGACTCATATGACTGTGTTCAGAACTAGTGAGCTTCATTTTTAAGCTGCACAGATTTCGTGAAACACATATACCCTAAATGCAGAAAATTGTATATCATATGTTTGTGGACATGAAACAAATATTCACCCTTAGTTTATGGTGATGTGCAGGTTATATTTACAATTTGAATAAATTTATTCACTTCGTTACTTAGATGTTGTATTTTAAACAACGGCAAACATTGTAAATCGCACTATAGAACCTTCTGCCATGGGGTAAATATGTTCTGTCCTGTTCATGTGTCATATAGTTTGTATAACACACAATAACGAACCTATGCCCAACCTTACAAAACCTCTTCTTATAACACGTCTAGCAGGTTACAGTGTTGCTATTCACCGTTTTGTTCCATGTAACCCAGTATTATGTAGATTAATGTAATCACATAATGTTGTGAAGTCAAAGTAACAGAATCATCAGAGAGCACGCAATGATTAACATAATCGTTTATCATTTACTGCCATAAGGGGTACAGAAACAGATTTGGTTCTGTTTGGTCTTCAGTCTGCTGATCCTGCTGATTCTACTGAAAACGGCTGCTTCCCTTACTGACTTCAGATCCTGAACTCGAGGCGGTTCATCATGTAGCATGTCCTTTGTAGAACGTCGTTCCCATCACAGTATGTCTGAACGAACTCGTTCTCTTGCCAAAACTCCAGCCTCCACCACAGTCATAATTAGGCACCACTGCATATCTTGGTGACATCGTCTGCTTGGTCTACCCATTCCTCTTTTGCTGTTATGTGACCATTTTCTCAGCTCAGTAGACTAGGGAGTGCAGAGACCATGTCGATAATTCCAGTTTTTCGTCTACCAAAATAATCGTGTCTCACATTGTGAATTGAGACAGTTTTTGTCTCACAACCGTTGTAAAGATATTAGACACAATTTACCGCCACCTCCATTCTTAAGAACATTTAGTGTTGAGCTAATCATGCAGGTTTGTACCCACGACAAGAACAAAAGAGCCACGACAACATCAATATGGCACCAGAGGAGCACATGATGACAAAACTAACAATGAATGAAATAGAAGAGGCCGTGAGAACTTTAAAGAAAAACAAATCGCTCGGAAAAGATGGAGTAACAAACAAAATACTGAAGGGGTTGAGCCAAACAGCAAAGAGGAAGTTACTATCAGTCCTGAACCAGAGCTGGAAAAGGGGAATTGTACCGCAGGCATGGAAAGACGCTGTACTTATACCTGTACTAAAGAAAGAAAAAGATAGAACAGATCCAAATGGATACAATCCTATCAGTTTACTGAGCTGTGTAGGAAAATTGATAGAGCGTATGATAAACACCAGACTGTTGTGGCATCTGGAAAAAAAACACATACTAATTCCACAGCAAGCAGGCTTTAGACAGCACATATCCACTGAGGACCAGATCACTCTCATAGCCCAGGAAATAGAGGATGTTTACCAGGAGAAAAAACACACAGTAGCGGTTTGGGTGGATTTAGATAAGGCATTTGACAAGGTGTGAAAAGATGGAATTAAAGTCAAGCTACGAAGAAGTGAAGTTTGTGGAAAAATGTACAGATGGATCAGCCACTACCTCGAAAACAGAACAGCCAGAGTTCAAGTACAAGTGCAGATGAGCAAAAAGGTGACACTTGAGCAGGGAATACCCCAAGGGGAAGTACTGTCACCCACACTTTTCCTGGTGTATGTAAACAACATCTCAGAGAATATACCAAGAAGAGTCCACAGCTCCATGTTTGCAGACCATCTGGCTAAGTGGACCTCTGAAAAAAATCTCACCATAGCAAGCAATCGGATGCAGTAGGCTCTAACATCGTTGGAGGAGTGAACGAACTCATTGCTGGTCAAAATAAATGAGGAAAAAACAATATGTACGATATTCTCGCTTTTAAATAAACCCCAGAACACCAAAATAAGTCTTAACTGCAAATATCTGCGGCCAAACGACAACCCAAACTACCTGAGAGTCACATTTGATCAGCGCATTACATAGAAAAGTCAGATCAAGAGAAACCGAATGAGAGTCAGACAAATAATGGCAATCATAAGGAAACTTGCTGGCACTAAGTCGGAAGCAGACGAAAGAATACTAAAGAAACTGTACACTGGAAGAGTGAGACCAGTTCTCGAGTACGGCATTGCGGCAAGGACATCTGCAGCATAGGCGAACTTTGATAAAATTAGCAAACTTCAAAACCAAGCAATGAGAGTTATAACAGGAGGCATGAAGTCAACGCCAATTGTAGAACTTGAAAAGATTACAAATCTGCAATCCATGACCGACAGAAGAGACTGCAGAGCCCAGCAGCAAGCAGAGAAACTCAGAAGACTGACAGACCATCCAATGCATCAGAGACTAAATAGATTTGGAAATGGGAAACTAAAGCGGAGAAGCGCAGAAATAGCCAAAGCAAAGATGAGCGAAGATCCTATGAACACCGTAACAATACCAAAGCCCATCCGTACTGTACGCAAACCTAACTAGCAGCATATTATTCCGGAGGTGATAGAAAATATACCAGGTATTAGAATCAAGAACAGCCAGATTGAAAAAAACAAAGAAGAGACATAACCCTGAGGTACATAATGGAAAACGACCCAAGCATGGAATGGACCCGTGCATACACCGTCGGTTCTGTAACAAACACAACACAGAACGGAGGGGCAGGGGTATTCCTGAGCCTACCAAATGGTAGAAAAATAACGCTGTCAGTGGTAACTGGAAAGTTCTCAAGCAATTTCAGAGTGGAGGCAGAGGCACTGAAGGCTCCGGTAGAAGCAATGCTGACAGGCGAAAGCAATGAAAGCCAGATAGTCCTGTTTACAGCACTGAAAAGCCAGAAAAATATTGAACTTAATGATTTAAGAGCAGTACTCTGTCAACTATGCTAGCAATCCGCACCAAAAATAGTAGTGGTACAGTGGGTTCCATCCTACTATAACATCCAAGGCAACGAGGAGGCAGACAGACTGGCAAAAGGAGGCGCAATACTACCACAACTAGATTCTAGTGTGACCTACGACCTGATTACACAAAAAACGATGCCTTTTACCAGTTGAACAGACTCCGCACAGGCCAAAACAGACTGAGGTACCACCTATTCAATAAACTGAAGATAGGTGGCACTGACGAATGCACTTGTGGTACCGGGAAAATGACCGCTGAACAGCTGCTGCAAAACTGCCCGACATACGAGATCTGCAAAATAAAAAATAAACTTGTGAGTGAGACAGAATGTATCTCATTGTCTAAGGGAAATAAGTATAATACAATCAAGTCGCACTGGTAAACCATTCCAGAGATGCCTTCTGAGGGGAACAAGTATAATACAATCAATTCGCTCTGTTATACCATTCTAGAGATGCCTTCTAAGGAAAATAAGTACAAAACAATCAATTCGCTCTGTTATTCCATTCTAGAGATGCCTTCGAAGGGCAACAAATATAATACAACAAGTCGCTCTGTTATACCATTCTGGAAATGCCTTCCTCCTAACTGGTCTCCGAATACTAGCCTCTGGTCTAACCGTTATGAATTAATATTCGTTGTTCCTAAAAATAATAATAACTACGCCGTTATGCCGTTATTTACCCTGTTATTGTCCGTTGAGTTTCTTAGTTCTGGAGATAAGAAAAAAACATACAGTTAAAAAATACAAAAAGGAATATAAAAGTACATTACAAAATCATAAAACACAAATATATACATGTAACAACTATACATGCAAACACTTATTGAAAAACAAAAAACATGTATTAACAATTGTTAATAAACACTACACAAAGTTACACACAGATTAACAACTTTTCAACTATTCAGCAACTAACGCAGTTGGAAGAAGGCAACACAACCAAATGTTGATGGTATTTGAGCAACTGATTCTTCCACAGGCTAGTTTGCTTTAGTTCACCTCTCTACTTAGTTGGAATACTTTGAATTCTGGTATTCAGGCAGGTTACGCATACTGCCAGGTAGCCGTAGGCTATCCATATTACATTCTTCATGTGCAGTATTTCTTACTACGACTTACTGGACCTTTTGGAAGCTATATTGGGTTTTAGGTAGGAATTGCATTACTTCTAAAAAAATGTGTGCTTGAACAGCGTTTAACAGCCAGCTCTTATTAATTTTCAACTGCCAAGTGTTATTTTATGTGCACTGCGTGTACACGGAATCTCAGAGTTTTTCTCAATCTTTAATTTGGCTAGACGCTGATCTCACCTCCCTTGAGGTGAATGAAAATTTTAGAGTGAGATTTTTCCACTTTTATTTTTTCAGAGGCATACGCTTATAATCTTTCAGTTACACTGACCAGCAGGTAGAAACCTTTCAGATATCAGTAGCGCAATTCATCTACATAAAGTACAATGTGGGCATGTTTCGGTATTTGTGTCACTATATACTTTATTTATAAAAGAAACAGAATGAATGGCAGAATCCGTCTCGCTAAGGGAATTGACGGAAGGGCACCACCAGGTGTGGAACCTGCGGCTTAATTTGACTGAACACGCCAATACTGTAGAACAACTGACAAATCGAGAGCACTGCCGTTTGGGTCTAATAATGAACGTACGCTGGTATTAGACTCACGGATGACAAGTCAGCTCTCAAACACTCAAATGAAAGAACACTACGGAAATCGTGTTTAACTCCGCAGAAACCGCAGATTTCAAATACCTGGTCATTGACAAACAAAAGCCCTCAATAAATTCGTCTGACCAAATAGTGAACGGGTGCTGGAAATAGATCATCTGAAGACAGGTCAGTTTTACCCTACAAATGACAGGGCGTTGCTACGGAAAACCAGCTCAAATCGAGAGGAGCCGCAGACACTTTGGTTCACGTACCAGGCTGATAAGCCAAGGGCGCGAGGCTACCATGTGGGGGATTACGGCCGAACCCTTGTAAGCCGCAATCCCGCCCAAATCTCAGCACCACTGCAATGGGAGGCTCCTACATGCTCGGGACCTGGGGCTTGCGCCCCAGCCCTATCAGGTAGAACCTCAGTAAGAGGTCCTTGCCGCCCGCAAATCAAAGCGGGCGGACAACTGCTTGATACTCACCCTATACGGCGATGGGGTGCGAAAAACACCAACCAAAGACTTAGAAACTGGTCGGGGTGTCGAAAACAGTAGAGCAGCCACCTCACTGTGAACTGTAAAGACTCAACCACTGACCATGAGAGTTGTCCGCACACCAGGCGATCAACATCTCTGTGACATTGCCAGGCTTGTCCTCTGGCTGAATGCACTCCGGCTACGATATCTACCTCTGTACGTTATCAGCCATAACTATCATGCTGGACGCAGAAGAGATGCAGACCAGCGGACATTGCACACCTGCCCCACTGTGTCAACACCCCAGGTGGCGGGGAATGCTAGGCGTACCATCCCTGCATAGAAGCCAAGAAAATAAAAGGAAAAAGAGATACCCCACTCACATGCAAATGCTACGTTTCTGGCAGGACGTGACGATCCTGGGATACAGACACACTGGACTGCCTCTCTTCCGGGTAAACCAGTCAATCTCATTTATCACATATCATCATTGCACCCTATAGACACGAGTAGTGAAGACTCGATAGTCTGGTAAGACAACTTCCATAGGAGAGAAAACTCTGATCGTAAACAACTGCTGCCTTGCAGATAGGCTGGGGACAGCCAAAGGCTAAGGAGGGCATCCCTACAGAAACGCCTGTTGAAATCGGATGCACGGGGCCGCAAGCCTAACAAAACAGTGCAACGTAAATCACAGTATGATGGCAGTACAACCTATTCGAAAAACGTATGGCGCTCATCCTGAGGAGACCCGCCAGGCAGCGATAGCGCCGGGCCTCACGCCTCGAAGGGGCCCACCCTTGACTACTGGTGGTCACCCACCCATGTGTCGTGGAGTCAAGGCACATGGCTACGGGGTAACGTCTATTGGCCAAAACCTCAAGAACCTCAAAATACTACAGTGGAATGCGGAGGGAGTCATCAACAAAAAACTTTCCCTAACACACCACCTGCATGAAGGTAAGATTGACGTGGCATGTATCCAGGAAACGCACCTCAACAATAACCATAAATTCTCAATCAGAGGATACCAGACCTTCCGTCTAGATAGAGAAGGCCACAAAGGAGGGGTCCTGATACTGACCAGAAACAGCATACCGAGTAGCGCGGTACCTGTCAATCACACCGGACAAGCAGAAATTGTAGGAGTTGACATAATGGCTCAAGAGACGAAGCTCCGCATTTTCAATCTGTACGGACCACCAAACAGAGACCTATCGCTCTCGAGTATGGAGGTCAGAGACTCCAACTGCATAGTAGTTGGAGATTTCAACAGCCACTCGGAGAGATGGGGATACTCTGACACAGACAGCAGAGGTGACGAAGTGGAAGATTGGGAGATAGATGCAAATCTCTCCCTAATCAAAAGGCCGGAGGATAGCCCTATCTTCTATTCAAGAACATGGCATACCACCTCGACTCCAGATTTGGCCTTCTCCACACAGGACATACACTATAAAATAGACCGCCAGGTGCTAAACCAACTGGCAGGTAGCGACCACAGGCCGATCAGGCTAACCATTGACATGGAAGTAGGCCCACAGGAAACAAAACCGCTCCCACGTTGGAATTACAAACGAGCCGACTGGGACAGATTTGCAATCCTGACAGATGGGCTGTGTGAAACCATAAACACACGAAACACCAAAATGAAGCCCATGGTAGAGAGCCTAAGCAAGGCAATAATGCAAGCCGCCACTGAAACCATCCCAAGAGGAGCTAGGAAAAACTATAAGCCCTACTGGAATGATGAGTTACAGAAAGTGGAAGATGCGGTAACAAATGCTAGGAACATGGCAGAACGAGAAAAATCCATGGAGGCAAACATCGCCCTCAAAGCCGCCACGGCGCAGTACAAACACACTCTCAAGCAAACAGCAAGAGAAAGTTGGAAAAATAAAACGGAAAGTTTAAACCTGGACAAAGAAGAGAACAAGCTATGGAAGCTAGTCAGAGCCATGAATGACGAAACCCCGTCAAATAAACAAATTACTATCAAGCAGGGCGAGAACTTGATCACAGGTAAGAAAGCCGCAAACGCCTTTGTCGATCACTATGCCAAAGCAAACCACATCGAGGTCCCTGCAGATAAGCATACAGACATTAGCGAAGAGCTAAAGGGTCACGAAAACATAAATACGGCTCCGGAAGAGCACATGATGGCCAAACTAACATTGCGCGAAATGGAAGAGGCTATGAGAACACTAAAGAAAAGGAAATCTCCCGGAAAAGACGGGATAACAAACGAAATGCTGATGGGGCTGGGCCAAACAGCGAAGAAAAAACTACTATCAGTCCTGAACCAAAGCTGGAAAAGGGGTATTGTACCCCAGGCATGGAAAGATGCAATACTGGTACCAGTACCAAAAACAGGAAAGGACAAAACAGATCCGAATGGATACAGGCCCATAAGCCTACTGAGCTGTGTCGGCAAGCTGATGGAACGGATGATAAACACCAGACTGATGTGGCATCTGGAAGAAAAACGAATACGAATTCCACAGCAAGCCGGCTTTAGACAACACAGATCCACTGAGGACCAGGTCATCCTCATAGCCCAGGAAATAGAAGATGCCTACCAGGCACAGAAACACACAGTAGCTGTTTGGGTGGATTTGGAAAAGGCATTTGACAAAGTCTGGAAGGATGGACTTAGAGTCAAGCTAAGAAGAAGTGATGTCTGTGGGAAGATGTACAAGTGGATCAACCACTACCTCAAACAAAGAACGGCCAGAGTCCAAGTACAAGGGCAGATGAGCAAAAAGGTGACACTCGAGCAGGGAGTACCCCAAGGGGGAGTATTGTCACCCACACTCTTCCTGGTATATATAAACGATATTACAGAGAATATACCAAGAAGAGTCCATAGCTCAATGTTTGCAGACGATCTGGCTATGTGGACCTCTGAAAAGAATCTCACCATAGCAAGAAATCGGATGCAAACGGCCCTAACATCGCTGGAAGAGTGGGCGAACTCATGGCTGGTCAAAATAAACGAGGAGAAAACCACGTGCACAATATTCTCGCTCTCATTAAAACCCCAAAGTACCAAATTAAGCCTAAATGGCAAAATCCTGCAGCCAAACGACAACCCAACCTATCTGGGAGTCACATTTGATCGGCGCATGACATGGAAAAGACAGATTGAGAGAAACCGAATGAAAGCCAGAGAAAGAATGGCGATCATGAGGAAACTTGCTGGCACAAGCTGGGGAGCAGACGAAGGCATACTAAAGAAACTGTACACTGGAAGAGTGAGACCAGTTCTCGAGTATGGCATCGCGGCATGGACAACAGCAGCGAAGGCGAACTTCGATAAAGTTAACAAACTTCAAAACCAAGCCATGAGAATTATAACAGGTGGCATGAAGTCAACGCCAATTGTAGAACTTGAAAAGATTACAAAACTGCAATCCATGACCGACAGAAGAGACTGCAGAGCCCAGCTGCAGTCAGAGAAACTCCGAAGACTGACGGACCATCCAATGTACCAGAGACTAAACAATTTGGGAAACGGGAAACTAAAGCGGAGAAACTTTGCAGAAATAGCCAAAGCAAAGATGCACGAAGATCCCATAAACGCACTAACAACACCAAAACCCATCACTACTGTACGAAAACCTACTTGGAGGCAGGATATATTTCCAGAGGTGGTAGAAAATATACCAGGTGAAAAAGAGTGAAAAAGAAAGGAGAGACACTACCCTAAGCTTCATAAAGAAAAGCTACCCAAGCATGGACTGGACCCATGCATACACCGACGGTTCTGTAACAAACACTACACAGAACGGAGGGGCAGGAGCATTCCTGAACCTACCAAATGGCAGAAAAATAACACTGTCATTCGCTACTGGTAAGTACACGAGCAATTTCAGAGCAGAGGCAGAGGCACTGAGGGCGGCAGTGGAAGAAATGGTAACACACAGTGAAAAGGAGAGCCATATAGTCCTGCTGACAGATGCTCTCGAAGTAGTCACAGCGCTAAAAAGCCAGAAAAACACTGAGCTTAATGACTTAAGAGCAGCACTCTGCAAACTGTGCCAACAGTCCGCACCAAAAAGGGTAGTGGTACAGTGGGTTCCGTCACACTGCAACATCCAAGGCAACGAGGAGGCAGACAGACTGGCAAAAGAAGGTGCAAGGCTACCACAAATAGATACCAGTATGACGTACGAAGAGTCAAAACGGCTTATCAAAGCCAGGTACATGTCCAAATGGGAAACCGAACATACTGGTTACACCAAAAACGATGCCTATTACCAGTTGAACCGAAGAGAGCAGGTCGTTGTCTTCAGACTTCGCACTGGCCACAACAGACTGAGGTACCACCTCTTCAACAAATTGAAGATAGGGTGTACCGAAGAATGCCCGTGCGGTACTGGTAAAATGACCACTGAACATCTGCTGCAGAACTGCCCGACATACGAGGATCAGAGAGAGCAGATGTGGCCATTGCCAGTGGAACTGCAAGACAAGTTCTATGGTAGTGCGAGAGTCTCAGGATGACCGCCGCTTTTTTCGAGAAAATAATGGTTACTGTCTGACTGTGTACGCAGAAGAAGAAGAAGAAGAATGGCAGAATCCCACCCTGCTAAGTTTGAGGGAATAGTTTTAAATGATTTTGCTGAGGTAACCTTGGAGTTGAAAACTTGCAAAATATATATAATACCCGGCTGACGAAAGCATTGAACAATACACACAATATCCCAGAAACAACTGTGTACATTAAGTAGGATTGTCTTAAATAATAATAATGTTTCCTTAGGCGTCTGAGGCCCGTTGCGTCGGATGAACACTACCATGTCCAGTCGTAACTGCGTGCTGCCAGGCCTCCTCTAAGGCAAACGGGGAGGCTGCTACCTGTTGGAGCCACGTGTTTCGAGGACGACCACTCCGTTGCTTCCAGCCAGCAGGGTGGGGGCTGTTAGTACTGTTGACTGTCTTTTGAAGAATCTGGTGAGCTGGGACCTCCTAGTCCAGTCGGACAACATGACCGAACAGGGAAATACGGTGACGTTCCAGAATAACCGATACAGGGGAGAGATGGGTCCTTGCAGAGACATCTACATTCCGGACGAAATCGTACCAACGAAGGACAAGAATGTGTCGCTGATTTCATATATCAAAGGGCTCAAGTCTCGAGGTGTCGCTTTTTTTAGGGTCAAGGTCTCCGAGCCATATACAAGAACAGGGATCAAGCACAACTGGTAGATCATTCATCGCGAAGCCGCTAGACCAATCCGCTTGTGTATGTCGGAGTTACTGCGGCAGTCGGGTGCAATCCGGCACCCTCATTGGCCCCCTCCACAGTGTGACCATTGACTACTATGACCTGAGGCCGTTTGTCAGAGCCAAGATTTTGGATTTTGGTCTTTGCCCATGATATTGACAGGTCCATATTTCGCGTGATGCTGTCCAGGTTCTCAAGGGACTGCTGCAGTGCAGTACAGTCAGAACCGACACAGGTATAACTAGTTTAAGCGTAGCGCCATTCAGCCGGCGTCCAGAGCAGGATAAACGGATGGAAGAAATCATAAAAAAAGAACGAAATAACAAGTCCAGACGGAAAACAATTCCACGTATCCGTGAACACAAATGTAAGTCGTCGACTAGTGTGAATTCCAGGCAAATCCGTGGTCTGGCGGCATCCATAATGATCCAAAACAGTAGAGAAATGTAGACTCGCAGCCAGTTACGGCGCCATCTTTGCTCTAAATGCTGACACTTAATTTCCTAAGGAGTATTCACTGGTAATCGCTTTACCAATATTCTTTCATCAACATCACCCATTATAATTAGATTATCATTCTAATTGACGCATTTGCTAAAGTCTAAAATACATTTAAAGCCCTCCATTCTGTCTTCCATTACATCGACGTAAATCTAGAATATTGTTCCTTTACCACTTTCAGCTTGTTGTAAGCGTATTAATATTTCACTGAGGTATTATTTGTCGACAATGAACTTAACTTTCTCTGTATTGGCAAGAATACCTACACCATGTTTTCTCTTTCTTTTGTATCCTACATCGCACCATACCATCACACGAGGTGAATCAGCTGATAAATGAGAACACGCGATGCCGTCATATACACCAACGGATCAGTGCTGCGCAGTGGGACATCAGACTGAGACATTATTGGCTAGAATGAGAGGACATGTCGTTGCCTAGCACAGTGGGGCATACATGTTAGCAACCTCCAGTTTGAGAATGGACTCAGAATCATTGACCTCAGCACTGAGATGTATATCTGAGACTTCTTTAACAAGGGCAGTCATTGTGACAGACGCGCTAACCGTAATCCAGAAGGTACAGAAGGAATGACTTAGGTTCGAGTGGATATCAGTTGTTGATGCTTCAAATCTCCAGGGTTGACATGAATCTACTGTGCTGGTCTTGCTAGGGTTCGGGGCAAAGAAAGAGCTGACATTTTGACTTCACACGCTCCCATCATGGGCACGTTAGTGATGGATAGGAATGACATTTTAAAATCGATCAATGACTGCCTGTTAGATGAGAACAATGGAATAGATGAAACAGCAATCCACAGGCTAAAACGTTTTGACATTAAACGAGGTTCAAGTGGAGTAGTACGCATGAGACGGCGGAGTAAGAGAGTGTACAACCAGCAAGCTAAGGGACCACCAACATCCTTACCCTGCCCCATTGTCTGAGAGAGAATGAGCACCTATTGGTATGCCCGGGGTGCAGTGACGTAGATTCTTAGTAAAAAACACATAAATATGTTAATAGACTGACCTGGCAGCTTTGACATTTAGAAATCTTACTGGCCTTGTGCATAGTTCTATTTGATGACACACTTCTCTGCGCATCTGAACCCTATAGATCGTGTGTGGGCTTAAGTCAAAGGACAAGTTGCCGAACAGAACAAAACATTTACAACGGGTGATGTTGAAGTGCTGACACGTGAGTACCCTTCGAAAATAGACATTCAGTTCTGGAAGAAGTGTGTTGAACATGTGCTCTGGGAAGAAAACCCGTACTGGCAACGAGATGGATTACAATTTGTCCAGACAGTAACAATTATCAACCACTTTGAATCGGTAGTATCAAAATGATTAACATCATCTTTTGTGGACATACTGATTACCAGACTTGGATGAAATAAAGTATGTTTATCAAAACAAATAGGTGTGCATACAATGACAACAAATACATTTCAATATTCAATTGCTTTAAGCAACATAAAATTAGCTGCGCAGTTGATTCAACCTTTGGGTCTAATGGTGACCGAAGGCCTATACTAACTGTTGCATATTGGTGTCATTTTTACGATTGGACATATAGGGCAACACAAACAATACATTTATTTATTAAGACATTAAGGAGACACGCCTATGAACAAAATGCGACGAGAAATTAAGCTGCATACTGTAAAATCTTAAATTTAATGCCATTTCTTTGCAATAGTTCTAAACCATCAGAATAATTCGCCGATGTGCAAATGTCGTAACAAATATGGACTAAATAATATCAATGTTTTAGCGGCATGGATATTCTAGAACTGCGTGGGTACCCACCCAACGGTCTTCAAACTGCTATAGGGTGCGGAGTTGTCGGTTTGCAGAAGACATTTTATCGTGTCGTTTTCTTCTCTGGCCTGACCCTGGAAATTCGAGACTTCAGCTTAGCCAGCAGCGCAATCTAACGATCATAGATAATGGTTTGTCCAGGTTCAGGAAATCAAGAAAGAATTACCCCTTTTCCATCGCAAAGGACATGACACAACACGTTAACTGCTTAGATCTGGGTCTTGACTTTTTAGCTTCATGGACAATTCAGATGTCGCCACTCCATGGACTTCCGTTTTGACTCAGGATCGTAGTGGTGGCACCACGTCTCATCACCAGTAATAACGCAGTCCAGGACATTGTCCCCTGCCTTCTCTTAATGGCTAAAGAGTTTATGACAATTTACATGCCATGTTTCTTCTGCTCATGTGTGAGCATTCGTGGGACCCATATGGCGTAAAATGTGTGATATTCGAACGTTGCCCCAATAGTTTTCAACGCATTAAAGCCGATTTCCAGTTCCGAAGACAGTTCCATGGTTGGAATCCTCTATTTGTGCTGATGGGCTGATTGAGATGTTCTTCATTGCGTTGTGTGACAGATGTGCAATGGCCGTACGGAACGTTGCTTGTCATTCAAGTCTCTTTCGTCCCTGATGAAACGCATAACCCATCACATCATTGTGCTAACATTCACTGTTTGATTTCCGTAAACGTTCAGCAAGTGTCGATGAATGTCAATTTGTGCAACATTTTCCACATTGAGGAATTCAATAACACAAGATTGCAGTTTTCCAAACAAGACTACGCAGGATCTACAAAGGTTGCCAGCCAATACGCTTCGATGTATCAGCAATACCTACTGAATTCAACATCAAAGTAGAAAACAAATTTGAGGCGTTGCTTGCTATACAGGTAGAGATGACATCTGAGGAGTTGACATCGTACGCAAGGGAGATTTTGATCTCGACAGCAAAAGAAATGATTCCAAAGATATTGCACAAGACACAGAGCTATATAACAGACGAAACACAGAAACTCATTGCAGAAAGACAACAATTAAAACAACTGGGAAGTAAGGGGACCAACACAGCATATAAAAACTGCGCAAGAAAAGTAAGAAGAGAAATAAGAAAAGATAAAAGAAGATACATAGTAGAAACATGTAAGGATATAGAAAACCTACAACAACAAGGCAAAGAAAGAGATGCATTCAAAGCAATAAGAACACTGACAAGGGAATTCCGTCCGGTTCCACATGTCATAAATGACGAAGAGGATAACACACTAACAGAAACCAAAGACATACTGAATAGATGGAGAGAGTACTGCAGAACCATGTATGGAGACAGCACAAAGCGCTCAGTTACAATCCTACCAAAGGATGAGAAAGAACCTGAACCAACATTGGAAGAAGTACGCTCTGCAATTAAAAGCCTGAAAAAGGGAAAGTCCCCAGGATGCGATGATATCCCAGCAGAGCTAATACAAGCAGGAGGAGAGGCATGTGCTCGAGTCTACCACAAGCTGTGTAAACAGATATGGCACAGTGCAGAATGGCCAGAAGCATGGAAGAAATCAATTTATATTCCCCTCCCAAAAAAAGGCAACCTGAAGCTGTGCACGAACTAACGAACTATCGCACTGATCAGCCATGCTAGCAAGATACTCCTGCGAATCCTATTAAGAAGGATAGAGAAAAGGTTTGAATCTGAAATCCACGCAGTCCAGGCAGGTTTTAGGAAAGACAGAGGGACCCGGGACCACATATTCAATTTAAGGAATATCTATGAAAAATGTAGAGAGTTTAATGTAGACCTGTACACATGTTTCATTGATTACACTAAGGCCTTTGACACGGTAAAACATCAAAATCTGTGGAGAATCATGAAGGAAATGGGGTTTCCTTTGCATATAGTCCATCTCATTGAAACATTATACCAAGATCAACAAGCCGCTGTCCGAGTATCTGGGCAAACATCAGATTGGTTTGCAGTACAAAAGGGAGTCCGACAGGGATGTATACTCTCACCTTATCTGTACAACATATATGCGGAATGTATAATGAGAAATGTGCGAGAAGATGAGAACATTGAAAGTTTCGACCCATTTACGATTGGGGGGTACGAGATTCCAGAGTTACGATATGCAGATGACACAGTGATACTATCAAGAAGTGCGGAAGGGCTAGAGCAGCTACTTTCAGCCGTTAATGGACATAGTAAAGATCAAAATCTGTTCATAAACATAAACAAAACAAAGATAATGACCACCGATAAAACACAATGTCAGCATACATTTACAGTGGGTGGTGAGGAAATAGATCAGGTTACACATTTTGAATATCTGGGCTCTAGAATCGACAAAAATGGTGACTGCTCGAAAGAAATCAGAAGAAGACTAGCTATGGCAATGCAGAGACTGAACAGCCTGAAGAAATTATGGCAGCGCACCAACAAAACGATAAAAGTAAAAGTCTTGAGAGCCTGTGTTTTTCCTGTGGCAGCTTATGGCTGTGAAGCATGGACGATTACCAAAACTTCTAGACAAAGAATCGAATCCTTCGAGTCAAAATGTTACAGAAAGATCCTCAGAATACCCTGGACAGAGAAAAGAACAAATGTAGACATTCGGCAAGAGTTGAGCATAGAGGAGAACTGGTTTATCAATTCCATTTTGGCTAGAAAATGCAAATACTTTGGTCACATCAAGAGACACAACGGTCTTGAGAAGACGGTGATGGAAGGTATGGTGCCAGACAAAAGAGGAAGGGGTAGACCAAGAAGACGATGGCACCACGATATCCAGGAGTGCCTGAGTATGACAGTGGCGGAAGCTGGAGTTTTGGCAAGGGAACGAGTTTCTTTCAGACAGACTGTGATGGAAGCGACGTTCTACAAAGGACATGCTACATGATGTGGGCTGATTGAGATGTTCTTCATTGCGTTGTGTGACAGATGTGCATGGGCCGTACGGAACGTGGCTTGTCATTCAAGTCTCTTTCGTCCCTGATGAAACGCATAACCCATCACATCATTGTGCTAACATTCACTGTTTGATTTCCGTAAACGTTCAGCAAGTGTCGATGAATGTCAATTTGTGCAACATTTTCCACATTGAGGAATTCAATAACACAAGTCTGTTTATAACGCACTTCCATGACAGACACCATTTTGTCAGAATGCTCTTCCACTGCCAACTGTCGAACGGAAACAAAATGTACCGAATATTGGCGGGAGGGTTCAAACTTACATAACACACTGTCAAAATCCGTCCCTGACGTCGTGGGACGTCATAATAAAATAGGAGACATTACTTTCAGAGCTCCCCTGGTACTATCACTCATACTACCATTACTACTGCTACTAATACTGTTACTACAGCAAGCGCTACTACTACTACTACTACTACTACTACTACTACTACTATTGCTACTACTACTATTACTAGTATTACTACTAGTTCTACGTGCTAATACTGTTTCTTCTACTGAAACGATTATTACTACTATTACTAATGCGACTAATATTGCTGCTGATGCTACTACTACTACTTCTACTACTAATCCTACTACTACTACTTCTACTACTAATCCTACTACTACTACTTCTACTACTACTACTTCTACTACTACTTCTACTACTAATCCTACTACTACTACTTCTACTACTAATCCTACTACTACTACTTTTACTACCAATCCTGCTACTACTACTTCTACTACTAATCCTACTACTACTACTTCTACTACTAATCCTACTACTACTACTTCTACTAACACCAACTTTATATAATTAATTTGGTCGAAAGCTAAATACACAACCATCTTTGGACGTATTTTACAAACCTACTTTCCAGCCAGGTATCATTTGACGTAAAAGGTGGTCCCATAAACTGATGTATGGGATGATATGTTAGAAAGTGCACTGTACAAGACTAGTTTGTTAAAAAGTGGGATGATCAGATCACGCAAATGCTGTTTTTTTTTCTTTCCCAAATAATAAGAGCAGGTCACAATTATAAAAGGGTTGACTGGAGCGAGGGGGTAAAGAAAATAATTCAGTACCTACGTTTTGCTATCCATTCTATATTCAACATACACCATATTTAAGGGAACTGTATTCATCTGGGATGTATGAACATCAATCACACCACCTGTCACACCATCTATCACACCACTTATCACACCATATAACACACCATTTGTCACAACACATATCGCCCCACCTATGCCACCATATATCACACTATCTTTCACACCATCTATCATACCACATATCACCCCACCTATTCCACAATCTAGCACACTCCCTATCAACACCATATATCAAATGAAATATATCACACCGTCTTTCCCACCATCTATTACACCACATATCACACCCCCTATCACACCATCTGTCACAACATATATTGCCCCACCTATGCCCCCATATATCACTACAACCTATCACACCATCTATCATACCACATATCACCCCACCTATTCCACAATTTAGCACACTCCCTTTCAACACCATATATCACACTATCTTTCACACCATCCATCATACCACCTGTCACACCATCCATCACACCACCAATCACACCATCCATCACACCATGTATCACACCACCTATCCCACCACGTATCAGCACCATACATCACACCATCTTTCACATCACCTATCACACCATCTATAACACCATATTTCACACTATTTGTCACACCATCTATAGCACCATCGATAGCACCATATGTCACACCATATATCACATTATCTTTAGCACCATATGTCACACCACGTACCCCATAACATATCATACAATATATCACACCATCTATCCTACATCTATCACAAATTGTACGGCTGTTACCGGGCCTCGAATGGGGAGCAAGAATAATAGCACTAAATTATTACTTTACTTAACGTCTTTATACTGGTTTAGAAGACCCTGTGGAGTCTGTATACAACCAGTTACATTTACATCACCTTGCTCTAAAAGCTATGCGCATCTAGTTTATTCTTAAATGCATTAACTATCCCCGTCTCCACTACATCCCCTGGCAATGCATTCCAAGCAGACACCACTCTCTGACAAACAAAATATTTCCTAATATCTAATCTGGACCTCTCTTTAGTCAGCTTGTAGCTATGCCCTCTTGTTATTGTGGGTGGCTGCATTTAAAAAAAAACTTGTTATAGTCTAATTTATCAATTCCTCTGATCATCTTATAAACCTGTATCAAGTCACCACGAATTCTTCTCTCTTCGAGACACTGTAGGCCGGTTATTCTGAGTCGTTCTTCATAACTGTAATTCTGGAATCCAACTATCATCTTTGTCGCTCTTTTTTGTATTCTTTCCAGCATGTTTATATCTCCTCTACGATAAGGACTCCACACCTGTGAACAGTACTTCAATCTAGGTCTAACTAAAGCGTTATACAGTTTTGACTATCACTTTCTTGCTCCTATGTTTAATATTTCTTTTTATCATACCTAAAATTGCATTTGCCCTTTTCACTGCTACCTTAACTTGCTCACTCACCTTTCCTGTATGATCTATTATAACCCATAGGTCCCTTTCCTTATCTATCTTTCTAATATTGTTCTCTCCCATTCTGAAATTATGTACCTTATTGGATCTACCCATGTGGATGACTGTACATTTATCTACATTAAACACCATTTGCCAGCTTACAGACCACTCTTGAATTTTGTATAAATCCGACCTCAATATATCCATTTCGGCTTTAGATGAGACACTACTGCATAGTTTTGTGTCATCGGCAAATTTTGCAATCATGTATCCCATATCAATGTCCAAATCATTTATATATATATATATATATATATATATATATATATATATATATATATATATATATATATATATATATATATATATCAAGAACAAAAGGGTCCCAAAACCGAGCCCTGCGGCACGCCACTTTTCACTTCACACCACTCAGAGTACTCCTTATTTATGCCCACCCTCTGCCTTCTTCCCGTTAACCAATTTTCAATCCATTTGGCAACTTCCCCACCTATTCCATGTGATTTTAACTTTCGAAATAATCTTTGATGAGGTACTCTATCAAAGGCCTTCGCAAAATCTAGATAAATAACGTCCACTGGCTCCCCTTCATCTATGATTTTAGTAACCTCCTCCATGAATTCTAATAAATTTGTTAAGCATGATCTCCCTCTAGTAAACCCATGCTGACTATTTATAATTAGATTAAATTTGCTACAAATGACAATGCTCTGCTACGGTAATCCTGCTAAGCCCGAGAGGAGCCGCAGACATTTTGGTTCACGTACTAGGCGGATAAGCCAACGGTTCGAGGTGAGGGATTACGGCCGAACGCCTCTAGGCCAAAAATCCCGCCTAAAAGCAGCCCAGCACAAATGCAAAGGGAGGCTTCGACATGGTGGGGACCTCAGGGTCACGCTCCAGCCCCGCCCGGTCAAGCCGCAGAATGAGGTCTCTGCCGTCCGCTGATAAAAGCGGGCGGGAAGCTGCTCGATATTCACCCCATACGGCGATGAGGAATGAAATCATTTGTAGAAGACTTAGTTCTCGGTCGGGTACCCTAAGCAGTAGATCAGCTACCTCACTGCGAACTGCTGAGACTCAACCCTTGACCATGTCTGCTCCCTAGGCGGACAACATCTCCGTGCAAGACTAGGCTTGTCACCTGGTCAAATGCACTATTTCGAGAGGAATCACAGGTCGCTGACATTTGGTTCACGTGCTTGGCTGATAAGCTACCATCTGAGGGATTACGGCCGAACGCCTCTAAGCCAGAATCCCGCCCAAAATCTCAGCACCGCTGAGATGGGAGGCTACGACATGGCTGGGGCTTGTGTCCCGGCCCGATCGAGCCGCAGGAATGCACCTGGTAAAATGCACTCCTTCCTCGCTCTTTGCATCTGTCTGCTATCAGTCATTCCAATGGACGCAGAAGAGATGCAGTCCAGCGGACACTGCCCCTCCTGTCCTATGGTGGCAAGCTCCCGGGTGGCGGGGAATGCTAGGCGTACTATCACTGCAGATGAGCCGAGAAAATAGAGCGAGCAAAAAGATACCTCACTCATATGCATATGCTACGTTTCTGGCAGGACGTGACGATCCTGGGAAAAAGTCACACTGGACTGCCTCTCTTCCGGGATAGTACAAACTAGTACATAGTCCATCATATCATTTCCAAACGCTATAGACACGAGTAGGGAAGACTCGATAGTCCTGCAAGACAACTTCCCAAGAGAGACAACTCTGACCAAAAACAACTGCTGCCTTGCAGTTAAGCTGGGGACAGCCAAAGGCTAAGGAGGGCAACCCTACAGAAACGCATGTTGAAATCGGATGCACTGAGCCACTGGCTAACAAATTAAATCAGTGCAACGTAAATATCGCTGTAAACAGCGTACGAAGAAGAAGAAGAGGATTAAATTTGTCTAAATGCATTACAATGTTTTATTTGATTATTGACTCTAACAATTTACAGACTATGCTCGTTAAACTCACTGGTCTAATTCGTTTGAACCGATTTTTTGCCTGTTTTGTTAATAAGGGGGATCACTCCTGCATTCCAGGAATATTTTAAGAGGCGTTTAGGAAAGGTAATACATAGTGCTGGCTTCTCCATGATATAGACAAGTCAAAGATTGATAGCTTGGGATGCATTTGTTGACGTCGTATGCTCCATAGGGAGCAGAACATGTGTTTACGAATTAACTCATTGCCTAACTAAAGAGAATGTTGAGACAGAACCGTTGTAACCGTGTAAGACACGTCGCGATAATTAAACTGGCGCCGGTCTGGTTTAACGTGCTGAAAACTGATAGCACGACGCCGGGGTTAAAAGTCGAATGATAAACCGGGTGTTAGATAACACAATTGTTCCTAGAAATGGCCAACCATTATCACCGCAAACACTTAGAAACCAACCAGGAAGTTGTTGAACTGGTCTTAATTACCGATCCAGCGACGTTACCACGACAGAAAGGGCCCACGGGCACAAATCAACAACAAAAAAATGAACATATAACTGACTTTCCCATTCAAACCAAAAGACTACAGCTATACACGAGAATTTACGTTTGTGTTAACTCCAATGACACCAAACGTATAATGATTACTTGACTCACCTAACCACGGCAAAAGACAAAGCGTGATGTTGATAATGTCGATGGAATGTCTGTTTATGACGACTATTTTTTGGGGCCCGTCTTCCAGTGCTGCACACGTAATGGACCTTGTCAAGTCATGCATTAGGAAGACCACTGCATCTACCAAGATATAAGCGGTTTACCTGCGTAAGAAGAATCATCAGTTTAAAAAAATAGAACTAGGAACATTATACGATGGACACAAGATGACAATCCAGTGATGACGCATATTGCACAGTAAATCCTCATTAGGCCTGTGTGGTGATAATACATAAGCATTGCAGAACGTACTCAAACAAGCCAGTGACAAGACACGAACTGTACACAAAGTACTCAATAAGTACAGCGCAGTTGGAAATAAATAGAAACTGACATTACATAAATTATCCAAGCAGCACTAGTAGTAGTTGCAGTAGTAGTTGTAGTAGTAGTAGTAGTAGTAGTAGTAGTAGTAGTAGTAGTAGTAGTATTGGTAATAACATAAGTAAAAGTAATACTAGTAATAGCAGTAGTAGTAGTAGTAGTAGTAGTAGTAGTAGTAGTAGTAATAGTAGTTGAAGTTGTATTAGTAGTAATTGCAGATGCATAAGTATTCAATGAAAGTGTAGTAGTAGTAGTAGTAGTAGTAGTAGTAGTAGTAGTAGTAGTAGTAGTAGTAGTAGTAATAATAATATCGCAATATATGCTTCTCACGAAAGTTCTTGTATGACAACACTATCGTCTAATTCAATCATGTAATATTTAGATTTCTATTTTCGGAGAGCAGGCTTCTTTAAGAGTTTTAGTTCTGATAACCTGGATATTTCAGACTAAAACGTCTTCCTATTTCTAGACCGGCAGGTGGTGTGAAGAGATATAACTCCTTTGCCGGACTCAAAATTACTAAATTTGCATTAACCGGGAAATTGTGATCATTTTTCTGCAAGTCATTATTGTGAGATGGATAAATTCGCACATTTTACAATTGTCAGGTGAATATTTATTTTATTTCATTAAATTGATGGGCACTTATTTGTTCTAGGCTATATAGTTTAGTCATGTATGCGCCCTTTTTAACTTTGACAAAAGTACGGGAACTAGAAAAATAAACAAAATTAACACAGAATAAAAATATTGTAAGTGTCACAATGTCGATTTCCACCACGTTGGCCAGGCTGATGTAGCATTTATGTTTCCAGAATGTCGATTTGAAGGTGAGGTGGGTGTCTTGGTCAGTGTGTTTTACTTGATTGTGATAATAGTTTTCGCTCACGAAGAGTAATTATGAGAATGGCACGTGAGTTCAAGATGTCGAATTACACGTTTACGAGATACGTGCTATTGGCCTAGATTGTCATAGGTCTAGTGTCTCACATCAAATGGGCAAGGTTCGCTTATAAATAGCAGCAAAATCAAGTTCACACAGAGGTAAAAGAGCACCATACTTATACAGTTAGGGAAAGTAATGTGGTCACTTAACCACTAGCCCACGCAGCCAAACAACTCCCCCCCCCCCCCCGACGCTAAAGATAATATGGATAATAAATAAAGATCTAGGCTGCAACGTTGTAATAAGAATTATCAAATGTTACATGTACTCAGTTCAACTGTATGGTGCTAGAACTTAAAAAGGAGTAAGCAGTTAGAAGATAGAATAGAGTCCCTGGATATGGAAATGTCGAAAAGAATGGGTCGCTTTTCATGGAAACAAAAGCTTACATATGTGGAGCTCTTTGAGAAACTAGGGTTTAAAAGAGAATTCCTGAAAGATAGGGTGGGCAAGACTGTTTGGTTCACTTAATTACTTGTGACGAAATATTGGTGCCATCGTCTTCTTGGTCTACACCGTCCTCTTTTGCCTGGCACCATACCTTTCATCACCGTTTCTTTCGAGCAGTCGCCATTTTTGTCAATTCTGGAGCCCAGATATTCAAAATGTGTGACCTGATCTATTTCCAAACCACCCACTGTAAATGTATGCTGACATTGTGACACTATCAACAACCTATAGTATATAAACATTTTGAGTGATGTGCATAACCGTCTACGGAAAAAAAACGGTCTAGTTTGATCACAAAGGGCTTCATGCTCCTGCAAGATAACGCGTGACTTCGTTCACCGCTCTATGTGGCATCTGCAGCAACACGTCTGGCAGGTTCTGCCAACAACCTGACAGCCCAGACATCACTCCAATCGTTTTCCAGCTGATTGAACCCCTAAAATAATCCCTGGGGGGGTCAACATTTCAGCACTGATGACGAGGTGAAACAGCATGTCCTGGGTTGGTTCAGTCATACTGACAAATCTTTATACGCTGAAGCTGTTTAAGCATTATTTAAACTCTGGTATAAGTGCATAAGCGTTGTAGGCAAGTATAAAAAAAATAATACATTTTGACTACTTTAATAAAGTTTGTTCCCGGTTTAACTTGAACGCCTCTCGTATAGTCAACCGAGAAAACATACATGTTGTCAACATTAAAAGACATGACACTCTCGTTCAGACCATACTGAAGGAAGGGTTGAAATGCAGTGGAGAAAGCTCGAGGTAGACAGCTTTACATTCTGGAAGACAAAACCAAACGTTGGACGAGCAGCATCCTGTCTGTGTGTACCACCAGTGCGAGATTTATATAGTGATTGAGGTCCATTACAGCCAAACCTTCAATATGAAGACGACACTTTAAATTGTAAATTGAATTGAATTGTGAATTGAATTTAAATGAGTCGCACCATGAATGATATTACCCGTCGACCATATCTGCAAAGAGAGAACCCTCACATTCACTAGTAAATAGTTCATTTCAAACAAAATGAAACAATAATCTTGAAGGCTTAGAATCACTTTCATTTTCCTGAGACAAACGAACTAATAACAGCTTTTGAGAACCACTTAATGCTATCATGAATGGCCATATCTAGGTTTTATCTAGACTAAATATAGTTTAAGCCTGAACTTATCTATAACTTACCAAAATTATTATCACTAATGTTTTTTCTTATTGTTGAGGTCCACAGATATGGTATCTAGGACTCTGAAATATAGGCCGCGCGCTCCTACAGCCGAACGTACTTTTCTGAAAAGAATTTTATTTCAGATCAGATAGAAAGACATCTATAGCAGTGTATACTAACCTTTTTACAAATGCTCACTAGTGAAAATTGGAAAAAAGGCTTCCCGGACCGGTGAAAATAGGAACTAGTTTTCGCGGATAGGTGAAAATATTGAACAATGGATGTGGAAAGATAAAAATGGTGCAATTTTCGTGGACAGCTGAAAATATAGAACAGTTTTCTCAGGCTGCTCCGACAAAATAAAAACCATTATTTATTTACTATTGTTTGTATTTATTCTTTAATCTAATATTACGAATTGAAAATCCCATAGTTATTTTTACAACACATAACACAAGAAATAATTTGCTTTTAGAAAAACACCAAAATGGTATCTGCTAATTAATGTCTAAAACGTCTGTCAGTTTCCGCTTGATCTAGTTTATGTTTCTCAATATTTGTAGACCTAGTCCTGGACGCAAAACGACCTCACATACTTTGATAAACATACACGCAATATATAGATGAGCTTATGTGCACGAAAAGTACATAACTTGGGTAATTGACGTCAGTTGAGTTTTTAAACTAGCCAAATACTTCAAGATCGCGGTTAATGGGGATAACTGTTATAACTTTTATACAGTCAGGCAGGAAACCTCCACTGTGGACTGACATAGGCTGGCGGACCGGTTAGGAAACTATAATCTATATTACTGTTCCAAACATGGGTTTAGTGAAAAGTCTAGCCAGGACCTAGGAACCAAACGTATTACATTTACTTATTTATTCTTCACATTGTTCACAATAAATGTAAATATTCACAATCCGCTTACCAATCTTTCTATTATTGCACGATTTTAAAATGTTGGTTTGAAGTTTGTGATAACGAATTCTAGAAATGCCTGCTCATGTGCATTAATTTCAGCTCGTGATATGAAAAAAAGATGATTGGCAAGTGTAAGTTTTCATTGGTTTCTGGGGCTGGCAAAAAGGTTGGTTGGCAAGTGTAAGTTTTCCCTCTGTTTCTGGGAGTGGTAAAAAGGGTGGTTGGCAATAGTAAGTTTTCCCTCTCTTTCTGGGGATGGCAAAAAGGATGAGAACCGCTGGCCTGATTATGCCAGTTTGACTTTGCAGAATCTTGTTGTTTGGGGGAAGATGTTTCCACATGTTAACCTCTTTCAACCGACTCGTTTACTGGAGAGGAAACCAACGTGTGTTCAGGCAAAACGTACTGATCAAACATGTTAGTCAGGGTCAGGCTAAACAAATTGATTAAACATGTTAGTCGGGGTCAGGTAAAACCTACCGATCAAACATGTTAGTCAGGGCCAGGCAAAACATACTGATCAAACATGTTAGTCAGGGTCAGGCTAAACATACTGATCAAACATGTTAGTCAGGGTCTGGCTAAACAAACTGATCAAACATGTTAGTCGGGGTCAGACAAAACATACCGATCAAACATGTTAGTCGGGACCAGTCAAAACATACTGATCAAACATGTTAGTCAGAGGAAGGTTAAACATACTGACAAAACATGTTAGTCGGGTAATGCTGAACATACTGATAAAATATGTTAGTCGGGGCAAAGCAAAATATACTGTCCAAGATCCCCACCTCGACTGTCTGGAAACGGACTGTTTTCATGGTAGCATGTCTAAAGAGGTGATGGGTGGACGTGATCCCAGTAGTAGTGAGCAGCACGCAGATGATGCCTAGCATATCAGGTAGTAGTGAAAAGGGCAAAAACATTGTTAGGTATTCTTCTTCTTCTGCGTACGCAGTCAGACAGTAACCATTATTTTTTCGAAAAAAGCGGCGGTCATCCTGAGGCTGTCGCCACTGCCATAGAGCTTGTCTTGCAGTTCCACTGGTGATGGCCACATCTGCTCTCTCTGATCCTCGTATGTCGGGCAGTTCTGCAGCAGATGTTCAGCGGTCATTTTACCAGTACCGCACGGGCATTCGTCGGTACACCCTATCTTCAATTTGTTGAATAGGTGGTACCTCAGTCTATTGTGGCCAGTGCGAAGTCTGAAGACGACGACCTGCTCTCTTTGGTTCAACTGGTAATAGGCATCGTTTTTGGTGTAACCAGTATGTTCGGTTTCCCATTTGGTCATGTATCTGGCTTTGATAAGCCGTTTTGACTCTTCGTACGTCATGCTAGTATCTGTTTGTGGTAGTCTTGCACCTTCTTTTGCCAGTCTGTCTGCCTCCTCGTTGCCTTAGATGTTGCAGTGTGATGGGACCCACTGTACCACTACCCTTTTTGGTGCGGACTGCTGGCACAGTTTGCAGAGTGCTGCTCTTAAGTCATTAAGCTCAGTATTTTTCTGGCTTTTTAGCGCTGTGATTACGGCGAGAGCATCTGTAAGCAGGACTATATGGCTTTCATTTTCACTGTGTGTCACCATTTCTTCCACTGCCGCCCTCAGTGCCTCTGCCTCCGCTCTGAAATTGCGTGTGTACTTACCAGTAGCGAATGACAGTGTTATTTGTCTGCCATTTGGTAGGTTCAGGAATGCTCCTGCCCCTCCGTTCTGTGTAGTATTTGTTACAGAACCGTCGGTGTATGCAAGGGTCCAGTCCATGCTTGGGTAGCTTTTCGTTATGAAGCTTAGGGTAGTATCTCTCCTTTATTTTTCAGTCTGGCAGTTTTTGTTTGCAATACCTGGTATATTTTCTACCACCTCTGGAAATATATCCTGCCTCCAGGTAGGTTTTCGTACAGAAGTGATGGGTTTTGGTGTTGTTAGTGCGTTTATGGGATCTTCGTGCATCTTCGCTTTGGCTATTTCTGCAAAGTTTCTCAGCTTTAGTTTCCCATTTCCCAAATTGTTTAGTCTCTGGTGCATTGGATGGTCGGTCAGTCTTCGGAGTTTCTCTGACTGCAGCTGGGCTCTGCAGTCGCTTCTATCGGTCATGGATTGCAGTTTTGTAATCTTTTCAAGTTCTACAATTGGCGTTGACTTCATGCCACCTGTTATAATTCTCATGGCTTGGTTTTGAAGTTTGCTATCTTTATCGAAGTTCGCCTTCGCTGCTGTTGTCCATGCCGCAATGCCATACTCGAGAACTGGTCTCACTCTTCCAGTGTACAGTTTCTTTAGTATGCCTTCGTCTGCTCCCCAGCTTGTGCCAGCAAGTTTCCTCATGATTGCCATTCTTTCTCTGGCTTTCATTCGGTTTCTTTCAATCTGACTTTTCCATGTCATGCGCCGATCAAATGTGACTCCCAGATAGGTTGGGTTGTCGTTTGGCTGCAGGATTTTGCCATTTAGACTTAATTTGGTACTTTGGGGTTTTAATGAAAGCGAGAATATTGTGCATGTGGTTTTCTCCTCGTTTATTTTCACCAGCCATGAGTTCGCCCACTCTTCCAGCGATGTTAGGGCCGTCTGCATCCGATTTCTTGCTATGGTGAGATTCTTTTCAGAGGTCCACATAGCCAGATCGTCTGCAAACATTGAGCTATGGACTCTTCTTGGTATATTCTCTGTAATATCTTTTATATATACCAGGAAGAGTGTGGGTGACAGTACTCCCCCTTGGGGTACTCCCTGCTCGAGTGTCACCTTTTTGCTCATCTGCCCTTGTACTTGGACTCTGGCCGTTCTTTGTTTGAGGTAGTGGTTGATCCACTTGTACATTTTCCCACAAACATCACTTCTTCTTAGCTTGACTCTAAGTCCATCTTTCCAGACTTTGTCAAATGCCTTTTCCAGATCCACCCAAACAGCTACTGTGTGTTTCTGTGCCTGGTAGGCATCTTCTATCTCCTGGGCTATGAGGATGACCTGGTCCTCAGTGGATCTGTGCTGTCTAAAGCCGGCTTGCTGTGGAATTAGTATTCGTTTTTCTTCCAGATTCCACATCAGTCTGGTGTTTATCATCCGTTCCATCAGCTTGCCGACACAGCTCAGTAGGCGTATGGGCCTGTATCCATTTGGATCTATTTTGTCCTTTTCTGTTTTTGGTACTGGTACCAGTATTGCGTCTTTCCATGCCTGTGGTACAATTCCCCTTTTCCAGCTTTGGTTCAGGACCGATAGCAGTTTCCTCTTCGCTGTTTGGCCCAGCCCCATCAGCATTTCGTTTGTTATCCCGTCTTTTCCGGGAGATTTCCTTTTCTTTAGTGTTCTCATAGCCTCTTCCATTTCGCGCATTGTTAATTTGGCCATCATGTGCTCTTCAGGTGCCGTATTCATGTTTTCGTGCCCCTTTAGCTCTTCGCTAATGTCTGTATGCTTATCTGCAGGGACCTCGATGTGGTTTGCTCTGGCATAGTGATCGACAAAGGCGTTTGCGGCTGTCTTACCTGTGATCAAGTTCTCGCCCTGCTTGATAGTAATTTGTTTATTTGACGGGGTTTCGTCGTTCATGGCTCTGACTAGCTTCCATAGCTTGTTCCCGTCTTTGTCCAGGTTTAGAATTTCCGTTTTATTTTTCCAGCTTTCTCTTGCTGTTTGCTTGAGAGTGTGTTTGTACTTCGCCGTGGCGGCTTTGAGGGCGATGTTTGCCTCCATGGATTTTTCTCGCTCTGCCATGTTCCTAGCATTTGTTACTGCATCTTCCACTTTCTGCAACTCATCATTCCAGTAGGGCTTATAGTTTTTCCTAGCTCCTCTTGGGATGGTTTCAGTGACGGTTTGCATTATTGCCTTGCTTAGGCTTTCCACCATGGGCTTCATTTTGGTGTTACGTGTGTTGATGGTTTCACACAGCCCATATTATCTGTCAGGATTGCAAATCTGTCCCAGTCGGCTCGTTTGTAATTCCAACGTGGGAGCGGTTTTGTTTCCTGTGGGCCTATTTCCATGTCAATGGTTAGCCTGATCGGCCTGTGGTCGCTACCTGCCAGTTGGTTTAGCACCTGGCGGTCTATTTTATGGTGTTTGTCCTGTGTGGAGAAGGCCAAATCTGGAGTCGAGGGGGTATGCCATGTTCTTGAATAAAAGCTAGGGCTATCCTCCGGCCTATTGATTAGGGAGAGATTTGCATCTATCTCCCAATCTTCCACTTCGTCATCTCTGCTGTCTGTGTCAGAGTATCCCCATCTCTCCGAGTGGCTGTTGAAATCTCCAACTACTATGCAGTTGGGGTCTCTGACCTCCCTACTCGAGAGCGATAGGTCTCTATTTGGTGGTCCGTACAGATTGAAAATGCGGAGCTTCGTCTCTTGAGCCATTATGTCAACTCCTACAATTTCTGCTTGTCCGGTGTGATTGACAGATACCGCGCTACTCGCTATGCAGTTTCTGGTTAGTATCAGGACCCCTCCTTTGTGGCCTTCTCTATCTAGACGGAAGGTCTAGTATCCTCTGATTGAGAATTTATGATTATTGTTCAGGTGCGTTTCCTGGATACATGCCACGTCAATCTTACCTTCATGCAGGTGATGTGTTAGGGAAAGTTTTTTGTTAATGACTCCCTCTGCATTCCACTGTAGTATTTTGAGGGTCTTGAGGTTTTGGTCAATAGAAGTTGCCCCATAGCCATGTGCCTTGACTCCACGACACATGGGTGGGTGACCACCAGTAGTCAAGGGTGGGCCCCTTCGAGGCGTGAGGCCCGGCACTATCGCTGCCTGGCGGGACTCCGCAGGATGAGCGCCTTGCGTTTTTCTAATCGGTTGTACTGTCATCATGCTGCGATTTACGTTGCACTGTTTTGTTAGGCTTGCGGCCCCGTGCATCCGATTTCAACAGGCGTTTCTGTAGGGATGCCCTCCTTAGCCTTTGGCTGTCCCCAGCCTATCTGCAAGGCAGCAGTTGTTTATGATCAGAGTTGTCATTGTTAGGTATGATAAAAAGAAATATTAAATATAGGAGCGAGAAATTGATAGTCAAACTGTATAAAGCATTAGTTAGATCTAGATTGGAGAACTGTGTATATGTGTGGAGTCCTTATCACAGAGGGGATATAAACATGCTGTAAAAAATACAAAATACAAAAAAAGAGCGACAAAGATGATAGTGGGATTTCAGAATTACAGTTATGAGGAACGACTCAGAACAACAATGTGTATAGAAAAGTGAAGAGTTCGTGGTGACAATACAGGTTTATAAGATGATCATATGAATATTTAAATTAGACTATAACAAGTTTAGTTTTGTTTAAATTCAGTCACCACAAGAACAAGATGGCATACCTACAAATTAACTAAAGAGAGTTCCAGATTAAACATAAGGAAATATTTTTTTAGTCAGAGAGTGGTGAATGCTTGGGATACATTGCCACGGGAAGTAGTGGAGGCAGGGACAGTTAATGTATTTAAGAATAAATTGGATGCACATAGCTTTTAGAGCAAGATGATGTAAATGAAACTGGTTGTGTACAGACTCTGCAGGGTCTTCTAAACCAGTATAAAGACGTTAAGTTAAGTATTTCACACCTGTCTAGAGGAGCTCTGTCCTCTTTCATCAGCACCATCGTGATGTGAGGAAAGCTACTTCATCCCGCCACGTAACATATTTTTCATGCGCACAAAAAAAGTAAACCTACTCATTGTGGGCATTCTTCTTCGTTTTCGGTCGCTGTCAAACGTCTACATGTATTTTTTCAAAGAATGCAGCAGGCATCCTGTGGCTGTCGACACTGCCATAGAGCTTGTCTAGTGTTGCCACTGGTGATGTCCACATGTGCTTTTTATGGTTCTCGTATGTCGGGCAGTTTTGCAGCAGATGTTCAGCGTTCATTTCCCCGGTACCACAAGTACATTCGTCAGTGCCACCTATCTTCAGCTTGTTGAATAGGTGGTATCTCAGTCTGTTGTGGCCTGTGCGGAGTCTGAAGACCACGACCTGCTCTCTTCTGTTCAACTGGTAATAGGCATCGTTTTTTGTGTAGCCAGTATGTTCTGTTTCCCATTTGGCCATGTATCTGGCCCTAATAAGCCTTTTAGACTCTTCGTAGGTCACACTAGAATCTGGTTGTGGTAGTCTTGAACCTTCTTTTGCCAGTCTGTCTGCCTCCTCGTTGCCTTGGATGTTACAGTTGGATGGACCCATTGTACCACTATTCTTGTTGATGCGGACTGCTGGCATAGTTGACAAAGCACTGCTCTAAAATCATTAAGTTCTGTATTTTTCTGGCGTTTTAGTGCTGTGACTACGGCCAGGGCATCTGTAAACAGGACTATCTGGCTTTCATTACTTTTGCCTGTCAGCATTGCTTCTACCGCAGCCATCAGTGCCTCTGCCTCCGCTCTGAAATTGCTTGAGAATTTTCCAGTTGCCACTGACAGTGTTATTTTTTTGCCATTTGGTAGGCTCAGGAATACCCCTGCCCCTCCGTTCTGTGTTGTGTTTGTTACAGAACCGTAGGTGAATGCATGGGTCCAGTCCATGTTTGGGTAGTTGTCCGTTATGTACCTCAGGGTTATGTCTCTTCTTTCATTTTCAGTCTGTCTGTTCTTTTTTCCAATACCTGGTATATCTTCTGCCATCTCCGGAATGATATGCTGCTTCCAGGTAGGTTTGCGAACAGTAGGGATGGGCTTTGGTATTGTTACGGTGTTCATAGAGTCTTCGCTCATCTTTGCTTTGGCTATTTCTGCATAGTTTCTCCGCTTTAATTTCCCTTTTCCAAATCTATTTAGTCTCTGATGCATTGGATGGTCTGTCAGTCTTCTGAGTTTCTCTGCTTCCTGCTGGGCTCTGCAGTCTCTTCTGTCGGTCATGGATTGCAGATTTGTAATCTTTTCAAGTTCTACAATTGGTTGTGGGCATTCAACAACAGCAACAACCGTTTCTCACTTTCTTGATTTGCCTCTGAATGATGCTGTCAAATTCGAACATTTCGTAACCCATATAAGATGTATATAATGAATGTTCAACCGAGATTAGAGATAAACAGTAGCTGTTCAACCGAGATGACACTATTATACAAGCTATTCAACATACGAAAACTAGGCCTGGACGATACAATCTGCGCAAAACTCTTCACGCGGCCCCTGTGGAAGTCTTTAGAAAAGTAAATTAAGAAGATATCGGCATCAACGTAGAAGGAGAAATGTTCACCCACTTAAGGTCTGCTGACATCATAGTCCTCCCCAGTCGCAGCATCAGAGAAACTGAACAATGTCTCAACGAGCATTACTTCTTCTTCTTCTTCGTACGCTGTCGGATGTCAACTTGAATTTCTACGAAGAAAGCAGCGGTCATCCTGAGGCTGTCGACACTGCCATGGAGCTTGTCTAGTGTTGCCACTGGTGATGGCCACATCTGCTTCTGCTGGTCCTCGTACGTCGAGCAATTTTTCAGCAGACGTTAAGAGGTCATCTTCCCTGTACCACAGGTGCATTCGTCAGTTGCACCTATCTTCAGTTTGTTGAATAAATGGTACCTCAGTCTGTTGTGGCCAGTGCGAAGTCTGACGACCACGACCTGCTCTTTTCTGTTCAACTGGTAATAAGCATCAATTTTTGTTTAGCCATTATGCTATGTTTCCCATTTAGGTATGTAACTGGCCCTAATAACCCTTTTGGACTCTTCAAATGTCACACCAGCATTACGAAACAAGTGAAACACGTGTTATTGGAATTAACAGAAAGATAACCCAGTAAATATTGACCACTTTCTGTTCTCAAGAGAAACTACGTGAAAACGTGAATTCCAACCGTGTTCTTACGCCAAAAATGTATTAACTTCCCAACAATGAATGGTGAGATTACACATAGGATAACAGCAATACGGTTAAGCTACGATCTATATTTCAACAGACGAGAAACGACGATAGCTCATACTTTCAGCCAAAGTATAAAGCACGAATAACTTACGATAAGTACATACAGAGAAGCCTCATGTTTGCTCAAGAGGCAATAGTGCGAAGAACATTGACAGTTTCTCTATGGAATTGTATTCACAGCACAGAAATCAGGCGCAAAACCACTTTCAAGATAATCATAGATACTGCATTGTTAAAAAAATGCAGATAGACAATGCTTAAGGTGCGAATTTCCAACAAAATATGGACATAAATAGTGATCTACTGGTGGCCCTACATCGTTTAGCGCAAACACAGTCGTCCATCAACAACATGGCAAATAGCTTTAGCATTACTTCCATCTCTTGGTGAAAATAGCTCTTTGAGTTTAAACAGCACTAGGATATCTGGCCTTCTGAGACGCTGACTAGTGCTGTGGTTGAGCCCTCGTTTTGCATGGCAAAGGCACGTGGTTCAACTCCCGCTACTGGCAGCTCAAATCGACTCAGTTGAAAATGGGTACCTGGCTGACGGCAGCAAAGGAAAAAGACAGCGAGGAAAGGAACTGGCCACCCCTACCTAACAATGATGTATCAAAGTACAATGAAGCTGAAACATTTCACCCGAGTGGTCTGCCGAGGTCTTTAGTGTATGGCAAGGGCAAGATTAGCACCACTGTCTCACAGAGAGCATGTCGTAAGAGGCGACTAACTGTGTGACATGCCATAACACTGGCCATGATTAGTTGGTTTATCTAGGGCTGCATAGATGGCGTCTAACAGGCTGCGGGTCTACTTTGCTCTAGTGTTTAAGATGAGCTCGCATATCGGTTAACCATCCTCCGTAAGTGATTGTCCCAATGGAGTGGAGTATTAAGCTGCTCGAGCGTAGCCCGCAAGCAGGAAATCGTGGACCGGGGTCCTCCAGGTGGCTGTGCTATGCTTGGCTTAATCTGTGGGTCGCTCACTACTACGGAGATCACGTTGTAACTCACCTTGTTAGCCATAATGTTATCCTCGACAACAGCCCGTTTCCAGGACAACCAACGAGGAGGTCAGGTGAGGGTCTTGGCCAGTCTATTTCTCCTGGCCCTGGCTAATATTCTCTGATCAGTGTGTCTTGAACAACCATACGTTAGCCTCATCGTTCCTGACTCGCGTGGTATCGCTATAATTACTTTGAACATCATGCTATCATTATGATTACTTTGAGTCTCATGCTATCGCTATAGTTACTTTGAACATCATGCTATCATTATGATTACTTTGAGCATCATGCTATCATTATGATTACTTTGAGCATCATGCTATCGCTATAGTCACTTTGAGTATCATGCTATCGATTTCGTTACTTTGAGCATCATGCTATTGCTATCGTTACTTTGAGCATCGTGCTATCGCTATGATTACTTTGACTTTGAGCATCATGCTATCGCTATCGTTACTTTGGGCATCATGTTATCGCTATAGTCACTTTGATCATCATGCTATCGATATCGTTACTTTGAGCATCATGCTATTTCTATGATTACTTTGAGCATCATGTTATCCCTATAGTTACTTTGACTTTGAGCATCACGCTATCGCTATAGTTACTTTGACTTTGAGCATCATGCTATTGCTATCGTTACTTTGGGCATCATGTTATCGCTATAGTTACTTTGACTTTGAGCATCATGCTATCGCTATAGTTACTTTGAGCATCATGCTATCGTTATGACCTGGGACCTGCACAGGGGCAACTGCCCCTGTAGAAGTACAGGTCGACTAAGAACTAAGAACATTTCACCCCCGACGGCAGTGTCTACTTTTCGACTATCTTCACTTTCCCTCGCATTAGGTACTTGATTTGCCTGTTTTAATACTAGGATTGTAAAAGAAGGATTACATGCTTCGAATATTAACTTTCGGCTTTATCTTGTTGGCATGTTTTAAAGTAGATTTTGAGCAGTTCAGCTGAAAGTAACGAAAATGGAAGCTGACTCAGTAATAAACTCTGGTATCAAAGAAAGTCTAGCTATTCTGTTCGTCAGACATGTTCTATTCAGCTCTAGTTGATTTCACATTCTTCAAACAAGCAAATCTATGACACAAATCTATATTAACATACACATCATTCATATCGAGGGCTATTGTCACGCCTTAGTTAGCTTATTATCTTTGGCCTCGCCTAAGATCACATAACCAGTTCTTTTTGTATTAGTGTATGACACGTTATTCTGCAGCACGATTTTAGGTAATGCAAATGAAGCTTGCCGTCTTTGACACTTCTAATAAGCAGGATGTCCTGGTCTGCTCTTTAAGTATGCTTCAGTTTATGTGTTCCACATTCTCCATTCTTGGTAATTATGTAGGCAATACAATTCTTATATAATTATCACGCTATACATGTATGGTTCAAAGTAAGCATTTGTGTATGACAACGTTGAGAATAGTACGGCTGCCACACTGGGAGAATTTTTGCGATTAATAGTACTGTCTGACCCCTTTAGATAGAAGACTTTCCCACTAATGGATTGCCAGAGTTGTGAACCACACAGGACATACGCCTGACGAGAGTGAAGTATAGCCCCAAAGATAAAAGTAATGGAAATATCATTATCATCAGGTGCTCTGCCGGTTAACGTTGTCGAACATGGACCTCCATCCATTTCCATCACGTGTGTCGTTTATCAACTCTGTTGTTGATTATCGCCCATGCCTTCCTTTCTCAGGCTGTCCAGCATCTTCTCTCTCTGCCTTCCTCTCTCAGGCCAGCACCTTCTCTCTCTGCCTTCCTCTCTCATGCTGTCCAGCATCTTCTCTCTCTGCCTTCCTCTCTCATGCTGTCCAGCATCTTCTCTCTCTGCTTTCCTCTCTCATGCTGTCCAGCATCTTCTCTCTCTGCCTTCCTCTCTCATGCTGTCCAGCATCTTCTCTCTCGTCCTTCCTCTCTCAGGCTTTCCAGCATCTTCTCTCTCGTCCTTCCTCTCTCAGGCTGTCCAGCATCTTCTCTCTCGGCCTTCCTCTCTCAGGCTGTCCAGCATCTTCTCTCTCTGCCTTCCTCTCTCAGGCTGTCCAGCAATTTCTCTCTCTGCCTTCCTCTCTCAGGCCAGCATCTTCTCTCTCTGCCTTCCTCTCTCAGGCTGTCCAGCATCTTCTCTCTCGGCCTTCCTCTCTCAGGCCAACATCTTCTCTCTCTGCCTTCCTCTCTCAGGCTGTCCAGCATCTTCTCTCTCTGCCTTCCTCTCTCAGGCTGTCCAGCATCTTCTCTCTCGGCCTTCCTCTCTCAGGCCAGCATCTTCTCTCACTCTGCCTTCCTCTCTCAGGCTGTCCAGTATCTTCTCTCTCTGCCTTCCTCTCTCAGGCTGTCCAGCATCTTCTCTCTCTGCCTTCCTCTCTCAGGCTGTCCAGCATCTTCTCTCTCGGCCTTCCTCTCTCAGGCCAGCATCTTCTCTCTCGGCCTTCCTCTCTCAGGCCAGTATCTTCTCTCTCTGCCTTCCTCTCTCAGGCTGTCCAGCATCTTCTCTCTCTGCCTTCCTCTCTCAGGCTGTCCAGCATCTTCTCTCTCGGCCTTCCTCTCTCAGGCCAGCATCTTCTCTCTCGGCCTTCCTCTCTCAGGCCAGCATCTTCTCTCTCGGCCTTACTCTCTCAGGCCAGCATCTTCTCTCTCTGCCTTCCTCTCTCAGGCTTTCCAGCATCTTCTCTCTCGGCCTTCCTCTCTCAGGCTGTCCAGCATCTTCTCTCTCTGCCTTCCTCTCAGGCTGTCCTTCTCTCTATTGCCTTACTATGTCTTTCGTTCCTGCTATCTTTCATAATGTGCTCCATGCCGCCTATTCTTTTTTAACATGGCCGAAAAACGATGTTTGCCTTGTTCTGATCTTTGCAATGAGTTATGTTTGTGTTTATGTCTCTTCGAGTACTGTATCACTAGTCTCCCTTGCAGTCCATGGGATTCACATCATTATTCTGTACAAACACACTTCCGCTGCTTCCAAAGATATATGCGATTGCTTGACGATTGTCCATGATCTACTGTCATATGCCAGTAATGGTTCCATGATTTACTGCCATATGCCAGTACTGGTTCCACGTTGCATCACAGAATCATCTTTTTTAGTTCCAACGATTAGGTCTTATTGCACAATATTATCTTCATAGTCTTGAAGACCGATTTTGATTGGGCTATTCTGCATTGTATTTCGTAATTGCATCTTTCATTTGATGTTAAGTATGTACCAAGATATTTGAACGTGTTAACTTAAAACCATATATAATTCATTAATACAGGAGTGACGACAGTGTTTTCACGAGGATCAGAAGAAGAAGCACAAGAAACAGAAGAAGAAGAAGAAGAAGAAGAAGAAGAAGAAGAAAAAGAAGAAGAAGAAGAAGAAGAAGAAGAAGAAGAAGAAGAAGAAGAAGAACAACAACAACAACAATAACAACAACAACAACAAGAACAAGAAGAAGAAGTTGAAGAAGAAGAAGAAGAAGAAGAAGAAGAAGAAGAAGAAGAAGAAGAAGAAGAAGAAAAAGAAGAAGAAGAACAACAACAACAACAACAACAATAACAACAATATCAACAAGAACAAGAAGAAGAAGTAGAAGAAGAAGAAGAAGAAGAAGAAGAAGAAGAAGAAGAAGAAGAAGAAGAAGAAGAAGAAGAACTTAACGTCAGTAATAAATTAAGTGAAAATCTAAAAACAGACGAAAGTTGCGTTGGCCCTAGAGTAACGAGAAGAGCAAAGAAAGTAGCCTTGCATATCTATCAAGCATGTTGTAGGGTGCGGCTAAGGGGGACTGTGCTTGGGACTAGCTACCTTGAAGCCATTTCATTTGAAGCCAATGGATGAAACATTTGTTTAGTATCTAGGAGTCATATCAAACATCTAGGAGCCATATCAAACGTCTAGGAGCCAGGCGTTGTGCTGGATATTCGAGATGGTGGAAATTGTGAGAGTAAATAGGACATTGTTCCTAGAATGCTAGATGCAACTGTCAAATCGACGTGGCGTCAGGGATTTGTCATGTCTTGCTTTAAGCCACTCAAACTTCAGCTAATTCAAATTTCAAACTGACAAGAAATATACAATTCAACTACTAAAGACAGGAGAAGGTCCTCTGCCAAAAGTACTAATCATGCGATATGAATCTGCAGTGCTAACCTGACCGTTTTCTTCTCAGGTAAATATGAAGGAAACACGAAAGACGTAGACAGAGTTGTAGCATATGGCACACTACAGGAAAACATATTGTGTATGTGTTGAAGAATTGTACTGAGTGGAGTACTGATACGCTTTGATTGATAGTGCTTGATATATAAAACATATATGTTGTTGTTGATTTTCGAAGTTATTCCTTCTAAGGTTTTTATTCGTTGCACGTCACACATCCGGATGTGAAATTAAGAAGCTGGGGCAGGGTTATCCTGGATGTAGTTCAAAGCGAGGCCCCTCAGTAGGACCACCACTTTGAAGATCGCAGCGCCGTTTGTTATTGAGTAAACTAGAACGTGCCAAAGTGACTAACTAGAGCGAGATGTGTATTTGATTTTGTTGAATGAAGTTACTCGTGCTGAATCACTTTAACAATTGACACAGTTTCTGTCTCAACGGATTACAGTGGCTCTTTTTACATCCCGATTTCGACTTTGGTCCTTTTGACTGTAGTGCAATGCGAGGCTCTTCAGTAAACTAACCACAAAGTGGATTACAGTGCCGGTGCTCTACTCGTTAGCCAGACATATGTGACACAGCTTGTTGTCAGGAACACGAACGAAGACTCGAAGACGGGGTCCTGATAACTATGTTTCATCAGACCCTGGTAAGCATTTCCAAGATCTGTATTTAGAAACGATCTATATGCGTATTTATTTCAATTGTCACTCAGGGTTAGGTAATCAGAGCCACAAGGATATCCTTCACGGAAAACCCCAGCTAGGTCCTATCTTCACTGGCCGAGTGCCCACTATTGTATCCTTCACATGACACTGCTGATGTGAAGCGGTGTGCGATGATCAACCATTCGCTAATGTCTATGTGATCTATTAATGAAACCTTCATTGCGATGATTTTTTTTAGGGGGGAGGGGGGGGGGATTAATTGAACAGTGGCGTAACTACTCGAGTGGTTGGGGTAGAAATTGTATTTGACGAGTAGGGTGAATATGTATGTAACACATAGAGGTGTGCAATAATTCAACATAATATGCCTCATCAACAATCCCGTTTACAGAGCTAGGTATTCATGATGGGCAGTACGCGATATGCAAAACAAGATAATTGCGAGGGACAGTGAGCATTTATTAGAGATACAGTTTAAAATCCTTCAGAAACTTTGAACAACAAAATGCTTCCTACGATCCATATAATATCAAGTTAAAAACTGGTGGAAGACAAATAACAATGTTGGCCTGACTGTGTTTAGTAACACAATAGGTTCACATGTTCACGATTAAACATACAAGTGCACATACACCGACACCAATACATATTAATCAACAGACACACATCAATATCAATATACATTAGTCAAAACACGTACATCGTTACCAATATCCATTAATTAACACACGCACGTCGTTACCAATATCCATTAATTAACCCACGCACGTCGTTACCAATATCCATTAATTAACACACGCACGTCGTTACCAATATCCATTAATTAACACACGCACGTCGTTACCAATATCCATTAATTAACACACGCACGTCGTTACCAATACCTATTAATTAACACATTCACGTCGATACCAGTATCCATTAATCAACACGACACATTTTCAAATGGGTTATTCATGTATGCTCGTGTCCTTACAATTGCAAAAAGCAGACACACTACATACACTCTATTGCATATGCGAACAGTTTCATAGCATATTTTAACATAAATTTACAAAACACAGTCAAAAGAGATACGTTAAAATGAATTCATTGATAATATGCATGCATAGGAAAGATCATCATCAAGTGGCATGCCGTGTGTTTTTGAAGATCAGTTAATTCTACAACCATGTGACCGAGTGGTCAGTTGTTCTCTTTACGTATGACAATTACAAGAATAGCACCACTGCCTACAGAGAACATGTCCTAAGAGACTACTAACTGTGTGATATGGAATAATACCGGCCATGGTTAAGTTGTTTTATTAATAGCAGCATAAATGGTGCCTAACGGTCTATTGCGGGTCTATTTTTCTATAGTGTATGAGTCTATTACGATGGACTCACACATCGGGCTATCACCTTCCGCGGGACGTGTCCCAACGTAGCGGAGTAATAAACTGCTCGAGTCTAGCCCGTTAAGCACGAAATCCTTCTCCCGATTACATATATCTCACGCCAGAGCTTGGACATGCACAGCGACATCAACCACTGTAGAAGTACAAGCCCACTAAGACTGAAAAGATCATCTGTCCTTTGTACAATGCAGTCGCTCAGATGGTATCTGTTATCCTATCCAGTTTGTCATGGCACAAGAAAGATACGGTATCTGAAGTAAAAAAAAGCAAAGCAAAGACCGCCTTCCATCATAGACGATGATGGCATAATTCATTTTGCTAGCAAGGATTAACTGCGCTACTTTTTATCCTCACTCTCTCGTCTCGAGCCGCCCGACCCCAGTGGCAAGTCAAGGACAAGACGACTAAGGAGCGACTACGAGATGCAAGGGACTCCGCATCAAGCACCCGTGAAAAAGACGGCGGAGTCCGGAGTCGAACCCATACCACCTAATCACGAGGCCGACTGCTTAACCACTTCGCTACGGAATCTCCATCTGAAGTAGTTAAGATACAATAAATTAAAATATGTATAAATCAGAAATCATGCAAGAAAGATGCATTAAATGAAAATTGTAATATAAACATATAAAATAGTTACTCTGTTGAATTGAACATTTTTTTAGAATCAGCGCGGTAAAAACAGTACAATATATAAAAGAAGATTTACAACTCATCTAACGACATCCTGTCGACAAACGTGAGCTTTTTTTTTTTTTTTTTTTTATTTCTCAGTTTGTTTTTTAGGCTCCGCGAACGTCAGATTAGTGATTATTTTAAGATATAAACGACATGACATAATCAACAGGACATAAACAACAGGACATAAACAACAGGACATAAACAACAGGACATAAAAACAGAACATAAACAATAGGACATAAACAACAGGACTGTATTTGAAAGAACCGTTTGGTGAATCGTGTGACAGAACATTATATTGGCGCTTAAGTCTGATCAGCCACACTGTCACTAATAATCTCAAACGTGGCGTGTGAATTGTGATGAGAGTCATGTCTACCGCCCCCTAACCAACAACAATGGAGATCAATTATTATTACGAATCTTCATCGACAAAGAAAAAAAAAAATTAACTGCGAAATTATTCTCGATTCTGATGTCCACCGTAGTGAATTCAAGAGCTGTGCAATAAAATCCCTTAGCCTCTTAAGTTGCCGCACAGTGTACTTGTGAAGTTTGAATTTCAGTGTCTGTCGTCGTACGGTTTTATTTCTAGGATAAGGTGGTCGAAGAGTTTTAAAGGCTGAGGACTACAGGTCGTTGCGTCACTATTGTCGTCACGTCATGTGCTGGCTATATTTGTTTGTTTCAGCCCCAACAGAAAAACAACATATGCCTTACCTGGGATTCTTCTTCTTCTTCTTCGTCGTTCGTTCTCAATCTCCCACTACCAAACCCTGAAAGGGCTTAAGTAGCAGAATGTAGTCCAGAGAACGGAATGCGTTGTGTCGTAGTTTACAGCTTGGCTGCGATATTTGCACCTTTCGGTCCAACACGTCTGACTTCAGAAAGCATTTTTTGAGTACCGGGTTAGCGTTCCCTCTTCGATCCTTTCTCCTTAGCCAGTCTGCCTGCTGCAGCCTGTTTTCCAGGATCATCGCGTGGAGGGGTGGAAGGGTCTTGGCAGCTCTGGTTCGCTGGGCCTGAAGCTAGCAGTCAGCTATGGGTCGCTGACCACTGCAACTCATGCGCTGCTCAGAATCTTGATCCCACCTGGGATTCGATCCACTGCCCTCCTTGTCAGATGACAGGCATCGAAACCATTCGGCAAAGACCGATATAAAAACCCAATCTCTGTCCCTTGTTGTAGGGTTCAGTGTCTTTTTGACTGCGAGACCACCGGTTCGTTTTTAAATGAGTAATATGCATGTACATTGTAGCTTTTGATTGTACTTAAAAATACTATAGTTGTTATGTCAACATGAGGGACGGCTGGCAGACAACGAGAAAGTGAGTTGAACACTTCCGTATAGCATTTACCTTTTTTCTATCGGAGCCGGGAAAAAACCTAAACTATATATTTCGTGGTGACCGTAAGAGGCAAACAGACTTTATCCTCAGCCCTGTGAATAATTCTGCTAGACCACAGTATTGTAAATGATAGTTGAACCAATGCGATGTTTAGATTTGTTGTTCGCCCTGTTTCCTACCACATTGTTCTCGTTAGAGCCAAGTGAGCCCGAGTTCATACCGCATTTAAACAATTTCTTCATGCCCCATATATGGACGACCTTGCTGGTTATTTTGTGAGAACACACGTAACTTTGGGTTGCGAGCAGTATCATTACCAACTAAGCAGCGCCACCCCTAACCTCCCGCTCCCCTGCCAAACCAAATAAACCAATATATATATATATACACGTCATTTGTCTCGTTTACTTAGTAGATAAATATCATGCAAAGGAAATATCATACTGGGTTTAGGTATGAGGTAATGAAGGTTATATTTAAGGAGGTGTTTGCATATCAGATGGTGTGTTCCCAAACGTCGAGGTAGTACCATACAGGATATTGCCACTGTGAATGAAGTGTAATAGAGTTTATGTTACGATATCTCAGCTTTTTTAAGTGAAGGTCATCGACGTAGTGGTAGCTCGACACAAGATAATAAATGTGAGAATGAAGTGTTTTAACCAGAAGTGGACGCGATAACATCGTTTATCAGGTGGAGTCCATCGACAAAGATACAGGCATGTACAAGTTACTAAATGTGAACACAATTGTTAGAAACGTGGTGGACGAGATCTCATCATTTATCAGTTCAGTTAGTTCATCCCGTAACCAATCAGGTCGTTTTGGCACACATGAAGACACTCCTAAAATCCCAACAATCCTCTCTGTCTGTAGCCGCCTGTCGTATCTCACCGGGACGAAGGCCTGACCACTCAGTGATGTTGTCCACCCATCTCTTCCTTGGACGTCCTCGCCCTCTCTGTCCCGGTACGGAACCAAATAGTATCGAGTTAGTAATTCCGTTGAACCTCGCGACGTGCCCGCACCAGGCCATCTTTCGTCTTTTGATAGCTGTGAACAGATCTTCAAAAGGACCAATAGCATCTTCAACTCTCTGACGTATTTCTACGTTCGTGACACGATCTTTATCTGTAACATTTAGGAGTTTTCTATGGCACTTATCATTTATGAGATAGATTAAACAATTCACTTATTCGTCGTTGTACTCCATTACAGACGATGCCTTCCTGGGACGCTTCTAACAATGGCGAGACCGCTGGGAGAAGTACTTGCAGTCCCAAATAAAAGCACTTTGAAGGGAATTAGAGTTTCAGACTTCCATGTGAGTAATTGTATTTTTGCCGGTCAAAGGCCCAATATATTTTGAAAATACATCGTATTGGGTTTCCTAACTGTTACCAAAGCCTCGGTGTAGGAGGGTCGTAGAGCATTCATTTGACTCGGCGATTATGTCAAGGTTGATCTACGTTATCACCATATCTGCAGACAAACTAGATGTAAACGAGTTACTGGTTTACTGTCAAGGAGGAAAAGGCACGAAGAAGACAACTGTCCGCCACACCTGACTTAACGCTAACGCGTAGACAAATGAAGCTCGTAACACTTTATACGGTCGGGTAGCATTGTCCAAGATGGCACTACCTTTAACATGTTAGCAGTTACCGCTGGATTGATTTAAACTTGACACAACTGAGCTACATATTCTGTCAACGCTATTACAGTTTAACAGCTGTACCTTACGGATGATGACGTTGCAGTTAAAGGTCAAAGTAGTTCCATAATAGACGATGCTGTTGGAGATAATGTGTTATAGCGACGATTGTGTTAGGCGTGAGTTTTTAGGGCTGGATGTGGACAGTTACTTTTCTCGCTACCTTTCCTCTCCCAAAGGAAAGCCTTCCACTTACAGCCAAGTCGACTGAAGTGTGTCGATAACGTGGTTTGTCTTCTTCTTCTTCTTCTTTGTACGCTGTTATACATCGACTAGAATTTATTCAAAGAAAGCACCGGTCATACTGAGGATGTCAAAGCGATTGTCTAGTGTTGACACCAGTGAAGGACATAAATGCTCTCTCTGGTCATCTTATGTCGGTCAATTTTGCAGAATGTTTTCATGGGTCATTTTCTAAAGTACCACAGCTGGATACGTCGGTAGCTCTTATTTTCATTTAATTGAATAGATAGTACCTCAGTCTGTAGTGGCTTGTGCAAAGTCTGAAGACCACCATCTGTTCTTTTCTGTTCAACTGGCAGTAAGCATAATTTTTATGTTTAGTCACTGTGCTCTGTTTCCCATTTGCCCATGTATTTGTCCCTAATAACCCGTTTTAACGCTCCGTACGTCACACTTGAATCTGCTTGTGGTAACCTTCGTAACATGGTTCGAACCCAAACAATCACCATGAGAAGCGACTTTCTACGACTCTGCCCATTAGACGCTCCAGCATAAGTTACGCCACTGAAATGTAATCTTAGTAACGTATATAAAGTAGACAGTACGTCCTCTTTATCAGCAGTCACGGGAGACACACAGTCAGTTACTGTCTATATAATACAGAAGCCGGTAGATCAGACCGGCCAAGTCTGTGTTATAGATAACAGATGCGTTGATACACTTATTTATGAAACCGTGAGATAATTTCAATGTCCGTTTGTTTTATTTGTATGGCAGCTTAAAGAAATCAAGTCCTACATAATTAAAGCTTAAGAACTATTTCTACTGGGGATAGCAGAAACAAATTGATCGTCAGAGTTTGTTTTACAGATAATACAGAAGCAAGAAAAATATATAAACTGCAACGAAGATCAGAAATTGAGTTTACAAATTACAAGGACATTTTCCCAAGACTAGAATCTGTCTATGTAAAGATCAAATGAAGTCCAATTTGGCTCAAATATAATCAACAACAAAATTGCAACGTTTGTAGAACATCATTTCAATGCGCTGACTAAGGAGAGAGGAATCTAAACAAATACTTCTTTAGGATACAGATCAACATAACACAGCTTCGTGGAAAGAAGGATTGAATTATACATTTTGCCTAATTTTTCTTATAAACAAGGCAATTTATTTAAGTGTTACATTCACTATACCCGTGTCATGGAGCAAGATTATGACTGCCAGGGAAGGAGTCATTTCTCTGACAACATTACCATTATTAAATGTGCTTTACTTGGGGACGGTATGACCGGCAAGACGTGCATGATGACCTCGTATAAGGAGGATGTGTTCATACACAAGTATACTGCAACAGTATCCCATGAATGCAAAGGTTAGTTGTCTACATACTTATCTAACTACATACCTGCATATCAACTTACTTATCTATCAATAACCCTTTCTTTCAATCAATCAATATATATATATATATATATATATATATATATATATATATCTATCTTTATATCTACCTATCTGTTTATTAATATATATATATATGTATATATATATATATATATATATATATATATATATATATATTATATATATATATAATCTGTCTGCCAAGTTATGTATACATCAATGAATCTTGTCTATTAATCGATACATCTATTTCAATTCAATCTAATATATATATATATATATATATATATATATATATATATAATATTTATGTATGTAGCTACCCCCCAAATATATATATATACTTGTCTGCATGCATGCCTGCTTGACTGTCTTTCTATCTGCATGTGTCTATGTCAGTCTTTAGTTCTGCCTGTGTATATACCATTACAGACAAATATGCTACAAACAATTAAATTCAACATTTCATGAATACACCCATTTTAGCTGTTATCAGTAATTTGTTCAACATGTTTGCTGACTTGTTTCCACCTTTTCTTCGTTCCAGTTTCTCAAATAATTGGAGATGAACAAATTTTGTTGGATGTCCTTGACACTGCTGGACAGGTGAGTTGTAGCGTTGAATAAGTTAGCACTTTTATTTATTTGTCATTGATTTATTACACTTAATCTTTCTTCGCAATCTTTTCACTTTTCCTTTGATACTTTAGAAACCGGATTATTCCTTCTTGTATTCTTGTATCCTTTATATGGAAATGTTTCTAGGGTTTTCTTTCTATCCCATAATGCAACTTCACATTTTTCAAACTGCTGACGTTCGCAAATAGCAGGACATGAAATTCTGGAACTGGCTCTTGTGACGGGAAGAAGTACCACGGCCCCGCTAACGACATTAGCGGCGCTTTCTCAGTGTGGCAGTGGTCACATGTTCTGATCTCCTCCAGGGAATTATTACGCGTAATTATCATGCTTTTTTTTGTTTGAAATATAATTTTCTTCGTCTTTTTCTTTTTTCGCTTTGATATCCTGTTTTTACCTTTCAGGGTCGGAATATGAAGAGGTTTTTTTTGACCGGGCCCTAGCATGTGTTTCGTTTACGCTATCAATGTTTTGCGTTTGCCACCCTTGGCTTTATAATCATTGTAAATGTATAGCAACGCTTTCTGAGGGAAACTATCTGGTGTCTGGCATGTCACGTGGTCGAACCATTTTCCTTGGAGTCTCTTTCTTCTTCTTCTTTGCGTTCGGGATCTTCTGTTCATGCTATATCTGCAGGCCAGTCGCCATGATGAAGTATGTAGTCTTCACCAGGTCAGAGCGGCTGCCCCACAGCTTTTGTCTCAGCTCCGCACCCTCTGGCCAGGTCTGGCCTCTCATTTCCCTATAGATTGGGCATTCCTGTAGAATATGCTCAGGGTTCTGGCATCCTGTTCCACATGGGCACTTATCAGTGTGTGAGATCTTCAGTCGGTAAAGATGTTCTAGTAGTCTGCAGTGTCCAGTTCTAAGGTAATTTGTTGATGTATTTTGAGTTGGTGAATTGGGTCTCTTTATATGAGGTCTAGAACTGGTGCTGTGCCTACTTGTCTCTTATTATCATCGTTTTATTTTCTAGATTTTCCAAATGTTTCTGACGTAGTGCGTCCTTTGTATTAGATTGCCCTGTTCCGATCGTAGGAGAAGAAAGTGTTCACTCATTTATCATCATGTTTGGCTTGTTGCTCCTATAACTTTATTTTTTAAACCAGCACGTTCTCGATAACATGATAAATAGAAGATAACGATAAAATTGCACCAGAACAAATTTCTTTCAAGTTATGCCAATAGCCATAACACATAATGCAGAATAAAGTACAATGAAAGCTAACGAAATGTAAATATAATAGTTCACCAGAATAATGTCAGGGCAAAACAGAATAGAACCACTGTAGCTTTCTAGGATGTCGAAAATAAATTGCAGAGGGTGTTGCGTGTAGTTAGCAACCTCATAATGTAAAAAACGGTTATTTAAACAGCCATTGCGAATGCTCATAGTATTCCTCCACCAAAGGGAAAGAAGACTAATGTCTGGTCAGGCAACATATACTGATCAGAAATGTTAGTTAGGGTCAGGCAAAACATACTGGTCATACATGTTAGTTAGGGTCAGGCAAAACATACTGGTCATACATGTTAGTTAGGGTCAGGCAAAACATACAGGCTAATACCTTCACCTTGTCTTCCTTGTAGCCCATTTGAGACCAGACTTATTTCATGGCAGCCTGGCTAACAAGATGAGTGATCGTCGTGATCCCCGTAGTACTGAGCGACACACAAATGATGCAAAACCTAGCACAACCACCTGGAGGATCAGGTTTACTTTCGTCAACACGCTCGGGATGTTAGGCAAGCTACGACAACGAGTCGCTTAACGTCCTTTTCAGGGTGCACAAAAAAAGTTAACCTACTCATTGTGGGCATTCTAAGCAACAAAAGTACCAATTGTAGAGATGCTTCACTTGTAACCAAAAAGATAATTAATAAATTAATCCATCGCATTCTTAAGTTTGGTTTGCGTTTTGCTGTTGTTTGTTATAGGTGTGTACTTTGATAAAGACTTGTGTATTTCGGTCAGTAAGAAGATATTTGTTGCAGAAAATAGATCAATATATTTAGAGATTTGAAAAATGTGTAGAAATCAACTTCAGAGACATAGGAGCAGAGACTTAATAGAGCAGAATACAACATTGATATGCTTCTACTAGCTAAGACGAGACAAAGTGAATAACACACTCTGACTCTGAGCAGACTCCTAAAGTAAAGTTATGCAAGAGACAAGACCTTTGCAGAACGTCTCTTCTTACAACTGCCAACCTCTTTGACAGTTGTTACACGTTTCTTGACAGGTATGCAGTACGGTAGGCTGCCATTACTTTCCGTACGATCCAAAAACGTTTCCTGGTCTTGGTCATGCTCCTTACTTGAACAGGCAATGACCATGTTTGTAGAGCAAGAAACAGTAGAACAGCTTGTGCGAGTCTATCGACTCTATGAATGGGAGGTGGGGGCGGGGGGGGGGGGGGGCCGCATTGTGACAGTATGGCCTTCTCAAAGTGAAGTAAATGCGAGACAGATTTTCAAGTGTACGAGGGAAAATAAAGACGTGTGGCGGAACGATTTTGGTAAAGATTTTTTGACCGATGGCAAACCTCGGTAAGGCATGTGTTTCTAGTCGTAGGATGGGATAAAAGCCTTGACTGTACACTGCACGGCGACTGCACATGGCAAGATATCTCCATGAAAGTTACAAGTATTTGAAATAAACGATAATACGATTGTGCTGCTCTTTAGATGGCTGCAGTTCTGTGAACTCGAATGAAAATGATGGAGTAGAATGCATACTCATTATTCTCGCTATTTCTCTGTGTGCCAAAACAGAAATTAAGCATCGGTCATAGTAGCAAAACAGAAATTAAGCATCGGTCATAGTAGCAAAACAGAAATTAAGCATCGGTCATAGTAGCAAAACAGAAATTAAGCATCGGTCATAGTAGCAAAACAGAAATTAAGCATCGGTCATAGTAGCAAAACAGAAATTAAGCATCGGTCATAGTAGCAAAACAGAAATTAAGCATCGGTCATAGTAGCAAAACAGAAATTAAGCATCGGTCATAGTAGAAAAACAGAAATTAAGCATCGGTCATAGTAGCAAAACAGAAATTAAGCATCGGTCATAGTAGCAAAACAGAAATTAAGCATCGGTCATAGTAGCAAAACAGAAATTAAGCATCGGTCATAGTAGCAAAACAGAAATTAAGCATCGGTCATAGTAGCAAAACAGAAATTAAGCATCGGTCATAGTAGCAAAACAGAAATTAAGCATCGGTCATAGTAGCAAAACAGAAATTAAGCATCGGTCATAGTAGCAAAACAGAAATTAAGCATCGGTCATAGTAGCAAAACAGAAATTAAGCATCGGTCATAGTAGCAAAATAGAAAGCAAATACTTTTGCCAGTAAATGTAACAAAAAATAAATAAATCTTCCTGAATGTAACATTTAATCCGGTCGCAAAGACGTCACTAGTATAATGACCCAAAATTCACTTAATCTTGCAATACGCCCTAGACATATACATCCAGAACATCAGCTTAGTTGGTAGTGACAAGAATTGAAATATTAAAGTCGTAGGTTCAACTGAGGCTAGCTGTTGTGTTTTCTTCCACATTGTGTGACAAAATAACGTTTAATTTTGTGTTATTTTATTGTGATGAACGTCTGAAAAGATCAGCGTTGGATATCACTACGAAATAATTGAATGTGTGTAATCGAATATGCAGTAATTCCACTTTGCCGTTTTACTTTGTCGATCACCATTCATATTCAATCTATCTGGCGTTTGTTTCACAATGTGTTTGTGCCAATTTTTTTTTGTTTTAGTAGTTTTTTGTTGCCCTTGCGCTTTATTTAACTGAATTATGTTGTCTTTTTTTGCAGAGTGACTTTGAAGTGTTTCGAGCACACACCTACGTAGTCAGCGATGTCTTAATATTATGTTTCTCCGTCTGTGATATTGAATCTTTCACCAACATCTTACATTTCTGGTTACCGGAGATGAAACAGTACACCAAGAGAAAAACACCAATCATTCTTGTAGGAATGCAAACAGACAAGCGCAGAAATATAACTAAAACAGAGGTGGGTCCAATTGATGGAAATCGAATGGCAAAGTTAATCGGTGCAGACGTTTATGTTGAATGTTCAGCAAAGACTGGCGAGGGTCTGGAAGATGTATTCCACAGCGTTATTGAAAGTGCTCTAAGGAGAAGAAAGAGGAAGAACAGTCTTCTAAGCAGACTGTTTCACCGAAAACAATCTCATGTGTGATATAGAAGAAACATAATATTAAGAAACAATCCGCTCCATTCAACTGTGTTATCTGAAGTACTGTAAGGAGAAGGGACAGAAAGGACGGTCTCTCGTGGCGGCTATTTCAACAATGCCAATCTCAAGCCGGACATAATGGAAATACGTCTTGTTAAAAAGAAAAGGAATGATATCATTCAAACTGATAACAGATCGCAATAGACTAATGCATGATCGGCACAACAAATCTCTTTCAAATTTAGTCCGAATAAAAGAGTGAATAACTAGCTACCTGCTGCATTATTTGAGTTATCGATGTTTCATATGGAGAAATGGTATTCATCTGCAACGATTTGTTTTCAAGAATAAAAAACAGGGGTATGAAATAGCAGAACATAGAATAATACTTGTCATTAAGTGATCAAGGGACAAAATGCCAACTGGTAACAGGCCCCGACAGACCGATACATCATCTGTACAAAAAAACTTCCTAAACATGACACAGAAATACAAGAGTGTTTAATTGTTTAAGTGATCAAAGGGAGACAATACAATTGATGAACGGGATTTGTTACAATCATTGTCTCGAGCGGCAAACGAGTCATGTGTGTGCCCTTGTCACAGAATGCTGCAGCTTATACATCAGTTCAATTGTCTTCCAGACTCCAATAATTTTCTGTCGGCAAGATTATCGTGTATACTGCCTCAACGTGACCTCAAACCGTTCAACTGTAACCAGTTCGAGATGTACACTTGTCTACTGGTGTCTCACCGAGCATGGATATATACTTTTACGTAAAGGAACAACCTAAATGATCAATTGTGTCTTTGAATCTCTTCGAAATAACTGAATGCTTATTAATATCGCTAATGTAATATAGTGTCGCACGTGTTTGATTGAACTGTCTATTTCTGACTCGAAAGTGACAGAATAACTTTCAGACTAGTCGTCCAATATACACTGCTGTCGGAGATAAAGTGTGGGACACTTTATTGTATTAGTTATCCGCTTTATATTTGGGTTCGGCAACATTTGCCTTTTCGACTGTCTTTCTTTCCCTAATAGTAAGCCAGGAACCAATTTTAGACTTCAAAGTGTGTACCTTCACTGTCACCATACTACTCAGGTACTCACAGGGCTTAGGTGGCAGGTTCCAAAGTAGATTCTAGCTTGGGAAATGAAATGTTATACAAAGTTATAGCGTTTTGAAGGTAGCAGCCATCATTTCTCGTTGTCTATGCTGGATCGTGTGTGTGTCCTGTAGTTGGGTCTCCCTTTACAGCTGCTAAATACTGTAAATCCTAACGTTTACCTACTAGGCTAGTCAAGGGAGGGAAACATGTGTTTTGTGATTGTGTCTTGTCGTCCGTTAGCTGAACGCTGAACCTTTTGAAATATGTGTTATTTTTGGAGCTTGTTATGTCCCTTTGCTCAGAAAACAGCGAATGTGTGCTCACGCGCGTGTGTGTGGTGTGTGTGTTTTTATATGTTGCACAAAATGCCTTGCAAAAAGATGATAATTTTAATTCTTGTATTCGGGTCTTTGATATTTACACCGCCGGAGAGTTCAGGTGATAAACTTCACCGTTATTTGCAGCTCTTTTTTAGCTCTGTACAAACGCGAAGCTAGTGTAGAATAATTGAGCCAGTGTATCTACTTTAACTGGCCAAACAGGGGACAGTCCTGCAACACAATATGACAATGATGCGTCCTTTCTTTCCAAAAGAAATATGGGCTCACCACTACAGCTATAACATATATCTATACACATGCAGCAACGGTTTCATAATAAGGATTTAAATAATACTATTGCTAGCCCCAAGGACAACTGTCTTTGGTAGTCTTTTGCGACGTGTTTTAAAGGCTGTGTATTCATATTCGTTAAACTGAGTGACATGAGATAACTGTTTGTGACTCGTTCATTGAATTGGGTGACGGGAGAAGCATGGGAGCTATAGTTAATATCAGACAGAATCTCTAATAATTGTAAACGCACTGTTAGAGATGTGATATATAATTAATATCAGTTACCTTATTATGTGTCTCATCTGCAAGATACAAATGTCAATCGAACTAAATAACCGAATAGCAGAACCTATTGTATTGACTGTCTTGTTAACTGACTTCTGTACAATCACGTTGAGTGAAAACAGAAGCCCGATTTGAACGATATTTTAATAAAGGTCAAGATAGTATCACAGAAAACAATGCTGTCGGTGATGAAGTTTAAAAGGTTTTATTCGTATAGGCCACACCTTCTTATAAGGGGAAAGGAGGTAGCGAGTTCACTTCCTTTCTGCCCGTCTTTTCAAAACAGTAAACCAGATACCAATATACAGCTGGGTCAACTGTTGATAATTGGGATCGAATCCGGTACTTTAGCTGTGAAAAGTGAGCACCCTACTACTCTAATACTCAGGCGTCGATGAGAAATGTATATACCATGTCTGTGTAAGATGTTTACTTATCAACATGCCATTGAGAACATGTCATTACAAATCATGTGATGTTCTTATAAAGAAAAACAATCTATACCTTACTTGGTTTCTGACGCTTATCTTCAGAATAAGGGATCAAATTATAAATATAAGTTTACTTAACATATAATGAACTGGGACGCCCGGCGCAGAAGACAGTCCAATCCATCTTGCCGGATAAAGATCTCGAAGTCCGAAATCGGTTCGGGAGGCCTGAGGCACAGCCTGCTGTAAATACAGACCTCTGACTAACGGAGAAACCATTTTGAAATGTCACATGCCATGCCTATCTGAATGACGAAACTTTCATGTATCAACTATCAGTGTAACTATAATAGCGTGTTCGGGAAACAAAGATGGAAATGCCGTTGGTTTCAGAGCAGGATTCTGTGAGACGATCACTCTCAAGTTATTTGCTGTATTTTGTACCGTGAATTTGTTTTATTTCTCTGTGTGGAGTATGGATTGATTATAAACTTTGGCACAATATGAATTCCGCTATTTAGTCGGCGGTGGAATGAGACGTTTCACAGGATTTTCCCGGTCAGTCAGACGACATATCTAAGGGAGGCCATGCTTGAGATAGCTATTGCTATTGTTAGAGTGGTTGATGTGAATCTATAATAGCGAATGAAGAAAAAGAAGTAGAATATCCATAGCTGAGAGGAAAGAATGGGCCTTCTGCACCTCAATGCATGTCGTAATAGGCGACCAAAAAATAGTTGTGATTATGACTACTTCCGTATCAGGTAAAACAAACTGCTACAGAATCCAGCACTTTAACAAGCACAGAACGTGTTTGAGCACAGGCTTCCTGGAGGACCCAACCGTAGTTAGGGTCCAATGCTCCGTCTGAAGTGATAAAGAGACAAGAAAGAAAAGTAGAAACAAAAGCAGTTTAATTTTCGTAAAGACGAATTATGGGCATTGGGAAAGTGAGGAGCAGACGGGTTGGTGGAGAGGGACAATTTATCAAATCTCTATACCTAACTCTTTCCTGCAGCGAGGCGCTTTCGCGTCAAGAAGCGTCAAGAACAGCCAAGGATAAAATTCGGAGTGTATGTTATTGTTCTCTCATCTAATTGTCCATTATACAGGCGTATCGTGTACATGACCTAGTAACACATGTGTATGTGTGTACGATCGCTATCGTTACTTTGGTTTACTAACTGACCATGCTTCAACAACTTATCCCCTAACTCTATCATAGCCAGATATAAATGTACAGATAACATATAATGACAATTGCTGTCACGCACGCCCACGTAACGATCTGGTACACTGTCGCCCACTGAGTAATTTAAAAAAAAAACGCTTGAAAATATCGGAGAAAAAGTATTGGATCGCCAATCAATGACTTTTTCCACATAATTTTTGTAGCACTTTATCCACAAAGTGTAGGTGCATTACTAGGAGAAATGTTAGAGAAGATATGTCTTGTATCAAATGGAACCTGTTTACTTACAATAATGTAAATACAATGGAAATCATATTGCCTTACCAAAGCCGAACAATCTTAGTATCTAACGTTTAATCCTCTTCGTTAGTATGTGCATGTTCTATTTGTAAGAAATGGAAAATGTGGAGACATCGTGACAGCAAGTTCTAGCTAAAAAATGGTTTTTAGGGACTACAACCACATGGAGCGTATTTATGTATATGCTAGCATTTTTAAATGTATGCTACCCGAGTACAGGTAAATACATCTGATGTTTGTCACAAACAAATATTCTTTACTTTTTGTTAGTGAACACTGGAACATGATAAAGTTAATAGTAGTCAAAAACATAATTATTACAATGAATGGGAACATTACGTTATTAATATTCATACTCGTCTCTGCTAGTCTACATTGTACATTTAGAAGAAAGAAGAATAACAGATCGTATTGATGTTGACATTTATAAATAAAACAATTAAATATTATTACTGCTCTTGATATATCGCGTCATGTATATGTGCATATCTCGTCACATTTTATTTCTAGTGCATTTAGTGGAATTTGCAGAGAAATTATATTCTCTCTCTCTCTCTCTCTCTGTCTCTCTATCTCTGTATATCAATATATATATATATATATATATATATATATATATATATTTATCTATCTATCGATCGATCTATCTATTTATATATCTAATCTGTCTGCCAATCTATTTATTCATCAATGAATTTAGTCTATTAATCTATTAATCTATTTCTATTTATGTCTATCTGTCCATCTATCCTCTATTTCTCATCTTCCAGAATATATAAGACCATCTCAGCTATGTGTCCAAATGCATGTTCTTTTGGCGTTATGTATCCTTATCTATAAAGATGACGGACACATGATGGGACGAATTCAGGACGATCTCAATCACTAGTATACAACTGATTGGTTCTGTAGGAGCTAATCAGTAATAGCGATGACATGATGCTCAGTGTAATTATAGCGATGACATGATGCTCAGTGTAATCATAGCGATAGCATGATGCTCAAAGAAATCATAGAAATAGCATAATGCTCAAAGTAATCATAGAAATAGCATGATGCTCAAAGTGATCATAGAAATAGCATGATGCTCAAAGTAATCATAGAAATAGCATGATGCTCAAAGTAATCTTAGCAATAGCATGATGCTCAAAGTAATCATAGAAAAAGTATGATGCTCAAAGCAATCTTAGCAATAGCATGATGCTCAATGTAATCATAGCGATGACATGATGCTCAAAGTAACTATAGCGATAGCATGATGCTCAAAGTAATCATAGAAATAGCATGATGCTCAAAGTAATCTTAGCAATAGCATGATGCTCAATGTAATCATAGCGATAAAATGGTGTTCAAAGTAATCATAGCCATAGCATGAGGGTCAGGGACGATGAGGCTAAAGTATGGTTGCTCAAAACATACTGATCAGAGAATGTTAGCCAGGGTCAGGAGAAATAAACTGGCCAAGACCCTCACCTGACCTTCTCGTTGGTTGTCCTGGAAACGGGCTGCTGTCGAGGACAACAGTCTGGCTAACAAGGTGAGGTTCGATGTGATCTCCATAGTAGTGAGCGATACGCAGATGAAGCCAAGCTTAGTACAGCCGCCCGGAGGACTTTGGTCCACCGTTATCAGCACGCTCGAGATGTGAGGAAAGCTACTGCAACCCGTCATGTAACACCCTTTTCAGGGTGCACATAAGAGTAATCTACGCATTGTGGGCATTCGACACAATAGCCATTATATCAAATTTTCTATAACAATGTCACAGGTTCAAAGTTTTCCTAGAGATCACACGAATAGTAACCGTACACAGGGAGCTGGTATGCGGCTCAAGGTAATCATAGCGATGAAGTTATTTACAAAGTAATCATAGCGATGCCGTTATTCACAAAGTAATCGTAGCGATGGTCGTATTCACAAAGTCATGATATCGGTGACTTTATTCATAAAGTAATCATAGCGATGATTTTATTCACAAAGTAATCGTAGCTATGTCATCGGGCTCAAAGTTATCACAGCGATGGTCTGCTGCTCAAAGTAACCATGACGATGACAAGAGCTAAAAGTAATCTTAGCGATCTCATAAGACTATATAAATACAATCAATGCAATGTCATAAGACTGAAATGAATCAAAGGTCAGCGCTACGTCCCTTATCGATCAGTTGTTCGTCCCTATATGGCCCTTCTGAGGTCAAGGCCTTAGGCACTTGCCTGGCTGGCCGCCTAATGATACCATTACCAACCTTCTATGGATTATTTGTATCTGTCGTTATGGCTTCTGATCCCTAAAGTCGAATTGGATGTATATATATGGTCTGCACTGTACAGATTATTCACCGATCATATAGCAAGAAATGTGTACTTAATAGACAATAATTTGAAAGCTTACAAACAGTTAAGACAATTTGAGGAGAGTGTGGTAGAGGTGATATAATACTGGTCTCTAATTCAGAGGGCATGGTCTCGAAGGTCCGCATCGTCTAAGTTTTTGCTGGCAGGACATCTTCTTTTACCTACCCTCGGCAAAACAAGTTATTCGCTGTTTCGTATTCGTGTATACAGTAGTACACGAGATGTTAGCATGCCAGCTTTCTCTTAAATGAAACGACTACTCAAGATACAGCGAATTCACTTCTCCGGGCTAGATACAAACCAGTTTTTGTCACGCACAAACAAATGCACTTTAACACAAAAATGACAAGCGCCCTCAGGGTGAGGTCCTTCTATTGAACTTTGGTTGGATTGACCCCTGCGATCTCCCTAACTAGCACAGGTACATATAGAGGAACTCGTGCATCAAATCACTGGTTAATACGCCCTAATATTTCCCTAACGACCACTGTCCAGCGTAGAAAGGCGTACACACCATCCACAAGACTATTGAGAGAAAAATCGTTAACGGAAAATAAAATGTTCGTACTACATCCTGCTACTATCAAAGCCCTAATCAGGGCTTGGTAAAGGAAGTTTTAGAACAAACGAAGAAGAAGAAGAAGAGGAAGATATGGCTATCTAACTCTCAGTTGCCTTCTGATCTGTGTTATATGCGGGGTTTGCAAACCAAACGGTGTAGAATCTGTATTCTTAGCGAGCTTAAATGGTACTGTTGGTCACCTCTAAAGACATACTTTAATTTTGGAAGAGGTAATATTCTTTCCCTGTCTCGTGCACGGACCTCCAGAACCCCAGACATTGCAATTATCGAAAATAAAATTAAAAAACCGTGCGTGTATACTGGATTGCGACTGTCTGTTCAATCGACCTTTAATCACCAGCTCTTTTCGTTTCCTGGTGAACTACATCAACAGGCTGCTGTGTTTTAACAATTATTTTAAAAGTGTTTGTTAAAGCGTTAACTGATTATTTGATCATTTTGGCTGGACACTATTGTTAGATCGAAACTCTTATTGATTCTAATATGGGTCAAAGAGTAATGAGGGTCGGGTTGAACACACTTCAGGTCCATTTCCGTGCTCATGAAAACAGACTGTGTCACAGCAGTCTGGAGAACGAATATGGTGATCGACAATGTAATCCCCAGAGTGGAGAGCCTACAAAGAAACCTCAGAATGCACATCAGTCTAGAGTGCACATCTTCTTTAGTGCACCTAATAATATAAGAAAAGTCCCTATAACTCACTACTAGCATCGTCAGGACGTGCAGCCTCTAACAACGACTAGCCATTCAAACATGAAAATCCTGCTGAGTTTGGAGTAGCGCTTTGGGTTTTACCGAAAGCTCAAGCAACGCTGTCGCAAAAATGGTACAAGCATAAACATGTTCCGAATGTGGGGTCTTTGTGAATGACAACGGCAAGAATAGCACCACTTCCCCACAGAGAGCATGTCGTAAGAAGCGACTAACTGTGTGACATAGTATTACACAGGCCACGGTTAGGTGGTTTGTGTTGAGCAGCATACTTGGCGCCTAACAGGTTACATGTCTACTTTGCTCTAGTGTTTGAGTCAACTAATAAGGACTAGCACATCGGTTAACCCCCCTCCGCAGCACTTGTCCAAACGCGGCGGAGTTAAGCTGCTCGAACCTAGCCCTCTAAGGCGGAAACTATTCATCCAGCTTATACCAGAGCTGAGACTTGAGCACGGGCATCCACCCCTGTAGAAGCACAGGTTGATTACAAATTAAAATACGCAAGTGGACAACTAGTTTTCCTGAAGACAGAAACCATAATAAACTGCAACTAAAATGGACCTCTATTCAACGCAGAAGACACTGCGTGCGAATGAGCAAGCAATGAACGAACTGAAATACTTCTGTTGACATATGTATGACGTTTTCCACTGTGACACTATCTCCCTCGAGCTAAGCTCGGTCTTTTAGAAAACCAAAATGTCATATTAGCCTGCGGGCAATGAGAGCAAATCTGGTTCTCGTCTAACAGTGTGCGAAGGAGGTAAGGAGTATATAATAAAGGTTGATGGTGTTTTCAAGGGATATATTTATAGTAACAGAAGTATGTTTAGGCATGAATGGTATATACACAAGAGACTGCCTAGTACTAGCTGGGGTTGGGGATGAAGTGTTGACGTCTTTATTGAACCAGATTTCGACTTCCGTCACGTTTTAGGGTCAAAGGTGAAGTTTGTGCTATCTTAGCTACTACCGTTAGATATGAAGTGGTGAAGACTTCATTATATCAGCTTCCAACATATGTCATATTGTTTTTTTAAAGGTAAAGCTTGTAATAAAAACATTATACTACTATCGTTGTGCGATTGTCAGCTTTCGAGGGGAAAGGAACAGGGAGCGGCCAGTTTACTTTTTTACTATTAAGCCTGCCCTTAGTGTGCCAGTCCAGTATTTTCTGCAGACACTCAATATATGATGGCATGTTGATCAGTATATGACCATAGAAGCGTGTCGTAAAAGGAGACTAAACAAGGTTGTGTGTGAGTCTAGCATGCATCATATAAGACAATTATTATTGAAACTAATTTATCCCGTTATCTTATAATGCATGTACATGTAAAAAATATACTATTGAAATTACAAATGTAAAGGTTCAGAGACATGTTTCTTGTTAACAGGACATTTGTAGGGATGGTCCTAATCTTCGTTAGGGCGAAAATGTAGATCAGTCAATCAATATAACAGTGCCTAGAGGCACTGGATTGATCAGTTACCCACCTAGCCTTGCACATCTCCTGAACGATGACGTTAATCCACAACCTAATAAACGGCTCCTCTGCGTTCAGCATCACTGTGAACGACAACCCTGTTGCAGCCACCGAGGACTTATTTAGTCTACATAAACAGCAGACAGTCCTATAACGCAAGCAGCAGAAGTCACATCACCCGTAGGATGTGTCCGGTGGCTTCATGCATGCCCTCACTCCGAAGTGTCTGGTCGTAGAAGGATTTCCTTAGAGACCAGGCTTCTTACATTCTCCTCCTACATCGTCCCCATCCACATGTACTGCTCCGAGTCATGGACACTGTTACAGCGTCTTGAGACCTTCCACCTACGCAACCAGAGACACATCCTTGGGGTCCACTAGCACGACCTGCTTTTCAACATTGAATTAGTTCGATGTTCACAATTTTCTGACATTGCCCAACGGTTGACCGTCATCGGCTCTCACTCTTCGGTCACGTCCGCCTCTTCAGGGAAGTCCCAGCCCACGGGATGCTCCGTTAGGCTGCGACGGCGATGGACGGGACGAGCCCGTTCTAATCCATTTTTTAAACTAGGAAGGGACCGAAGAGTCAACAATCTCACGGGAAATAGCAAGACCCAACTTCTCTTCAATGTCCGATTAGAAAGTACGAAAAAAGACCTCAATTCACTTCAGTGTCAAGTGAAACACACGGAGCAAGAACTCACTTCTCTTAGGGGTCATATAAAACATACTGATCAACATATCACTTCACTTCATGGTCAGATGAAACATACTGATATAGACTTCACTTCACTTCAAGGGCAAGTGAAACATATCGATCGAGACTTCAAATCACTTCAAGGTCAGGTGAAACATATTGACCAAGACCCAACCTCACATCCTGGTTCGTACTTCTAGAAACAGACTTGTGTCACAGCTGCGTGGCAAACGGGGTGGAAGTAGAAGTGACACTAATCTCAACATTGCTTACTGATAAGTGTCGCATTCCACTACCTCCATGAGGAACTGGGTCAACGTTCCCAATAATGCCTCGGTATGCACGAAGATACACTGTAACCTACTCCCAAAAAAACACAGTAAAGAATTATTTCAATTCACTTCGAGAAGTTTCGAACAACAAAAACCAAAGCATAACAAAATTGAGTTTCGTAAACGGACAATTATGGGATATAGACAAGTAACTTAACCACTTTGTCACTTGCACAGTCTAACGGCTCTTCATCTCCCTTTTTGCTCTACATTCAACAAAAAATTGGGTCTACAACTGTCACTCTCTACAGACTTAGCTGCCGAGCCGGGTTCTTAAGTCGATACATGCAATACTAGTTGGGCGCGCTTTCTCTGTCTCTGGCCATCTCCAGGTTTTCTTGGTCTTACCAATCCTCGTATTTTCTCTTGGTTATAAACCAGAGAAGAATTTTTGAAATAACGAAAAAAATGAATCTTTGAAAAGTTATTTCTACAATATGTTCATATTTATTCCCCCGTATGTGCCTGGAGCGATAAGAATAGGACAACTGAAAACTTGTAATCACTTTATTAAGGTCTACTTAAGAAGGTTGTGCATGGTACTAGCAACCTCATCACTATTCAACACACTTTATATTTGAGGGGCAGGACACGCAGTGAACAACCTGACAACAGACAGTGACTCACATCTGGCCATTTGCATTAGGATCAGGGAATCAGAGCTGATTAAAATAATATGTTGTGTCTACGTGGCGGCCTTGAACATGCTGTCCAAGCCTCGCTGCAACTACGACGTACTATAACACATCAGTCGTCACGAGCAAAGGTGTTCACCTCAGGTGCTGGATGTGATGGGTTCGAATCTCAGTGGAGATCGGGATTTTTTTCACGTGATTCCTCTGGTAAACATTCCCCTGATCTCTGGGTAGTGAGATCGGACTGCTGTGTACAGTGTCGAGCACGTTAACAATTCCTTGGCAGTTGGAAATCTAAATGAGTAAGCTTAACAACGGCTGCCCGCCCAAATTTAAGTTAAAAATCTTCGCAAGTTAAGTGGACATTTCTCCATGTGGTTTGTTGAGAGCAGCTATAGATGGCGCCTAAGTGGCTGCTGATCTACTTAAGTAAAGTGTTCGAGTCTATTAAGATGGACTCATACATCGGTTAAACCGCCCTCCAAAAAACTGGTTGTGTACAGATTATGTAGAGTCTTCTAAACAGGTATAAAGACGTTAAGATAAGTTATGTTAACTGTGACACACTATACAAATTAGGACACAATATAACAACTACAACATACTATAACAGATTAGAAACAATATATTTACCACAACACACTATAAAAACCACAATACACTATAACAACCACAACACACTATAAGAACTATAACACATTGTAACAACTACGACACATTGCAACAACAGCACACTATATAAACTAATACGTACTATAACAAAGCGTCCCGTTCACGTCAAACAGAGAGGAAAAGCAAGAAGCAATAGAAAAAGATTGTAAATGCCTAGGTACACGTTTCCTGTAAAGCGACCAATCATTTATCATTATGACATATCTTCTTCAGATCGCTTTTAGTCCTGCTTGTGCGTTCCAGGGTATGAAGAGGTTTTATTGACCGAGACTAGTATGTACTTCGAACAAGGGAGCCTTACTGCTTCTGTTATTTCTTGTATCAATCTTGTGCTTGGTCGGTTCTTGGTATTGTATGCATTGTATATGTATAGCATTACTTTCTCAGGAATACTGTCTGGCGTTTGACGTGTCAGGTGTACGAAACATTTGGTTTGCTGTCTCTTGGCAGATAATAATATCTAATAATATATTCGTTTATGGAATGGAAAGGTAAAAGTGAAATGATTTGAATATTTGCATGCCAAAGGTATTCAACAACTACCACATATCAAATTGTAACCCCTTGACATATTTCATTACGATTCTAAACAACTATTTATAACAACTACAGCGATTTGGCCCTATTTAATCCCCCCACTAACCGTTTCTCCCTATTTGGCTTGGCTTGACTTTGTTCGTTCTCAATCTCCCGCTACCAAACCCTGAAAGGGCTTAAGTAGTAGAAGTAAGTCCAGAGAACGGAATGCGTTGTGTCGTAGTTTACAGCTTGACTGCGAAATGTGCACTTTTCGGTTCAACACATCCGACTTCAGCAAGAATTTTTTGAGTACCGGGTAGCATTCCCTCTTCAATCCCTTCTCCTTAGCCAGTCTGCCATGTTGCAGCCTGTTATCCAGGATCACCGCGTGCAGGTGTAGAAGGGTCTTGGCAGCTCTGGTTCGCTGGCCCTGACGCTAGCAGTCAGCTATGGATCACTGACCACTGCAGCTCATGCGCTGCTCAGCATCTTGATCCCGTTCTCCCTATTTCTCTCCCTCTCTCTCTATCTCTCTCCCTCTCTCTCTCTCTCTCTATCTCAACTATTCTTTCACATAACTAGTTATACGTCGTGGAGAACTGCTAACCTCTGTCGTGTTATCTGTATGGTCATTGTTAATATCAATATATGTCTCTATAGTCTTAGTCTTAGTCGACCTGTACTTCTTCATGGGTGGATGTCCTTGTACAGGTCCCAGCGCAAGTGTGAATTATTTTAGCCGGGATGAGAGTTTCCTGCTTAGCTGGCTAGGCTCGAGCAGCTTATTACTCCGCTATGTTGGGACACATGCCGCAGAGGGTAGTTTACCGATGTGCAAGTCGATCTTAATAGACTCAAGCACTAGAGAAAAGTAGACTCGCAATGGCGCCATCTATGCTGCTCATGGCCCATATCAAACAATTAGTCGTCTCTTACGACATGATCTCTGTGAAGCAGTGGTGCTATTCGTGTCTGTATCATACACAAAAACCCCGAAAGATCACTCGGGTTATGTCTCTATAGTGTCACTAAAATGCAATCTTAATCTTTAAAAAAAAGTGTTGCACATTATAAGAGAAAACGGTATTCCTTGTTTACCAGCAAATGTTACATAAACAATGCAACTACGCGGGTAAAGAATTTATGTGATTTTTAACACTCACACAAAAATACGAGCCACGACTTATTATTCTATTGTGTAGGACAAATACAACGGGTTTATCTGATATTTTCTGATAGGTCAGACAGAAAACTGAGACTAAAAAAACATGTCAAGCAACGAGACATAGCGCGTGCATCTGTCAAACAGCGTCTAGCTTGCAGACGAGGAATGGTACAATGTTGACGTCAAATAAACATGTCTTGCTTTTCTCTTGTCTGAAAATGACATTTTGATCAGGCAAGGAAGACTGGGATGATCGTCTGTATTAACAGGCGCGTGTGAGTGTGTGTGAGAGAGAGTATGTGTGTGTGAGTGTGTGTGTGTGAGAGAGAGTATGTGTGTGTGAGTGTGTGTGTGTGAGAGAGAGTATGTGTGTGTGAGTGTGTGTGTGTGAGAGAGAGTATGTGTGTGTGAGTGTGTGTGTGTTTTGTCAATATACAGCATGATTAGCTGTTTATATTTCATATCTGTCTGTCTCTTTCTCGTTCTCTCCCGCTCTTACTCTCTCGCTCTCTCTCTCTCACTCATTGTCTCTTTTTTTCTCTATTACATACATAATGATCTCAACTTTCTGATGTACTATCATCAATCGAAGTCTTCCATATATTGTATGGCATGGGTGAACATAAATTATGTTTAATAACAGTTTAAATACGTTTATAAAATATAAATATGACACTTGGTCGTGATTTTACTGAGAAATACATTACAATATATGTTCTCAGAAAATATAATAATTTCGTACGTATACAACTATTAACAAGTCCCATTGATTCACTCACATTCAATTCAATCTCAACAATACATTTACAATTGTACATCCCTCTCCTAAAACATATGATATGAATTTGGAAAAACAGTTCTAATTTGGCACCTAACATGTCACTACAGCAACTCTAGATCAAAATTAATTTAGAACACTTGAAAAGTATAGTTTAACGGAACCCAATAACTGTTCGATTATCAACAATACAATTTCAGCACAAAAGCAATCCGACTTTCATCCATGCTAAAGTACGCTCAATAAAATAAAGTGTGTACAAAATGTATTAAATATAATCGATACATTAGTCAATGTTAAAAACACATTTTTTTTAAATTGTATCTTTTAAAGTTAGAATTGGAAAGCAGAGCTAGTACAGCTCAATTGTTATTATTTGTTTCATGGATGTAAGAATTATCGGCCCAAATAATGTAGAAAATGAATAGGCTGAGCTTGTTTGTTTGGTTTTTTTTTTCAATTGAGACTAACGAAAGCCGAAAATGGACAAAGTCGAAGTCATACCGTATATAAATTTGAATGAGAGGGATGTCATATATAAAACTATAGAGGCAGCCACATTGACTCGTAACAGTAACATGTATATAGTTATTATTCGTATCAGTAAAGATGCCAGCCCCTTGGAGGAACTTCTAGAACAGCAGACAGAAACAGTCCGAAGTAGCAGAATAAAATGATCACTTGAGTTGTTTTCCAAGCTCCCCAATCTGAGATCTTCACTTTCGATGACGTTCATCTTATATGTTTCTAGTGGATCATGTTGTATCCTGGCGCCTAGTTTAAAAAAGGTGGTTATGATGACTCCTCGCTGTGGAGCAATGGAAGACTTCTCAATAGGCTCTGTATTTCAGTGAGCGCATTTTCGATGCCCCACCTCGTTGGTACTTACTCACTTTCCCTGTATCCGTCAAAGTACTTGTTTCTTACATTCGTGTGCAGTTATACAGATATTGGAGGTCTTTAATGGCTCCAAATCCGCAGACATCGTCGTCTGTATGTCCTCAATTGTTTAAAGTTCGTTCTACGTCTGGATACACATGTTCTTAATTTGTGTATGGCTATTTTAGATGAGGCTTTGCTGAGGCTTCTGGTGTGTGAACTGTACAGTTTGTAGGAACTTTTTCTGGATTGTCATCGTTTCTCTTCTGAATTGAATCCAAATAAAGGGGATCAAGATGCTGAGCAGCGCATGAGCTGCAGTAGTTAGCGACCCATAGCCGACTGCTAGCGTCAAAGCCAGCGAACCATAGCTGCCAAGACCCTTCAACACCTCCACGTGGTGATCCTGGATAACAGGCTGCAGCAGGGCAGACTGGCTAAGGAGAAGGGATCGAAGAGGGAATGCAAACCCGGTACTAAAAAAATGTTTGCTGAAGTCGGATGTGTTGGACCAAAAGGTGCAAATATCGCAGCCAAGCTGTAAACTACGACACAACGCATTCCGTTCTCTGGACTACATTCTGCTACTTAAGCCTTTTCAGGGTTTGGTAGTGGGAGATTGAGAACGAACGAAGAAGAAGAAAGAAGAAGTATAAAAAAAGGAGGTGTATCTTGTGATTATGCTACTTTTCCTTTCGACTTCTAACAAAACACTTCTCCCGATGGGGCTGCCATGCCAGCGATTCAATAAACTGTTCCCGTTGGTGTTGTGCTAAGTTGAGTTCATAAGTTCCAGTATCCACTTATTGGTTTCCGTACCAAAATATTTAATTTTCTCTGCTCTCAATTCATATATTCCAGCTGCCTAATTCATTTTCATTCCACTTATTGCGTCTTCAAGCTCTCCAATGGTGAACGGAGTTCCCAGCATATCCCTTTCATTTCTGCTTGCCCTTATCAATTGCGATTTCCCTTCATACTGTTTAGCGCTTCTGTTTAGTAACAGTTGATGAGCAATATGGTTAAGAGAGATTAGTGTTTTCCATTTGCACTTCGGCCACCACATGAACTTAGTTGATTAGCTACTATACCATTTTGCAGGTACATGTCGTGATGAATAAGTTTCAACTGTCCTGAGAATCCTCACCTATCATCTAAGCTAAACAGGATTAACAAAATTGTAATAAAAGCTACACTTTAAAAACGCAAAGTTTTGCAGTGGAAGCAAGTGAGAAAACCACTCACATTAAGTATCACACCGAATAAGTGTTGCTTCAAGAATTTGCACCTTGGAAAATGAAAGAAGTAAGTAAAACAATTATTTGTGTGGTCTTCTAGAAAAATGGTTGGTAGCACATCTCATAAGCTAAACTTGCATGTGTTCGATTGTATCAACCACAACTGCAATTTTAACGAAATTAATATGTCATCTGAAATTAGATGCAACGGAAGTTGCTATATATATATATATATATATATATATATATATATATATGTATATATATTATAATATACATATATATATATATACATATATATATATATTTACACATATATATATATATATATATAAATATATGTTTATATATATTGCAGCAACGGTAATGTGCTCCCCAGGCAAAACCAAAATATACTGAAATGAAAATTTTTTTAAACAATATATTCCAAAAGAAATTGTTTTTTCAGTTAACAATGCCAACAGAAAGACAAAAGCGTGCACATTTAATGAGGCACATAACTTATAATGGGTGGAGGAACGCATAATGAGACGGGATCGAACAAATGATTTCCGATTTTGGGCGTGTTCTGTATTCAAAATTACTGAAGCTGGAACGGCCATCTGGTTGCTATTGTCTCATACACAATTATTTGTCTGACAGTATATAGGAATCCTTAACAGTTTGCAAGGACAAGGGGCGTAACTTAGAGTGTGATAAGTTCGTATTTGAACATGCAAAACATGTTATGTATGTATCTGTAAGAGCGGAATGTGTCAGCATACAATGCGTATATTTGCAAACCAACACACAGCGTAACTACCAAAGATTTAATTGTTGACTATAGATAACAGGAGATTGTTGCTGGCCTTATAGACGATAGCATGCGTTATTGTCTTTGATCGCTTGCCAGTAATTAAGCAATGATCTAAAACAAAAGGAGAAGAAATAGAGGAATAAAAAGAAGAAGACGAAGAAAAAACAACAAGAAGATGAAAAAGAAGAAGATGCGGTAAAAAATGATTAAGATGTTGTAGTAGTAGTAGTAGTAGTAGTAGTAGTAGTAGTAGTAGGGGCATTAGAAGAGTAGTAGTAATAGTAGTAGTAGTGGTAAAAGTAGTAGTAGTAACAGTAGTAGTAATTGTAGTAATAGTAGTCGTAATAGTAGTAGTAGTAGTAGTAGTAATAGTAGTAGTAGTAGTAGTAATAGTAGTAGTAGTATTAGTAGTAATAGTTGTAGTAGTAGTAGGGGGATTAGTAGAGTAGTAGTAATAGTAGTAGTAGTAGTAGTAGTAGTAGTAGTAGTAGTAGAAGTACCATAGTAACAACAGTATTAGTAGTAGTAGAAGTAGTAGTAATAATAGTAGTAGTAATAGTAGTAATAGTAGTAGTAGTAGTAGTAGCAGCAGTAGTAATAGTAGTAGTAGTAGTAGTGGTAGTAGTAGTAGTAGTAGTAGTAGTAACAGTAATAGTAGTAGCAGCAGTAGTAGTAAAAGTATTAGTACAATATAAATAGCAATCATCTACATTTCATAAACAGCCCAGAATAAAGAAATCTACCTATCTTAATTGTGACAATGGAACACACCAAACTATCACCTGGAGTTAATCAAATGGGTCAGCTGTAACATGTACCGTAAGCTCCTCTTGAAACCAAGAAGCAATTCAATCAATTAGTCCTTTAAATGGCACATCACACATAGAACTATGCAAACTATACACATTTTTACACCTTGATAAAAAAAGCTTCTTAGAGCCTGATAGAAAACATTTCCGGCATTGTAAAAAGACACCAGAAAGAACAGCCCTAAATGCAAACACATGGAGAATCACAACCCAAGCAACAGCTGGATCCATGCATATATCGAAATGACGACATCAAATGCAATATATAATTGAGGTGGAGAGACCAGTCTGAGCCTTTTAAACAGTACAGAAATACAGATATAGTAGCGACTAACATTTTAAAGTAAGTTCAGTACCCAGACCTTGAAAACTTCAACAGAAATTATAATGATAAAATCACGAATAAAACATGATAAAAACTCAGAGAGACAAGTAGTGCTCTTCACAGACATGATGTCACTGGTTGCGAAACTGTGCAGCCAGAAAAATAATAAATACAGGAACTAAGAGTGAAACTCTATAAACGATGCCATCTGTTTAAGAACGAATTGTTAGCAATGAAGAGATTGACAGACTGCCAAAAGAAGGTGGGGAGGCTACCTCAACCTGAAATACGTGTAATTTATGAAGAGGCCACGAAGTTTATCAGGTGTAGCTACAGGAACAGGTAGGAAACAGAGCACACATGTTATCAACCAAAAACAACATATTCCAAGCTCAACAGAGGTGAGCAGATAGTAATCTTTAGACTCTACACAGGTCACAACAAACTGATACACCATATGTTCAAGAAACTAAGAATACGACATACAAATGAAGCTGTCTACTATGACAAAATGACTGCTGAACATGTGTTATAAAGGTGTCCAATAAACGAGGAACAGAGAAAGTACGAGTGGCAAATACCTAAATCCACTTCTGGACAAGTTGGAGAAACCAACAACCTCAGAGTAAACCACTGTTGTTTTAGATATATTTAAGTTGACATCCGAATGCATACGAAGAAGAAGAAGAAGATGAAGAAGAAGAAGAAGAAGAAGAAGAAGAAGAAGACGAAGAAGAAGAAGAACAACAACAACAAGAAGAACAAGAAGAAGAAGAACAAGAAAAAGAAGAAGATTACGATGAAGAAGAACTACAATCAACACAAAGGTTGTAATATTGTTTGTTAAAGTTTAGCATTATTGTGGGGAGGAAGACTAACGTCTGCTCATGCACAACATACTGATCAGACATGTTAGTCAGGGTCAGGGAAAATATACTGACCAAGACCATCACCTCAGCTGCCTAGTAGCCCTCCTGAAAACGGACTGTTTTCGTGGCAGACTGGCTAACATAGTAGTGAGCGACACGCGGATGAAGCCAAACATAGCACAGCCGCTTTGAAGACTCTGGTCCACCTTCATCAGCACGCTCGTGGTGTGAGAGAAGCTACTGCAACCTGCCACTTAACGTCCTTTTCTCGGCGCAAAGAAAGTAAACTTACTCATTGTGGGCATAAGAAACAAGCAAACAAATAACACAAGGGCATTATTGTGGATATTCATACATATATTTTATCCAAAGGATCGTCTTTTCCTAAAGTGTAGGCGTGTTACCTACTTGATTGTGTGGTAGTCGACCTGGGTTTAACCCTGACTAGTGCCAATTCTGTTGTTTTATCATGTACATTTTTTCTTGTAAAAATATCATAAAAGAGCTCCAGAGCACAAAAGATAACAGCTAAGGGCAGTGCTTCTAAATGGTAGTAAGCTGAAATGGAGGTTCGATGTTCATACTTGAATGTAAAACAGAAACATAATTATGAAGTGTAGGACTGGTCTACTTAACTCCTCAGGTCTGTTTTGTTCGAGAGGACTGACCAGCCTTTGTTGGGCTGGTCTAAGTGACGCTAGCTACTGTTAGCTTTGGGAAAACTGAACAGCCTTTGTTGGGCTGATCTTAGTGACGCCGGATACTGTTTGCCTTGAGAAAACCGAACAGTAAGTGTTGGACTGGTCTAAGTGACGCCGGATACTGTTTGCCTTGGGAAGACTGAAAAGCCATTGTTGGACTGGTCTAAGTGACGCCGGATACTGTTTGCCTTGAGAAGACCAAACAGCTATTCTTGGACTGATCTATGCAATTCCTGGTGTCTGTTAGTCTTGGAAAAGCGGGTTGTTTCTGATATAGCTGATAAAAACATACATTGGAAGGGCTCAGTTATCACACTGGGGCAGATGTTTCTGCCATAGGATTGTTGAGTTGTTTTTTGATAGTGTAGTCGAGTTGTTTCAGTTATGGTATACTCGAGGGGTTTTAATATAATACGTGTCTAATTGTTTGTAATATAGCAAAGTCAAGTTGTTTCTATTACAATATAGTTGAGTTGTTTCTTGTATAGTATAATCGAGTTGTTTCCGATATAGTATAGTCGAATTGTTTTTGGTAAAGTATAGTCTAGTTGTTTCTGGTACAGTATAGTGGAGTTGCTTTTCTTCTTCTTCTTCGTACGCAGTCAGACAGTAACCATTATTTTTTCTAAAAAAGCGGCGGTCATCCTGAGCCTGTCGACACTGCCAAAGAACTTGTCTTGTGGTTCCACTGGTGATGGCCACATCTGCTCTCTCTGATCCTCGTATGTCGGGCAGTTCTGCAGCAGATGTTCAGCGGTCATTTTACCGGTACCACACGGGCATTCGTCGGTACCACATATCTTCAATTTGTTGAATAGGTCGTACCTCAGTCTATTGTGGCCAGTGCGAAGTCTGAAGAGAACGACCTGCTCTCTTTTGTTCAACTGGTAATAGGAACCGTTTTTGGTGTAACCAGTATGTTCGGTTTCCCATTTGGTCATGTATCTGGCTTTAATAAGCTGTTTTGACTTTTCGTACGTCATACTAGTATCTGTTTGTGGTAGTCTTGCACCTTCTTTTGCCAGTCTGTCTGCCTCCTCGTTGCCTTGGATGTTGCAGTGTGATGGGACCCACTGTACTACTACCCTTTTTGGTGCGGACTGCTGGCATAGTTGACAGAGTACTGCTCTTAAGTCATTAAGCTCAGTGTTTTTCTGGCTTTTTAGCGCTGTGACTACGGCCAGAGCATCTGTAAGCAGGACTGTATGGCTTTCATTTTCTTTATGTGTCACCATTTCTTCCAATGCCGCCCTCAGTGCCTCTGCCTCCGCTCTGAAATTGCTTGTGTACTTACCAGTTGCGAATGACAGTGTTATTTTTCTGCCAATTGTTAGGTTCAGGAATGCTCCTGCACCTCCGTTCTGTGTAGTGTTTGTTACAGAACCGTCGGTGTCTGCATGGGTCCAGTCCATGCTTGGGTAGTTTTTCGATATAAAGCTTAGGGGAGTATCTCTCCTTTCTTTTTCAGTCTGGCAGTTTTTGTTCCAAATACCTGGTATATTTTCTACCACCTCTGGAAATATATCCTGACTCCAGGTAGGTTTTCATACAGTAGTGATGGGCTTTGGTGTTGTTAGTGCGTTTATGGGATCTTCGTGCATCTTTGCTTTGGCTATTTCTGCAACGTTTCTCCGCTTTAGTTTCCCATTACCCAAATTGTTTAGTCTCTGGTGCATTGGATGGTCAGTCAGTCTTCTGAGTTTCTCTGACTGCAGCTGGGCTCTGCAGTCTCTTCTATCGGTCATGGATTGCAGTTTTGTAATCTTTTCAAGTTCTACAATTGGCGTTGACTTCATGCCTCCTGTTATAACTCTCATGGCTTGGTTTTGAAGTTTGCTAACTTTGTCGAAGTTCGCCTTTGCTGCTGTTGTCCATGCCGCAATGCCATACTCGAGAACTGGTCTCACTCTTCCAGTGTGCAGTTTCTTTAGTATGCTATCGTCTGCTCCCCAGCTTGTTCCAGCAAGTTTCCTCATGATTGCCATTCTTTCTCTGGCTCTCAATCGGTTTCTCTCAATCTGACTTTTCCATGTCATGCGCCGATCAAATGTGACTCCCAGATAGTTTGGGTTGTCGTTTGGCTGCAGGAATTTGCCATTTAAACTTAATTTGGTATTTTGGGGTTTGATTGAAAGCGAGAATATTGTACATGTGGTTTTCTCCTCGTTTATTTTGACCAGCCACGAGTTCGCCCACTCTTCCAGCAATGTTAGGGCCAGCTGCATCCGATTTCTTGCTGTGGTGAGATTCTCTTCAGAGGTCCACATAGCCAGATCGTTTGCAAACATTGAGCTATGGACTCTTCTTGGTATATTCTCTGTAATGTCGTTTATATACACCAGGAAGAGTGTGGGTGACAGTACTCCCCCTTGGGGTACTCCATGCTCGAGTGTCACCTTTTTTGCTCATCTGCCCTTGTACTTGGACTCTGGCCGTTCTTTGTTTGAGGTAGATGTTGATCCACTTGTACATTCTCCCACAAACTTCACTTCTTCTTAGCTTGACTCTAAGTCCGTCTTTCCAGACTTTGTCAAATGCCTTTTCTAGGTCCACCCAAACCCCTACTGTATGTTTCTGTGCCTGGTAGGCATCTTCTATTTCCTGGGCTATGAGGATGACCTGGTCCTCAGTGGATCTGTGCTGTCTAAAGCCGGCTTGCTGTGGAGTTAGTATTCGTTTTTCTTCCAGATGCCACATCAGTCTGGTGTTTATCATACGTTCCATCAGTTTGCCGACACAGCTCAGTAGGCGGATAGGCCTGTATCCATTTGGATCTGTTTTGTCCTTTCCTGTTTTTGGTACTGGTACAAGTACTGCGTCTTTCCATGCCTGGGGTACAATTCCCCTTTTCCAGCTTTGGTTCAGGACTGATAGCAGTTTCCTCTTCGCTGTTTGGCCCAGCCCCATCAGCATTTTGTTTGTTATCCCGTCTTTTCCGGAAGATTTCCTTTTCTTTAATGTTCTCATGGCCTCTTCCATTTCACTCATTGGAGTTGCTTTTATTATGGTATAGTGGATCTGTTTAATGTATGGAATAGTTTATTCAATTATATCAGTGTATAGTCGATCTGTTTATATTATGGTATAGACAAGCTTTTTATATTATAGCATAATCGAGCTATTTGTATTTAGGCATAGTCGAGTTGTTTCTGCTTAATGTAGTCGTTCTGTTTTTTTATAGTATAGTCGAGATGCGAATGTTAACGTATAGTGAGCTGTTAATGGTATAGTATAGTCGATTTGTTTATGTTATTGTATAATCGAGATATTTATGTAATTGTATAGTGGGTTATTTATATTATAATATAGTGGATTTGTTAATGTTATAGTGCAGTGGAGTTGTTTATGTTATAGTATTGTCGATGTTTCTGTTGTTATGTAATCGAGTTGTTTATGTTATACTATGGTGGAGTGTTTATGTTATAGTAGAGTTGTTTATGCTATAGTATAGTAGATGTGTTCATGTTAGAGTATAGTGGATTTGTTTATGTTAGAGTATAGTGAAATTGTTCATGTTATAGTTTAGTGACTTTGTTTATGCTATAGTATAGTCGAGTTTTGAATGTTATAGTATAGTCGAGTTGTTTATGTTAGTTAACATACAATGATTACTCTTACTATAATTATTAACCCACTTTCTCATAAATCAATCCAATCTAGTCACGTTATAGCTCATTTTCTTTTTGAGATTTCCTATGTTCTGTTTTCATTACCAAACAAATCTACCCCATTTTCTGGGTCTATGCAACCTTCAGTTGCAAACTGCTAAACCACAAATAAACATAAACATTGCAAGCCAGCATGGCATGTGCCGGTATCACGTGATTATATCGTTTCCCAGGCAACGGAACAACAAGTGCCTTGTCAACAATTCCATTTGTCTCAGAAAGATGGCGTTGAAGATATCAAGGTCAATGTTTGACCGTATCTGAATTGTTATCTAGAGCCCGCGCATGACCGTGGAGATGAAAGGGTTTGAGAACTGGCTTAAGGTAGTTGAACCCGTTTACTCGCGAGTACTGGACTGAGGTATCTATAAGTGTAGCGTGATCCTTGTTATTGACCAGTGTCGTAACTTCACAACAAAGGGCCCCCGGGGGACCCTTTTTTGAAAATATGTATATTTAATCAAGACACTTCAACTCCCCGCGGAGCACAGGTTTTCAACGACGACACACCAAGACCTCATGTAATGATGAACAAGCCCTTTAATCTATGAACGTCTTCTCCATGTCTTATCTGTTTGTCGCAATGTATTTTTTGCTTATGTGTTTTAGTCGGGCTCTACATATCCTTCCCAGAAGATGCTATCTCATGTATCTAATGTATTCGATTGTTTATGTAGTTTGTGTTGTTGTACTAATATGTGTGTGAATCATTGTATATATATATTTATATATATAAACACGAAACGTGTTCAAATTATGAGCATGATGGATGACGTTACTTCTGATGTAAACAGCACATACCAACCGTCAAGTTTGCAAAGTTTAATTATCCACTGATTCATAGTTTCCTCGGCAGACCGTTGAAAACAATACGGGTGTCATACGGAAACCGTCTAGAGTTGATCAGCAAGCGGTGATTGGGTTTCTAACAGCTGAAGAATGTCGACCAGTTGACATTCGTCGCAGATGCAGGCAGTGTATGGTGACAAAATTGTCATATTGTTGCGTCAAAAGATGCCATCGGAAAAATTGATGCAACAATTCGGGTGGACCGTCGCCGGAGCTTAGGTTTGCCATGCTTTTATCACAATACACTGCCTGCATTCTGTGATGAATGTCAACTGGTCGACATCCTTTAGCTATTAGAAGCCGAATCACCCTTCGTTGATCAACTCTGGACGGATTGCGTATCACTCCCGCCATATTTTCAACGGTCTGCTGAGGAAACTATGAGTCAGAGGATAATGGAATTTTGCAAACTTGACAGTTGGTATATGCAGTTTGCATCAGAAGTGGCATCCACATGCGCATTGTACGTATGTTCGCTATATATATATGTATATATATATATATATATATATATATATATATATATATATATATATATATATATATATATATATACGAGGTGTATTCAAATAAAACCGGACCTAACTGCACCAAGCAAACATACGTACGATGCGCATGTGGATGTCACTTCTGATACAAATTGCATATATCAACTGTCAAGTTTGCACAATTCCATTATCTTCCTACTCATAGTTTCCTTAGCACACCGTTGAAAACATATATATATATATATATATAGATATATATATATATATATATATATATATATATATATATATATACTATTGGTGAGAACCCTAAATAGGGGGTGTACCTTTACTAAAACAGTTGTTACAAGTGCATTGTCTATTTCATGTCCATAGACATCAGCATGACATTGATCTTGGGTATCAAATTTGAGGCCCGATTGCTACATGCATGACTTGGCTAGCAGTAATGGATTCGTAAAAATCCTCTTTAGAATAGACTAAAAGTAATAAATCTCTTAAGGCTAGTTAGGTCATGAAAGGAACAGCCCAATTTGATGGCAGAATATCACAATCAAATAGTATTCGCAATGGTTTGAAGTAAGTTTGGGTCATACGCCTGACCGTATACGGAAACACTTTTTGCTATGCTACTGAAGCATACATTTCTAACGTAAATTAAGGAATCTCGTACTTCACATCCAGTTAGACGCTCCGTTGTTTAATCATGCAAGGCTCAAGGCCAACACGAGGATTGGAAGGTCTCCACTAAGTGATTTGTTATTTGCAGATAATGTCTCCAACAGTCAGCAGGACATTCAAAGCTTAATAGATTGTTTCTCCAAAGCGTTTAGAGATTTGGGTTCAACAGTATCTCAGGAAATTAAATATGCTCGGATAAAAAGTAGACGGCACGCTATCACTTAACATCGATAATTATGAACTAGCTGATATGTGCATAAAATTAACATACCTAGTTACCTTTCATAAACGACAAGGTCTTCTTTCTCTCTCTCTCTCTCTCTCTCTCTCTATCTATCTCTCGCTCTCTCTCTCTCTTTCTCTCTCTCGCTCCCTCACGCCCACTCTATCTAGACTTGTAAATTGACAAATGCATTGGTAAAGCTGCTGCCATTTTTGCTCTTCTCACAACCATAAACTGACATTGATTTACAATGTATGTTTCTTCAGCAGCTGTCTTGTATGGCAGCTCAATCTGGGCTTTCTATACTAACAAGAGCACAGGCTTAACACCTTCCATTAACGGAATATGAGATCGATCCCTGGTATTACATGGAATTCAGAGTGATAAATGCCGAGATGTACCCTCACACCGATCTTTCAAGCATGTTCACCAACATTTGGCAGGGAAGACTTCGATGGCTTGGATATGTACGTCGCGTGAAAGGTGATCGCATCTCCAAAGGTACTATCTACGGACAGATGGCGAATTGTAAAAGAACAGTCGGTCGACCACACCTGATGTTGAAAGATGTGTAAGCGATACATGTAGCTAATGGACATGGGGATGATATCAGTGGAATACGAAACTGCAGACCGATCCAAGTGAAGATTTACCCTGAAGAGCGGCCACATGCTTGGTGAAGAGAAGCTCTTGCAACACGGATAAGAGGAAACGCTTAGCTGCAAGTAAAGCTAAAACCATAACTTAATTAGAGATCACTTCAAGGTCGTATCATGTTAAAGTCAGTCATGATTAAAGGGACTACACTGCAGCTTTGGAAGTAGGGAATGGGACCTCCATGGTGTACTTTAACATCAAACCTTACAGCAGGTTTCCCCCTACAGAAACCACTGTGTCGATCCTTATAATGTTTGCCAGGCTATTGAAAAACATTTGGTTCCCAGGTACATGGTGTGAACGTGAGGTGACGTCTTGATCAGCATCTTTCACCTGACCATATCGCCATCGTTCACACCCACACGACGACATTTAAATCCCGATGATTAAAATGCGATGCGGGTTAGCCCTTCTGCTCATTGCAATCATGTCACTTTTATTACGTTTTCTTGTTTCTGTATTGTAATGTTTCTGTTCCTTGGTGTAGTTCATTAGCCCTGATATGTAATACTTGAAACCCTGTCTGAACGTGAAGCCACGAGGGAGGGGGGGGGGGGGCACACATTACGGAGTATATGTTGCACTATCGGCCGAAATAAATAATTTGACTAATAAATGAAAACTATAGTATGGGTCAGGTGAAACATACCACCAAAACTGCATCGAATATCCACCCAGTGCTCCTGGAAACAGGTTGCGTTGTAGCATCCTCACCAACTACTTGGGAATCTAAAATCGGTGACACAAATAGTGTTGAAATTACTGTCAAGCCTGGCGTAACTTTACAGCCAGGGTTTGGGCTCACGTTTTTCAGCGCATATAGGAATAGGAAGAGCCACCGCAACCTACTAACAGAGATATATCGCAAAGAGTGAAAAAACTAAGCATAAGTCGCTTAAAAATAGTTTATGCTTTTCCTACAATTATTTTCTCGATCGTCATCTGCTGTGGGCCCTGACGACGTGCTCGCTGTACCCGGTTCTGCTACGCCACTGCTAGTGATAATAATTCGAGTGGGCTGGCGATACTGACTTTACAAACGACAGTAATAATGCAGTAATAACTTCGCTGGGTCAATATGTGTAATACTGTTAAAGAACAAATCAAAACTGAACCATTCATCCAGCCAGTTCAACCTCTGTAGTATAAGATCTTAACTTAATGAGTGGCATGTTTTGTTTTTTCCTCCAAGATCGCCATTGCCGTTACATTGTTGACAATCTGTTGTGAGGGTTCATCCATTGTGTTAATCAAGTTTGGCTAAAAGCCAGTTTTGGATTTTTAAGAGCCTTTAAATAGAAGTGTGTTTCTATTTCAGTGGTTTTGATTTAGTAACAAGTCTGAGGGCTTAAGGAACCCAATTTATATCCACACAAAGCCCGTGATGGCACAGGGCGTGAATTAAATGTATCAATGTGATCTGTTGTGATGTCCAAATAATAGGTCAATATTTGATCAATAGGTGATCATGATACACAGAACATGGGATCAATCTGGTGTGTGAAGATGATCTTGAAAACAGAACATGGGATCCGTCTGGTGTGTGAAGAGGATCTTGATAACCAGAAAATGGGATCTGTCTGTGTGTGAAGAGGATCTTGATAACCATAACATGGGATCAGTCTTGTGTGTGTAAATGATCATTATGTCCTGAATTTGGGATGCCTGATATGTATACTTGATCATTATGACCAGAACATGGGATCAGTCTGATGTGTGTAAATGATCGTGTATTCCAGAACATAGGATGAGTCTTGTGTGTATACTGGATCATAATGACCAGAATTTGGGATCAGTCTTATGTGTATACTTGATCATTATGTCCTGAATTTGGGATGCCTGATATGTATACTTGATCATTATGACCAGAACATGGGATGTCTGATGTGTATACTTGATTATAATGACCAGAATTTGGGATGCCTGATGTGTATACTTGATCATAATGACCAGAATTTGAGATCAGTCTGGTGTGTTTACTTGATCATAATGACCAGAACATGGGATGTCTGATGTGTATACTTGATCATAATGACCAGAATTTGGGATGCCTGATGTGTATACTTGATCATTATGACCAGAACATGGGATGTCTGATGTGTATACTTGATTATTATGACCAGAATTTGGGATCAGTCTGGTGTGTATACTTGATCATTATGACCAGAATTTGGGATCAGTCTAGTGTTTATATTTGATCATAATGACCAGAATTTGAGATCAGTCTGGTGTGTTTACTTGATCATAATGACCAGAACATGGGATGTCTGATGTGTATACTTGATCATAATGACCAGAACATGGGATGTCTGATGTGTATACTTGATCATTATGACCAGAACATTGGATCAGTCTGGTGTGTTTAACGAGTCCATGATATCTCCAGGTTTTTGTTTAGCATGTTTTGTACAATTGGTCCGTTATGTGTCAGATCATGAGTCAGTCTGCTGTGTATATATGGCAACAACGTGTCTAGAAGAGAGTTAGGTCTGTTGTGTATAATTGTTCACAACGTGTCGGGAGAGGGTTAGGTCTGTTGTGTATAATTGTTCACAACGTGTCGGGAGAGGGTTAGGTCTGTTGTGTATAATTGTTCACAACGTGTCTGGAGATGGTTAGGTCTGTTGTGTATAATTGTTCACAACGTGTCGGAAGATGGTTAGGTCTGTTGTGCATAATTGATCACGGCGTGTCAATGAGGTGGTTAGGTCTAATGGGTATAATTGTTCACAACGTGTCTAGGAGATGGTTAGATCTATTGTGTATACTTGTTCACAGCGTGTTTCGGAGATGGTTAGGTCTGTTGTGTATAATTATTCACGGCGTGTCTTGGCGATAGCTAGGTCTGTTGTGCAATTGTTCACAGTGCGTACACGTCCTGGGCTAGACTGCAGTGTGTCTTTAGACGTGATGACATGGCCGCGAGTGACTCTATTGTGTGACATCTTCATGTGTTCATATATTGTGGATTATCTGTATTTTGTTATGTTCACATCCAAGATATGGTTCTTAAATGCTACTCCAAAGATTTTTTTAAATCTCATTCACAGCTTGGATTTAGTTATTCGTATTCACCATTTAATGTCATCGTTTCTTATGCCCTAAAGTATACAGAGTTAACTACTGTTTACATTACCTCGTCTTGTTTTTCCTTGTCTTGTCTTAGCTTTCCTTGGTCTTGTCTTGTCTTGTCTTGTTCACTTGTAACGTGAGGCGTCGCAGTGAGGCGCAGTTTTCTGTTCAGAACCAAACACACCACTGAAGTAGTACGCATCCCTTACCGATTTAAAATATCCATCCTGGTCTTGGTCTGCCATGGATACGAAAATCTTATTGCCGTGTGTTATAGATGTACAGGGGTAATTGATCAGGCAACATTCTCATTTGGTGGTTGAACACCTGGATTTTTTTCCAGAACAATATAATCAACACATTGTCTTGCTTAACGATGCTTCGCAACTCTTCATTCCGCATTATGTGTCTTCTAGTTACATTCATGGTTTTCCGGAGGAATCTCATTTCACATGTCGTGATCTTTCTCTCTGGAGATTATGTAATAGTCTACAGTTGGTACTATTTTCAGATCATTGACATGCATATACTGTTGATCAATAGTCCTTTCGTGGACTTGTATCAGTAATGGCGACCACTGGTAAGCAATAACGATCGCTTTTTGGCACCGATGGTAAATTGTATGTCTAAGCCTCCATCCTGCTTGAAAACAATACCTTGGTATTAGTTATTATCGATATTGTGTATCTTTCTATATTGACCTCAGCGATGTGAAGTAGCTGTATTTAGCTCTTTATTCTGTTTTTATTTCCTCTGCTCCTGTAATAGATTTCAAATGTGTATACTGAGTTACTGTCTTCCCTTTGTACCTGTTTACAGCAAGGCTTCTATTATTCATATCTTATTATTTACCCTCAGCTTGATTTATGTCTTAATTTCCATATTTGTTTTTTCTAGATGATGTGACAATCCCAAAATTTACTTCCTGAAGTCTTTGTTCATTTCCATTCAGTGCATCTATGTCATCTAGGAAGCGTCAATTCACGATCATACGTTCCTCTATAATTAAAGTTCCATCACAGAACCCATCTAAGACCATCCCTGAACCTCAGAACGATTTTTTCAAATGTTCTTGTTTTCTAGTCGTATCGTTACATAGTTTTATTGCAGCCATTCACATATTTAATTAACGTTATTTTGAATAAATGTACTACCGGATATCCTTTTCACAAATATGTTTTACGTTAACTTGCAATAATTTATTACTCACATACATGTTTAACAGATCTCAGATGCTGGGATTGACCTGGCACGTCACCAGTGAATTTTCACCTACCATAAAAATATGAACCAAAGGAGGTCGCACCTCCCGCACGATGTGTAATGACATAAATGGACTGACGATAGATAGATACATGTTCAACGTTAATTTAAACTATTGCATAGCTGCGGCTGCTCCAGAAGAAAGTACATCAGCGCTTTTTTGTGATCTGCACCTCCTCTGCCAGACTAGTCTCACTCAGGGTAGCTAACCATCTGTTGTATCTCACCAGTTTCAAAACGATCACTGCTGTCCGTCGGTTGGGTCTTTGGCGTTGTCCATTAGCGTGTGGACATCCCATATCGCAAGCGTTATGGGTAGATTGTGGGATCATTTTCTATCTGATCCGCCGCTGCAGCTTGGGATCTCTGCCAGTTTCGATTTGCTGGTCAGGGTATGATCAGTACGACGATGTTGTGAGGTGCGCAATTTGTTTATGGTTCGGGAGATGTGCGCAGGATCGTCCTCACTCTCTCGTCCAGGCCCAAAGTATTATAGAAGCAAGACTTCTAGTGAAGGGATCGGATGCAGACAATAGGGTGTCAGCGTCTGCTCCAATTTCTCGGCTGCCCTTTAATTCCATGTTCTCGCTGGGGTAGGGCGTTGAGGTATCTGTTTCTGAGTGCAGTTGTTTTTATTTTCTTCTTCCGCCTCTCTTTCCCCTAATCTTGAGAATTGTAATTAAACTTATGAGTTCGTATTGTTAAATGTTGTCAGATCTCGAGACTGATGTAGATCTGGGTTTGAAAGGAGGTAGTCTGTTGATCGAAGCTCGATGAGATCTGTTCTGTCTGAGTTTGAATCGATGTAGTGTGCTGATCGAAGCGCCCACTCAAGAGCAAGCATAGTAACTGATTTGATGAGAACGACCTCAAAATCCAGGGCCTTCTCCATGTATGAACATAAAGCGCACAATGCACACCAAAGGGACACACCCTCTACGTCAGCAAAAGTGGGCTTCAATACCGCTCGCACAGCTGTCCAGACCAGGCTTTGAATAATGCAAGACTCTCGGCTCAGCAAAAGAGCTGACAAAATCGAGATGTTCACCAAACGCATGATAAACGGTTTAACGAGACGCTGGAAACTATCTACGGCCGGCAGCCGTCTTGTAATTCCAAAGTTCGCAATGCGGATGGGGCACTGCTAACATATAAGGTCCAGATGAAAGACAGATGGGCAGACCACTTTTGGAAATCACTAAACTACGCATCGTCCATAAATAGGAGGACATCCAGCGAATGCCGATGGTGGAACTGAAGCTAGCGCTGGATGAACTCATGATTGTGGACAAAGACGATAGGGTCATCAGTGCACTATCTGTACGACAAGCTTCTAGAGCAGATGCAAAACCAGCTGAGGTATACAAGATAGCTGGTGCAGAAAGATCACTGAACTCTCCTGAAACATATGGGCTCAAGGAGTAATTCTGCAGGATCTGAAGGACCCCTTAATTGTTTACATATACAAGAGAAAAGGTAACCGGCAGGATTGGGACCATAATATTGGAATATCGCTACCGTCCGAGCCCGAAAAGAACCTTGCGCGCCTATTGCTCAACCGGATCAACAAACAGTTTGAACAATGTAAATTCAGAGCCAATGACAAGAAAAGAACCGAGAACAAAAACAAGGCCCATACACACCATTTATTGACCAGACCAAGGCATTCGATACAATAAACCAACGGACAGGGGGGAAGGGAGGGGGGGGTAGGGGGGGCTATGGATAATTATGTCCAAGTTTGACTTTCCCAAAAAGTTTATCGCTTTTGGGAAACAGTAACACGAAGGCATGGGTGCTCGTGTACTGGATAGCGAAGAAATTTGTAAGACTTTTGAAGTAAAGAACCGGTTTAAAAAAGGACGTGTGCTTGCCCTACCCTGCACAACATGATGTTTGCAGCCAGCCAGGATGATAGACTGCCCTACCCTGCACAACATGATGTTTGCAGCCAGCCAGGATGATAGACTGCCCTACCCTGCACAACATGATGATTGCAGCCAGCCAGGATGATAGACTGCCCTACCCTGCACAACATGATGTTTGCAGCCAGCCAGGATGATAGACTGCCATACCCTGCACAACATGATGTTTGCAGCCAGCCAGGATGATAGACTGCCCTACCCTGCACAAAATGATGTTTGCAGCCAGCCAGGATGATAGACTGCCCTACCCTGCACAACATGATGTTTGCAGCCAGCCAGGATGATAGACTGCCCTATCCTGCACAACATGATGTTTGCAGCCAGCCAGGATGATAGACGCCTCAGTTCGCTGGAGTTTGTTATTACCATCAAGTATATTCAACATTAGTGCACAAGCTTGACCTTGAACCCACCGCGGCAGAGATCAGAAAAGCTATCAGCTAAATGACAAAAGGAAAGGCCTCCCGGTTGTGATGTAATTTCGGCAGAGATTGATCAAGAAGGGGTTCCTGTGCTTCATCTGGAACTGACTATACTCTTTCGTTGTATTTGGATATCCTAAAAGTTCCACGGGAAATGAAATAAGCCTTAATTGTACACATGTACAAGCAAAAGAGCAATCGTCAATTCTGCCACCAAAGGTATCTCGCTGCTGTCAAACACAGGCCAAATCCTAGCCCGAGTCCTGCTCAACTGTCAAACTGATCACCTTGAGCAAGGTCTACTCCCAAAGAGTCAGTGTAGTTTTCGTGCAGGTCGTGAGGCAGTTGGAATTATATATGTTTCACATCAACTGCATGAACAATAGCAGGAAAAGAATTGAGACCCATACACAGTTTGTGTCGATTTGAAGAAATCCTTTGAGATCATCAATAGGGATTGACTGACATATCATGGCGATGTTTGGCTGTCCCTGCATATTCATTGCGATTGTCCGCCAATTTCATGTTGGCACTTATACTGCACGGGAGAGAATTGTCTGTAGATCTCTCAGTTACACCGGTGTCAAACAGTGTTGTGTTCTAGCACTGACACTCATTTGTACGGTCTTTGCAGCAATTATTACTGATGGTGTACATGGCGCTGCTACTGGCATACATATCAGGTACAGGACTTAGGGTCAAATGTCCATCCCGAAACGCTTGAAATCTTTCACCAAGGTGAGTGAGATCGTATTCTTAGATTTTCTGTTCGCTAACGATAGCGCTTTCAACATTTTCTCAGAAAAATATATGCAGTCACCCATCACGATCAGCACTGTGAAAATGTAGGTACTCTTCCAGCCTTCCCCTCGAAACGTACATCGAAACAAACGTTACTGCACAACACCAACGTCTCCAGACGGTCGCTAGCTTCACCTGCCTAGGTAGTACACTCACCAGAGCGGAAAATATCTATTGTGGGGTCAACAGCAGCATTTTAAGGCGATATCTGCATTTGGGAGACGTCAAAGAAAGGCCTGGAATCGAAAATGCATCATTTTTGCCACAAAGGTCAAAGTATATCGTCATGTGGTGTTAACCACTCTTTGACATGCATGCGAAACATCGACAGTGTATAACACTCCAGATAGCTCAAACGTTTTCACTTTAGCTGTCTGCGTTGGCTGTTCAGGAATAGCTGACAGGACAAAGTGACTAACTCTGAAATTCTTAACAATGCTAACATGTTGAGAATGGGTATACTTCTGCGAATAGGTCAGCTAAGATGTTGTTCACATGCCAGATGAGAGCATCCCCTAACAGCTGTTGTATTGTGAGCTAACAACGGGTAGATTTCGTTTGGGGGAGGGAGGGGGGTGCAGATAAAACGATACAGAGACTCCTTGAAAGTATTTCCCCGGAAAGCTTCAATATTTATGTCACTTACCGGGAGATGCTTGCCTGACGCGCTATTTTCACATAAGGTGCTTAGATCGCAGATGGTATAAACATCGCGGAGGCTCAGAGAAAGGGTATGTCTTTCCAGGATCGATCTGTATAGCCATCAGAGAATACATTTCGCAGCAATAGTCTGATGATGTCGCCATCTTTGCTTCCGATGATTATTATTTATTATTATTATTATTTATATTAATAATCATTCAATTTAAATCATTTTTTACTAGCTGTCTTTATTTAAATGTCTAGTCCTTCATCAGGGGTGATACAATATAAGTGTAGATGTCAGCACACATGATTGTAAACTACGCATACAATTGAACTCCTTAGAGCGGTTTTTTTCCCTGGCATTTCGCTTTATCACATTTGTAATGGGAGCTGGTTCACATGGACACGACATCGGCTAATGTTCTCAAATAAAAAATAATTTAATTTTGATAAATGTCATCAATCATTGAGACGCTTTTCCAGACAGGCACAACATTCTGACCAGGGCGTGCCGCCAGTGTCAGGCACAATAAACCAAGACCACAATATCGCTTCCATTTAGCGTTCCCTGGAAACAGGCTCTTTTCAAGACAGCCTTTGCTGATGAGATGTGGATCGATGTGATCCCTGTAGTAGTCAGCGCCACACAGGTGAAGCCAAGCTTAGCATAACCGCCTGGAGGACCGCTGTCCACCTTCATTAGCATCAACGGGATGTGAGGAAAGCTACTACAAGCTCTCACTTAACGTCCTTTGCAGGGCGCACACAAGAGTAAGCTTACTCATTGTGGGCACCAATATGTACACACAAAAACAATCATCATTAGATATGCAGTTATATTGATGTATTTCATACAGACGGTAGAAGACAACCAAACAGAAAGAAGCCACATGGATAGAATTAATGGGAGGGGTGTAGTTTTTTCCCGTCCTTGTCTGACTTCCTGGGTTAACATCAAATGGGTTAAATTCTCCTTGAAAGACAAGTTACAAAATAAACCCAGTGAGGTAGCATAGGTCGAACGCTAACATGATTTACTCCTGAAAGTCTAGTGCTAAAGTCTTTGAAAGGCGGGTTTTAAAATAACATAATTGCATCTAAAATATCTATCTATCTATCTATCTATCTATCTATCTATCTATCTATCTATCTATCTATCTATCTATCTATCTATCTATCTATCTATCTATCTATCTATCTGTCTATCTGTCTATCTATATGTCTGTCTGTCTGTCTGTTTATCAATGTTATATAATATACCATTTCCCACGGTTTAATGAATGATGTGTTTAGAATTTTGAGATGAATGCTCTTTGACTATAGCTCTTCAAAGCATGGGGTTTACACTCCACCATTCACACACCACAAAATACATCTGAATTAAAGAAAAACTGTTCTCTGCATGTTACACGAGTATGAGTGTAGAAACATGTTGTTGTTTTCCGTTAGGTTGGCAGAAGGAAAGCAACATGCCTTTCAAAGTTTTAATCAAAATAGTTTGGATTTGTTGGGCAGCCTCTGTCTCTGATGAAGATCGTTCGGTCGTAATGTATGCTGTCGTTTTGCATTTGTGCTAAATGTAAATTGAGTTTTTCCAGAGCGGTTAGCGGTCTTGCCTCTCGTGGCAAAGAGACCCTCTCCAACTCATTCAACTGTCAATGTGTACACAACTTATATTTAGGAAATGCAAGGCAACGAGGAAGAAAACTAATGATCTCAATCCTCTCAGAATGCTGAGACCTGTCTGTCTGATACTTCATCTACTATGCCTACTTTGGAACTACTTTTATCGTCTTCTATATACGAATTTGAACGTGAGTATGAATATGTTAGGAGAGCCCAACTAGTACAGTGGATAGTACAATGGTTTTTCAGCCGAGCGATCGGGGCTAGATCGCCAGCTAACACTGCATCTTTTCCGATCGCAAAACGGCTCATTGGTAGACTCATTAATTGTGTATCAAAACAATCTGAGAAAGTGAAGATGGCCGATGTGATGTTGACCACCACACCCCTCGTGCGCCGTTGGTGACGAGTTAGTGAAGATGGCTAGCGTGATGTTAACCCCAACACCCCTAGTGCGCCGTTGGTGACGAGAAAGTGAAGATTGCCGGCGTGATGTTGACCACAACACCCCTAGTGCGTCGTTGGTGAAGAACAATATTTACCTATCACCCTTTTCCCAAAATGCCACACTGGCGCGTTAACGGGATCTTCTTTTTTCTATTTGTGTCATTCATTTTTTGTTAAAGAACATTCTCGCTGGTGTATAGTAAACTCGGCCGGTTACTATTCGAGAATTTCACGCACACAAACATATGAACAGTTTTGTAACATGTGGTCCAGAGGATGTGTGCTTGGTTTATTATCCAACACACAGGGTTCTGTACACGTCACTCTTGGTGTGACCGTTCGTTGGGTTTTTTCATGGTACGACCACCTCTCTCAGCCCACTCAGCTGTAAATGGGTGCCTCTCAAAGTCTGGAAAACTTTCGGAGCCCTGGGGAAGATAGGAGTTCTTGCACTGTTGTCGGTATTTTCAGCAATGAAAAGTACTGAACAAATATGGAGGCGCTTGGGTGCAATGAAGACGGTTCTACGAGTCCTTTTCATTTACATTTTAGTGCACCTTATTTTTCTACTTTTGAACAACTTTAGTAAGCAAATTATTGACTCTTTTGTTCATTTAATGAGGTATGGTTTAGCATATTGTTTCCTGAGTTGTTTTTTTTCAAACTCAGAATATTAAATGCACAAGTGTGAAAAAATAGTATTTCCACGGTTTCTAATTTAACATTTAAAATCGTCCCTACTAGTGCATACATATTTACAGTTTGATATCCGCAACAGCATTTTTTATTGAAAACATGGCATAACCCACTTCCTGATTCCAGTAATTTCTTCATTAGACAGATTTTACATTTCTTTTGAAGCCTTTTCAGCCTTGCCGATATTTGTCTTTCTCTAATGTTACAATTTCCACACTCCATTGCGAGATAAAACAAATCTTTTATTTTCTATTTCGAGGTTTCACATGTATCTGTTTCTTTATTTGCTTTAATAAGGTGGTTGCATGTGTTCTGTTTTTGGTACTCCCCTCAAGTGTAATTGCAGACATATATATGTTTATTGTCACTCTTTCTGTTCTCTCGAAATTTAAACTTGCTGTTTTAAAAGTGCATGCCAGATTTTGTGCAAGCGTATTCTTTTCTTTCTGATAAAATCATATTTAAGAAAATAAACTAAACGCAGTTCAATAGAAGATATTGCTGTCTGGGATAACGTGTTAAAGACTTCATTGTATCAAGTATGAGCTGTTAAGCGCGGTGACGAGTCGATTAATTGCTAGGTTATCTTGTTTAACTTCAAGTCAGGTTCCCCACAACAGGTGGGTAGAAGGAAGCGTCTAGTGAAATGGGGAGGGAGGGAGGCAAGCAAATACAGTGATAATCACAGGCACTAACTGCTCAAACACTCATTAAATTAAAAGTTATTCTTTCCATTATTTTTGTTTAAACTGCTAATGTAAATGGTCACGTGGTTCGCCTTTCCCAGGAAGTTCCAGCCAACGAGACGCTCCGGCAGACTATGGAGGAGAGTTGAGGGAAGAAGCCGTGCTCATCCTGTAGACGTCCTCGAGGCCGCCCTCACAACACCTGGCTAAAACAGATCGCCACTTCCCCAACAGAACCACAGGCCGCCCTCACAACACGTGGCTAAAACAGATCGCCACTTCCCCAACAGAACCACAGGCCGCCCTCACAACACCTGGCTAAAACAGATCGCCACTTCACCAACAGCACTACATGCCGCCTGGGACGCGGCCATCAGGCGTGGTCATGGACATGGTTATTCGACGAGACGGGCCCTTGTCGTCTAATATATAAATACGGGATCAAGATGATGAGCAGCGCATGAGCTGCAGTGGTCAGCGACTCATAGCTGACTGCTAGCGTCAGGGCCAGCGAACCAGAGGCTCCAAGACCCTTCTACACCTCCAAGCAGTGATCCTGGATAGCAGGCTGCAACAGAGCAGACTGGCTAAGGAGAAGGGATCGAAGAGGGAATGCTAACCCGGTACTCAAAAAGTGCTTGTTGAAGTCGGATGTATTGGACCTAAAGAAGTCAAGCTGTGAACTACGACACAACGCATTCCGTTCTCTGTACTACATTCTGCTACTTAAGCCCTTTCAGGGTTTGGAAGCGGAAGATTGAGAACGAACGAAGTCAAGCCAAATGCAAATGCAGATGTAACTTCGACGAATATTGCAGTATGTGTTTAACACTAGGAAATCAATGACACAAATATTTCTTCACAAGTGCCCAATGCTTTTACATCATTTTGTTATGTCGTTATCGTTTCTTAGTTTACTTACTGATTTCAATTAAGTATCCTTTGGTTTTGCTGCCTGTTCCTGGCGATTGCTGCCTTGTCTCTGTTCCACTTGTCAAGACTTCTATGTCTCTATCCCACCTCTCTGGACTTCTATGTTTCTATTCCACAACTCTCGACTTCTATGTTTCTATTCCACAACCTTAGACTTCTATGTCTCTATTCCACCTCTGTAGACTTCTATGTCTCTATTCCACCTCTCTAGACTTTCATGTCTCTTTTCCACCTCTCTGAACCTATAAGTGTCTATTCCACCTTTCTGGACTTCTGTGTCTCTATTCAACCTCTTTGGACTTCTATGTCTCTATTCCACCTCTCTGGACTTCTGTGTTTCTATTCCACAACTCTCTACTTCTATGTCTCTATTCCACAACTCTCTACTTCTATGTTACTATTCCACAACTCTCTACTTATATGTCTCTATTCCACAACTTTTTACTTCTATGTCTCTATTCCACAACTCTCTACTTATATGTCTATTCCACCTCCCTGGACTTCTATGTCTCTATTCCACCACACTCTTCTTATATGTCTCTTTTCCACCACTCTCTACTTATATGTCTCTATTCCACCACTCTGGACTTCCCTTACCTGTTTATGTCCCGTCATTCAAGATTACACCTACCTGTGTCTGTTTCACCTCTGGACATTTCTCACGACAAACGTATTGGATTAGAATGCCCATTCATTAACATTGTCCTGCTATAAATGAACCCTTGTTATAATGTTAGGTTAGAAAAGTAAGCGAGGAAACGAACTGGCCACCTCGCCTCATACATAGCTGAGATCTAGTACCATGAAGTCTATAACACTTCATCTCTGACAGCAGGTGTTTACTACTGAGCTGCCTTTACTTTTACACATTGTGTACCACTCTTATACCGTTTCCGTCCTTCTGGTGATTGGCGGAGTTTGTAGGAGTATCTCCTTCCTGCCAAGGTAAGTTACAAACGCGTACATCATATTTGGAGACTAGTATTCACAAGCTCTGACCCTCGCTGTTGGCACTTACACCTAGTAGAACACACCAGCAGTCGCACGGGAGTTTTGACTAGCAGACTAAACACACCAGCAGTCACACGAGGGTTTTGACTAGCAGACTAAACACACCAGCAGTCACACGGGGGTTTTGACTAGCAGACTAAACACACCAGCAGTCACACGGGGGTTTTGACTAGCAGACTAAACACACCAGCAGTCACACGGGGGTTTTGACTAGCAGACTAAACACACCAGCAGTCACATGGCGGTTTCACTAGCAGACTAAACACAGCAACAGTATCAGCTAAGCCTGGTTGTTAAGCAGAGGACTGTTTCTAGGACATGGAGGAAAACTTACGATCCCGCAGGTAAAACAGCTTTGCTAAGAGCAGCTCAACAGTCCTCGAAATATGTTTTTTCCACGAGTAATGGTGTAGATGCGCGACAACAGCGACGTCTTCTTTTTCACCTTTAGCGGTTAAAACAAGTGAATTTGACTGCTAACGGTTCTTGCTTGGGCAACTAAAGGACGCGCACAATTCAGAATAATTCCAAAACTTCTTTCCTTACTCGGGAAGTAGATCATGTTACAACAGGGTTGCCTTTATTCTACTTTTTAAGGAGAGCCTCACCATCTACCAGCCCGTTTTGGAAAGACTACTGTACGCTAGATTACCGAACAGGCATGGACACATCTCCATCGTAGTTGCCTACGTTCCCACAGAGGAACCCGGGCAGATCAAAAGAACGATCTCTACTCCAAGCTCCATGTCTCTTCCCAGTCCACTCTGTGCCACAATCACAATCACAACGAATCCCCTGGAACTGAAATGAGTGTCATCCAGACCATTCTTGGTACATATGGAAATGGGACCCCAAGTCACTGGACTAGATTCCACTCTTTCTGTGCTGCTTTTGTTCTCAGGATTGCGGGATTGTGGTTTCAAAGGAATAATATTCCCCAGTTAAAGTTTATTTAGATACGACCACAACACAATTCCAGGAATTACAACGACATCTGCCATCACCTTACGGCTTCACCCTCACCGGATTTACTATGTGGCTCTATCCCAACTGTTCCATGCTCATAAACTCCGATGCCCCAACCGTAGCCGAAGTCAGGGCAGCATTATACAAGTTTAAATATGGCAGAACCGAAGTGACATTCCAGAAATGTTGCTTTACCATGTGATGCCGCCCTTGCATTTAGCATAATCGCGGAAATACACATAAAATTCCATCATTTTTTCCAAGTTATGTTGATTCCAAGTCAACCTTTGATCTGATGATATTTTTTCACGTGTATCTTCTGGTAAAAATTCAGCTGATCTCTGGGTAGTGAGATGGGACTCTCATGTTCAGTGTCGAGCACGTTCAAAATTCCTTGGCAGCTAACAATTTAAAAGAGTAGACTTAACAGCTGCTGCCCAGACAAAATTCTAAATTCAAGTTAATAAATATATCCAAATTATGTGTACCTTCCCCCAAATCTAGTTAGCCGCGGGACATTTAAAAAAAATACCAACTACGCATAGCCGAAGCCTTCGACTACCTGACAGCAGACATTAACATGCTTGTTTGAATACCGGGAGTCTGAGTATTCCAAGTTCAAGACCTTGAAGTGTGCATTTTCCCGGTTAATCTTCATGAGGTGTTTAGAGGAGCCCCATCCCAACACCAGCACGTGAGTTCGCCTTGATCAGGCTCTAATTGACACATTCTCAACAGGGTCTGGCGTCCGCCATGGCTATGTTGTCCAACCATCGGTGTTCTGCCGTGCTGTATCATTGCACCTTTTGAAACGCACACATCGGAAGTCTCTGTCTGTTACTTTCGTTTGTCTGACTTCGACTACCAATACAACGTCCTCACACTAAGTTCAAACTACCAGGCCTTGACAAGACAACTGAAGAACTTAGGTCAGTCAGCTTTACATTTTGAACTGCAGTTTACCTGGGCGAAGACCAATATTCAAAGTCTTGGCACTGTCCCGCCTGCCCTGAGAATCGCGGTCAAAGCAATCCCGTCATTTCTGCCGACGACGATTTCTAGCTTGTCAGCGAACTGACTTCTAGTGCACTCTATAACCCGCAAATCACTCGGAGGATCGAACTGTGGTATCATCCATGAACTCTTTGCACACAGCCTGGACTCATCAGAGGCTCTTCCTGGAAACAAGCTGCGCCAATAAAGATCATGTGGCATTTCAGTCCTTCAATACAACTTTAAGATATGATCAGTCATACAGGAAGATCAGAAGCGGTGCGAGGTCTTATACGTGCACAACCAATGCCGTGTCCTTAGGGTGGGCTGGTTAAACTTTGAAAATCAAGGTCATCCGACGGACACTAACTCGAGAGTATTTTCTGAACGATGTATCGACGTTGCCTCTTTTTTCGACCATGTAGTCTACCTCTCTCGGATAGACAGCTTCTACGCCTATCCATGGAAATCAGAAATGAAAAAAACGCACTCCTCTTCATGTCGTCCCCAGCACCGACCCGCAACACCTGACTGAGAACCATAGCCTTCACCTCCTCTCCCATCAACCGTAGACGTGGGCGGTTAGTGCGGCATTGTCTAAACACATCCAATTTGATATTAACAACCTTCGCTCTTTCAATGGGGGGCACGAAAAAAGCCTCCAAGACGATTGTAGCACAAACACAAATGTGTACAGCAGTTTGGCGTCCTCATCAAACAACTACTTATAGTTGGCAAATCCTCTCACTACCGGAAACCAACAAAATTGTAAACGAATGTGACTTCTTGTTGATTTCAATCAACATAGAAGGAAGCTCGACACTCAATGGGCTCTTGGTATCTGAACTTTGCAGGCAGAGCAGATGAGATGTTCTTATAGTCCGAAAGATCAATCACGATATCGCTGACCGAAGACTACTTGTAGAGGACATGAACCTCAGTCTTGAGATAACACACAAAAAATACGGCAGAGCTATTTCAACGAAGCAGGTCATTGAAACTAAATCTAAAAATAACGTAATAAAACTCACAATGCAAATGCAATCATGCACAGTAACATCCCTGTATAAGCCGCCAAATGAAGTGTCCGTCTTTGAAGAACCTGAAAATTTCGATTAAGAAAAGACCAGGATAGTGATAGGAGATATCAACTGTCAACACAGTCCACGGGGATACAGATAAATACGCGCTGATGTGAAGCACTTGAAATTTGGGCTGAACGTTTAGATTTGCAGCTGATACATGACCCAAAATTGTCACAATCTTTCAATAGCGAAACATGCAAAAGAGGGTACAACCATGATAACATCTTCGTACGCGGACGCATAGCAAACCAGACAGTGAAATTTGTAGAGCAGCCAATCCCTCGAACACAACATATACCAATTTCATGCAAGATTAAACCTGTGACCAAACCTGAAACATGGCATTTTTTTTTTAATGTTGAAATTTCAAACGAGCATAGTGAAGTGATTTTGTTGGTTCTTGGATAGTGAAATAGTGAAAATACAAAAAACAAACAACGAACCACTGTTATCAGAGATCATAGCAGAACTGGGAAAACTCCAGAGATCCACAACAACAGCGTTCCAGTGGCTACCCTCCCATTGCGGAATCACGGGAAACGAGAGAGCTGATTCTCTGGCAAAAGATGGCAGCAAAAAGGCACAATTTAATTATCGAGTACCATACAGAGAAATCAAGAACATCATCAGAAATCAGTATATACACCAATGGAGAGAAGACAGAAACATAAGCAGTACGCCAGAACCAATTCACCAACACAAAAGAAATCAACAAATTATCTTATTTCGCCTGAGAACTGGACACTGCAGACTACTAGAACATCTTTACCGACTGAAGATCTCCCACACCGATAAGTGCCTATGTGGAACAGGATGCCAGAACCCTGAGCATATTCTACAGGAATGCCCAATCTATAGGGAAATGAGATGCCAGACCTGGCCAGAGGGTGTGTAGCTAAGACAAAAGCTGTGGGGCAGCCGCTCAGACCTGGTGAAGACTGCAGACTTCATCATGGCGACTGGCCTGCAGATATAGCATGACCAAAAGATGTGGGGCATCCGCTCAGACATGGTGAAGACTATAGACTTCATCATGGCGACTGGCCTGCAGATATAGCATGACCAGAAGATCCTGAACGCAAAGAAGAAGAAGAGTGAAAATCGACTCGATACCAGAATACGATGGAGCGTTTGTTGACATCGTCAAGAAAATATCAAGACGACATATCCCAAGAGGATGTAGAACACAGAATATCCCGTGTCTCAACGAAAAGTCAAAAACACTGCTGTACGACTCTGTTTGAAAAAGACTCCTTTGAGGCAATAAAAAAAATGCAAATAAAAAAAGCGGCAGAAATAGGTGAACTGATAACAGAGCAAATCAGACATTTTGGCCTCAAAACTGAAGAATAGATACTAAATTTTTTAAATTTATGCATGGTAACTCTGCAAATACTAAAAAGTTGGAGTAAAGATAGATTAGTGACTAGATTAGTAGTACCTGGGAAATCGCCAACAGAAGCTACACATTTCAGACCGGTCTCGCTTCTTTGTTCTCTATATAAAACGTTTGAAAAGAATTATATTAGGTCGAATCTCAGCCACTATTGACGATAAACATCCCAGAACAGGCAGGTTTTAGGCCCGGACAATCGTCCTGTGGACAGATCCTTAACCTCACACAACACATTGAGGACGAAACGAGCGAAAGCAGGTGACATGAATATTGCTTGTGTTGATCTCACGGCCGCATATGCCACAGTAAACTACCAGTTACTGTTGACACAGATATATCAAGTCACTAAGGCCTGGTGCCTAACTCGGGTAATCAAATGCTTTCTACAGAATAGGCGTGTCTATGTGATTTTGAAAAATAAAGACAGTAAATGGCGTAACCGGATGAACGGCCAGGCACAAGGAAGTGCCCTTGTCCCTATACTTTATAATATATACACGAATGATCAACCAGTTGGCCAAGGAACAAGACAGCTCATATTTGCAGATGACACTGCTAAAGGTGCACCGGGAAAGCGTTTTGAGGAAGTGGAGCTCGGACTTACAAGCTCTAGACAGAATGGTCAAATACTATGAGGGAAACGACCTCAAAGTCAATCCCAGTAAAACACAGATGTGTGCGTTCCACTTGAAAAACAGAGAAGCAAGAACGCAACTTTATATTAATTGACACAGAAAAGTACTTAGACATAGGGATATACCCAGGAATGTGGGAATTATAATGGACCGCACATTATCGCACAAGGTGCATTGCAATGCGGTAAAACAAAAAGTCAGTGCAAAAAGTAATATATTTTGTAAGATAGCAAACACTGCATAGAAGCATCACCAACGATGCTTCACACATCAGCCCTATCACTATGTCTCTCAGAGGTAGAGTATGCGGCACCAGTATGGAATGCATCTACAGTCACGAAACTGGTCGATGTGGCAGTAAATTGAACATTTTGAATTTTAACAGGATGCCTTAAAGCGACACCAACGGAAAAGTATGTGTAATCGCTGGTATGGCACCTCCTGATATTAGAAGATATGTCGCATGTGAAGTTTAGAGACAAAAGCAGTCCTGCGACCACGGACACACTCATTTTGGACATATACCAGAACAAACACGACTGAAATCAAGGAAAGCTGTATGTGGACTGTACAGCCCTCAGAACAGAACCCCGAAAGAAACTGATACAAAGTATCGCCAAAACAACAGTAAAGGTTGGATGAAGGTTAAATACATGATTTGCCGTATACTACGTGGAGATCTCTGAACAGGTTAAGAACAGGCCTGTCCATTTGTGGGTCTAACCTGAAAAAGTGGGGATTTGGAGACGATGAATATTGCGAATGTGGGGCTGTCCAGGAGAAGGACAACCTGATTATATGTCTTAGGATGCAGGAATCCTGTGCAGTGGAGGACCTGATGGTGGCAAATGAAAGAGCACTGGTGGCTGGTTTTTGTGCGAAGACTGTGAAGTTACCGGACACGGAAAATAATTAAGTACTACTTCCAATTATAGCAGTGATGTTGTATGAACACAAACCACATTTTATAATACTTATCTTCCCTATCACCATGTAGCGTTTCATTGTCAGAACTACACATTCAACACAACCTGTTTGAAAGATTCCTGATCTTGTACCAGTTCACCAACATCTCCCAAAGTCATTTTTAGGAAATATGTGACGTCTTGCGTCCACCTTCGTCTTGGTCGTTATCTGCCACGCCCGCTGGGCGATACGCTCTTCAATTATGTTATTTTCAAAACATAATTAGGCTTAATGTGGCCAAAATATTTCAAACTCCTAGGCACGACCAGACTGATAAACCAGTCTGCCTCTATATTCAGCTCTTCCAGGATGTATTTCAAGGCCCTTTCTGGAAAACTTCGTCTGGAAGGGTTCAATATTCTGCAGTACCGATTCCGATAGTGTCCATGATCCACACCCATATGTTGCCACGGGAAAAATACATGTTCTTAAGTAGTATTAATTTTGTTGATGTGTTGACGTAATTTCATAAATTATTCAGTGTGTTTATCTTTTCAGCGCTGTGGCAAATCTACGTATGACCTATTTGAGTAGTCTTCACCGTTATCAATTTTGGAGCCAAGATATTCATAACTATTTTCGTTTTCAATCACACCATCTTGAAAAACAATTTTGGGTTGCCGTATTGGTTTAACTGTAGATGTTTCTTTTGTTTTGTTGGTGTTAGACGAAGGTTTTGAAATTCACTTTGCTTGTTCACAGACAGGAGTAATTCTTCTAGTGCTTAGACGTTTTTAGAGAGGATAGCTGTGCCATATGCTTAACGGAGCTCCGGAACTTTCGTTTCCAGGAATTGTAAACGCGATGACGTAGTTTTCTTGGGTTTTGACATTTCGAATCACATATTTTCAGCTTAAATGTCGATAAATAGGGGGGAGAAAGTAACTTTGTCTCACGCGCATTGGTACAGCAAACCACTCTTAAGTTTCACCACCGATTATAAAAGCTTCTGCCTGTTCATTATATAGTGTTTCGAGTAGGTGGACTAGATGTGTCGGATAACACAAGTCCTTCTGGTGTTGCACGCAAAAAAAGTAATTGAATATTCCATTCCAACCGCAACTATTTCTAAGGACAGAAGCGATATTTTTGGAACACAAACGAAATAATATATAGTTTACAACATTTGCAATGTATTACATCCAATTACAATATTTTATACTGGTTCAGTCTAAATGTCAAACTCCATGCTCGCATCTATAGATCAGTCGTGTCGCTTTCCTTTCTCTAATTATTCTTTATGGCATCTGATTCATTGAACAAATTTCTAGAGACATTCGATGACTTCGTTTACAAGATCATGTAACCACAATCATCGTGTTTCGATTATTGCAAAATGTGTTTATTTTCCTCTTACCCACTCCCGGCACGGGGAGGTAGTGACGAAAAATAACAATACGGGACTCTTTCGAGGCCCCGTAATTGGAATGAGTACACTTTAAACCCTTTAACGAGGATCTATTGGAGGGCAAGTCTGGTGCCAGCAGCCGCTCCAATAGCGTATATTAAAGTTGTTGCAGTTAAAAAGCTCGTAGTTGGATCTCAGGCGCAGGCGGGCGGTCCGGCTCGCGCCGGTTCACTGCCCGTTGTCTCCTGCCCTACCGTCTGCCGGCTCTCTCCCACGGGTGCTCTTCGCTGAGCGTCCTGGGTGGCCGGCGCGTTTACTTTGAAAAAATTAGAGTGTTCAAAGCAGGCCTCGGCTGCCTGAATAATGGTGCATGGAATAATGGAATAGGACCTCGGTTCTATTTTGTTGGTTTTCGGAACTGGAGGTAATGATTAACAGGGACAAACGGGGGCATTCGTATTGCGGCGTTAGAGGTGAAATTCTTGGATCGCCGCAAGACGAGCTACTGCGAAAGCATTTGTCAAGAATGTTTTCATTAATCAAGAACGAAAGTCAGAGGCGCGAAGACGATCAGATACCGTCGTAGTTCTGACCATAAACGATGCCGACTAGCGATCCGCAGGAGTTGCTTCGATGACTCTGCGGGCAGCTTCCGGGAAACCAAAGTGTTTGGGTTCCGGGGGAAGTATGGTTGCAAAGCTGAAACTTAAAGGAATTGAGGGAAGGGCACCACCAGGAGTGGAGCCTGCGGCTTAATTTGACTCAACACGGCCAACACTGAAACGATTGACATGCCGAGACCACTTTTCTGGGGTCTAATATGGAACTGGTGCTGGATTTAGACCCTCAGAAATCTGGGGTTATGCCCCCTGTGGCTCGGTTGGTTTGCATCGAGTGTTCTGACAAAGGAATTGACGGAAGAGCACTATCAGGAGTGGAGCCTGAGGCTTAAATTAACTAAACACGCCAATACTGTAGAATGACGGTCAAAAAGAGAGCACCTTCGTAGGGTCTAATAGTAAACATGTGGTGGAATTAGACCCTCGAAAATCTGGGGCCACCCTCTAAGTAACTTGATTGCCTCGCTAAAGGAATTGACGGAAGGGCACCACCAGGAGTGGAACCTGCGGCTTTATTTGACTGAACACGCCAATACTGTAGAACGACTGACAAATCAACAAGTCTAAAAGTGAACGTACGCTGGTATTAGACTCACGGAAGACAAGTCAGCTCTCAAACACTCTAATGAAAGAACGCTACGGAAATCGTGTTTAACCCCGCAGAAACCGCAGATTTCAAATACCTGATCATTGACAAACAAAACCCCTCAATAAATTCGTCTGACCAAATAGTGAACGGGTGCTGGAAATAGACCATCTGAAGACAGGTCAGTTTTACCCTACTAATGACAGGGCGTTGCTACGGAAAACCAGCTCATATCGAGAGGAGCTGCAGACACTTTGGTTCACGTACCAGGCTGATAAGCCAATGGCGCGAGGCTACCATGTGGGGGATTACGGCCGAACCCTTGTAAGCCGCAATCCCGCCCAAAATCTCAGCACCACTGCAATGGGAGGCTCCTACATGCTCGGGACCTGGAGCTTGCGCCCCAGCCATATCCGGTAGAGCCGCAGCAAGAGGTCCTTGCCGTCCGCCAATCAAAGCGGGCGGACAACTGCTTGATACTCACCTTATACGGCGATGGGGTACGAAACCACCAATTAAAGACTTAGTACCTGGTCGGGGTGTCGAAAACAGAAGAGCAGCCACCTCACTGTGAACTGTCGAGACTCAACCAATGACCATGAGAGCTGTCCGCACACCAGGCGAACAACATCTCTGTGACATTACCAGGCTTGTCCTCTGGCTAAATGCACGTCGGCTACGATATCTACCTCTGTACGTTATCAGCCAAATAACTATCATGCTGGACGCAGAAGAGATGCAGACCAGCGGACATTGCACACCTGCCCCACTGTGTCAACACCCCAGGTGGCGGGGAATGCTAGGCGTACCATCCCTGCATAGAAGCCAAGAAAAAAAAGAGAGAAAGAGATACCCCACTCACATGCAAATGCTACGCTTCTGGCAGGACGTGACGATCCTCGGATACAGACACACTGGATTGCCTCTCTTCCGGGTAAACCAGCCCATCTCATATATCATCTCATATATCATCTCACATATCATCATTGCACCCTATAGACAAGAGTAGTGAAGACTCGATAGTCTGGTAAGACAACTTCCATAAGAGAGACCAAAAACAGGAGGACAAAACAGATCCAAATGGATACAGGCCCATAAGCCTACTGAGCTGTGTCGGCAAGCTGATGGAACGGATGATAAACACCAGACTGATGTGGCATCTGGAAGAAAAACGAATACTAATTACACAGCAAGCCGGCTTTAGACAGCACAGATCCACTGAGGACCAGATCATCCTCATAGCCCAGGAGATAGAAGATGCCTACCAGGCACAGAAACACACAGTAGCTGTTTGGGTGGATCTGTAAAAGGCATTTGACAAAGTCTGGAAAGATGGACTTAGAGTCAAGCTAATAAGAAGTGATGTTTGTGGGAAAATGTACAAGTGGATCAACCACTACCTCAAACAAAAAACGGCTAGAGTCCAAGTACAAGGGCAGATGAGCAAAAAGGTGACACTCGAGCAGGGAGTACCCCAAGGGGGAGTACTTTCACCCACACTCTTCCTGGTATATATAAACGACATTACATAGAATATACCAAGAAGAGTCCATAGCTCAATGTTTGCAGACGATCTGTATATGTGGACCTCTGAAGAGAATCTCACCATAGCAAGAAATCGGATGCAGACGGCCCTAACATCGCTGGAAGAGTGGGCGAACTCATGGCTGGTCAAAATAAACGAGGAGAAAACCACATGCACAATATTCTCGCTTTCATTAAAACCCCAAAGTACCAAATTAAGTCTAAATGGCAAATTCCTGCAGCCGAACGACAACCCAACCTATCTGGGAGTCACATTTGATCGGCGCATGACATGGAAAAGTCAGATTGAGAGAAACCGAATGAAAGCCAGAGAAAGAATGGCAATCATGAGGAAACTTGCTGGCACAAGCTGGGGAGCAGACGAAGGCATACTAAAGAAACTGTACACTGGAAGAGTGAGACCAGTTCTCGAGTATGGCATTGCGGCATGGACAACAGCAGCGAAGGCGAACTTCGATAAAGTTAACAAACTTCAAAACCAAGGCATGAGAATTATAACAGGTGGCATGAAGTCAACGCCAATTGTAGAACTTGAAAAGATTACAAAACTGCAATCCATGACCGATAGAAGAGACTGCAGAGCCCAGCTGCAGTCAGAGAAACTCCGAAGACTGACCGACCATCCAATGCACCAGAGACTAAACAATTTGGGAAATGGGAAACTAAAGCGGAGAAACTTTGCAGAAATAGCCAAAGCAAAGATGCACGAAGATCCCATAAACGCACTAACAACACCAAAACCCATCACTACTGTACGAAAACCTACCTGGAGGCAGGATATATTTCCAGAGGAGGTAGAAAATATACCAGGTATTGCAAACAAAAACTGCCAGACTGAAAAAGAAAGGAGAGATACTACCCTAAGCTTCATAACGAAAAGCTACCCAAGCATGGACCGGCCCATGCATACACCGACGGTTCTGTAACAAATACAACACAGAACGGAGGGGCAGGAGCATTCCTGAACCTACCAAATGGCAGAAAAATAACACTGTCATTCGCTACTGGTAAGTACACAAGCAATTTCAGAGCGGAGGCAGAGGCACTGAGGGCGGCAGTGGAAGAAATGGTGACACACAGTGAAAATGAGAGCCATATAGTCCTGCTGACAGATGCTCTCGCCGTAGTCACAGAGCTAAAAAGCCAGAAAAACACTGAGCTTAATGACTTAAGAGCAGCACTCTGCAAACTGTGCCAGCAGTCCGCACCAAAAAGGGTAGTGGTACAGTGGGTTCCGTCACACTGCAACATCCAAGGCAACGAGGAGGCAGACAGACTGGCAAAAGAAGGTGCAAGACTACCACAAACATATACTAGTATGACGTACGAAGAGTCAAAACGGCTCATCAAAGTCAGATACATGACCAAATGGGAAACCGAACATACTGGTTACACCAAAAACGATGCCTATTACCAGTTGAACCGAAGAGAGCAGGTCGTTGTCTTCAGACTTCGCACTGGCCACAATAGACTGAGGTACCACCTATTCAACAAATTGAAGATAGGGTGTACCGACGAATGCCCGTGCGGTACTCGTAAAATGACCGCTGAACATCTGCTGCAGAACTGCCCGACATACGAGGATCAGAGAGAGCAGATGTGGCCATCACCAGTGGAACTGCAAGACAAGCTCTATGGCAGTGGCGACAGCCTCAGGATGACCGCCGCTTTTTTCGAAAAAATAATGATTACTGTCTGACTGCGTACGCAGAAGAAGAAGAAGATTGTTGCAAAATGTGTTTATTTTCCTCTCATCCTACCTCTCTTACTATATACATATATATATTTATATATATATATATATATATATATCTCGCCTCTCTCTCTCTCTCTCTCTCTCTCTCTCTCTCTCTCAAATACACACTTCGTGTTATCACTTTCTTCATTGATATTTGTCTTCTCAGGCATTATTCTTCGTGTCATCAGATGCTGTAAACAACATCTAGTAGACATTGGATTACTTTCTAAGAAGATCATATTATGTAAATTAGAGTGTTTTGTTCTTCCAAAACATATTAATCGTCTCAGTCTCTCTTCCTCTCTCTCCACCTCTCTTTCTCTCTCACTCTCATTTTCTTTGTGCACGCTTTGTCCCTGTCCTCATTATATCTCTATATGTAATTATTTTTTAGTCTTCCCAAACGTAATAAAATAAGTTATCCAACCTAATTAGACCAATTGACTTAAATTAACCAAGTCATTTCCGGAACCCCTTTTAGGGGAAGAAAGAATAAAACGAGGTGTGATCATGAAGTATTCATATTCCAGAATCACGAAGGTTGCGTAGGCTCAAGCTGACCTCTGAACCTAATGTGAAAGTAGCTTAAGTCACGTATACCATGTTCAACTAGTTTATTTGTAGGTGTTCTTTGTCCTTATGTGTATGAACCGCATTCGTCACATTGTCATGACGGGAACAATGATCACCGAATTCACATCTCATGATGTGAAAATCATGGCGAAATATGTGAACTTAACGTCTTTATAATGGTTTAGAGAATCTGTAGAGTCTCTATACATTCAGTTTCTTTTACATTTCATTGATCTTAAAACTGCGAATTAATTGGCTCTGCATCCACTATTTCACGTGAAAATGCATTCCAATCATACACCACTCACTGTAGTGCAAATGTGCTGGGGAGGCGCCGAATCACAGTTCATGAGTTGTTTAAAGACTTACGTATTACTTTTGGTTCAGTTGAATCAAGTGTTGCGGCATGTGAGGGACACACTTCGTCACGTTAAAGGCTGCCGTTACCTGTGTTTGGCGACTGACAACGCATCACGAAAACTTGGATGCCTATGCTTCGCAACCTGCGCAACTATTTCTTACCAAGCAACACATTCCACATGTCGGAAAATGTAAGTATATGTCTTTATATGTTTCAGTATGTTTTTTTAAACAAACTATTATTCTAATTCGTTCCGAGTGCCACGACACTACCATTAATGCGGTTCACACTTGTAGTAGTAGCCCGTTTAGTCATACCTAACTATAGGATGATATGATTTGTAGTGGTAAACAAAACGAAAATGTATTTAGCTGTGGTTTTATTTTTCTTTGTGGTATTGTCTTTTCACTTCTTTGTATTATAAGAGCTTCTGTTCACCAAGCGTGAGATGCCACTTCAGGACAGACTTCCACAGATCGATGTGCAGATTCGTCTTTCCAGGATGTCAGATTCATATTCAGGGTTTTCATATAACGCTTACACACATTGTTGAGCCCCAACTGAGGTCGGCTAACTATTTTTTTGCCCCCTGCCAACTGTGAATACAGGATATCGTTGGGAAGGATTATATCTCTCATGAGACGAACATGACCAAGGGCGTCGTAGTCTTGGCTGCATAAGAAGAGCGTAGATGCTTACGAGAGTTCACCTATGCATTTGTCACTCTATCCCTCCATGTAATATCAAGAATGAATCGCAGACGCCGTAGATGAGAGCATGAGCTCTTGTTTGGCATTGGTTGTCCAAGGCTCGCTACTATATTGGATTGTGCTGGCGACACATGCATTGTTTTGAACTCCTTGGCCTTGGTTTTAATTCATTATTAATTTGTAGCTTTTTCACACACGCGTTATGAGTCGAGCAAATGTAGCAACAGTTGCTTCACAAATGTAAGTACAAATCAACAAACACAACAGGTGATCAGAGCAGATAGTATGTCCAAAACTCAAACTATGCCTAGCAACTTTCAGTTTTTCACATGGTTTCTGATATATTTGTATCATACTTTATAGAACTTTATAATTCTTTTTAATCTGGTATAAAACTTCAAGAAGTGGTTGGGCACATCGATGACAACCTCATTGTGTACACGAGTGTTTAAATAAAAGTAAACTTCCGACGAGTAAATCTTTGCCGAAAGCTTTTCGTAAGTGGGCCAACTGTAGTAGTAGTCTTGAACATTCCCTTGGCTCTATTTGCTGAAGCTTAGATCCAACAGATCATTAGAAGTAACAAGCCTTTAGGGATACAAGGATAGATTTATTCGCAGTGCAATTTCAAAGCAATGGTTATTAAATGGTGACCTTGCAATTCCCATGTACAACCCGCTTTAGTTGCCTCGTACGACATACAGTGAAGGAAACAGTGCACTCCTCCTGCTGCTCCCGGAACCACTCGATAGAGAGAGCTGTCACCATTCCCTTAGTAACAAGCGAACAGGCAGATCTTACATCATGGAAGTTGCATTTGGTTTATGATGCCACAAAAATATGTATCCACCAGACTCTCTACTCCCACCCTCTATTTCATTACCCCTCACCCCATTTTCCCATAACCTCCCCCCCCCCAGCCCCTTTTCTTTAACCTCTACCACCCATTCCGTTTCACATCATCTAACCTCACTATTTCTCTTTCTCTCTTTCCCTCTCTCTCTCTATCTATCTATATACATATATTTCTCTGTCTCTCTTTATCTCTACCTATCTATCTATATACATATCTATCTCTGTCTCTTTCTCTCTCCCTTTCCCTCTATCTTTCCCTCTCTCTCTATCTCTATCTATCTATCTATATATATATACATATATATCTCTGTCTATTTCTCTCTCTCTCTTTCCCTCTCTCTCTCCCCCTCTCACTCTCCCTCTCACTCTATCTATCTATCTATCTATATACATATCTCTCTCTGTCTCTTTCTCTCTCACTATCACAACATCTCTTTTCTTATTCAGCCTATCTTTCCTTTGTGTTCTTAATTGTTTTTTTTCAATGTAAGCTCCAGTGAAGGAAAAAACCGCAAACCATAAATCCCAATAGACAGGTGACGTAGTTTTCAATGGTAACTAATCTATTGTCTCGACCTGGGATGATTATAGTCTTCCGAATGCAAGGTCGTGCTTGTTAAGTTTCCATACAAAAAAGGTAATGTCATATTTCGTGCTTATTAAGTTAGTTGTTGTCTCTTTTTGTGTAATTTATGACGACAGCAACCTTTATGTTATTTCTAACTCTGTTTCATTTCGTGGTAAAGTTGCGTTGTTTTTATTTGTTTCCACCAAAAAAATATTTTCATTGTTTATTTAGAGACTTATTTAAAGGCTAGATTGTGTTTTATTCCTTGCCTTGCTGCTTTCGTAATATATTGTTCCAAACTTTAAATATTTGTTAGGATATTCTTTTAGTCCTTGCTATTTTGATTTTGGTTCATCTTAGTTCGGGTTAATTTCATTTCTTACTCTACTATCCTGTATTCCTTGTTTGAATTTATTTCATTTAATATTTTAATACTTATCACTCCGTTTTCTTTTTTTTTCCGATTGCTCATTTTTCTTTCCGTTTTAGTTATGTTTGTATCAATGCTTCGCTGGTTTATTATCTGTGTGACAATGCTTGGCTGGTTTATTATGTTTGTGGCAATGCTTGCCTTGTTTATTATGTTTGCGCTAATGCTTAGCTGGTTTATTATGTTTCTTTCATTACTTGTATGGTTAATTATGATTGTTTCAATCTTTCTTTCATTGAATGGTTTATCAAGTTAGTTAATTCTTTGATTCGTTTATAAGTTTATTAACGAAAGACAAATAGATCGACAGAAAGACAGACATAATGACGGGTGAACGGACGGACGAACGGACGGACGGATCAATGGATGGATGGATGGATGGATGGACAGACGAACTATCAGACCAACGGACAGATAGCCAAATAGACAGACAGAAATTGATACACTTATCCGATCTTTAAATCAGTACAAGAACAGACCCATTCGGTTCATATTGTTTTCGTCAGTCCGTTGTCTGTGTGTCCCCCGCGAGCATAGTTTTTCGAAATTCAATCGAAAATGAATTATGTTGTAAGCTAAACTATGTGAACACTCTTACTCGACTGCCATCTCGAACCATGCCAATCACACACAGGCGCAGATGTGTCTGTTGAAATTTGAAAAGTACGAGAAATCGGCCTTTAACAGCAGTTATTTAACGTTCTTCAGAAAATGTATCGGTTCAGTTATGCACATAATTATGAAAACCTTCACACAGCAAACAGGAAAGATTTATCTATGAAAATCACTTTACAACACACAAAAACACGTCAAACAGAATTATGTTCTTTGATATGAAACTCTGTGAGTCACTTTTTTTTGTCTCTGAGATGGGCACGTTCATGCGAAATCCAGCGTCTGCTACCTACAGTAAATCACAAAGCTAGATGCTGCTGTCACTTAATGACACCTTCAAAAACCATTAACTATTTTTTTGCAGTTATCCAATATTAGTTTGTGACTTACTTAATGAATTATGATCGTATATATGAACAACGCATACATACGAGTGCAGACAGAAGTAACTATATAACGGTTCTCTTACAGACAGAAATGTCAGTGTGTGGTTTCAGCGAGATAAGAGCTTTGTATATACCAAGTGTAGTATCGTTGCCACACTGACAACACGTAGTAAGTGGCAATTATCAGTGAAATCTAAAAGCCCTAAGGTAAAAGACAGTTTCTGACATTTACACACCAGGTCATTCACGCAAGTCATAATCTGGCTGAGTCTGTAGCAGCCATCTGACTTTGGCAAAACCTTTATAAACAATACCCCATAAATGATACAATAAGAAAAATGGGCCTATCTCATTTTCCAGGGGAAGAAGAGAAGAAGAAGAAGAAGAAGAAGAAGAAGAAGAAGAAGAAGCGCAATGTTGATAAGGAAATTTGATTTGAATTAGTACAAGACCAACAAAAATAGCAATCAGCATTTCATTGAAACGTTGGCGGTCAATTTTCACACACAGAAAAAAAGCAAAGGGGGATTATGCTGGACAAAGATACGAGCTGAATGAATTAACAGCAATGTTAAGATCAAATGCACTTTCATTGCGGTGCGTTCATTATTGCTGGAGTCAGCCACAGGCACTTGTTTGTCCAAGAAATAAAAGCCGCTTGTCTTGGCAATTGCTGCAAGTTCACAGCAAAATAAAACTGTCTTTACTGAAGTTCAAACCAACTGCCACTTTACTAGGAGGCGAATAGCATACCAGATTGATCACTCTCTTCTTGATGCTGACAGTTCAAGAAATACAAAAATCATAATCCTTACATTTGCGCTGCCACCACTATGTTTTTGGTTCCTTGCAGAAAGATTGAGAATAATCGTGTATGGCCTCTGGCTTTGCTAGTATTTTTGCAACGGTTTATTTTACATTTCGAGTCTGTGACTCCATGTACAACCTCTTTAGCAGCCTTTTGTGACATAAGGCAGTGGCCTTATTCTTTGCTCCTCAACAAAGAAGCACGGAATCAACATTACGAATATGTGAAATGAATAATACAAAAATTGATTACTAAAGAATTAAGGAGCATGTCCTTACATGTCGTTGGGGATGAAGTGTAGAGACTTGACTATATACAGGCTCCTTATTCTCAGGTATAGTAATGAGTTCCTAGCCTTACTGCCTTTACTCATCATATCTGTAAGTCAAGTACCCTTATATGTTGGACAAACTGTAGTGTGTCGACATTTAGGGAAGAAGTCAGGTAAAGATTGTTGCGACAGACATTGATTGCTAAATCTCCACTACTTAGACCCTCAAAGTATTTTTGATGAAAATAAGAACGAGAGACAAGGAGATGAGAAATAGTTTTGTATACCAGATAACATGATATCATTTGATATACCCATTACAACCAAACAAATTGAACAATTCGAAATTTTATGAAACTTTATTTCGGAGTAAGACAAACATGAAACACAATCAATAAAAGCAGATCACTGGTGTCAATCGTGTTAGAGTTTGTTGTGTGAGAAAACGTATGGAAATAATAGAGTGGGTACAGATCGATGCAATCAATGAGTGTCCGATCGGTCATCGTACCTGTGTTTTAGTCAGAAGTGTACGAGTCGGGAATTCGGTGAGGACCAATGTTGTTTCTATCAGTCATTAAATAAATACTTAGCCTGGACGTAAACACCGCGACTGCTGGAGCAAGTGGTATTTATACATCGGTTTTATAATCCCCCTTCCCTCCCCTCCTGCGGACACCAGCAAAGGACAGAAGGACGTAATGATATATATATTTTTTTAAGATCGCTTTGAGAAACGCACAAAGACAAGATGATAATAGGGAACAAAGATAAGGAGAGAAGATTTGGGGCTATGACTGAGAGGGAAAGATGGAAAGCAATAGACAGAAATAACAATTTAATGGTGAATAACTGAAAGTCAGAGATAGAGAGAAAGAAAGAGAGAGAGTGGGAGAGAGACAGAGAGAAAGTAAAAGGTAGATAAAATAGATCATTATAATCAGAGTAGAAAGACCACAATACAATGAGATATTGTGAAAAGGCTGTAGTGCAAAGGTGAAACATATTGTAAGATTGGCAGTAAACATTGGCTGTTAATTATAATAACATATAGAGGTCACAGAAATTGGAACTGAGAAAGGACCGAGAAAAATCAAAGCTTAAGAGAATGAATGCAATTAGACCTAATGGATGATATATTCCTACACGATGTGCAGCCCTTCACAAATGTTGGTGGGAAATAGACATAGTAAGATATCATAATAATCAAATAGAAGGTGAGAGGGGCTTTCGTTGCAGCTGAAATTAATGAAAATTTAAAAAAATTAAGTTCAACAAAAAAGAAATAAAGCTTCAACACCTATGCAAAATCCATTTCTATATATGAGTTTGAAACATTGAGAACACAAAAGAACAACAACGATTAAGGTTCAGCGTTTCATACATGCTAGCGTAGAATAGAGAGATTGAAATGTTATAACAAAATCACTAATGTGGAACTGTTGGAAATAATAAGCTATATATCAATTGAACATGACGCGATAAGAAGGCAATGGCGATGGATAGGACATGCAGTAAGGAAACCAACTGATAGCATTGCAAGACAATCTCTGTTCTTGAAACCACAAAGCAAAAGAAATAGAGGTAGACAAAAACAGGCATGAAGAAGAGAGATCGATACAAACATGAAGAAAATATGACAGACATGATAATGAGAGGGACAGATGGCCCAAGATAAAATGACTTGGCGTGCATTTTTTGAAGGCATGTGCCCTACACACGGCTAAAAGTATTTGATTGATAGATAACGCGCTTCAGATTTAACAACACCATGAAGCCGTTTTGGCTTTTCAATCAAGAGTTATTTCACTCTTTATTTTAAATACTCAATTGTCTGATGCCAGGTAGTCAAAGGCTGCTTAAATATGTGCCTGTCCTTAAAACTGGAGTACTATGCTATTCCGAAGGCGTGGTTAAGATCATCTCTTCATCTCGGGGGGGGGGGGGGGGGGTGGCCGCGAGAACGGTTGGAGTTATATGACCACTAGAAAGATACCCTCGCTTCCATCTGTTCTCAGTCATGTGGACCACATTGCCAGCCCATCTGCACTTTCACATTGACACATAGTCGACGATATACCCGCACTCTGTTTGGTCTCGGGTGTCGGTATTTCGCATATAGTCTATTAGGAATATATTTAAGACTCTTACTCTATTGATATTTTGGTCTATTTCTTCTCGTTTTACAACAACACTTTATCTAGAATCTACGTGTGGGATTATTATGCTGAGCAGTGCATGAGCTGCAGCGATCAGCTAGCTAAAGCTTACTGCTAGCGTCATGGACAGCGAACCAGTGCTACCAAAACCGTTCTACACTTCCTCGCGATGATTCTGGATTGCAACTGACTAAGGAGAAGGGATTGAAGGGAGAAGGCTAACCCAGTACCCAAAATTGCCAACTGGAATCAGGTGTGTCGGTCCGAAAAGTGCAAATATCGCAGTCAAGCTGTAAACTATGACACAATACATTCCGTTCTCCGGACAACATCCTGTTACTTGCAAATTCCGTTTTCAGGGCTTGGTAGCGGGAGTTTGAGCACGAACAGCGAAGAAGAATAACAATCCACACTTCAACACAACACTGTATCTAGACTTGACTCCACACTTTACCCCAACACTGTATCTAGACTTGACTCCACACTTCACCCCAACACTGTATCTAGACTTGACTCCACACTTCACCCCAACACTGTATCTAGACCTGACTCCACACTTCACCCCAGCACTGTATCTAAGACTTGAATTCACACTTCACCCAAACACAAGACTTAAATTAGAGAGTGGCTACTTGCTAGAGGTAGCAGTCTACCTAGTGCTTTGCTTCATGTGCCACGTTGACCTGATAACATTTTGCCCAACAAAGCAGTGCCACTTTAGATTAGATTTCTTGGTAACTAATAACAAAAATAAAAACAGTGATGTCCTTCTAAATGATATACATCTCCAAAGACTGCGTGACAGTCTACAGCTTCCTCCTGTATGTTGAGGACATGTCTGCATTTTTGACAACTGCCTTCATCTATGATATTCTCCTATTTACTGTGTTTTGGTAGATTCAGTTAAGATAGTCAATACACTTTCTGCTCAATTTTGTTTTTGAGACATTGTATAGCTGTTGTTATTGTTGTTGAATGCGCGCAATGAGTAAAATTACTCTTTCGTACGCCCGAAAAGGGCTTTAAGTGCCGGCTTGGAGCAGTAGTGTGAAGAGAATGTAGAAGAGACGGTTCGGGTGACAGATTACAGAATACTGAGAAAAGTGCTACATTAAGGAAGAGTGTTACATTTAGGAAGAGTGTTACATTAGTTTCTTGACGTGATTAACATATAACATATAGAACTGCGTGTCCTGGAAGCAACAGGCAGAAGGACTTTCTCGAGTGAAGAAAACATGTCAGTGCATCCATTCACGCGGCCTTTCTCCAAGTCTAAAGTGTACGGTTAGGTAGCGGTGGCATGTATGGTTGTTTGTGTTGTTGAATGTTTATTATGCGCGTCATTCCGTATGACTGGTTGATGTGTGGGTGGTTGTATGTGGTAATACTATATCAATTGAATGTACACAAAGCATATGCTCTAATCGTATGGCTGGTTGATGTGTGGGTGGTTGTATGTGGTAATACTATATCAATTGAATGTGCACAGAGCATATGCCCTAATGTGATTAAGTTCAATATTAAGATCAGTAAAGTGGAAGAGAGTTCAACTAATGATCCATCTATTCATTTCTTCAATAACACAATTTCTGTGATTCTCAAACTTGCTCGGGATTAAAATATACTTGAATTTGTTATTGTTAATGGAGTACACGTATCTGATCTAATGTCTGAAAGTAAAGTTTATTCTCCGACTTTAAAGAGAATAATAAGAAAATGATATAGTGATTTGTTGGAATAAATTAATCTCTCAAAGTAATTTTGTTAATCAACTGTTACCACTGATTAAACACCGAACATCAACTTGTCAACAAAGTAATAACTGGCAAACAATATATTTGCATCCCCTACGTGATATCCCCTGCGTGCTATCAATATTAGACTTTGTCCTTATCTTAAGAGCACGACAGGACAATTGCAATATGTTAAATGAAATGTCAAAGAAGCCATTAGTGACAACCAGGATAGAGCAAATGAGAAACGTGTACATTCAAAATATGGTGAACACTATCACTTGTACTGACTACATTTCAAGACAGAAAATACATATACGATCATTCAGTCATCTCATCAATCTGTCAATCAATCAATCAAAGCTCTTTAACTCTGTGCGGAGGAAAATTCCTCAACAAATAATAGCCAAAAACTTCGATTAGCCTCCAGCCGCTCCAACTCTATCCACAACGGGCCAGTGTTCTGTCTATTTACTTTCACTTCAAATCGCCTGATGTACCTATGTCTGCTATTCTTTCTATTTCCCATTGGGTCCCAGTACAGATTTGGTCGAGTAATAGTACGCTCATCCTTTCTCAAAGTGTGACCTATCCACCCTCATCGTATCTTCTTCACCTCCTGGGCTACCGAGAGTGGGATACAAGAGCAGTTCTTGTCAAGATATAATAACTTAACTATAACTGCTTAATGGAGCATGCATCGGTCATAGAGATGTTTTTCTCACGTTTCTGTGCTGAAACCATTTCAAAATAACTTACGTACTCTTCAGTTGTGAGGCAGCTTGGACTAGGTACGAAACGTCCATTTCACAATCTCTTCGGACAAGGTTCTTCTTCTTCTTCTTCTTCTTCATTCGTTCTCAATCTCCCACTACCAAACAATGAAAGGGCTTAAGTAGCAGAATGTAGTCCAGAGAACGGAATGCGTTGTATCGTAGTTTAAAGCCTGACTGCGAGTACCGGATTAGCATTCTCCCTTCGATCCCTTCTCCTTAGCCAGTCTGCCCTGATGCAGCCTATTATCCAGGATCACCGCGTGGAGGAGTAGAAGAGTCAGACAAGGTTCGAATCTAGTAAGTCCAGTTTGCCAGACATGGCATTTTTCTCGGTATAGTCGATCCTACCATGCTACACACCCGCCAGAAAACTTTAACAGATAAATAGATTGGCGATTGTGAGACGCGACGTTCAGTACAGGACATCCTACTTACATTACATTACTCTACAGTTAGCAATTCTTGTTTTGTACTGAACGTATTTCATATCAGCGTGGGGATCAAGATGCTGAGCAGTGCATGAGCTGCAGTGGTCAGCGACCCATAGCTGACTGCTAGCGTCAGGGCCAGCGAACAATAGCTGCCAAAACCCTTCTACACCTCCACGCGGTGATCTTGGATAACAGGCTGCAGCAGGGCAGACTGGCTAGGAGAATGAATCGAAGAGGGAATGCTAACCCGGTACTCAAAAAATGCTTGCTGAAGTCGAATGTGTTGGACCGAAAGGTGCAAATATCGCAGCCAAGCTGTAAATTACGACACAAAGCATCCGTTTTCTGGACTACATTCTGCTACTTACCCTTTCATGGTTTAGTAGTGGGAGATTGAGAACGAACGAAGAAGAAGAAGAAGATAACAGCGTGACCTGAACTATGTTCAAAGGTCTGCAAAAAGAAACACGCGAGTCAGAAGTGTCGAAAGTAGTGAGAGAACTAGATGACAGCACCAACTGCCTTACAATCGACACGCCGATGTAATCTGTTGAAAGGCACCAGGGACTTACATATTTCTTCCCAAAAAAACGATAAACAACTCTGTTTGTTCTCGGGTACTGCTGATCGCCTCTAGGCTGTTTTCTTTTAATGTTCTACTGGTTGCCTTCTTTACAGGTTGAAACGGACGACAAGAGAAATATGTGACAGCCTCACTTGCGGAAGAAGTAAATACGAGGGACAGTCACTAAGTGGCAGAAAATGTATTATAAAGTCCATAGAAAAGTATGTACAAGGGCAAATCTTATTTCACGACGCACAATGTTTGTTTTTTTTTACCCTGTGTAGGGATCTTGACGATCAAACAGTATGCGCAATATAGCGTACAACATGGACATCCCATTGCCAAATTGCAAGGTTTAAAAAACGAGACGTTATTTGTTCTTACTGGTCAAAGGGCGCAAAAAATTATGCAATCTACATACGAGTGACTGTTCAGTATGGAGACAGTTGTTTGAGTTAGTGAAGCGGGAATAAATAATTAGAAGAATTTCAAAACGAAAGGCAAAGCGTCATTGATGAACCACGGAGTGGGAGACCAGCAAACTGACTCGGTGAAACAGCAGATCGATCAGCTAGTCCGTGGCAACAGATTAGTCAATATTGATGAAATAACCGTAGATTTCATATCAGTCACAGCGCTGCACACATAAATATCCATGATGATCTAGGTTATAGGAAAGTATGTAGCAGATGGGTCACACTGCAGATAACATCAAGGTAATGGAAGGGTTGCAAAAGTGGTTAAAGGTCACACAAAAGAAAATGTTTCTAAAGGACATACTAGTTGACAGGTGGACCACGTGTGTTGTCCGGCAGAGCAACTGTGTCCAACAATAATACACACACAATCTCTGGTTCGCACTCTGGAAAAAAACAGTTATTCATAAAATACATGTTATATGTGTGGATCGTATTTTTTGTTTTTAAATAAAATTTGCGTCACAAGCGTTTATTTATACTCGTACTAAGAGATTTTTTTTTTTTTTACTACATGAGGATAATTTTATTGGTGTTTAAAAAAAAATTAGTATGTGTTTTTGTTTTATGAAACATTTGATGCTTTTCTATTGGTAAAAATTAAATAGGAAATTAAATTCATTGTCGGCTTTGCTTTGAAAATGATCATCGTTTATGCCGATTACTTTACCTGCGTCATCTTCAATGTTTATTTCGAGTGTTTCGGGATTTCCCTACTCAATGAACCCGTGCACCTGTTCGAATGCGACTTGAAGATACTGATCTCTTTCTGGATGTAAGTAAATATTGTTTCAATAACTGTGTTTTTAGCTACATCCATTAGAATGACCTGTCCAGGATCCGACAGATCGCACTAGTATAGGTTATGTACAAAATGTCTGCTCTGTTAGTTACCTGAAATTGGTTAAGATAGGAGAAACTTTAGTCCGCGTAAAAGGACAACGGTCGTGTCGAGTTTTATAAATGCTTTTAAACACCATTGTCAAAAAACAATACTAGAGACAAATGGATCCAAAATGCCCACAGGAAACAAAACCGATCCTACGTTGGAATTACAAACGAGCCGACTGGGACAGATTTGCAATCCTGACAGATGGGCTGTGTGAAACCATCAACACACGAAACACAAAAATGAAGCCCATGGTAGAGAGCCTAAGCAAGGCAATAATGCAAGCCGCCACTGAAACTATCCCAAGAGCAGCTAGGAAAAACTATAAGCCCTACTGGAATGATGAGTTGCAGAAAGTGGACGATGCAGTAACAAATGCTAGGAACATGGCAGAGCGAGAAAAATCCATGGAGGCAAACATCGCCCTCAAAGCCGCCGCAGCGAAGTACAAACACACTCTCAGGCAAACAGCAAGAGAAAGCTGGAAAAATAAAACGGAAAGTCTTAAGCTGGACAAAGACGGGAACAAGCTATGGAAGCTAGTCAGAGCCATGAACGACGAAACCCCGTCAAATAAACAAATTACTATCAAGCAGGGCGAGAACTTGATCACAGGTAAGAAAGCCACAAACGCCTTTGTCGATCACTATGCCAGAGCAAACCACATCGAGGTCCCTGCAGATAAGCATACAGACATTAGCGAAGAGCTAAAGGGACACGAAAACATAAATACGGCTCCTGAAGAGCACATGATGGCCAAACTAACAATGCGCGAAATGGAAGAGGCTATGAGAACACTAAAGAAAAGGAAATCTCCCGGAAAAGACGGGATAACAAACGAAATGCTGATGGGGCTGGGCCAAACAGCGAAGAAGAAACTGCTATCGGTCCTGAACCAAAGCTGGAAAAGGGGAATTGTACCACAGGCATGGAAAGATGCAATACTGGTACCAGTACCAAAAACAGGAAAGGACAAAACAGATCCAAATGGATACAGGCCCATAAGCCTACTGAGCTGTGTCGGCAAGCTGATGGAACGGATGATAAACACCAGACTGATGTGGCCTCTGGAAGAAAAACGAATACTAATTCCACAGCAAGCCGGCTTTAGACAGCACAGATCCACTGAGGACCAGGTCATCCTCATAGCCCAGGAGATAGAAGATGCCTACCAGGCACAGAAACACACAGTAGCTGTTTGGGTGGATCTGGAAAAGGCATTTGACAAAGTATGGAAGGATGGACTTAGAGTCAAGCTAAGAAGAAGTGATGTCTGTGGGAAGATGTACAAGTGGATCAACCACTACCTCAAACAAAGAACGGCCAGAGTCCAAGTACAAGGGCAGATGAGCAAAAAGGTGACACTCGAGCAGGGAGTACCCCAAGGGGGAGTATTGTCACCCACACTCTTCCTGGTATATATAAACGATATTTCAGAGAATATACCAAGAAGAGTCTATAGCTCAATGTTTGCAGACGATCTGGCTATGTGGACCTCTGAAAAGAATCTCACCATAGCAAGAAATCGGATGCAGACGGCCCTAACATCGCTGGAAGAGGGGGCGAACTCATGGCTGGTCAAAATAAACGAGGAGAAAACCACATGCACAATATTCTCGCTTTCAATCAAACCCCAAAATACCAAGTTAAGTTTAAATGGCAAAGATCTGCAGCCAAACGACAACCCAAACTATCTGGGAGTCACATTTGATCGGCGCATGACATGGAAAAGTCAGATCGAGAGAAACCGAATGAGAGCCAGAGAAAGAATGGCAATCATGAGGAAACTTGCTGGCACAAGCTGGGGAGCAGACGAAGGCATACTAAAGAAACTGTACACTGGAAGAGTAAGACCAGTTCTCGAGTATGGCATTGCGGCAAGGACAACAGCAGCGAAGGCGAACTTCGATGCAAAGATGCACGAAGATCCCATAAACGCACTAACAACACCAAAACCCATCACTACTGTACGAAAACCTACCTGGAGGCAGGATATATTTCCAGAGGTGGTAGAAAATATACCAGGTATTGCAAACAAAAACTGCCAGACTGAAAAAGAAAGGAGAGATACTACCCTAAGCTTCATAACGAAAAGCTACCCAAGCATGGACTGGACCCATGCATACACCGACGGTTCTGCAACAAACACAACACAGAACGGAGGGGCAGGAGCATTCCTGAACCTACCAAATGGCAGAAAAATAACACTGTCATTCGCTACTGGTAAGTACACAAGCAATTCCAGAGCGGAAGCAGAGGCACCGAGGGCGGCAGTGGAAGAAATGGTGACACACAGTGAAAATGAAAGCCATATAGTCCTGCTTACAGATGCTCTCGCCGTAGTCACAGCGCTAAAAAGCCAGAAAAATACTGAGCTTAATGACTTAAGAGCAGCACTCTGCAAATGTGCCAGCAGTCCGCACCAAAAATGGTAGTGGTACATGACCAAATGGGAAACCGAACATACTGGTTACACCAAAAACGATGCCTATTACCAGTTGAACCGAAGAGAGCAGGTCGTTGTCTTCAGACTTCGCACTGGCCACAATAGACTGAGGTACCACCTATTCAACAAATTGAAGATAGGGTGTACCGACGAATGCCAGTGCGGTACTGGTAAAATGACCGCTGAACATCTGCTGCAGAAGTGCCCGACATACGAGGATCAGAGAGAGCAGATGTGGCCATCACCAGTGGAACTGCAAGACAAGCTCTATGGCAGTGGCGACAGCCTCAGGATGACCGCCGCTTTTTTCGAAAAAATAATGGTTACTGTCTGACTGCGTACGAAGAAGAAGAAGAAGAAGACTTCGCACTGGCCACAATAGACTGAGGTACCACCTATTCAACAAATTGAAGATAGGTGGAACCGACGAATGCCCGTGTGGTACCGGGAAAACTTTCTGCTGAACATCTGCTGCAGAACTGCCCGACATACGAGGATCATAGAGAGCAGATGTGGTCATCACCAGTGGAACCACAAGACAAGCTCTATGGTAGTGTCGACATCCTCAGGATGACCGCCGCTTTTTTCGAAAATATAATGGTTACTGTCTGACTGCGTACGAAGAAGAAGAAAGAATTTTTAGGTTTTGATACATGATAAACACAGCTCCTAACCTTTACATCGCTCGAGTCTATAAAAACAAATAGCATAGCTTCAGAACAAGATGAAGAACAAAAAAAAAGGTGATGGTGAAGGCACTAAACATATTAGGCTTCGCATGCAGTGCAAATACCGAGGTCTATAAAAAAAATGTGATATCTTAAGAAATAATTGGAGAAATGAGATTATGATAACATTTGAAGTGGGATGGAAGAACTTCAATTACTTTACTGCTTACACACATTTTAGATTAGTACCTAAAATGTAAATGGTCCGCAAGGAGCTTTGTGTGTGACAAAGGTAAGAACAGCACCACTGCCTCATTGAGAGCATGATATAAAAAAGGGGACTAACTGTGTGACGTGGCATACCGTCGGTTATGTGGTTTGTTAGGAGAAACATAAGTGGCCTCTAACAGGCTACGGGTCTACTTTAGGACCAGCGACCTAGAGCTGCCAAGACCTTTTTCCACCTCCATGCGGGGAACCTAGATAACAGGCGGCAACAGGGAAGACTGACTAAGGAGAAGGGATCGAAGAGGGCTATCACCGGTACCCAATAATGGTATGCTGAAGTCTTATGTGTCGGACCGAGATTTGCAAACATCGCAGTCAAGCTGTAGTAAACTACAATACAACGCATTCTGATCTCTGGACAACATACTGCTACTTGCTAAGCCCTTTTCAGGACATTGTTGCAGGAGTTTTAGAACAAATACGAATGCGAAGAAGAAGAAGACAAAGAAGAAGAAGAAGAAGAAGAAGAAAAAGAAGAAGAAGAATGAGCGTTGACAAGATAATGGATCGCATAATAACTGCACACAAATATCCATGTTGTAGAACTCGAAGTATATGCAATTAACTCATCTTGTCAAACATAGTACTGTAGAAACCACACGGACAGTTACGTGTTTTACCGCAGTATTTCAGAATTGAGTTTAGTGCAGCGGTAATTTCATTCTATTGGTGAGAAGTAAAGGAAGAGTAATCAGGCTCATGTAAAACATACTGAGCAAGATGTCACGCTTTCGTTCGTGCTCTCGGATAAAGGCTGTCATAGCGATATGGTCAAGATATGAGGATCAACACTGTAATCCACATCATATGGAGCTTACCGAGCAGCCCCGCAATGTACTACAGTCAGGAGGACTTCGGTGCACATTCTCAAGTTCATTGTCATGTTTGTGATCATTGATGTCTTCCTTTCCGATCGTTGGTAGCCTAGGAAGCCTTGTTCCGTGGATCCTTGCTTTCTATGTTTTCCTAATGTATGTAGTCCAGGAAGCCTTGTTACTGACATCTTTGCTGCCTGTGTTTTCAGATTTTCGGTAGTCCAGGAAGACTTGGTCCTTGGATATTTGCTTCCTGTGTTTGTTGTGGGGGTCAGTCATTTCCCATTTCCCAGACCTGGTCCTTCTATTGTATCTGGGATTGTTGCACTCTTTGTCAAGATGGACTGATTTTCCAAATTCTTTCCACACTGTTTAGTTATTGGCTTTAAAAAAATCTTAACTCAAGTGCTTCATTTCATAATCTCGTGTATTGTTTTATATTCTTATCAAATACTTACATTTTGAATAATAATTTGTTGTCTTACAAAATTGTGCAAATCATATTTTAACACCTCAGTTTGCAAGGAATCCCAATAACATCAGCCTGTGCCTCTTAGAATGAAGAGCTAACGTTAGTTTATACTAGGTTTCCAGCCGAATGTCAGTTCCATTGTAACCCATATCCTTCCTATTTAAACCTACCTTGAATAACTCAGAACATAACGAGTTATCTATCCATTCTTTACAGCCAATGAACTGGCACATGACAAACTTGGCAATTCAACCTGTCCACTGGCCAATCAAGATAGGCATTCTATTCGCTGTACCTATCATTCCAAATAGCAGTGATTTTTGAATTGTTTAATATACACATCATTGTTTAGAAACAACAATTATATTTGCAAACGACAGATACTAAAACGATTTACATCATTGGTTGTAATCATGATACATACTTACATTTTTTTGTGGTTGCGTTCGGCTTACTTCTTTATTCCCCAAGGCGGGTGTACATTGCACTGCGGTTTTTATTTTTGCGCCTGTCGGCCCAGTGCATCCGACTTCGGCATCCATTTTATGTAAAGGTCTGCTTCCTCCTGCATTGTCTAAGGTTTTGCTTCCCCGGGGTAACGGCCGATTGGGATCGAACCCAGCAGCCTCGGGTTGTGAGCCGTGTCACTTAGCCACTAGCCCCCGCCGCCCCCACATGTTTATATGAGAATGTATTATATAGTAACATTATGATCGATGATATTGTTTAGACACATAACCGGAACCAGAATTATGTTAGGCGATAAACATTAACTCCATGAAAGAATATATACTGTAATTAACAAAATTCAAGAAGCCTCAATGTTTCGAAACTAAAAATAGACATACTTCTTTTTACTTTGAATATCGAATTTCTTAAGGTCAGCGTTTGCCTTCCACCTACACAACAATGTCCTTGGAATGTCTGTAAATTACTGTCTGGTTACAAGCACATATATTTCTCATAGAGTCACTGTGACAGTTTGACATAAGGATAACCATTACCTGAATTTAAGATCAAATTATCTTCTCTCAGCAATTTGACTAAAACCCATATTATTTTAGCTTATAATATTTAAATGATATTTTATCTGTTGTTTACTTGAATTTGCAATACATTTTCAATCGAATTGAAGAAATGCATATTTGTATCTATAAGGAAAGTACAATGGACAACAATAGCTGGACATAAATAATTGACAATAAAGGATTAAGAAAGTCAGTTTGTTTTCAACATTTTTCCAGAAATGCAGAACCTGACAGTAATCTCAAAGGCAACATATATTAGAATTGTTAATATTAATGTCAAATCAGTGTTTATACATGGCTCGGATGCAAGGCTTGCAATTAAGAGCTTCAGAATTAGATACAGACCACTTTAAATATCTATCTCCATTACATACTTCAGAATAGATGAGCTGATGCACTGTAAAACATAGATATATGGTAATAAAATCCGGTGAAAATTAGGGTAAGCAAATGGAAATAAATAGAACAAACCATCAGGGAGCTTTATAACAGCATAACCAGACAAGCAATAAATTGATACGTCCAGGGGAAGTGAATAGTGGGAACGTTTAAGAACATCAGGTGACGAACACTGAAAATAGAAACTATGGCAAGCGGAATTTTATTGAGACGATCCAAACATAGGCATAGTTAAGAGAAACATCTGTGTCAACCGATGTTCCAAATACGTAGTTATTATAGTATACACTTTACACAGAAAACAGTTTGTCACACAAGAGCTAAAGTGATATGTCAAATAAGTATGCATTATAGTATACATTTCACATAGAAAACAGTTTGTCCCAGAAGAGCTAAAGTGATATATCACCAAATAAGTATGTTTTATGGTATACACTTCACATAGAAAACCGTCGGTCCCACATAAACTAAAGATATATGTCAAATAAGTATTTATTATGGTATACACTCCCCATAGAAAACAGTTTGTCCCTGAAGAGTTAAAGAGATATGTCAAATAAGCATTTATTATGGTACACTTCACATAGAAAACAGTTTGTCCTATGGGAGCTGATAGTTTCATTAGACTGTTATATTTCCATTGCTTAGACGAATTTAGACTGCTTAAAAATAGAGATGGTTTGCCCCTGAAGTCCCCACGAAATGTACAGAGAAGACTTTCATATCACTTCCGATAGAGAGGAACACAAAACCATGCTTTAAAGAATTTTTGAAGCCGTGCCCTCTTGTTTTGGGAACCGTTATCACTTGCCCATCCGCTCCCTTTTAGCTCCTAGTTACAATCAAAGAACATAAATAAACTACGAAGTTGCAATCAAACTACCATTTTAGATATTGTCTTTAGTAAAATGTTTATTAACCGCAAATGTGCATGCACATTGCCCAGGGAAGTAAACACCACACCTTTCCAAAATGTAATTGGCATTCTCCTTTTCTTGTGTAAAGTGGACTAGCGTAGGCAGGCACATGTTTCCACAACTTTCTGTTCCCAGTGATGTGCAACAATTATACTGTCATCTTAATGCTATGACATAATCGTTATATGAATATTTTATTTCGTTGCCACCTACTGTTTATTAAAAAGTGTTTTTTCTGTAGTATTTATGTTTCAACTTTTATCCTATTGCACAGCTTGTCCATAGATAAGACTTTGATTTTGTCTGACATTGGATCGTTCTGTCTGAGTTTTTACAAGTTCTTTTGAACACTTTTATCTTTATGGCTTCCAATGAGTTCATACTAGTTTCTCCACATGTCTATCATTCTCTTCCATTTGTTTTGTATCTACATAATTTAATTATAAATGATAATGTCGGCGTTTTTACTTTGTTGGGATATGTCAAAGGATTTATTAGACTGAGGAACAAATGCTGATTTTCCGGCAGTCCACACTCTGTGTGCAAACTATGTTTTGATTATATCGCCATAAATTGGACTAGACCGGGTTGAACCACTGATTTAAAAAAAAAATGAAAATTGCACAGCATCATAGCCTAAACGGGGGTTTGAACACACATTCCTATATTATGATATTGGTGAATTGACTAACTAGCAACACATCGCATTCCGTTCTCTGGACTACATTGTGCTACTTGCAAAGCCCTATTCAGGGCTTGGTAGCTGGAGATTTAGAACGAACGCAGAAGAAGAAGAAGAAGAAGAAGAAGAAGAAGAAGACTCGTAGGTAGCATGCCACAGACTCTCATTACTTCTAAGTTTCTGTTCTTTAAGCCGGTTTTGCCAAAACAGGGAACGGAAATAATATATCCAGGATATAATAATAATAATACAAAACCTGTCACTTCTATTTGCGGAGAATATGCCCAATAGTACATTTGGTTGAAACGTATCCAGTTTATAAGTAATCGTGGATCCTTCTTCTTCTTCTTCTTCGTACGCAGTCAGACAGTAACCATTATTTTTTCGAAAAAAGCGGCGGTCATCCTGAGGCTGTCGCCACTGCCATAGAGCTTGTCTTGCAGTTCCACTGGTGATGGCCACATCTGCTCTCTCTGATCCTCGTATGTCGGGCAGTTCTGCAGCAGATGTTCAGCGGTCATTTTACCAGTACCGCACTGGCATTCGTCGGTACACCCTATCTTCAATTTGTTGAATAGGTGGTACCTCAGTCTATTGTGGCCAGTGCGAAGTCTGAAGACAACGACCTGCTCTCTTCGGTTCAACTGGTAATAGGCATCGTTTTTGGTGTAAACAGTATGTTCGGTTTCCCAGTTGGTCATGTACCACTACCATTTTTGGTGCGGACTGCTGGCACAGTTTGCAGAGTGCTGCTCTTAAGTCATTAAGCTCAGTATTTTTCTGGCTTTTTAGCGCTGTGACTACGGCGAGAGCATCTGTAAGCAGGACTATATGGCTTTCATTTTCACTGTGTGTCACCATTTCTTCCACTGCCGCCCTCGGTGCCTCTGCTTCCGCTCTGGAATTGCCTGTGTACTTACCAGTAGCGAATGACAGTGTTATTTTTCTGCCATTTGGTAGGTTCAGGAATGCTCCTGCCCCTCCGTTCTGTGTTGTTTGTTACAGAACCGTCGGTGTATCCATGGGTCCAGTCCATGCTTGGGTAGCTTTTCGTTATGAAGCTTAGGGTAGTATCTCTCCTTTCTTTTTCAGTCTGGCAGTTTTTGTTTGCAATACCTGGTATATTTTCTACCACCTCTGGAAATATATCCTGCCTCCAGGTAGGTTTTCGTACAGTAGTGATGGGTTTTGGTGTTGTTAGTGCGTATATGGGATCTTCGTGCATCTTTGCTTTGGCTATTTCTGCAAAGTTTCTCCGCTTTAGTTTCCCATTTTCCAAATTGTTTAGTCTCTGGTGCATTGGACGGTCGGTCAGTCTTGGAGTTTCTCTGACTGCAGCTGGGCTCTGCAGTCGCTTCTATCGGTCATGGATTGCAGTTTTGTAATCTTTTCAAGTTCTACAATTGGCGTTGACTTCATGCCACCTGTTATAATTCTCATGGCTTGGTTTTGAAGTTTGTTAACTTTATCGAAGTTCGCCTTCGCTGCTGTTGTCCATGCCGCAATGCCATACTCGAGAACTGGTCTCACTCTTCCAGTATACAGTTTCTTTAGTATGCCTTCGTCTGCTCCCCAGCTTGTGCTAGCAAGTTTCCTCATGATTGCCATTCTTTCTCTGGCTTTCATTCGGTTTCTCTCAATCTTACTTTTCCATGTCATGCGCCGATCAAATGTGACTCCCAGATAGGTTGGGTTGTCGTTTGGCTGCAGGATTTTTCCATTTAGACTTAATTTGGTACTTTGGGGTTTTAATGAAAGCGAGAATATTGTGCATGTGGTTTTCTCCTCGTTTATTTTGACCAGCCATGAGTTCGCCCACTCTTCCAGCGATGTTAGGGCCGTCTGCATCCGATTACTGGTACCAGTATTGCGTCTTTCCATGCCTGGGGTACAATTCCCCTTTTCCAGCTTTGGTTCAGGACCGATAGCAATTTCCTCTTCGCTGTTTGGCCCAGCCCCATCAGCATTTCGTTTGTTATCCCGTCTTTTCCGGGAGATTTCCTTTTCGTTAATGTTCCCATAGCCTCTTCCATTTCGCGCATTGTTAATTTGGCCATCATGTGCTCTTCAGGTGCCGTATTCATGTTTTCGTGCCCCTTTAGCTCTTCGCTAATATATGTATGCTTATCTGCAGGGACCTCGATGTGGTTTCGCTATGGCATAGTGATCGACAAAGGCGTTTGCGGCTTTCTTACCTGTGATCAAGTTCTCGCCCTGCTTGATAGTATTTTTTGTAAATTTGACGGGGTTTCGTCGTTCATGGCTCTGACTAGCTTCCATAGCTTGTTCCCGTCTTTGTCCAGGTTTAGGCTTTCCGTTTTATTTTTCCAGCTTTATCTTGTTGTTTGCTTGAGAGTGTGTTTGTATTTCGCCGTGGCGGCTATGAGGGCGATGTTTGCCTCCATGGATTTTTCTCGCTCTGCCATGTTCCTAGCATTTGTTACTGCATCTTCCACTTTCTGCAACTCATCATTCCAGTAGGGCTTATAGTTTTTCCTAGCTCCTCTTGGGATGGTTTCAGTGGCTGCTTGCATTATTGCCTTGCTAAGGCTTTCCACCATGGGCTTCATTTTGGTGTTTCGTGTGTTGATGGTTTCACACAGCCCATCTGTCAGGATTGCAAATCTGTCCCAGTCGGCTCGTTTGTAATTCCAACGTGGAAGCGGTTTTGTTTCCTGTGGGCCTACTTCCATGTCAATGGTTAGCCTGATCGGCCTGTGGTCGCTACCTGCCAGTTGGTTTAGCACCTGGCGGTCTATTTTATGGTGTATGTCCTGTGTGGAGAAGGCCAAATCTGGAGTCGAGGTGGTATGCCATGTTCTTGAATAGAAGCTAGGGCTATCCTCCGGCCTATTGATTAGGGAGAGATTTGCATCTATCTCCCAATCTTCCACTTCGTCACCTCTGCTGTCTGTGTCAGAGTATCCCCATCTCTCCGAGTGGCTGTTGAAATCTCCAACTACTATGCAGTTGGAGTCTCTGACCTCCATACTCGAGAGCGATAGGTCTCTATTTGGTGGTCCGTACAGATTGAAAATGCGGAGCTTCGTCTCTTGAGCCATTATGTCAACTCCTACAATTTCTGCTTGTCCGGTGTGATTGACAGATACCGCGCTACTCGGTATGCAGTTTCTGGTCAGTATCAGGACCCCTCCTTTGTGGCCTTCTCTATCGAGACGGAAGGTCTGGTATCCTCTGATTGAGAATTTGTGATTATTGTTGAGGTGCGTTTCCTGAATACATGCCACGTCAATCTTACCTTCATGCAGGTGATGTGTTAGGGAAAGTTTTTTGTTAATGACTCCCTCCGCATTCCACTGTAGTATTTTGAGGGTCTTGAGTTTTTGGTCAATAAAAGTTGCCCCATAGCCATGTGCCTTGACTCCACGACACATGGGTGGGTGACCACCAGTAGTCAAGGGTGGGCCCCTTCGAGGCGTGAGGCCCGGCACTATCGCTGCCTGGCGGGACTCCGCAGGATGAGCGCCATGCGTTTTTCTAATCGGTTGTACTGTCATCATGCTGCGATTTACGTTGCACTGTTTTGTTAGGCTTGCGGCCCCGTGCATCCGATTTCAACAGGCGTTTCTGTAGGGATGCCCTCCTTAGCCTTTGGCTGTCCCCAGCCTATCTGCAAGGCAGCAGTTGTTTATGATCAGAGTTGTCTCTCTTATGGAAGTTGTCTTACCAAACTATCGAGTATCACTACTCGTGTCTATAGGGTGCTATGATGATATGTGAGATGATATATGAGATATATGATATGGATTGGTTTACCCGGAAGAGAGGCAGTCCAGTGTGTCTGTACCCCAGGATCGTCACGTCCTGCCAGAAACGTAGCATTTGCATGTGAGTGGGGTATCTCTTTCTCCTTTTATTTTCTTGGCTTCTATGCAGAGATGGTACGCCTAGCATTCCCCGCCACCTGGGATGTTGACACCGTGCGGCAGGTGTGCAATGTCCGCTGGTCTGCATCTCTTCTGCGTCCAGCATGATAGCTATATGGCTGATAACGTACAGACGTAGATATCGAAGCAGAAGTGCATTTAGCCAGAGGACAAGCCTGGTAATGTCACAGAGATGTTGTTCGCCTAGTGTGCAGACAGATCTCATGGTCATTGGTTGAGTCTCGACAGTTCACAGTGTGATGGCTGCTCTACTGTTTTCGGCACCCCGACCAGGAACTAAGTCTTATGTTGGTGGTTTCGCACCCCATCGCCGTATAAGATGAGTATCAAGCAGCTGTCCGCCTGCTTTGATCGGCGGACGGCAGAGACCTCTTGCTGCGGCTCTACCGGATAGGGCTGGGGCGCAAGCCCCAGGTCCCGAACATGTAGGAGCCTCCCATTGCAGTGGTGCTGAGATTTTGGGCGGGATTGCGGCTTACAAGGGTTCGGCCGTAATCCGCCACATGGTAGCCTCGCGCAATTGGCTTATCAGCCTGGTACGTGTACCAAAGTGACTGCGGCTCCTCTCGATATGAGCTGGTTTTCCGTAGCAACGCCCTATCATTAGTAGGGTAAAACTGACCTGTCTTCAGATGGTCTATTTCCAGCACCCGTTCACTATTTTGCCAGACGAATTTATTGAATAGGTGGTACCTCAGTCTATTGTGGCCAGTGCGAAGTCTGAAGACAACGACCTGCTCTCTTCTGTTCAACTGGTAATAGGCATCGTTTTTGGTGTAACCAGTATGTTCGGTTTCCCATTTGGTCATGTATCTGGCTTTAATAAGCCGTTTTGACTCTTCATACGTCATACTAGTATCTGGCTTTTTAGCGCTGTGACTACGGCCAAGGCATCTGTAAGCAGGACTGTATGGCTTTCATTTTCTTTATGTGTCACCATTTCTTCCACTGCCGCCCTCAGTGCCTCTGCCTCCGCTCTGAAATTGCTTGTGTACTTACCAGTAGCGAATGACAGTGTTATTTTTCTGCCATTTGGTAGGTTCAGGAATGCTCCTGCCCCTCCGTTCTGTGTAGTGTTTGTTACAGAACCGTCGGTGTATGCATGGGTCCAGTTTTTCGGGTAGTTTTTCGATAAAAAGCTTAGGGTAGTATCTCTCCTTTCTTTTTCAGTCTGCCAGTTTTTGTTTCCAATACCTGGTATATTTTCTACCACCTCTGGAAATATATCCTGCCTCCAGGTAGGTTTTCGTACAGTAGTGATGGGCTTTGGTGTTGTTAGTGCGTTTATGGGATCTTCGTGCATCTTTGCTTTTGCTATTTCTGCAAAGTTAGTTTCCCATTTCCCAAATTGTTTAGTCTCTGGTGCATTGGATGGTCAGTCAGTCTTCGGAGTTTCTCTGACTGCAGCTGGGCTCTGCAGTCTCTTCTATCGGTCATGGATTGCAATTTTGTAATCTTTTCAAGTTCTACAATTGGCGTTGACTTCATGCCTCCTGTTATAACTCTCATGGCTTGGTTTTGAAGTTTGCTAACTTTATCGAAGTTCGCCTTTGCTGCTGTTGTCCATGCCGCAATGCCATACTCGAGAACTTGTCTCACTCTTCCAGTGTACAGTTTCTTTAGTATGCTTTCGTCTGCTCCCCAGCTTGTGCCGGCAAGTTTCCTCATGATTGCCATTCTTTCTCTGGCTCTCATTCGGTTTCTCTCGATCTGACTTTTCCATGTCATGCGCCGATCAAATGTGACTCCCAGATAGTTTGGGTTGTCGTTTGGCTGCAGATCTTTGCCATTTAAACTTAACTTGGTATTTTGGGGTTTGATTGAAAGCGAGAATATTGTACATGTGGTACAAATTCTTTCAATATATGATTGCGTTGTTCTCACTGTCTGCTGAATTTCTTTTCTCAGTGTATCTCTTCTTAACAACTTAACATGTTTATTTTTTCTGATTTAAAAACCTCTGCAGTCTTCTTTTTTTTTCTTTTTCTTTTTTTTTTTTTGCGTTCGCCTTATCTTTCTAATCCCCAAGGCGGTGTGCGTTTTTATTTTGCGCCTGTCGGCCCAGTGCATCCGACTTAACCACTAGACCATGCCGTCCCGACCCTCTGCAGTCTGTATTCAACCAGTTCTTCTTCTCAACTTCATCTGGAAACAATTAAATGCATGCACTCGTTCTTTAAATGCACTAACTAGGGGACGGCGTGGCCTAGAAGTTAAGTGGTACGGCTCACAATCCGAAGGTGCTGGGTTCGATCCCCATCACAGCACCGACCGTTACCCCGGGGAAGCGAACCCTTAGAAAATGCAGGAGGAAGCAGACCCTTACATAAATTGCATGCTGAAATCGGATGCACTGGGCCGACGGGCGCAAAATAAAAACACAGTGCAACGCACACCGCCTTGGGGATTAGGCAAACGCAAAAAAAAAAAAAATGCACTAACTGACCCTTCCTCCAGTATGCCCTATTACAATGCACATCAAGCATTCACCACTATCTGACAAAACAAATGTTTCCTAATATCTAGTCGGGACATTCCTTAAATTAATTTGAAGTTGTGTCCTCTTGTTACTACCCGGATGTACTTTGATAAAACGATATAGTCTAATGTGTCCTTTCGCTTGATTATTTTTCCAAACCTGAATTAAATAATCTATAATTGTTAACTTTTCTAGACACTGTTGCCTGGTTTTTCTGAGTCTTTCCTCATAAGTCTTTCCTGATAATCCAGGAATTCTACAACCAATTGTGTCGTTCGTCTTTGTATTCTTGCCACTGTATTCTATTGACCCTGATCATTTTTCACAAGGACTTTCACAGGCATTTTTATATTTCTTTCTTCTGGGGATTCTTATCAATTTTCGCAAGCATCTCATTTTTCTGAGTTTTTTTTTATAACCCTGACCACTTTTGTAATCATCATATATTTCATCATGTATCATATGCAGATCCTGCCCACTTTCGTAATCATCCTATATCTCATGATGTATAATCTACAGATCATGACCACTTTCGTAATCATCCTATATCTTATGATGTATCATCGTTAGATCCTAACCACTTCTGTTTGCATTTCATTTCTCAATCTATCTCATCTAGTGACTCTGACCATTTGCTATAGGAATGTGTTTTTGCTCATAAGGTACCTGGTTCTGTATGGTTCAAGATGGCGCCGGACGTGGTCGCAGTCGATTTCCCTCATGATAAAACGCTGTTTTGTTTGTGTTTTCTATGATAACTCTCGAACTATTAACGTGATTCCTGGATATAAATGTGCCGACTTGTGAATTAAGCATACTAATGTGAAAGAAGTGATGCAACGAAGTATATAACAGTGTATTTTTAGTAGTGAAAGGTAGACTAATGTGTACAGTTTCGATGGGACAAAGCGTGGCCGAAACTTGACCCGGTCAAAAGATAGTGTCGCTCCGTGCTGTATCGTGACCCAGATAACGAAGCATAAACACTGAAACGAAGGAGGTCATCCTGACCCCGTCAAACATACGGTACTTCAGATAGGAGCTCATCGCGCTTCGATCAGCACACTACGTCCCTTCAAACTCAGATCTACATCTTTTGCGTGTGCTGAAATATCACTTAACCGAGGAGGCATCGGAACTCACAAGTTTGCAATCAAGGCGGAAGACCAGAGGAACGAGAGGTGGAAGAAGAATACACAAACAAATGCACTCAGAAACAGATACCTCAAAGCTCCACCCCAGCGATAAAAGAGAAGGGAAGGGCTACCGAGAAAATGAGGCACACGCTGACACCATACTGTCTGCATCCGAACCCTTCACTAGAAGTCTTGACAATGTCTTGCCTCTAGATCATGTTGAGTCCGGACGAGAGAGTGAGGAAGATCCTGCGCACATCTCCCTCACTATAAACACATTGCGCAACTCACGACATCACCCTACAGATCACACCCTGACTAGCAGCTCGCAACTGGCAGGGCCCCCAAACTGCAGCGGCGGAACAGGCAGAAAACGATCACAAAAACTACCCATCACGCTTGCAACATGGAATGTCAGCACGCTACTGGACAACACCAAAGCAAACAGACCCGAACGACGGACAGCACTGATCGCCAGGGAACTGGCTAGATACAACATCTGCATAGCTGCCCTGAGCGAGACACGACTGGCAGAGGAAGGGCAGATCACAGAAGAAGGCGCTGGTTATACTTTCTTCTGGAGCGGCCGCAGCAAAGAAGAACGCCGTGAAGCTGGAGTTGGCTTTGCCATCAAGACGAACATGGTCGACAAGCTCACAAGCATGCCCAGAGGAATAAATGACCGCCTGATTACACTGCGTCTCCCCCTAATAGGAGGGCGCCATGCAACACTCATCAGTGCAAACGCACCAACAATGACAAATCATCAGGAAACAAAAGAAAAGTTTTATGAGGACCTTGAGGCGCTCATCGCTGCAGTCCCCAAATCTGACAAACTGGTCATCCTCGGTGATTTTAACGCTAGGGTTGGCACAGACCATACAGCCTGAGAGGGGTCCATTGGCAGACATGGTATCTGAAAATGTAATAGTAACGGACTGCTCCTTCTGAGGACATGTGCCGCAATTGAACTACTCATTACAAACACAGTTTTCCGACTACCTGTCCGACATAGAACCACATGGATGCACCGAAAGTCCCGCCACTGGCACCTCATTGACTACATTATCATCCGACGTAGGGATCGAGCGGATGATATGGTAAAGAAGAGCATGTGTGGTGCAGAATGTTGGACCGACCATCGACTTGTCATTGCCAAGCTAAACTTCAAGATCCAGCCCAAAATGCGCCCCCATGGAAAGAAACCACCTAGGAGGCTAAATGTCTCTCAGCTGAAATACGAACCCACGAGAGGAGGCTTCCAGGAAGAGATTGAGGGCAGACTATCTGAGTTTCGTTTTGAAAAGAACGACATCGAAGAGAACTGGGCATCACTGAGAAACACACTCTACGGCACTGCTGTTAAACACATTGGCCCACTCACGCGCAAGCATAAGGACTGGTTTGATGAGAACGATCTAGAAATACAGGGCCTTCTCGATGCAAAACATGAAGCTCACATGGAATACCAGAGGGACACACCATCTCCGGCAGCAAAAGCTGCCTTCAATACTGCTCGCAAAGCTGTCCAGACCAGGCTTAGAGAGATGCAAGACTCCTGGCTCAGCAAAAGAGCTGACGAAATTGAGATGTTCGCCGAGCGTCATGACACCAAACGGTTTTACGAGGCACTGAAAGCTCTCTACGGCTCGCAGCCCTCTAGTAATACTCCAGTTCGTAGTGCGGATGGGGTACTGCTAACAGATAAGGTTCAGATTCTAGCCAGATGGGCAGACCACTCCTGCAAAATACTAAACCACCCATCGTCCATTAATGAAGAGGCCATCCGGCGAATGCCACAGGTGGAACTGAACCTGGCGTTAGATGAAGTCATTACTGAGGAGGAAGTCGACAGGGCAATCAGTTCACTATCTATAGGAAAAGCTCCAGGAGCTGATGCAATACCTGCAGAGATATATAAGATAGCTGGCCCATCCGTCACCAGAAAGATCACTGAACTCTTCTGTCACATGTGAGCTGAAGGTAAAATTCCGCAGGAGCTAAAGGACTCCTCAATCGTTCACCTGTACAAAAGAAAAGGCAACCGTCAGGAATGCGACAATCATCGTGGAATATCTCTACTCTCCGTAGCAGGCAAGATCCTAGCGCGCTTACTGCTAAACAGGCTCAACAAACACCTTGAACAAAGCCACCACCTCCCAGAAAGCCAATGTGGATTCAGAGCCGGAAGAGGAACAGTGGACATGATTTTTGCCGCTCGCCAAGTACAAGAGAAGTGTCGAGAACAAAATCAGGCCTTGTGCACCACATTTATTGATTTGACAAAGGCATTTGATACAGTAAACAGAGGAGGGCTGTGGATGATAATGTCTAAGTGTGGCTGCCCCAACAAGTTCATAACAATGGTGAAACAGCTACACGAAGGCATGTGTGCTCGTGTACGGGACAGCGGTGCAATCTCTAAAACGTTTCTAGTATCAAACGGAGTAAAACAAGGATGTGTACTCGCCCCGACTTTGTTCATCATGATGTTCGCGGCCACGATGACAGACGCCTTTAGATCATTGGAGCTTGGAATACCCATATAGTACCGCACAGATGGCAAGTTACTCAATTCCAGAAGAATGAAGGCCAAAACCAAAGTGGCTGGCGACATAATCAGGGAACTTGTATTTGCTGACGACTGCGCTCTAATGACCAACTCAGAACTGAACATGCAGGTTGGAAATGACCAGTTCTCTGCCGCATGCAAAAATTTTGGCCTGACCATAAATGCCAAAAAAACAGAGGTCATGTACCAACTAGCACCAGGCATGCCGTACACAAAACCAGAGATTACAGTCAGCGGGCAGACTTTGAATGCCGTAGACAAATTCACATATCTGGGCAGCACGCTGTCGAGATCTGTCAGCCTAGACGATGAGGTGGCAAGCAGAATAGCAAAGGCCAGCACAGCCTTTGGTAGACTGCGCTCGATGCTCTGGGCACGTCGTGGCATCAGCGTCAAGGCCAAACTCAAAGTCTACCGTGTAACCACCATTCCAACCCTACTATACGATTGCGAAAGCTGGACTGTATACTCTGGACATGCAAGGAGGTTAAACCACTTCCACACAGGTTGCCTGGGGCGAATATTCCACATCCAATGGCAAGATCGTGTCACTGACATCGAGGTTCTCTCGAGGGCTAACATGCCTAGCATCCATGCACTGCTAGAAAAAGCACGACTAGGATGGGCCGGACACCTAGTCCGTATGTCAGACGAGCGGCTCCCAAGGACGCTTCTCTACGGCGAGCTGAGAGAGGGATGGCGCGAGAGAGGGCGCCCAAAGAAACGTTTTAAAGACGGTCTGAAGGACTCACTAAAAAGTTGCCAGATAGACATCGACACCTGGGAATGTCTTGCGCAAAACAGATCTGACTGGAGAAGCGCAGTCAAATCTGGTGTAGCTGCCGGTGAAGACGGCCGTGTTGTGAAAGCCCAGAGCAGACGAGAACACCATCCCCTTCTACAAACCTCGTGTGCCCGATACGTAGCAGATGTTTTCGTGCTCCCATTGGCCTGTTCAGCCACATGCGCACCCACACCTAACAGGGAAATCTGTGACAAGGATGATGTCGGCGTTCTTCATCGACAACGATGGACAGCTATTATTATTACCTGGTTCTGTCGTCCAATTTTATTAAGCCGGCTGTGCATCTAAACCTGACTTATTTTGATTGAAGTGAAAGAAGTGAGGAAAGCCACGTCAATGACAGATGAGATTAGTAAGAAGTCTCAGATTGTATTAAGAACAGCGGTTTGTAATTTTGTTCCGTAAAGTTTGCAAATCAATTTTTTAGAAGGTACCCCAATATATAACGAAAGACAAACATTATTCCTTAAACATAGAGAATTTGAATGGTCGCGTATAATTTATCATTTAATAAGAAATTAGCTGAAAACGTAATACTGGTATTTATTTAACTTAGTTGGCTATTTTCATCTGCATTCCACTTCACAAAAATAAACGAAAATTAATTATTGCAAATTAGTAAGGGGTTAAAATTGAATCATTGAAAGAATTAGCGAACATGATACTATCTGAGGAAGTATTTGCTAAGGCATGTCCGGGATCTTCTGCCAAACAACATTTTAACCTTGCTTGTTTTACTTCAGGCTCTTCAGTTGAGACGGAAATGTGTTTTTTTTCAAACCGCAACTGCATCCGTGTCGACCCAGCCTTAAATGGGTACTGATTCCCTCAGGGAAGTAAAAGCGGTAATGGTAGCTATCGCCCTCATATAGCCGAGTCTTTGAAATGTGAGATCGCTAACACCTCACACCCCTACGGCAGTAATGCAAGGGGTTACTTCACTTTACTTTGTTGACATGGGTTAGGAGAGGACTATGTGGGTTACAGAAGCAAGATTATGACAACTTCTGTGGGAAGAACTAGCAGAATCGATAAAAGGTCCACTTCCACAATGAGAGCTGACAGCACTGATAATAGAACCATTAACGCTTAAATATGCCAACAGCTAGACTAGGACCAATTCCGCTTTAGAACGGTTAAAAGTGATAATAGGTCTACTTCCACACTTAAATATGACATAGAATCGAACCAAATCTGCTCCGAGAGTGGACAGAAGTGATAAAGGTACACTCCCACTTTTAAATATGATAGAAGCTAGACTTGGACCAAGTCCGCTCTGAGTACTGACACACAAACACAGACTGGAAATGATATGAACTACAGAATAGACACATTAAACAAATACAACATTAAATATTAGTGGATTATGTGGAAAAGACGCAGGGCTTATAGTTTCTATGAAAAAAGGTAAGAAGTTGTAGTTGTTATTGCTGAATGCCCAAAATGAGTAGGATTCGTCTTTTGTGCGCCCTGAAAAGGACGTTAAGTGGCGGGTTGTCGCAGTTTTCCTTACATCCGGATTGTGCTGATGAAAGTTGACCGGGGTCCTCCCGGCGGTTGAGTTATGCTTGGTTTCATCTGGGTGTCGGTCACTACTGCGGAGATTACGTCGATCCTTCACCTCGTTAGCAATGCTGACATTTAAGCATCCCATATCCAAGGAGTGTTACGAGTAAGCCGAGGTGAAGGTTGTAGTCTGTATATTTTGCCAGACCCTGACTAACATGTCTGATCAGTAACAATATGCATTTATATTGGCCGATCTCTCTTTCAACGGTGTGACGTAGTTTAGGTACGAAATGTTGAGAATTCGACATAGACAATTTCCATTGCACAAATTCTTTGCTCTAGAATCTTCTTCAACATTTACATGAACATAATAACAACAGAAACCAGTCAGTATTGCAACACCAAATGTGGAATTGAACATAGGAAGTGAATAAACCAACTCATTATACGAACTACTCTCTTCAGACAACCAAATCCTAGTATTCGGAAACGAAAATAGACTGCAAAATCATGTGAATGTACTTGGTAAGACGATTCACAATTCAAAGACGGAAACAATTAAAATTAGCATAATACGAAGACCACTTCACATGCAATTATGCGCAGTATGACGTCCGGACAGGGCAACGTCCGATTGGATATATGTTGGTGGTTCCATAAGGTTATTATAGAACAGGAATCCCGTTGGGAGAATGGAACGTCACGAAGTTTACCAGCCGTAGCGAAAACAACAGCTCCATGCACGCAACACTACGGATCTCGTGTCTTTTGTACATAATCGAAAGTAATTGTGATGTTAGGCGTATAATCGGACAGTAAGCATATAACTTGTAATAATGTGTACACGCTTGATAGCCCTTTTAAGCGCCTATGTTGCTGGCCTATATACGCACTTTACTCTATGTTCTGTCATAATGTAATGGTAATTTAATGTGAAAAGTGTTTGCTTATAACCGTTGGAAGCAGCATCAAATCTCGTCAATTCCGTTTAAATCAAACGGTATAGTGTCGCATCTGTGTATTTTTCCTACCACAATGTATTACCATCATGGCTTCCAAAAGCAACACAGCCAGTTCTAGTGAGAGTAGAAACAAGAGGTGAATGAGAAGTATATGTTTGAAAATGAAACAAACAATAATTATCCATTGCGAAGAAGGAAAAAACCATATAACTGTGCAAACTAAATGGTATGGTGTTCGCACAACGTCCAAATAATAAAGACGTCTTATTTCACAAATCGAATCGTGGACGCACACCTGTCAGACACTTGTACATGTAAACAAAACAAAACTTTAGCAGCCCCAGCATGTTAAATACCTAGGACGAAGGTTTGCAGAAGGTAGGCGGCTTGATGTCAGAAAGCCTCTGCTACGACTACTGCCGCTACTGCTTACACCTGAAGATCAGATTGTCATCAAAGCAGAAAGTGGTGAACCATATCATCATCATCATGTAGCATGTCGCTCTCACCCCAGCGATTCGTAAGAATCTCGATCAGCAGTCAGTCAGCTCCCCTGCTCTATGTGTATGTTTAGAGTGTCCTTGATGTTTTCTGTCCATCTACGTCTTGGTCGACCTCTGCCTCGTCTTCCTGGAGCAAGGCCCTCCAGATCCGCTTTTTCCAGTCCGTCATGGCGCTTGATGTGACCGGAAAACCTCAGTTTCCTAGACATAACTGGTTTATAAGCCAGTTCTCTTCGACACTCAGATATTGCAGGATGGCTTTATTTGTTATTTTCTTTACCAAAGGAAATGTCATTATTCTCCTGTAGCATTTTGTCTTGAAAGCCCCGATCTTCTTTCTTAATGTGTGTGATGGTCTATATCTCGTATCCTTACATTGCCACCGGGAATGTCCATTTTATAAGGATCTTTTATTTTAATTATTTGTTAATATTGTGCCACACATTTTGTATTCTATTCAGTTTCTGCATTACTATAGCCAATCGTCTCCTTATTTCCTTGCACAGTTCCCGTCGTTTGTTATCAAAGAGCCAAGGTATTCAAAGTAATCCACGTGTTCAATGTCCTCATTTCCAACAGTGATCTCGGGCTGGGGTCTGTGTATGCCAATTGATATTATCTTTGTTTTTTTTGTGTTTTTTTGGATATTTACGAAAAGATTCGGATCTTCACTGTGCTTCTGAACGGACATAAGCAATTGTACCAGGTCTTCAATTCTGCTTGAGAGCGTAACTGTGTCCTCTGCATGAACCATGTATATATACCAAATGTGTGTTTCCAGTGTCAAACTCGGTCCTTATCTAATTCTTAGAAAAGAAAAATGTGTAAATTGATTGTCTAAGAAAGGTCATTGGTACCATCTGGATACATAAAATAATAAATTATTTTATTACAACTATCGTGAGGACTACTCCATACATTGTAAGACATAAAATACAATAGCTCAGTAATCTCATAAGAATGCAAACGGAACAACTTAAACTCAGCGCTTCCAACACAAGCAGATATAGCTAGTTACACGGCTCGAGGAAGTTTATTTAGAAAATGGATAGATAACATAAATTAAATCCTACAACACAAAATAATAACAACCGATGCAACATGCTTTGCCAAAGAAAGATCCTAATGTCGCTTACCGGCACACGTGGATGATCAGTCAGTCAAGTGGACGTAGACGCTATGTAAAACGTTCCCAACCGTCCCTCTTAGTAAAAGCTACTGATGATGATGAAGTGCTAGTAACGTCACTGTATGAGAACTATACGTATACGGGATAAGATAAAACCTCTATGTGTTTAAATGCTGGAAGTTTACCTTCTTTCTGAGCACCTCGTAGTTAGGTACCCTGTCCTGTCAGCTGATCTTGAGATGACGGCCCAAACAGCTCATGTGGAGGTGGTTAAACCGTATCGGGTGACTGATGTACACAGTCCTGGTATCGTATGCGTAGAGGGAGGTGGGTAGAACGATAGCACGATACACTGGTCGTCGGATTATGTACTGATTTCCGTCGCTCCAACAAACGTTCGGGAAGCCAGCAAAATGCGGAGCTGGTTTTAGCAATGCCTTTGTTGTGAATTGTGTAGTCTATGCACTCATTTTTGGTTATAGCACTGTCCAGGCATATAAATATATGTACCATCTGTAGACGCTGGGTGAGTACTGTATTGGTCGGCTCACGGTAGTATTTTCCTGGGTCAGACCTGTAAATGTAACTGGTTGTATACAGACTCTGCAGGGTCTTCTAAACCAGTATAAATACGTTAAGTTAAGTTAAGTTAAGGAGCTCAGTCTTAGTTGAATTTAAAGTGAGAACAAAACTAGAGCTTGACTTGCTCATGGCGCAGTTGTGGTCAAATAGGAGATCCACACTGGCGGCATCTGACACGTTAGTGATGGATCGTAGATTGAAGAGCCATTCGTATATCCAATGGCTGATGTGGAGGCCCGAAGCAGTGTTACCAACAGTCTCTGAGGGTATGGCTGCAAACGCCATGTTAAATAGTATGGCTGCATGTTAAATAGTATGGCTACATGTTAAATAGTATGGCTGCATGTTAAATAGTATGGCTGCATGTTAAATAGTATGGCTGCATGTTAAATAGTATGGCTGCATGTTAAATAGTATGGCTGCATGTTAAATAGTATGGCTGCATGTTAAATAGTATGGCTGCATGTTAAATAGTATGGCTACATGTTAAATAGTATGGCTGCATGTTAAATAGTATGGCTGCATGTTAAATAGTATGGCTGCATGTTAAATAGTATGGCTGCATGTTAAATAGTATGGCTGCATGTTAAATAGTATGGCTGCATGTTAAATAGTATGGCTGCATGTTAAATAGTATGGCTGCATGTTAAATAGTATGGCTGCATGTTAAATAGTATGGCTGCATGTTAAATAGTATGGGTGCATGTTAAATAGTATGGCTGCATGTTAAATAGTATGGCTGCATGTTAAATAGTATGGCTGCATGTTAAATAGTATGGCTGCATGTTAAATAGTATGGCTGCATGTTAAATAGTATGGCTGCATGTTAAATAGTATGGCTGCATGTTAAATAGTATGGCTGCATGTTAAATAGTATGGCTGCGAAAACACCGCCCTTCTTCTCGCAATTTGTTGCTAAGACAACGCAGTTTTTCCTTATGCTGGAGCCGTCCCATTTGGCCTTCATTGAATTGAAGAAGCCCTGTACTGAATGACGCAAGATTTTCCTCATAAACTGAATCTGTAACATTGTCAGCGGCCAACATGAACACTTTTAGTATGCTTTAACATTGTCAGCGGCCAACATGAACACTTTTAGTGTGCTATAACATTGTCAGCGGCCAACATGAACACTTTTAGTGTGCTATATCATTGTCAGTGGCCAACATGAACACTTTTAATACGCTATAACATTATACATGGTGTTAGAACCAGTGTTTCTAAACTCATTGATAAATACTATTCAAAGCTGAAATAAACAAACAGTCTCACTTATCTAATACAGGAATGATGTTATTTAAACAAGTAAAATACTGAACTATGATACGAATAAGACTCACATCCCTTAGTGTTCATACAAAAATTCTATACATTTGCTTTACGATCTGAAAAGAAGTATTGGGGAAACCCACGGCTATCAATGGAAAGTTCATTAATTATTCAATTTAAAACAATATTTGTAATGCCTGTGTGCAAGGGTAATTTCATGAATTTTACTAGTCAGTTCTGTTCTATATCGAGCTCCTTTAAGATGGCTGCGTTCCTCTCATTAGTTATGGTTATTTGAGCATCCTCCTGTAGTATTTTAGCTCAAAGGATTCAATTTTCTTCCGTTTCTTTAGTCGGTCATGTCTCACATCTGTATTTGTCACTGGAAAAATGCAAGTTCTTAGGATCTTTATTTTTGTCATTGTGTTAGTGTTCTGCCATAAGTTTTCATTTCAGTTAATCTTTACAAAGTCGTGGTTATTCTTCTCTTTATTTCTTTTTGGCAATTACCGTTGTTGCTAATAGTCGAGTCGAGAGATACTAAACCTCTGACATTCTGATATTCATGCTTTTCTAAGATAACTTTAGGTCTGGGTTTCACTTTGTCAGTGCACATTGTCTTAGTCTTGCCAGTGTATATGAATATATTGTATTTATCGATGTGTTGTTTAGCTAGTAGAATCATCTGCACATCTTAGTTCTGGTTGTTTGCTCCGCTGACTGTGAACAATTCAATTGTTCTTACTTTGTGTCATTCTTGACATTTCTAGCTGTTTTCTGCACATATATTAATCATGGTATGCATCCTTGTTGTTTTCACTTGTGCAGCTCGAGCCAACCCGGTGTCTCTCCAGCTGTTGGGACTGTTGCATGTTGTCTTCTATACAATGATTCGATCAGTCTTATCAGGTTCTTCGCCAACCCATGATCTGTCATGTTTCAATATCGCACACAGTCGAAAGCCTTGGTACAGTCTATAAAGCATGTGTGTAAGTCGACATTGAACTCTCTGCACTTTTAAATAATATTTCACATGTTAAGGATGTGATCCCTCGTATCTCTGCCATGTTGAAAACCTGCCTGATATATGTCACATGTTAAGGATGTGATCTCTCGTATCTCTGCCATGTTGAAAACCTGCCTGATATATTTCACATGTTAAGGATGTGATCTCTCGTATCTCTGCCATGATGAAAACCTGCCTGATATATGTCACATGTTAAGGATGTGATCTGTCGTATCTTTACCATGTTGAAAACCTGCCTGATATATGTCACATGTTAAGGATGTGAACCCTCGTATCTCTGCCATGTTGAAAAGATGCCTGATATGTCACATCTTAAGGATGTGATCTCTCGTATTTTTCTGGAGCAATCATGTGCGACGTGAATCGGGTATTGGATTTGCCATAAAGTCCACAACTGTACAGCAATTAAAAAGTCCATATAAGGTAATCAGCGATCGCCTCATGATAATGTGGCTTCCTCTCACAGGGGAACATCAGGCCACAATCATTAGTGCCTACGCACCAGCTCTGATAAATTTGGACTCAGCCAAGGATAGGTTTTATAAAAATTTCGAGTCACTTAACGCTACAGTCCCAAAATTGATTCTGCTAGGAGATTTTAACGCCAGAGTTGGTGCAGATTACAATGCGTGGGATGGCATAACTGGTCGAAAGGGCACAGGTAAATGTAACGGCAACGGCCTACTCTTACTGAAAACATGGGCCAAAAATGAGCTTATCATTACCAACACCATCTTCCGACTTCCAACTAGAAAAAATACAACGTGGATGCATCCCAGATATCGCCGCTGGCATCTTATCGACTACATCATTGTCAGACGTCGGGACTGAAGTGATGTCAAAATAACTAAAAGTGTGAATGTTGGAAAAACATTTTCTCGTGATAAGCAAGTTGATTCTAAAAGTCCAACCAAAGAGGCGTCCTCAGGTGACAAAAACATCGGGGAGACTAGATGTTGAGAAGCTGAAGTAGGAACCTACAAGAAACAGTTTAGCTGCTGAGCTAGAAACCAGACTGAATGAGATCCAGCTTGGAAACTTTAGCATCGATCAAAACTGGGCGACCCTAAGGTACACTGTTTACTCTACAGCGCTAAAACACCTTGGTCCATCCACACGAAAGCACAGAGACTGGTTCAACGAAAATGATGGCGAAATTAAGAAACTTCTCCAGCGCACAATGCGCTTCAAAATGACAAATCGTCCTTGTCCCAGAAAATGACCTTCACTGGCGCTCGAAGAACAGTTCAGAAAAGACTCATGAATCATGGCTAAGCAGACAGGCAGACGAGACAGAGGCGTGTGGTGTGTCCATTGACCTCAAAAGATTCTTCGCGGCGCCGAAATCACTATATGGTCCGCAGCCTTCTGGTAACTCTCCAGTTCGCAACACTGATGGATTACTAATAACAGAGAAAGCTCAGACCCTTAACAGGTGGGCAAAACATTTCTGCAACGTTCTTAACAGTCCATCATCCTTAAATGAAGAGGTTACCCAACGCATGCCCCAGGTAGAAATGAACACGGTCATGGATGATATCATAACTGAAGATGAAGTAGACAAAGCCATCAATTATCTTTCTCCTGGAAAAGCCACTGGAGCTGACGCAATACCAGAAGAGGTGTATACAGCAGCAGGAACATGCCTCATCAAGAGGCTCATTGAACTTTTCTGCTCCATGTGGGCTAACTGAGTAGTGCCACAGGAAATGAAGGATGTGTCGATAGTGGAAATCTACAAGAGAAAAGGCAATCGCCAAGAGTCTGACAATCACCGTGAAATTTTACTGCTATCTTTTGCCGGAAAGGTTCTCGCGCACGTGCTGCTCAACCGCCTGAACAAAAACATCTTGAGCTAGACCATCACCTCCCGGAAAGTCAGTGTGGATTTCGAGTTGGTCCCGGAACTGTGGACATGAGTGAAGCAGCGTGTCAGGTACAGGGGAAATGTCGATAACATAACCGCGAGCTCTATATTACGTTGATTGACCTCACAAAGGCATTTAGATCAGATGTGTAAATTCGGCTGTCCTAGCAAACTTGTAACTGTGGTGAAACAACGCCACGAAGGCATGCACGCACGTGTACTTGACAGCGGCGAGACCTCTTCCCCTTTCGAGGTCAACAACAATGTGAAACAGGGATGTGTACTGGTTCCGACACTGTTCAATATGATGTTTTCAGCTATGTTGACGGACGCATTTAAGAATACCAAGTACGGCATACCAATAGAGTACCGCATAGATGGTGGCCTATTCAATCTCAGCAGACTGAAGGATAAAACTTAGGTGATGCGCAACACGATCTGCGAACTTGCGGATGCCTGTGCTTTGAACAGTAGCTCAGAACGATATATGCAGGCGAGTATGAGCCGGTTTTCTGCTGCTTGTGACAACTTTTAGCTTTACAATTAGCGCAATGAAAACTGAAGTTATGTATCAACCGGCAAGAGGCACATCGTATGAATAGCCAGTAGTTACAGTGAACGGACATAAATTACAAGCGGTTGAAAAATAGTGTCTATCTTGGAAGCACCATCTCGAGATCAGTGACTATTGCTGGTGAGCAGGGTAATAGATTAACAAAGGCCAGCACAGCTTTTTCCGAATGCGCTAAACAGTATGAGGACGTCGAGGAATCAGCATAATGACTAAGCTGAAGGTCTACTACTCCGCCATTGTCTGACCCTGCTATATGCTTCTGAGAGCTGGAATGTCTACGCTGGTGACTCTATGAGGCTAATTTATTTTCATATTAACTGTCTGAGATGCAAATACCCTGGCAGGACCATGTTACATAAGTGCTGTCAAGAGCCAACATGCAAATTATTCATGCACTTCTGCAAAAAATCTCAATTGAAATGGGCTGACCGCTTTGCCCGAATGTCAAACGAAAGGCTTCCAAAGAGGTTCCTACGTAGCGAACTGAGGGAAGGAGAACGATCACAGGGACGTCCTAAAAAGCGTTTCAAAGACAGTCTGAAAGAGTCCCGTAAGTGCTGTCAAATAGACATTAACACCTGGGAGAACCTGGCTTACAATCGCTCAACATGGAAGAGCACGATCACGGGCGGCATTGAACTCAGCGAGGGTATCCGTATCCACGCAGCCCAGGATAGAAGTGCAGTCAGAAAGTGAATGCAGAGAAAATTTCAGAGACCACTGCTGATTACGTTTGCCAGTCGTGCCATATACTTTTCCAGACTCGATTTGGCTTCTTCAGTCGCAAGCGGACACACATATTCAAGGTTGCATTATGGCACGTGATGTTGTTGGGGGTTCTCATCGACGACAATGGGCGAATTATTATTATATATTTACATATAAATATTTATAAAAGAGGCTTGTCATAAATCTTCAGCTTACTATGAAGGTGAAGGGGGAGAAAGTTGATATTTGGCACATATGTATCTCATTCAATTTGTACTGGACTTGAGAAGTATGAATTTTCTTCCAAGACGGGTTTACCCGGAATGGGTCATGACGCAACACACCTTATTGACCGGATCTGCTACTCTAACGGTTTGTCAGAACACTGGAGAAATCTGAGGCCAGAACTGTGATACAATTCTTGATGTTGCACGGAATAACATTTACAGAAATACACAGAGAGATAGAACCAGTGTTTGGGGTATTCTGTCCCTCGTATGCTTAAGTAGAAAACTGGTGTAGGCAGTTTAAATGTGGCCGTTCCCATGTTGTTGATCTCCCAAAATCAGGAAGACCATCCTCAGAGTGCAGCGATGAAAATACTGCAATAGTGAAAAAAATCATTGATCAGGATAGAAAAATGACAATAGCAGAGATATCTAGGTCAGCAAAACTGAATGAAAGTACAGTTTTTAGAATTTTACACAACAGACTGAACATGAGAAAAGTGTGTGCCCGCTGGGTCCCACGTCTGCTGACATGTGAACAGAAACAAACGAGGGTTGATTGCTGTGGCGAGTTGCTCAAAATGTGTCGGTCAAAAAACATGTTGCCGACTATGGTGTCAGTAGATGAGATTTGGGTTCACCATTTTGACCCAGAATCCAAAATTTCCAACATGCAGTGTAAAACCCCAGTTTCACCAACACATGTCAAGCCAAGAGCACATACATTTGCAAGAAATAGTGATGCTGACTATTTTTTTGGACGTCAAATGTGTCATATTGAAAGATTATCTGCCTCAAGGCAATACGGTTAATGGGCCATATTATGCAGATCTCCTTACCAAACTAAGAAAGACTGTGACAAGAAAACGAGGGATAGCGCGCACTCAAATTATGCCTCTGCTTCAAGACAACGCGCGTCCCATAAAACAAGGCTTGTGATGCAAACAACCAACGATTTGAATATTGAAATTCTTCCACATCCACCATATTCTCCAGATTTAGCTCAATCAGACTTTTTTTTTTTTCCTGAAACTTAAAAAACAGCTGAAAGGAAATCCTTTTAACAGTGATGAAGATGTCAGACTGGCTTATGATAACTGGTTTAGTTCGAAAAATAGGTTACTTTATTCTGAAGGTCTTTTCAAGATCATGCAGAGATGGCAGAAATGTATAAATTCAGGTGGCTGCTACATTTAGAAGCATTAAGCACTGTGCTAAATTTCAACTCTCTCCTCCTACTCTTTCATGGTCAGGGTAAAGACTTACGACAAGCCGCTTGTGTATGTATGGTAACAACAACAGTAACTATCTTCGGCCTCAGTGCAATTACCTGCCCTCATTTCGGAAACGACAAATCGTCACTATAAATTGCCGACTGTGAACCATTCTTAAGTACCCCAAAATAATCACCAGCTTCCACTAGAATCTGCCCACCATTTTCTAGCTCTTAATTGTCCATCTCTCTCAAAGACAATCATTTCCGGTGACAGGATAAAGCTATTATGTAATTGTTTCGTGATTTGCCATGACCGACTTTTTTTTTATCGCAAATATAGTTTTTGGATTTTTCTATAATAAAATTGTCACTCGACGTGCTGTTGGTTTATGTTGCTTTTGTTACGCTGCTCAATTCTAATGTTAAAGTAAATATAGTCACATAGCATGCGCTGCTATATGAGATGACGTGTTGGATACTTCACTGCACTTGTTTATGAAGTGGTTTGGCCCTTCCATCCTACCAGTAAGTCGTACTCATTTAAAACTTAGTTAACTGGAGCGTGCCTGTAATGCAAATTGAATCCCGTAAATGTTCGTGAAACGTAAGGGCTCTACACTAGGCTAATCAAGCGTAGTTTTTAGTTTATGTATTTGCTTGTTTCTGCGTTAGTTCCAAACACTGCCCCAGTAAAAATATTGATCTTTTTAAAGTTGTAACATCTTCATGTGTGGATCTAGGGAAGTCATATAGGCCAGAATCAACGGGGCGTCTGCACTCTACTATAAAATCTATAAGTAAAGGCAGTCATATGCAAGTAACTGCAGTGAAGAATGAAGGGCTTAAGAAATTTATTTACACATTGATATGGAGCCACGCGTTCCTTTTTCTCTGATGCCTTGGTTTAATTAGACTGTAGCACCATGTGCCTAGGTTGTTTTTCCTCCAAATTTCGACATTATACGTAAGCGTTCTAACCACTCAACCCCTCGAACTATCATGTTTATGTTCTTGTTGTTGCTCTAAACTACACAGTTAATTAACTCTTGACGACCTTATTTCGGTAACGAGTTGCAGTGGCGTTTTTTAACATCGAGGCGCACATGAGAAGGTGAATTGCAGCGCCTGTCTGAAGTGTAATGCGATGCTCCTTTGTAAGTTCACCACACTTTGGATTATAATGTCTATCCCTACCTCGTTGGCCAGGTTGATGTAGCACAGCCTATGTCCAGGAGCACATACAAGGACGTGACGTGGGGGCTCTGATCAGCACGTTTCAGCTGACGTGACGTGGGGGGCCTTGATCTGTATGTTTTCTCTGACGTGACGTGGGGGTCTTGATCAGTATGTTTCACCTAACGTGACGTGGGGGCCTTGATCAGTATGTTTCCCCTGAAGTGACGTAGGATCCTTGATCAGTATGCTTCACCTGATTCTGATGACTCGACTCTTTGCTCCTGTGTTAGTTGACAATTTAAAGTGATTTTTGTTAACTTTAGAGGCGCCATTCATTTCTCTAGAAGCCTTTATTAATGTATAATCGACTACTTCATCATGTTCTCCTTAATGTGAAGTAACCTTTTATAGCAGCAACCATTACAAGAATACATAAATAACTTTGTCGCAGATGCCATTAAAGAGGTAAGGAATTAAGTAATAACCCTGTTTGTGCATCATTTTCACAATGCTGACAATGAATCGACTATAATTTATTCTGACCCAACATTTCTGGACTTCAGGTACTGTAAGATTTGTTATGCCGTGTTTTAATCTGGCCGTTTCATCCCTGATCTGTCGCCCTATCACCAGAATTTTGACACACTGTTGTATATGCGTAGGGGATACATTTCATTTTATATTTTATATAGTTCAGAGGTTAAGGCACTCGCCTATCACAGTCATGAACTAAAACGGTGGGCGATCGATTCCCGCAAGTTTCAAGTGGCCCCTGGTCTCACGGGAGGTAAGAACAGAGTGCCTGCATCCCGAGTTACCTCCAGTCGTCTCGACCAATAGTCTTGCCACTGATCCAAGGTAACTCGGGATAAGAGTGAAATTGATGACCACCGCATAATCTTCTCACTATGATCCAAATATAGCGCACATCACATTATTAAGACAAACCCGTTTGATGGTGTTGTCATCATCGCTTCGCGATCGGCAATAAAACTTGTTTTTAATGTATAAATATTTATATATATATTGTAAACTGTGATTTTATTGCTTTATTGTTTTTACATCCTTTCGTTCAATTTTGTTTTCCACTATCCCTATATGATTATTATCCACAGCACACACTAAATATGATTGTAGTTTAATTATCAAAAAATTCACATGCATCAAGTGTTTTTGATTCTATCTGAAGTTACTTTTCAATTTCCGCTCTTAGTTTGTTCTTTGTGTGTGTTCTTGTTTGGTGTTTGAAACGAATGTAATCTGTTATATTGTTTGGCTTGGCTTGGCTTCGTTCATTCTCAATCTCCCACTACCAAACACTGAAACGGCTTAAGCAGCAGAATGTAGTCCACAGAACGAAATGCGTTGTGTCGTAGTTTCCAGCTTGACTGCGATATTTGCACCGTTCGGTCCAACACATCCGACTTCAGCAAGCATTTTTTGAGTGCCTGGCTAGCATTCCTTCTTCGATCCTTAGCCAGTCTGACCTGCTGCAGCATCGTATCCAGGATCACCGCGTGGAGGTGTAGAAGGGTCTTGGCAGCTTTGGTTCGCTGACCTTGACACTATGAGTCGCTGATCACTGCAGCTCATGCGCTGATCAGCATCTTGATCCCATAGTGTTTTTTTTAAATGCGTAGATTGTTTTCCACACAACTATATATTGTACCATTTCTTTCTTTCAAACATTTTTATAATGTTTCGAATATTCGCTCCCATCATTTGTTATGGATTTTTGTTACAAAATTAAATTCGTTACTTCCTTCGGCAACTCCAGATTGCGTAAATATATATATATTTATATATCATCATGTAGCATGTCCTTTGTAGGACGTCGCTCCCATCACAGTCTGTCTGAAAGAAACTCGTTCCCTAGCCAAAACACCAGCTTCCGCCACTGTCAAGATCAGGCATTCCTGGATATTTTTGTGCCATCGTCTTCTTGGTCTACCCCTTCCTCTTTTGCCTGGCACCATACCTTCCATCACCGTTCTCTCAAGACCGTTGTGTCTCTTGATGTGACCAAAGTATTTGCATTCTCTAGCCAAATTGGAGTTGATAAACCAGTTCTCCTCTATGCTCAACTCTTGCCGAATGTCTACAGTTGATCTTTTCTCTGTCCAGGGTATTCTGAGGATCTTTCTGTAACATTTTGATTCGAAGGATTCGATTCTTTGTCTAGAAGTTTTGGTAATTGTCCATGCTTCACAGCCATAAGCTGTCATAAGAAAAACACAGGCTCTCAAGACTTTTACTTTTATCGTTTTGTTGGTGCCCTGCCATAGTTTCTTCAGGCTGTTCAGTCTCTGCATTGCCATAGCTAGTCTTCTTCTGATTTCTTTCGAGCAGTCACCATTTTTGTCAAATCTAGAGCCCAGATATTCAAAATGTGTGACCTGATCTATTTCGTCACCACCCACTGTAAATTTATGCTGACATTGTGTTTTATCGGTGGTCATTATCTTTGTTTTGTTTATGTTTATGAACAGATTTTGATCTTTACTATGTCCATTAACGGCTGAAAGTAGCTGCTCTAGCCCTTCCGCACTTCTTGATAGTATCACTGTGTCATCTGCGTATCGTAACTCTGGAATCTCTTAAACCCCCCCCCCCCCCTCCCCCCCCCCAAATCGTAAATGGGTCAAAACTTTCAATGTTCTCATCTTCTCGAACATTTCTCATTATACATTCCGCATATATGTTGTACAGATAAGGTAAGAGGATACATCCCTGTCTTACTCCCTTTTGTACTGCAAACCAATCTGATGTTTGCCCAGATACTCGAACAGCGGTTTGTTGATCTTGGTATAATGTTTCAATGAGATGGACTATATGCAAAGGAAACACCATTTCCTTCATGATTCTCCACAGATTTTGATGTTTTACCTTGTCGAAGGCCTTAGTGTAATCAATGAAACATGTGTACAGGTCTACATTAAAATCTCTACATTTTTCACAGATATTCCTTAAATTGAATATGTGGTCCCTAGTCCCTCTGTCTTTCCTAAAACCTTCCTGGACTACGTGAATTTCAGATCCAAACCTTTTCTCTATCCTTCTTAATAGGATTCGCAAGAGTATCTTGCTAGCAGGGCTGATCAGCGCGATAGTTCGGTAGTTCGTGCATAGCTTCAGTTTGCCTTTTTTAGGGAGGGGAATATAAATTGATTTCTTCCATGCTTCTGGCCACTCTACACTGTGCCATATCTGTTTACTCGATAGACTCGAGTACATGCATCTCCTCCTGCTTGTATTAGCTCTGCTGGGATATTATCGCATCCTGGGGACTTTCCCTTTTTCAAGCTTTTAATTGCAGAGCGTACTTCTTCCAATGTTGGTTCAGGTTCTTTCTCATCCTTTGGTAGGATTGTAACTGAGCGCTTTGTGCTATCACCATACATGGTTCTGAAGTACTCTCTCCATCTATTCAGTATGTCTTTGGTTTCTGTTAATGTGTTATCCTCTTTGTCATTTATGACATGTGGAACCGGACGGAATTCCCTTGTGAGTGTTCTTATTGCTTTGAATGCATCTCTTTCTCTGCCTTGTTGTTGTAGTTTTTCTATATCCTTACACGTTTCTACTATGTATCTTCTTTTACCTTTTCTTATTTCTCTTCTAACTTTTTTTGCGCAGTTTTTATATGCTGTGTTGGTCCCCTTACTTCCCATTTGTTTTAATTGTTGCCTTTCTGCAATGAGTTTATGTGTTTCCTCTGTTATATAGCTCTGTTTCTTGTGCGACATCTTGGGAATCATTTCTTTTGCTGTCGAGATCAAAATATCCCTTGCGTATGATGTCAACTCCTCAGATGTCATCTCTTCTTGTACAGCAAGCAACGCCTCAAATTTGTTTTCTACTTTGATGTTGTTTTCAGTAAGTATTGCTGATACATTGAAGCGTATTGGCTGACAACCTTTGTTGATCCTACGTAGTCTTGTTTGGAAAACTGCAAACAGTAACTCATGGTCCGTATTGCAGTCTGATCCTGGCAGCGTTTTTGTCGCCAGCACATTTGATCTCCATCTTTGTTGCACTAGGATGTAATCTATTTGGGGTTTCTGCTGTTGCCATCAGGGGAGGTCAACGTGTACAGTCTTCGTGGATGTTGTTTGAAGAAGGTGTTGGCAATGGAGAGGTTGTTTTCCGTGCAGAATTCAACCAGTTTTTCTCCTCGCTCATTTCTGTGTCCCAAACTAAAAGGTCCTCGAACACTTCTCTCCTCTTCGGCTCTTTCCTCTCCGACTTTCGCATTGAAATCGCCAATGATGACGCAAGATGTCTGTTTTTTCAACTATTGCTATCGCTTCTTGCAAGGTGTTATAGAAAGCATCCATTTCACAATCGTCTGCTCCTGATGTTGGTGCATACACTTGAATTATTGTTAAATTTCTAGTCTTTTTTCTTTAGTCTGATTACAATTATTCGGTGGTTGACTGGATTGTATCCGAGTAGTGAAGGTGATGTCTTCTTTTACAGAATAAAGCCGACCCCGCTTTTTCCACCCTTGTCCGTCCCAGAGTATATAAATTATATTTATATATATATATATATATATATATATATATATATATATATATATATATATATATATATATGAGTTGGGGTGTGTGTAAGTTTAATTATTTAAATATTACATTGTGTGTATTTTGTTAATTTAGTATTGTTTTCTAATTCATCTCATTTTTATTAATTTTAGTAAATTATTTAGTCTGACATTTTGTAAATTGTTTTTTGTTTTTTATCTTTACTTTTTAAAATATATTTTCAAATTCACTATTAAATGACGTTACTGGCCTTGACCTAAAAAACATTATTTAGTTCTAAATCCCCCGTCCACAATTATGTAACAATTTTGTATATAAGTTTTGTCTCGGGGACTTATTTGTGTGCTCTACATCGAGAACTGCTAATTGAGCCTTCGTGTGACGTTTTTGTATAATACACAATAACGGCGAAAAGAATAAGTAAACATGACCCGAGAAGCGTTTCCAGAGAGAGTCAGCCGGATTAGATGACTCCACAAGCACACATTATAGAATATTAGGATTTTGATTCCCTCCCCCTTTCTTCTGTCTCTTGTTTTTTTTCTTTTGTAAATCGGTAGATTAATGTATTGTAAAGACATTAAATCTCGTGTAACATTCGACATTATAGCTCTTCACCAAACAGTATTTCAAAGTCTCCTCACATACACCTCTTGATCGCATATTCTCATATCATAGTTTCCAACCACACATCTCATATATCATAATAATGTATCTACTAATCCCCCCCCCCTCCCCAACGGACCTCATAATCACTCACCAGACTTCTCATAATCCCGCACTTTAATTCTCATAACCCCCCCACGCCCCCCTCTACCGAATACCTCATAATCCTTCACTACACATCTCATGATACTCACCACACATCTCATAATCTCTCACTACATATAATCCCTCACTACACATCTCATAATCCCTCACCACATATATCATAATCCCTCACCACATATCTCATAATTCCTCACTACACATCTCATAATCCGTTACTACACATCTCATAATCCCTCACTACACACCTCATAATCCCTCACTACACATCTCATAATCCCTCACCACACATCTCATAATCCCTCACCACACATCTCATAATCCCTCACTACACATCTCATAATCCCTCACTACACATCTCATAAACCCTCACTACACATCTCATAATCCCTCACTACACATCTCATAATCCCTCACCACAAATCTCATAATACCTCACTACACATCTCATAATCCCTCACTACACATCTCATAATTTCTCACTACACATCTCCTAATCCCTCACTACACATCTCATAATCCCTCACTGCACATCTCATAATCACTCACCACACATCTCATAATCCCTCACTACAGATCTCATAATCCCTGACTACACATCTCATAATCATCACCACACATTTCATAATCCCTCACCACATTTCTCATAATCCCTTACCACACATTTAATAATCCCTCACCACATACATTGTGGGCTCTTCAAACAAATTTACTTTTTATATTTAAGTGGTGAACTATCATTTTAGAGAATATGCGTAGTTTTCATCCACAGTTTTGTTTTGGCTATATGAAAGCGTACAAGACAATCAATAATACTCGCCATTAATGCATCAGCTCTTGTACAGATCTATAAGGCACTTTTTGCTGAAAATGGCGGCAGTCTGAACAAAGTGGATTGAAAAAAAAACGAAGACTCGAAACTTCGGCTTTTAATGATCTCTGAAAGCTTTTCCTTGGTTCAGTTATCTTTCAATTGGATGACGTTACGTTCCCGTGCTTTACGTAAAACACATTTAGAGCCAAGCAGACAAATATGTTAATTCTCGCTTTAATTTTCGTTTCAATACAATCATTACAAAAATAATAGTATCAATGCTGGTAGTGTGTACAAAATAGGAAGTCTGATTTCAAGAATTGATGAAGCCGAACAAATGACGCCGAATATAACGAAAGTTTCACAACAAGCCTATCGCGTATTTTTTTATAGAATTGTTATTGGCCAGCAGAAAGCTAATACTCCAACAGTGACCTTGAACTCTAAAAGTGCACACTGCACAGGAACTGCAACCTTTTCAACACGTGGGGTCAACTGGTAACGACATGTTTGTTTTCTGATTGTTTGGAGCAGGTTTGGCTGCCCCATAGAGTTGAGATCCGTGTGTGAAATTAGCTTTGACGGAAAGAAACGATATCGTCATGGAAAATTGTATGTTCGACCTGCACGCGTATCCCATCACAACATACCAGGTGGAAATATTTTTTAGTCAAAGTATTACCATTTTCATCTGTATCTTCATTATTTGGTCTCTATCGGACACAGAGCTTCCATTGTAGATGGCTCCTTAAAGGAAGCCTACACTTAAAATACATTTGGCGTTCATGAAGGGGAAGTTTCCGAGGTAATTAGTTTTACACCTTGGGGGCTGCTGTTGTTTTTGACATTGTTCCGTGCTACTCGCACTGAGTAAACTCTTACGACATGTCTTTGGTAACAGCTTACTGTAGCTCTTCCTACATTCCGAGACGTTCTTGACCATTGTCATCTTGGTTGTAGTGCAATGCAAGCTTCTATAACCGGTATAGAGATTGGTGTCGATGACCAACTCGTTGGTAATACACAATCTGTTTCCAGGGGCGCGAACGAGGAGGTAAGGTGGTGGCCTTGATCAGTATACTTTGTCTGACCCTGATTTATCTTAGCTTCAAAAACGTACATGCTATAAAACATCTCATTCCAACTGTCCACGATGTTGGATGTTGTGTTGAGATTAAATCTTCCAGTGCTAACTTTTTTATTGTTGTTTCTTTGTCCATACATGCCTCCGTAGTGTTTCTATTACAGTCAAACCATTTTTTGTGACAGTCTTCCGCATGATCCTTCTTCTTCTTCGTACGCTGGTTTCAGCTATATACGTTGCACTGTGTTACTTTGTTAAGCCTGTGGCCCAGTGCATCCGATTTCAATAGGCGTTTCTGTAGGGATGCCCTCCTTAGTCTTTGGCTGTCCCCAGCCTATCTGCAAGGCAGCAGTTGTTTTTGGTCAGAGTTGTCTCTCTTAGAGAACTTGTCTTGCAGGACTATCGACTCTTCCCCACTCGTGTCTATAGGGTGTGGCAATTATATGATATGATATAATGGACTGCATGTACTAGTTTTTCAAGTACCTCGGAAGAGAGGCAATCCAGTGTGTCTGTGTCCCAGGATCGTCACGTCCTGCCAGAAACGTAGCATATGCATGTGAGTGAGGTATCTCCTTGCTCCTTTTATTTTATCGGCTCATCTGCAGTGATGGTACGCCTAACATTCCCCGCCACCTGAGAGGTTGTCACAATAGGGCAGAGGTGCAATGGCCGATGACCTGCATCTCTTCTGCGTCCATTGGGATGACTGATAGAAGACAGAGGTAAAGAGCGAGGCAGGAGTGCATTTAACCAGGGGACAAGCCTGGTCATGCACGAAGATGTTGTTCGCTTGGTGTGCGGACATATCTCATGATCAAGGGATGTGTCTCAACAGTTCGCAGTGAGGTGGCTGCTGTACTGTTTACGACACCCTGACCGAGAACTAAGTCTTATACTAGTGGTTTCACACCTCAACGCCGTATGGGGTGAATATCGAGCAGCTTCTCGCCCCCTTTGATCGGCGGACGGCAGAGACCTCTTTCTGCGGCTTGACCGGGTCGGGCTGAGACGCGATCCCCAGGTCCCAACCATATCGTAGCCTCCCATCACAGTGGTGCTGAGATTTAGGGCGGGATTCCGGCTTAGAGGCGTTCGGCCGTAATCCCTCAGATGGTAGCCTCGCACCAATGGCTTATGAGCCAAGCGTGTGGACCAAATGTCTGAAACCTGCGATTCCTCTCGAATTAAGCAGGATTACCGAAGCAACGCCCTGTCATTTGTAAGGTAAAACTGACCTGTCTTCCCGGGGTCTAATACCAGCACCCGTTCACTATTAAGCCCAACGAATCAAGAGAGAGCTTTGTACGCAGTCAATGCTCAAGTGTCTGAAACCTGCAATTCCTCTAGGGTTGAGCAGGATTACCGTAGCAATGCTATTTCATTAAGAGGGTAAAACTGACCTGTCTTCCGTGGGTCTAATTCCAGCACACGTTCCCTATTAGACCTAACGAAAATGCTCTCGGCCTGTCAGTCATTACAGTTTCCGCATGATCCGAAACAATTATGTTAGTTCCAAGAACAGGTAGATTTGAAGACGTTCTTGTCGTATGTCCAAACCAAGTACCTTACTGTTTTCTTTTTATGGTCAGATGTAGTCATATCTCACTACTTCTATTCTAGTCCGCATAATTACTGTTCACAAGCATCTCACTCCACATGTTGTGATCTTTCATTCTTTGCTTCTAGTCTGACACTTATAACAACGTTTACTTGAATATACACTTGATCATGTATCTGGGGGTTTTTTCAAATGTTTGATATTTTCGTTTAAAGCATACTTCATCCTTTTATTATGAATATGCGGCATTCCTCTAACACTTGTATCTCCTGTTTTTGCTTTATAACTACAGCTCATCACAACGCCTGTGTCTCGTATTGTTCCACAGTCGCATGTCTTATAATCCATGTGTCCCCATCCCTATAAGTTCTTTCTGCACCGTGATATACCACTTAGGATCATGGTTAGTGGTTTCCACGTTGCGTAAGACAAGTGGCGTCCCGGCGCAGGTTCCTCTCGCAGTTCTATGCATGAGATCTTCGTGATTTCAATCCATTTCTCGATGCTGCGTTTACCGGGACTAGTCTGAATGGATTGAGCTGACTGTCCCTAACTTCCTATGTCCCAGACATTCCCCTACCCTATGTGTGTGTCTCTAGCTATCATGGCAAATGGGCTGGTCTAGTACACCCCCACCCCTTACCTCCAACATTTTATTTTGCAACCATCTCCAACTTGCTACAGTAAACATGCTTCACCCCTGCTGGAGCTGCTAATAACAACCATGCATTGTCAATTAATGCACGGCACTCATGCTCTTTGTTTTAACTTTTCCCACCTGTGCTGACATTTTCTATTATTATCCCAGCTAATTTATGCTTTCCGAGTCTAAACTGCAAGTCACAGCTCCTATGGTCCACCCATGTCATTTCACATACAGTGTGTGTCTCTGACAAATGAAACTGTTCAAGAACAGCAGTAAATAATATGAAACAACAGCAACATAATATTCCACAACAACAAAGTAATGTAACACCGCAGCAACATATTAAGCACAACAGCAACATGGTATAACACAACAACACCATAATATACGTTACAAACAACAACATAATATAGTACAGCATCAACAACACAAAGTAGCATCAACAAAATAATATAACACAACAGGAGTGTCAGGCGATTCAACAAGTTTGAGATTCTTATATTATAGCATAACGATCCAAAGACAACTAGATGAATATTAGCACGAACAAAATGTGTCTGTAAATAAATTAATTCTTCTTGAACAACAACATATAATGGCCTTGACATTCTGGAGCATTGTGACTGTTTTGCTCTTAGTGAATGTTCTTGAGAAGTTTGGCGAGCAGTCAACAACAGTGAATTCTTTGATTACCAAAGCCAGCATTTTGTATTGACGCAGGAATTTTATGAAGCTCACCGAACAGATTACATAAATGAAAGAAACAAAACATGGTTACAAGCCATACCTGCAGCAGAAATGTCATAACTGTGGAAACAGACAAACAAGATAATTTCCAGCTGGGAGAAAATTGATCATTTACGAGTATTGTCAATCAGTGCGTGCAGAATCGTCAATTTCCGATGGCATGTCTGGAATCCTATGTCGTAAACAGATTTGTTGGTTTGATCGAACTTGTACAATTTTTTTCTATGATGTGTCAGATTGGAACGACAGATACAATTTGAAAAAGTTAAAACTCAGACAGATTTTTTTTAAACTATTAATCCTGCAACCATACGTTAGTTTTTGGTCAAATGTGAATAATTATTGTTATGTATATAATAGAAGACAAACACAATCAAAAATATTACACGAAAGTTTAAAATAAGAGCAAAAATAAAGTAGAGAAATTACTTTGGCAATATTGTTTCATTTTAACGAAGCACATTCAACCACAATTCGAGTGCATTTGGCTTTAGGAGGACGTAAAACCAAGTTACAAGAGTATGGAAAACAATTATTTGTAACCATGTTATTTGCTCTTCTTTCACAATGTATGTACAATTCTACTACAGTCCTTCTTACCTTCTTGTTTATTTCCATCCCCAAGAAAACCAGCTGACTATTTTAAAGGTTTTTTACATTTATGGTTTTGATTCTAGGGCTCACTTTCGGAGTCAGAAGGCTATCACACAATAAGCGTGATATTGACCTATTTAAAGCATGGCTTTTACAAAGTCCTTAGTTGGTGTGCCTTAGAAAGGTTATTTAGGTCGTCCAATAATCTACATAGACAATTATGACTCGTAACGCCCACCGTCAATGACCACGTTCAATGGTAGTCTCAGGTATCAGACAGAGCAGATGGAGTGGAAGCGAAATAGTTCAATCAGTTGCTGTCCAGGTGGTCCCGAGCACGATGTCTGGATCTTTACTCGACCTTGATTTCCAGGTACAGGTGTAAATGCAGGTGAGTCGGGACGTCTAGAGAGTCGCGGACTACATAGCAGAAAAAAAAAGACGCGCATATCTAGCTTTGAGGTAACGCTCTCGAGTAGTGTCTGTTGGAAGGCGTCGGTGTTGATGACTAGGTCTTGTCAGCGCACTCTAATGGAACTCGTTGGTTGAGCATGCGCAAGGTCTCGAGCCGCTTCCGATCTCCATGTGAGATCGTCCAGGTTTCAGGGCCGTAGAAATTAATGGTAATACAGTCATGTTAAACAGTTGCTGCAGAGATAATAGTAAGTCACATTTAGTATCAGATAACGCCTAAGGTAGCAGCATGAAATCGCTGGAACAATACAAAGAATGCTTTTTCATGACAACGATCACTAGACAAGCATGCGTCTGCACCCGAAAAAAAACTTATATAAGCAACATCGGAAATGAAAGTGAAGTAAAAGACAACTCGGAACTCGAAAACCAGACGTTCACGTGACGGAGTGCGCCTTGCAAAAATAGTAAGATGAGTTTAGGTTTGTACACCAGACCGACTACCCTTCTCCACCCCTCCCCCTTTTTCTACTCACACACAAACACACACACACACACATACAAACACAAATGGTCATATTTAGTCAGTCTGTTGTCATTCAATACTTGCGATAGAATGATTTGGAAGTAATTGCGTTTATAAATCTGTTTGGATCGAACTCAACCTAATCTGGGGTAGTTGTCTCGCCGCCGCGATTCAATCTCAGCCAGTGTTCGTAAAGCGATCTCAGTCCCGCCAGGCGGAGCGATAGCGCGGGCTTGCGGAAAACGCTTGCTCGCCTTTCCCCGTTGAGGTATCGGGATGCGGTTTTTTTTTGGAGTCTTCTCCGCCGAGGTGCGCTGCTCTGGTCCGTATCGAGAAACATTGTCAGTCGGTGGTGATTTATCTAAGGCTTATAGCAGAGCTCGACAGTTCGTCTCGCTGATGGTCACACAAAGAGCTTGTGACCGGCAAATGGAAAGCAGGAATCGTGCCTGAAGGCCCTGTGTTCTCCCGGGGACCAACCATCAGGAGAAGGGCAGGCCGGCAGGCCAAATTGTCTCTAGTCCCAGTGAAATTCATCGTCGGGGTCGTTGGGATCCGTTCTGCACAGAGCGCTGCCATCCCTCCTCGAGCGAGCCCGGTCGATCGGTCGTCTGGTGCGTGTAAGGGCCCCTGTCAGGCGGTCCTAGGTTGACGGACTGAGGCACGAGGGGAAAAACCGTCCGTCCGTCAGTCGGTCCCTGCGGCCGTCCCAGTTAGGCTTTTTACACACCCGTCCTCCGCCGACCGGTGTGTGCGGTACGTACGTCTCCGACAGATATTTGGTTGATCATGCCAGTAGTCATATGCTTGTCTCAAAGATTAAGCCATGCATGTCTAAGTTCACACTGTCTCACGGTGAAACAGGGAATGGCTCATTAAATCAGTCGAGGTTCCTTAGATGACACGATCCTACTTGGATAACTGTGGCAATTCTAGAGCTAATACATGCTTCCGACCCTCGCGGAAAGAGAGCTTTTATTAGTTCAAAACCAATCGTCGTTTCCCCTCGCGGGGTTGCGGCGTCCCCACTGGTGACTCTGGATAACTTTGTGCTGATCGCATGGCCTCATGTGCCGGCGACGCATCTTTCAAATGTCTGCCCCTATCAAATGTCGATGGTACGTGACATGCCTACCATGTTTGTAACGGGTAACGGGGAATCAGGGTTCGATTCCGGAGAGGGAGCATGAGAAACGGCTACCATATCCAAGGAAGGCAGCAGGCGCGCTACTTATCCACTCCCGGCACGGGGAGGTAGTGACGAAAAATAACAATACGGGACTCTTTCGAGGCCCCGTAATTGGAATGAGTACACTTTAAACCCTTTAACGAGGATCTATTGGAGGGCAAGTCTGGTGCTAGCAGCCGTGGTAAATCCAGCTCCAATAGCGTATATTAAAGTTGTTGCAGTTAAAAAGCTCGTAGTTGGATCTCAGGCTCACATACTAGGCTGATAAGCCAACGGCGCGAGGCTACAAGGTGAGGGATTACGGCCGAACGGCTCTAAGCCAAAATCCCGCCCAAAAGCTAGCACGATTGCAAAGGGAGGCTTCGACATGGTGGGGACCTGGGGCTCCCGTTCCAGCCCCGCCCGGTCGAGCCGCAGATTGAGGTCTCTGTCGTCCGCCGATCAAAGCGAGCGGGAAGCTGCTCGATATTCACCCCATACGGCGAGGAAGTATGAAATCATTTGTAGAAGACTTAGTTCTCGGTCGGTGTGCCCTAAGCAGTAGATCAGCTACCTCACTGCGAACTGCTGAGACTTAACCCTTGACAATGAGATATGTCCGCACCAGGCGAACAACATCTCCGTGCAATGACCAGGCTTGTCCCCTGGTCAAATGCACTATTTCGAGAGGAATCACAGGTCGCTGACATTTGGTCCACGTGCTTGGCTGATAAGCTACCATCTGAGGGACTATGGCCGAACGCCTCTAAGCCAGAATCCCGCCCTAAATCTCAGCACCGCTGTGATGGGAGGCTACGACATGGCTGGGGCTTGCGTCTCAGCCCGGCCCGGTCGAGCCGCAGGAATGCACCTGGTAAAATGCACTCCTGCCTCGCTCTTTGCCTCTGTCTGCTCTATCAGTCATTCCAATGGACGCAGAAGAGATGCAGTCCAGCGGACACTGCACCTCCTGTCCTATGGTGACAACCTCCCGGGTGGCGGGGAATGCTAGGTGTACCATCACTGCAGATGAGCCGAGAAAATAAATGGAGCATATGCTACGTTTCTGGCAGGACGTGACGATCCTGGGACAAAGTCACACTGGACTGCCTCTCTTCCGGGATAGTACAAACTAGTACATAGTCCATCATATCATTGCCAAACCCTATAGACACGAATAGGGAAGACTCGATAGTCCTGCAAGACAACTTCCTAAGAGAGACAACTCTGACCAAAAACAACTGCTGCCTTGCAGTTAGGCTTGGGACAGCCAAAGGCTAAGGAGGGCAACCCTACAGAAACGCCTGTTGAAATCGGATGCACTGAGCCACATGCTTAACAAATTAAAACAGTGCAACGTAAATATCGCTGTAAACAGCGTACGATAAGGAAGAAGAAGAACTCAACCTATATTTCGTAGTCGGGTGTGAAATGACGAAAGGCTTGGCTAGCTGGTCTCGTAGATGAACTCATCTCTCTTTTGTGGAAAGGCGCTTTTGTTACCTGGAGGTTGGGCGTTCGATTACCGGACTGCCCATTAATTCACATTATGTTCTGCTGTTCCTTATATTACGTGGAACCTGTGCTGGCACATGGCAGTGAATCATGGACAATCAGCAAGCAAGCGCGAATATCTTTGGAAGCAACGGAGCTATAGTTCTACAGATGAATGTTGCGGATCCCATGACCTGCAAGAAAGAGTAATGAGACAGCACTCGGAGAGGCACAAACACAAAGACAACTCATTGTAAAGATCAGAACAAGGCAGTCATGCCTTTTCGGACGCAGTTTGAGGCACGTTGTGACAACGGCAAAGAGAGCAAGAAAGAGAGACAGAGGAAGGCAGAAAGAGAAACATAATATATTAGACAGCCTGAGAGAATAGCACCGGCGAATATCGACAACAGAGTTGGTTGCTGCTGTTGTTGTTGTTGAATGCCTACAGTAAATGAGTTTACTTCTTTGTGCGCCTTGATAGAATGACAGATTGGCACAGTCATTATAACCATGACACATACATTATAACACCCACAACAGCGAAACCATCATAGATACAGATTGGTCGGTGCCACGTAGTCAGATATCTTGTTGGGACCTCTCTGTGCAAGTGAGAGGAGAGGTTGGTGTTTAGGCATACGGTACACCATCTGCCAGTACGATAATAGAGATAGAACCAGTTACTGCAGCTCTGAGATGATTGTCTGATACCTGTTTAACAAGGGCGGTCATCGTGCCCGACTGTATATGAACTACAAAAGACAGTGAAGTTTATACAAGAGACAACATTGCAGATATAGATAATATTTTAAAGCGAGCGAAAGAAGAAGCAGAAGAATCATGCCCGACTCCCAGTCCTTACTTCGAAAGGAACATGACCAGTCAGGTAATGTATGAGTGGATGGCAGCAATAGAGACCTCAAATCTGCAGGGGTTGGGGTGGATCTATAGTCATAATAATGTTGGTGTTCAGGGCAAGGAAAGAGCAGCCATCCTGGGTACACTAAATATGGGTAAGGGGGATATTTTGAAGTCTTTTAATCACCGTTTATTAGATAAGGACGTTGCGTTAGATTATCAGCAATTGACAAACTGCATTTTGAAATGGAAATAGGCTCGAGCCGGGTGGGGAGAAAAAGTGTTTACAACCAGCGAGATGCAGGAACTATCAATATCCACAGCCTTCGCATTTAAATGAGAAATTTCCAATGGGTTTACTGGAAGGGAAGTCTATTTTATGAAACGGAAACTGTGGCAAAGACTGATAACATACAGACTTAAACAACAAACATGTACACAATTGTCTGAAGTGACAAGGGAAACTATATTGATGATTTGGCAAGATAAGATAAGGAAACTGCAGTTAAAATAAATATCAAAGATTTTGCAATAACACAAAGAAACACGCGGGAAAATGTAAGCATGACAATAATATTATTAAAGATACGCAAGGAAATTTGGCTAGTTACTCAAATACAAAAATTAAGAAAAGGACAGAACATGTTGATAAACTTTTAGATGGAGTAGCTTCACGATGATTCCTTAAAGATTTAGTCAACAGAAACGTATTTGAGAGAAACCAAACAGAGAATTAATTAATATATACTGCTTCTGAGAAATGATATAGCCACCGACCAAGATGGTATTACAGTAGAAATAATTAAAGTAGACATTGACACTTTACAAGAGATATTGTACAAATCGCTTGGCAACCCTTCAGAAAGAGGAGAATAACCAGCGGAAAGGAATTAAAACAATTAATCAATTTTTTGGTATGCGCAAACTGCAGGCTACATCCACAAGTTGGAGAATCGTCTACCTTTCCAAATCGGAGTGCATTCCGTGCCTTTTTCCACGTGCCGTCAGTGTGGCATTGTCCCTATTCTGGCATCTGTCTCACCGAGTGTGCAACAGATAACCGACTCAGAAAGAAATAGAAATATAAATAAAAAGACAATAATGCGAAACGAAAGAACATTTGTATAAATTACATTTTGTCTCACTCATTAAATTTACTTTAAGAAAAATGCAAGCTTAGAGATCGACAAAAAGTCTAATTGAGTGTCACATTCGATTTATTAAATTTCAGACATACCGACGAAAGTAGAGATGTGTCAGATTCAGTCTATGAACCATTCCCTGTTAACATATCCAGACAGTCATTGCCATCGAATTCTCAAGGGTAAAGAAAAGGTAAGATTTGATGTAGCCATTAAAAAATGGCTGTGGCAGCTTATGGCTGTGACTCATGGACGATTACCAAAACTTCTAGACAAAGAATCGAATCATTCGAGTCAAAATGTTACAGAAAGATCCTTAAAATACCCTGGACAGATAAAAAAAACAAATGTAGACATTCGACAAGAGTTGAGCATAGAGGAGAACTGGTTTATCAATTCCATTTCGGCTAGAAAATGCAAATACTTTGGTAACATCAAGAGACACAGAGGTCTTGAGAGAAAGGTGATGGAAGGTATAGTGTCAGGCAAAAGAGGAAGGGATAGACCAAGAAGACGATGGCACCAATATATCCAGGAATGCATGGGTATGACTGTGGCGGAGGCTGGAGTTTTGGCAAGAGAACGAGTTTCTTTCAGACAGACTGTTATGGAAGCGACGTTCTACAAAGGATATACTACATGATGATGATGATTTAAAAATGACACAAAAACATTAGTGCTAGCAGACGTATAAATAAAGGCACACAAAGAGAACAAGAATCATTATAAAATAAATCAAGGAAGATCAACGTCTAATGACCCATACTTCTTTACGATTTTGATTGTTCAAGTAGTGTAGGCATGGGAGTAGATGAACTAGGAACAAGGAACAACATTTTATTGCACGCAGACTGACAAAAAAATAAAACACACAGAAGAAAAAAAGTATAGATTAAAACAAATCAATGAAAATCTATATTCGATGACACATACTCCAGTATGATTGACAGCATACAGAGAACTGCTTGTCCGGAGTAACCACTCAGATATGCGCACTGTTAAAACTGGCCAATGATAGCATCATCCGAGCCGCGGTGATATGAACTTCAGAACGAAATCGAAAGATAGGCCGACGTGAGACAACTTTGAGATGAATCACAGAACACAAAATGGAAATCCTGAACCAGAGCTGAGACGTCGTACGAAACAAATTAAATAAAGTGTATTGAATCTGTTGTTGCCTTAAACTGCCATATGACATGATGGTCACATACCGCTCCACTAGTCTCTAACAAGAATTCAAGACAACAACGAAGAGATTGAAGACAGAAGAGTGAAATCAAATTGGAAAGACTAGACAAAAATAATCTCATGCACGCACATGGACACATCAAATCAAACACTGAGAAAAAGATAACATTGGAAAAACAAATCAATAAAAATATATATATTGTACGGCTTATACTCCAATATGATCGACACTATGCAGATATTAGAGACAGAGAAATGGAGATTAATGGGGAAAATCAAATCGGAATATAAGTGCTGAATAACCTACAACTGAATAAAAAAAAAAAAAAGGATAAAAATTCAATTAGTCATTAAATACATCATTTAAGACAGCCAAGCAAATGAATCACAATGGCTTCCTGTGAACAAATGAAGCCAATTAATTTGTTTAAAAACCGACATCAATACAGTACTAGTCGACCCGGCAGAACATCTGCCCGCTAAAGGAGCTGTGCAGTAGAAAAGAAATAAGAGTATTTTGACAATTAAAGCAACTTTGACACTATTTACATTGGTCTTTGTGACGTAGACGGTGACATATTTCAAAACTAAATCATCTGATGAAATCAAGGTAAATTTGTAGATTACTGAATTACTGGACCAGGAATGGAATTTGTAGAACAAATAAAAATACTAACATTGCACATACAGTCTGAAAAATTTAAACAATGATAGTGCGCAGCAGTGAGTACTAAAACCATTTAGAAAAACAGTCGATATGAAACAGTGATTGTGAAACCGTTTGGAAAAACCGTCTCCAAAATGGAAATTTCGGGAAATCAGCTTCAACATTAAAATTGACATTCTACATGCCATTAACTTGACAAAAACTATCATCACCATCAATCCCGTAACCTGAAAGAATGTTGGAACACCAATACTGCAGTTTCTTGAACCAGTTCCCGCCACTCAACTCGGTTTTGTGCCAGGATATTTGTTCTAGTACGGGCCTACCCGTCCACTCTCTCATGTTCTATTCCCATCGCCTTTACTCCCTCCTTTCTTACGCTTTTCAGGCGCAGCACATCGCAGGATTGTCCCGGTCAACCCAGAAGTTATTGATACATGCCAATACTATGTAACCTGGCACGTTTTCATCACAATTAAAAGGTTTTTTATTTTATTTATATTGACCTAGCTCTCTCTCTTAACGGTGTCACAAACTGTCTTATTCGTCACGTGGTCTAGATACGAAATGCTGAGGATACGGCGCAGACATCTCATCTCCATTAGAAACATTCTACGCACTAGAACCGATGTAGGATTCCAAATTGCACACGCATAAAGAAACACGAAGGTGATAAGTGCATACATTAAACTCAACTTGGATTTAATGTTGATTCTTGTGTCTTCCCATAGTGGTCTCAGTGTGGTCACCTCGGTCGTGGTCCGGGTTGTTCTTATCTGAATCTCAAGCATTGGAACCTTGCGCATCTATCAGTGTTCCGGGTATTTCAAAGGTTAAATAATTTGCGTTGGTGTGCCTTTGATAGTAAGTGGACCTGTTTTGCGCACTGGGATTTTGATCATGACCTTACTCATCTCTGCACTAAATTATATTCCAAATATTTTAACGGCATTGCCTAGATTTGAGATTAGACTCAAAAGTTCTAGCTCAGTTCTAGCCAACCCGGTAATGTCATCAACAAACCGGATATTGTTATGCATACGACCACCTACCCTGACAGTACCCACGTGATCCTCCAGAGCTTCTGACGTGATTAGTTCCAGAAAAACTTTGAATAGCGTCTGTGAAATAGGGCACTAATGTCGTCCACCTGATAACGTGCGGAACCAATTTATAGCCATCCCGTTAAGGAAGACTGCACTGGTTGCTTGGGGGCTGAGTTTCTTAATGACATAGGTAAACCGACACCCCATTTCATATTTGCACGCGGTTGCCAAATGACCTCAACGAGACCTAGTTGAAAGGTTGTTTAAAGTCAACAAAGACTTGGTGTAGCTGTTAGTTATGCAGAAGGTTCTTTCACTGAGCAGACGGAGATTATGTGTTCAACTGCGCTTGACCAGCCCGAAAATCCATTTGCTCTTCTGAAATATTGTTTTCTTCTATTGATTGCAGTCTGTTTCATCATTTCGGTTGAGTGATTGATGAAAATAATGGTTCATTAGTTTTGGCATTTTTGGAGGTTACCCTTCTTACGTAGGATTATAATCAGTGATTTTATCCAACTTGTTGGTTATTTCTCCCGTCTGCCAGATCGTGTAACAGATATGTGTGAGCGTGTGTATAACTATTTTCCCTCCATGTGTTATTAGTATCCTTGATATCTTGTCCATACCAGTCTCAGCTTTTTTCTAGAAAGACTTGAACGCCTCCTTTACTTGTTCACGTAAGTTCATAAAGTTATCCTCTTCTTCTTGTGGGTGTACTAGTGTTATCACGCCTGGTGTCCCCTGTGGTATGTATGTAATATAACGGAGCAGTATTTCGTGTATTTTCGAAAAATATCTTTTACTACCGCCAAGATGTTCACTATCTCGTCCTATATTGTTCTCACTTGGCAATCATATTTTTTTTAATACTCCTAGCCACGACGACATTTCAAACCTTAAAATGTGAATCATTCATTTGAAACTAAATACACTGTAGGAAAAAACAGCAATAACTCTACGCCATCTATTGAACAGACGGAATGAAATGACAGTACCACAAATACCAAAGAGCACCATGTAACCGTAGACCGAGACTGTTCATGAAATATTTTAAGTAAACATATCAGATTTAAACTAAAAAGTGACATTTTCTTTAAAATATAATATAAAAGCCACCTACACAGGTCATTTATGAAATATAGTTAATCATTGGATGTGCTATTTATGTTTTGAAAAACGACTATTCACAGAATTGCTTTTTAAACACAATTACTTATTTAACGAATTAGTGAAACAATTATTAGCGATTCGAATTGTTTTACTGAAGAGAGACATACACAGATTTGTTCATGGCTAAATATTGGCTATCGGGGCAGTAAAATGCACATTTTACTGAAGGTTTTTTTGTGTGACTTATTGTCAATTAATCGCTAATCTATCGAAGAATTCTTTTCGGTTGCAGTTGAAAGGCGTGCTTATAATTGTTTTCATCTTCTTGATCTATTGAAACAGTGTAATTCCCACTGTTTATTTTAGAACTACTGGGTGAAACTCGCTCGGTTTTCACAACCGGGTTTGATTCCCATCGTGTCCAGTTTACTGGAGTTTTTCCCGGACGAATGCTCCTCCATGTACAGAAAGTAATGGCAACCTACCGTACTGCGCACTTGTCAAGAAACGTATAACAACCAAATAGGTCACGATGAAAGAAGCGACGTTCTGGAAAGAACATATTTCTTGCTTTTACTACTTCTTTTCTTTATTAATATGAAAGTTTGCTAGAAATAAAAGACACTACAAGTCCTTCTGGTTGGGACATCCGTTCCAGCACTTTCTAAGTCTTCCCTGTTTTGTTATGTTTGTCTCAAGCTCTGTTATCCATGTCGTTTTGTTCTTCCACTGCGTGCAATATCCTTTTGATTCCAGAAGGGATACTGTTTTGTAATGCTACCAGCTTGCTTAATGTAAATCATACCCAGCACAATCGTCTTCACTCCGCCCCTAATTCTTTATTTTCAACTGTTCTACAATAGCAATTGTATCAGAGCAATTCAGTCCCTATATTTAGTGCGTCGAAGACAGAAGTGAAGAACTAGACAACGATGTTTAAAGAAACACGTAAGTTAACAAAAGATCTTCCGAGATCAGGTCAGGCGCATATTGCTGCGTCAAAAGATGTTATCGCCAAAATTGATTCGGGTGGACCGTCGCCGGAGCTGACGTTCCGTTTGTCACACTTTTGTCACCATACACTGCCTGCATTCTGCGATGAATGTCAACTGGTCGACATCCTTCAGCTCGAATCACCGCTCGCCTATCAACTCTAAACTGATTCCGTATCACACTCGCCATGTTTTCAATTGCCTTCTGAGGAAACTATGAGTCGGACGATAATGACATTTTGCAAACTTGACAGTTTGTATATGCTGTTAGCATCAGGAGTGACGTCATCTTGCGCATCATTCGTTGGTTCACTTGATGCAGTTAGGTTTGATTTCATTTGAACATGTCTCGCATATTTGTTGATGTCCATGTTTCGGAGTCACACAACAGAGCGGACTTCACGTTAACGTTAAATTGTATTATTTTGTGTCAGACATAATTATTTTGATTTCCATAAGTTCCCCAGTTCAATCAATTTTTTTCTCGGTTTTTTATTCTTATTTTTGATATATTTACCTGAACTTCATTTTATGTTTACAAGCTTTTAATTAACTTGATATGTCCATTGTCTGTTTGTGTGAACTTTTATTTCCCTTAGTTAACCAATGTTTCTGTAACCTAGAGAGCTGAAATAATTTGTGTAAATATGCCGTTCTAGCGCAACCTGTTAATTTATTAAATTATGACGGATGTTGGACAGGTCATTGAAAATCGTATACCAACAAATGTAGTTTTTTTCAAATGCATTTTTGTATAAATACCAAGAACATGAATGATTCTTGAATGTAGATCGGGTACAGTCAGGCACCTAATTTCCAACAGTGTAGCAGTTCGACCTACTCAACTTGCAGGTATTGCCTCAACGATTGATCGCCGTCGCCTCTCCCTCTTCGGTCACGTTGTCCGCCTCCCCCGGGAAGTTCCAACCTACGAGATGTAACGGCAGGCTGTGCGGGAAAGGGGCGGGAAGAGGCCGTGCTGATTCTGGAAGTGACTTCCGGGCCGCTCTCGCAACACCTGGCTAAAACAGATCACCACCTCCATACCACAACTGCAGGCTGCCTTGGACGCGGCCATCAGACATGATCATGGACACAGTCATCTAACACGACGGACCCTTGTCGCCTAAGCGTATTAATCATTGATTTATTAAATAATCAAAGATTATAGAGACATCGACAAATAAATGAGAGCTGAAGACGGTTGTATTTTGGGTTCCTGCAAACAAAAGACCAAGTCGTACAGATTCCGTTTAGACATCCACAGAGATGGCTTATTTGGAGCACTTGATGATGATAAAGGTATACGATGTAGAACACTCGGTGATAGTGTGACTACCTTTGTCGATAGTGTGACTACCTTTGTCGATAGTGTGACTACCTTTGTCGATAGTGTGACTACCTTTGTCGTTCACCAGAGAAGAGTAACGTCAATGTCGGGCGAAATGAACTGTTCAACACATAAACGTACATCCACGTCCCGCGCTATAACATCCCGTAGTAGTGAGCTATGTGAGGAGCATCCCATTGCACTACAGCCAGGAGAACACTGATCCACCTTCGCAATGCCACCTCTGGATGTAACACGAGCCACTATTTCATGCCGTCACATAAACGTCAAGAACTGAATACATTCAATACGAGCGGCTTTCACAAAAACAACACCCGTTCGTCACATTTATGATTGCCCCTCCAGGCTGCCTCGGTTGCAGATGGAACACATTAACATCACCTCATCACGATTCATTGAGCAGCACGCAATTATTCAAGTTCACACAAGTGTTCTGGGATTGGCTGTACTTTTGCTTTTCGGTTGTTCGACGCAATAGCTCGATCTGATTGTGTGGTCGATATAGCTTAGAGGTCTCAAACTAAAACTACCATCCGGGGCAGCATAAGAGAAAGTCATTGACCCATGGCCCACGTGAATATAAAAAGAAGGTCCAAAGCTCATAAAGACAATTGTGATGTCCAAAGGAAAGCGTCAGGGGCAAATATATATAATAAAAGATAAATATAGCACCTTAGTTGTACTTGGGACTGATAATCTCATCGTGTAAAAACAGTGACATTGTCATCAGCCACTGCACAATCTCAACTACAAGCTTCTTGTGAAGGGATCAGTTGGGGTTTAAAAATATATTCTTCATGTTGGAACCATTACAATAATGATTGCAGATACAATACGTGAGAACAGGATTTATTTTGCACGGACCATGTGTAGCATTCGAATATGCTTTACATTGGAGAATGAAGGATTGCAGATGCTTTAAAAGGTGTAAGTTGCGGTGCTGACCTATGCTTTAACATTGAAACAAAAAAATTGAATGAAATAATGAATTTGTGTTTGTTCATTGTTTCCGAAGAGGTCCACATTGTCATCTGTCAATCCTAGATTGGGTTGGTAGGTGGCTGATCAAACCAATCGAAGAGGATCACATTGCCATTTGTCAATCTTGGAGCGGGCTCGTAGATGTATGATCAAACGTATCCGAGCCCGAAAGCGTCTTTCACACTGAGGGCAGAGAAACACCGTCTGGCTGTCAGTCGGAGGCAGCTCTTCTCTTGCCTTTCGTGTCGCTCGTTTCCGGTCAGCTTCCTTGATTCTTGTCTGTTCCATACGTCCCATGTAAGAGAAGATTTGCTTCGCCAGGCAGAGCGATCAGAAACAATGTTTGTTTTCCCAATTATCAATGTCAATATCGCAGTTCTTCAGTGAGGCTTTCAGAGTGTCTTTGTAACGTTTTATTTGGCCACCGCGAGCTCAAGCTTGCCATAGAATATTTTCTTTGGTAGCAGCTGCTCATCTGACATGCGAACAATAAAGCCATCTGAGCTACGATTTGCACAGAGCTGTGTAGATGCTTGTCATGCCAGACCACGAAAGAACTTCTGCATCTGTAATCCTATCTTGCCACTTTATGTTCAGCAATTTCCTTAGGCAGCTCAGCTGGAAGTGGTCAAGCTTCTTCGCATGTCAACTGTACACAGTCCAAGTTTCATTGGCGTACAGAAGAGTTGGTAGAACGACTGTTGCATAAATCTTCAATTTGATTATACGCTTAATTTCTCTCCGGTCCCAAACTGAGGATCTTAGTTTTCAAAATGCTACACATGCTTCGGCTATTCTCAAATTTACTTACTTATCGCAATGGACTGCTCTGGAGAGTGTGCTGCAAAGGTAAGAAAAGTGTTCTTCCGACTTTAGTTTCTGACCATTTATAGTGATATGGTTCACTGTACTCAGTTCTTGGGGCTGCTTGGTACAGCACTTCAATCTTGCTGGTAGAGATTGTGAAACCAACGTTAACGCAAGCCGTTGCAAACATGTAAGCAGTACATTGCATTTCAGTCTCTGAATGGGAATTGATAGCACAGTCATCAACAAAGAGAATGAATGAATGATAATCAGAGTTAGCAATAAACGAGGTATCAGTTTTTATCAAGCTCTGTAACCAGTAATAGTCTTCAGTGTTCTACCTTCCGCATCGTGTACCCATTTACAGCTGTGTAGATGGACGTGTGTCCCTACTTAGATGCTAAGATAACACCTTGTCCATGAAAAGCAATGGTTTTATGTTACTTTACATATCCGAAATTGTTCTGCAATTATTCGGCAAGAGGTCACCATTTTAATTTTAATTAAAATCAATTCTTGGACCTTTATATGGCATTTAATCGGTACTTTCTCTTCAATCAATCAAGATCCTTCTGCTTCCTGTGGAGCTTAGGTCCTCAACAAAAACACGCAGGCTTCCTGTCATGCGCAATCATTTCCAGGTCTCTCCACGCGGCTTACGTCAATCTCTCCACTACTTCTTTAGTATTGTTAGGTTTCTCCATGACTTTTTAGGTTTGTCTCGACTTCTGCTTCTCCGTGACTGTTTAGGTTTGTCTCGACTTCTGCTGCTCCGTAAGTGTTTAGGTTTGTCTCGACTTTTGCTTCTCTGTGAGTGTTTAGGTTTGTCTCAACTTCTGCTTCTCTGTGAGTGTTTAGGTTTGTCTCGACTTCTGCTTCTCCGTGACTGTTTAGGTTTGTCTCGACTTCTGCTTCTCCATGAGTGTTTAGGTTTGTCTTGACTTCTGCTTCTCCATGAGTGTTTAGGTCTGTCTTGACTTCTGCTTCTACGAAAGTGTTAAGGTCTGCCTCTACTTCTTTTCCCTTCTGGATTCCAGATCAGTGACTGTCTTGTAATGCTGTCAGATGGTTTCCGTAATGTATTTCCTGTCCATCGCCAGCGTCTTTTTTTTACGGCTAGTCCCACTGACATCTGTCCGGTTCTTTCCCACTCCCCTAATTGGGGAACTGAAACGTTAGTTTGGTCAGACACAACATACTAACAAAAACGTTGCGTCAGAGTCAGGCACAATATACTAACCAAAACGTTGCGTCAGAGTCATGCACAATATACTAGGCAAGACCACTACCTTTCTTCCATGAAAGATTACATGGAAAAAAGCTCATGTGAGGGCAGTCTGGCTAAGGAGATGTGGATCTACGTGATCCCTGAAGTTGTGAGAGTCACGCAGATAAAGTCCAACATAGCACAACCGCCATGAGAAAAGGTGGTCTACCTACATTAGCACGCTCGAGATGAGAGGAAAGCTACTACAACCCGCCTCTTAAAGCCTTTATCGTTGCTCACAAAAGAGTGAACTCACTCACTATGGGGATTAAACAACAACAACATACTCTCATGTCGTCGCAACCATCCAATGATGAATGCCAGGAACATTTTAGTTGCACTTTTTTTTGTTCCCAACATCACACGACGGCCTTGACATTGAAATTGATAATGTATATTTTCGTAGCGGACTTAATTTCTGTCCATTTCCACAAATTCACTAAAGCAATGAAAGTCTCTCTCCCCTTTTGTATTCTTAAATTGATATCTCTATCAGTGTATCAGACCTAATCTATATTACTAGCAAGATATATGAATGAATCTACATCTTGATGTTTCTTACCTCATAGTACTATCTGCTTGTCGTTTAATACTGTTCTTGTCATTATCTGTGTTTTCCTTACTATTATCATTGTCGTTTCTGTTAGAAACATTTCATTTGTTCCTGTCATACTGTAATACATATACTATTTTACCCTTACAATATGATGACAATCAACTTTCATGTTGGATGGTCCTGGTAAACCTCACGACAGTCGGAATAGAGAGTGGATGAATCTAGAGCACTTTTCGCCATTTTGTCATGGAAAAGTTACTTACGCTCTGCGTGTCCTTTTCGTAATGCCAAAGATCATTTGGTATTTCCATACTGGAAAGATATAACAGTGAGAGCTATTTCAGAGGCAATTCTTCAAGTTATTGATACAACGAAATATCCTGGACACTAAGTAGGCTCATGAGTTATGAATCCGCGATGACCATGTGTACTATTATGTACGTAAACATAGTTGACGATGGAGCTAACTACTTCCTTCTGTTGTCCGTTGTTGCCTTGGAGACACCTTATACTTTTTCATTATTGATGAGTTGCCGCTGGTTGCTGGCTTTTCCTATATTCCGATGGTGAACCTGGGTTATATTTGTTATAGCGCAATGTGTGGCTTTTCAATGGGCAAACCACTTGGGGATTATAGTGTTGATTGTCACCTGGTTTGACAGGCTACTGTAAAACTGCCTGTTTTCAGGTCCACGGCGTGTTTGCGAAGTGGGGTTGAAGTTGTTGTTTAATGCCCACAATGAATAAATGTACTCTTGAAAAGTTGTTACTTGACCCTGATGTTAGATGGGAGGAGGGGGCGGGGGGAGGGAGAGGGGAGTAGATAAGTATGTTACCTGATCCTGACAATAGAAGGGGGTTTAAGTAAATATATTTTACGTGACCCTGGGGTATTAGTAAGCATATTTTACCTGACCCTGACATTAGGTAGGGGTGAAGGCAAGTATATTTTACCTGAAACTGGTGCTATGTGGGTGTATAGGTAAGTATATTTTACCTGACCCTGACATTAAATGGAGGTGTAGATTTGTATATGTTGTCTGATCCTGACAATAGAAGAGGGTATATGTAGGTATATTTTACCTGGCTCTAACGTTAGGCAGGGATGTAGAAATATACATTATACCTGATCCTGATGTTAGGTGGAGATGTAATTAAGTATATTTCACCTGGCTCTAACGTTAGTCGGGGATGTAGAAATATACATTATACCTGATCCTGATGTTAGGTGGAGATGTAATTAAGTATATTTCACCTGACCCTTACACCTGAACATGTCCTTTGCTCCCTTTTATGTACTTTGACACATTTCGTCCTTTTAGTCATGCATCCCTACTTTGAGTCTGTTACTTTTATATAGCTCAATAGACTCAAGCGTGCCATGAACCTGTCCTTTTTGCTAAATAAGACGAGGTATGATCAGTTTTATTGCTTAGATGCTGGATTTAAAAATTCCAGAATACTTGAATATTGGATTACATTATAAAATTGTTTACATGTGCCATACCTGAAAAACATGTATTTGAGAATGCGTACTAAAACCTAGTTTACAATGTCAAATTTACTTGGTAGCATTTATACAATATGAATATGCTGAAACATATTAGAGCAAATGAGGTTACCCTACCCTCTTCTTTGTCTCTTATATCTGATTTAGATTATGGCATCCATTCGACCATATTGCTTTTGGCTATATCGATCAAGGGTTATCGTTTTGACGTGTGACAGCTGACCTGGTTTTATTAATTTATTGCTCATCCCATTTTGTGAACTCTCTCTTTGTCTTTTCTCTCTCTCACTCTTACATTTCAGTAAATTACGTTATTCCATTCTAGTTTTTAGATTCTTAGATCCATAGTAATTCACCTTGTTAAAAATATGTATTTTTAACTATCACTTGCCAAAAATATATATTGAAAACAATGGCGACTGTTGAAATGAAATCATCAGATATTGACAATGGCAATGCAGAGGCTACACAACTTATGGAAACTATGGCAGAATATTAGCAAACCAACACAAGTGAAAATTTTGAGAACCTGTTTTCTTTCAAGTGGCAGCATACGGCTGCGAAACGTGGACAGTTACCCAAACCTCAAGGAACAGAAACGAGCTCTTCCAATGTAACTGTTAGAGATGGGTCCTTAAGAGACCGTAGGCCGAAAAAAAAAAAGCAATGCAAAAATTTGACAAGAGTGACATAGAGAAGAACCGGTTCATAAATCCCATAATGAACAGAAAATGTAAATACTTTGGCCACATCAAAAGATACAACAACCTTGATAGAACGGTATGGAAGGCATGGTACCGAGCAAGAGAGGCATAGGCAGATCAATAAGGCAATGGCACCAAGACGTCAAGGAATGCGTGAGCATGACTCTAGAGCAGGCTGGAGACTTGGTAAGAGATCATGTTTCTTTCAGACGGGCTACGATGCGAGCGAGGTTCTACAAATGACATGCTACATAATAATGATGATATGCTTATATATATAGCGTCAGCAGTATTGTACCCACTAGACAGAAAACGACCACGGTGAAGGCCTCCAACGGTTTAAGCCGACTCTCTCAAGCTCAGAAACGAAGCTACGGAAGAAATACTCAACATCGTGGCCTAAGAGAGAAGACAATGGCAACACATGTAGGACACGCAGCGGCTTAACAGCCTCTTGGGAACGCGTCATTCAGTAAAACAGTCATTTAACTATTGCGTGCGTTTGCCATGATCCGGTCCATCAGGACGAGGTTGGGTGAAGATGGATTTATAAGACTGTGGAAAAAATGCCACTTGCCGCGACAGTCGCCCAATTTGATTTAAAGACACGACTTTTTCGATTTAAAAACATAGTGTACCAAAGCAGACATTGCAGTCGTGAATGAAGTGTTAGAGACTTCATTTTATTTACTTTTATTTCTGAAGTGAGGTGACACATTTTTTTCCTGACTGCTAATAGTTTTCCTTAACCGTACTTTGAGTACATATTTATAATCTGGGTAGACTGGGACGTATCGGGGCTGGAGTTTGAAACCTATTCCACCTATCACCCGCTAATCAACCGTGGCCTATGACAAAAGATAATGAAAACGTGTCGTCTAGTGACTGAACTACTGCATACGTTTCAAATGAAGGCGTCCATCGGGGCGAGGTCAGGCAGAAGTGGATCTATAAGAAAATGAAAAGTAAAGTAATTCCGTTTCCCGCCATGCGGTGTATGAGAAATATGGTTTCTTACATTCGCTTTTCTGTATCCTGCTTGTGCCTTTCAGTGTCAGATTAGGAGACGTTTCTTGACCGGGCCCTAGAATGAGCTTCGTACACGGGAAGCTTCACTACTTCTGTTATTTCTGCTATCCATCGTTTGCGAGGTCGACCCTTGGCATTGTTGCCATTGCATCTGTAGTGCATTGCTTGTTAAGGGATAGTATGATGTTTGACGTGTCAGATGGCCGATTTATTCGGTCTACTGTCTCTTGTTGATGCATTTCACAGGTGTTGTACCTATTTGGTAGTATGCCCATTTTATTTGATTCCCCACGCCACGAAACGGGTGGTGTGATCAGAATCCCGCCGGCCACCTTTATTTCCCAGTTTGATATGGTACTCAATTTCTGTGGCTGGGTCGACCACGGGTGCTGGTTTGCGATCAGAACAAAATCCCTCACCAATTGGGGATTGAACTATAATTGCATGTCTGAGAAGTCAGTGCACTAACCACTACGCTACTGCGACACCCTCAATCAACAAGACTGTGGAATAAATGCCACGTGCTCCAGTTTTATGTTGCCCTCGATGTCAACAAACAAAAACCTTGACCTTACAATGGTTCGATCACCTGCCAACACACTGAGAGATTGGTATCACGTCTCGTAACAAGGAAAAAATTGTGAAGCTTTGATTTCAGTGTCAGGTAAACACGCCCTAATATCCCTGGTGTCGATTGCATATTTTAATGACGCACGCTAAAGGATAGAATTACATGAGTCTTTGTCGCATTTATGTTAGCGGTGAACTTGATCAGTGATGCTTGCTGTGCATTGCAATGTGTCATAGTGTGTATGTAACCATTCTGGCTCGGCAGCCACGCACATAATACGACTGAAAACGTTTAAACAGTGGTCTATATTAAAACTATTTGATGAATCGTCCCTTCGCTCCAACAGAATCACAAGACCCCCACTACATTTCCCCTTTTCGTGAAGTCTCCGTCCCAGCATTTACTGAAGCGGGTTCAAATGCAATGGTCATATATGACGAGATTTCTAGTTCCATGCACAACTAAATTTAGTCACTTCTGACGGCATGTTTGGAAGGTTGCAGTACGCCTATTCTGTACAATCCATGTACCACTCAAGTGGTTAAAAATATCCAGTCTGGAAAATACATCGAGGTAAAACGTAAATAGCTTGACAGTGTTCTTTCAATATAAAAGTTCGTAGCTATTTGTTCATCATTCTTACGTTCTTCTATTTCTCACATCTCATCTGTTAAAAAAAAATTAAACATAACTTCATTGACAGATCAGCTACAGACTGTCATCTGTCATACGACTTTTTCCCATTGCTGGGGTAGTCGATGGGTTTTTAGGCTGAGGACTACAGGACCCTTCGCCACTGCTGTCGCCACGTCGTGTGCTGGCTACGTTTCTTTATTTCATCTCCAATAGAAACACAACATATACCATACCGGAGAATTAGTATTAGACTCCACGTTTATTCCCCCTCTGCGCCGCTTGATTGGTTCCAGGAATCTTATTTACAGTGGCAAACAACATTTTTATGGAGAAGAAAAAGCATACTTAAATCAGGTCGATATTGTATTATACCTCACAAACCACTAAGAATTTGGGCATTCAATTTTATTTTGAATATGTTTTGTGAGAAAATATACCAAAGCTGCAGTAAAATTGAAATGTTAACAGTGAGTGAGAAACAGAACAACAAAGGTTATGTTTTGTTGTGCTGTGGCTGGCTGTGTTGTTTCGTTGTGGTTGTGGTGTGTTGTGTTATTGTTTTCATGTGGTGTGTTGTGTTATGTTCTGCTGTAGTGCAACATCCTAGTCAGTATATTGTGCCTTTACCTTGCGTGACATTCTGGTCAGTTTTTTGTGCCTGACACAACGTCCTGGTCAGTATATTGTGCCCGTCTCTGACGCAATGTCCTGTCAGTATATTGTGCCTGACCCTGACACAACGTCCTGTCAGTATATTATGCTCGACTCTAACACAACGTCCTGGTCAGTATATTGATGCTGGCTGTGTTATTTCGTTGTGGGCTGTGGTGTGCTGTGTTATGTTCTGCTGCAGCTCAACATCCTGGTCAATATATTTTGCCTGTAACTGACGTGACATTCTGGTCAGTTTTTTGTGTCTGACACAACGTCCTAGTCACTATATCGTGCCCGACCCTGACGTAACGTCCTGTCAGTATATTGTGCCTGACCCTGATAACACCTCCTGTCAGTATATCGTGCCTGACCCTGACACAACCTCCTGTCAGTATGCCGTACCTGACCCAGACGCAACCTCCTGTCAGTATATTGTGCCTGACCCTGACACAACCTCCTGTCAGTATGTTGTGCCTGACCCTGACACAACCTCCTGTCAGTATATTGTGCCTGACCCTGACACAACTTCATGTCAGTATATTGTGCCTGACCCTGACACAACCTCCTGTCCTTGTATTGTGCCTGACCCTGACACAACCTCCTGTCAGTATATTGTGCCTGACCCTGACACCACCACTTGTCAGTATATCGTGCCTGACCCTGACATAACCTCCTGTCAGTATGTTGTGCCTGGCCGTTCTAGTGTCTCAGTTCCCCATAGTCCAGGATAAAGATTATCTCTTTCGTTGTTCCTTGAATGTCTAGGGAAGAATAGTACCATTACCCATCCACGCATGTCGTACAAGAGGGTTAAAGATGGTTGTGCATGGGTCTGGCAATCTGATTGTACCAAGAAAATTGCTACAGAAATCACCACTGCAAAAGCACGCAAAGTGAAATGACACAGGTTTCATAAGGGAGAGAGAGAAAAGGTAACGCAATGATTAGTGCAATGACTTCACGGCTGAGCGATTGGGTTCGTCCTCAGTTGTTGCGGGTTTTTCCAATCGCCATACGGCTTCCCGAGTCCACCTAACCTAAAAAAATAATATAGGAATGTAAAGGCGAGCTCGTGTTATAAAATGTGTTGGTTACGAAGAGAATAGCTGACGTGTTGTTGATCAATTCACATCTAATGTGCCGTTGGTCCAAAAATATATGGACCCAACACCATAATTCAAAATGCCACATTGGCGTGAATCGGGATCGGATATTTCCTTTTTTCTAATAGAGACCAACTGAAGTAGTGGGTTAGCCCGTACAACAACGTAAGTTACATGGAGAGAACAGTTTAACTCACTGTACGGGTCCGTGATCACCGCCATGGCTGGTCCTAGGCCCGGATGAGAAAGGAGGAAGGTTGAGAGTGTGGCCAGCTATCCCACCTCGTCAAAAAATAATTACTACAAAAACAACAACCAAAACAAAGACCGTGAAATGCTCAGGACATGGGAAAGAGAACAACGCCACACACGCAGAGGGAGTGGCCCTAATGCTGTCAGCGGAGGCCCACAGTGCGTTCATAAAGGGGAGGGCAGCTAGATTACGACTGTTGATGGCTACATTTTGAACAAAGAACAAAAAGAAAATCTAACTCAATGATATGCCCAAAAAAATGTAAAGGAAGAATAAGTTAAATAGGTTTTCGAAAGTAGATTTCAGCAACTAGTGGAGGAGACATGGAGGAGTGAAATTACCATACTAATGGGAGATTCCAACACAAAAATAAGGCATGACAACGAGGGGTATCAGGAGTTCTTGGGGAAAACGGAGAGCGGAATAAATATCAAGCACTGGAGCAGCTATATGGGGGCCAGCATTGAGGATAAATTGGAACAAGTACAAAGTACATATAAACTGCATGCGAGGAAGTGCTAGGAATGAAGAAACGGTGCATCATAAAGAATGGATAGCAGCAGAAACAATTACTAAGATCGAGACTTAAAATCGGACAAAAGACGTTACTCTGAAGAACAAATGAAGAGATGGACAGAATACTTTGAAGAGCTATTGAAGAACTCCCCAGGGATGTGAATTCATTGGCGCACTGCACCGTATGACCATGGACAACATTGCTGTGAGGACCAGTGTCGGACCAAAGGTTCTGAATTTTGTCTTGGCCCAGGATATTGATAGACCCAGGTTTGATGTTTCGAGATCCAGTTTCTCGAGAGACTGTTGCATGACCATTTCATCAGCATAAGCGAGGTCTGGGATACGCGTTTGGTCCATGTTGGAGGGACGATTCATGTCTTCGCTTTAGGGAAGAGTATCCACATATTCCGAAGAGTATCCACACATTCCGAAGAGTATCTACATATTCCGAATCCAGATCGGGACAAGCCGTTGCTGGAGGATGATCGAGGGCGAGCGTATAGTGCTCCTTCCATCTGTCCGCTACTTCTTCCCGTGTCGAGCTTGGCGAGCAATCTACTCTATAGACAAACTCCGTATTGTTAGACGCTTCCTGCTTGCTTCCGAGGCGAAGGAGCCTGATGGCTTCGTATGCAGGTCTGAGATCGTTGAATCTAAGACATGTTTCAACACTATCGGCGATTTCGTTGAAGAAACACTCCCGGTTAGCCATAGCAGCCGCACGGAACTGGTTTTTAGCCGCCGGCGTGCGGCGTAATTGTTGTAACGTAATCTGGCGGAATTTTTTGTTGGATTTAAAAAAAAATAGTTTTATATGTGTGTGTATATATATATATATATATATATCGAGTGAAGACAAAAATAAGGTCAGAAACAGATCTGATACAATGATCCGATGTTCACCTGACTTCCACGCAGTGTTCCTGGAAACATTTTGAATAGCACCAATCTGAACAACTACGTGAGGGTTAACACTACAATACCTATATTGTGAGCTTTCTGAGAATCCCCGCACTCCAACACAAACGACAGGGTCCATTTACCGCTTCTTCAGTACAGCTCAAAATATAGAACAACTTTAACCCGTTACAAAAAAACATCGTCACGGTTGAAGAGTTCGGCACGAACAACAAAAACAACAACATTCGACAAAGAAAACAACACAAAACTTTCACTTTGTCAATGCATATTCGTTCTTACTAACCTTTTTTATCAGATTTGTCAATATTCACTGATTACTGTCTCCAGCGTCTTGACAAGCTCACCTGTACTCTTACACCTGGTTGTACCTAACTCTGCCCAGCTCTTTCATTGTTCGCTACCAGGAAGGATCCTGCCGTAAAAACTAACTCTTCCATATTGATTGGTCGTGACCGCCACGTTATTAGCTATAGAGAACTAATCAGCTCATACTTTTACCAGGAGGATATGGATTGGTTCATAAGAGATGGGTCACGGAGGACGATCGAATAAAGATAAGAGAGATGTAATCTCACATGCATTCTCAAAGATCAAAGATCTGTCGGCGTTACTTTCCAAGCTAGAAGGGCTAATGGTTATCACACAGGATCATGTATGCATTCACTCATACCGATGTATTCACTTCTAACGATCAATCTTGTATGTGGGTTATAATGTCTGTTCTTATATCCTAAATTATGCTGAAGAGAGTGATTGTGTGCTTTCTTGGATGTACTACAGTGTTCAAACTTTCAGTAAACTTTCAATGATGTTGATCACAATGTTGATCCCCGCCTCTTTGGCCAGGCTTTAGTAACACCGTCTGCTTCATAATGCAGATTTAGATGTCACTAGTCTTAGTCGGTATGTTTCCTCTAACCCTGATCATAGCGTCTTAGACGTTAGATAAAAGTGTTGTTTAGTATGTTACACCTGACCCTGACCTTCTGGCAGACGTCAGATTGTAGTCTTGTGCAGTATGTTACATGTTACCCTGACCTAGAGGCAGACGTCAAGTTGTTGTCTTGTTCAGTATGTTACATCAGACCCTGATCTAGTGGCACACGTCAAGTTGTAGTCTTGTTCAGTATGTTACATCAGACCCTGACCTAGAGACAGACGTCAAGTTGTTGTCTTGTTCAGTATGTTACATCAGACCCTGATCTAGTGGCACACGTCAGGTTGTAGTCTTGTTCAGTATGTTACATCAGACCCTGATTTAGTGGCACACGTCAGGTTGTAGTCTTGTTCAGTATGTTACATCAGACCCTGATCTAGTGGCACACGTCAGGTTGTAGTCTTGTTCAGTATGTTACATCAGACCCTGATCTAGTGGCACACGTCAGGTTGTAGTCTTGTTCAGTATGTTACATCAGACCCTGATCTAGTGGCACACGTCAGGTTGTAGTCCTGTTCAGTATGTTACATCAGACCCTGATTTAGTGGCACACGTCAGGTTGTAGTCTTATTCAGTATGTTACATCAGACCCTGATCTAGTGGCACACGTCAGGTTGTAGTCTTGTTCAGTATGTTACATCAGACCCTGATCTAGTGGCACACGTCAGGTTGTAGTCTTGTTCAGTATGTTACATCAGACCCTGATCTTGTGGCACACGTCATGTTGTAGTATTGTTCAGAATGTTGCATCAGACCCTGATCTTGTGGCACACGTCAGGTTGTAGTCTTGTTCAGTATGTTACATCAGACCCTGATCTAGTGGCACACGTCAGGTTGTAGTCTTGTTCAGTATGTTACATCAGACCCTGATCTTGTGGCACACGTCATGTTGTAGTCTTGTTCAGAATGTTGCACCTAACCCTGCACAGTCTTAGACGATAGGTAAAAGTGTTGGTCACAGTATGTTACACCTGCCACTAAGAATGCAGCCAGACCACGCTGTTCATGTAAACTTCTACAGGAGAACATCAGGAAAAAGGGCCAGACGTAGACCGAGGAAAAGGTGGATAGACAGCGTAAACGAGACCTACCGTAAAATGGGGAAAGATGTTACTCGAGCCACGAGAGAGGCGAGAGACAAACGCATACAACGATACTGAGCTACAACCCGATAGAAAGTGAGTCGACAAAAGAAGAAGAAGAAGAAGAAGAAGATGAAGAGCTAGGTCTTTTCTTCTCGTAGTTGGGGGTAATCATTCTCCGCTTCTGCTTCCATTGCCTTTCCTGTAAGTCAAGTACACATGTGCAGCTAGGTAAACTGGTCATGTATTGCCAAAAGTAGTACTCAAAGTTTTTGCAGCGTGAATCAGGCAATATGTTCATTATGATGTGATGTTCGTCCATCACATATGATGAAGACCACTCTCTTTGTGCAGCTGTATGGATAGTCTTTTCTCTTGCTGTGACCATGATGTTCGTCCATCACATATGATGAAGACCACTCTCTTTGTTCAGCTGTATGGATAGTCTTTTCTCTTGCTGTGACCATGATGTTCGTCCATCACATATGATGAAGACCATTCTCTTTGTTCATCCGTGTGGACAGTCTTTTCACTTGCTGTGTCCGCGGAAATGGGTAACTTCCGCGGTGATTTGGATTAAAGTGAGGTAGAAATTGCGTCATTTGCCAACCTAACTTTCTCGTACTGAGCTATCTTTGACCAGTGGCAAGACATTGTCGAGACGATAGGGAAAAATCACAGGATGCAGATTTTACGTCAACGTTTACTGGCGAAGCCTTTCCCGTAAATGGATATTTCGCAGCAGAGGGGAAATGACATTTATCTTTGAACGCCTTGCTTTTCCATAACCGCAAGAGATCGTAGAGACATCAGTCAGCGTGGGAGTGATGTGTTGGACGTTTCTCCCGGGCGACGTGTTCCAGTCCTTTACAATCATGTGCCTACATTTCACAGTCACACCAAAACCGACGCTGTCTGCAGCTAGGGCGAGGGGCGCCAATCTCGTGAAGTTCCGCAGTGTGCACTTGACCGAAAATGTAAGAAACAGGTTTAACTGTAGTGCTAATTCATATAGGCGATGTCCAGGCCAGGTTAATCGGACGGAAGAAGCACACAAAAATTAACGAATTAACTAGTCCAAATGGAAAACAACGACACGTTTCCGTGAACACAAGCGTAAGTCGTCGAATAGTGTGAATTACAGGCAAATCCGCGGCCTGGCGGCATCCCTTATAAACTAAAACACCAGAACAATGTTAGTTCAACAGCCAGTACGGCGCCAACTTTGCCGCTCTTGCTTCATTATGATTCACGGACACCGTAACGCATGCAACATGAAGCATCAAATAGGCGAAGAATGAAACTGAAAAATTGTGTATATCGGTTGATAGGTACCATACCACTATACCCAGGCGTGTGATAAGTGTAGTAATAGAACACTCGCTTTTCATGGCAAACATTCCATCGACCTTTACGCTTCAGTCAACTCAGATGTAAATGGACCTAGTATGCGCCTAGGGAAGTAGAAGGCAGCAAAGAAAGGACTTGGCCACCGTACCTCCTACAATGGCTTAGTATACTGAAATCTCAAACAACTTCATTCCGCCACAGTAGTGTAACTACTAACGGACAATCCTTTTCTTTACCTTCAAAGCATGTCATAAAAGGCTACTAATTAGAGATGTGCATAGTAATAGCAACCTCATAATGTATAACCATTGCAATTGATAATGCACTGAAAATGTTTAGATGCATGCGTCTTGTAAAGGGGATCCGCTGTAGAGGTGGCCCCGTGCTTTGCTTGAAATGATATCATCATCATCAAGTGCCCTGTCGGTTGGCGTTGGCGATCACTGACCCCCATCCGCTACTATCACGTGTGTCTTTTACTAACTCTATTGCTGATTGTCGCCCGTGTCATTCTCTCAGACTGTCCAAAATCCTCTCTCTCGGCCTTCCTCTGTCTCTTTTTCCTGCTATCTTTCCCGTTGTCACAACGTGCCCCAAACTGCCTCTTCTTATAACATGCCCGAAAAAAATGACTTGTTCTGAGTTGTCTTTGCGGTTGTGCCTCTTCGAGTGCTGCATCATTAGTCTTCCTTGCATGCAGTCAACTGGATCTGCAGCATTCTTCTGTAAAACCACATTTTTGTTGCTTCCAAAGATAAAAGCACTTGCTTGCTGGTTATCCTTGTTTCCCTGCCGTATATCAGTACTGGTTCCACGTAGATTCCTAGGACTCGCTTTGTCAGTTCCAGCGCTATGGTTTTGTTGAACAAAAATCCCTTCATGGTCTCGAAGTTTGATTTTGCCAGAAATGAAATGGCGAATCATAATTACGTGTATGTTAGCAGTCACAAAACAGAATCTATTTCTAAACCATTGCCCACTCAGTCCACCTACCTACGCTGTTCACAATATATGTATATTTAAGGCGTGATCAAATGAAATCAGACGAAACTGCAACAAGTGGACATACGTACGATGAGCATGATGACGTCACTTCTGTGCAAATAGCACATAACAACCGTCAAGTTTGCAAAATTGCATTTTCCTCCGACTCATAGTTTCCTCAGCAGACCATTGAAAACATGCCAGGTTTGATACGGAATCGATGTTTAAAGAAGGACGTGAGTTATCAAAAGATATACCGAGACCAGGGCGTTCGCATATTGTTGCGTTAACTCATTTCCTTCTTTAAACATCGTTGTCCAGTTCTTCAATGTTGTCTTCGACACACTTTTTGTCACGATACACTGCCTGCATTATGCGATGAATGTAAACTGGTCGACATCCTTCAGCTACTGGAAACCAAATCACCGCTCGCTAATCAACTCTGGATGGATTCCGCATAAAACCCGCCATGTTTTCAACGGTAACTATGCGTCGGAGGATTATGAAATTTTGCCAACTAGACAGTTAGTATCTGCTGTTTACACCAGAAGTGACGCATGTGACGCATCGTACGTATGTTCACTAGTTACAGTTTGGTCCGATTTCATTTGAACACGTCTTGTACATAGACTATTTCCTAATTTGCTGTGCATTGACTTCAACATCACATTTGGATTTATTATATCTATCTAATTAGAAATCGTGGATCCCTGTAGTTATGGTGTGTTTATATAAGCAATGCTTTTTACGCATCGGAGGTTGCTGCCCCCATCATAAGTTCAACAAAGTTAACGCAAAAGTAAATAAACTGAAGCTATAGCAAATACTGAAGATCAATAGTCGATGAAGCACATAAAACTCAAGGATCACTGACCGTATCAGGACGGAATCAAAATTAGACCGATGCCCTGGTCATACGACCTTCGTAGAGATAATGAACTAACCAAAGAGTGAACAACTCACACGTTCTAGACCACCTTTTGCCAACTCAAACGGTAATGTATACGTGACATGCCCATTGTCTTTGTTAGCTTGTCATTCGTTGTTGTTGTTGTTTCGAATGCCCATAATGAGGTGGATTACTATTTTGTGCGCTTTGAGCGTGCTGATGAAGGTGAACCGTGGTCCTCCAGGCGGTTGTGATATGCTTGGCTCCATCTGCGTGTCGGTTTCTACTACGGGGATCAAGTCGATCCGTCACCGAGAAATCCGAGTTGAGGGTCGTGGCCAGCACATTTTGCCTGACCAGACGTTAGTCTTCCTCCCATTGTGTTTTTTTTTTTTTGTATTTGGTTCGCCTTATTTCTCTATTCCCTAAGGCGGTTTGCGTTGCACTGCGGATTTTATTTTGCTCTTATCGACCCAGTGCATCCGACTTTGGCATTCATTTTATGTAAGGATCAGGTTCCTCCTGCATTTTCTAAAGGTTTGCTTCCCCGGGGTAATGGTCGGTGCTATGATGGGGATCGAACCCTGCACATTCGGTGTTGTCAGCCGTGTCACTTAACTACTAGCCCCCGCCATCCCCCTCTCCCCTTGTAATTCGTTAGTTGTTTTCGTTTATTCTTTCTCTCTGACGATGTTGTTGTGGCCATAACGTGGGTTTCGTATCATTTGCTGTTCTCGAACGGTCACTGTGTCTTTTACGTATACGTGGTATCAAATTATATGCAGCAAAATTAATCCTGAATTTCCATTTCATATGCTATCGTGACTTACTTTCCGTGCCCAAGCACCAGCTCATACAACATATATCCAGTATTCAGCGACTTGGACTGCCTTGCCATTTGCCTCCAGCATGTGGCACTGCACGGACACGATCTCCTCTACGTCTCCAGCCGGTCAAGGGAAGTCTTTTATCTCTGAGGAGCTATCTCCGAAGTATCTTGTTGGCCGGGGTTTCCTTGTCCAGTCGTTTGGCATGACCGAACGAAGAACCTAGGCGAAGGTACTGTGTTTCCGAGATTTGATAAAATCAGGTTTTGGCATACATCTCCACGCTGAAAGCGTGAAGCTCTTCATGATATATCTTAACAATAAGCAAATGGCTTGGCTTCGTTCGTTCTAAATCTCCCTCTAGCAAACCCTGAAAAGGCTTAAGTAGCAGAATGTAGTCCAGAGAACGGAATGCGTTGTGTCGTAGTTTACAGCTTGACTGCGATATTTACACTTTTCGGTCCAACACATCCGACTTCAACAAGTATTTTTTGAGTACTGGGTTAGTATTCCCGCTTAGATCCCTTCTCCTTAGCCACTCTGACCTGCTGCAGCCTGTTATCCAGGGTCACCGCGTGGAGGTGTAGAAGGGTCTTGGCAGACTTGGTTTGCTGACCTTGACGCTAGCAGTCAGCTATTGGATGCTGACCACTGCAGCTCATGTTTTGCTCAGCATATTAATCCCAATAAGCATTTCATCTTCTTCTTCTTCTTCGTACGCTGTCAGACGTCAACCTGTATTTTTTCGAAAAAAGCAGTGGTCATCCTGAGGCTGTCGACACAGCCATAGAGCTTGCCTAGTGTTGGCACTGGTGATGGCCACATCTGCTTTCTCTGATCCTCGTATGTCGGGCAGTTTTGCAGCAAATGTTCAGCGGTCATTTTCTCAGTACCACACGAGCATTCGTCAGTGCCACCTATCTTCAATTTGCTGAATAGGTGGTACCTCAATCTATTGTGGCCAGTGCGAAGTCTGAAGACCACGACCTGCTCTCTTCTGTTCAACTGGTAATAGGCATCGTTTTTGGTGTAGCCAGTATGTTCTGTTTCCCATTTGGTCATGTATCTGGCTCTAATAAGCCTTTTTGACTCTTCGTAAGTCACATTAGTATCTGGTAGTGGTAGTATTGCACCTTCTTTTGCCAGTCTGTCTGCCTCCTCGTTGCCTTGGATGTTTCAGTGGGATGGAACCCACTGTACCACTACTCTTTTTGGTGCGGACTGCTGGCATAGTTGACAGAGTACTGCTCTTAAATCATTAAGTTCAGTATGTTTCTCGCTTTTTAGTGCTGTGACTACGGCCAGGGCATCTGTAAGCAGGACTATATAGCTTTCATTCCCTTTACTTGTCACCATTTCTTCTACTGCAGCCCTAAGTGCCTCTGCCTCCGCTCTGAAATTGCTTGTGTATTTTCCAGTTGCCACTGATAATGGTTTTTTTCTGCCATTTTGTAAGCTCAGGAATACCACTGACCCTCCGTTCTGTATTGTATTTGTTACAGAACCGTCGGTGTATGCATGGGTCCAGTCCAAGCTTGCGTAGTTTTTCGTTATGTACCTCAGGGTTCTATCTCTTCTTTCTTTTTCAGTCTGGCTGTTTATGTTTCCAATACCTGGTATATTTTCTACCACCTCTAGAAATATATGCTGCCTCCAGGTAGGTTTTCGTACAGTAGAGATGGGCTTTGGTGTTGTTAGTGCGTTCATAGGTTCTTCGTTCATCTTTGCTTTGGCTATTTCTGCAAAGTTTCTCCGCTTTAGTTTCCCATTTCTAAATTGTTTAGTCTCTGATGCATTGGATGGTCAGTCAGTCTTCGGAGTTTCTCTGCTTGCTGCTGGGCTCTGCAGTCTCTTCTATCGGTCATGGATTGCAGTTTTGTAATCTTTTCCAGTTCTACAATTATCGTTGACTTCATGCCTCCTGTTATAACTCTCATGGCTTGGTTTTGAAGTTTGCTAACTTTATCGAAGTTCGCCTTTGCTGCTGTTGTCCATGCCGCAATGCCATCCTCGAGAACTGGTCTCACTCTTCTAGTGTACAGTTTCTTTAGTATACCTTCGTCTGCTACCCAGCTTGTGCCAGCAAGTTTCCTCATGATTGCCATTCTTTCTCTGGCTCTCATTCGGTTTCTCTTGATCTGACTTTTCCATGTCATGCGCCGATCAAATGTGACACAGGTAGTATTTGCCGTTAACACTTATTTTGGTGTTTTGTGGTTTGTTTGAAAGCGAGAATATCGTACATGTTATTTTTTCCTCATTTATTTTGACCAGCCATGAGTTCGCCCACTCTTCCAGCGATGTTAGGGCCTGCTGCATCCGATTACTTGCTATGATGAGATTCTTTTCAGAGGTCCACATAGCCAGATCGTCTGCAAACATTGAGCTGTGGACTCTTCTTGGTATATTCTCCGTTATGTTATTTATATACACCAGGAAGAATGTGTGTGTGTGACAGTACTCCCCCTTGGGGTACTCCCTGCTCAAGTGTCCCCTTTTTGCTCATCTGCCCTTGTAATTTAACTCTGGCTGTTCTTTTTTTTGAGGTAATGACTGATCCATTTGTACATTTTCCCACAGACTTCACTTCGTTGTGCCTTTGTGCCTTTTCTAGGTCCACCCAAACCGCTACTGTGTGTTTTTGCTCCTGGTAACCATCCTCTATTTCCTGGGCTATGAGGGTGATCTGATCCTCAGTGGATCTGTGTTGCCTAAATCCTGCTTGCTGTGGAATTAATATGTGTTTTCTTCCAGATGCCACATCAGTGTGGTGTTTATCATACGTTCCTTAAGTTTGCCATCACAGCTCAGTAGACTGAAAGGCCTGTTTTCATTTGGATCTGTTTTTGTCTTTTCTTTTCTTTGGTACTGGTACAAGTACTGCATCTTTCCATGCTTGAGGTACAATACCCCTTTTCCAGCTTTGGTTCAGGACTGATAGTAACTTCCTCTTTGCTGTTTGGCCCAGCCCCATCAGCATTTCGTTTGTTACTCCATCTTTTCCGGGTGATTTCCTTTTCTTTAAAGATCTCATGACTTCTTCCATTTCATTCAATGTTAGTTTTGCAATCATGTGCTCTTCTAGTGCCATATTGATGTTGTCGTGGCTCTTTTGTTCTTGCCTAATGTCTGTATCCCTATCTGTAGGGACATCGATATGGTTTGCTCTGGCATAATGTTCAATAATGGCGTTTGCTGCTTTTTTTTCCAGTGAGCATGTTATCGCCCTGCTTGATGGTAATTTGTTTGTTTGATGGAGTTTCGTCATTCATGGCTCTGGCTAACTTCCATAGTTTATACACATCTTTAACTAAATTGAGGCTTTCTGTTTTGTTTCTCCAGTTGTCTCTTGTTATTTGGTTTAGAGTGTATTTGTATTTCGCCGTGGTGGCTTTGAGGGCGATATTTGCCTCCATAGTTTGTTCTCTCTCTGCCATGTTGCTAGCATTTGAGACTTCGTCTTCCGCTTTCTGCAATTCATCATTCCAATAGGGCTTGTAGTTTTTCCTTGCCTTTCTTGGGATGGTTTCAGTGGCAGCTTGCATTATTGCTTTGCTTAGGCTTTCCACCATGGGCTTCATATTGTTATTCCGTGTGTTGATGGTTTCACACAGCCAATCTGTCAGGATTGCAAATCTGTCCCAGTCGGTTCGTTTGTAATTCCAACGTGGGAGCGGTTTTATTTCCTGTGGGCCTACTTCCATCCAATAAGCATATGATAAACAATAGCATATGTAAAGTGTGTTTCTTTGATATTCGGAGAGACATTTCACATATCTTCGTAAATAAAACAGCTGTAACCAGCTAAAGAGTTAGTTCAACTCAGCCGGAGTAGCTTCGAACAACCAATCACGAGTTTGCACATCCCGTCATGTACACACTCCCAAAGTGGTTTAGATGAGGAGGATCCTACGAGGGTTAAAAGAAAGTTCTAGAATGAATAACCAAAATAGCAAAGTGAATAGAACGTTTTCTGCGTGATCCAACGAGAAGAGGATTTAAATGTCAAGGGGCTATCATTACGTAACGCGTGTTAGAGCTCAAATGTCACATTTTCTTCACTCAGCAACTGAATCCGAGCTTATACATAAATGTCAATTCCCCACCCCCTCAACACATCATATTATGAAGAACATTCGCCATATTGATCCGAGTAATCCACAGGGATTCTACTGCGTCTGCGTCCGCGTCCTTTACAGTAAGTATGTGTATTTGGGTATTTGCAGTGATAGTTTCAATAGCAAAGCTTTTGCATGATGTTGCTAGCCCCATGCACAGGACTGTTTAATCGCCTATAACAACATGATTTGAAGGCTACAGTTATTTTCAGTTCAGCGTGTGTAACACTCACGTGACAACATCATATTTATAAAACCAATACGTTCAATACGTTCTTCCTTAAACAGAAGGTAGGTATCCAAGCTATCCAGCCACTCTATCTTCTCCTAACATCATCATCACTCACTTATTCGATTCAATATCAACGACACACTATCATCATCTTTCTTGGTTCTCAGCTATCGGCAGTGTCAAGAAAATGCTTCTTCCTTAGAGATCTTATAAAGGAAAAATTGTCTTTGGTAGTAACTAACAAACAACAAACAGGTGCCGATGCCAAAACAAAGTTAATCAGTTAGTTTTTTAGTTAATTATTAGCTAGTTAGTTAGTTAGTGAGTTAGTTAGTTAGTTAGTTGGTTGGTTGGTTGGTTGGTTGGTTGGTTGGTTGGTTGGTTGGGGTTGGTTGGTTGGTTGGTTGTACATCGCAAGCGATTATGGCGACATCATCAAACGGCTTTGTCTTAATGATGTAACTTGCGCTGGATTTGAATTAAAGTGAGCAAGACGCTGCGCTCGTTATCAACCTCACTCTCTAGTCTCGAGCTACCATTGGAAAAACATGTCAAGACTACAGGAAGTAGTTTCATCTCCCTTGAAACCAAGGGTCGCTTGAAACTTACGGGATTCAATCGCCCATCTTTCAGTTCATCGCTTTGAGATGCGAGTTCCGTACCTCTCGACCACTTCGTGGCATTTGGCCAAAGAGCGAGAGCGCGGATGCTGCTGATCCGCAACAATAACAATTAAGATTTGCTTTCACTATGTCCTCCTCTAATCAGAAGGCAGATATCCAAATTACTTAGTCCCTCTCTCTCTCTTCACCAAACATTATCATCTTTTCCAATACCAAGGGTCCACTGGTCACTTTAAAGTAGGCCTGCTTCCATCCATTCATCGTTTTACTCGCTCCTTTGTGAGGCCTATCCCACCAAAATGAAGATGGTCTATTGAAGAGAGGCTGTATCCTAGCTTAGCCGTTGCTGGGTATTATGCCAACGTATCTGTGCAGGACAGTCTTACTAGCTCAAAGACAAATCATTTTAAATTTCCTATACGCCATTCTTGGAAGGTTATGGTGAGCTAATTCTGTTCATCTCGGGTAATAATAGTTGCTCATTGTTAGCGAATATGGCGATAACATACCTATGCTGCGACATGTCTTCGCTTACTCTCAGATTTTGTTTTTTCGGTTCGTCTGATGCTGTAACTTGCGCTTGGAAAGATTCTAGTGTGAAAAAAATTGGTTGCGTCAAACCCAATCTATCCCCTCATGTTCGGGAGAAACCAACGCCTGGTCAGGCAAAACATACTGATCGGACATGTTAGTCAGGGTCAGGTCAGGTCAGGTAAAAAATACTGATCGGAGATGTTAGTCAGGGTCAGGTAAAACATACTGATCGGACATGTTAGTCAGGGTCAGGTAAAACATACTGATCGGACATGTTAGTCAGGGTCAGGTAAAACATACTGATAGGAAAATGCTAGTCAGGGTCAGGTAAAACATACTGATCGGGCATATTAGTCAGGGTCAGGTAAAACATACTGAACTGGCATGTTAGTCAGGGTCAGGTAAAACATACTGATAGGAAAATGCTAGTCAGGGTTAGGTAAAACATACTAATAGAAAAATGCTAGTCAGGCTCAGGTAAAACATATTGATCGGAAAATGCTAGTCAGGATCAGGTAAAACATACTGATCGGAAAATGTTAGTCAGGGTCAGGTAAAACATACTGATCGGAAAATGCTAGTCAGGCTCAGGTAAAACATACTGATCGGAAAATGCTAGTCAGGCTCAGGTAAAACATACTGATCGGGCATGTTAGTCAGGCTCAGGTAAAACATACTGATCGGAAAATGTTAGTAAGGGTCAGGTAAAACATACTGATCGGAAAATGCTAGGAAGGCTCGGGTAAACCATACTGGTCAAGGCCACTACCTCACGTTCATGCAGGCTCCCTGGAAACGGACTGTTTTCATGGCAGCCTAGATAACGAGGTGGAGGATCGACGTGATTCCCGTGGTAACTACACACAGATGAAGTCAAGCATAGCACGATCGCCTAGATCACCTACGCCCATTTTCATCAGCACGCTCGTGATGTAAGGAAAGCCACTGTAACCCCCTACTTCACTCCCTTTTCTGAGCACTGATGAGTAATCTTACTCATTGTGAACATTCAAGAAGAACAACAACATCATCAGCAGCGCGTCACCTGCTACCTTAATCCGGAAGCATAACGCAGTCAAGACGTTGCAGTTAGCGCGAGTTTGCGATTTTTCCTCTGGGTTTACTCCACTCGCGTGTTTCTCAAAATATTTATACTTTAAAATATCAGTACCTCCTCACATCAACCTTTTCATCTTGCGTCCTTGAGCTCTCGATGTCAGACTGACCTTAAATTCTCACAGAACTCAGGTTAATGTGACATGCAACTACTTCTCACACGCACTAACATTTTACTGCTTCTCTATCTGAATCCAGCCACGCACCACATCTCCAGTAACACCCAAATCACAAGAATTAGCAAATGTTCATTCTATTTCTAATAATATACCATGTGGCTTGCTGATGTTACCACACTTCAGCCCACACCGCAATAAAATACAATTTGAAATAACAAAACTCGTGTCTAAGACCCCGCATAGCGCGTGCTATTTTTAGAAATGGCTCAATCTGTTTTATGTGCTCTGGAAATGGCATCGTCTGGTGACCTTTCTTGAGTGTATGGCCTTCTACATGCCACCTGTGTTACCTTGATTAACATAATGTTGTGACTTGTATGTGTAGTTAAATACCCATTGGATATCGAGTATATGTGGATTTGGATAATGTTTTCATTCGTATTATTGTACTGCCATGAAATGTGAAATATAAAAGCTTATTAGATTAATAGAAACAGGCAGGCGTGTGAATCGATTGACGTGTGGAAGGATGGATTAAATGGTTGGATGAACGGATGGATGTAATGATTGATGAATGGATGGGTAAGAGGATGAATTAACGGGAAGATGACTGAATCAAATGGGTTGGTGAATGGATGAATGGATGGGTGGATAGTGAAGCAGATGAATAAATGAAGGATGGATGGGGGACCAGATGGATGGACGGAGGAATGCATCATGGGTTGGTTGATGGATTAATGGATAGGCAATCAGATGAACGATGGATGGGTGGGTCAATAGATTTACGGATGAAGCGATGGATGGGTGAGCAGATCGATGGAATGACGGATGGTTGAATGGATAAATGGATGGAAATATCTATTGATGAGCCGTGGTTGAATGGGTGAGCAGATGGATGGATTAATGGGTTTGGAGCTGTATGTGTTGATGAATGGGTGTCCTGGTGAGCAGATCGATAGATGGGTGAATGAGTGAACAGATGCATAATCAGAATTATAGATGGATAGATGAGTGGATGGGTGAGCGGATGGGACAACGGAGCATTCAATGGGATGGGTGGATAGGTGGATGAATGGGAGAGCGGACGAATAATCGGAAAGATAGATACGTTTGCAGGTGGATGGATAAGAATGGATGGGTGGATATGGATGGATGGGTGGATGGATGGAAAGATGGATGGATAGACGGATGAGCGGATAGACGAAAAGAAAGATGGAGAAATGGAGCATTGGAATAACGAAATGGATTAGATTACAATTGATTGGATTGAACGACAAAATAAACGAAAGGAAAACGAACTAGGTGGCCGGACAATAGATACAAAAGGAGAAATACATGCTATTCAAAATGTATTGCCCTACACCTTTTAAATACTAATATTGAAATATTACTGATGCTTATAACGGATATAGTCCGCCCCCATATTGTTCAGAACAACAACGTCCTCCTTTTTATAGATCCCACGAGAACTGAATGCTAAACAATGCTTTACACCAGACAGTTAATTTTGTCATGTTTTATCGATTGAAGAACTGACCGCTCAATCCCACATCACACCCACGTATGAAATACACGAACACGCACGCCTGCTAGCGAGCATTTATGTTCCCGGGTTCGCTTTGTGTGTGACAGAGACACGACTACGGGCACTACAATGCTAATATAATAGGTGAGGTCTAGTGGTCGTTAGGTTAGGGACTCGCCCCCCCCCCCCCCTCCCCACTGCGATGAGTATAAGCGGTGGGCGATCGAGTTCTGCTGGTTTCAAGCGATCCATGATCTCAAAAGCGGTGGTGATCATAGTACCAGCATTCTGCGTTACCTCCAGTCGTCTTGACTTATGTCTTGCTGCTGGTCCACGGTAGCTCGGGACTAGAGAGTGAGGTTGATAACCAACGCAGTGTCTTGCTCATTATAATACAAATACAATGCAAGTTACATCACCAAGACGCAATTGACTTATGATGTCGCCATCATTGCTTGCAATCGGTAGAACATTCCCCAACTTACCTCTGCTAGAACAGACAGTAGACTGTTTGCGAGTATTGTACCTGTATCCACGCAAAACTGACTCTTACTTGCTTCTATGAATATTTACATCAGGCATTGACCATTTCTACGCCTGTCTAATGTTTATTATTTGTTCAATTAATGCCACTTATTTTAGGCTTGTATAACCAAGCAAAATAGTAGCGACAGCAATCGCAAAGAGCTGTACACTAAAAACAATTGGAAAACATACACACACCAGACAAGAGAAACGAAAGCAAGGTACAAGTAATAGACATGCTGAATTCCAACCACGGAGTCCAGCTCACAGATGTATTTTCCGGCAAAAGGGATACGCGACCAATTAGAGAGCCCAGTTGGATTAATCCTGTAACCCATGTCATTTTTAAAGCGAGGCACATCTGTCACATGGAAGTCTGGTGTGTGTGTATGTTTTCAAAGATATTACACGATACTGTTCCTTTCAGTTGTTGCCGGTATGTTTTCTGTTTACCAGTATTGGAGTTCTGCTACCAACACCATCACACATGTCATGTACACATTGACCGTAACTACCTCCCCATCAACACCATCACACATGTCATGTACACATTGACCGTAACTACCTCCCCATCAACACCATCACACATGTCATGTACACATTGACAACATATACTCCCCCACCCCCACCCCAACTCCACCCCTCATATACACCTTGACCATGACTACCTCCCCACCAACTCCACCTCTCATGTACACATTCATCATGGCCACCTCCCCACCAACTCCACCACTCATGTACATAGTGACCATGACTTCCTCCCCACCAACTCCACCACTCATGTACAAATTGACCGTTGCTACCTACCAACCAACTCCACCCTTCATTTACACCTTGACCGTGGGTACCTCCCCACCAACTCCACCACTCATGTACACATTGACCACAGATACCTCCAACCAACTCTACCACGCATGTAGACATTGACCACATATATCCCCAACCAACTCCACCACTCATGTACACATTGACCACAGATACCCCCCACCAACTCCACCACTCATGTACACATTGACCACAGGTACCCCCCACCAACTCCACCACTCATGTACACATTGACCACAGCTACCTTCCAACCAATAAAGGCAAGATCAAAAAGAAAGATAAATACGAGAAAAAAAAAAGAAAAGCAAATAAAAACAGCGAGAAGAGAGATGAAAGTCAGAAGAGAAATAATAACAAAAACAAGATCAAGAAGAAAGTTAAACGCGACAAAAGAAAGATGTAAAAAAGCAAGAGCAAGAAAAAGAGAGCCAAGAGCAAGAAGAGAGATAAAAGTTAGAAGAGAAAGAAAGACAAGAGCAAGAAGAGAGATAAAAGTTAGAAGAGAGAGGACAAGAGCAAGAAGAGAGATAAAAGAGAGAAGAGAAGGAATAGTAACAGCAATAAGAAGAACGACCAGAGCAAGAAGAAGAAAGATAAGTACAAGAATCGAGATAAAAGCGTGAAGAACAAGAGTAAAAGTAAGAAGACGAAAGACAAGAACAAAAAGATGGACAAAGGCAAGATCAAGTAGAAAGATAAAAGCGAGAATAGTTGTTGTTGTTGTTTGTGAATGCTCATAATGAGTAAGTTAACTCGGGAATGTACGTTAAGTGATAGGTTGCAGTAGCTTTCCTCACATCCCAAACGTGCTGAGGAAGGTGGATCGTGGGCCTCCATGCGTGTGTGCTATGCTTGGCTTAAACTGCGTGTCGCTCACTATTACGAGGATCATGAAGATCCCTCACCTCGTTATCCAGGCTGCGATGAACAGCTTATTTCCAGGGACAACTGCGGGGAAGTCAAAGCGATGGTCTTGGCCAGTATATTTTGTCTGACCCTGACTAACATGTCTGATCAGTATATAGTCTGCCTAACCAGACATTAGTCTTCCTCCCCAAAGCGAGAAAACAAAGAAGAACAACGGCAAGAGAATGAAGAAGAAAAAGTAGAGAATTGGATGGTGGAGAGGAGAACAAGGATTATGAAGAAGAATTAGAAGAGCAAGACGAAAAACAAGGATTTCAAAAACAAAACTAAAATTAAGAAGAACCGCCATCATTATTAACAACGGCTCCAGCATCAGCGCAGAGGTTCATGAAGAGTATGACCGCTAGATTGTTATGCTTGAAAAAAGAACAAACTATGAAACGAACACAGTGTTTTCGTTTACACACGATAACATACATCGCTAGACATAGAGACATACAAACAATGCATACGTAGTAACAGCCACAAATACCCATTATACCAAAAACAACAAATCTATTTATACAAACGACAATCATTAACCAACGAAGTAAATAATTTCTATATTTTATTGTGGTCGTCAGTAATTGATAAAAATATGAATAATCAATTAATAAAAGCATTCAAAATTGATTGATAAAAACATTGATCATTAATTAGGACAGCACCAGCAGACATAATGACTGTGTACGTGTTTTAATAAAGAGTATTGCACGCATATGTACTTATAAAGATGAAACCACATCAAATCTTTGTAACAAGTTGTACAAAGTACACACGATCCGTCTTGAGTATATTTTATTCACCACTCTACATACAGACACTGTTATTTGATTGATATGCTTTTTCATAACTTAGAACTCACTCTAAAACAAAAGCAATCGCTAACCTGTCTCTCTCTTTCTCTCTCTCTCTATCTGTCTCTCTCTCTCTCTCTCTTTCTTTATTTCTATCTCTACCACTATCTCAACGGTTGTTCCATTCACTCCAGCACTTGCCTGCCTGCTAGCAAGAGCTTTGTATAGTTATTATCGATTGTCCAAATCAGCCAGCCTAGTGCACACGCACAACGTAGCACTAGTCAGTAAATCATAACAATTCGACCAACCTGCAGTCGCTTTGCGTAAAAGGCACATAAAGATATTGTCCCGTGTATTTAAACCATGTAGGCGCTATCTCAGGCTATTGTCTGTGTCCGTAATCTTATTGTGCGATATCTCAGACTCTTGTCTATGTCCGTAGTCTTAGTTTGCGATGTCTAGACTACTGTCTATGTCCGTAACCTTAGTGTGTGACGAGAATACTACACCTGTTTACATATTAGTAGTCTTACGTCTAAACGTATTACTACCACTGCAAATATATTATAATGTCAAGACTATTGTCTACGGTCGTAAAACTATTTTCTGATGTCAAGGCTATTTTTCTTGTCTACAAGTAGAACTGTCTAACGTCTAGGATATTACATATGTTCATCATATTAGTGTATATTGTTTAGACAGTGATTCCCAAACTGTGTGCCGTATGGCCTTTGCCCAATTTTGTGTTCTGGTTGAATCATGTTTTGTGAGCAGTTCGTTTACATATTTACAAAGCGAATTTAAGACTAATACTGAAACATTTACGTTGATATAACACAACTCGCAAGCAACAGATCACGCAGTGGTACAACAATTGTAATTGTAAGCATGAGGTTGGAATAAATGACAAAAGTAAGAATATTATTATGATAAGGCGGAAGGTGAAATTGGCTGGAAAGTGTGCGAGGCTGCAGAAACATCGCAAATGTCTTTCAAGCATAACAGGTGTATCAATAAAATATGAATTAAAATTGGACGGTATTTGTATTTACTTCAGAGGCGAAAGATAAAAGTGTTACCAAATTGTTTGCAAACAAACCGTCAGTGAGACATTTCTAATATACAATGAAAATGATACTCATGATTTATTGATTGATTGATTGATGCAAATGAACTTGTTCAGCTCATTCTTTTCTTGTTAGTAATAGTGGGTCCTTGGCTGATACTCGGGGTGGAATAACACTGAACACAAGATAACTATTATCATAACGTTCATTTCCAATAGATGAGGTCTATTTCTGCTCATAAATTAAACCACTAATGCCTGTTTAAAAGGCAATTAAAGAAGGGTATGCATGAGACTAGCAGCCTCGTCACTTAAAAACAAAATACTACAGAAGCCACCAACACAAGATCATAGATATGTGCTTTGGTACAGGGTTCTTTTCAGGTGGAACAGTTTAGTTACTGGAAGACAAGAAGCGCAAGAAGCAAGAAAGACAATGTAATCATTGAAAAGATTTCAGACGATCTTGTTCATGCTAAGCTGAGCCAGTCAATACATGTAATGTGTAAGACATGCGTTACACTGGTCTTAATGTACTAAGTTGCCCTTGTATACTCCAGACGGAACAAGGGGTCACAAATACAGTTTGTCTCCTTTAGGAATCCTGCGCCGAAGTACGCTGTGTACTGTTGCAGTGACCGATTGTGCAGATATTTGTTGTACATGATTCAATTGTTAGCCTATTACCCAACTCTCTTTAGTCGCTCTTTGTGGCAGTTGTTAAGTGTGGTGATTTTATTGTTTTCATCCAATTATGGGGTCCCGCATCCCCTGGGTTATGTCCCTTATGCAATGGACAATGTTGTACAGAGAAAGAAACTTGGTAGTGAACGGCACATGAAAAATGTGCCCTGTTTTAGAGGAAAGTCGGTTCAGACGAAAGCAACTGAAGTCATATCACGGCGAAGTCATGTCTTTTGTAAAAATAAATGTCAAATCATTTGAAAGTTATGGCATTGCTGGAACATGTGTAAATATAATAATATCACAACGAGTTTTTTTTCAAATATTTAGACAAAGTGAAGTTTCCCAAAGGTAGGGTGGTCCACGTTCTTCAACTCCAAGTGTCACTTGAGCCAATAGTATATACCTCATCGAGCTATTCATACAGTATATAGATATAAACAGCGCTTTATTGGGAAAGTCAACAGCAACTCATATCTCGCGAGATTTCGTTGCAATGTTCAAATTAAAGACGTAATGTCCGACCTAAAACTCAAATTGGGACTGCATAAAGTAGATACTTTGAGTTGGGAAAAACAAATGTTCTATGTATTTATTTTTACATTTTTGTGGGATGGGAGGGGGAGGAGGTCTCTTGATCAAAGCTCTAAATTATTACCTAAAATTAAATGTATGTTTTCTGTTTGATCAAGGCCCCAAAACATGAATTGAAGTTAAAACATCGGGCAGTCAAAGCATGATTGTGGCCCTCTAGCTATATCGATAGCACAAACTGATACGCACTGTTCTATCCTATGCCTAGTGAATGATATATACCATTTGATAACAATATAAAAAAATTTTTACAAAAAAGAAATTCTCTGTAACCTATGACAACTAATCCAACAAATACCCCTAGACATGTAAACTAAAGTACCCTCACTTCAGATCTTGCGTCTTTGCACACTTTCAATAAAATACTGGTTGGCAATTAGTAATGGTGGATAGAAAAAAACAAAGAAGCTTAAAAGTCAGTGTTAAATATGAATAGAAAATATGAAGTCGATGTTCGCTTCGATCTGAAGGTATTCATCAACATAATTGAAAGTCACTTATCAAACATAAAATTACTGAACTCAAATAAGGGTTTGAGGTTAGAATTATTTAGTGTACCGTTTGTTCATTTCGTGACAAACACCATTACATTGAACCATCGGCTCTTTCTCTGTCTGCTCATATAATAAAGTTTGGTCTTAACCATTGTTGCTGTATTTTCTATGTACTGTTTCGCCACAATTGGATTCAGTTTTACCTCAGTCCATATCATGTTTAATATGTCAGTTCTATAGGTATGCATGTATCGCAGATCGTCCACTCTAAGTTGGCCCAAGTTACTGAAAACACTGTCTATGGCGGGTAGTACAGCAGATGATGCGCTTGTATTGGTTAGAGAACACCGCCATACTGGATCATGTGACCTTCCTGTATGAACATCAAATTCATCAGCCAGTCAGAATATTGGAATTCGTAACCAGGCACGGGCAGCCGAGTCGAACAAAATATCTGGAAGGTAAATAAGTCCTTGATTTGACACTTGTTGATTGAATTTGGCAAATATTTTTGCATTAATTTGCTAACAAAGTTAGTCAAGTTCAGCGAGAGAAGAAGCGACCTATAATGTTGACCTTCTTCTTTCTGAACTTGAGAGCTGAGAAAACGACATGTTCAAAGACTTCTTTCAATCCATCCTTCCTTTTGGCGGAGCATTCAATGTAACAGTCTGCACCAATTGCCCTGGCCATCGCCTCGCCCTCTTCAGTGGATACTTCTCCTTCGTTGCCGTTTCTCAAATCGATCTGGGTGCCCACGAGAATGACGGGGCGTCTGCGCTTTGTATGACGTTTGATCTCAGGAATCCAAGAGTTACATACACTGGAGAACGAATCCCTGTCTCGAACGGAGAAGCACAGAACTAGGACTTCGCTTTCTTTGTAAGTGTACGCCCGCAGGTCTTCAAAATCACTCTGTGAAAGAGACAAGAGAAGTAAACACCGTTTAATCATGGGAGATTTCAACAATCCGGAGTAATTATCGAATGATAAGATAACCTACTTATGTTTCTAAAAGTTGAGAAGGGTGGGGGCGAGCAAATGAGGTCGTCTGTGGTGAAAGAGATCGGAATAAAATTTTCTGACAATGGTATCGATCACATCCAGAGCTAAAATTACATTCCAATCTTGGTGTTATCTAAATTAAGATAACCAGACGTTATAAGGAGAGCAGAATTACTTGTCCAGCTTTGAATAGTGAGTTCCCTGAGCATAATTGTTATCGGTAGAAAATACGAGCGTTTGTTCTGTGGGCCAAGCGGGAAAACTCGTGACAGGATGGTTTGTAACGGGTTACCTAGCAACCATACTCGACCTGGTTTTGTGTCTTTGACCGTTGAAGTGGATGCCACAACACGTTTGCATTTGTTTTATCGACACAAGAGTCCTACAACCAAATGTAAAGGCTGTGCCGTCTAGCGGTATTAAGGGTATGTGCATACATTTTACATTGGCAAAATTGGAAATAATTAATTTGTCTGCGCTTTACTTTCACTATAAATTGGAATGAATTAATATTCATTTCTCAACGTAACATTAACGTTTTTCTTTAATTTGTGTATTTCCTAGAAACTATTCCTATGGTAAATGTAATTTTGTACTCATATATGGTAACCACGCCATGATATATCCAAAAGAACTCAGTCAGCGGTTGAAAGCTACGAGCGTTGGAAAAAGTAGGCAAAACAGGACTTAATAACAAAATACACACTTTTGTAGAAAGGTAATGACAGTGTGAATTGTCATCATTACGTCAGTAATTGTATAAGTTGTAGGACCATTCGTTTCTTCACTGTATCCTTCCCTAAGCAGAAGGGGCCAAGGGATAAATAGTATGCCCACTGTACATAACAAGTGTATCGACTAACAATCTGTTCGTGTAATACAAATTGCTACATTGTGGAGGCCGACTAAGACTAAGACATGTACCAGCACTGAAAACCATCTACTAGTGATTTGATGCAAGACCAGGCTAGTGTGCTGGATGTAACAGTTATTGAGAGCGTTTACGAGATAATATAATATGTATGTCGATGTGTCCAATCAACTATTGGCTCAAATTGAGCGCACGCTAATTAACTGAATACAAAGCATTAACAAACAGTAACTGAGTACGTTAATTGCAGCAGACAATAACATAATGAACTATCAAACGATTAGAAATAAGGCCACAAAGAAGAACTACCTATTAGTTTTTTAACGTTACTCTTAAACAAACACTGTTTTGGTTGCTACAAAGCGAAGCTCACAGATGCGTTGAGCGTTGAAATAGAACAACAGAAAAGAGGAATAGCAGAAAGAAAGCACATAGACAGAAAAGAAAAGAAGAATTTGAATAATGTCTTGTCTTCTTTTCGCTAAATACAATGTATTGGGAGACCGTAACAGCTGCTGTCTTACAGAAAACATGTAAAAGATAACGTGTGTCCTCTATTAAAGTGGTGTCTATAGCTATCAGTTTTACTTGATTAGGTTGCGAGAAACCCGCACAGCCCTGTATAGTTGTAATTTACTACATGCTTGGATGATAACCGTCGGCTATTAGGTCGTCCCCACACACCAGTCAGGTAATCAAATAACGTATGACGACAAGTAATTGATGCACGCTTACCTGGCCTGCAGTATCGAAGAGACTGATTATGAAGTCCTGGCCACCAACTTGTAAAGGCACTGGAATGACATAATTAAAACAAATTAGTCACTATTTCTAAAATACAAAACACTGCAAACACATACTTACACACACGCTCATTCACACATACATATTATGTTTGTTAATGTTCGTATAGTTGGTGATTTATTTATTTATTTTTTAAATATATAATCTGAGAACATGGTAGTTTAAATAATGACGATGAGGGAGATGATGCAAATTAAAGTTGATGAACATAGACGTGGTCCAATAGCAGATACTGCCGTCGGGGATGAAGTGTTAGAGACTTCATTTGACTTGAGCTTAGTTTTTTTATGACGGGCCATGAAATAAACAAAACGATTTAGTCTGTGGCTGAAAGCCGCTTGACTCGTCAACATAAGTCAAAATCCTTAACAACCAACAACAATGATACTGATAATATAATAGCAACGACACTTGTCAGTATCGATACTCACCAGGATAATTATCAAAGACTGTAGCTGTGTAGGTATCCAAAAACGACTTTTCTGTATAGGAAAGTGTAAGACATGTCTTCCCAACCATACCATCACCAAGGATCGCACAATGCACATGTTTATCTGAAACTTCAGCCATCTTCATGTTAGTGGTAATTTATATTTGAAAATCAGATGCAGTTGACGGAAAAACAACTAGCAACAGCTGGGCTGTTGTAACGACTGTCTGTCTATCAGGTAGTTGACTAAAATTACTGTAGTTGCTTGTTAGTATCTAGCCTGGAAGCGAGTTTCAGCTTAGATCAGCGAAGAGTTATCGCATGAATTTCTGACGGTGATTCCTGGTTTTATAGCCTGGTCATTGATTCTTTTAGGGAAAAACGAGGAAAAAATAGTCTGGCCAATGAAAATAAAGTACTGTATTTTTGAGGACACCGAGTTGGTGACGCTCCCAGGCAAGAGACGAGGCGGGTTGTTGTAGCAGAGGGCATTAAGATGGAGGCTTGTCGTACGTGAGAGGACCAGCGACATGACTCGAGTCTACAGAAAGAACCATAGTCCAATTATATATTTTTTAAACACATTTGTGGAACTTATCGAAAACGTTTAAAACGGAAACGGGCCGCTATTTCTAAATTATTTCATTACAAATTATAAATATTGTTTAATGTTTGGCTCGTTTTCAGGGTAAGGTATTTATCTAAAATACTCGGATGGTTCCGCATATCAGTTTTGTGATTTTTCTGCGGTGAAAACCGTCTAAGCGGATAACGAAGCTATAAAAACAGTGCCTACGAGATTAATGTCACCATGCAATGGATCTCTGGACATAGCGGTCTACAAGGAAATGATGGCTGATAGATTGTCAAAAACAGGAGACTCGAAACAACAATAAAGTAAAAGTAAAGTAAAGTACCCCATAGCAATGCTGCCGTAGGGGTGTGAGGTGTTAGCGATCTCACATTTCAAAGGCTCGGCTATATGAGGGCGGTAGCCATCACCACTTTTACTTCCAGGACTGAACCGGTACCCATTTAAGGCTGGATCGACCCGGTAGCCATTACCGCCTCAACTGGGGAATGAACCCAGGACCACTCAGATGCGAAGCCAGCGCGCTAACCACTGCGCTACGCAGCTCCACCAAGTGGATAGACACTGCAGTAAACACACAGTAAAACGAAGTATTAAATATAATACCATGGAAATCTGAATTAACAGGTGAGCGGCGGAAACAGCGAGTCGCGGTGTATTTAGTGAAATGTCTCAGCTAAAAAGGAATGATGTCGTTAATAAACTACATATAATAAATCAAACTCTAATATTTCAGTTCCGAACAGGACACATCAGGGCTAATGGCCACTTGAATCGCGTCAGTCTCCAGCACTTGCCCTTGTGCAGACCTTGATCTCATCCTCATGAAACAGTTAGGCACCAATCATTGAGTGCAAGGCGATTGCGGAAATGAGAAAAAGCTTCTTACAAGCACTGCCGATAATTGCCAACACACTGTACAGAGCAGTGAAACAACTGAAGAACACCTGTATATGTATTACAATGTCAGGAAGGTGGACGTGTACTCCTGACTGTAGTGCAATACGAGATTCTTCAGTGTATTCATCAAAATGATGATCGCAGTGTCGATCTTTACCTCGTTAGACAGACTTCTATACAATAGTCTGTTTCCAGGAAGTACTGCTTGGACGTGAAGGGGGGGTCTTGATCAATATGTTTCCCTAGACTCTGGCTAACATAGTCTGATCAATATATTTTACCTGACCCTGACTAGCATAGACGTATCAGTATGTTTCTCCAGACTCTGACTAACATAGTCTGATCAATATATTTTACCTGGCCCTGACTAACATAGACGTATCAGTATGTTTCCCCAGACTCTGACTAACATAGTCTAATCAATATATTTTACCTGGCCCTGACTAAAATAGACGTATCAGCATGTTTCATCTGATTCTGACTAACATAGAGCTATGAGTATGTTTCACCTGACCCAGACAAGCATATTATGATCCATATATATTTCACCAGACCTTGACTAGCACAGCTTATTATTATGTTTCACCTGACCCTGACTAACATAGGCAACATAGGTATGTTTCACATAATCCTGACTAACATAGTCTGATCATTATGTTTCACCTGACCCTAGATAACATATCTTTATTAGTATGTTTCACCTCACTCTGACTAGCATAGTTTAACCAATATGTTTCATGTGACCCTGGCTAACATAAGCTGATCAGTGTGTTACCGGAACAGATGAAATGCGAAACGAAGACATTCGAAGTATGGTCGGCACTACGTCTTGTGTGGAGTTCAATTCCAGGTTCAAGAAACGCTGATACGGTCATCTTGCAAGATGGTTTACAACGCTAGTAGATCTGGCTACATAGCAAGAGGACGGCCGAGAGTCAGGTGGATAGATCACATTAGAGTGAATGTGCAACGACACAGGCTCACAACGACCGATGAAATGCACTTGGCACAGAACAGACGACTTAAACTACACACTGCGCTCAACGGCACTGGTGGGAAGAGAACTATCAGAAGAGCTGTGTTTGCTCCTAGTATGCTTCATATTTTTAGACAGTTCCGCTTAATGATTACATTCCCTTCTGGGCATTTTCTTATTCTTGTGATGTTCTGCTATCATATGTTTTTGACTTCCACAGGGTATTTATGCTTATTGTCTTTCTGCTTTAATGTTGATATATTATTTGAGGATCATTTGTATATTCTTTCTATGTGTTTTCAATATTATGGTACTTTAATTACTATTGGATTGTGGATCGGAATTTATGCCAATACCTGGGTACTTTGTTGCTGTCGTGATAATATTTTTGTTTAATCTGGACTGTATCAAAATAAAGTAAATCTGCTTTATTTTTATATTTGCTTATATTTTCGACGTCTACAATCATATAAACAACTAACAAAACAATATAACCCAATATGATGTCAAATGGACGGTTTTCGTTTGCTCTTTGTCTCTGTCGAATGCTCTGATGCCGTGCATTGTATTGTTTCGTTGGTGTGCTGTCATCATCATCATCAGTCCCGTAACCTAGAAGGTCGTTGAGGCACCGTTATTGCAGATTGTCGAACAATTTCATGCCATACGTCTTGATTTTTCGCCTAGGTATTAGTTTCGGCTATAGATCTTCCCGTCCACTTTTTTATATTGTTTTCCCGTCTCGTTTTAGGTCTCCACTCCCACGCTTCCCGGGCACAGTGCCTTGCAGGACGGTCTTGGTCAGCCCCACCGATCGTGGTATATGTCCCTACTATGTCAATTTTCGTCTTGGTACTACAGTCAATAGATTTTTATACTGGACTAACTCATTCCTAACAATTTCAAAAACACTCGTTTGAAACGCGATCCAGATATGAAATGCAAAGAATTATTTGCAAGCATCTCATTTCCATTGCGCAAATTTTAGGGCAGCCGTCAGAGTCCAAGTCTCACAAGCGTAGAGGTATACCGAGGTGACCATTGTATACATTAAAGTCAGCTTCGATTTAAGGCTAATTTTCTTAAGGCTAATTTTCTTGTCTTTCCAGATTATTCGCAGTCTGGTCCGTGCGACCAAGGCCATCGCTGTTCTTGACCCTAGACCCCTCCGCATTCATTTCTGCTCCCAGATATTTCAACCGCGCAACACTTTCCAGAGGTTCACATTTGACCATAATCGGGGTTAAAATGCCCTCTGGGGTGTTGACCATCATCTTGTGTGCTGTGCGGTCGGTTAATTGGTTGGTTGGTTATGATCCGTTGGTTGATTGGTTAGTTGGCGGCTTGTGGGCTTCTTCCCTTTTGTTATATCCCACATAGTGGTATTCTGCAAGTGTGTGTGAGCTGTTATTTAGTTCCGTACAAATCGTTCCATTTTTCTGACCTTAGAGAAAGAACCGTGTGGTCACTGAGCCATTGCCTATATGTGTTGTTATCGACTTCCTTCAATACCGCTACAGCCTCCATCTATTTGGTTCTTAATATGGACAGTATATTTCTCTCCGAGTGTATTGGTCGTAGGAGTTGTCTGCACAACTGTAACTATTCACCTGTATCTCCTGTGCATGTGGAAGCCCCAGTCTCTTCCGTTGTTGGCAGTCGTTTACTTATTGATTGTCCCGATACCTGTTTAGTGTGCCACACACTTTTCTTTTCCCGCTTTGAAACCGTTGACCTTTACTATTCTTGCGCCTTCCTAACTACTCAGACTTTGTGTACTATAGTTGAATATCCACGTAAACTGTACACATGCAGTACAGTGCACCAATATTCATCAGTAACATCAAAAACTGTACTTCTCAACAAATGTGGATACAATACGAGAATAATGCTTCACAACAACGACAAAACCGTACAACACAGTCACAAGGCACGGTAACCATGTTAGATGAATGACGATGAGCAAAACTCACAGCTTGTAGCTGAATTCAAAGACATATATTGGCAAATATTTGCTAACAGTATAATTATGGAACGTCAGATATTTCTAATGTATTACAGTTTGGGCAACGCAGAGCAGGAATCAATAACAGAGTGATGTAATTAACACATGGAAAGCAGTAAGAAATTAACAATATGCTACAGAACAGGAATTCTAAACATTTTATAATCGACTGCACATTTTACAGTTGGTAGAGTGGGCAGTGTGCATCGTGTTCGTAGCAAAGATACCGGGTTCATGACCATTAATACCCTGCAGCTCTATTATAGCCAGCTGTAACAATGTAGTGCTTAATTGTTTTGTGCTATGGAAGACATTGCAGTGAGAGATTAAACTGGCGACGGAGTAACATAGAAATGTAGACATAGAATAAATACTGCCATACGACTTCATTCCTTACATCAGTATTGCTATTTGCATAACCAACATTTAGCTAGTGGTTAGTACTCGCAAATCTTTGAAGATTTTATTAGTGAAACTAAAAGACAGATTATATATGATATTATTACGTGGAAATGCCAAAAAAACAGAGGTCATGTACCAACCAGCACCAGGCATGCCGTACACAAAACCAGAGACTACAGTCAGCGGGCAGACGTTGAATGCCGTAGACAAATTCACATATCTGGGCAGCACGCTGTCGAGATCTGTCAGCCTAGACGATGAGGTGGCAAGCAGAATAGCTAAGGCCAGCACAGCATTTGGTAGAATGCGCTCGATGGTCTGGGCACGTCGTGGCATCAGCGTCAAGACCAAACTCAAAGTCTACCGTGCAACCATCATTCCAACCCTACTATACGCTTGCGAAAGCTGGACTATATACTCTGGACATGCAAGGAGGTTAAACCACTTCCACACAGGTTGCCTGAGGCGAATATTCCACATCCGATGGCAAGATCGTGTCACTGACATCGAGGTTCTCTCGAGGGCTAACATGCCCAGCATCCATGCACTGCTAGAAAAAGCACGACTAGGATGGGCTGGATACCTAGTACGTATGTCAGACGAGCGGCTCCCAAAGAAGCTTCTCTACGGCGAGCTGAGAGAGGGATGGTGCGAGAGAGGGCGCCCAAAGAAACGTTTTAAAGACGGTCTGAAGGACTCACTAAAAAGTAGCCAGATAGACATCGACACCTGGGAATGTCTTGCGCAAAACAGATCTGACTGGAGAAGCGCAGTCAAATCGGGTGTAGCTGCCGGTGAAGACGACTGTTCTGTGAAAGCCCAGAGCAGATGCGAGACGCGGAAATCCCGAGCAGCGGGAACACCATCCCCTTCTACAAACCTCGTGTGCCCGATATGTAGCAGATGTTTTCGTTCTCGCATTGGCCTGTTCAGCCACATGCGCACCCACACCCAACAGGGAAATCTGTGACAAGGATGATGTCGGCGGTCCTCATCAACAACGATGGGCAGCTATTATTATTATTACGTGGAGGTGGATCGGGGGAGGGGGACACGTCTAAGAACTAAAACATGCATTTGCTTTAATTCAGGACGGTAGTGCCACTATTAAAAGCGAACACATTTTTTTCATATTCGTGCTACAGTCGAATGCACTTGCCGTGTGGCGCAAAGAAAACAAAGTACAACGTACTCAGCTTTAGGAAACTAGGCGAACCTGCAAAAGTATTATTTTATTGATGGTTTCACTTGACTAAGAGTATCACATCCAGACTGCAAACCTTCACTAACAGATGTCTTCGTTGCATATAACTACTAAGAGTATCACATCCAAACTGCAGACCTTCACAAACAAATGGCATCGTCGCATACTCTGGTCATTAGATAATCAGATAATACGCAGGCATCTGTGACAAAGAGCAGGGTAAACAATAATACAGTTTAAGATTGTCAAGAGAAGGTTGGCGTGGATAGAACACACCTTCAAAAGGAAACCCGGCAAAATAACCAGACATGTATTAGTTTGGAACCCACAAGAAAATAGACTAGTGTGGAGCCAAGGAAGACCTGGCGAAGAACAGTGGAAAAGGATGTCGGTACAGTTGGGCGTCTTGATGGCGGAACTCAAGATGGATCTGAATAGGAACAGATCGAGATCATCCGAAGCGACACTATGCTCCAAGGGGAACTATGTGGCGTATTGATGTAGCTTTCTTCACATCCCGATGAAGGTGAACCACGGTCGTCCAGTCGGTTGTGATATGCTTGGCTTCATCTGACCAGACCTTAGCCCCATCGTCCCATTGGAAGAATTAAAAGGACCACAAGTGGATAGGAAGACCTATAGCAGAAAGGCCTGTTTCACATTTCCAGTTATCAGAATTTAAATTCAATTTTTTCAAGAAAATCCGAAACTTGTAGTTTTGCTTGCCTAACAAAACTGTTTTAAAGATGAACATTTAAAATATTGTTATTGCATACACAACGGTCAAAATGATAGCATTCCATACGATTTCGTTGTACATCGTGAACCTCGTTTTTTGTTCGTGGTCTGTTATTATCTTTTTTCATATCGGCTTAATTGTTTGTCACATAGTGGTCACACTTCTGTCGGGGAATGAAGTTGTTGGAGACTTCAGTATACTAAGCCACAACTTGTATGAAATAGGCTGTCTTATACTTCTCTAGTTGTATGTCAGATACCCACTGACAGCTGGATCGACTGCGGCGTACCATAGCGGGATCTGTGCCCCACCCGTTACAATGACAAGCGAGTGCTGTATCGTTGTACTAATTGTACGCTCTTCATGAAAGCATGTGTAGAAAACATATAAATAGGTATTCTTAGAAAAAACGCTAAGACGAACACATGAACTAAACCTATGTTCCGACCAAAAAGTCTTCAACAGGGATAACGAACAACAATAATAATGAACTAGCGAATCGTAGAAGATAAGAAAATTTTAAAGAGTAAGAAAAAGGTACTTAGCTGGATACTACAAAAGAAGTCGTCAGTAGCCGCATGGACACCAGCCCGACAGCAATCTGGGCAGCATGCCGCGCAAGAACGCACGTAGCTACGTGACTTGTCCACACGCTGTCCTAACTCGCTCGGTTACCTTCCGAAGGCAGGATTTGTCATCAAAGAGGGTTTCACTTCCAAGTAACGAAATCTCATGTAATCCATCACTTGTCGTCCGTGTGGTATGACACACCTTGGGAAGCCTAGCCTAGTACTGCGTGCGCGCTTACCACAAAATCTCGATGACATCTATAACCACGCTGGTTTCCCAATAGCCAACCACTTCAATTGTCAGGGACACGTAGGTAAAGTTGATGTCCGTGTCACAGGCAAAGTTTCATGCTCTTTTGACGATCATCATGGATTCGTACTTGGTAATAAACTGATCGCCCGTATCGACTGTCTCCAAGTACATGGCATCAACATATGATATACCTTTTCCTAATGCATATCTACTCCTCCCTGCTTACATCGCTTGTCTTTCTCTTTTCTCTGTCCGGCGCTAGTATTGAATCCACATTTCCATTTGGACATTTCGTCTTTGACCGCCATCGGCTAACCCGGCTTTCTCCCACTTGTTACGCTCTCCTGACCATGTCAATTCGTCTCGCTTATGTCCCACGTATGTTAACATACCACCGATGAGGACCGTTGTATCGTGATTGCGTGTAAGACGTCTTATGTTCTATCAAGTTAAGTGCCGCTTTCATTATCCCTCTGAGGGGGACGGCGTGGGCTAGTGGTTAAGTGAAACGGCTGACAACTGAAGGTTGTGGGTTCAATCTCTATTACATCCCCGACCGTTACCCGGGGAAGCAAACCCATAGAAAATGCAGGAGGAAGCAGACCCTTACATAAAATGAATGCTGAAGTCGGATCAACTGGGCTGACAGACGCAAAATAAAATCCACAGTGCAATGTATACCACCTTGGGGAATAGATAAATAAGGCGAACACAACAAACAAATTACCAACAAAAATTTACTCCCTTATATATCTCCTTATTTTATGTATTGTTCCGTTCTTCTGTAATGTTTTAGTTCATTATTAGGATTGTTCGTTGTCACTGATGGTGGCCTTTTGGTCCTTACGCAGATTTTGTTTGTATTTGCCACTTAGCGCGGTATCTGACCACACCTAATATTTTTTATTTACACTTTATTTTAATCCACAGTTCTGCGGCAGCATCGCCTTATCTTAATTTTATGAAAAAAGCATTGACCGGATAACTGGCGTGTGTGTTTGCCTCATTAAATGAGAACAATGTATCCACGCTGACGGTAACAGGACAGACAACAACCGAGATAACATCACCTTGTTAAGAATTGCAAAAAGTGGTGCAATATGGATGACTTGTCTCCTCTAACTACCATATCTGTCTGTCTGTCTATATATCTATCTATCTATTTGTCTATATATCTATCTATCTATCTATCTATTTATCAATCTATATATATATATATATATATATATATATATATATATATATATCTGCCTGCCTGTCTGTCTGTCTACCTGTCCATCTAAATGTTTGTTTTCTATAAGTCTGTCTGTCTTCCCGTGTGTCGTTCAATCTTGTAATTAATATACTTGTAATTGTCTTTTGCAGCCTCTTCCACTAAAATTATGGATTTATTGTATCAAAATTGTATAATCTAGCAACGAAAACCTTCGATTATAATACATGTTTGGTTGTTTCAGTTAATACTGCCCACGTTTATAAAATTGATATAATAATATTTGGTTCTCTGAATACTTGCTATTTCCCATCCACCATTTGAAACTACAGAGATATAAATCCATTGGGAGCATTGATTTATTCATCATCCATTCTAACAAGCTGCTTCCTGTGACTCCCTATTAATAATACCAGGCATGCCGTAAACAAAACCAGAGACTACAGTCAGCGGGCAGACGTTGAATGTCGTAGAAAAATTCACATATCTGGGCAGCACGCTGTCGAGATCTGTCAGCCTAGACGATGAGGTGGCAAGCAGAATAGCTAAGGCCAGCACAGCCTTTGGTAGAATGCGCTCGATGGTGTGGGCACGTCGTGGCATCAGCGTCAAGACCAAACTCAGTCTACCGTGCAACCATCATTCCAACCCTACTATACGCTTGCGAAAGCTGGACTGTATACTCTGGACATGCAAGAAGGTTAAGCCACTTCCACACAGGTTGCCTGAGGCGAATATTCCACATCCGATGGCAAGATCGTGTCACTGACATCGAGGTTCTCTCGAGGGCTAACATGCCCAGCATCCATGCACTGCTAGAAAAAGCACGACTAGGATGGGCTGGACACCTCGTCCGTATGTCAGACGAGCGGCTCCCAAAGAGGCTTCTCTACGGCGAGCTGAGAGAGGGATGGCGCGAGAAAGGGCGCCCAAAGAAACGTTTTAAAGACGGTCTGATGAACTCACTAAAAAGTAGCCAGATAGACATCGACACCTGGGAATGTCTTGCGCAAAACAGATCTGACTGGAGAAGCGCAGTCAAATCGGGTGTAGCTACAGGTGAAGACGACCGTGCTGTGAAAGCTCAGAGTAGATGCGAGACGCGGAAATCTCGAGCAGCGGGAACACCATCCCCTTCTACAAACCTCGTGTGCCCGATATGTAGCAGATGTTTTTGTGCTCGAATTGGTCTGTTCAGCCCCATGCGCACCCACACCCAACAGGGAAATCTGTGACAAGGATGATGTCGGCGGTCCTCATCGACAACAATGGACAGCTATTATCAAAAATGTATCTTGATTTTAGTATAGTGTCGCTCTTTGTCCTGGACCTGACCCAACTAAGCAAATATTTAGGGTTGCCAAGATATTAGTTGACCGGGCTCAAATCGAACTCTGATAATGATCCTGTTTAACTATTAAACTTTCGCTAGCCATTTTGGTAGGAGACCAATACATCATCCTGAGATAACGATAACACAGTTATTGTAGATGTCTGTTTTTGTGGTATTGAGTTTTGTGTACGCTTTTGTGATATTGAGTTTTGTGTACATGTTCTGCTTGTTGGTGCAATTTGTACATTTAAGCGCAGTTGTTTTTATCTAATCATTTCAGAATATTGTAGGACACTGAATCGAACAGGTCAGGGTCGGGTCAGGTTATCCCGTAACTGGTGAGGTCGTTGGGGCACCTATGAAGACATCCTCACAACCCCACGCCACCCTTCTCTGTCAGATGCCGCTGCCTGTGACTGTTCTGGTCGGAGACTGTTCCATTCTTTTATGTTGTCCTCTCATCTCTTTTTGAGCCGGCTTCTTCGTCGTCTGCCATGCACCTTTCCGTGGATGATTGTGATTGATGTGCGAAACCAGTCCCCTCGCCTCCCATTCACAAGAACTGCGCTAGACGCCTATTTATACAGGTGTTCAAGGACTGTTATATTATACATCCTCATGGTTGCCCAAAGCGCGTTATGCCATACCCTATCAAACGCCTTCTTAAAATCCATAAACACATGATACAGTGTTTGCTGCTGTTCTAGATATTTCTCGCTTAGCAGCCTTAAATTAAATATATGTTCTGTAGTGCTTCTTCCCTGTCTGAACCCTGTTTGCTCCTCGGCAATAATGTTCTCTGCTTGGGGTTTCAATCGTTCGAGGATTAATCTAAGCATGACCTTGCTAGGGTGGCTGATGAGGCTTATTGTTCTGTAATTTTGGCACAGCTTTATGTTTCCAGACTTATGTAACGGTATAACTATTGATTTCGTCCATATGTCCGGCCAGTTTCCTGTCGCCCATATTTTGTTGCAGATGTGTGTCAGGCCTTCCACCACTACCTCTCCACCTGGTTGTAAGAGCTCTGCTGGTATATTGTCCACGTCGGCCGCCTTCCCTCTTCTCAATGTCTTTACCGCTGCAATTACCTCTTTCTTCGTTATCAGTTGGATATCCTCTATATTTGTTGGTGTTAGGGGGGATTGTTTTCTCAGGTTCGTTTCGCCCTTCATAATTATATATCTCGGAACAGTACTCTGTCCATCGTGCCAGTACGTCATTTTCCTCAATAAGGCACTTGCCGTTTTTATCAAGGGTCTTAAGGTTCCTGCTTTGTCTTGGTGTTACCAGTTCTTTGACAACCTTGTATGCTCCTTTAGCGTCATTTCTGTTAGTCTCTCTTCGATGTTTGTGCATTGCTCACATATCAACGCTTCTTTCGCCTCTCTCATCTTTTGTTGTATGGCTTTCTTGACCTCTTTATAACTGCCGACCTCCTCCGGTGGGTGATTGTGTTTTTCAGTGACCTTCTTTTATCACAAAGGTCTAGAATGTCTTTTGTCACCCATGGCTTCTTTTTTGTTTGGTGGCATCCCAGGATCTCTGTTGCAGTATCTATGAGAACTGCGTTAAGAGACTCTGTAACTGTATCTGTATCCAGTCCCTCTCTAAGAGCTAACAGTGGATAAATCTCCCTCCCACCCTTGCTTGGAACACTTCGGTGATTTTTGGGTCCATTAGTTTGTCCAGGTCAAACTTTAGCCTGGTCACATCCTTCTTTGCGACTCCCTTCAATCGCAGACCAGATCGTGGTCGCTTCCTATTTCAGCTCCGGGGAAACTTCTCGTTTTGTCGGTGTTGATGCTCGATCGGAACCTCCTCTGGACCAGTATATAGTCATACTGGCTGTGTACTTCCTTGCCTGGGTTATGCCATGTCCAGCGTCTCGGCGGCTTGTTTAACCCAAGCGTATTTGCCACCAACAGCTGGTTGCATCTTGCAAATTCTAGGAGTCTGAGGCCCTGGTCATTGGTATTTTTCTTATAAAATCATTAAAGGTGGTACATCCAATATGGGGCATTTTAAGGAAATGTCTCAGTCAAAAGTGAAGTCCTGGTTGAATCGTCTGTATTTTGGTCTTCTGACTACGAGGACATCGGTTTAAAACCTCGACATGGCATAAGATTTGCTCTACCGGCTGTGAAATAAAAATAGCTACACTATGTAAGCTCCAAGGAAAACTTCATTTGCTTGGACTTCCCAAGGAATGACAGTCCCGTCAGCTTCTCAAGCAGACCATTGACAACTGGGGTAGCGACCCTTTCTTACATGGTCCAGATACTACATTGTAGTACTACTACTACTACTATTGCACAATTCATGGTGACTGTAAGGAGAAGCAGCATGTATTCCTTTTACCTTTAATTCCTCATGTAGACAAAGTCAACGATAATAAAATGATAGCGTTATTTCACCTACCTCCTCCGACACAACGACTGGGCGGAATGAACAAGTTCAACATATCTTATCCTGTTTATTTAATTTACCTCAATCCTTTTCCATCACGAAATCTCCCACTGCACGAGAAAACACGCAAGAGCAAGAAACGTGCCCCCTCATAACGATGTACAACTACGGATTTTCCTTGGCTAACCCATTTTTCCTTTGAAGGGTCGGTGGCTTGTGTACACAACGTCGCGTTCCGGTGCAACAATAATGAAACGGATGACCCAGCAAAGTTGTATATAACACAAGGATTAAATAGTTAAACATGGTACAACAAACGCACAACATTTTTAGAATATGTTGATCTCTAATGTTGTGTTTTCTCTCAGATGTAAATTGTCAGGCATTTTGTATGAGACGATTAAGTAGATATGGGCATTTGGCCAATTGCCCCACACTGTAGGAATCTATAAGCCGCAAGAAAATTGAAGCGACTTTCACACGCCATGGTAGAAGAGTAGAAATTATGCTATAGAAAGCACACTTTTTTTAGCTAGTGGGGTGGGGGGAGGAGGGGGGCACAGAAAGAGCATCCAAGTAGTTTGTTATAAATCGGGTGTTCTCTGGAAACGACTTTTCAATCGGCCAATCCTTTCACTACAGAAGCATCAGGGATCTTAAAACAGCCCTCCTGTTGATTTCAACGATCATCGAAGGAATATAAACACAAAACCTTGAACACCTGATGATCTGTATAAATCTGCAGGACATACGCAATCTGGATGACATGTTGAGGTTGCTTGATAAGACAATCCATGTGGAAACTTGAAACATTGGAAACTTGATTTTTGACATGGCGCCCAGGACACGAAAAATAAGTTAGTAAGTTGATTGTATAATTAATATTATACTAATTCAATATTATTCAATATAAAAGGCTAATGATAGTCCGATAGAAGAGACAATCGTCGGGGTAGATGTGCCTCAACTATCCTCAGGAAAGGGGGGGGGGTGGACAGTTCCTTTTCAAGCTCACTTGCTTTCTCTAACAGTGTGGGCTCGATACACATTTCCACCTGGCCAAACTGAGTGTTTTGATACATGGGAACAAAGCCGGTACAAAGCGGCAAGAAGTAACAACGCTGGCAACCATACACTGCTATTAAATTTAAACTTCCATTCCTGTAAATTCACATCTCCGTCTCTCAGACGAACAACAGCATCTGTATCTTCAGAATGCTATTTCAGAATGACTTTACTAAACATGCACGTACAGAACATACAAATGTTGTACGTGATACACTAATTCTCTGTGAATGGATTCACACAATGGCAACATAAATGGAATAATGCGGGTCACTATTGAGAACCCAACATTGAATAAAACAAACCAACATTCTGCTCACGTATTGACAAATAATTAAAACCACGACTCGATGAATTTCAATGTTGAGCGATATAAACATCATTTAAGACAAACTTCAGACCAGGTCAAAATTTAGGTGATTTATTTTAAACTATACGTGCCATCTAGCTGATCCATATAATTGACCTCTAAATTTGTTAAACACAATTGTATGTTCTTTGTTTATGTATGCCTTATTTTCTGTTTGCTAAGATTCCATGTCACTGAATTCTGAGCAGACCCACAACTGGCAAAGGATACGGAGAAGGATGGCTTCCCGGGGTTCGATTGTTGTACACACCCCTGCTTCGTTTTCAATTAAACCATCCCAGCTTCTTTCCTAACTTACATTTATTCAATAAATGTCTAACCAAATAATAGCAACGGTCGCAAAAATAACTTCGTTTTTTTTTGCATTGTTAAACAAGGACAAATGTCAAAAGAAGGAAACTCGCTTGGTGCGATCACATATCGAGATCAAATGGTCTAGCAAATTCGATCTTGCACACAAATGTGCAAGGCAGACGATGAAGAGGCCGTCCCAAAAAGAGATGGGAAGACAACATAAAAGAATGGACCAATCTCCGAGCAGAAAAGGCACAGGCAGCGGCCGCTGACAGAGAAGGGTGGCGTGGGGTTGTGAAGGTGTCTTCATGTGTGCCCCAACAACCTCACTGGTTACGTGATGACCTGACCTAACCTGATTTGACCCGATTGTTAAAATAAATGTCACCGAAGATGCAAAACAATAAATGAGAGTACAGCAACCAAAGACTCATAGTTGGCTGCTTGCATCAAAGTCTAAGATCCTATTCCGCCTATAAGCGGCGGCCCTGATAACAGGCTGCACTATGGTAGTCTGGCTAATAGAATAGAAATCATAGTGAGAAAGCAAACCCGGTACCACAAAGAGACAGCAGAAAACGGATGTGTCGATCGGAAAGGCTCAGATATCGCTGCGTCGCTGTAAACTGCCTCACCACATCACAAAGTAATTTTTAGGACGAATGCCGACGAAGAATAAAAACAAACTTGTCCTTATGTTTTTAACTTTTTCCTTTGTTTCGTGACCAACTGATTGACCTCATTTCCAAAATTAAACACACAAACCAATTTCCGTTGTTAGCCCAATCCGTTTCAGCTCGTTCATGCTTTGTCGGTCAAATTGATAACAATACTATCCAAAACATTCAAATTGGCAGTGAATCAGCAATAACTTCATGTTCTTATTTTTGTTATTGTTTAAAGGAATATTCAACAATATCAACTAACCAAATCACACTAATTAGTTTTGAATGTGGTCACCTTGATAAGGTTCAAAGTTGACAGGAAAACCCAGTTTTCGACAGATTATATCGTAATGTAAACAGAGAATGGCCAAATCATAGACAACCAGACACAAAGCGATAGTCATACAGACAGACAGGCAGGCAGGCAGGCAGGCAGGCAGAGAAAGACAGATAGATACATAGATAGACTGACAGACAAACGGACAGACGCACAGACAGAGAGACGGACGGGTGGGCTGACAGAAGGACAGATGGGTGGATGATATATGAGATTAATGGAAAGATTGACGGATGAATGGTTGGATTGATGAAAAGATGGCTGGATGAGAGGATGTATGAATGGATGGATGGATTTATTTAAAAAGCTAACGGCTGGAGGTATTGGAATATGGATGGGTTAATAGAACAACCGATGATTAGAAGGGTCAGTGGATAAGTGGATGGATGGATGCGCGAATGAATGGATAGACTGAAGAACACACTGTTGAAAAGTTGATCTGACAATGGCGTGATGGATGGATTGTGTATAATGGAGGTTAATAATAGCCTGCGACTCAAAATATTTGCAATGCTGTGCTCCAGGTTGATAAAAAGTACAAACTGTGTGACGATTTTCCATAGTCAGGCAGTAGGATGTCACGAAATAAAATAATTGTGTCTCACCAGCACCTGAGATCAGTGATCCAAAGTAAAAAAAACGACCAGTATATGGTCAGGTCATGTCATCCCGTAACCAGTGATGTCGTTGGGGCACACATAAAGACACCATAATAATCCCCACACCACCCTTCTCTGTCAGCGACTGCTGCATGTGCCTCTTCTGGTCGGAGATTGTTTCATTCGTTTATGTTGTCCTCCCATCTCTTTTTGGGAGGGCCTCTTGGTCGTCTGACTTGCACCTTTCTATGCAGGATCGTATTTGCAAGACCATTTGATCTCCATATGTGATCGTACAAAGCGAGCTTCCTTCTTTTGACAGTTGCCAGGAGGTCTTCAGAAGATCCCATTGCATTTGTAATTCTATATCGTAGTTCCTCATTTGTAACTCGATCTTTGTACGTGACGTTTAAAAGTCTTCGGAAACATCTCATCTCCAAGGCTTATATCATTCGATAAAGGTCAACTGTAACTGTCCATGTCACACAAGCATAGAGGAATATTGACAGGATCAATCTACGCATTAATCTGATTTTCGTGCATAGTGCTAGCCGTTTATCTCGCCAGATTTTATTAAGCCAGTACATGACAAGTATGACAATTAAAAGCGTTAGTCTACTTAGTCTGTCTTGGTTTATTCATAAAATCTTAGGCGCACATGGGCTTGCTTCGGGGCTTTTTGAACATAATTACTGTGCAGTTAAAGTTAAGTAGATGGCACTTTCTAAAGGTCAGGAAACCCTATTCAAATATTTAGTTAGCACTGACGAAAGCTATACATTACTATTGGCTTTATTGTACTTGAATTCCCGTAACGGACAACCAGTTCCCATTCATGTTGCATTGTCTTCCCTAGCTGACATTTAGATATCCATTTCTAGGTGGATATGCTAGACTTCTTAGAGACCGGATCTTAACCCGCGGCTCCTTTACCGCCACAGACATGCTCCATCTTCTTTTACTAAATAAACAATTGCAAAATCTATGAGTATAGAAGTTATTTTATATCCAAATAGTAATCTATAATAAAAAGGATGTAATACACAAATAACATGTGAGAATAGAGATAAACGTGCATACATAATTAGTAATAATAATGTTCGCTAAGGCGTCTGAGGCACGTTATGTCAGTCGGCCACATCCATAAACCACTGCTGCGCCATGGTTCCAGGCCTCGTTCAGAGCGAAAGTGGTGGTTGCTATCTGTCGGAGCCATGCTGTGCGGGGACGCCTGTTCTGCGCTTCCAGTAACTCGGGGGAAGACTTTAGGCGCCGAGGAGCGACATGTGTGGTGTCTTGTTGGCCGGGGTTTCCTCGTCCAGTCGTACACTATGACAGAACAATGAAACGCCACCGGGGTCAAGTGTTTCTAAGATTAGGTGGAGACCTGATTTAACAGAGACCTACACGTTGCGAATATAGTCATACCATCGAATGCCCAGGATACGCATGCATAATTTGGAACAGAATATAAGTTAACTAATATGAAATGAGTGACATTCGCGGTGATTTGGCTTAAAATGAGGACGAAGCTGCGCCTTTTGTCAACCTCACTTTCTGGTCCTGAGCTATATTTGGCGAGTGGCAATATTTGATCGAGACGACTGGAGATAGGCCAGGATGCAGATTTGTCCTTAATGTTTATTGCCGAAGCCTTTTCCGTAAACAGGTATCTCCCAAGGCAGCAAAGGGGGTATGTCATCTATCGTTCTGTGTCTTGCTCTTTTCCATAACAAACAAGAGGTCGCAGGAAAATTCCTCAGCGTGTGAGTGATGTGTTGGACATCTCTCCCGGGTGACGTGTAGTAGTCAAATATATTCAAATATTTCACAGACCACACCAAAACCTACACTTTGTGCATCTCATGCGAAAGGCGCCAATCTCGTGAAGTTGAGCCGTGTACACTAGACTGTGAAAACACGACACATGTTTAACTGTAGAACTAATTCATATAGCTGATGTTCATGGCAGGATAATCGGAAGGAAGAAACACACAAAAATGAACGAATTAAATAGTCCAAAAGAAAAACAACTATAGGTTTACATGAACACAAGTGTAAGACGTCTACTAGTGTGAATTCCAAACGAATCTGTGACCTGGCGGCATCCATAATGAACTAAAACTCCGCAGCAATGTAAACCTGCAACCGGTAGGGCAGTATCTTTGCCGCTCTTTTTTTCTGAAACTAATCAATATATGCAGAAAATCCAGAATTACACCCAGGTTAGAATAATCAACGACAGTATCAAGTTAGGGATCTGTCTGAAAAGCTACTGTTGGTTCGCCCACAATTAATGTTCTGGCACCAGTTGGAATAGATTCTTGTCAGAAGATATCTCCTCAAATAGATGCCGCTCGCGCGCTCTTACAAAAATACAGACTTATTACAGATCATACATTTGTTTTGCTGTAAAATGTTTTTGCGGTCAAGGAAATAGCACCACATCAGAAACAAAAAGTAAGTCACGCATCGATTCATGTAGAATGTTGGACATTGCACTAATCAAGAAATGTAACACTACTTTTGAGGAAACTCACAATGATAGTAGTTACACCTCTTTGGATTAGTTAGAAAATAATTAACGACTTCAGCCAAGACCTGAAGTTAGTTAAATTGAAAGTCATACATTTATGGTTCGTTTTGTACTACCTTATTCAAAGATTGAATAACTGATATGCGTTCTATAGAACTGCAAAACACATCATTTAAATCTATCCATCGTTGTCAATAAGGACCGCCAACATCATCCTTGTCACAGTTTTCCCTGTTGGGTGTGGGTGCGCATGTGGCTGAACAGGCCAATGCGTGCACGAAAACATCTGCTACATATCGGGCACACGAGGTCTGTAGAAGGTGATGGTGTTCCCGCTGTTCGGGATTTCCTGGTCTCGCGTCTGCTCAGGACTTTCACAACACGGTCGTCTTCGCCGATAGCTACACCCGATTTGACTGCGCTTCTCCAGTCAGATCTGTTTTCCGCAAGACATTCCCAGGTGTCGATGTCTATCTGGCAACTTGTCAGTGAGTCCTTCAGTTCTTCTTTAAAACGTTTCTTTGGGCGCCCTTTCTCGCGCCATCCCTCACTCAGCTCGCCGTAGAGAAGCTGCTTTGGGAGCCGCTCGTCTGACATACGGACGAGGTGCCCGACCCATCCTAGTCGTGCTTTTTCTAGCAGTGCATGGATGCTGGGCATGTTAGCTCTCGAGAGAGCCTTGATGTCAGTGACACGATCTTGCCATCGGATGTGGAATATTCGCCTCAGGCAACCTGTGTGGAAGTGGTTTAACCTCCTTGCATGTCAAGAGTATTCAGTCCAGCTTTCGCAAGCGTATAGTAGGGTTGGAATGATGGTTGCACGGTAGACTTTGAGTTTGGTCTTGACGCTGATGCCACGACGTGCCCACACCATCGAGCCCATTCTACCAAAGGTTGTGCTGGCCTTTGCTATTCTGCTTACCACCTTATCGTCTAGGCTGACAGATCTCGACAGCGTGCTGCCCACATATGTGAATTTGTCTACGAAATTCAGCGTCTGCCCGCTGACTGTAATCTTTGGTTTTGTGTACTGCATGCCTGGTACTGGTTGGTACATGAGCTCTGTTTTCTTTGCATTTAAGGTCAGGCAAAAATGTTCGCGTGCGGCAGAGAACCGGTCCATTCCAACCTGCATGTTCAGTTCTGAGTTGCTCATTAGAGCGCAGTCGTCAGCAAATACAAGTTCCCTGATTTTGTCGCCAGCCACTTTGGTTTTGGTATTTATTCTTATGGGATTGAGTAACTTGCCATATGTGCGTTACTTTATGGGTATTCCAAGCTCCAATGATCTGAAGGTGTCTGTCATCGTGGCCGCGAACATCATGCTGAACAAGGTCGGGGCGAGTACACATCCTTGTTTTACTCCGTTTGATACTAGAAACGTTTCAGAGATTGCACCGCTGTCCAGTACACGAGCACACATGCCTTCTTGCAGCTGTTTCACCATTGTTATGAACTTGTTGGGGCAGCCAAACTTGGACATTATCAACCACAGCCCTCCTCTGTTTACTGTATCAAATGCCTTTGTCAAATCAATAAATGTAGAATACAAGGCCTTACACATCAGTAAGTAGTTATGTAGCAGATTGCGCCGCAGAAGAAAAAGATGCATCTACTTCATGTATGCAAGGACCTTTTCAGAGGTCAGGGGCCGGTTTCTCTTTTTTCACATGAAATAAATTGTTGGGGATATTACATGTAGAGTGACTGAAGATCCTGTGGTGTGTTATAATAAGATGGTGGGCTTTGAATATGGTTATAGGGATGATGGTTATGATGATGATGATGGTGGTAATGGTAGCGATGGTGGAGGAGATGGTGCTGAGGGTTAAGATTGTGGTGATTGTTATGAGGGTGATGGTGGTGGTGATGATGGTGGTGATGATGGTGGTGGTGGTGTTGTTCATGGTGGTGATGAGAGTTCTGATGGTGGTGATGTGGCGGTGATGATGGTGGTGATGATGGTGGTGGTGGGGATGGTGATGGTGATGGTGGTGATCGTGGGGATCGTGGTGATGGTGTTGATTGTGGTGAAGGTGATTAAAATGACGGCGAGGGTGATGAGGATTATAATGGGGATGATGGTGCTGATCGGGGTTATGGTGGTGATCGTTGTGATCGTGGTGGTGATCGTGGTGGTGATGGTGGTTGTGGTGGTGATCGTTGTGATCGTGGGGATGGTGGTGAACGTGGGGATGGTGCTTATGTTGGTGATCGTTGTGATCGTGGTGATGGTGGTGATCGTTGTGATCGTGGTGATGGTGGTGATCGTTGTGATCATGGTGATCGGGGTCATGGTGGTGATCCATGTGATGGTGGTGGTGGTGTAGATCGTGGTGATGGTGGCGGGAATGGTGATGAAGATTGTGGTGATTATTAGGAAGGTGAAGATGGTGGTGGTGATGATTAGTGATAATTATTTTGTCCACCTGAACTATGAGTCCAGGCAGGATTCCGAACTTTTGAGTCTTATCTTCAAGGCCATCACACCCGACCGTGTTTATGTTGCAGGAGGCCAGAATACCTTCCAGATGTGCTAAGTGTTATCTTGTAGCCACGCTTTAATCCCTCTGTAGTGTAAGGGACACTGGTCTTGTTTTATTTGTTTGCGGTTGTTAGACTGGACAACACGCTTCGGTTGTTAGACTGGGCAACACGCTACGGTTGTTAGACTGGGCAACACGCTACGGTTGTTAGACTGGGCAACACGCTACGGTTGTTAGACTGTGCAACACGCTACGGTTGTTAGACTGGGCAACACGCTACGGTTGTTAGACTGGGAAACACGCTACGGTTGTTAGACTGGGAAACACGCTACGGTTGTTAGACTGAACGACAGACGACATGGTACGGTTGTTAGACTGGGCAACACGCTACAGTTGTTAGTCTGGACGACAGACGACATGCTACGGTTGTTAGACTGGGCAATACGCTACGGTTGTTAGTCTGAACGACAGACGACATGCTACGGTTGTTAGACTGGGCAACACGCTACAGTTGTTAGTCTGGACGACAGACGACATGGTACGGTTGTTAGACTGGGCAACACGCTACGGTTATTAATTTGAACGACAGACGACATGCTACGGTTGTTAGTCTGGACGACAGACGACCTGCTACGGTTGTTTCTTTGGGCGACAGACAACAAGCTGCAGTTGTTGTTACACTGGGCGATAGGCTGCGATTGTTAGACTTGGCAACGGATGACAGGCTACGGTTGTTAGACTAGGCGACAGACTGCGATCGTGGGACTAGGCGACAGGTGTGAACGTGGGACTAGGCCACAGGTGTGATCGTGTGACTAGGTGACAGGTGTGATCGTGGGAATAGGCGACAGGTGTGATCGTGGGACTAGGCGACAGGTGATGTTATTAGTCTGGGCGACAGGCCACAGATTGCGGTTATTAGACTAGTCCACATGGGAGTGTCAAAGTGATGAATCCTGCTTGGTCTGTGCATATAGGTATACCAAGATAAAAAGATTTTAAAAAAGCGTACACTCGCAGATGCATGCATGTGTACTCCAATGCTTCTTGTTCACCTGGACTGAAATTTTACATTTTACAAGCATATGTTCTCCATGCTCTTCTTTTTCATCGGTCAAGTGATCATACGTTTCTAGATCGGCGAGGTTCACGAAAGAAACTGCCTTTCTCGTCTTCGCCTTTGCGCTACAGCTTTCCAAGAAAGTTCGCACGGCCTGTCCAGACTGCATCTCTGTGGTCTGCCTAAGTGTGACAGTCCTGCAGGATATGCTCTTTTGTTTGCTTCTGTTGCTCCACAATAGCATCTGTCGGTGTCTCTAAGATCCATTCTTGAGTCTGCAAATTCCGTTCTGAGTTTGAAGATCTTTGTCGGCCCATCTCTGTCAAGTTTGTCAATGCTCTAATTTGTTGGTTTGAAAACGTTGTTTACTTTGCACTGGTCTCTCTATTCCGCCCTCATGAATTGTTTTATAAGTGTTTTTGCTTCTGTATAGCTCTGGGGATGGCGAGACTGCGTGTCACTCCTTCTGGCTTTTTCAAGCTCATTTGCTTTTTCACTTTCCCAAGGATCCCACAGTAGGCCAGAATTCACTGCAAGACTTAATCTCTTTTTGGTGACATTAGCCCGCAGTTTTATTTTATTTCATGTAAGAGTCTATTTTGTTAGAGGCATAAGATGGTTAGGAATACATTTCTAAAATCTGTTAGAATGACCGATTTCTTTGTAGATGTGTTTTGACGTATCCGAATCTGAGTTTTTGCATGTACAGCCGGTTGCTTCAGCTCTGAAATTGGTACATGTCTCTCGTCTTGGTATGGAATGGTTTTCTATTTCGCCTTGGGGTGTGCAATGTAGATTCCACTGCTTCCACTTGTTGCGCTCTCCGTGGCGATCATCTGTGTAAACAATTGCCCACATTATTTTTAAAGAAATTCTTGAAAATAATTGGGGAGGGGGGGGAAGGCGAGTGGGGCGGGAGAAAAGGGGTTTCTGGCTGGTGTTACCTTTGACTTCAAACCATCCTACCGTATTTCGGTAGTAGGTGATTAGCGTACCTCCAGATGTGCCCTCCGTCATACCGAGTGGTCATTTTGAACTTTCCCAAGTCTTGGAATAGGGGCTGATGTTGTATTATTATCTTTATGGAGGGATTTTGAGAAAGCCAGTTCAATTTATCGCTGTTTTGACTTTAATAACTAATAGATCTAGGTGCCAATTTACACTTAACTATGCGTGACTTTTGTGCCACATAACATTATTTTTTGCAGCTTCGATATGGAATGAGAGTGTCAAATTTCCTGTCTGCCACTGGAATGATATAACTGACAAAATCCAAGTTGTCCCAAAACTAGACCTTTGCCGAGGAAGCATATTTTCTTTTAATTGTATTCCTATTCATTTTTACCTGTTCACGTAATTTGTTGCTAACTGGTCTCCTTCAGTGGGTGTGAAATGGTTGTTGCCCTTCCCTGTTCCCATAATTCACTGTTGGAAGCTGGTAACTGGAACATTCACACATCCGGTAACTAAAAATTAGGATCATTTGATACACAACTAACAGAGACTTGATTAGAATTCGACGACTTCGGAGATTAAAAAAAAAAAGAGAGCTATAGACCGATTTGGAGGGCTCGGGGATAGAGGTCAGAGAATGTCACATTACGTTTCTTCGTAAGTAATAGCGGGGAGTCTTTTACTTATTTGCATTTGTCGTCATATAGATTTCTTTCTTTCTTTTTCAAGCGATTTCGGTCATATATCTCCAGGTAAGAGGTGCAGTTACTTGTGGAATTCTTTCATTTCTCATTGTCGATTCATCTACTTTTTTAAGAACTAGGATTAAAGTATTGACGTGTTTCAGGGCAGGGGATTATGAAATGACACGAGGTCGTGATGAAAATCGTGATGTTAATAATAATGATGAAGATGGGGATGATGTTGGTAATAATGACTATGATGTTAATAATAATGAGATGGGGTAATAATGGTAAAAATGACTATTATGCTAATAAAAATAATGAGGTGGTGGTGATGATGTTAATAATGACTATGATGTTAATAATAATGAGGTGAGGTGATGATGGTAATAATGACTTTGATGTTAATAATAATGATGATGGGGCTAATGGTGGTAATAATGACATGATGCTAATAATAATGAGGAAGATGAGGCTGATGATTATGAAGTTTCCATTATTTATTTGTAAAAAAACAGAAATTCATCGTCCAAACCTCTCAGCATTCAACGTAGCACAGGTCTTCAAAATTCCACGCAGTCTTTCTTTTTTGGGCGAACCACTTCAGCTTTGTTCATGTCTTCACGTGTTTGCTTACGTTTCTCTCAAGCCTACTTCTCAGTGTGGTTTTTGTTTGTCTACCTCTACTTCTCTTGTGTGACGGAGCCTTCTGTCCGAACTGCACATGTTTCTTCAACATGCGAGAATCCTGAACAATGAATTTGCACTTCTTTCTTAGTGTGAAAGGAGGCTGTTTGACCTAATGGCGAAGCGTCGTTTCCCAATCCTAACGCAGCCGGTCTGAATCACTCTCGTGTCCAGTTGGACAGATGTGGGTTGTTTATTGTTTGGCTCCTCTGCGTACGGAAAGTAATGGCAACCTACCGTACTGCACACTTGCTTAGAAACTTATAACAGCCATTAAGGTTGACAGTTGTAAGAATCGATGTTCTCCAAAAGACATGCTTGATGTGAACATTTCGAGTAAGGAGACTAATTATAATTAACTAAAGTACATCAAAGAAGTAGAGAAAAGCCTGAATGAACTCAGCAGAGCAAGCGTTGCAGTTGGCCTACAAATGAATGGAAAGAAAATCCAGTGCATGCACCATACCTTCTGCCCAAAGGGAGATTAGAGAACTTTGAGATTGTCCCGTCGAAATGTAAATTCAAATATCTATTTAACCCAAGAGATCACGAGCTCCCATTTAATAGATCTGGAGATTATCACGTAGGATATCAGCGAGTTGGCTCATCTTCTACTGTTTTAATCTCATATCGCAACAAATGCGAAACGTCAACGCTAGGCCTCACAACTTAAACAGTGAGGTTGTTCTGGCCATGGTCAAGAACTGCGAGGTGTGGAACCTGCGGAAAGCTGATGCAGACTACGCGTTGTATAATGATCGATGGAGGGAAGAACATTAAAGATTTCCATTCGAGACCAAATCCGCAACACAGAGATCAAACGTCGAACTTCATTCTCTGACATCATAGATGTAGATTTTCTTTCCATTCATTTGTAGGCCAACTGCAACGCTTGCTCTGCTGAGTTCATCACTTTTGATGGTTGCAATCACTTTTGATGGTTGCACCATCAACAGGTCTGGCAGGTTGAAATACCTCGGAGTGACATTTGATCGCAGTCTTTCCTATAACTGTCATGTTGACTACATAGTACAAAGATACAAGAGAGGGTTAGGAGCACTCAAGACCATGGCTGCTGCCGACTTGGAACAACGCCTGTTCATCCTATTTCGTCAGGTCGTGTTGTCTGTTATCGATTACGGACTAGGCATCCTCCCCCTATCAAGAACACAGTGTGTAAGATTGGACCGCATTCAGAATGAAGGTATGCGTCTGGTTCTGGGCTGCACTAGAGATACCCCGATTGTGATAATACGGTACATGTTGGGATTGTTATCGGTGGCATCCAGACATAAACTGGCTCAAGTCAAAGCCTATATGCGTGTTCCCACAGACACTCGACACCCTCTGCACAGTAGTATTTCAGATATCAAGGGATCAAGAACCAAGAGGGGGTTGTCGTGGATGATACAGGCTGAGACAACAATCGGATACGTCACTCCAGCTGAGACGATAGCCAAAGGGGAAGCATAGGTCCACACTGGTGATAGAATGATAGAGTACCAGACAGTCATCATAACCTTAGGCAAGGAATGCAGAGAACGGAACAACGAGACTGCAGAGCACGAGGTAAATCAGCTGATAACTGAGAACACCCAGGAGAGTGGCGCTGTCATATACACCGACGGATCAGTCGTGCGCAGTGGTATATCAGGCTGGGGTTTCTCGGCTAGAGTGAGAGGAGAGGTCGTGGCTGAGCGCAGTAGGGCATACATGTCAACAACCTCCAGTATGAGAATGGAGACGGAAGCAGTGACCTCGGCACTGAAATGGATATCTGAGACTTCTATAACAAAGGCAGTCATCGTGACAGACGCGCAAACCGTACTTCAGAAAGTACAGAAGGGATGGTTTAGGTACGAGTGGATAGCTGCTGTTGAGGCTTCAAACCTCCAGGCGCTGATCTGAATCTACTGTCCTGCTCATGCCGGGGTTCAGGGCAATGAAAGAGCTGACATCTTTGCTTCACGGGCTCCCATCCTGGGCACATTGGTGATGGACAGAAGTGACATTTTGAAATCAATCAATTATCGCCTGCTGGATGAGGACACCGCACTAGATGAAGCAGCAATCCACAGACTGCAAAGTTTCGACATTAAACGAGGTTCGACCGGAGTAGAGCGAATGAGAGGGCGGTGAAGCAGCGTGTACAACCAGCGAGTTACAGGGACCATCAGTATCCATACCTTTCGCCATTTGATGAGAGAGACTGAGCACCTATGGATATGCTCGGAGTGCAGTGACGTCGATTCTTAGAAACAGAAACAGATGTTGCACTGTTACGAAAATACAGATGGGCCGACCATGTAGTGCGAATGGCGGATATCAGATGGACACGTAAAATGACATCGTGGTGGTCATACAACTTTAGCTGCCGTCGCGGGCGACCGATGACGAGATGGACATATGGCATAATGGTGACCTGGGTCCAATATGGTACACGAAGGCAAAAAAGCCATATGAGTTTACTCAACATTTGGCTACCTGGCACAGGCCTGATTGAATACCAGGATTTGTAGATTTGAGAAAACTCAAGAAAACACATACTAATCCTCTCCGGGAGGGAGCGAATGGTTGAACGTTGAGTTAGGTTTGGACAAAGAATATGTGTACACTTACAAACCAAGTATGGGACAATGTATTTTAGGGGGCTTTAACAAGAAGACCTATGTTCAGCAGCAAAAGGTTTTCACAGGCCACGAGCAACAATGTTTGGCGAGTATAATTTTGAGAAAAAATAACATGAACGGTTGGTAAACATGAGTAAGAATATTTGTTAACGACCGAAGAGCTTAGAAATAGGTTTGCAATTTCGAAGGATGATGGCTTCAATTAGTTATTTAAGATACACATTATACAAAAAAAATATAGTCGAGACATATCGTATTGCAGACGGCATTTGGATTTGGTAGTCGGGAAACGGTTAGGGGTCAGTTTGCGTCTGATACCAGTTTTCCTTTTGGTGAGAAGATAAATTGTTTGACATGTTCGCCATGTGTTGGTAAATTCGTGAGAACGAACGTTCGACACACTAGTAAAATGTGAAGGGGTAAGGCTACGTACGGCTAAATATAGGAAAGACCAATGCATGAACATCCAGGTACTGGTTGAAGGATACACCTATGTAGGAGAGGAGAATGTCTAGTAGACCAATAGGAATGAAACTTCTGGTACTTATGAGTTTTTAACGAGAAGACAGAACCGCCATTGCAGCATAACAAGAACTAATAGAGAATAGAGACTGATAAAGACCTAGTAGAACACGGATAGTTGTTAGAGAAGGCAGAAGAAGAACTGTCAGAGACCGGAGTCTGAAAGAAACGTTAAAGAACTGAAGGTAAACACGAACTGAGAGAAAATCTGAAATGATAAGAGCTCATATGGAAACGAGAAAAGAGACGGTCAAGAAGACGTATTTTGTGATAACCAGAGATACTCTGCAGTTGAAGGGATCTTGCTATCGCCTGAGACCCAACACCGATGGACCGATAGAGTGCAAAAGAGCAGTACAGATGAACTGATAGAGTGGAGTAAAGCAGCACAGAAGAACTGATAGAGTGGAGTAGAGCAGTACAGGAGAACTGATGGAGTAGAGCAGTACAGAAGAACGGATAGAGTAGAGCAGTACAGAAGAACTGATAGAGTAGAGCAGTACAGAAGAACTGATAGAGTAGAGCAGTACAGATGCACTGATAGAGTAGAGCAGTACAGATGAACTGATAGTGTAGAGTAGAGGGGTACGGGGGAAGAACGCAGACAACAGAAGGTACAGAGACTTCAATGGACAGAATTAGACAGTGGTCAGATAACCAGAGTCTTGTAGCAGAGAACAGCTACCGAGGACATATAAATCAAGAACCAGTCTTAAAAGAGAGAACCTCTAATAAGAACACATTTAATGAGAACAATAGTCTTAAATCAGAGAACAAGGTCCTACATCTGAACTAAGAATCGAGTTCGAGAGCATATAGTTATATTGGAGTATAGACAGGTCGATGTTTAGGTACGATTAACGTCTGGTCAGGTATAACATACTGATCAGACAATGTTGTAAGGGTCAGATAAACATATTGGCCAAGTTCCCACCTGCCTTCTCTGTAGTTCTTCTTGGAAATAAACTGTTTCAGTTTGCCTTCTAGGTGAGGTTCGGTGATTTCCACAGTAGTCCCAGTTACGCAGATGAATCTAAGCATTGCACAACATCTTGTAGCACCCAGGTTCGACTTCATCAGCATGCTCGGAATGTGAAGAAAACTACTGCAACCCGACACTTATCGCGCTTTTCAGGGCATACAAAAAGAGTAAACTGAAGTCTTTGTGTGCATTCAACAACAACAACATAGACAGTTCGACGGAGGTAAGATATATATAACTATATGTCAATATCCTGTTTATCAGACAGAACTTTAGTTGAGAAATTCTATGTGTAATGCACTAGATCCCACATATAGTTTTTAGCAGAGAAGATAAATATACGTATCATATTATTTGGGATTACATTGATTTTATGAAACTTGTATTCGATGTTCTACAAAATGCAATAACGTGGTTACAATATTCGTATTGTAGATTTCATAAAGGTGCGAGGAACTTGGCGGGTGAGTATATTTTGGCCAGGATAGTTCCAGAGTTTGAGAACTTCTGTTAAATGTAATTGTGTCATAACATGCCCTGAGAATTTCAGACGAGAGATTGATTTGTAAAGATATCAACCGATTTCATTAGAACGGCGTGTCAATAATGGAGTTCGAACACAATACCTTTGCTACGAGAAGCGAACTGTTTACCACTCTGCAAAGTCACACTGCTAATTTTAAAACAGAATTGGAAATCATTCAAATATGACTGTGAATATATGTCGTGTATTTCTCTCCTAGAGGAGCATATGCGAACCGTAGCATATGAACTTCAAACAGGAAGTAAATCAAAAATGCATGATCACACAGGAAAAAAAGAGAAAACAATACTCGCCTCGTGAGATATATGAGAAATAAAAAAATGTACAGAGATAAAACAGCTTACAAACAATGGTGACCCTTCTCTTTTGTAAGAGAAACCAGGACATTGATCTTAGGATGAATGACGACAACGATGCAGAAGACGAAGAATGAAAGCAGCTGCATCCATTGATGATGTCTATTGGCATTTATTTGACATGATACCTCCGTCTTCTTTTGTGGCGTTCATCATGAAAAGGACATCGTGTATTGTTATCACTTGTGATCGACCAAAACATGATCGAGTTGAAACTGATTGTGATGTTTATGCAAATTAGTTTGCGTGTACCTAGTTACGGGAAGAGGCCGTGCTCATCCTGGAGACGCCCTGTGTCACCCTCGCAACACCTAGCTAAAACAGATAGCCACATCCCCATGGGCATGGTCTTGGATGCTACAGACTCTGGTCGCCTGTACTATTGTTGTTGTATTGTTCAGTTTATCAAAATAAGGGAAGCTTTTTAAAAAATAAAAACATATTTGTTGTTCTTCTTCGTCTTCGGCGTTCTTTCTGAAAAGAACGTTATGAGGTTGTACCGTACATTACAATGATGATATTCTTCTTCTTCTTTGTTCGCTCTCAATCTCCCGCTAACAAGCCCTGAAAAAAGCTTTGTTAGTAGCGGAATGTAGTCCAGAGAACGGAATGCGTTGTGTCGTGGTTTACAGCTTGACTGCAATATTTGCACCTTTCGGTCCAACACATCTGACTACAACAATCATTTTTGAGTACCGTGTTGCCCTCCCTATTATATCCTTTCTACTTAGCCAGTCTGCTCTGTTGCAGCCTGTTATCCAGGATCATCGCATGGAGGTGTAGAAGGGTCTTGGCAGCTCTGGTTCGCTGACCCTGACGCAAGCAGTCAGCTATAGGTCGCTGACCATTGCAGTGTATACGCTTCTCAGGGTCTTGATCCCCAGTAACGATGTGATATCTGAATCTTCCGGACAAACATATCGGCCACTTTTGAACAAACATATCGGCCACTTTTGAACAAACATATCGGCCACTTTCGAACAAACAAATCGGCACCTTTCGGACAAACATATCTGCACCTTTTGAATAAACATATTTGCACCTTTCGAACCAACATATCTGCACCTTTCGGACAAACATATCTGCACATTTCGGACAAACATATCTGCACCTTTCGGACAAACATATCTGCACCTTTCGGATGAACATATCCAGACATTTTGGAGGAGTACCGGGTATGCTAACCCACTTCACTAGTGTCATCTGTTTCTAGAGTTGCTGCTTAGAGGTGGAGTAGAGTCTTGGTCAGCTCTGGTTCATTTATCCGGATGTTGTCAGCTCATTCACTGAGCTGCATTTTCAGCTCTATTTTACGTAATATGAGGATGCTAGTCCCATGCACACCTCTATATAATCATCTTCTTCGATGGGGATACAACTGTTGTAATCCAGTCTTCTAAGCTGTTAATCCCCTGATATAGCCAATATGAAGTGACCAGAAGCATGAGCATGAAGGACAGGAATGCCAAGGATGATTGCATGATGATGATGATGATGATGGTGATGTGAATGGTGATGGTGATGTCATGATGGTGATGGTGATGATGATGTGAATGGTGATGGTGATGTCATGATGGTGATGGTGATGATGATGATGGTGATGGACCAACATAAATTCACTCCCGCATGATAATCTTACGATGTCTCCAAATCGTCACTAATTCCATTGTCTGAATGTTTTCTTCTAGACAGTGGCGTATCTCATGCCCTTTTGACGATACACATTCCGTGGGACCTTAGTAATGAGTTAGCTCCGAATGTATTTTCCTTTCTTTCTTTGTTCGCTATCACTTTTGATAAAGTAAGCTCTTTGTTGAGATTTGCTGCATATTAATCGCGGGTGCTGATCTTGCGTTGCACGTAAAAGAGAGATGTTGTTTTACTGCAGACACTGACTTGAGTACAAAATATCAACGATAAAATTGTACTAATACGTGGGATAACCAGTTTCAGTCCTTTCTGCATTGCTTTCTCTAACATCAAAATAGATGTCCCCCTTAAGTTAGGATGATTTTTTTTAGTGTCATGACCAGATCCCGAACTCAGCTCCTGATATTGTGAGAGGCAAGATCTCGAACTGCCCTGTCAATCAGGCGGTACTACATACAAATCGTCACATTTAAAATGTATATTACTTTTCGTATCCTTATTTGGGGCCTAAGATGCATTATAGTGAGTGGCCTGACCAGCAGTCAGAAACTCATAGTTGGCTGCTTGCATTACGGTCAGCGTACCAGTGCTGGCCAAGACTTTAGTCCACCTCCAAGCGGTAAGTTAAAAAAAAAGATTGTTATCGCAGTAGGAATGCAGACTTGTACGCAACAAAATAAGCGTCCGTGTTGGGTCAAAAGACACAGATTTGGACGTTTGTTTTAAACTGCAACACAAGGTCACAATATCATTTTCGTGATGAACGCAGAAGAGGCAGAAAAAAAAAGAAGAAGAAAATAAAGAAGAAGATAAAAACGAAGAAGAAGAAAAAAAGAAAGAGGAGAAGAAGAAAATAAAGAAGAAGAAGAACAAGTAGTAGATCATTTCTAAATTACCAAAAAAGCGATCAGTGTTCCTTGTGTGTCTTGAACGGCAGCAACAGACTCTCCTAACTGCAACCAGCCTCCGACCATCCGGTGGGTCTTAGCTCTGGTTCACGATATCCATTTCGGCTTACATGGTTCTTCACCGAGTTGTCGGTATCACTTTCACATTACCATTAATATCAACAGTATGGCGGTTATGTTGATGGTATATCTGCTAGTATTGACTGAATCGATACGGTCCCCTTGGATCATAAGAAAGTGATGCATCAATAATTCAAATATAAACTGTATGATCTTCCTGTAGAACGTAGATTTTCAACACATACATATTCAGTTGTTAAGTTATTTGTACTTTTCTCTAGGTGGTTTGTTAAGAGCAGCTATAAATGGTGCCTAACTGGTTGCGGGTCTACTTAGCTCTAGTGTTTGAGTCAATTAAGATGGACGCGCACATCGGTAAAAACCACCGTCCAAGAAACTGGGTGTATACATAATCTGTAGAGTCTTTTAAACCAGTATAAAGACGTTAAGTTAAATTGATTTAAGTTAAGTTGAAGTTTATGCGGTTTAACGCTTCTATAGAATGGTGAGTCCTATGTGCAACTGTCGTCAGTCGCCTTTTAAGACACGTTCGGCATTATAGAGTAATACTATTCGTTGCTCCTCTATCCGGCCTCCGTAACGTTTGGTCTACTGCAATGTATAACCTTCACGTATTGCTATTTAAGCCTGTTTTCATGCGTTCTGTATATGAGATACCATCCGTTCTGGCCTCTTCTTTTTGGAATCCTGGTATTCCTGTAGGCTACGGCAATGCGTAGTAGGTATTTTAGAACTTCCTGTGGTTTTCTAGGTCTGAGACAATATACAAATAATTTTGGTAGATTTTTAACTTGAGTTTATGAATTTTGTCCCGACAGCGGCCGTTAAGCCTACTCTTTTCAATTTCTAACTGCCAAGGGATTTTTAACATGCTCGACATTGAAAACGAGAGGCCGATCTCACTACCCAGAGATCAGAGGAATTTTTAACAGAAGATCCACTGAAAATATCCTGGCCTAACTGTGATTCGAACATGTAACCTCCGGCATCCGATGCGCACAACTTAGGTCGAAACCACAGAACCCCGGTGTCCTTTCTTAAACTTTTCTTATTACTTGTATTTTTAACTCTTCCCACTCTTCTTTTCTTCTGTGGGTCCCCTTTCAGATCATGTCGGGTTATTTTGCTAGGATTCTGTAAAGAATACATCAAATCCATCTTCGCTTCCTCTCCCCAATTTAAATTTGTTTTGGTTAACATCATGTCCTCTAAGAATCCAATCTGTGGCCGTGGCTTCTTATAAATAATTGCAGTTACGCCACTGCTTCTAATTCAGTTCTGATGGTCGAAGTAAACATATCAACATTCAGAAATAACAATCTGTCTTGGCATCGGGGCTGATGCTTCTTTCCCTTAAACGTATTTTCAATCCCGGTATAGGTGGGGTGTTTGTGTAATGTTTGTTATCTGTGTGTACACTGTTTGTGCACTGTTCACGAGGTGTTATATGATTGCCTTTATCATTGGTATAGCCGTTAAAGCCTTTTAACTAGACCATTGTCTTTTGTTTTCTAAATACCTTTTTATCATTGCGATATTTCTTGTACATCAACAACTTGTTTTTCTCGCATTGCAGATAGTTTGAAGACACAGAAAACTATGCAGAAGAATGTAATACGGGGTAATCTGATCGTCAGAAATGATTCCACGACAAGGTAATGTTCCGTCCATTTAACTTAATCTGTTTCTTCTTTCTTATGTTGTAGTCTCTCTTTCTGCCGGGTTGTAGCCCAGTGTCGTGGTATGTATTTGTCTTCTCTCTTTCTGCCGGGTTGTAGCCCAGTGTCGTGGTAAGTATTTCTCTTTCGCCTTTTTTTGTAGACTAAATGCGGTATTTCCAATTGTACAGCAGGTCTGGTTTACACTGTCAATCCATCTATTACTCAGTCTACCTCTAGCTTTTCTTCCTGATGTTCTCATATAGAAGGTTTCATTAACAATATGGCTTTGTTGCATTCTCACAATTTCATTCTCTGTTGCCCAATCTTGTAAAGACAGGGAATTATTCCAACCTTCTCCCGTGAACCCATATTTGTAATTGTGTCTCTTCTGGTGTTGTTAGTGATCTTTCGTAAGCAACGCATTTAGCGGGCGTCTAACTTTCGTATCTGAGCCCTATTCAATGCCCGAATCGGGCATTGGGGGCACATGGTAGGGATACACATACTGCTTACCATCTGTTTTTTTGCTAGGGGGGAAATCTTGAAGTGTCTTAGCAATGGAGCCAGTTGGTAGGTGACACCGTTTGCACTCTCGTCTCTATCTCTCTATCGAGTCTGCCATCGTCCGTAAAAACAGTTCCTGAGTACCGAAATTTGTGTACCTGCTATTTGTTTGGTATTTATGTGAATATCAAGTGTAGTAAGTTGTATGTTTACCTATGCTCATCATCTCTGTTTTTTATGTTGATATTCATGACGTACTTTTTACAATTTCAGTAACTGTAACTTCATGACATTTAGAAACATGACAAGCTCGCTTGCGTCATGACTCCAAAGAATCGTCATTTTACTGCTGGGATGCTATTATCTTGTCAAATTGTTGAATTGGATCTTCCGCCTTCTGGATGACAGATTTGTGTCTCATCCGTTCAGTCAGTTTGAGGCGATGATGAAATTAGTATGTTAGATGTATACTATCTTAGTAATCTTCTTCTTAGTATTCTTTTTCACTTACTTGAAAATATGATTTCGCAATCAGCAATGTTGTTTGTCGTATAAACGTCACTGTCTTTTGTAGTTAGGATATAGGTCTAAAGAGGTTTTTATTCCATTGTTGTTGTTTTGTTTTGTTTTTGTTGTTGTTTTTTGTTTTGTTTTTTGTTTTTTTTGTTTGTTTGTTTTTTTTTTTTTTTGGGGGGGGGCAGAGAGTTTGCCCCAGTATTTTATGTTCGACGCAGTTCTGTAGCGTGTGCTATGTGTTCTGGTGTGCTGTCCGCATGTGCATATTACTAAGTTGTCAATCTCCAATTGTGTGTATATCTACGCGGCTTGGAAGTTGGTTGTGTCTGGTTATAGGGAGTAAAACATATCAGTTTTCGCCTGTCTTTTAATATTGTGACATTCGTCTTTTGTAGTGGTTTATGTACATGTCCTTTGTGTTTATTCTATAAAAGACTTCGTACATTTTCAGACGAACTCGTACAGGTGTGCCACACAGAAAACATGTGCCAATACAGGATATTACGATGGCATGAAAAGTTATGACATTGATAAGATAATTTCATTAATGTGCAAGACTTACACATCAGCTTTACATGTTAGGGAGCCGCGTAGCGCAGTGGTTAGCGTACTGGCCTCGCATCTGAGTAGTCCTGGGTTAATTCCGCAGTTGAGGCGGTAATGATTTTTCAGATCGCAATGGCTCCCGGGTAGACCAGGCCTTAAATGGGTACCGGTTCAGACCGGGAAGTAGAAGCGGCGAGGGAGAAGAGATGGCTACCGCCCTCATATAACCAAGCCTTTGAAATATGAGATCGCTAACACCTTATACCCCTATGGCAGTAATGCTATGGGTTACTTTACTTTACTTATTTTATACACATTCATAAATCTTGGAATGTCGTTTCGGTGAAGTGTTATTATTTTGGAACGTAGTCAGCATCCCGGTCCACACACAAGCGCCAACGGCGGAGAAGTTGTGACATCCCATCAAGGAAAAAATAAGGAGTTTTCTACCGAAATTAGGTAGGCACAGCTGCTTGCACCTCCTCGCCAGAAGCGTAACGGTGTCCCTTGAAGTGTTCCTTCCGCTTTGGGAAGAGGAAGAAGTGACAAGGTGCCAGATCGAGGCTGTACGATGGATACGGTAAAATGTTGTCAACTTGAAACACTCCATTCATCACCATCAGTCCCATAACCTAGAAGGTCGTTAAAGCACCGTTTTTGCAGTTTGTAGTACCAGCTCGCGCCATACAACAACGGTGTGTCTTGGGCCGCTACACACCTGACGGAGCCCATCTCTCTTCAGGTGGCTAAATTTCAAACAACAAATCTGATACTGTCTTCAGCTATGGCAAAAGCGCCAATCTCGAGAAGTTCAGCCTGGTGAACTAGACTGTAAAATATGACACAGGTGTAAGCGTAGTGCTGTTTATACAGCCGATGTCCATTCCAACTGTAATCGGACGGAAGACTACACACAAAACGAACGAATTAACCAGTCCAAATGGAAAAAACAACACGTTTCCGTGAACACAAGTGTAAGTCGTCGACTAGTGTGAATTCCCGGCAAATCCACGGCTTGGCGGCATCTATAATGAACTAAAACAGAAGAGCAATGTAGACCCGCAGCCAGTTATGGAGCCATCTTTGCTGCTCTTTTTTTTAAACACTCCATTGCAGTCACTATTTGTCGACTCGTATGGGGTCGAGCATTGTCGTGTTGGAGAACTGCGTGCTTCAGTATGCGAAGGACCCATCTCACACACATTTTCATGTACCCAAGCACGGCATGGATAATGTGATGGACTCGCTCAATGGCAATGATAATCATTGCGGCCTTATCTTTCTGCTTGACACGGCGATTGGTACGAATCAGATGGTGCTGTGTATCCACAGTTGTGATCGATCTACCTCTGCGAGAATTATCATGCAGGTTCGTCGTCTATGAATTATCGCGTTTTATAGTCCATCCCTATCTCCTGACGGGACTGATATTCACACAGGTGTAATCATATACGGCAGTCATTCTTCGATGCACTTCGATGGGAACATAACGTTCCACAGTTAGTAATTAAATCATTGCACTTTTCTTCAAACTTATTGTCATTTTGGGCCTCCATTTTAACGTCTGCTGTACGCATGAGTCATGTCCCAGACTCATACCACTACATGGCTCTATAGCCATTTCATTAAAGATTATTTCCACAAAGGTGTCACGTTACTCTGAGCACCGTTGTTATAGCTATGGCGCTGGAGGTAAAAAATTTTAAAATTACCATCGTAACATACAATAAACAGTATAGGTATAAACTTGAATGAAAGCAATTCTGTCTCAAACAATGTAGTACTTTCAATTAAAGTAATATTAATATTTTACTGATCTGAGGAAACACCACAGTGGTACCCGTATAAGTTGAATGGAACAACTGTAACCTTTTTAATCATGTCATGGAACTGGATTTACGAACGAGTGTCGTATCTGAGGTTAGAAATGCCATTATTTACAACCATTTGCTGTCGAAACAGCACCTGAAACATTGATAGATACTAGCTGCCCGTGACGTGGCCAGCTAACTTTTATATCGGCCTGTGCGTCATAACAAGCGAATAAGCAAATTATTCGGTAAGAAGAATAAAATGATAAATCATTTGTTGTACTTCCCTTCTATCTATTTATCTAATTATATATCTATCTATATCTATCTAAATATCTATCTATCTATCTATCTATATAATTATATATATACACACACACACACATATATCTATATATATATATATATATACATATATATATATATATGTATATCATCATCATCATCATGTAGCATGTCCTCTGCAGAACGTCGCTCTCATGACAGTCTGTCTGTAGGAAACTCTGTCTTCCGCCAGTTTTCCTGCCTGCTCAAAGGTCATATCAAACGTCTCCTTGATGTCCTGAGTCCATCGTCTTCTTGGTCCGCCCCTTCCTCGCTTCCCTGTGACCATACCCTCCAAAACCACTCTTTCCAGTCCGTTGTGTCGTTTGACGTGTCCAAAATACCTCAGTTTTCGGGCCATTACATCCTTTAAATGCAAATTCTCCTCCACATTCAGGTCTTGCCAGGTGGATATGTTTGGTTCTTTCTTTTTCCACGGGATGCGCAGAGCTCTTCTGTAGCCCTGTGTCTCAAAAGCACCGATCTTCGCTCTTAGTGCTTTTGTAAACGTTCATTTTTCACAACCATAGATTGCCACAAGAAAAATGCAAGTCCTTTGGATCTTTAGCTTTGGTGCTCTGTTTGTATTATATCATAGGTTCTGCATACTCATTAGCATTTGTGTTGCCATAGTCAGTCGTCTACTTATTTCTTATGTACAGTCTCCATTGTTGTTTAGTATTGATCCCAAGATTGAAAATGTTCAACATTTTCAATTTTTTCGCCAGCGATCTCAATTTTGGGTTGGAGTTTTGTCTTGTCAGTTGTCATTATCTTAGTTTTCTTTGTGTTCAGGTATAGATACTGGGCTTCACTGTGCTTCTGGACTGATGTAGCTAGTAGTTCTAGGCCTCTGTCGCTGTTTGAGAGGAAAACTGTGTCGTCGGCATATCGTATTTTCGAGATCTCTTTTCCTTATTTTGTAAAAGGATCGAAAATTAAATATGCCTTTACATTCCTGATTATATTTTCAGCATATATGCATATATGTTATATATATGTTATATATATGTTCTTTGAACACCAAACACGGCGCATAATAATTAATCAAGTGCCCTGGAAGTTCTTGCGTGTTGTTTATACCAGTAATTGACCCCTTTGTGATGATCATTCTGTGAAGAGTTGGTTTGTTTTTGCCTTCCTCCCGTTCTGCTGCTACATGGAGCCCACATCACTGCAGTGGTAGTGGGAGTGTGTTGCTGTTCATTCTAAACACATGCCCAATGTATCTCTGCCGATTGTTCTTTATAAAGGTAGACTTATTAAAATATAGAATAACAATGTATAACACAACACTTCCGGTATGTTACAGTTAGGTGAATGAGAAACAAATGATAGCCACACCGGGATCTGCGTCGGATTAGTGTAGTTGTAGAGCACGACTTTTTCATGGCAAAAGGTATGGGGCTCAACGCCCCTTACCGGCATACTACAAACGATTCTACCATAAATGGGTACCTATTAGAGAAGGAACAGCGAGGAATGGAACTGAACACATCACTTCATAAACAAGCTGTGATCTCGTACAAAGACATCTCCAACACTTCATCTTCCACAGCAGTGTCTGCTATGGAACATCATTTACCTTCATACCATGTCAGCCATGACGACAGAGACTGCTTTAGGACAAGCTATACCTTTAAAACATGTCAGGCATGACGTCAGAGACTGTTATGGTACAGCCTTTACTTTTATAAAATGTCAATCATGGCTTCAGAAACTGCTATAGGACAACCTTTACTTTTATAACATGCCAATCATGACGTCAGAAACTGCTATAGGACAACCTTTACTTTTATAACATGCCAATCATGACGTCAGAAACTGCTATAGGACAACCTTTACTTTTATAACATGCCAATCATGACGTCAGAAACTGCTATAGGACAACCTTTACTTTTATAACATGACAATCATGGCGTCAGAAACTGCTATAGGACAACCTTTACTTTTATAATTTGCCAATCATGGCTTCAGAAACTGCTATAGGACAACCTTTACTTTTATAACATGTCAATCATGACGTCAGAAACTGCTATCGAAGCAGGGGCGAATACTTCACCCTGTATAAAATTCTAGCCACAGAGAAAAAGAAGTCGCCGACGCTGTTCGGCAGATTGCGATCGACAACGTCAAGTAGGACCAGAGAGAGGGCCAAAGAATAGTAACACGGTAAGCTGTCAGATATGACGTAAGGTGCAGCTAAGTAGATGGGAGGCTGGGGGAATGGGACTGACTGAGACGATAATCAGGTCAGGCACAACATGTTGAACAGGACGTCGCGTTAGGGTCGGGCACAATATACCAAAAAAGACGGGGATGGCGTTGGCTAGTGGTTTAGTGACACGCTCACACATCGAAGGTGCTGGGATCGATACCCATCACTGCACTAGCCGTTACCCCGGGGAAGCAAATCCTTAGATAATGCATGAGAAAGCAGACCCTTACATAAAATGCATGTCGAAGTCGGATGCACTGGGCCGACAGGCGCAAAATAACAATCGTAGTGCAACGATCACCACCTTTGGGAATAGAAAAACGCGGCGATCACACAAAAAAAATATTTTTTGTTAATGATCAAGGCCATTATTTCTCTTCCATGTCGCGTTCCTTGGATACATCCTGTTTACAAGGCAGTCTGGCTGACGAGATGTGGATCGACGTGATCCCAGTCGTAGTGAGCATCCCACAAATGAAGCCACGTACATTACAACAACCTGAGGGGCCCCGGTCTTCCTTCATCAGCACTTTTCAGGACGCACGTAAGAGTAACCATACTCACTGTGCGAATTAAACAACAACAACAACAACAACAACAAGGCAGATTGTAAATTGTGTTTATACTATAAGCCACAAGATCAAGAAAATAAGGCTTCTTTAGGTCACAGGAAAATAGGGCAAGCTTAATAGTGAAGTCGGAGATAATATGATAGTCTGTTAATGTACACATTCTGGTACTTAAGGGTCATGGCAAAGGTACTTGGTATTACTTCTGCAACCGGCAAGCCTCAGTCCCCGCAGTTGTAAAGGGATTCCTTTGTAAATCAGAAAAAGAAGAGATATGGTCAAGTTGGTATTCAGCAACATGAAACACATACTGATATCCTAATAGAAAAATCATAAATTGAAAATGAGAGTTGTCAGATGTTATATATGCTCGGCAATGTGACTTATAACCATGGGAACTGAATACCAACCTGGGATCAAGATGCTGCAGCGGTCAGCTACCCATAGCTGACTGCTAGCGTCAGGGCCAGCGAATCATAGCTGACGAGACCCTTCTATACCTCCACGTGGTGATCCTGGATAACAGGCTGTAGCAGGGCAGACTGGCTAAGGAGAAGGGATCGAAGAGTTGATGCTAGCCCGGTACTAAAAAATTGATTGCTGAGGTCGGATGTGTTGGACCGAAAGGTGCAAATGTCGCAGTCAAGCTGTAAACTACGACACAACGCATTCCGTTCTCTGGACTACATTCTGCTACTTAAGCCCTTTCAGGGTTTGGTAGTGGGAGGGGAGATTTAGAACTGAAAACGTTTTGGGTGAAAAAAAAGAATTAATGACCGAAATCAAGGATAGACAGTTCAGATATTTTGGCCATATAACAATATTCTTGTTAAAGCCATACTGGAGGGTAGAATGGAAAGGCAACCGTGTCTAAAAGGAAGACAGCGTTATAAGTGGGGGGGGGGGGGGGGAATAACATCAAGAGATGGACTGGTCAGATTGCACTATTACAGCAAGCGATAGAGTACACTGCAGATAGATTGCAGCCTACCTTGGATGCGAAGGTGACACTTGAACTGAACAGAACCTGACCTTAGGTTAGGAAAGGAAATGCAGCGAGGACGGGAACTGACTACCTCCGCATGATGTAAGCTGTAGTACAATGCCATTTCTATAACTTCATCCCTGAAGGCAGTGTTTGACATATGACTGATGTATAAGTCTGACTATATCATATAAGCAGTAGCACATAACATTTCTCTAATTTATCCCAGAAGGCAGTGTTTGAAATAGGACTAATGTATACGTCTGACTGCATCTCGTAGTCACCCTCTAGTCATATTGTCCTTGACTTGATACTGGGGTCGGGCGGCACGAGAAGAGAGAGGATAAAAAGTAGCGCAGTTAATCCTTACTAAAAATAGCGATAGCAAAATAAATTATGCCGTCATCGTCTATGATGGACTGCGGCCTTTGCATGCGTCTGACTATATCATGTAATGCTGAAATTTCAAATCGTGATTATCTTATATCTAGGCCTCAGTCCAGACAGAGTCATCAAGTCTAAATGAAATAATAATGGCTCTGGGATCCTTCTACACAGTGTACGATTACGTGATGCATGCTACAAATACATGTACATGTTTCTGATTAGGGAACGACGACTAGCATAGGGTCGTGTGAAACAATGGTCAAGATCCTGCTTCCTATCCGAGTCTGCCTCCATGGAAACAGGCTGTGCTACAGCATTCTGACAACGAAGTGGCGATCGAAACTGTAATCGCCATAGCCTTTAGTTTAATATGAATCGTTGCATTGAACTACAGCGAGGAGGATTTTGGTTAAAATTATTTTCAAGTAGAATTCAAGGTGCAAGAAGAGCCACTGTAACCCGTCGCAATAGAAATGTCAAAAGTTGAATTCACACAATATTCATGATTTCCACAACAACTAGCCACACAAGATAACAGTAGCGGTTTGTTTTTTCTTGTTTTTTTTTGTTTGTTTGCTTTTTTTGCGTTCGCCTTATTTCTTTATTCCCCAAGGCGATGTGCGTTGCACTATGTTTTTATTTTTGCGCCTGTCGACCCAGTGCATCCGACTTCGGCATCCATTTTATGCAAGGATCTGCTTCCTTCTGCATTATAAAGGGTTTGCTTCCCCGGGGTAACGGCCGGTGCTGTGATGGGGAGAGAACCAAGCACCTTCAAGTTGTGAGCCGTGTCACTTAACCACTAGCACACACCGTTTCCCTACAAACAGTAGCTGTAAGCCGTAAAGCTTTTCAGCTATACAAACTTGTTGAATATGTTGTAGGGTGTAAATAATTACAGAGATAAATATGTGTCAAGTTGACATGGGTATAGAGACAAATAGAACAACTTACGTTTCGAACTGAAGGTCTTCGTCAGGGAGAACGTTCAACTAAGCTGATAAAACAGCTATTCAGGACTTCTCCAACTAAGCTAAAATCCCCATAAATTTCCACATAATGACTTTACAAAGTCGTTCCATTTCTATCATGTAGTGAAGATGGTTTTCTTTCTTTAATCTTGTAACGCATACGAGGGATGGTCGAAATGTCTTTCACTTTACTATGAAGGCGTCAATGCATTTACCTGGAAATTGTTGTGAGCTTTAGTAGTTTTCAATGTAATCACCCTACAAGTTGTAACACTTCTCCCATCTATTCTTCGCCTTCCTGATGCCTTAATTGTAGAACTCCTCCGTCTGGGACCAGAACCACGTCTCCAGTTCAGTAATCTTGTCCTGGACGTCAAAAATACGAATTCCACAAAGCGGGACAAGTAACCAGGTGCCAAGTCTCCTGAGTATGATGGATGGGGCATGATTTCATACCAGCACGTTTAAATTAGTTCCATACCGTATGTCTTTGTTCGCTCCCATAGGAGCATCGGGTTACCACTACAATTGACCTCATGAAAGGAAAACTATACGAAAGGATATGCGTATATATAAGACATAATTAAAAAGAGTTTTGCTGTCTTTCTGAAGTCTCGTTGTGACTGATGTGTAGAACAATAGTTCGAGCACTTGTCTCTCCCTGGCAAATTGTTATAGATATCATGGTTCGGTGCAGACCAACTGTTTAATTACATAACTAAATCCGTCCATATATTCGGTGCAACTCATCGACAAATGGTTTATTTATATAACTAAGCCTTCCCTCATATTTGGATCTGGTTCAAATAAAAAATTGTTACCAAATGCAAAAACATTTAAGAATTTACAGCATTCATTCTGACAGAAGTGCTGAAATTCTGTTTTTCAAAGTAAATTTTCAAAATTCGGCCAATTTTTTCTTGGTTTGTGCTGTGTGTTTGTTTTTTTTTTGTGTTGTTTAGTTTTTTTGTGTTTTAAAGCGAGTTCGTGATTACATGGCCACCCTCAATATTATCAACTCCAGAAACAACACAGACTGCTTTTTAGAAACCGATTTATGTTTAATTTTAACGGATTTTGATTACAAACGAAAAAAATGTATGGATCCAGACACTCGTATCTGTGTTTAATGACGGCTGAATTCTATCAAACCTGTTTATGTCTGTTGTGCCCATTTTGGATTGGCCAGAAGATAACAGTTGTTGTTAACAATGTGTTTTCAAGGACGGTGCTCTTCAAAGCATCTGCATTAAGAATGTCCCGAAAAGATTTAAGAAATGTGTGGACAATTATCCATGTGTCAAACGAGAATGTCGATCCCAAAATAAAAGTCCATGGTTAGCATAGAGAATTATTTTATTTAGAGAAGTGAGATGAGGAGCGCATGGCCGAATGGTGTCGATGCCTGCCTGCCGACAAGGAGGGCAGAGGTTCGAATCCCCGGTATGACATATGTTGTTTTTCTGTTGGGGGTGAAATAAACAAACATAGCCAGCACACGACACGGCGACAGCGGTTGCGAAGCGGCCTGTAGTCCTCAGCCTTCAAAACCCCTCGACTACCCCAGCAATGGGAAAAATGTCGTATGACAGTTTTTTTGTTTTTACAGAGAAGTGAGATAGGAGCCAATAAGATGGAATGGAGGTAAGTGTGGGATATGTTATCTCCCATGTCATCCCAAATAATTCAATTGGCTATTTGATTAGATGGACCTATTTTTGCAAATTTCGTGAAGTGGCTGCTTCGCTATATCCTTAAATAGACAGAAACGAAACTCATTAAGCCGGGCGTTTGGTTTACATTAGAGCCAGGAATACGGTTATATCCTTGATGGTCAGGGTCCTATTTGGTTCCCCCATTTATGTCTAGCTCACGTATGGCTCCTAGAGTCTGCCTTTGAAAGAGTGGTCCGCCGAGGTCTTTGTGTAGGACAAGGACAAAAATAGCACCACTGCCTCACATAGAGCATGTCGAAAGAGGCGACTAACTGTGTGACATGGCATAACACTGGCCGTAGCTAGATGGTGCCTAACAGTGTTTGAGTCTATTAAGATGGATTCTCACATCGGTTAACCACCCTTCGTGGCACTTGTCCTAGCGTATCGGAGTAACAAGCTGCTCGAGCCTAGCACAATAAGCAGGAAATCCTCATCCCGTCTACATCCAGCTCATAACAGAGCTGGGACTTGCACATGGGCATCTGCCCCTGTAGAAGTACAGGTCGACTAAGAACTAAGAACTAGGGATTAGTGTTTGGGCTATGCAAGATAATATGTTAATTTACGTTTTGAGCAAGTTCGAGTTCACAGAATTTGTTGAAATGTGCTAAATTCATTAACCCAATTTCAGTATTGGAATGTAACATATACATATGAATGACACAACTATTGCTGTACTTGAAACTGTTACCCAAGTTTTCAATCCCTTCACATTTCGACCAATCGAGCCATGTGTACGACTGACAACCACACTTTCGTGCACATCAGTTGGCGTTTTGAGAGCGTACACACAAATGTTCTAAATTATCCTTTCAAATGTTCTTGAAATTCTCTGTCACACTTTCATTATAATTACGTTTCTTCTTCTTCATCGTACGCAGTCAGACAGCAACCATTATTTTTTTCGAAAAGAGCAGCGGTCATCCTGAGGCTGTCGACACTGCCATAGAGCTTGTCTAGTGTTGCCACTGGTGATGGCCACATCTGCTCTCTCTGATCCTCGTATGTCGGGCAGTTTTGCAGCAAATGCTCAGCGGTCATTTTCGCGGTACCACACGGGCATTCGTCAGTGCCACCTATCTTCAATTTATTGAACAGAAGGTACCTCAGTCTGTTGTGACCTTTGCGGAGTCTGAAGACCACGACCTGCGCTCTTCTGTTCAGCTGGTAGCAGGCATCATTTTTTGTGTAGCCAGTATGTTCTGTTTCCCATTTGACCGTATATCTGGCCCTAATAAGCCGTTTTGACTCTTCGTCTGTCACACTAGAATCTGGTTGTGGTAGTCTTGCACCTTCTTTTGCCAGTATGTCTGCTTCCTCGTTGCCTTGGATGTTACAATGGGATGGAACCCACTGTACTACTACTCTTTTTGGTGCGGACTGCTGGCATAGTTAACAGAGTACTGCTCTTAAATCATTAAGTTCAGTATTTTTCTGGCTTTTTAATGCAGTAACTACGGTTAGGGCATCTGTAAGCAGGACTATATGGCTTTCATTCCTTTTACCTATCACCATTTCTTCCACTGCCGCCCTCAGTGCTTCTGTATCCGCTCTGAAATTGCTTGAGAATTTTCCAGTTGCCACTGACAGTATTATTTTTGTTCCTGGGTTCACATTGTACGTATTTGACAGCTGATGACTGCAACGGACTATTCGATTTCGGATTAAGATGAATATAAGTAGACATAATTTTTATTTTAAATAAATAAGTAAGAACTTAGATAAAGATAGAAGCGTAGAAAAGATGGTTATATTCAGCTTTGCAAAGGGCTGGGATTAAGTTTAAGGTTAAGATTTGGTTGAGTTTAAGGTTCAGGGTTATGGTTATGGTCAGGGTTAATATTAGATAACATAGCTGCTATTACATCGTCTAACAGCATCGATAGTGTCATGCTGTTGTAGAAACTGGATGCTACTCTTCTTATCATGGATCAACGTTGAGAGATTCATAAAATTAATTGCTAAGACGGCAGGATTAATAGAATACAGAAGCGAAAGCAGAAATTCTCGTCTACTCTGGCATAATATCTGACACCCCCAATAGTTAAAAGGTGGACAATTATGTGACGTCACTACCTAAAATCCGGTGCTAAAAATATATATTTATTTTGTTTGGGTTGGATTAAGACACAAGTACCCTGAAACATATAAATAATCGCCTGGAAAACGATGTCATAGCAACCGATGACACAGTAATGATAAGGAGTTCTACTATCGTTCACAACGTTTTTTAATGACGTCAATACGTGAAGTCCAGTTCTCTGGAAAACTGTTGCTGTAGTGCAGCATTCTTCACGGCTTGCATACAGCTTTGTGTGGAGGTTCGTCTCCATGGGTCAGTCCTCAGTACACAATTGGCTAGTTTTGCAGGATATGTTTGGCTATCTGTGCTGCTTGTGCGCACGTGCATATGGGTGGTGGAACTAAATGAACTTGTGTAAAGTGTCTATTCAATCCGTTATGTCCCGTTTCCATGCGGAACAGATTCACTTGCTCGCTTGATGAAGGCAGTGACTGTTGTCTCTCGTTTGGTGTTAGTTTAAGAGTGGGTACAACCACAAAGCTTCTGGAATCATCCATTGACTTACATAGCTGCTGAAAGAGACTAATAATTAATGTGTATGTCCTTGTGTTGCGACATGTCTATTCGAATCTGCTAAACATAGTACACCATTATGTAACAGTATCAATCACAAAGACCCATCAATATGGGGTTGCTAGTCATCTTTGATATCGCAACGGTTTCCTTGACGGCTCTGTGTGTGATGTGTGACAGAGATGAGGATAACGCCACTGCGACACTGAGAGCATCACTGAAGTGGTACTCTCGTAGCTACACTGGGAAACCCGTTTTTAATATTCAACTGCTAACCATTTATATTAAAAATGTTATTCAGCTACAAACTTATGAATTGGAACATTTGATAGCAACTACCATTGTATTTATTTATTACATGCACACAATGATGTCAAACTGTAGGTATTGTATATACAAGTGTATAAAGATATCAAAAACTTGCCTGTTTAATGTTTCAAACGTCTTTTCAATGACTTTCTTGCATACAGTGCACTAGGACAATCACGCTCTAGACTCAAGCCTTAATCAGCCATCATGTGACAATCCCACACTTCCTGATACCGCTCCTCAATTGTTTTAATGTCCTGGTTCAACCTTCCTCCTTGTTCATCACTGAGGTCTCCGATGTAGTCAAGAAAGTAATCAAAGGGACTATGCAGATAATGTACCTTGATGCTCATATTACCATTGAGTTTTGAAAACTGGACAGCATGTTTTCAACAAATTCACTGTAATTGTCTGATTTATTGTTACCAAGAAAGTTTTATATAATCGGAACATATGTCCAGGCCAGGGACTCAATGTTGTCGAAAATATGAAGTTGTGATCTAATGATTAATTTTCTAATCTGTGGCCCATCAAATACTCCAGCTGTAAGTTTGACCACACTTTCAAGATTTTGTTGAAAATGTATTTAAAGCTGGAATCATCTTTGTTTAATATCTTGACAAACTGCTTCATGAGACCAAGTTCGACATGTAATGAAGGCAAAATGATATTTTCTCTATCAACTAAAGGTGTTTTCATTTCATTTATTCAGCAGTTCCCATTTGTTCGTTCTCTCAATGGCCACTGTTTATTTCCCCAATATTTGTCCCTAGCTCTGCTATCCCATAAACATTTAAAACATGGACATTTTGTCACACCATTCTGCTGACCAAGAAGCAGGTTCATCATCTTTAGATCAACGCAAATGAACCAATTGTGTTCTTTGTACTTTCTCTAAAACTGTTTTAACAGTTTCATGATCCTCCTTCAGAATGGTTAAATGAGCAATAGGAATAAAAACGTACTGTTTACCACTGTGCAAAAGTACACTTTTTAAACTGTCAATGAAATACCGCCATTTCTCTGGCAGGTATTCTGAGATACTAAAAAGGCCTCCAACTTCACTGCAGAAGACTAATTCAATATCTTGCCTATAGAATGACAAAAACTCTTGTCCTCCATTGCGATAATACGCAATGTTGGTTTCAGGATTATGTTGTTTTTTTTCTTCTTTAATCTAGAAGCCAACAATTCTGATGATTTCTTTGAAAGATTAAGGTCTCTGGCTAGATCATTTAATTCATTTTGGGTAAAGGGTTGAGCATGTGATGAATAAACTTCATAATTAATGTCACTTAATTGTAGCTGTCACATTTTTGGCACACTGACATTCCAGATACGAAATCATCCTGCAAAACATTTGGAGCTTGAATAAAAGATGGGACGGGCAACTCGTTTGAATGCAGAACCCGTCACTTTGCTGATACTAAATCATGATACATCCACTTACTGGGATTTTCCCACTAATGCCTTTAATTTTAACCTGGCAGAAATAGCAGTCATTCATGTAGTTTTTGGGCTCCCTGCAATCCAAATTTCATACATCTATTCCTTTGTCCATTAGTCGACTGACGCAAGTTTTCTACGTGGTTTACATGAAATGTGACGAGACTATTATGAGCAAAGTAAATTATGCCATCATCATCATCATCGGCCTTTGCCTTTTATTATGCCTTATTTTGATCACCAAGTTTTACTTCAAAACGAGCAAAATATGCCTTACTTTCAAAATTATTTATTGGATTCCTGTGTATTTCATTTAATGTGCACGTTTTACAAATGTAACCAAATATATCAGGATGGTGTAAACATGGCCTTTTTGGTGAAGCCATTCTGTATCCACAAATTAAAAATAATTTCTCTGTAAACAAGTTTGTAATGCATTTTGAAAGTGATACAAAACTTCTGTGAAATGTGTTTCTGTAAACTGAAACAAAGTAGGAAGAACTTTCTAATTAAAGGTGGCACAAACACCAATATTCCTCCAATGATATTGTAGCAATCTAGGTTAGTTGAATTAAAAGGTTAGCTGTATCTCAAAAACTTGAGGTGATACGGTAAGACTAAAGTTATTTTTGGATTCAGCAGGTCCATTTTAACCTAAAACAGGTTTAAAATTTAAGGCACCTAAAAATGTTTAATTTTATTTTTTATCTAATGTAATATCTATTAAACTGTAAACTTGCAAGCATGTTGTTAAAGTCGACTAATGAAGGTTTTTCATGGGGCTAACAGCTTCATTTTGTAAATCTACTGCCACTGCAGTTTTTCGTGTCCATACTTGGTGTAAAAAGATCAGATTAGATGGTGGCCCTATGCTTCATCTTTCACGAGAAAGCTAATCCTCATCATTATCGTTATCCTCATCAACATCATGATAATCGTTATCATCAGGATCATCATCATCATCACACTGATAGCATGTCGTAACCGACAAGTTATATCGCTGTTTAATCCCTCTTACGTAAAAGACTTTCCAGCTAATTGATCTGCAAATCACTACCATTCACACACACACACTAAACGCAAACTGAGTATATAATATCCTACTGGATTTCCAAGACAAACCTACAATAAAACGAGCCCATATTGTATGATACCTGATCTACAGTGTGAACAACTCGCGCCCCATCCTCAATCACAAAGTTAAATCAAATATGCTTGACTAGTTTTGTCTTTTATTATGTTCTTTGATTTCAACAGGGTTCTAGCTAAACGTATACTGTTGATGTATTTGCTTAGGAGAGTAATTTTTACTCGAAATGTGCTGAGCAAACTAAATAGATTTGTGAAGAAAATAAATTAGAAAAATATTCGGTCAAATACAAAGTTTTCAGGTTTTGAAAGTGCTGCATGTGGATGTTTTGTGTTTCTCGGTCAGTGCATGTTTTCTTTAGGCAGAAAACGGGTGGAGATATGAGTGTATATGTGCTGATGTGAGTAGGTGGGTGGGTGGTTGAGTAAGTGAGTGAGTGAGTTAGTGTAGTGATTGAGTTAGTGAGGGAGTGAGTTGATGTAGTGAGTGAGGAAATTAGGGAGTGAGTGAGTGAGTGAGTGAGCTTAGATACATGAAATAAGTGAGTAAGGTAGTGAATCAATCGTTGACTAAGTAAGGATGTTGGTTTTGTTGAGAGAGCTATATTAGCAAGCGTGTGTGCAGGCGTGTTATGGACGAAATGAGCAATACGTTAGCGTGTCATTAAGCAAATCAGCGAATAATTGAGTGACTGTATTAAAGAATCCGACATAGAACTAATAACAATCATATCAAAATTATAAGCTCTTTTTCATTAAGTCTGATTTCATCCATTGATAAATGAATTTGGCGCTCCCCAGTTTAATTCCGCGCGTCAGCTATTATATCCCAACTCAGCATTGCGTAATTATGCGTTCATATCCTATGGTTACGTCATAATTGACAGTGCAAATAGTTGAAAGTTCAGAGATTTATATGCCGAGATCCCAAAACAAGTCAAAACGTTTGCCACTCGAAAACAAGTATCACTTATAGATTCTAGGTGACTTTTTTCGTTTATTATAGCATTTATTATCAACCAATATCATCTGGGTCGTTATCATTAGCGTTTCTGGAATTCACCTCTGATTTTTTTCAGGCACTGATTATTCAGATCGTTGACGGGGTCAAGACATCAAGGCGCTTGTCTGTTGCAGATAACAAATCGGGTTCGATCCCTGGTCAAGACATGTTCGAGTCTATGCAGTAAATGTGTGTCCCATAGCTGATGCACTACTGACAGGGAAAGAAGTTGTTATATACTTAGTATACTACTTCTTCTTCTTCGTTCTTAATCTCCCTCTAACAAACTCCTGATAAAGACTTTGCATGTAGCAGGATGTTATCAGGAGAACGGAATGGGTTGTGTCCTAGTGTATATCTTGACTGTGATATTTGCACTTTTCAGTCCGGCACCTCCGACTTAGCAGGCATTTTTGAGTGCCGGGTAAGCCTTCCCTCTTCGATCCCTTCTCTTTAGCCAGTCTGCTCTATGAGAGCTGAAATTATGTACACAGCTCCCATTAGTACGACTTTTTAATCTTTAATATTTTGACGATTTCTGGGAAGGTCATATAAAAGTATGTACCAAGAAACGTCGTTTTTTTAACGTTTACTTGCATCGACATCGAGGTCAGCAACTTCAAGTTGCATTTGAAGAGGCACATGCGTCGATTGAGTTGGACAATCACCAAATACCCGAAGTAAACATTGAAGATGACGGAGATCAAGAAATCGACTTCAACGATGATCATTTTCAAAGATTAAAGTCGGCAATGAATGTTGACCAACACCAATATATAAAAAAAATCCAAAAACGACAATGTACCACTACACCAGACAAATAATACAATAGTCCGCTTAAGTGACCAGGACCTGGTCGAGCCAAATGATCATGTTAATGTCCACATCTGATGACCGGGTCGCTGGCGAACTGCAGTTCTGTTGAGGAGATTGCGATCTGCTTCAACCAGGTGTTACAAGGGTGGACCCGAGAACGTCTCCAGGAGGAACACGGCCTTATCCCGTTCCTCGCCTTCACAGCCAGTTTGAGCATCGCGTGGGCCAGAACTTCCCGGTTCCAGGTGGGCCACCTGACCTAAGAGGGATAGACGACGGCGATCAATCGTCGAAGAAATGCCTGCACGTTGTGAACACCAAACTACTTCACTGTTGGAGATCAGTTGGTGCTAGTGGAACTCGAGGTGTGTCTCTGGTTGCGCAGGTGAAAATCCTACAGAAATTTAAAAAACACCAACACTAAATACTCCATACTACTACAACTAGGGTGACTTGACTAGAATTATTTCCCGCAATGTATACCTTGTAACATTACATTGCAACTTAAGCTTTCAATCGATTTAATTGTGGATCTCTCTCTTAGTATTATTCGTACTTACTCACTTTAAGTTAGCTAACACATGACTAGATGAATCAATACAAACAATTATTGAATGAAGGAATGTTCAGTCCGGTTCAAGTGCCATCTCCGCATCTAAGGTCGGCACAATGGATTTCCAGTGTACTCTATTTCTTACGGTAATAGAGCAATCTCAAAAGCCTTTTTCCCAATCAATCTGTTGACGTTATCCTCTCTTAACGACTGCCTTTAACCCTACCCTCCAGTATGGTCTGCAAAAGGCGGTATGACTTGTTATAAGAGGTAGCTTCACAAATTTCCAGCAAAGAATGTATTGTATAAAAATGTCCTACATTTCCTTTAAAGTAGTTCCTTTCGGCAACTACACGTTTGCCAACGTGTATACATAGATGGAACCCATTCTTCGACACCTTTCTCAGATGTCTTGTAGCATTGGTGATAACGTCCTCAGCATCATTGAATCGCTGTCCTTATATATATATATATATATATATATATATATATATATATATATATATATATAATTGCGGATTTTGCAGATATAATAACCACCTTGCCGTTTATATTGTCATATTCGTGTTCAGTGCTTCAACATACTTATCACAAAAAAACAAGGGCAGAGAAGACTAATGTCTGGTCGGGTAAAGGTTAGTTAGTCAGGTAGAATATACTGGCCAAGACCCTTACCTTGCTTTCACGTAGGTCTCCCTGGAAATGTGCTGTTTTTCATGGCGCCTGACTAACGAGGTGAGGGGTCGACGTGATCCCCGTAATAGTGAGCGACACGCAGATGAACCAAATCATAACACAGCCGTCTACATGACCCCGGGCCATCTTCACCAGCACGATCTGGATGAGAGGAAAGTTACTGCAGCAACCCATCGCTTAGCGCACTTTTCAGAGCGGGCAAAGAAGTAATCTTGCCTTTTGTAAGTATTCAACAACATTAACATCTCAAAGACATTACTTTTACCAATATATGTTGTCCTATGTTATTAACAAACTATGATATTAGTTCATGATTTTTTGAAATTAATGAACAAGTGGACGAACCAATTATTTAGTAAATGATTGAACAAATTACTTAGCAAAATAGTGAATGAATTTAAACATTTCTCAATAAAAGAGCAGCATAAAGAATGAAGGAGTCAGTAATGCCAGGTATGCACGCAGCAAATGACAATCACTATAACAGACAAATCGGTCAAGATCATTGTCAAAATTATGTAACAAAGCCCAAAGTCCTCTACTTTATAAATCATCACTTTTCTATTTTTCGAGTCAGCTATTTAGCTGGGTTTAGGTAATGTCTGTAATGTGCATAGTTGACAGAACACCTTGGATTACGTAAGAGTAAGCGTTCTCCATTACAATTTTATCTTGACGTATGATTGGTTGAAATAAGGGCGCTCAATAATGACATTTCCTTCAAGTTAAATTTATCTTACTGCTAGCACAAATCGGTTAAACATGTTAGTTGTGTAAGATTGTTTTACATTATTTTTATGAGTACTTGGCATCACATATTTTAATATAAGACAACTTAGCATTAAATCAAGATAATCTTTGAGAAGTTGCATTAGCTCTGTTTCAAAAATCTTCTTTGTAAATGTAACTTCGTGTTGTAGATCTTATCTACAAAAATCAACTACCCCAAAGTTATGTTAGCAAATTTATATCAATTATGTTTTGTTAATCACATTATTATCACATTTCTTCGTTCTCTACTTCTTCGTCTATTTTGTTGTCATCTTTTTCTTATACTTTTTCCAGGTATTGTTTGAATTTCTTCAAACACTTTAGCTTCTAGGATCTGCAAACAATGATATAATCACAAAAGATTATGTTTTAATACAGATATGTCAGCAAAATATGTTTACAAAGTTGTAATATCCAGGTTATGTCCAAATATTTACATCTAGTTGAATCATTATGGGTTGTAATATATCCTGCAGTTAACGTTGATGCGCACGTTCAGCTAACAATGAAAAAGGAAAATGCATTGTTAGGTATGAAACAAATAAATATTAAACATAGCAGCAGCGATTGATAGTCAAACTGAATAAAGCATTAGTTAGACCTAGATTGGAGTACTGTGTTTAGTTGTGGAGTCCTTATCGTAGAAAGAAATAAACATGCTGGAACGGATGCAAAGAAGAGCGACAAAACTGATAATGGGATTCCAGAATTATGGTTATGAGAAAAAACTCAGAAAACCGGCTTACATTGTCTAGAAAAAAGAAGAATTCGAATTGATTAATACAAGTTTAAAATAAAATCAACAGAAAGGATAAATTAGACTGTTACTTTTTTCAAAATACAGCCGCATACATGACCAAAAGAGGCACATCGACAAATTAATCAAAGAATGTCCCAGATAGATACCAAGACCTTTTTTGTTTTAGTCAGGGAGGGGTGAATGCTTGGAATGCATTGCCTCAGGAAATAGTGGAGATCAGTAATGTTAATTCAAGAATAGAGAACGACGTGGGCTAGTGGTTGAGTGACACGACTCACAACACCGAAAGTACTGGGTTCGCTCCCCATCACAGCATCGGCCGTTACCCAGGAGAAGCAAACCCTTAGAAAAGACAGGAGGAAGCAGACCCTTACATAAAATGCATACGGAAGTCAGATGCACTGGGTTGACAGGCACACATTAAAACACAGTGCAACGCACACCGCCTTGGAGAAAAGAGAAAAAAGGCGAACGCCCCAAAAATGTTTTTAAAAATTTTTAAAATATCAGAATAATTGGATGCGCATAATTATATGTAGATCAAGTGAATGTAAAAGAAACTTATTGTATACAGACTCTGGATAGTCTTCTAAACCAGTATAAAGATGTTAAGTTGAGTTATTATCTTTTATTATCTTGCTTGCTAGAATTGTTTCTGTCAAAATAATTGTATTTTGTTTCTGATATTTTTAAACCTATTACGGCCTAAAATGTCGAATAATACATTGTGTTCGTAAATCGAACTATTATTCTGTTGAGTACAATCTTTTTTTTTTTTTAAATACCAGAACATTAAAGAAATGTAATTTGAAAGTAAATAGTATATCTAAGTCTTAGAAGACTTCTACTTCTACTTGGGATGATGCCTCTCTACAGGTCGCAACTCAGATGTGAGCTGAATGAAGCCAAGGGGAGAATTTTCTGCCTGGCGGCTAGGCTCGAGCAGCTTATTACGTGATGAGTGAGTTGAGACAAATGGCACGGAGGGTGGTTAAGCTATGTATGAGTCTATCTTAAAAGCCTCAGACACTAGAGCAAAGTAGACCCACAGCCTGTTAGGCGACATCTATGCTACTCTGAACAAATTATCTAACCATGGCCGGTGTTATGACATGTCACACAATTAGTTGCCTCATACAACATGCTCTGTGTGGGTAATTGGTGATATTCTTGTCCTTGTCATACACAAAGACCCCGATAGACCACTCAGGTGAAAAGTATTTGAGGTCAATATCGATAACAACACAAATAGTCAATGTCCAAGTTACCGCACTAGGACATGAACAGAACGATATAAACGTTATGGCTACAAGGCCTTTGTTATGGATGAAGAACGTACCAAAAAAAAACCAAAAAAATCACAACAGAAAACAAGACATTGTGTAGAATAAGCAGATGATGTTCGCCGCAGCAATGGACTCTGCCAGGTAAGTGTGAGACATGGTAAGCACATCCTGTTATGGCGGCCAACTTAAACTGCTCATTCTACATCACGGGTTGTTTTGGAGTTTTGTTATGTGATTTGTGAGTTATTTTCTTCTGTTCTATGTCCCTGATGAAGACCTTCTGGCCTATACGGGTTGTTTTGTTTGTTCATTGATGCGGCCAGCGATTGCTTACAAGTATTTTTATCGACTTTAAAACCGCCAGAACTGCTGCTACTTCGATCTATTTATTTCTCTACGAGTGAAGCAAACAAAGAAATATATATCTGCTCTAAAGAATATATGTTTTATGTATCAAGGCTTAAGGTGAACATATAGTATTTTCTGAGATCAATATGTTGAGCAGTATATGAGCTGCAGCGGATCGCGATTCATAGCTGATTGCTAGCGTCAGCAACAGCAAACCAGCGCTGCTAGGACCCTTCTACATCTCCACGTGATGATCCTGGATACCGGGCTGCAATAGAGCCGACTGACTTAGCAGAAAAGATCGAAGAGGGAAGGCTAATCTGGTACTCAAACATACCTGCTAAAGTCGGATGTGTCGGACCGAAAGGTGCGAATAACGCAGTCAAGGTGTAAACTACAACACAACGCATTCGATTCTGTGGACAACATCCTGCTACTTGCAACACCTTTTCCGAAATAGGGTTTGGTAGCGGGATATTGAGAACGAACGGAGAAGAAGCAGAAGTATTTTCTGGACTTAATCTTAAGATCGTAAATCCCTTTTTGCGGTTGTGCTTTAGATAAACTAGTCATTTCATCCCAAACTTCACCAATTTCCCGTTATTTCTCCTTCACTACTTCACAGCGTTTCACGCGTCATATCCATCTCCATTGAACTTTTCCATCAAATCTTCCAGACATCTCAACTTCTCCTCCCAATTTCCTTCACCTCTCCTCACCCCTCCTACTCCGCTCACAGCTCATCCATGTCTCCGACACTTATCCTCACTTCTCATCAACTTCTTCACCTCATTTCCTTCACCTCTCTTCCTCCTCTCACAGCTCATCCATGTCGCCGACACTTATCCTCACTTCTCCTCGCCCTCCTCCTCCTTTCACAGAATTCAGTACAAGGTATCACTTCTCCAGGACCTTCCTGCTTGGACTGAAGCCGCATGAGGTTACACGATAGCCCTCTTAGCCCCCGATTCTCCGCACAGCAAGAGTTACGCTGACCCTAAGGTGGACACAACCCAGAGGCTTCAGGGATGAAACGCGAAAATATATGAAGTCAAACACGGACAAAGAAAGCCTGACACCAACATTTGTCTAACACACACTCGCTGCTACCTTCACCCCGAGGCAGCGGAGTACTCGGTTTCATCTGTGGATAGTTTGTAGGGATTTTGGTCGACACATTACGCATGAATAGACCTCAGCAATTGGACATGGTAGTCGTCATTCGACCAAACCATGTGTTCGAGATTCCTCTACCCTTGTTTTACATTACATCATTCTACTTCTTCGCTCTTCTTCAAGGAATACACAAGTGTATATATCCAGGTCCGATTTAAGACCGATTTAATCGATTGCACCCTGTCAATTAATTGCACCATTACGCCAATACTCCAAGAGATGAAGATACCAAGGCAAGAGTACACACTTTCATTACCATGGTTATTCCAGCAAGGATTTACGGATGCAAAGTGTGGAGCTTGCGCCAAACAGACAATGAGACGCTCAGAGTCACAAAGAGAGCAATGGAACGGCGTGTACTAACAATTTATGTAAGGTATAAATTCCGAAAGGAAGAAATGCAACATCAAACTTTCTTTCGATTCGTAGGGGAAGCAGCGATATTCCGGAAACATAATTAGGCGGGACATGAGCTACGCATGCCTGACAGCAGATGAACATGTAGAACAACGTTTTGGCGGCCATATGCGTGTACACGGCTACACGATCGCCCACCTATACAATGGCGAGATGGACTGACCAAAGTCATAGAACTGTATGAACTGTATTGATACAGCGTTACAAAAGATTTCGCCCATACATAATATTATAGGCTTCTTCGCTTACTTCCGGACTGACGCCGAGAATAATGTGTACGTTGTTGGATGTCAAGTTTTCGGGAGCCAATACCAAACAAAAATGATAAATGAAAAGAAAAATAATATTCAAGGAATCAGCAATTTAGTTTTAATATTGAGTGCGCAATAGCATCGCCAATTGTAATCCAGCCTTCCTTGAATGAAGATGGAGCCGCGTAGCGCAGTGGTTAGCGCGCTGACTTCGCATCTGGGTGGTCCTGGGTTCATTCCCAAGTTGAGGCGGTAATGTTTTTTCAGACCACGATGGCTCTCGGGTCGACCCAGCCTTAAATGGGTACCGGTTCAGTCCGTGAAGTTAAAGCTCCAAGGGAGAGGAGATCGCTACCGCCCTCATAAAGCCGAGCCTTTGAAATGTGAGATCGCTAGCAGCTCACACCCCTATGGCAGTAATGCTATGGGTTATTTTACTTTTTCTTCCTTGACGACGTGCAACTAGAGAATGTCAACGAATACATTTTTCTTGGGCACCTCCTCAATGTGCAGAATAACCTGGAACTTGAATTGACAAGACGTGACCGCGCGGGCTGGGCAGCTTTCTCACCAATTAACACGGTCCTGGACTGTTACCAAGACCAGAACCTATGAGTCTCTATCTCCCTTTTCCCTATGCTCTCTGCTATCTGCTACGGTGATGAGATAATAGACACTCACAAAATCACTGGAAGACAAATTGAGAGTGACCTATGGATCATTTGAGAGACGCTTTGTCGGAATCACTCTCCGGAACCAACTTATACAAAAGCACCACAATTCCGACATGCAATCAATTGCCCTTGATGAATGATGCTGTAATATATGCAGACAAGGCAAAACATAGATGGGCATGTTGCGAGGAAACGATGGTCGATGGAGCACGGCGACAGCAATCTTGTATCCCTGAGGTACAATGAGGCCGCGGGAAAGACCGCTAATGCTCTGGTCAGATTACCTTGCTGTACACAGCAACATCCAAGACGCCTCTGGAGGAGCGCTAATCACGCACTGGACTTCCGTGGTCCAAGACATGGTCCGATGAAGACGAAGTTGGAACCCGCAGCTACGCTGGGGAACAAGTCATCAATATAAAGATCAAGATTAAATGCTTTAATCCTATTTGCACATATTATGTTGATACATAAATATTACGGTTGCTATCAGAAACTGTCAGTAAGGCCTCATTGTAAATATATTTTTAAAGACAAGGAATTCCACAAATAAAAGAGTGTCGCATGTTTTTAAACGTTGTGTTTACATTTCTAATGTTGCTAGTCCAATGCTCATTAATAATCGTTATGATATGAGTGGAGTGTTATAGTGGGTCTGTTCTTTCGTCCCATGGGTATATTTTTTTTTTTGCGTTCGCCTTATTTCTCTAATCCCCAAGGCGGTGTGCGTTGCACTGTGGTTTTTATTTTGCGTTTGTCGGCCCAGTGCATCCGACTTCAGCATGCATTTTATGTAATGGTCTGCTTCCGCCTGCATTTTCTAAGGGTTTGCTTCCCCGGGGTAACGGCCGGTGCTGTGATGGGGATCGAACCCAGCACCAATGGTTTGTGAGCCGTGCCACTTAACCATTAGGCCACGCGTCCCCTAATCGTCCCATGGGTATGATTCGGATGAACGAATTCAAAAAAAAAACTGTCCTTTAGAACGCATATGAAACATTTGCAAAGGTCGTGTGAGGATTTTCTTACAACAGAATTAGTGCATTGCTCTGCAGTTTCTTTCAAAACATTTCAAACGGAATCGCTTATGAGTTTCTTAAATTTCCATGTCGATTACATAGAAACAAATAACCGTACTTCGTCCTAAGCCAAATCCGAATTTGGACCGTCTTCTCGAGTTCTATTCGTGACTAACAATTTCTTTACTTTCTCTTTCAGTCTTCTTACTTACCTATGAGTTATCTTTCCTCGCCTGGTCGTATCCAGCACATATGTGTTTATAGTGGTATGTGTCATCCTGAAGGTGTGTACCGACCATCTAAAATGTCTCAAGTTAGCCTCCTGCTGGATTGTGTGTTGTTTGTTTTATTCTGCACGTCTGAAGGTTATATATATATATTTTATATTATAATTAAAGTCCAGAAATTAACTTCTTCTTCGTTCGTTCTAAAACTCCCGCTACGAGGCCCAGAAAAGGTCTTTGCAAATAGCAGGATTTAGTCTGGAAAACAGATTGCGTCTTTTTGTAGTTTACAGCTTGACTCCGATATTTTCACCTTCCCGTCCAACACATCCAACTTCAGCATGACAACTTTTTTGGATACCACATGAACATTTTGGGCTGTCGTCGGTTTCATCAGTTCATATAACTTTTTTAAATAAATAAAACTAAAGTTATGATGTTTTACCATTGCAGAAGTCCGTCAATGGCATTGACAGGGCTGTGGAACAAAGGCCGATTGCCCATGGCAATGCTGTAAGCAGGCAAAGATTTTATTTGATCTGGATACAAAAAAGTATAGACGTTACCGGGACTCGCACCCATATCCTCCGAGATAGAGGCCACCATCCCAACCGATCGAGAATGCCTTATCTATTTGATTACTTTCAAATACCTGTTTAGTTATACGCGCCTTTAATTCCGAGTGTTACCGGGGAACAAAGAATAGTAACACTGTAACCGGTCATAAGAGGCGACTAAAAAGGGTTGACCATGGAGCTCGCTAACCCCATCCTCTAGAAAATTTAAGCCAGTCACATTTAACAACATCATTCATCGTTTGAGGACTTGGTATTTGTTGGAGCCCTATGCTCCACAGGGAGCTGAACAAATTTTGATTCATGGATGAGGCATGCCTTCAAGACAATCACATCTCTCCATGTATTATTTCTTCTGAGGGTCAGGTATCTGCGCTTCTCTTCTCAATATAATATGCTTATTCTGGCCACAATCGCAAAGATAAATTAATGTATGCTCTCGATAAACATATACAGCGAACAGTAGACAATAATGTTAATATTCAGCCTGAAATCGAACCACGAACCTCAAGCTGGACAATGCTTATGTCACAAAAGAGAGGGGGGATACGTTAAAGGGTTCAGACAGCCGGACACGCGAGAGGAGAGTATTCCTACTTGCCAAGCCTCTCGCTATTCATGGTCTCCAGCTTTAGAATATAGGTCGAGTTCGATCCAGACATATTTATAGAATTTATAGCATGTGTGGTCAGACCATCCTATAAACAAATAATAGTATAGAAAAAGAAACAACACTTTACAAGTTTGAGATCCGAAAAACATGAACAAATATTACATGCATGTCTGATTGCATGTTGATTTTTATTACAACAATTGTTTATACGTATTCAGAAATATATGTACATAGGACAAATTATTCATGTATATTGTTTTTTAATTGTTAATTTGTATGAATTATCACATTTTTAATCTAAAAAAGTGAATTTACTCATTCTTCTTCTTTGATAATTTTTTAGTCCCTACTGTTCTTGCCATGAGGCGTCACAGATAGGCAGGGTGCGTAGATTGAGGCGTCGTAGAGAGGAAGGGTGCGTAGATTGAGGCGTCGTAGAGAGGCAGGGTGCGTAGATTGAGGCCTCGTAGTGAGGCAGGGTGCGTAGATTGAAGCGTCGTAGAGAGGCAGGGTGCGTAGATTGAGGCGTCGTAGAGAGGCAGGGTGCGTAGACGGAGGCGTCATAGAGAGGCAGGGTGCGTAGATTGAGGCGTGATAGAGAGGCAGGGTGCGTAGATTGAGGCGTCGTAGAGAGGCAGGGTGCGTAGATTGAGGCGTCGCAGAGAGGTGGTATGTCCTACTGTTCTTTTCATTAGGCGTCGCAGAGAGGTGGGATGTCCTACTGTTATTTCCATTAGGCGTCGCAGAGAGGTGGGATGTCCTACTGTTTTTCCATGAGGCGTCGCGCATAATGGTGAGATATCCTACTGTTCTTGCCATGAGGCGTCGCAGAGAGGTGAGATGTCCTACTGTTCTTGCCATGAGGCGTCGTAGAGAGGTGAGATGTCCTACTGTCCTTGCCATGAGGCGTCGTAGAGAGGTGGGATGTCCTACTGTTCTTGCCATGAGGCGTCGTAGAGAGGTGGGATGTCCTACTGTTTTTTTCCATGAGCCGTCGTGCATAAAGGTGAGATGTCCTATTGTTCTTGCCATGAGGCGTAGCAGAGAGATGGGATGTCCTACTGTTCTTGAGATAAGGCGTCGCAGAGAGGTGGGATGTCCTACTGTTCTTGCCATGAGGCGTTGCAGAGAGGCAGGGTGCGTGGATTGAGACGTCGCCGAGAGGCAGAGTTCGTAGATTGAGACGTCGCAGAGAGGCATGTACGTAGATTGAGGCGTCGCAGAGAGGCAGGGTGCGTAGATTGGGGCGTCGCAGAGAGGCAGGGTGCGTACATTGAGACGTCGCAGAGAGGCATGTACGTGGATTGAGGCGTCGCAGAGAGGCAGGGTGCGTAGATTCAGGCGTCGCTGAGAGGCGAAGTGCATACATTGGGGCGTCGCAAAGAGGCAGGGCGCGTAGATTGAGGCGTCGCAGAGAGGCAGGGCGCGTAGATTGAGGCGTCTCTGAGAGGCAGAGTGCATACATTGGGGCGTCGCAAAGAGGCAGGGCGCGTAGATTAAGGCGTCGCAGAGAGGCAGGGTGCGTAGATTTTTTGTGATCGCCGAAGTGGGACACATGTGCTGTGAATATTAAACCTACGATTTAATTCAGTAGTCTCAGTTTATTGCAAATAAATCATTAGAAAGTTTGAATATTTGTTTGTAACAGTTATATTAAATGCGATTTAAAAAAGTAACTCAGCAGACACATTCCAGCCAGCAGTTCAATGTGTGCCCAGTTGACTCGACAGTCATACTGTGATCATCCATGCTCTAGTGCATGGCTCGTCGACCGTTTTATACACGGCTCCAACTTTTATATCTTTCGTCAGGGTCAATTTCCTGTACGGCCGACTCAAATCTAAATTGATGAACATTACGCGATCGTCCACTGTCTGTGTATTTGGGATGTTTTTAATACATCATCATCACGTGGGATGTCCTTTGCAGAACGTAGCTCCCATCGCAGATCCTTCTGAAAGAAACTCAATCTCTTACCACATCTCCAGCCTGCTCAAGAGTCATGCCCAATCAATCCTTGACTTCTTGGTGCCATCGCCTTCTTGATCTACCTCTACCTCTACGGTACAATACCTTCCATTACCGCCCTTTCAAGTCCGTTGTGGCTTTTGCTGTGGCCAGATTATGTAAAATGTTTGCACATGATGGAATTTATGAAATTGTTCTGCTCTATGTCAAATTCTTGTCGAATGTCTGCTTTCTTCTTTTTTCGATCCATTGTTTTCTGAGAACCTAACTATAACATTTCGATTTGAAAGGCTTGATTCTCTTCTTGAGGTGTGGGTAACTGTCCATGTTGCATAGCAATATGTTATCATAAGAAAAACACAAATTCTCAAAATTGTCCCTCTAATTAGATTCCTGGTATTCAGCCATAGTTTTCTTAGTTTGTGTAGCCTCTGCATTGCCATAATAATAATAATAACAATAATAATAATAATATGTATTAATACAGAATACAATTAATTTGCTACCGCCCACCTGATAGCTAAAATCGCCCACTAGAGGGCGCTATCACACAGGCTGAAGACCACTGATCTACAGCATTGACTTTCTAACACGTTACAATGTTAAACTGTCTGCTACCACTTGCCCTTGTTGTTCTGTATTTTGTTTTTTTCACAGCAATTACGTATATTACCACAATGTATTGTAATACTCCTTTGTTTTTTAATCATAAAATTACTCCTACAAAAAAAATGAAGATTGCTTTTCCTTCTTTCTTGTAAAAATGATGTTGCTGTCTGTATCTGTTTTCTTTACTCTTGACGAATTTCTCTTCTTACGTCTTTTGGCAGACCCCAAATGTAGGATTGGGTCTTTCTTTCCCGCAGGTGATCCGAGGGCACCTTACTGCGGAGGAAAGAATAGAACCGTGCATGTTATAAAAGGCGACTAAAGAGAGTTACGTGAGCTCTGGCGACTCTACTGAGGACTCTAGAACTGAAGGAATATACATTTACTCGTTAAATGTCACAGGGAAATAGTCTGAAGAACAAGGACGGTACGAGTTAACATTTGATAGTTGAAATGTCACAAGGAAATAGTCTGAAGAACAAGGGCGGCACGAGTTAACATTTGATAGTTGAAACGTCACTGATAGACAATTTAGTGACGAGCTGCATCCTATAAATATTTCTTGTTATTCCTTTGCTAGAAAAGTGCCCCAAACCCACATCAGTCACACACTTAGTTCTTAGTCCACCTGTACTTCTACAGGGGCAGATGCCCCTGTCCAGGTCCCAGCTCTGGTATGGCTAGGCTCGAGCAGCTTAATACTCCACTGTGTTGGGACAATCGCCTACAGAGGGTAGTTAACCGATATTCGAGCTCATCTCAATAGGCTTAAACACTAGAGCAAAGTAGAGCCGCAGCCTGTTAGACGCCATCTATGGTGTTCTAAACAAATCAGATAACCATGGCCGATGTTATGCCATGTCACACAGTTAGTCGTCTCTTACGAAATGCTTTCTGTGAGGCAGTGGAGCTATTATTGTAATAGTCATGCACAAAAATCCTGGCAGACCACTAGGGCTAATCAGTCGCACACGAGCAGGAAAACTACAACCACTGCAACTCTACAGGAATGTTGTGTCTGATAATTGATAAATGGTGTGGGTGCCCCCCACTCCCCACTACCTCTTCCAGGCGTACGCCCATGCACAACCTGGATAGAGCAAATAGAAAAGATATCATCCTCATTGCATGCGGACTGGAACTATGTTACTCATCGTGTTCATGCATGATTGGCACGGCGTGTACATATGGCCTAAGTATACTACTTACCTATCTAGCTACTCACCTACTAGATACATGTTGGCGCCCTACATGTGTGACCAGCGGTTCTAGCTGTCAAGACCAATGCACCGGTATTTCTTCATTTATTCTGTTCTAGACTAATATTGAATTTCAAATATTCATGTGTAAATCAACATCACTACAGCATGCAGTAACTTTCTGCAAATGGCCTCATACAAGGACGCCTAACTGCACCTGAATACTGCGGAGGGAACGTCAATAAAGAGAGGGATGCCATAGGCGGCACAGGCAGGCAGAAAGGGGGGAGATAGGTCTTCGGGTTACAAGTGTTGATGTCGTATGTTACGAAGTGCTGCGTGGTACTACAGTAGCATGCCAAACTTGCCAACTTAACAGAATAATAATTTGAGACTATAATGTAAGAGAAGCACTGGATTCCCACTTTGGAGAAAAAGACAAGACTTTTAAAGAGGCCTTGTCATCCTTGAGAATGGCTTCAAAGAGAAAAGTAGAACTAGACGTTAAATAATTAATTAGAGATGATGTCATGATGGTGTATACACCAATACAGTAATTTCAGAGAAGAGGCATTGACAGCTGCAGTAGAAGCTATGCTGACAGGCGAAAGCAATATAAGCCATGTAGTGTTTTTTACAGATGCCCTGTCCGAGGTTACAGCGCTAAAGAGTCAGAAAAATACAGACCTAAATGACATAAAATCGGTACTCTGTCAACTATGCCAGCAGTCAAAATCCTGAAGAGTTGTAGTACAGTGGGTTCCATCCCACTGTAACATTCAAGACAATTAGGAAGCAGAGAGACTGGCGAAAGCAGGTGGAAGGTGTCCACAACCAGATTCTAGTGTGACCTACGAAGAGTTCAAAAGGTTTATTAAGGTCAGATACATGGCCAAATGGGGAACAGAACATACTGGCTACACAAAAATGATGCGTATTACCAGTTCAACAGAAGAGAGCAGGTGGTGGTCTTCAGACTCCGTACCGGCCCCAACAGACCAGTACCATCTATTCAATAAATGGAAGATAGGTTCTGCTGATGAATGCACCTGTGGTACAGGAAAATAACCATTGAACAGCTGCTGAAAAATTACCCGACGTATGAAAACCAGAGAAAGCACATATGACCATCACCAGAGACAACACTAGACAAGCTCTATGGCAGTGTCGACATCCTCAGAAAGACCGCTGCTTTCTTGGAACAAATTCAATTCGACGTCTGACAGCGTGCAAAGAAGAAGAAAAAGAAGACGACGACGAAGAAGAAGAAGACGACGATACATTAATGCATCCAATAACTAAATTGAATCGCTAAATTAGTTGGAAACACGGCCAAGCGATTTGACATTGACTGAGCGAAAGTCAGCGACCCTTTGAGTTAATGTCATAGACCTCAGAGTTTATCTTTAGAACCTCTAAATAACAAAAGAGATTTTCAAAGAATTTCTTTTTACGTATATGATAAATGATCAGCAGGAGTTCTATTCAATGGTTTCTTGTTTCCTTCATTAAGCACCCTTGTTTTCATTAAGAGCTAAGTCTGTTGTTGGACATGACATCCTGTACAATGGTCTGTCTAAAGGATGAAGTGGGCGGTTTAATGAGTTTGGTTTGACACAAACACTACAAGGCACACACATACGCTAACGTATATTCAGAAACATGAACATACACAAATACGTAGAAGTGGGAATAGAGGTTAATGTACTGTACATATTGTTGCTAACAGCGGATGAAACAACATGAAACATTATTAGAAAGTTCGCCAGACAGAATTGTCTTTGTCCTCACTTCAATGCCCCGTATTTTCTCTTCATGTTTTACCGTCTTGCTATATTCAAATTCGTTAAATTATGCTTCTTTCTTCTCTTCTTCTTTCTCCGTATGCTTTTATTCCTATTTTTTTCTTTTCTTATTATATTTCATCATTTACTTGCATCTGCTTTCTTTTGTTGTTTTCGTTTTTTGTTTGACTTCTACCTTCATTTTTAGTTTCTTTTTCTCTATTATCTAGTTGTATATTTCACACATTTGTTGTTCTTTTTTTAAACTCGTGGCCTTTCAATAGCACATTTCTGTTATTATGATTACGATCACTATTATTATAATTTTGATTACATTTCCGGCTCGTTTTATTTTCGGTTTTTAAATATATATATGTATGTATGTATGTGTGTATGTATGTATATATGTGCGTATGTGTGTGTGTATGTATGTATGTATGTATGTATGTATGTATGTATGTATGTATGTATGTATGTATGTATGTATGTATGTATGTATGTATGCATGTGTATATGTATGTATGTATGTATGCATGTATGTGTTTGTGTGTATGTGTGTATGTATGTATCTGTGTGTGTGTATGTATGTATGTATGTATGTATGTATGCGTGTGTGTATGTATGTGTGTACGTATGTATGTATGTATGTGTGTATGTGTGGGTGTTTGTGTATGTGTGTTTGTGTGTGTGTTTGTGTTTGTGCGTGCGTAGGTATGTGTGTATGAATGTATGTATTTATGTATTATTGTACTTATGTATATGTGTGTTTATGTATGAACATGTTCATACGTGTGTATATGTATATATATATATGTGTGATCAGGTGGTGTGGGTTCGACTCCGCCGTCTTTTTCACGGGTGCTTGATGCGGAGTCCTCTGCATCGTGAAGTAAGTGCAGATAATGTTGCATATTCTTTTCTCTTTATTTCTCGGGTGTGTCTTGAAAATGAGGATGTAAAGTTGTATAGTAGTTTACAGCGAGACTTTTGGTCCAACACATCCGATTTTAGCAAAGAGTTTTTGAACCGGATTTGCATTCCCTCTCCATTTATATTCTCTCAGCCAGACTACATGAGCGCAGCCTGTTTCCAGGGTCATCGCCATATGGTGATGGAATAGGGTAATTGTCAGTTAGGTTCGCTGACCCTGACGCAAGCAAACAGATATATATGCTATCATTTAATTTATTGATGTATCTTCAAGCCTCATTTCAAATAGTTATCGCTCACACGTTACACCTGTTGGTCTTTCAGAACTGCGAAGATGTCGGTTAGGTTTAACATAACTTAAATAGAGCTGAGAATCAGTGGTAGAGTGTGCCCTTCACATTACTACGGCCATAGGCTCGATCCATGTTATCGATACGCTTCAGTCAACCCAGCTGTAAATGCAAATCTCTGAGCAAGTGGGAATACTGAATATGCAATACCAAAAACTGGGGACTTTTGTTTACCCTAGTAATGTTTCGCTATGCGATTAATTCCCCTTTGCGGTAGGCTACCGACAAGACAATGGATGTTTTCTCATCTCTCTCAGATACAGAACTTACATGGATATCACTTAGGATAGCAGTAAATACAAGCATGGATCACTGAATTTCCCGTAGAACTAAAATAGAAAATCCATTTTCGAATTAGAGTGAATTGAACTCTAATTAATCAGGCTCTTATTATTATTTCGTTCTACTCTCTTGTTTTGCGACGTCACAGAGAGGAGGTATGCGCAAACTTCTGGGGTTTCTAGGTAGGACTTGTGCTTCTGACATGATAAATTTAGGAGTGTTTCTGTGGTCCGCTCTATCCATGGTCGTCGGGGTCGACCTCTTGCTCATGAACCAGAAACTACAATTTAGTATGACCTCGCTGCAGGTTAGCCATACTGCATTCGGATGTAGTAACTACCATGCCCCGAGTGGTCTGCCGGGGTCTTTGTATATGACAAGGACAAGAATAGCACCACTGCCTCACAGAGAGCATGTCGAAAGAGGTGACTAACATGCCAGAACATCGGACATGGTTAGGTGGTTTGTTTAGAGCAGCATAGATGGCGTCTAACAGGTTGCGGGTTCACTTTGTTCTAGTGTTTGAGTCTTTTAAGATGAACTCACATCGGTCAACCATTCTCCGTAAGTTCGTGCGTATTCCAATGCAGCGGAGTATTAAGCTGCTCGAGCCTAGCCCGCTAAGCAGAACACTCTTCTCCCGACTACATCCAGCTTATGCCAGAGCTGGGACCTGCATAGCGGCTTCTACCAGTGTAGAAGTACAGGTCGACTATGAACGAAGAACTAAGAACCCACCATTTTGCCCAACTTGTTGTTGCACATTTTCTGCTGCACTTCGAGCACAGCTCATTTCACTGATCTCGATCTTTTTTTTTTTTCTTTTTTTTTTGCGTTCGCCTGATTTCTCTAATCCCCAAGGCGCAGTACCTTACACTGTGCTTTTTATTTGCGCCTGTCGGCCCAGTGTATCCGACTTCAGCATGCATTTTATGTAAGCGTCTGCTTCCTCCTGAATGTTCTAAGGGTTTGCTTCCCCGGGGTAACGGCAGGTGCTGTGATGGGGATCGAACCCAGCACCTTCGGGTTGTGAGCCGTGCCACTTAACCACTAGGCCACGCTGTCCCCTGATCTCGATCTGACTTACATGCCTGTCTTATGGAACCGCAGTCTTACACTAATAACATAAAGTAGGGATGATCAACGTGCTTAGTGGTCAAAGTCACATTTGGATGTTTCAGTATCGGTGCTAGCTACTAGTGTCCCGTTTTTGTCTTTTGAATTTATTTTTTTTATATCTCTGTCCGCGGGTTCCATCCCACTGTAACATCCAAGGCAACGAGGAGGCAGACAGACTGGCAAAAGAAGGTGCAAGACTACCACAACCAGATTCTAGAGTGACCTACGAAGAGTCCAAAAGGCTTATTAGGGCCAGATACATGGCCAAATGGGAAACAGAACATACTGGCTTCACAAAAAACGATGCCTATTACCAGTTGAACAGAAGAGAGCAGGTCGTGGTCTTCAGACTCCGCAAAGGCCACAACAGACTGAGGTACCACCTATTCAATAAACTGAAGATAGGTGGCACTGACGAATGCACTTGTGGTACCGGGAAAAGGACCGCTGAACATCTGCTGCAAAACTGCAGGACATACGAGGACCAGAGAAAGTACATGTGGCAATCACCAGTGGCAACACTAGACAAGCTCTATGGCAGTGTCGACAGCCTCAGGATGACCGCTGCTTTCTTCGAACAAATACAGGTTGAAATTTGACAGCGTACGAAGAAGAAGAAGAAGAAGAAGAAGAAGATATCTCTCTGTCCAGTCTGTTGCCGACAATGAAGACACTTCCTAAATACGTAAACTTAGGTGTCTGCTTTAGTTCCGGTCAAGATGGAGAAGTGAACTGTGTTTATTTTTTATGTGTATTTTTTGTTATTGTCTGGGATTCGATAATGTTGTGGGGTAAATATGGATTATTCGGAAACCAGTTCGCGTTTAAGGTCTTAAGGAACTAATTTTATGGTGTAAAATGGATTATACGACAGATCCAGTAAACGGAAAGAGGATGTGAATCTGTTTACAAAATTAGCTCTAAGGATGAAGAGAAGGTAAATAAACTTCTAAATAATATGACATAAATATTTGGGTGCGAAGAATAATCAGGGTCACGTGAAACATACTGAACACTGCCCTACCTAACGTCCCCATTCGTGCGCTTGGGTTACAAGAGTCTGGCCAATGTTATGGAGATTGACAATGTAATACCCCATGAGCATACTATAGTGCGTCTTTTAATTCATAAACAAGGTCCTAACCAATTTTCTTCTAAACTGCATGTCAGATCAAAATGATTTTTTGCATGTAGCCTTAGAATATCTATGACGTTAAGTAAATTTTTTTTCTTTAAGAAATGTTTGAAACTGTTATATTAAATGATATTTAAAAAAGTAACCCAGCAGACACATTCTAGCCAGCAGTTCAGTATGTGCCCAGTTGACTCAACAGTCATACTGTGATCATCAATGCTCTAGTGCATGACTCGTCGACCGTTTAATACACGGCGCCAACTTTTATAACTTTCGTCAGGGTCAATTTCCTGTACGGCCGACTCAAATCTAAATTGAAGAACATTACGCGATCGTCCACTGTCTGTGTATTTGCGATGTTTTTAATACATCGTCATCACGTGGGATGTTCTTTGCAGAACGTAGCTCCCATCGCAGCCCCTTCTGAAAGAAACTCAATCTCTTACCAAATCTTCAGCCTGCTCCTGAGTCACGTCAAATTTCCAGTCTGCTCCAGAGTCATGCCCAATCATTCCTTGACTTATTGGTGCCATCGTCTTCTTGATCTGCCTCTACCTCTACGTTAATGTATTTTTTTAAATGTATTCATTAGGCTTTATTAACAGCAACCTCACTGAATTGGACATAATCTGTAACTTGTTTACGGTACACAGTCGTGATGTTTTAGAAATAGATGTTTTAACTTTCAAATAGGCTGGGTTAAAAACAAAATTCCTGATTATCTCGTGTACAAATTAGACACATTGTCGAATGCGGAAAACAACCACGGTCATTCGTGCGAAATGTTGTTTATTTATAGGCGTATCACGATATTATAGTTTGTGGGACGCTATTGTGACATAAAGTTGCTTTTTCAAAAGTTACATTCATATAAATTTCAAAATGAATTTGAAGTGTTCATTTATAACAACGCAGAAGGCTACGTTTTACTATATACGTTTTTTCGCAGGGAATGTAAGTTGGTCATTTATATTGCGATATTCATGCCCGAGAGAAACGAACGCAATTGGCGATTTGACTGGATAGAGAGATCATCCTTTTACCGTTGTCATAAAACTGACGATTTTGAAAATATTGACTAAAAATCACCTTGTTACTCTCCGGATACAAAATTAACATTGCAATCCGACTGCAGAATTGAAATTTAAAAAGGTACTATTCGGAAAATTGTAAGAATCGCCGGCTTTACATTGCGGAAAAATTCAGGTGGCAGGAATATTATATGTGAAAATTTGATTGCTGCCGGAAGCAAATACCTTAAACAGATACGTGAACAGCGTAGCAAAGGCTATAATATTGTTTACTTGGACGAATCTTGGGTCAGTGCTCACCACATCTATGGTAAAGAATGGCAATCAGTTGACGGTGAACAGAAAAGACAAATTCCAAGCAGCAAAGGACAGAGCATTATACTAAGATATGCCGGAAGCTGTGAAAAAGAACTTGTCCTTGACGATGAACTTATTTTCCAAATAAAAGTATCGATGGTAGAGACTGACACACTGAAATCAATGGACAAATTTTCAGGCACTGTGTGACGAATGATCTGCTTCCAAATCTGGATAGACCGTCATGTCTAATAATGGATAGTGCATTCTATCACAATGCAGTTTCAGGGGAAGACAACCAACTGCATCAAATACAAATGCTAAAATTAGAACATGGCTAGCTAAAGAAAAAGTGAATTTCGACAAAAAGACAAAGGTGTATCGTTTTGACAAAATCATTGAAGAATACGGTCACACTTCTCTGCGACTAACTGCGTATCATGCGTATCTAAACCCTATAGACCTCGTGTGGGTTAAAGTCAAAGGACAAGTTGCCGATCAGAACACGACATTTAAAATGTGTAATGTTGAAGTGCTGACATGCGAGTAACTCTAACAAATAGACATTCAGTTCTGGAAGAAGTGTGTTGAACATGTGCTCCGAGAAGAAGAACAGTACTGGCAACGAGATTGATTACAATTTGTCCAGCCAGTAACAAATATCAACCTATTTGAATCGACAAATTCGGAATGATTAATATCATCTTTTGTGGACATACTGATCAGCAGACTTGGATGAATTAGCGAAAGTTTTTCAAAACAATTAAGTGTACATACAATGACAACAAATACGTTTCAAAATTCAAATGCTTTAAGCAACATAAAATTAGCTGCGCATTTGATACAAACTTGGGGGTCTAATGTTGATCGAAGGGTTGTACTAACTCTTACATATTGGTGCTATTTTTACGATTGTACATAAAGGGTAACACAAACAATCAATTGATTTATCAAGACATTAAGGATATACGCTTATAAACATAAATTAAGCTGCGTACTATAAAATCTTAAAATTTAATGTAATTTCTTTGCAATGGTCCTAAAAGATCAAAAGAATTCGCCGATGTGCAAATTTCTTAACATCTATGGACAACATAATATCAATGTTTTAGAGTCATTGATATTCTATGGCTGCATGCGAAAAAAGTTGAATCTGACATTCTGTTTAGTAGAGAATTGCTTCGGACCTTGTTCATAAATTAAAAGACGGACTATAGGCGCCTTACATTGCGCTACAGTCAGGAGAACTCTTGTAAACCTTTACAAGTACACCTCAAGGTGGAAGAAGAGCCACTGTAACCGGCTACCAAATAAACGTCAATCGTTAACCAAACTCAGCACGAATTTCTACGACGGACAACATTTGCATATCTAAGAAATGACTAGGCACATAAATGAATCAGTTTAACCCTTTACATCCTAAACATTGAAACATAAAGAACAAGCATTTCATAACAGCAGGGAAATAGATCTTTGCTTCACCGATATTATTTATGTGTACTACTGATGTTTAAATTCTGTTGTAGCACGTAATAAAGGTTAACGGTTTCATTAACAGAGTGCTCGCTACGGTTTACAAACAAAATATACAATGCACGTAGTGTGTAATTGGTAAACATACAATTTACGGGATTATGGTTTCGTACCTAATTCTCGCTACCTATGCCCATTAGACCAACTTCACGTCTCTGTATATTAATATTACGCCATGTGTGTGCGACTTTAAATACGTCTCTCCGTTTGTTGACCAGTCCAAACCAGTTCAAAGACCTCATCATACAATGATCAGTATGAGCCCAGTCGGAAACCTTTTATCGAATTCAGGTTGCACAATTTGTGTTAATGCAGTTGCAACAAGTCAGTGTCCGCTGTGTTAAATTAAGTTGCATTATTTGATTTCAGACCTGAATTAGTTCTGACTTAGCAGGGAGTCTGAGTGGAAGGGTAAACAATACGGTAATTTGACGAAGAGAGTGTACCGGACTTGTATTGATATCGAATTAACTGACACATTAAGTCTGGAAGGGGTAGTTGGGGCGCGAAGTGTTGACGAGCTAATACCAGGAGATGATGGATAGAATAATGGGATTATCTATCAAAACAATGCATAGTAATGTGTTTGAATGTATACAAATGGCTGCATAAAATGTGTGAATTAATGTAAACATGTACATATTACAAGGAGTATTCAAATCGAACAGATACTTTTTATTCTAGTTCTACCTGAATAGGTTAAAGCGTCCTGGAACTATAGTCCCGCCTTTTCATCAATAAACAAGGTGCGAAACAATTTTCTACTAAACTTGCATGTCAGATCAAAATGATTTTTCCAATGCAGTCTTAGAATAATCATGACGTTATGGAAATATTTTGTTCTATAATAAATTTGATGTATTATGAAAAAATTATTAATTAGTCTCTATAAAAGCAGCCTCAGTGGATTTGGCATTATTTTAACATGTTTAAGGCCCGCAGTAGTGCTGTTTTAGAAATAGATGTTTTAAACCTTCAAATACACTTAGTAAATATAAGTTCCTGATTATTCGGTGCACCAATTAGACACATTGGGGGCCGTATCACAGGACATGAGAGACGCCAACATAATCATCCTTTACAAAAAAAAGGGAGACGGAGGAGAATGGAACAATTACAGGGGCATATCGCTCTTCAATACGGTAGGCAAAGTGTATGCTTGCATCATCCTAGACAGGCTCCGAAATCTGGCCGACAGGGTGTACCTGGAGTCTCAGTGTAGTTTTTGCACAGAAAGGTCCACCGTTGATATGGTCTTTTCACTGAGACAATTGCAAGAGAAATGCAGAGAACAGCACAGACCCCTATTTCTTGCCTTCGTTGACCTCACCAAGGCTTTCGATCTGGTAAACAGAGAGAGTCTTTTTCAAGTATTGTCTAAATTTGGCTACCCACCTAAACTATTGAGCATGATTAGGTCTTTCATGTTGACATGAAATGTACAGTGCTACATGATGGTCGGGAATCTGAGACTGTCTACAATAACAGCGGAGTTTAACAAGGTTGTGTCCTGGCTCCGACACTATTGGGCATTTTATTTGCCATCGTGCTTAAATACGCCTTTGGAACTGCCACCGAGGGGGGTCTTTCTGCATACTAGGTCAGATGGAAGACTATTTTTCAATCTAACTAGACTGCGAGCAAAAAGTAAGAGAAGGGAGACTGTCATTCAGGATATGCTCTTCGCAGACGATGATGCCCCGGTCCTTCACTCGAAAGCCGAATTACAAATCCTCATTAAAAGATTGGTAAAATATTGTAAACTGTTTGGACTCGCCATCAGAATACAAAAACACAAGTGATGGCTCATGGTGCACTGTAACTACTTCGGATCTATCACAGTCATTGTCTTAACAGATAAAAGTAAGGAAGTAGTAAATCACTGTAACTACCTCGGATCTATCATCACCGACAACCTTTCACTAGACGCGGAGCTGCAGAAGCTATTAGGAATGGCCTCATCAGCACTTGCTAGGCTCTCACAGTGGGTGTCGAATAACATCATGCTGACCATCACCACACAGATCATGTGTTATTAGTATCCTGCTCTATGGCAGCGAAACATGGACTGAATGTCTTTCATTAGAAAAGCCAAATGCTTTTCACATGCGCTACCTGAGTCGCATACTTGGAATTTCATGGAGTGACATAGAGACTAACAACGACGTGTTGGACCAGGCAAACGTTGCCAATTTAGTTATGATCTTCCACCAGCGCCGCTTGTGGCTGTTTGGTCACGTGTACATAAAGAAGGATAGGCGAATACTACAAGATATCCTATACGGAGAGCTGACCATGGGCAAACGTATAATAGGTAGAATCTTCCTCCGCTACAAAGATGTTTGCAAGCATGACCTGAAGGCGTTCGATATAAGCACCTGCGATTGGGAGGAACGTGCTAAAGACAGATCCAGCTGGAGGCAGGTTTTGTGTTTTGGTCTGCAGGCAGGGGAAGACAAGAAACGTCAAGATACAGACTCCAACCGTGTGCAGCAATAGCGAGGGAAATAACTGACTGCCCCCTCTCTAGCGTGGTCCATTGTCTCTCGAGACTGAGAGGACGGCTGCCGATCAATTCACATTAATAGTTTGAGGTGTAGTTATTGTGGCAAATAGTTGCTTTTTCAATACTTACATTGATATCAATTTCAAAATGAGTTTGAAGTGTACATTTATAACAATACATTAGGTTACCGTTTTACTTTAACAGTTCTTCCGCAAGGAATCTAAGATGAGTCATTTATATTGCGATATGCATGACCCAGGGGAACGAATTGGCGTTTGGTCTGGATAGATCGTACTTTTACCGTTGGATTGCATATGACTCAGAGTGCACAAATATCAGACAAGGAAGGAAAAGTAAATTTGACAATTTCGACAGAGATGTCATAAAACCGAAGATATTGAAACTGTTAGCGAAAAATCAACTTGTTACTCTCCAGTAACTAAATTTAACATTAGAGCTTGTGTGCGACAGGTCAAATGACAAGTGGCCGAACAGAACAGGACATTTAAAGTGTGATGTTGAAGTGCTGACACCTGAGTACCTTTCAAAAAATAGACATTCAGTTCTGGAAGAAGTGTGTTGAACATGTGCTCCGGGAAGAAAAACAGTACTGGAAACGAGATGTATTACAATTTCTCCAGCCAGTAACAATTGTCAAACGCTTTTAATCGACATATTCGGATGATTAATATCATCTTTTGTGGACATACTGATTAGCAGACTTGGATGAATTAGAGTATGTTTGTCCAAACAATTACGTGTACATACAATAACAACAAATGCATTGCAATATTCAAATGCGTTGCACAACATACAATTAACTGCGCAGTTGAAACAACCTTGGGGTCTAAGAGTGACCCAAGGGCTGTACTAACCGTTACATGTTGGTGCCATTTTTACGATTGCACATAAAGGGCAAAACAAACAATCAATTGATCTAGCAAGACATTAAGGAGATACGCATATGAACAAAATGCTCAGAAATTCATTTGCGTACTGTAAAATCTTAAATTTAATGTCATTTCTCTGCAATGGTCCTAAAAGATAAAAAGAATTTGCCGATGTGCAAATTTCTTAACATCTATGGACAACATAATATCAATGTTTTAGCGTCATTGATATTCTAAGCCTGCATGCTAAAAATCATTTGGATCTGAAATGCTGTTTAGTAGAAAATTGTTTCGGACTTTGTTCGTGAATTAAAAGACGGACTGTACTATCATTTGTTAGGGACACTTGTGCCTTCCTACTGCTAAGCGGCTCACTTGCCATGGGCCAGTCACGTGACAGATAAATACAAATTGCGGGCAACACTGTTAGTGCTTGCATGAAATAGTATGTTGTGATGAAGTTTCTTGTGAAAGAAGGCCTGAAAGCTGCAGAAATTTACAGAAGACTGCAATCACAATACAGTGATGACACACGTAGCCGCAGTAAGACATTTGAATGGTGAAAACGTTTAAGAGAAGACCGTATATTTATGAGTGATGATCCCCGCCGTGGTGGCTTTCAATCCATCAGTCATTCCTGTGAATATCGAGATTGTGATACGCCTAATCCAGGAAAATAATAAAATGGACGTATAACATTTCGCTAAAAATATCACAAGAAGCAAGTCTTTCTTTGGGTACGGAGAACACTATTAACATTTTCATTTTCGGAAGATTAGTGCACGTTGGGGGACCAAGACAGCTTTCTGCTTTTGACCGGCAGAGAAGAGAGTTCAAGCCTGTACTGAATTGAAGGAACGTTTTAACATGGACGAATCAGTATACCCCTTAATTGAAACGAGCATCCAAGCAGTAGAAGCAAGCGCAATCACCACTACCCACAAAATGTAAAACAATTGCGTCTGCAGGTAAAGTGATTGTGAGTGTTTTCTGGGACATACTTGGCATCATTCATGTTGATTTTTGACCCTGTGGGGCCACAAGTAATCAGTGAACAGTACATATGCATTTTGAGTGATTTGTATAACCGTCTGAGAAAAAGCGGTCTAGTTTGATCACACAGGGCGTCTTGCTCCAGTAAGGTAACGCTCGACCTCATAGGACTCACCGCACTATGTGCCATCTGTAGCAACTTTGCTGGGAAGAATTGCCACATTCACCTTAAGGCCCAGACCTCGCTCCAAGCGATTTCAACTTATTTAGATCCCTAAAAGAATTCATGAAAGGTAAGAATTGCAGCACTGGTGATAAAGGGAAACAGGCTGTCCTAGATTGATTCAAACACACTGACAAATCTATCTACGCTGAAACTTTTCTAGCTTTACTTAAAGGCTGGGATATGTGAATTAACGTTGCACTAGACTATTTAGAAAAATTAATGACATTTATGACATAAATGACTGTAATGTTACAGAAAGATCTCAGAATACCCTGGACAGAGAAAAGAACAAATGTAGACATTCGGCAAGAGTTGAGCATAGAGGAGAACTGGTTTATCAATTCCATTTTGGCTAGAAAATGCAAATACTTTGGTCACATCAAGAGACACAACGGTCTTGAGAGGACGGTGATGGAAGAAATGGTGCCAGGCAAAAGAGGAAGGGGTAGACCAAGAAGACGATGGCACCAAGATATCCAGGAGTGCCTGAGTATGACAGTGGCGGAAGCTGGAGTTTTGGCAAGGGAACGAGTTTCTTTCAGACAGACTGTAATGGGAGCGACGTTCTACAAAGGACATGCTACATGATGAAATGACATTTTGACTGCTTGAAAAAAAAATGTTTCCTTACCAAATAAAAGTCTCGCTTTGACCTAACCGCCACCCGTATATGTGTGTGAATGTCTGTAAAACATGTGCATAATATATACGTGTGTAATAATAGATATAAACCACCTTCATAATTTATGTTTTTTAAACGTGTATTCAAATGTGTCTATAAAAAGTAGGTATATCAAGTTTAATTATTGGACACTAATTCTACAGCTTAATGCAATGGGCTAGGAATTGGAAACAAGCGGTCTGCATTTTAAAATGTTGACTGGCCTCCTAGGTTGATAGAAAATTAACAAACACTCCAGCCACATTTCTTATACACAGGGTTTGACAAAAGGTCCGTGGCAAGTAAAACAAATCGTTCTTAATCGTTAATTTCGTTTTTAATCGTTACTCCATAACGACTCTTGCACGATGATTAATGATATTACGGTTCGAATAGATTGTATAATCATGTAAGCTAGATTATCATGTTGAATTTAAATGGATCTCCACTGCCACAATTTAAACCTACTAAAGCCATCGATAAATGGTACTACTGTGCTAAAACAACCAAAAATGTTCAAGGACACAAACGCCCTGTCTCTGACAGTAGTGCATTTTTTCTTAAATAAAAAAAAGACTAATACTGTGTTGGTGCGCATTGTTGGTGAATTAATGTCTAGTTCAAATTTGTTAACATCAATTACATGAGTAGTCCGAAACATCAATTACATGAGTAGTCCGAAACATAAATTTCATAAAAGTACTCCGAAATATAAATTTCATGACTGTAGTCCGAAACATCAATATCATTACTGTAGTCCGAAACAACAATTTCATGACTGTAGTCCGAAACATCAATTTCATGACTAGTCCGAAACATCAATTTCATGACTGTAGTCCGAAACATCAATTTCATGACTGTAGTCCGAAACATCAATTTCATGAATGTAGTCCGAAACATACATGTCATGACTGTAGTCCGAAACATAAATTTCATGACTATAGTCTGAAACATAAATTTCATGACTGTAGTCCGAAACATACATGTCATGACTGTAGTCTGAAACATAAATTTCATGACTATAGTCTGAAACATAAATTCCATGACTGTAGTCCGAAACATCAATTTCATGACTGTAGTCCGAAACATAAATTCCATAACTGTAGTCTGAAAAAAAAATGTCATGACTGTAGTCCAAAACAACAATTCCATGACTGTAGTCCGAAATATAAATTGCATAACAGTAGTCCGAAACATAAATTTCATGACTAGTCCGAAACATCAATTTCACGACTGTAGTCCGAAACATCAATTTCACGACTGTAGTCTGAAACATCAATTTCATGACTGTAATCTGAAACATAAATTTAACGACTGTATTTCGAAACATAAGTGTCATGACTGTAGTCCGAAACATCAATTTCATGACTGTAGTCCGAAACATCAATTTCATGATTGTAGTCCGGAACATTAATTTCATGACTGTAGTCCGAAACATCAATTTCATGACTGTAGTCCGAAACATAAATGTCATGAATGTAGTCAAAAACGTAAATGTCTTGACTGTAGTCCGAAACATAAATTGCATGCATGACTGTAGTCTGACCATTCTGACTGGTGAGCCACCCTAAAATGTGTCAGGCCCTGCTAACAGACATACTTAAAAAGTAACACACACGTACTCAAACATAATTTACAAAGAATAATGTGTAGTTGAACAGTTGAGGCAAAATGGAAACGATTTTGCGACATCTCTGATCGCACACATTCAACACGTTTTCAGGACAAGTTCAGATATGCCAAGACAGATCAACTCGACGTCTATGGTAATGAGAAACTGAGGTGATGACAATTTGTAATCTTCTATCTGAGATCAAAAGAGGAACGTAGCTTTTGTCTTCGCTATCAGTATGGGTTAGGAGAAGGCATTGTGAGTGAGGAGGTGGATGGCAGGTCTATCTTAATCGGGAAGTCGTTGAAAGTTGATAATCAGTTGTTACATGTTAGTTGTATGGCAACGTCAAGCAACAACAAACAGTGGATGGAGAATTGCCATGAAAAATGGACCGGATTATTTCTTTATTCTACATCCCAATAACCCCGTGTGTTTAATTTGTAATGGAAAAGTTTCAATTCTTAAATAATACACCCTGAAACGCCATTTCCAATCTAAACAGGAAAGTTACAGTTAAAGAAATCTTTAGAAGGTCAGCAAATTGTGTTCTTCAGCTCAAATAAATGTTCAGAGAATGATGTTCGTACAAGTTATCTCATTAATGAAAACGTTGAGAACAGTTCAAAAGAAGAAGAAATTATCAAATAATGTTGTAATAAAGCTGTTAAAGTGTATTGCTCTGACAAAGCAAGCTGTTTAACAAATAGGTTTATCACGCAGAACAGCTGGAAGACACATAGATGACATTGCGGAAGACGTAAAATGAAGCTTGAAAGAAGGTGCTTTAAATGGTGTGGTATTCTCTATACTTTTAGATGAGTCAACGGATAGGCCACGCACAACGCAGTTAGTTATCTGTATTAGGTATATTGACAAATTCTTCGACAATACGGAAGGCATCTTAGCAGCGCTACATCCACGAAATGGCACCGTTGGACTTCGCTTTATAATTGCTAAATCAAGTTTGGACAAGCCATGCGGAGTGACAACCGGTGGAGCATCAGGTACGATCAGCTAAAATTCTCGTCTGATTGGAAATTCTAAATCCCACGTGTCAGACTTGAATTTAACTAATTGTGATGTTCCATTCATACACTGTGTGGTTCACCAAGAAAATGTGTATGCCAATGTCGTTAACATTATGGCCCTTGTCGTATTGTGTATGAGCTTCATAAAACCATGAGAACTCAATCATCGTTCAGTTTCAATAATTCTTTAATGACGACAATTCCTAGAATGCTAATTTGCTTCACTACTGTGATGCAAGCTGGTTAAGTTTAAGGGAAATACTGAAGCGGTACACAAACTTGTCAATAAGCAACCCTAGCCAGCACATGACGGGGCGACATCAATGGCGAAGTGGTCAGTAGTCCTCTGCCAAGAAAACTTCGACTACCCCAGAAATGGGAATAAAGTGGTACAACAGAAAAGAGCAACTATGGTGAACCATTGTTTCCAAAATAAAGTGGACTAAATTCCAAACAATAAGTCGATTAACATCTGGAAAACACACTAGCCATCAAACTACAACCTGATTTGGACAAGATTGTTCAGCAAGTTCAAGCACAACAATTTATTGAAAAAGGTAAGCAATACAGTTATAATTTATTGTGTATATGTCTCTCTCCCTCGACTCTCTCTCTTTCCCTCGTTCTCTCTCTCTCTCTCTCTCTCTCTCTCTCTTACTCGATTATCCTCCACATCTTCAACTCTTCCTCAATAATATTTTTATGCATGTAAGCTAAGTGATTTGCATCCTTATTTTTTGTTATTTCTATTCTTTAGTATATGAATGGTTGTCCGTCCCTGCACCGTGTTCCTTAACCTTGTTGCAATGGAGGACAACTAGAAATAATAGTCAGGTCTCAGGGACGCGGCATGCGACCAAAATGATCGACAGGTCACAGTGCGCTAGGGTATAAGTGTGTTGTTCATACAATAATCGAACAATAATTGTCTGCTCCATTTTGATACTTTCTTTTAATTTATACGAAATTATACGAAATGTGTTAAAAGTTTCCGACTTTAATTTTGTCCGTGGAAACAAATAAAGCATGTGTGTTGTTCTTTAGCAGGGATGTATAGGGGACCGTCATGCACATGCGTGATTTTTCTCCCGCCAGCAGATTGCGTCAGTCGCTGGATTCAGCCTGTCAGTGTTGAGTGTAGTCATCAACCGTCGGGTTGCACTATGAAATAATGGAATGAACTGAGCAGTAGTGGCATCAAATTGTGTCAAAAGCTAGGCGATACCCAAGTGGAAACCATTCAGAAGATTCAACAAGCTTTCTGTGACGATGCCATTAGCATCACACACGTTAAGGAGTGGCACAATCGCTTTACCTGGGGGAGGAACCTACCTCCTACAAGGCACGTCAGTAGGGTTGCAGATTGCTGAAAGTCGTCCTAATTTCGGAGGTTAGCTGTGAATATGAAATGAGCAGCGTCGACAAAAACATATCGGCAGGCATGAAGGCTGTAAGGAGGCAGCCTCTCCACCATGCAAAGACACAACAGGATAATCACCTGGTTCTCTTAACAAATGATTACATATCAAAACATAGAGAACTAGGAGGTTCTCTGTTCAGAAGACCAGAGATAGAAAGCGACCACTACCTAGTTAAAATAAAGAGAGAAATCGAAAAGAGCTATTCAGCCAGGTAACGCTCATCAATTAAAAAACATAATAACACACAAGGCGAAAATAAAATTAAGGCTTACAAACTAAGAGAACCATATGGTAAGAGAAGATACCAAGGGTTCATAACAGAAGCAGTAGAAAGGATAGAGGAATCTGAAGAAGATATGGAAATTGTCTGGGTAAAATTCAAAGACATCCTCAAAGAGGCTGCAGTAGAGGCATGCGATCAAAACCAAAATTGGTGGTAGAGAAATAGTGCACCATGGTGGACAGGACAAGCGTAATGAATAATACGAGAAAAGAAAAAGGCATAGAAGCAATATCTAGAGGCTAGGAATATGTAAATTAAAATAATATGTAAATTTAAGAACAAAAGCAAAGAAGACTGTGCTCAAGGCAAACAAATATCCTGGGAGATTATTGGAAAGAAACTGGAAAATAGTAATAGAGAAAACCATAAGCTATTCTACAGGACCCTAAAGAACATGGGGAAGAAAAATGAATTGTCGTCTGAAATTTGTTAAAGGAAAACAAGGTGCGCTGTTGACTGCCCCAGAATAGGTAATGAACAGATGGAAAGAATACTATTCATGAAGATTCCCAAGACAGCTTGGTGCCACAAGAAAATACCAAGAGACTGGGAGGTTGCCATAACAATACCAATATTTAAAAAGTGTGACAATTGACAATGTGAAAATCACAGAGGTATTTCCCTTCTCAGTGTCCCCATGAAAGTCTACTCTAGGATTCTAGAACGGCGATGTAAGAGTTCTAGCAGAGCCAAATATGGACGACACTCAATGTGGGTTTCGCGCAAACAGAAGTACTCAAGACTTTATCTTTACACTCAGACAGCTGAGCGAAAAGGCTCTTGAGTATGATAAGGAAATGCATCTCTGCTTTTTTGATTTGGAGAAAGCATTCTATAAAGTACCTTGCGACAAACTCTGGGAGTGCCTGACAATAAAAAACATCACAGGACCCCTGATCTCTGCCATACAGAGTTTCTATGAAACAAGCAGAAACTAGACAATTCGTAACAATCTCGAAGCTCAACCCCTGCAGACACGAGTGGAGCAGTCCCAACTACAGTGGTTTGGTCATGTATGTAGAATGGAAGCAGATCGGATACAAAGACGGTCATATGAGGCAAAATGTCAAGGACGCAGACCCGCAGGACGTCCTAAAGTACGTTGTGAAGACAACATACGACAGTCTCTAAGTGACCAAGGGCTGGATTGGTAATTGGACAGGAGGAAGACGGCGGATAGAACAGTGTGGCGTTCTCTTTGGCAGTCCTCTACACCTCACGGTAGAAGAGGATCGACTAAGTAAGTGTAATCGCTTTAAAGATGGCCGCATATCGGTGGAGAGCAGATGCAGTTCTAGCATGCCGAAAGGATGAAGTTATTGGTCAAGTACGGACCTTGGTCTTACAGAGCCGACCGTCGTGTCACAATCAAAGATCTTTCGGATGAGGTGGGGATAAGCATTGGTTCGGTATAATCCATTTTGAGCAAGGATTTAACTATGGAGCCGCAAAGCGCAGTGGTTATCGAGCTGGCTTCGCATCTGAGTGGTCCTGAGTTCATTCCCCAGCTGAAGATGAAATGTTTTTTCACACCGCAACGACTCCCGGGTCGACTTAGCCTTAAATGGGTACCGGTTCAGTCAGGGGAGTAAAAGCGGTGAGGGAGAGGCGATGGCTACCGCCCTCATATAGCCGATTCTTTAAAATGTGAGATCGCTAACCTCTCACACCCCTGTGGCAGTAATGCTATGGGCTACTTTTTTTTAATTGGCTATGTGGAGAGTATTCCCGAAATTCGTATCAAAGCTGTTAACGATTGAGCAGACGTATGGAAATCTCACATGGCATGCTGAACCGAGCAAACGTCGTCTCCGACTTGATGAACACGTCTTAACTGATGATGAGTCGTAGGTCTATTAGTCGGACCCGAAAACCAAGCTGCAGTCGTTACAGTGAAGATAATAATCCTCCCTGATGTTGACATAAAGCGAGGCAGGTGAGCAGCAATGACAAAGTCATGTTGACCGTTTTCATTGACTCCCATCGGGTTTTCCCTCACGAGTACGCACCACAAGGTGAAAACCAAAGAGTACTACCTAGAGATCATCCGTCGCTTTCGTGATTCTGTTCGACGCAAACTACCGAACCTGTGGGCAACAGGACCTTAGCAGCCCCGTCATGACAATGCGCCCACCCATTCTTCACATCTGATTGAGACTATCTTGGTCAAACACAACCTTCCTCTGGTTCGCCAGACTCCCTATTCTCCCAACAAGGATCCTTGCGATTTTTTTTTGTTCCCCAAGCTGAAAATTCCGCTGAAAGGGACCAGAATTGAGTCACCAGAAGACATTATGCAGAATGCGACGTCGCAGATCTAATCCATTCATTAAGAAGCCTCCCTGAAATGCTTCCAACAATAGCAGGACCGTTGAAAGAAGTGTGTTCCAGGGGTAGTCCTTTGAATGGGAATAGGGCTTCAAACCTCCAGGTGAATAATTGTATTGTTTTAGCCCAAAGGTCGGATACGTTTTTAACACACCTCATATATCGTATATATTCCCACAAAAAAGCCTTCAGATAAAAACAGACATTGCTAACGTCAAAGGATGTGAGGATTTAGCTGATTAAAAGAATTATCAAAACTCATTCATGGCTAACTTCACTTTATGGGGGGGAGGGGGGGGGGCTGAAACATGGACTCTGGTAAAGAGGATGAAAAATCTTGGAAGTGTGTGAAATGTGGTGCTATCGTAGAATGCAAAAAGTGAAAAGAACAAAAAGAAGATCAAATGATGATGTTCTCAGTGAAGTAAGCCCACAAAGATGGATATTGAAAATAAAACAAACGAAGATTGAATTGGCTGGGACACAATATGAGACATGAAAGTTTTCAACAAAAGATACCAGAGTGCAAGATTCTCGGGAAAATATGAAAGGGACAACCAAGACTCACTTTTAGATTTCAGGCATGCAGCGATATTAAAGTTAGAACATATGCTGAAATGAAGAGAGATAAGGGGATCGACTAAAATGGAGAGACATTCTCAGACAACCTTACAACTAGTCTTAGGACTGATCAAACAGATGATGATGATATATTTAACGTGTTGTTTTCTATGTTGAATAGTAATGATAATGCAAATCACAGATTAAAATTGCATGGAAATAAAATGTATCTTATTAATTTTACATTAAAATACACTGCCTGCAAAGTTTCAACCCACAACTTCGATCTATGTCTGTATTTCATTTTATTCAATCACAATTTTAAAATATGTGCGGCAATGTCTTCCTAAACATCAACATGGAAATGTGAGAATGAATGTCTAGAGAAGCAATCAAACCTTCTTAGTCTCGTCATTTGCAAGGGATAGTTACCAGAGCATTTGGTTTTTTTCAATCCACGATGGCCAATCGCTCATTGCCTGTTGACGGCCAATGATTGCAATGCAAAGAGCTGCAGGATATGCATGGCTAGAGAAATCTTGGAGCTGCAGGATATGCATGGCTAGAGAAATCTTCACATAATATGTTTTTGAAGGACACTTTGAAAATTGCAGTTACTTTTGAGTCTTGTGTGTATTAACTATAAATGAAAAAGCATTCGACAGTATTGAAATAACTGCAGTGATAAAATAGAATTATTAGTTAGTTTGTTTTTTTTCCACTTGTGCCGTTAAGCGACGTGGGGAGCTTAAGTCGTCTATCCTGCGCCAAGTGCGTTGCTTCGATCAATGTGATCCCTTGTCGCTGCACAATCACTCTAATGGCATCTATCCACCTACCTCGTGGCCGCCCCCTGCCCTGTAGCCAGATCTACCAGCGTTGTAAGTCATCAGTGGAAGTTGATGAGGGTGCATTCTCATGAGATGACCGAAACCAACTTATTCTCTGCCTGGAAATGTATTCAACACAAGACGTAGTGCCGACCATACTTCGAATGTCGTCGTTCCGGATTCTGACTCTTCTGGTAACACCGATGACTTTCCTCAAGCAGTTCATTTCACAAGTCAAAATTCTGCGCACTGGACAGAGGCCATGTTTGGCACTGGTAGCACAGAGTCGGCACAAATATACTTTTTATCAGGTGTTTCTTTGTTGTCAAACTAATACTCGGGTGTCTAAGCAGTGAAAACAGCTGATAAGTCACTGCAGATGCTTTCTGACACCTAGTCTCAATTTGCCTGTCGATCCTACCGTATGCCGAAAAAATACTGCCCAAATACTTGAACTCATGGACCTGTTGAAGAGCAATATCATTTAGACTTATCTTGAGTGGCCCAGGAGTTCTACTGATCATCATAGTTTCTGTTTTGTTCTCGCTAATTCGCATATTGTATTTTGCACAGGTAGTCGCAAGCACGTTCATGTGGTTTTGCAGTTTTATTTCATCGTCGTACAGCACGCATTGATCATCTGCAAAGAGTTATTCGTGTATTGAGTTATGTTATGCTTCAGATGTCTCAATTGGACCAGTCTCTGATGCGATTTTGTCCATATAGATGTTAAACAACAGAGGAGAAAGCACACACCCTTGTCTCACGACGGTAGTGATTTCAAAAGCATCTGTGACACCATCAGTCGTTCTGACGACGTTTGTACTCGAAGGATACAGTGCTCTGACAATATCAAGAAGCTAGCTTTGTGCACCATAATCTTCAAGTATCTTTCAAAGTGTAATCAAACGCTTTTTCCTGATCAATGAAAGCAACACATAGGTTTTCGTTGTATTCTATTGATCTTTCGCTTACTTGCCGTAAGGTGAACAAGGCGTCAGTGCAGCTCATAGAATTATTGAAGAAAAGAATTATCAGTTGATAGAAGAGATAAATGAGGGCTGCACAACCGATACTACAATGTGTTACCGATTGATCTACTAAAAATAAACTGACGTTCGGCAGGGCAAACAATAACATTTTCGCGATCTACTCAAATAAACTGACGTTCGGCAGGGCAAACAATAACATTTTCGCGATCTACTCAAATAAACTGACGTTCGGCAGGGCAAACAATAACATTTTCGCGATCTACTCAAATAAACTGACGTTCGGCAGGGCAAACAATAACATTTTCGCGATCTACTTAAATAAACTGACGTTCGGCAGGGCAAACAATAACATTTTCGCGATCTACTCAAATAAACTGACGTTCGGCAGGGCAAACAATAACATTTTCGCGATCTACTCAAATAAACTGACGTTCGCAGGGCAAACAATAACATTTTCGCTGATTATTCCCATTGATGAGACACGCTTGGGTTTAGTTATAGGAATGATGAATAAAGAGCGCTTGCTCAGGAAGTCGCAACGAACTATAAAGAGTACATGCTAGGTTCATATTTGACATACGATATAATAACAATATATGGCATTACCGAGGATTTGAACGCATGTCATCGGAGTTAAAGACCTACATCCAAACAGCTCGGTCAGCCACCTACAATTTCACCATACATTTTCACAGAGGCCCTTCAGGAAATCTTTGAAAAACTGAATTCGGAAGATGAAGGCATCAACAAAAACTAATGTTTGCTGATAACATAGCTATCTTTGCTCATATCGTTAGAGAAGCTGGGCAAAGTATAAATACGCTCAACCAGGCATGGGTAGAGATTGGCCTAAAAACAGCATGGCTATTCCAGCCATTGTTTGTGCTTGCAACGCATTACATCTGCAAAAAAAGGCATAGGCAGATAAGCTTCGAGTTGCTCCAAGGTCAATGAAAGAACAGTGAGATTCTTTTTACAGGACATAATTCACAACAGAGAAATAAGACGTTCAACTTCCTTCAACGACAATGTAGATACCGCGTTATTAATAAAGTGCAGATGTGCCTCTGATGTTGTGTACATGCTTGACAAGAGATGGACACGAGACGTTCTTATGGCTCTACAAGTTTAAGTGTCTACCAGGACGTTCACCACCGAGATGGACAGATTGTCTTAGTAAAACTCTCGGTCCACATGGTACTCTAAGACAAGAGACCTAAATGAGTTTAAACATTTGGCTACTTAGACACTTATTCCTGATTCTAAACAAAGATTACATACTATTAACAGAAACACTTTTGAAATGTTATATACCAAAGACGGAGCGCGTTTCATGCAGAATGGGTGATCAACGGAAAACGATTAAGGTATTATAGAGACTGCCGTCAATAATAAAGTGTTAGAGACGCGTTCATAAAATTTCTTTGCCTTTAAAAGGTTCCCGCCCGTTCAACTCTTTGCTGATTTGCTCAGTTAACCGCTCTTATCTTTGTTGTTTTACTCAGGTAACCGACCTTACTATTGTTATCTTGCTCAGGTAACCGCATTTCTCGTTGCTGTCTTGCTCAGTTAACCGCTTTTAGCTTTGCTGTCTTGATCAGATAACCGCTCTTACCTTAGCTGTCTTGCTTGGGTAGCCGTGTAATCGTTTTCTTTGCTGCTTCCTCGTGAAACTATTATCTTCTTTGTTTGCTGTCTTACTCATATAACCGTTTTCTTCTTTGCTGTCTTTCTTATGTAATCGTTTTCTTCTTTGCTGTCTTTCTCATGTAACCGTTTTCTTCTTTGCTGTCGTTCTCGTGTAACTGTTTTCTAATTTACTGTCTTCCTCGGGTAACCGTTTTCTTCTTGTCTGTCATACTCATGTAACCGTTTTCTTCTTTGCTGTCTTTCTCATGTAACTTTTTTCTAATTTGCAGTCTTCCTCGTGTAACCGTTTTCTTCTTTGCTGTTTTACTCATGTAACCGTTTTCTTCTTTGCTGTCTTTCTCATGTAACTTTTTTCTAATTTGCAGTCTTCCTCGTGTAACCGTTTTCTTCTTTGCTGTCATACTCATGTAACCGTTTTTCTCGTTGTTGTCTTATTAATTTAACCATTTTCCTTGTTGTTGCTTTAATCACGTAACAGTTCTCCTCATGTTTTACTCGGCGGATGGTCAAGCCCTAAGGATACCGGTCTCCTAACCAAGTCGATATTGGTTCAAAATCTCGGTAAGACATCGGTTTATATTATTTGGAAACACAAATATATTTTTACCGAGCCTGTACATTGCACAAGAACTTAAGGGACAAGTGGCGTTTATTTTGATACCTAAAATGAACATATGGAACCGGGTCCCAAGCAATCGGAACATGCACGTGATGCTAGTTATGTCATGTATCTGTGTACTGTAGTACAAGTTGTATCTGTGTACTGTAATACAAGTTGTATCTGTTTACTGTAGTACAAGTTGTATCTGTGTACTGTAATACAAGTTGTATCTGTTTACTGTAATATAAGTTGTATCTGTTTACTGTAATACAAGTTGTATCTGTGTACTGTAATACAAGTTGTATCTGTGTACTGTAATACAAATTGTATCTGTGTACTGTAATACAAGGTGTATCTGTTTACTACAGTACAAGTTGTATCTGTGTAATGTAATACAAGAGGTACTGTTTCTAGACTGCTCTAAACTCCATAGGCTGTTGACCTGCATGAATGACGAGTACGCAGTGCAATAAATTTGATCGTAATTGACATTTATTAATCGGCTCTTACATCCCATTTCAGTCTAGCAGTGGGCCTATTCTCATATCCCTCACGCAGAGCTGTCGCAAAAACTATTTAGGTAGACCCCGACACAATAAGATTAAGCAAACTTAAGTCTCTAACGCCACCCCACCCCCGCCTCCCCTTTCTCCAATACACACCACAAATTAACTCTGAAATACTGCTACCAATTAACCGTATTCTCTGCGCTGCAAAAGAAGGAAGTTCCACGACCTCACGTTAAAAATATTGTTTTGTAAACATTGAGTATCCTAATTGTGTATCAATTAAACTTTTTTACTACCTCCTGATGTAACCGCAATTTATTTTCCTTCCTGCGTCAGAAAGCTCCCAGACTCAAACAGGTGGTGGATCATTTAAAGTCTAACTGTTTCAAACTGGCACAGTAGAAACTTGACACAACCATTTGTTCGAGTTGTAAACGACATGATGTCTTGTGGATTCAAATTACAGTGTTAGTTCTATCAACAATACGTATGAGGAGAAATGCCTGAAAGAGATTGATAGTGTGGAGAAACTGCAACGACCGAGAAATGAAACTCGCGATGATAATAGTGATGTGGATTGGCGCACAGAATAGGAAAATACTGAGTAATTCTAAGGGAGTAAATGATAATAAAAATATATCGTTAGTAATGACGATGTGGAAGTAAGAAAAAGGATATATATACGAGGTTTGTTCATTTGAAACCGGACCAAACTGCAACAAGTGAACGAGTACGATAACGTCACGTCTGGTGTGAACAGGACATACCAACCGTCAAATTTGCAAAATTCCATTATCCTCCCACCCATAGTGTCCTCGGCAGACCATTATAAACATGGCTGGTGGGATACGGAATCCGTCCAGAGTTGATCAGCGAGCGGTGATTCGGTTTCTAACAGCTGAAGGATGGCGACCAAAATTACTGGACAACAATGTTTAAAGAAGGATGCGATGTAAACACCGTTGCCCAGTTCTTCACTGTTTTGATTGTAATTAACCATTCGTGGATGATGTGGTCAGCATCACACCGGCCGCCATTACTTCCTAGATTTTTCTGGTACCCAATTTCTGCGAACGGTTTGTGATCAAAAAACAAATCCCGCACCAACTGGGGTTGAACCCTGATCGCCTGACTGGGAAGTCAGTGTACTACCACTGTGCTGCGCTGCCCCCACCAAAATAATTGACATAAGTCATATTAACAGTGAATGATTATCATATCGAACATTGAGTGGGCGAGCGATTTGGACACCTGGCTTGTGGCCAATGCGGCATGGGTTCAAACACAACCAGGGCATTGATGTTTTTTTCTATTAGAGGTCAAATTACAAAATTAGCTTGCTCAATGAATGGACATCGTCTGCATGTCCTAGCCCTAAACATTCACTTCCGTTGACCCTAACAATGAGAACAAACGAAGTAATGATCATGTTGGATAACAGACATATATGCTACTTATATCAGAAATTCAAAAATGAAACTAAACATCGCAAGGGTTATATTACCATAACAGTACACACACAAAGTTCAGTTGTTATCAATATTAACAAACATATTTATAGTAAACAGATTGGTAACGTTAGTAATATTCACACAATATTTCTTTCTTTTCGCTTTGTGCTCTGCTTGTGCCTTTTATCGTCAGGTTGTGAAGAGGATTCGTGACTGGGCTCTAGTATGTGTTTCATACACAGGGAGCTTTACTGCTTCTGTTATTTATGTTATCAATCTCTTGCGTGGTCGACCCTTGGATTTGTATCCATTGTATCTGTATTGTAGTGCTTCTTGATGGATATTATCTGGTGTTTGACGTGTCACGTGGCCGAACTATTTGGTTTACTGCCTCTTGCTAGCATTGGTGTTGTACCTTCTTGAAAGTTAATATCTTAGTTTATCATTATATGCACGTTGTTACTTAAAGGGGCTCATTGGTCTCGAGGTAAGGTGTCGCGGTTCGAATCACGGTGGAGACAGTGATTTTTTCACGTAGAATTTGTGGTAAAAATTGCCATGATCTGTGGATAGTCAGATCGGACTCTCGTGTTCAATGTCGAGCACGTTAAATATACCTTGGCAGTTAGAAATCGATAAGAGTATGCTTAAAAGGCCGCTATCGGGACACAAATTTAAGTTAAAAATCTACCCAAATTATGTGTACCTTTCCCCAGGTCTAATAAGCCGCATGAAGTTGTAAAATCCCTACTACGAATAGCTGAAGCATTCGACTACCTGGCAACAGACATTATAATGCCTGATAGAATACCAGGATCCCAAGTATTCCACGTTACTCCAAGCATTCCGCGCAGGCATGCCATTTTTGTTGTTACGATGTTTCTGTTATCTTTGTTTGGTAATGTCCTATTCTGTCACTGATAGCACAATGTGGGTAAGAATATTGTGTTGTATAGCCTTCTTTTTGTATCCATTGTCACGTGATTACATAGTAATATCGTGGACACTTTCCCAATGATCTGATTTGCTTTATTAAATCTGTTTTGGATTTAAGCAATAATTTAATGAAATAGGACCCAAGGTATTCATTAAAAAAACACTTAGTCGTCATGTACTGCACCATTAGTCACAGCTATCTTTACGTCGTCATGTACTAAAGCGGCAGCTTAAGCTATCTGTACGTAGTCATACATTGAACCATTAGCCCTCAGTTATATATATATTCGTCGTCATAGTGTGTTTTCTCTACGTGTTTTATCAATCAATCAATAATTCTCAAACTGGATAGGGTCGTGGGGGTGCCATGATGGAATCGTAAACACACAAAGTCCTCCGTCGTTCTATATCCTCAGTCCTGCGATCAAGTGTGGAAAGATCATGTATTGACAATTCCTTGATGTTATTAACACAGAACTTTCCTTGTTCTTCTCGTTTCCTTCCACGGGGTAGAAATTCAGGATGAATGATGCCTAGTGTGGCTCAGAAAACATTCGACATCACTTTAACTGCAAACGCAATTGTTCAAAATATTTTTGGCTGTGTTGATTGCGCATGCTTTTACTGCTTTGATGCTCTTTTCTATTCAGGAGTATAATCATGTGCCCAGGTTTCTTCACATGTAATGAAGCGATCCAACAAGGCATGCCCTTACAACCTCATTTCTTCCTTTCAGGCTTGAACTCTTATCTGCCTGTCAAAAGCGGAAAGCTGTCTTGGCGCCTAACGTGCATTAAGCTTCCGAAAATGTAAACGTTCATGAATAATAGTGTTCACCGTATCCAGAGAAAGACTTGCCTCTTGTACAATATCGCGACAGGTTATTGGTAGATTTTCCATGATAAGACGTTTCACATTTTGGATATTTTCAGGAAGGAGTGGTAGGTTGAGAGCCACAGCGGCCGGGATCATCATGGATGTACGACCATTTCTAAAGCGGGTTTACCATTCAAATGGCTTACTGCAACAGAGTGTATCATCCCCGTATTGTGGTTGCAGTCTTTTGCCAATATCTGCAGATTTCACGTCTTCTTTCACAAGAAACTTCATCACAACACGCTGTGCTATGCAAGCAATACCAGTGTTGTCTTCCATTTTTATTTATCTGTCACGTGACTGACCCATGGCAAGTTGGTCACCTAGCTGTAATAGGATACAAGTGCCCCTAACTAATGATAGTAGTTTCAAAACGCTGTAAATCATTCAGGAAGAACTAGAACAAAATGTCCCAGTTTGATTTGAACGCCCATCGTAGGAGTTGCATTATTTTCTCCCTTTAATTGGACACGTCATTACCCGATAGTCCACTTTACATAGAGGCTTCTTTTTTATGGATTGCTGAAATGTATTTACTTTTAAGTGAAATGTCCGTATTTGTTTGAGTTTTATATATGGAATAAAGGAGCACACTGCCCGGAGATGTGTTGAGGGTTTTCTTGTAAGAAGTCTCAGTTTTTCTGTAAGGTTATTTGACTAGTTTACTTCCATATGGCCTTGCCTTCCTTGAAGTCAGGTACCAATATACAGATGGGTAAACACAAGCATGGGGCTTCAATGAAATGAACGTTGATGCCTGTGTAGTGAGAAGCAGGAACTCTAGCCACTCATACTAATAAACATAAAACATACATTGCACGCTTGATCAAACTCAGTCACGAAAAGTAGTGAAGGCAACGCCAGCAGGTCGCTAAATATATCAGTCCAATATTAGACATTGCCCACGGGGATGATGTGTTAGAGACTTCATCGCACTAATCCACTGCTTGTGTGAAGTGGGGTGGGCAAATTTAACTTAATTCACCCCAAAACAGAGTTCCTTTGGTTACCACCGTACGCATTTGACAAATGACTGTAACGGGACATTCCATTTCGGGCTAGGAGGGGAGGACAGGTCGATTTAATTTTATTTTAAATAAATAAGTGAAGACTTAAATAGAGATAGAAGTGTAGAAAAGATACCAATGCTAACTCTAACCCTAGCCCTAACCCTAATCCTAATCTTAATCCAAATCCTAAATCATAACCCTAACTCTAACCCTAATCGTAGAGCTAACGCTAACCAAAATCCTAACCTTAATCCTAACCTTAGTCCTAACCCTAACTCTTACCTAATCGAAACCCTAACCCAAGAAATGCATTGCTAAGACAGCAGGAAAAAAAGCCGAAATTATCGTCTATTCTCGCAGTTTGACACCCCCAATATTAAAAAGAATACGATTATGCGCAATCACTACATCAAACCCGTTGCTAAAAATAGATAGCTGTTTTACTTGGGGTGAATTGAGACGCAAGTAGCGTTGGGTTTCCAGTTCCATTACTTGCTGTATTTCCTTCTCTAACTGCATTCAGGAACCGTTCACAAGTTAAAAACCCCTGTTCGGGTGACCCGACTGGAAGCATACCAATATGCGATAGTTGAACCCTGTACACTTACCTTGAAAAGTGAGTGCTTTACCTTTACATTAATCGGACTCTCCCAGCAGGTCGGTAGAAAGAGGTTAATCAACTGTGATAATTGGTCATCATCAACTCTCCTTTCTGGCAGTCCGACTTACTTAAAAAAGAAACGCGTGAGTACATCTAATTCAACGGTATTAACATACGCGTCCGATCCACACATAGAATGCGCAAGACCTTGAGAAGTGACAAAGCTTTTGTCCCAAGACAATACATTGTGCTGTATAATGTTTCTCTTATTTTCATATCCTTTCCTTTATCTGTTTCAGTGTATCTATAATGTGGGCTTTTGTGTTTTCTAATCAATGTCCTCCTAATTGGGAGGAAGGGGAGGAGGGGGGCGTTAGGTAAAGAGTACACGAGAGTGTGTTTGTTCTGAAATAACCTTTCAAGATTTGACCAACTAAGGCACAAACTTTTCAATCCCAGACCGCAGTGTTTTGGGTTATATAATGACGTATTGGCCAGTGTATGGATGTGTGTGTGTTCATATTTGTAGAGTGAACGTATTGACCAGTAGATGAGTGTGTGTTACTGTTTGTTATGTGTTCCACTAAGGCAGTTTTCGTAGCACAGTAGTTTCGCCAACCCTTTCTGTACGTGGAGAAGTTTTGGTACCGAGACAATTCTCCCATAAACACAGAGAATGACACACATAACACCCATATACGAAAGGACTCTGCAAACCTACCCTTCTAACCACCACAACCCCCCCCCCCCCCCCTTCCCTCTTTCCCTAACACAATCTGGTAATTCTGAACTACGGCATTAGATGAAAATGTACAGATTCGAAATTATCAAACTAAAAGTACCAGAAAGTCTTGCTTACATCCACCCCCTTCCTCTGACTCTCAATCTTATTTTATCTCAAAACTCAAAATCATAGTTTTCAATTAGGTGTGTGTGTCTGAATGCCAGGTAGCCATATGTTGAGTAAACTCATTTCGCTCTTTAGCCTTGGTGTACCATGTTGGGCCCAGGGCCTCCAATTTGCCATCTCTCCACCTCAGCCTCGGTCGCTAGCGAGGGCGGCTAAAGTTGTATGGCCACCACGACGTCACTCTACGTGTCCATCTGTTATCCAGCATGCGCACTATATGGCCGGCCCATCTGTTATCCGGCATGTGCACCACATGGCCGGCTCATCTGTATGTTCGTAACAGCACGACATCTATGATGTCAGAGAAGGAAGTTCCACGTCTGGTCTCAGCGTTTCGGATTTAGTCTCGCATAGAGATCTTCAATGTTCTTCGCTCCATCGCTTGTTAGGCTACGCGTAGTCTATCTGCATCAGGGTTCACCTCTCGCAGCCATATACATGTACTATGACTGGTACAACCACACTTGTTGAAGGTTTGAGACCTATCGTTGACATTTCGCATCTGTTGCATTGTGGGTTTAATAGTTGAAGCTGAGACAGCCTGCTGTTATCATTCGTGGGATCTCTCGATTTATTAGATGGGAGTTTGTGATCTATTGGTACAAAAAGGGACATACCAATTTACGCTTTCGAAGGGACAATCTCCAAGCTCATATCTTCTTTTGGGCAGAAAACAGTTTTATTTCTATTTGTTTGTAGTCTAACAGCAAGGCTTGCTTTGCTGAGTTCATTCAGGCATTTCTACGATTCTTTGACGTCGTGGCTGAGGATGACTATGTCATCAGCGAACCTCAGATGAGTAAGAAATTCCCCGTCTATGTTTATGCCGCTATGGGCATAAACATATTTTATCTAATATGTTATTATTTCCTGTACTCCTTATCTTGCGTTTAACTTCCCATCTCTCATTCGTAGTTCTATTTCATTTTCAACATCTTTTTCACTCTTCTTTGAATTCGTCTCACTCGCGTACCTTCTCCGTCTCATTCCATCTTTCGCTTTCCCTCTCTCTCTCTCACTCTCACTCTCTCTCTCTCTCTCTCACTCTCTCTATCTCTCTCTCTATATATATATATATCAATAAATCTATCTGTGTAAAAATAAATATGTATATATATATATGATAATAATAATGTTCGCTTAGGTATCTAAGGCCGTTGCGTCAAACGACAATTAACATGTTCAGCGAATTTTCTGCTGTTGCCAAACAACCGAAAATGTGACGCTGAGCAGCACATGGGCTGCAGTGGTCAGCGACCCATAGCTGACTGCTAGCGTCAGTGCAAGCAAATCAGAGCTGCCAAGACCCTTCTACACCTCAACGCGGTGATCCTGGATAACAGGCTGCAGCAGGGCAGACTGGCTAAGGAGAAGGGATCGAAGAGGGAATTCTAACCCGGTACTCAAAAAATGATTGCTGAAGTCGGATATGTTGGACCGAAAGGTGCAAATATCGCAGTCAAGTCGTAAACTACGACACAACACATTCCGTTCTCTGGACTACATTCTGCTACTTAAGCCCTTTCAGGGTTTAGTAGCGGGAGATTGAGAACGAACGAAGCCAAGCCAAGGCAAGCCAAGCCAGCCAACATGTTGAGCTGCTGAGGCTTGTATAAAAACCTCGTTCAATGCCGAAGGAGAGACTGCTACCTGCCAGAGCATGTAGAACGGGTGCGCCCCTTCCACTCCCTCCCCCCTCACGCCTCCAGCTGGCCGCCTGGAGACTGTTGTTACATATAATTGACTTGAACATTATCTGGTGAGCCGGAACTTCCTGGTCCTGTCAAACCAAATGACCAAATATAGACAGGCATCAAGTCCTGTTTAATTAAGTAGAGCGCATGTTTCTGAACCGTACAGAAGGATACAAATCACACTCCGCTATATATATATATATATATATATATATATGGGTGTGTGTGTCTGTGTGTGTGTGTGTGTGTGTGTGTGTGCGTACGTGTGTACGCGTACATATATACACGCATGCACACGTACTCATCATACATTCATACATACATACATATACACATACACACACATATATTCATACATACATATACATACACATACACATACACACATACAACATACATACATACATACATACATACATACATACATACATACATACATACATACGTACATACATACATACGTTCATACGTACATACGTACGGACGGACGGCCATACGGACATACGGACATTCAGACATACAGACATACATAAATTCTCGTGAAATCGGAATTTATTATTTTTCGGAATTATATAAAGCACCCCTCCCCCACACTCCTACCTCCCACACATCGTGGTACCCGAGTTCATCACTGGCTCGCTGCAACCTTCTAGACATGACTTACCAGGCTACCAAAAAGAATTGTGCATGGGATTGGCAACCTGATCATGTATCCACCAGCTAATGTAAATTCTCGGATATGGAATCCCGTATAAATAGGTCATTAGACCATCTATAGACGTTGAACTTTTCTGCACCTTGCTAGTAAATGGGATTCATCCATACTATAAATTCTCCCCAGACAGAACCCCACAACGGTAATGATCGCAGAATGATATACGCTGGTGATTGCCTGTCCGTGTGTTTAAATATGAAATTGCCATTCACTTGTTTCTGCGTGTGCTTACATACCGATTATAAGCCGTATCCTCAGAAACTATATGGCATTAATGGATAGGGAATTAATACACCTTGTTGAAACGTATATAATCAATTATACTTCGTGTCTCGTTATTATCTATGAACGATGAAGTGTCATTTCAAATGGTGTAATACGTCAATCTTCAGACAATTCGCAGTGAACGATATTAACCAGACGGACGTTGGCCCATTCTAACAATGGAACTGCTAGTAGTGCAGGAATGGGGGGGGGGGGGGGGTACGTGTGAAAGCCTAGCGGAAACCTCGCTTTAGTTTTTCCACTCGATGTGTCAATTAATTGTATGGTTAAATGTAGTCACATAGTGATGAGTGGCTGAATGGTTATCATTCTTGCCTCTTTGTTTCGGGAGGCGGGGATTCTTGGGGCGTACAATTTGTTATTTTTTAAACCCATCTTCTATTCATTCCTCGTCAATATCGCCGGAGGATCCTACCAATCGTTAATCCTATTCGTCTCTTAACATCTATTCAATATACTAAACTCCATAAGCTTATGAATGGGAAACTACAGGTCATTATTAACTGGGCGAGAGAGCAGAATGAATTGTAACTGATAAACAGAAAATTATTTATACAACCCGATAAGTGACATCTTCTAAGGTATGCAATAAAAAGCTGGAGGGAAGAGCTTATAATTAACGGAATAGCAAGATTCATTAATCAACACCATGTGTCGTGCATGGTCTGTGTTAGTTCCCGAGTTGGATGGAGATGAGATGATATTAGATTCACACTTTGCACTGGACAGAATCATGGAAGGAGAAGAGAACAAATGTGGACGTATTTAAACAGCTTGGGTGAAAAGAGAATTAATGACCGAAATCAGAGTTCGACAGTTACGCTATTTTGTTCAAATAATAAGACACACATCCTTGTTGAAAACCATAGTGAAGGGTAGGGCGGAAGGCAATCGTTGAAGGGACAGACAACGTTTTAAGTGGCGGATAAAATCACGAGATAGACTAGAGAAAGCTTCTCAGATTGCACCATTACGACAAGAGATAGAGCACACTGGAGAACCATTGCAGCCGACCTACGATGCGGAGATGGCACTTGTGTGACAGATTTAGTCTGGGAAAACAAATCTCGTCTCCCCACGGACTTCCCACCGGGACCTGAACACTCGGTCGGTGAGTACCGTTCAGGATGGCGGAGTAATAGCGACGCCATCTTGCCTGTAGTCTCGGGCTGAGAAAATAGTCTAGGAGTATAAAAAGTCTGGCGGGCCAGGAGCAAAGGAGCTCTGGGGTCTTCTCTACGATACCCGATTGGGGGAACGCAGAGCGGAGACTGTACGAACTGAGAAGACGTGAAGACGAACGCCACCCCATTTGCAGCAGAGGCTTGTCTTCTCTACGATACCCGATTGGGGGAACACAGAGGGGAGACCGCACGAATTGAGAAGACTTGTAAACGTTGTCCCCGGAACTCTCCATCACGTGGTCAGTCGGCCCCAGTTCAACACAGGCAAGTTCATACCTGCGGCTGATTTGGGTTTTCTAGACCAAAGGACGATCCACCTGAGTTGATGTCACGACGCGAGGTACCAACCGGAGCTGTTTCGGCCACAACTCGGACACAAGACGTCACGACCGGCCAAGCACGAGAAGGGTGACTATTGTCAGTGGCTCAGGGTTAGGAGTATAGATTAGTTAGGTTAGACTATCCCTGTATTGAAGGTAGTGTGTCAGGAAGAGAAGAGTGATCGTTTAGTGTGAAATGAATGATTTGTTTACCGGAGTTTTTCCTGTGTTAGATTATTCAGGATATATTTTGTGTAGATTAGAGCAAGGCCCTGTCCTCTCTGCTACACTTGAACTGAACTGAACTGTGTTCATGCAAAATCAGAAAACATTCACCTTTGACATCTTTAATTCAGCCAGCAAACCAGTAACCTAGGATTAAACAACCATTGCGAATCTTCTTTTGCCTTCTGTAGGCATTCCTGTGTCTCCTTTAGGTCTTCTTTAGGTCTTTTCAAGTCGTCGTTACGTCTTCTTAGTACTATAGGCCTTTGTAGGTCTTCTTCAGCATTTTAGGTCCTGTTTTGTCTTCTCAGACCTACTTTCCGCATTCTTAGGCCTTCTTTAGGTCCTCTCTAGGCCTTTTATTTACCTTCTTAGGCCTTCTTATGACAGCAACCAGTAAAGATGAGTGGCTAAAAGTCTTTACAAAAATGGGCCCTGAGATGAACACCGGATGATGGTTTCAGCAAACCAAAAATGATTATTAATCAGATAGTCCAAACTGCCGTGACGGATGAAGTGTCAGAAAATTCAATTTACTATTCTTCATATTTTTGTAAGGTGGTGTCCAGTTCCTTCACTTGCTCTTTCCTTCCTTAACTAGCTAGCTGCCAATTTACAGCGTGTTGGATTAGAGCCAAGATGGCCAAACGGTCGCTCGTGAGATACTGATTTAATAGTTCGCAACGATATTTTCGTTATCCCGTGAGAAATATTTTCTTCATGAAAATGTACCTAACGTTATTGAACTCGGAGTTTGAATTGGCAAAACTTCATACACTAATCGAATTTATAGTTCAATGTAAATTTGAGAATTGTGGCTATGCTTTGTAATTCAGACAAATCTGACTGGTGGCCTGTCCACACAGCTGCAATGGATACATAATAAAAATAATGTACGCTTAGGCGTCTGAGACCCGTTGCTTCGGTCGGCCACATCCATGATCAACTGCTGTGGCGTGGTTCCAGTCCTCGCCCAGGGTGGATGAGGAGGTTGCTACTTGCTGGAGCCCTACTGTTCGAGGATGGCCTCTTCTGCGTCTCCAGCCGGTCTGGGGAGACTTTTGGCGCTGAGGAACGACTTCTGTAATATCTTTTGCGATGGGGTTACCTGGTCCAGCCGTACAACATGACCGAACAAAGAAACTCGTTACCGTTCAAGTGTTTCTGAGGTTTTTCATCTTCTTCGTTCGTTCTCAATCTCTCACTACCAAACATTGAAAGGGCTTAAGTAGCAGAATGGTCACATCAAGAGACACAACGGTCTTGAGAGGACGGTTATGGAAGGTATGGTGCCAGGCAAAAGAGGAAGGGGTAGACCAAGAAGACGATGGCACCAAGATATCCAGGAGTGCCTGAGTATGACAGTGGCGGAAGCTGGTGTTTTGGCAAGGGAACGAGTTTCTTTCAGACAGACTGTGATGGGAGCTACGTTCTACAAAGGACATGCTACATGATGGAGTCCGGAGAACGGAATGCGTTGTGTCGTAGTTTACAGCTTGGCTGCGATATTTGCACCTTTCGGTCCAACACATCCGACTTCAGCAAGCATTTTTTGAGTACCGGGTTAGCATTCCCTCTTCGATCCCTTCTCCTTAGCCAGTCACCGGGTTAGCATTCCCTCTTCGATCCCTTCTCCTTAGCCAGTCTGCCCTGATGCAGTCTGTTATCCAGGGTCACCGCGTGGAGGTGTAGAAGGGTCCTGGTAGCTATTGTTCGCTGACCCTGACGCTAGCAGTCAGCTATGGGTCTCTGACCACTGCAGCTCTTGCGCTGCTCAGCATCTTGATCCCGTTTCTGAGGTTTGGTGGAGGCCTATTTTAGCAGAGACCTCCACGCTGCTAATGTAGTCATACCATCAGATGTCCAGAATACGCCACTGGCGGCACATGTGAAAGGCTTTCAGTCTCGACATGCCATGTTTCAACAATTTCCAGCTTTTGGAGCCGTAAAGCAGGATTAGAACCACACAGGACTGGTAGATGCAGATCTGTGTCCAAAGCGTGATCTTTCCATTACTCCACACACATCAGAGGTCGTGAATAGCGGACACATATCGGGACTGCTACGTCCATCGGATATCATGCTACCTAGATATATGAATTCCTTGGTGCCCTCCGCAGTGTTACCTAGAGTTTCAATTCCCTGCGGTGCTGTGTCGGAAATGAGGTTCTAAACTTTGGTCTTGGACCAGGACATAGACAGGCCTAAAGAAGGCGTTTCACTGTCTAACATTTCCAGAAAGTGCAGCAGCGCAGATCCGTTTGTGCCGGACAGGACAATGTTGTCCGCGTAAATGAGATCAGTGAAGATTGACTGATCAATAGCTATTCCCTCCTCATGCGTGCTGGGGCGCAATGGATACCTGGATTATTATTTCAATGGACTATATTGTAAGTCCAAAGGTCAGGTCGTGGCCACCCTGAAATAGAGTAAGGTAAGATGATAATGATGATGTCAAATACCATCTCCGTATCGAAGGTGGATATAATGGGTCTCCAACATTATATAATCTCTTACCTTGAAAGTACACTCCGACAGATTGTTGTCAGTCCATCTCTTGATGTGCCCTCCCCCATATGGTGTCCTCCCCATGTGTTCCTCTTGTCCATCCTGCCGCCCAGTTTTCCCTACAGTATTGCTTGCAGCATTGTGTGGAGTTTCTTTATACGTCCAAATGTATTTTGTTTGCACAGTTTTGATTTTTTATTAACTCTTTTCCTATTCCCATTCTCTTCAAAATCCGCCGATATCCAGATGCTGGACAGCGCATGAGCTGCAGTGGTCAGCTACCCATAGCTGACTGCTAGAGTCAGGGACAGCGAACCAGAGCTGCCAAGACCCTTCTACACCTCTACGCGGTGATCCTGGATAACAGGCTGCAGCAGGGCAGACTGGCTTAGGAGAAGGGATCGAAGATAGAATGCTAACCTGGTACTCAAAAAATACTTGCTGAAGTCGGATGTGTTGGACCAAAAGGTGCAAATATCGCAGTCAAACTGTAAACTACAATACAACACATTCCGTTCTCTGGACTACATGCAGCTACTTAAGCCCTTTCAGGGTTTGGTAGAGGGAGATTGAGAACGAACGAAGCCAAGCCAAGCCCCAATCCGTCGATGTGTTATCTTTGTCTTTTGAGATACGTATTGTCCTTATATAAGGAAATGAATCCATCCATTTAGAGAACTGCTCTACCCCCGTTACGTAAACTGAGACGTCGTACAGCAAAGATGACAGTAAAGCAAAAGAGTGCTGTCACACACATTGCTCATAGCTTCTATAAATGACATAACAGAACATTCTCAAGAAGTGTGCACATCTCTGCTTTAGCATATTAATTGTCTTCGTTGATCTCCAAAGAATACTACACAGCATCAAGCGTTTATTAGTTTGTGCTAACATCACTGGCGTAATGAACTAAGGAATGTTCAGTGGATATAGCAAAATAATTATTATTTTGACACGTACTCATTGCTGAGGTAAACCTGGAGGATATCTAGTGTTGAGAAATAAAGACGTCTTACCCATGCATTCTGTCATGAAGGCTGTTCACTTCCGATTAAAAAAACATTTGCCCAAAGAGGTTTTCAACGCGTGTTCTCATAGACAAAATTTCGACGTTCGAATATAAATGAGTAAAAAATCATATGCCTCAATAGTCTCCCTCTCAAACAATCACTGACTAAATGAAAATAAGGACAAACTTATCTACTCAATCTCTTCCATCTCAAACAATCCAACGAAACCATCAACACACGAAACACCAAAATGAAGCCCATGGTGGAGAGCCTAAGCAAGGCAATAATGCAAGCCGCCACTGAAACCATCCCAAGAGGAGCTAGGAAAAACTATAAGCCCTACTGGAATGATGAGTTACAGAAAGTGGAAGATGCAGTAACAAATGCTAGGAACATGGCAGAACGAGAAAAATCCATGGAGGCAAACATCGCCCTCAAAGCCGCCGCGGCGAAGTACAAACACACTCTCAAGCAAACAGCAAGAGAAAGTTGGAAAAATAAAACGGAAAGTCTGAACCTGGACAAAGAAGGGAACAAGCTATGGAAGCTAGTCAGAGCCATGAATGACGAAACCCCGTCAAATAAACAAATTACTATCAAGCAGGGCGAGAACTTGATCACAGGTAAGAAAGCCGCAAACGCCTTTGTCGATCACTATGCCAGAGCAAACCACATCGAGGTCCCTGCAGATAAGCATACAGACATTAGCGAAGAGCTAAAGGGACACGAAAACATAAATACGGCTCCTGAAGAGCACATGATGGCCAAACTAACAATGCGCGAAATGGAAGAGGCTATGAGAACACTAAAGAAAAGGAAATCTCCCGGAAAAGACGGGATAACAAACGAAATGCTGATGGGGCTGGGCCAAACAGCGAAGAAGAAACTACTATCAGTCCTGAACCAAAGCTGGAAAAGGGGTATTGTACCCCAGGCATGGAAAGATGCAATACTGGTACCAGTACCAAAAACAGGCAAGGACAAAACAGATCCAAATGGATACAGGCCCATAAGCCTACTGAGCTGTGTCGGCAAGCTGATGGAACGGATGATAAACACCAGACTGATGTGGCATCTGGAAGAAAAACGAATACTAATTCCACAGCAAGCCGGCTTTAGACAGCACAGATCCACTGAGGACCAGGTCATCCTCATAGCCCAGGAGATAGAAGATGCCTACCAGGCACAGAAACACACAGTAGCTGTTTGGGTGGATCTGGAAAAGGCATTTGACAAAGTCTGGACGGATGGACTTAGAGTCAAGCTAAGAAGAAGTGATGTCTGTGGGAAGATGTACAAGTGGATCAACCACTACCTCAAACAAAGAACGGCCAGAGTCCAAGTACAAGGGCAGATGAGCAAAAAGGTGACACTCGAGCAGGGAGTACCCCAAGGGGGAGTACTGTCACCCACACTCTTCCTGGTATATATAAACGATATTACAGAGAATATACCAAGAAGAGTCCATAGCTCAATGTTTGCAGACGATCTGGCTATGTGGACCTCTGAAAAGAATCTCACCATAGCAAGAAATCGGATGCAAACGGCCCTAACATCGCTGGAAGAGTGGGCGAACTCATGGCTGGTCAAAATAAACGAGGAGAAAACCACGTGCACAATATTCTCGCTCTCATTAAAACCCCAAAGTACCAAACTAAGCCTAAATGGCAAAATCCTGCAGCCAAACGACAACCCAACCTATCTGGGAGTCACATTTGATCGGCGCATGACATGGAAAAGTCAGATTGAGAGAAACCGAATGAAAGCCAGAGAAAGAATGGCGATCATGAGGAAACTTGCTGGCACAAGCTGGGGAGCAGACGAAGGCATACTAAAGAAACTGTACACTGGAAGAGTGAGACCAGTTCTCGAGTATGGCATCGCGGCTTGGACAACAGCAGCGAAGGCGAACTTCGATAAAGTTAACAAACTTCAAAACCAAGCTATGAGAATCATAACTGGTGGCATGAAGTCAACGCCAATTGTAGAACTTGAAAAGATTACAAAACTGCAATCCATGACCGACAGAAGAGACTGCAGAGCCCAGCTGCAGTCAGAGAAACTCCGAAGACTGACGGACCATCCAATGTACCAGAGGCTAAACAATTTGGGAACTGGGAAACTAAAGCGGAGAAACTTTGCAGAAATAGCCAAAGCAAAGATGCACGAAGATCCCATAAACGCACTAACAACACCAAAACCCATCACTACTGTACGAAAACCTACTTGGAGGCAGGATATATTTCCAGAGGTGGTAGAAAATATACCAGGTATTGCAAACAAAAACTGCCAGACCGAAAAAGAAAGGAGAGATACTACCCTAAGCTTCATAACGAAAAGCTACCCAAGCATGGACTGGACCCATGCATACACCGACGGCTCTGTAACAAACACTACACAGAACGGAGGGGCAGGAGCATTCCTGAACCTACCAAATGGCAGAAAAATAACACTGTCATTCGCTACTGGTAAGTACACGAGCAATTTCAGAGCAGAGGCAGAGGCACTGAGGGCGGCAGTGGAAGAAATGGTAACACACAGTGAAAATGAGAGCCATATAGTCCTGCTGACAGATGCTCTCGAAGTAGTCACAGCGCTAAAAAGCCAGAAAAACACTGAGCTTAATGACTTAAGAGCAGCACTCTGCAAACTGTGCCAACAGTCCGCACCAAAAAGGGTAGTGGTACAGTGGGTCCCGTCACACTGCAACATCCAAGGCAACGAGGAGGCAGACAGACTGGCAAAAGAAGGTGCAAGGCTACCACAAATAGATACCAGTATGACGTACGAAGAGTCAAAACGGCTTATCAAAGCCAGGTACATGTCCAAATGGGAAACCGAACATACTGGTTACACCAAAAACGATGCCTATTACCAGTTGAACCGAAGAGAGCAGGTCGTTGTCTTCAGACTTCGCACTGGCCACAACAGACTGAGGTACCACCTCTTCAACAAATTGAAGATAGGGTGTACCGACGAATGCCCGTGCGGTACTGGTAAAATGACCACTGAACATCTGCTGCAGAACTGCCCGACATACGAGGATCAGAGAGAGCAGATGTGGCCATTGCCAGTGGAACTGCAAGACAAGCTCTATGGTAGTGGCGAGAGTCTCAGGATGACCGCCGCTTTTTTCGAGAAAATAATGGTTACTGTCTGACTGTGTACGCAGAAGAAGAAGAAGAAGAAACACCAGACTGATGTGGCATCTGGAAGAAAAACGAATACTAATTCCACAGCAAGCCGGCTTTAGACAGCACAGATCCACTGAGGACCAGGTCATCCTCATAGCCCAGGAGATAGAAGATACCTACCAGGCACAGAAACACACAGTAGCTGTTTGGGTGGATCTGGAAAAGGCATTTGACAAAGTCTGGACGGATGGACTTAGAGTCAAGCTAAGAAGAAGTGATGTCTGTGGGAAGATGTACAAGTGGATCAACCACTACCTCAAACAAAGAACGGCCAGAGTCCAAGTACAAGGGCAGATGAGCAAAAAGGTGACACTCGAGCAGGGAGTACCCCAAGGGGGAGTATTGTCACCCACACTCTTCCTGGTATATATAAACGATATTACAGAGAATATACCAAGAAGAGTCCATAGCTCAATGTTTGCAGACGATCTGGCTATGTGGACCTCTGAAAAGAATCTCACCATAGCAAGAAATCGGATGCAGACGGCCCTAACATCGCTGGAAGAGTGGGCGAACTCATGGCTGGTCAAAATAAACGAGGAGAAAACCACGTGCACAATATTCTCGCTCTCATTAAAACCCCAAAGTACCAAATTAAGTCTGAATGGCAAAATCCTGCAGCCAAACGACAACCCAACCTATCTGGGAGTCACATTTGATCGGCGCATGACATGGAAAAGTCAGATTGAGAGAAACCGAATGAAAGCCAGAGAAAGAATGGCGATCATGAGGAAACTTGCTGGCACAAGCTGGGGAGCAGACGAAGGCATACTAAAGAAACTGTACACTGGAAGAGTGAGACCAGTTCTCGAGTATGGTATTGCGGCATGGACAACCGCAGCGAAGGCGAACTTCGATAAAGTTAACAAACTTCAAAACCAAGCCATGAGAATTATAACAGGTGGCATGAAGTCAACGCCAATTGTAGAACTTGAAAAGATTACAAAACTGCAATCCATGACCGATAGAAGAGACTGCAGAGCCCAGCTGCAGTCAGAGAAACTCAGAAGACTGACGGACCATCCAATGTACCAGAGACTAAACAATTTGGGAAATGGGAAACTAAAGCGGAGAAACTTTGCAGAAATAGCCAAAGCAAAGATGCACGAAGATCCCATAAACGCACTAACAACACCAAAACCCATCACTACTGTACGAATACCTACTTGGAGGCAGGATATATTTCCAGAGGTGGTAGAAAATATACCAGGTATTGCAAACAAAAACTGCCAGAGTGAAAAAGAAAGGAGAGACACTACCCTAAGCTTCATAACGAAAAGCTACCCAAGCATGGACTGGACCCATGCATACACCGACGGTTCTGTAACAAACACTACACAGAACGGAGGGGCAGGAGCATTCCTGAACCTACCAAATGGCAGAAAAATAACACTGTCATTCGCTACTGGTAAGTACACAAGCAATTTCAGAGCAGAGGCAGAGGCACTGAGGGCGGCAGTGGAAGAAATGGTAACACACAGTGAAAATGAGAGCCATATAGTCCTGCTGACAGATGCTCTCGAAGTAGTCACAGCGCTAAAAAGCCAGAAAAACACTGAGCTTAATGACTTAAGAGCAGCACTCTGCAAACTGTGCCAGCAGTCCGCACCAAAAAGGGTAGTGGTACAGTGGGTTCCGTCACACTGCAACATCCAAGGCAACGAGGAGGCAGACAGACTGGCAAAAGAAGGTGCAAGGCTACCACAAACAAATACCAGTATGACGTACGAAGAGTCAAAACGGCTTATCAAAGCCAGATACATGACCAAATGGGAAACCGAACATACTGGTTACACCAAAAACGATGCCTATTACCAGTTGAACCGAAGAGAGCAGGTCGTTGTCTTCAGACTTCGCACTGGCCACAACAGACTGAGGTACCACCTATTCAACAAATTGAAGATAGGGTGTACCGACGAATGCCCGTGCGGTACTGGTAAAATGACCACTGAACATCTGCTGCAGAACTGCCCGACATACGAGGATCAGAGAGAGCAGATGTGGCCATTGCCAGTGAAACTGCAAGACAAACTCTATGGTAGTGGCGAGAGTCTCAGGATGACCGCCGCTTTTTTCGAGAAAATAATGGTTACTGTCTGACTGTGTACGCAGAAGAAGAAGAAGAAACAATCCAACAATCACTGACTAAATGCAAATAAGGACAAACTCATCTAAATCTCTTCCATCTCAAACAATCCAACAATCACTGACTAAATGCAAATAAGGACAAACTTATCTACTCAATCTCTTCCATCTCAAACAATCCAACAACCACTGACTAAATCTGACACTTTGTACAATCAAGTAGCTACCACTTCCTCCGCAAAGACAGTATAATTCCTGCAGCTGCTAGATTTAATAACAGCAGGCAGCTCAGACAAGATCACCCACCCTCTTCCCCCCTCCCTCATCTTCCCCCTAAACCTGAAATCTAACACAATAAAATGTCTACTACATCCTTCCCCGACATAATCTGCCATTTCACTGCCTTTTACTAGAGACCTACCCTTTCTCAACAACCCTGTTTCATCTAAGAAGCAAACTTGATCCACAAATTACCTGACAGTCTTCATGTTTCAAAGTCTAGCACGAAACATCGCGGTTAATGTCTCCCTGCTGTGTTCTGATCATCATGACGATGTTGTTCTTTCCCAACAATACACTTCTGCGGAATTGTTACATTATCATACAACTAGAGCTGTACGCAATTGTTATCAAATCTCATGTGTGATCTTTAGTAACGTGTAACTGACAGACTGTTCAGACCAGTTGCGACATCTGTTTTTTGTAATAAAATATGGAGAATTCCAAATGGGGTCAGAAAAGGGAACACGAGATGCATTTAAAAGTCATTTATATCTTTTTTAACGTAATGGTGTTATCGTTCAGCGACAACGACATTAAATGGACATTGATGCGACAACGGCATTAAATGGACATTGACGCGAAAACGGCATTAAATGGACATTGACGAGACAACGGCATTAAATGGACATTGACGAGACAGCGTGACTATCTCGACTTTGCCGATGATTTGTTTCATCATACTCACAGCCAGATGCATACATGATATATTACTAGACAAGCTCTGTTCGGGAATCCACAGGGCAAGAAAAGTAGAAGAAGATCGAGACACTCATAAAATGGTGAACTGGAGACAAATGTAAAGGCAGTAGGCATGAGGTGGACATAACTGGCTCAGATGGCTCATGATGGGAAGACTTGATGAGTATTTGTTGAGGACTTGCGCTCCATTGGGATCTGACTGGGTTTTTTATTGATTGATTGATTGATTGATTGATTTATGTTATAGTGCCTCGGGGATGTCGTATTGACCTTAAACCAGTCACAAGTTATGTGAATTTGTTTTCATGTCACTTTCTCCGATTACTTCGATGTTTCTTTGTGTTTAGTTATTTTACTGGCTCACAAACTTTCTTACAATGCCGTAAAGCTGATTTATTGGATTGACAAAATTTTTCATACTCATGCATAAAAGGTGTCCAGGTTAGGTGTTCCCTTCGGGTTTCGGAGGTCGTGGATTCGAATCACGGTGGGGGCCGGGATTGTTTTACATAGATCTTCTCATAAAAATGTCTCTGATGTCTGGGTAGTGAGATCGGACTCCGGTGTTTTCAGTGTCGATAACTTTAAAAAATCCCTGGCAGTTGGAAATCGAAAGCCAAAAGTGTTCAGTTCCTTACATGTATTCTGGAGTAAATAAGTGAAATGGGTCATGTGACCATAAGGAATAAATATGTTTGCAGTAGCATTCCAAAAATGCCATTAAAAGGGATTTAATAGTGTTGTGCATAGGGCTAGCAGACTGATCATGTAAATATAACTTCTCATCGCAGCGAAAAGGTGAATTTATTAATTTAATTATATCGATGTATGTAGCGATAGTCGATCATCGTATACGGCAGACGGGGATGAAGTGTTACATACTGCAGTGTACTAAGCCTCAACATTTGTATGAGTTGGAGTGGCTAGACCCTTTTCCTCGCTACTTTCCACTTCACTATCAGTAAGCTAGGTTTGGAGTTGCTAAGCCCCTCCCTCGCTACTTTCCACACTATCAGTAAGCTAGACCCCTTTCCTTGGTACTTTCCACTTCACTATCAGTAAGCTAGGCTTGGAGTGGCTAGACCCCTTTCCTCGCTACTTTCCACTTCACTATCAGTAAGCTAGGTTTGGAGTTGCTAGACCCCTCCCTCGCTACTTTCCACACTATCAGTAAGCGATTCTTGGAGTGGCTAGACCTCTCTCATCGCTACTTTTCACTTCACTATCAGTAAGATAGGTTTGGAGTTGCTAGACCCCTCCCTCGCTACTTTCCACACTATCAGTAAGCGATTCTTGGAGTGGCTAGACCTCTCTCATCGCTACTTTCCACTTCACTATCAGTAAGCTAGGCTTTGAGCGGCAAAACTGCTCCCTCGCTACTTTCCACACTATCATTAAGCTAGACCCCTTTCCTCGGTACTTTCCACTTCACTATCAGTAAGCTGGGCTTGGAGTGGCTAGACCCCTTTCCTCGCTACTTTCCACTTCACTATCAGTAAGCTAGGCTTTGAGCGGCAATACTCCTCCCTCGCTACTTTCCACACTATCAGTAAGCTAGGCTTAGAGTGGCTAGACCCCTCCCTCGCTACTTTCCACACTATCAGTAAGCTAGGCTTGGAGTGGCTAGACCCTTCCCTCGCTACTTTCTACACTATCAGTAAGCTAGGCTTGGAGTGGCTAGACCCCTCCCTCGCTACTTTCCACTTCACTATCAGAAAGTTGGGCATGGAGTGGCTAGACCCCTCCCTCGCTACTTTCCACTTCACTATCAGTAAGCTAGGCTAGGAGTGGCTAGACTCATCCCTGGCTACTTTCCACACTATCAGTAAGCTAGGTTTGGAGTAGCTAGACCCCTCCCTCGCTACTTTCTACTTCATTTTGAGTAAGCTAGGCTAGGAGTGGCTAGACTCCGCCCTCGCTACTTTCCACACTATCAGTAAGCTAGGCTTGGAGTGGCTGGACCCGGTTCCTCGTTACTTTCCACTTCACTATCAGTAAGTTATGCTTGGAGTGGCTAGACCCCTCCCTCGCTACTTTCCACTTCACTATCAGTAAGCTAGGCTTGGAGTGGCTAGACCCCTCCCTCGCTACTTTCCACTTCACTATCAGTAAGCTAGGCTAGGAGTGGCTAGACTCCTCCCTCGCTACTTCCCACACTATCAGTAAGCTAGGCTTGGAGTGGCTAGACCCCTCCCTCGCTACTTTCCACTTCACTATCAGTAAGCTAGGTTTGGAGTGGCTAGACCCCTCACTCGCTACTTTCCACTTCACTATCAGTAAGCTAGACCCCTCCCTCGCTACTTTCCACTTCACTATCAGTAAGCTAGATCCCTCCCTCGCTACTTTCCACTACTCTATCAGTAAGCTATACTTGGAGTGGCTAGACCCCTCCCTCGCTACTTTCCACTTCTCTATCAGTAAGCTAGGCAAGTTGTGGCTAGACCCTTCCCTCGCTACTTTCCACTTCCCTAACAGTTAACAAGGCTAGACCCCTCCCTCGCTACTTTCCACTTCACTATCAGTAAGCTAGACCCCTCCCTCGCTACTTTCCACTTCACTATCAGTAAGCTAGACCCCTCCCTCGCTACTTTCCACTTCACTATCAGTAAGCTAGGCACACGTGTGCAGCTGGGTAGAGTGGAACGGGTTTTAACGAAAATCGGATCATGTTTCTTTGTCATAATAAGCGAATCCATGACACTCTACTTCTGAAATGCCCAATTGAACATGTGAACAAGTCAGATCTATTATTTTTAGCACGTTTATTATGTTTGCTGGAGTCGTCGGAGGGGGTTCATATTACTAACATGTAAACACGTCAGATCTATTATGTTTACCACGTTTATTGTGTTTGCTGGAGTCGTCGAAGGGGGTTCATATTACTAACATGTGAACACGTCAGATCTATTATATTTACCACGTTTATTGTGTTTGCTGGAGTCGTCGGAGGGGGTTCATATTACTAACATGTGAACACGTCAGATCTATTATGTTTACCACGTTTATTCTGTTTGCTGGAGTCGTCGGAGGGGGGTTCATATTACTAACACGTGAACACGTCAGATCTATTATGTTTACCAAGTTTATTATGTTTGCTGGAGTCGTCGGAGGTGGTTCATATTACTAACATGTGAACACGTCAGATCTATTATGTTTACCACGTTTATTCTGTTTGCTGGAGTCGTCGGAGGTGGTTCATATTACTAATGAACAAAGGCTGCTTATCGCTACATTCGCCGCAAAGTGTAAAGGCTGTGTTTTTATTTGGTCTCCTATTAAAACGCATGTTCTACCTGGGTTTTGAACCTGGTCTCCTGGTCAAACAACACTATCCTAACCACTAGGCCACCAGTTAGCCTTTGTACATAAGTAAAGTAAACAAACTATTTCTTGTTAATGTAAATAGTATATTGTTACTCTATTTACCCTTCATGTATATCTATTTTACGTCCTAAAACGTATTGAAAAATTAAATTAGATAACTAAATATGAGTCAGTAGACGGTATTTGTCTAGCCCAATTGTACATTTCTATTGTCTGCCCTTTCTAGCCTGGACTCGTTCTATTACGCCGAAATGTCAGCCATTGTTGGAAATTGATTTGAATCGGCGACTCCCACTGAGCACATAAATTGATCAACTATTTATTTCAAATTTCTGTTTATAAAAAAACATCAGTTACTTGAAAGTAACAAATATTCTGTAGTAAACAGAAGTTAATATTATATTTCCATAAGTGGTAAATGAGTTGTTTTTTTTTTAATTTTAAAATCTGTTTACTAATTTTTTTTTGTTGACACATTCCATATTTTGCTCAGATGTAGCAGATTACATTCATTTAGACAAAATAAATAGTCATTCCTCGCCAGAATACATATTTTTTTTTTTTTAATGGCTTGTGACAGAAAAGGTAATAAATCTATGAAATATGCCTACAAGTTTGAATACTGAATAGTGCATAATTTTACAGTATCACACAATAAGTGTGATAAACAAAGTCTAGGTCAACGTGATCCAATAGTGGCAAATGGTTTGTTGACGTTAGTAAGGAAAACGTGTCACATTATTTCAGCACATGGTTTTTAAATACGGAAAATGAAGTAACATATTCCAATAATCTATTTTAAAATTTCAGATTGCGAGCTTATTTTGTTGTAATTTAAATGTTTGTAATGTAATTTTATTTTCGTTTTAAGTAGCTCTTACCTTAATTTCAGATCAGCTGATGAGGTTAAGATATAAATTGTCATTTTGTATTACGTGTTTACTGAAAATTGTAGATATTATAAGCAGACAAACTTTTTAACAGGGCGTGGTTAGCAAACATTACAGTAATAATTTAGTTATTTAATTATGTATTGAACATGTTTTTATTTGTCTTTTATCACATGGAATGCTACTGTAATTAATTTTAAAATCCATCTTATCATTAATTGCATTTTGTTGCCTCATCAAATAAGCATTTATGATAATATGGATCGAGCGTGGTTTATTTAATATGTAATGGCAGAATAGTTATTTACATTTGTATATAATGCTACTGACAGATTTAATAAGTTTGTTCTACCATGAGCAAGTACAGTGTACACATTAAACAGAAAAAATATTTTGTTTCTGAGTTGACATTCTTAACTTAAACTTAACTTAACATCTTTATACTGGTTTAGAAGACTCTGCAGAGTTGTATACAACCAGTTTCATTTACATTTCCTTGCTCTAAAAGCTATGCGCATCCAATCTTTTCTTAAATGCATTAATTGTCCCTGCCTCCACTACTTCATGTGAATATGCATTCCAAGCGTTCACCACTCCCTGACTAAACAAATATTTCTCAATATCTAATCTGGAACTTTATTTAATTATTGTGTAGATAAGCCCTCTTGTTCTTGTAGGTGGTTGTAATTTGAAAAAAATGTGTTATAGTCTAATGTATCTGTTCCGTTGATTATCTTCTTAAGCTGTAATGTCAACTCGAATTCTTCTCTTTTCTAGACACTGTTGGCCGATTTTTCTTAGTCTTTCCTCATAACTGTAATTCTGGATTCCCACTATCAGCTTTGTCGCTTTTCTTTGTATCCTTTCCAGCATGTTTATCTCTCCTCTACGATAAAGACAGATAAAAAATCTGGCAAAGATGGCGCCGTAACTGGCTGCGAGTCTACATTTCTCTACTGTTTTGGATCATTATGGATGCCGACAGACCCAGGATTTGCCTGGAATTCACACTAGTCGACGACTTACACTTGTGTTCACGGAAACGTGGTGTTGTTTTCCATCTGGACTTGTTATTTCGTTCTTTTTTTTTGTGATTTCTTCCATCCGTTTATCCTGGTTTGGACGCCGGCTGAATGACACTACGCTTATACCTGTGTCGTATTTCACGGGTTAGTTCTGCCGGATAACCTTCACGAATTTGGCGTGTGGGGATTTTAGATGCTACTATGATGAGCTGAATACAGCTGGGAAGAGATGCCAGACTCACGCATACGCTGAGTGTTGTCCATATGACCTCTTGTGGTTATCGAAAAGGCACGACAAACACCGTTATATGCCATCCCACCTTTCTACCCTGCAGGTTACCTGTTTACGGAAAGGCTTCGGTGGTAACCCTGAAGCAAAATCTGCACCCTATGCTATCTCCAGTCGTCTCGATGAATGTCTTGCCACTGGCAAAAGGTGGCTTAGGCTCTGTGAGTGAGGTTGACAAAAAGTGCAGTTTCTTTCTCACTTTAATCCAAATCACCGCGCAAGTCACTCATTTCAGCGGACACAGCAAGAGATACGACTGTCCACACGGCTGAACAAAGAGAGTGGTCTTCATCACTTATGATGGACAACTATGACGATAAAGACTCCACACCTGTACACAGTACTTCAATCTGGATCTAACTAATGCTTTATGCAGTTTGGCAATCACTTCCTTGCTACTATGTTCAGTATTTCTTTTTATAAAGTTTTAGAAGATTGACATTTTAGGGTGGCTTACCTGTCAGTCAAAAATGTTACCAGTCAGCATAGTCGGGCTACAGTCATTCAATTTTTGTTAACAAATTTTAACTAATTCACGTGTATTTTTACACACACAAAAATGCGTACAAAACCAGAATACACTGTATTACTAACACAGTATTTAGTCAATTTCTTCTTAAGAAAAAATACACTGTTGGCAGAGGCATGGTGTTTGTGTCCTTAAACATTCTTGGCAGTTTTAGCCCTGTTGTACCATTTATCGATGGCCTTAGTAAGTTTAAATTGGGACAGGGGAGGTTCGTTTAGATTTATCATCATAAGCTAGCTTATGTAAAATCTATTCAAACCATAATATCATTAATAATCGTGCGAGAGTCGTTATAAAGTAACGATTAAAAACGTAATTAACAGTTAAAAACATTATTTTTACTCGTCAAGCAAAAGTGTGTACTCTTCACAGAAGAGCAGACACGCGCTTTTGTCAAGCCCTGAACATCTAACTAACGTATCTGTGTGTGTGTGCGTGCGTGCGTGCGTGCGTGCGTGCGTGCGTGCGTGCGCGCGCGTGCGCGTGCGTGCGTGCGAAAAGTGCTAGATTTTGTTAGGACTCTAGTAGAACATGAATTTATTTAACAATGACGGTACTGCAAATGAGATCAGTGTGACAATTTATTAAAGTACTCTTTGCTAGTTGTGTACACAATAAAACATCAGCTGTAGTCCAACCTTCAAACCTAATGTAATTCGTTCAGTATCAATTTATTATATTTAGCCTTGTAGTGAAATGAAATTCTATTGCGTAGGATGAATTATATAAGATTGATAAAACAATACACAAATGCAAATAAAGTCAATTTTACCAATGAGCGATTGTTATAAATGTGAAAAGCATCTGTCATAGATAGATCATTATTGCAGTTGTATCTGATTGTGAACACACAATAGTTTCTTGTATAAAAAATAGAAGTCTAGAGATACGCGTAATATATTATATATCAAGTTTCAAGAAACGTTTATAAAATAACACATATTTTACCGTTTTACACATTTTTGTAAATAAGGTTCATGTTTTATCTGATATTTAACTCTGAAACTTTTGTATTACAATTATATATGAATGATAGTTTGAATACAGAAAAGCATATATGTTGATTGAATGGGCTTCTTTTCTGTATGCATGTTTCAACTGAATTGCCAAAACGAATTCTATATATTATTTGAAACCTCAAAGCTGTACCCTCACGTCGGGATCAAGACACTGAACAGCACATGGGCTACGCAGTCGCGACCCAAAGCTTACTGCTAGCGTCAGCAAACAAGAGCTGCCAAGCTCCGTCTATACCTCCACGTGGTGATCCAGGATAACAGTCTGCAACAGAACAGACTGGCTAAGGAGAAGGCATCGAAGAGTAAACGCTAACCCGGTACTCAAAAATTCTTGCTAAAGTCGGATGTGTCGTACCGGAAGATGCAAATATATCGCAGTAATGTTGCAAACTACGGCACAACGCCAATTCTGCTACTGTCAAATCCCCTTCAAAAACATGGTAGCTAGAATATGAGAACACACGACGAAGAAAAAGATTTCATGTATATGTTAAATGTGTTTTCGTGTGTTGGCAGGACGGAGGTATTCATACATTTGTTCATTATTCTTATTCTCCTCCTTCTCTTTCCCACGCAAACACAGGGTCACCACCACGTTTGGCATAGGACAAGAATATTTGCAGCGGCGCTTTCAATCGCAATAATTCTACATAATGAGGCTGCTAGACCGATGTACAACATTCTCTAATCAAATTGTAGGACTTGCTTGAAATGTGAAATTGCTATTTCTATGATATCTCGTTTTGTTTGACTACTCTCTTTTATACTTGGAAGTCTACTTCCGTCCTAGTAGAATTTTCATTAGTGATTGTTTTATTACTTTATTACTTTTGACTATTGACTATTTATTAGCTTTATTACTATTGAATTTTGCCAAACAAAACACTTGTATCGGTATATAAAATTAAATGCATTATACAACATGAAACATGTATTATTTTATATTAGTTTATTATTTTTAAACCAAGGTAACGATGCATGTAGATCACGCTACAGAAGCATGAGTTGTATATAGGTCGTGATAACGTAACATGAGTTGTATATAGGTCGTGATAACGTAACATGAGTTGTATATAGGTCGTGATAACGTAACATGAGTTGTATATAGGTCGTGATAATGTAACATGAGTTGTATATAGGTCGTGATAACGTAACATGAGTTGTATATAGGTCGTGATAACGTAACATGAGTTGTATATAGGTCGTGATAATGTAACATGAGTTGTATATAGGTCGTGATAACGTAACATGAGTTGTATATAGGTCGTGATAATGTAACATGAGTTGTATATACGAGGTGTGTTCAAATGAAACCGGACCAAACTGCAATAGGTGAATATACATACGATGCGCATGATGACGTTACCTGTGAAGTAAACAGTACATACCAACCGTCATGTTTGCAAAATTGTATTATCCTCCGACTCATAGTTTCCTCGGGAGACCGTTGAAAACATGGCGAGTGTGATACAGAATCCGTCGGGAGTTGATCAGCAAGCGGTGATGCTGTATCTACCGGCTGAAGAATGTCGACCAGTTGACATTCATCGCAGAATGCAGGTAGTGTATTGGTGACGAAAGTGTGTCGAAGAACTGGACAACGATGTTTAAAAAATGACGTGAGTTTAACGCAACAATATGCGCCTGACCTGGTCTCGGACGTGAGTTAACGCAACAATATGCCCCTGACCTGGTCTCGGAAGATCTTTCGTTAACTCTCGTCCTTCTTTAGACATCGTTGTCCAGTTCTTCATTGTTGTCTTCGACACACTTTTATCACCAATCCACTGTCTGCATTCTGCGATGAATGTCAACTGGTCGTCATCCTTTAGCTGTTAGAAACCAAATCACTGCTCGCTGATCAACTCTGGACGGATTCGATTTCCATGTTTTCAACGGTCTGCTGCTGAGGAAACTGAGCCGAGCGATATTAAAATTTTCAAACTTGACAGTTGGTATGTGCTGTTAACACCAGAAGTGACGTTCTCGTGCGCATCGTACGCATGTTCACTTGTTGCAGTTTGGTCCAGTTTAATTTAAACACACCTTGTAGATCCCACTAATGTAACATGAGTCGCATATAGGTCATGCTAACTTAACATAAACTGTAAATAGATCACGCTAACGTAATATAAGCTGAATATAGTCCCCACTAACGTGACGTGAGCTGTAAATACAATACATTTTTATGTAGGGATTCCGTGCTTCCCTAAGGCCTAGCAGTTATATATAATCTTACTCGATAACAATAAAGTTGAAAAATTATATCTAGATTATTGTGTAATTATATCTATTTTACAGTGTACTTTTTTCTGTCTGTGTGTGTGTGTGTGCGTGCGTGCGTGTGCGTGTGCGTGAGCGTGCGCGTGCGTGAGCGTGCGCGTGCGCGTGCGTGTGTGTTATATATATACATAAATAACAACCAAAGAAATTAATTTAGGCAACAATTAGCATAACAAAGATCTTTTTTTTTTGTCTGTAAGCCCCCTTGTTTTTACCAAACATAGTCTTTTCTTACGAATTAATACAGCGTAGATTTACCTCGACCGGCTGTTAAATTGATGTAACTAGGTCAGTGTGTCGAGTTACGAAAGTTCATTTCCTTTTCCTTTTACGTTGACCGGGTAGGTAATTAAATTTCCTAGCACATCCCAAATTCCAATTCACGCCACGAAATGGCGAATTCCACATTAAAAATAAAAATTGTGTCAAAGGAAACAATATTGCGTTTAACTAAGATCAGAATCATCTCAACATTACTGTATTTCAATCAATCATTTTAAGGTGAATACTGTCATTGGTTAGTATATGCCTCCAATCATCCTGTCTGAACAGTCAGACATGACAATTCATGGCTATGTATACTTTTTTTCTTTAATAAGCTGTACAATTTCTATTTTGTTACACCTTCAGCCTTTCTTCATTTTCTCCTTCTGTGTGTACGATGTCAGTGTTTGAAATATACTTTTCGCGTCCAATGTCTCCTAACTGACAGAATATCTATAATCTACATCATCAAATTCTTTGCATACCTGAATGTATGTATATGAAACGAAAAAAATAGACGGACCAGCATAATTAGGCTTCAGCCAATTTGAAAACAAATTTCGCACTTTAAAATAACATCGTGGACGAGTGTTGATGAATGTATAAAGAAATGCCACGCCTATAAGAATCTATTTTTAAAAATTATAGATTTAAGAAAAGTATAATCAATCCTCCAACAGTTATGAATGCTTCTAGATCTTGTTTGGATCTGCAGTCGGTGTCATGTTTTGCTTCATGAAATTGAAAAAAAATCGACGTTCTCGTATCCAAGATAACTACAGATATTAGAAATAGTCTTGCCTCCAAGACACATATATATACTAAATATAGTCTCACCTCCAATGCACCTACAGTGAGACGTTTTGATATGGATATAGTCTTGCCTTTAAAGCGCATAGAGTGAGACGTTTGCATATGGATAAAGTCTCACCTTCACTTACAGTGAGACGTTTGGATATGGATCTAATCTCGTCTCCAAGGCACGAACAGTGAGAACTTTGGTAATGGATATAGTGTCCCTTTCAAAGCATCTACATTGAGAATTAGATACACCTGACATCCTTAGGTCGATCCTCGACCGTCATCTTGATATTGACACCGCAAGATATCCATGGACTGCAGAATTTGAAAATCAAGTGTAGGTCGAGCAAGGAGATACACCAGAGTATGTACACCCGTGCGGCGTCGTGCAGTTCGACATGTCTTCCATTTTGTCACTGCTTTATTTGTTTATTTTACCAGCTGGTCCATATATTTTCTCTTCTCTCTTCTCATGAACCTTTTAATTTGCTGTTAATGTCTGATGTCTTCACTTTATTAACCTTTGCTTCCCCTTTAGTATTTGCTGTTATCCATTTTTGGTTGTATTTTCCTTTTCCCCAGGACCTCTACACAAGTGTCGTTCCATTGGTTTGTTTTTTTAAATCTGTCGCCAGTGTATTGTCTACGTCTTCCAGATGTTGTAGCAAGTTATAACCTATTGGACATCGAGATTATAAATTGATCTTGAATGTGTTTGTCTCGGAGGAATGCCACATTGAACTGTTGTCTTTGATTATTAGTCGTATAACGTTTATGTTTCATCATTATTTTGGCTAGCAGAAGATGATGTTCTGTGGTCACGTCAGTTCATTTTAATTGATTTTACATCTCGTAACAATGATCTGAATTTCTTATTTATATGATCAGTTTGGTTTTCTGTCCAGTGGTCTAGTATGTTGCCTTGTATATCCTTGTATGTGAAAACATGTTGCCCCCAATCATCCCTTGAAGGCAATTAGCAATCCTCCATTATTATGTGTCGTCCCCATCCCATGTTTTCCCATGACCTCTTCTTCTTCTTCTTCTTCTTCTTCTTCTTCTGCGTTCGTTCTTAATCTCCCGCTACCAATCCCGGAACAGGGTTTTGAAAGTAGTAGGATCTAGACCGGTGAACGGAATGCGTTGTGTCGCTAGTTTGTTTTTTTTTTGGTGGTGTTTTTGTTGTTTTTTTTTTTGCTTTCGCCTTATTTCTCTATTCCCCAAGACAGTGTTCTTGGCACTACGGTTTTTTTTTTGCGCCTGTCGGTCCAGTGCATATGTCTTTGGCAAGCATTTTATATAAGGGGCTGCTTCCTCCCTGCATTTTCAAAGGTTTTGCTTCCCCGATTTTTCAAAGCACGAGGGCCACACCTTCACTATAATGTGCGGCTGTGTTGATAGCATGAGAGTCAGACCTCCACTATGGTGTGCGTCTATGTTGATAGCATGAGAGTCAGACCTCCACTATGGTGTGCGTCTATGTTGATAGCATGAGAGTCAGACCTCCACTATGGTGTGCGTCTATGTTGATAGCATGAGAGTCAGACCTCCACTATGGTGTGCGTCTATGTTGATAGCATGAGAGTCAGACCTCCACTATGGTGTGCGTCTATGTTGATAGCATGAGAGTCAGACCTCCACTATGGTGTGCGTCTATGTTGATAGCATGAGAGTCAGACCTCCACTATGGTGTGCGTCTATGTTGATAGCATGAGAGTCAGACCTCCACTATGGTGTGCGTCTATGTTGATAGCATGAGAGTCAGACCTCCACTATGGTGTGCGTCTATGTCAATGTGCTCGGATGAAAGTAGCAATTCCATTGCACTCATTCTCAGCCTTTGAATTCCTATCCATCGTGTCGCTGCCAATCCAAAAATAAAAATATTGAAGTTCTTTTCTTCATAGGTGGCTCGAACATTTAACCTACCTGTTCTGTTAAAATAAACGGGTTGGCCTGTGACAAAACCGTTGCAGAGTGCCTTGCATACTCAAGAAAGATTAACAGCTTTTGTCTTTGATGGTGGTATTAAATGGATTTCTAAACTGACACGTCAATATTTGTTGAAGTTTGTGTGGCTTAACATATACATAGGATAATCATGCAATATAAATGCCAGATAATCGTGCCAATTATAAATACCAGATAAGCATACCAATATAAATAAAAGATATTCATACCAATATATGTATTAGATAATCATGCCAATTCAAATACTAGATAACCATAATAATATGACTACCAGTTAATCATACCAATGTAATTACCATATAATCATAATAACATAAATAGCATTTAATGATATTAATATAAATATATGATAATCATACTAATATAAATATCAACTAAGTATAACAGTAAATATATATTTAAAAAATTACATTAATAAATATCATTTTAAACACTCTAATTTGAGTTTTAATGTCTGCTTCTTGTGTGGAGCATTGAATACGATGGGACAGATCGCTGATTGGTTCGTTTGTCCCATGAACAGAGATACACGCGTGTATGCTTAATGTTTAAATAATGTTTATAAATTTGCCTGGAACTTACTACGTCTCCAGGAATAGTAGAAATATTGCCCATGCATTTTTCTTGAACATTACTATGTTACGTAGGCTGCGTGGCCTGGACACGAAGCGTCTGTTTCACAATCCCAACGCACCGGGTTCCAATCATGCTCGTGTCCAATTATGCAGACATGGTTTATTTCAGCTCCCCCAATTACGGAAAGTAATGGCAACCTATCGTAGTGTACATTTTGCCAAGAAATTTATCACAGCCAAATGTGTTGCAAAGATCATGCTATTTACTATTTTTTACTCCGTCGACATAAGTTACGTTTTCGTTGAAAAACTGGGAACAAGATGCCGGGCAGTGCATGCCTTGTACCCGTCAGCGACCCGTTACTGACTGCTATCGTAAGGGCTAGCGACCTAGCGGTGCCAAGACCCTTCTCCACCTGGATATGGTGATTCTGGATAACAGGCTTCAACATGGTAGACTGGCTAAGGAGAAGGGATCGATGAGGGAACGATAACTCGGTACTCAAAAATGTCATGTTGAAGTCGGATGTGTCGGACCGAAAGGTGCAAATATCGCAGGAAAGCTGTAAGCACGATCAAATGTATTTCATCCTCCGGACTACCTCCTGCTTGGAAAGTCATTTTCCGAGCTTTGTAGCGGGAGTTTGGAAATGGACGACGAAGAAGAAGAAGACAGAAACACTGTGAAAATGTAAACAAAATTAACCTGAAAATCGTACCTGTAAAGTTGATCTTTAGTATGCAGAAATGCAGTTAGAAAGAGAATGATTCTGTTTTTTCCCTTTCAGGTCATCCCGTAACCGGTGAAGTCGTTGGGGCACACATGAAGACATCCTCATAACCACATGCCACCCCTCTCTGTCAGATGCTGCTGCCTGTAACACTTCTGGTCGGAGACTGGTCCATTCTTTTATGTTGTCCTCCCATCTCTTTTTGGGTCGGCCTCTTAGTCGTCTACCATGCACCTTTCCGTGGAGGATTGTATTTGCAACACCATTTGATCTCGATATATGACCGTACCAAGTGAGTTTCCTTCTTTTGACAGTTGCCAGTTTTCCCTTTATTGTTCTTCAAATCTATTTCATTTTTTCAATGCTCTTTTTTTATAAAGTACGAGTATGAGTTAGCAAATGCAACATTGAGACGGTATGAACATATCAATTATGACTTTTTACGTCTTTACAGACGATCAGTAAGCTGGTATGTTGCAGAGTGGCGGTGGCTGCATTTGTTCTGGAGGGACATCGTTTTTAGTGGCTGATTTTGCCGATTCTCGATTGGCAGGGACGACAGCAATGTAAACAGAAAAAGTTCCATTGGAGTAGCGTAGGCTCTTTTCTTTTGCGTCGTTAGTCTTTCATCTTTGTCATCAGAACTAGTTCTGATACCTCGATGGCCGTTCTCAAGATCGCTCTCCATGTACTTCTATCCTATGCTAGCTCCTCCCAGGTATTTGGATTGATCGTAAAATAGTTCATAAATCTTTAGCAAATGTCCTTGTCTCTTAATGTAGGCCTTCTTTGTGATCTGGTACCCGATATGAGTTCACCCAGGAGTAACTGCTTTGGAATGCGGGTATTTGAGATTCGTTTCACGTGACCCAACCATCTCAGTCTCATGTTGCTCAGAGTCGAGAATAGGGAAGGTATCTTGGCTCGTTTCAATATTTCCGAGTTCGTTACCTTCCTTTTCCTGCCTATTTATGTTCATTATACTTTGAAGACATCGCATTTGAAACTCGCATGTTTAAACTCTTCTCGTGTTTTGAATGTGTTGTCTATGCCTCCGTTCCGTATAACAGTGTACCAAGCACGCATGCTTGATATATCATGATTTTGTATTTATCGTCAACATTCTGATTTTCCACGACCTTTCTTTCAGACTACCGAAAGTTGTTGCTGCTTGCCCTATGCGTATGTTGATCTCGTCATCGAGTGATACTGTTGCTGTTACTGACTTAGTATTAGCCGACCTGTACTTCTACAGGAGCATAAGCCCCTGTGCAGGTTCTAGCTCTGATGTGAGCTGGATGTAGCCAGAAGGAGGATTTCCTGCTTATTACACCACTATGGATGGTGGTTAACTGATGTGCGAGTCCATGTTAATAGAGTCAAACACTAGAGCAAAGTAGACCCGCAGCCTGTTAGGCGCCATCAATGCTGCTCTTAACAAACCCCCTAACCATGGCCAGTGTTAAGCCATGTCACACATTTAGTCGCCTCTTACAACATGCACTATGTGTGGCAGTGGTGCTATTCTTGTCCTTGTCATACACATAGACCCCGGCAAACCACTCAAGTATTTGTTGTTATTGTGGAGCTCAAATATATGAACACTTGAACTTCATCGAGCGGAAATTCATTTAGCTTAATTGTTTTTGCTGGTGCAGTTCCAACTTGTTTGAGGACAACCGTTTTTTTTTTCACGTTTACAGTGAGTGAAAATATGTCGCAGGCATCAGACAGGCAATTGATTGATGATTCATACACATAGACCCCGGCAAACCACTCAAGTATTTGTTGTTATTGTGGAGCTCAAATATATGAACACTTGAACTTCATCGAGCGGAAATTCATTTAGCTTAATTGTTTTTGCTGGTGCAGTTCCAACTTGTTTGAGGACAACCGTTTTTTTTTTCACGTTTACAGTGAGTGAAAATATGTCGCAGGCATCAGACAGGCAATTGATTGATGATTGTAGAGTGTCCTCGTCGTACGCCACAAGGGCTGGATCATCAGCTAACAATAACTCTCTGGTGAGATGTTCTGTTGTTTTGGATTTAGCCCTGAGCCTTGCCAGATTGAACATCGAGCCGACGAACCTACTGCGCATAAAGACGTCGCCAATCTATTGTTTGGAAGCACAGTGCAGCAAGCCTGCGAATACAATTCCAAAAACGGTAGGAACAAGAACGTAGCCCTGATTTACTCCGCTTACTACAAAGCTGTCGGATGTATTTCCATCAAATTGAATGGTGGCCTCCATGCCCTCGTGGAAGGAGACAATTAATTTGAGCAAGGTTAGCGTAGTGGTTAGCGAGCTGGCTTCGCATCTAATTTTTTCGGGGTTCATTCAGTTGGGATCAAGGTGCTGAGCAGCGCATGAGCTGCAGTGGTCAGCGACTCATAGCTGACTGCTAGTGTCAGGGCCAGCGAACCAGAGCTGCCAAGACCCTTCTACACCTCCACGCGGTGATCCTAAATAATAGGCTGCAGCAGGGCAGACTGGCTAAGGAGAAGGGATCAAAGAGGGAATGCTAACCCGGTATTTGAAAAATGCTTGCTGAAGTCGGATGTGTTGGATCGAAAGGTGCAAATATCGCAGTCAAGTTGTAAACTACGACACAACGCATTCCGTTCTCTGGACTACATTCTGCTACTTAAGCAGTTTCAGTGTTTGGTAGTGGGAGATTGAGAATGAACGAAGCCAAGCCATTCTCCAGTTGAGGCGGAAATGTTTTTTTCAGACCACAATGGCTCCTGGGTCGACTTAGCCGTAAATGGGTACCGGTTCACTCCTGAAAGCAAAGACGGCCGGCGTGATGCTGACCACATCATTCACTAAGTTCTGTGGGTTACAAAATAATATGGGCCTAACACCATATTTCCTATGTGGGGCATTGCGTGATGGGATCTTTACTTACTTTTACTAAGGTTGGTGGACAGCCAATAATTTATAGAACCTTATATAGAGTTGATCTACTCACGCTGTCGAAAGCCTTTGCAATGAACAGAGTTCATGAACAGGCAATTATTTTGCGCTCCGCATTTTTTCTGCAGCTGTCTTAGTGTAAAGATCATGTTTATGGTGGAACGCCCCGATCTGAACCCACATTGAGACTCGGGCAGTACGCGTTCAGCTGCTCAAGTCTCTTTAGAATGACACGAGCGAATGCTTTGCCAGTTATGCCCAGCAGGGAAATTCCCCTCTAGTTTGCCACAGTCGCCTTTGTCTCCTTTATTTTGTATAGAGTATGACTATCCTTACATTTCGCCTGTCTTGTGGTATGTCTCCTTTCCTCCAACATTTAGTTAACAGTTTGTACAGAATCTGGAAAAGAACATCTTTGTTTTCCTTGATAACTTCTGAAGTTATCTTGTCATTTCCAGAAGCATTACCATTTGCCAAGCTATCAATGTCCAAGGACAGCTCATTTTCTGTGCATGAAGCATAATGTCGATTTCAGGCCTAACTGGATATTTTGGCACTATCGATTAATTCTGGATAAATTAGTCTTACTTCAGAGTTAAGCCTTGAGTAGTATTCCACTCATCTGTTTATCTGCTTATTTCTGTCTAAGATGTTCACCGCATGTTGACTTTAATGGGACTATTTTTTAGCAGTTTTTTAAGTGTTCGTACATTTCTTTGATGTCTGAGTCTGCAGCTTCTTGTATTGTGGAGTAGAGATTGGACCAGTATTCGTTTGATGTTGCCACAGTCTGCAGCTTCTTGTATTGTGGAGCAGAGATTAGACCAGTACTCGTTTGCACATTTTCTGGATTCTCTTTGGACTAAGTTTGGACTTGCAAAGACTTTCTATTGTGCATTATCACGGATTGTTCTAGAACTGGATGAGAGCATCCTTTTTCTTCTCAATAAGTGGCAACATTGGCAACATTTGTTCTCCATTTATGTTGAATTAATCTTTTCTAGATATTTGTCTCCCTCCAAATGCAGAAATTGCGCTATTATAATTCTTATCTTTCAATACGTTCCATGGGTCGTCTACACTGCCACTATCGTTATCTTCTTTTATGCCAGCGCAGAGCTGTTGAGGGAACACGTCTTTCTGTTTTTCGTCTTTTACGGCTAGGGTGTTTATCTTGACCCTAGATGGCTCTTTTAGTGATGTATACGTTTTGGTTTAGTTTCCACTTTATTAATGATTAATGCCTGATCGGTGTCGCAGTCAGCGCTGTAATGAGCTCGAGTAATTTTGACCGCGTTTAAGTGGTGTCTGCGTACAAGAACGAAGTCGAGTTGATGCCAATACCCTGATCTTGGGTGACGCCATGAAACTTTGTGACAGTTTTTAACCTGAAAGTATGTGTTGGTAATGCACATACCATTTCTTGAGCGAAACCAGCAACCTCTGGCCGTTTTCGTTATCTTGCCTGTACCATGATGGCCCAAGCACGTAGGCCAGGAATGGTACTCTCCTCCAAAACGTGCAACACATCATCTTATTTATTCGTGGCCAAACGTTCAAGGCCACATAGTAAAAATGAATTTCCATACTACAACAGATTGTTGCATCATCCGGGGGGGGGGGGGGGGTTTACAATATCAAACCATATTGAAAATGTGTGAGTCCATGTGAAAATTAAAGTTGCCGAGAAACAACCATCTAGTGCCAAAATGCTTGTTGAAGCTAGCAAACATTTGGATCCATGGCATCTCAAAATATTATTGCCAAGAACTCCACTTCAGCATGTCTTAACGCATTCAGGCAGTTAACAAAGCAAAAGGTCGACACACAAAGTACTAAATGGTGAAAGAAATGAAGGGAAAGGATATTAAACAAACATTAACTGTAAAGTCATTGTTGCATTGTTCATTTCTTTCTGTTTAGAGTTTACGTGATTTTTTTAATTGAAAAATTGTTGTTGGTCTTAGACATTTGGCCACGACTGTAAATATTATATTTAGAAAGAGCTGACACGGGTGAGGGACACATATCGATGGAATGTTCTCGGCATACGTGAGGCTCGCTGAAAAAACGTCAGAGAGTATACCACGGTTGAAGGTCACACATTTTATTACAGTGGCAGGAAAGAAAAACATTTACGAAAAATGGAGATGTTGGTTTATAAAAATACTGCTTGAAGTCAGTCGGGCTGCCCACCAACATCTGGGCGATTTATCAGAATAAGACCAACTGCACTGTGATACAGTGTTACGCAGCCACTTCAGATCACTCTAAGTCTTAGTATTAGTCTTGGTTGACCTGTACTTCTACCTAGGTGGATGCTCTTGTGCAGGTCCCAGCTCTGGCTTGGCTTCGTTCGTTCTCAATCTCCCGCTACCAAACCCTGACACGGGCCTAAGTAGCAGAATGTAGTCCAGAGAACGGAATGCGTTGTGTCGTAGTTTACAGCTTGACTACGATATTTGCACCTTTAGGTCCAACACATCCGACTTCAGCAAGCATTTTTTAGTACCGGGTTAGCATTCCTTCTTCGATCCCTTCTCCTTTGCCAGTCTGCTCCGTTGTAGCCTGTTATCCAGGTTCCACCGCGTGGAGGTGTACAAGGGTCTTGGCAGCTCAGGTTCACTGGACGTGACGCTTGCAGTCAGCTATGTGTCGCTGATCGCTGCAGCTGATGCGCTGCTCAGCGTCTTGATCCCCTTGTGCTTGATATAGCCGAGATGAGGATGTCCTGCTTAGCTTACTAGGCTCAAGCAGCTTATTACTCCGCTGCATTGAGACAAGTATCATGGAGGGTGGTTAACCGATGTGCGAGTCCATCTTAACTGAAGCCCCTAATGCAATCATATGGTGTTTCCATCAATATTCTGACAATTCCTGTGATTTCGCTAATTCCTGACAGTGTCAGCTAATATCGTTCTCCTGGATTAATTAGTTACACGGAGATGAGGAATCTGCTGCTCTGTCAACAACTTGTTCTTATTAGAAATATTATGAAGCTTGCACCTTGGAGAGAAGTTCAAGGTCGCATCAACTTATAGTCAGACATGGCTGAAAAGAGGCTACTTACTTACTTACTGATTCCCCGCATCTGTCGGCGTAAGACAAGGATTTATACTCTCCCCGACACTCTTCAACATATACTTTAACATAATAATGAATGATCCCATTGAAGATAATGTTAGCACCGTCAGGATATGGAATAGAACAATTACCCACTTACGATTTGCAGATGATATCGATGGGCTGCGGATACTGAGACAGACAGAAATTCGAGAATTGATCTAACGAATGGATGTAACAGTATTTGAAAATGGCATAGAGATAAACGCAAAAAAGACAAAGTTGATGACCAACAACCATAGCTGACTGCTAGCGTCAGCGCCAGCGAACCAGAGCTGCCAAGACACTTCTACACCTCCATGCGGGGATCCTGGAAAACAGGCTGTAACAGAGCAGACTGGCTAGCGAGAAGGGATCGAAGAGGGAATGCTAACCCGGTACTCAAAAAATGCTTGCTGAAGTCCGATGTGTTGGACCGACAGGTGCAAATATCGCAATTAAGCTGTAAACTACGACACATCGCATTACGTTCTCTGGACTACACGCTGCTACTTAGGAGGCCCGTGTCAGGGTTTGGTAGCGGGAGATTGAGAACGAACGAAGCCAAGCCAAGTCAAGCCAAGCCAACAGGAGCTTGAAATATTGAACTGGTACAAGTATCTGGGCTCAACGATTAGTGACGAGGGATGAAAACCAGAGCTCTTAGTCAGAATAACACAGACAACAGCAGTGCTTGCACGATTGAAACCAATATGGAAAGATAAGTAATTCTCCTTCGACATAAAGGTCAGACTAATACGCTCACTTGTTTTTTTCATCTCAATATTCTTCATTACAGCAGACTTCCAGAGAAAAATCTAGGCCATGAGATGAGATGTTTCAGAAAACTAAATTTCATCCACAAAAACCGTATCACGAATGAGAAAGTACAACGAAGAATTGAATATGCAAGCAGGCTTCAGAAAGGTCTCCTCCCAACGATCAAATGACGATAACTAATATGGTATGGCCATGTCTCCGGGTCCAAGTGACTTGTAAATACGATACGACAGGGCACAGTTCAGGGCAAGCGGAGGCGGGAATTTCGGATAAAACGATGGAAAGACAACATCCGCCAATAGTCTAACCCTACGACCTGAGGAGGAACAAAAGCAACGGCAGACAGACGGGGTGGCTCAGGATTTTGTGGAGGTGTCAGCAGGAGTGCCTCAACTATCCCAAGAGGTCACGAATAAACTGAACTGAACTGGAATATATTATTGTCATCAGTCCTTACAGTAACAAGATCGTACATACGATTTGTATATGACCTCTCCTACGTTGTCCTTTACAAACAAACACGATTACAAAGAAAATACAATAATGTCTTTATTGTATGTTTCTGTCCATTCGCCGCCATCTACACTCTGTTATTATATCAATAACATAATGTCTACAATGGCAGAAGTCTCTCCACTCCCATTAATAGAAAGACACGCACCTTTGGTGCGTAGTAGAGAAATCGAGTTTGAAACAAACGTTTGCAATATGATAGATATTTTTTATTGTTAAAATTATTATTTCAGTGTTTTTGCATTTGCCGTGGTCCGCTGGTGGGTGGGAGGTGCTGGAGGGAGGGGTATATGCACTTGTGACTTCAGTCTGGACTTATAATATATCCCCGGAAGAACAAAATTAGCGATGTCATTACAGGATTTGAACCTGTGTTTATATGACTAGTAGATAGTTAGCCTAACCCCTTTGCCATTAGTTGATCACTAAATTTGATATTGTTGTTATTATTATTGTTGTTATTACACAAGCACGCATTCACAATTATAAACACGCACACACACACAATTAAACACACTACCCAACACACACATATATACTCACAATCACGTAATCATTCACACAAAGATTCAGTTGCACACATTTACAGACCCGCGAACACACACACACACACACACACACACACACATACGGACATACATTCCTCTATTAACCGTTTACAAAATGTCAAGGGCCGAATCGTATTCCATTGAACGATGACCCCTAAATGCACCATATGTAACCATACGCTCTTTTCATTTCCCCAGATTCCAAGTTGTTGCACTTGTTTCCCTCCTACGCTTTATTAGAAGACAGTGCGCGCGCGCACACACACACACAGCTCCTGTCATGTTAGCATGATCAGTTATTTATGACCATGTTAGTGTAACACTCTTTGTATATATATGTGTATATATATATATATATATATATATATATATATATATATATATATGTATATATAATATATATATATATCTTGGGGGTAGGACAGAAGTGTGTAAGGGAAAGAACCTCACGGTGAGAAGCAGCCTCATCCGTGATGGCCAGGGTCCTATTTGGTTTCCCACTCTTTTGTCTAGTTCACGTATGGCTTCTAGAGTCTGTCTGTGTACGAGTGGTCCGCCAGGGTTTTTGTGTATGAAAAGGACAAGAATAGCATCACTGTCCCACAGAGAACATGTCATAAGAGGCGACTAACTGTGTGGCATAACACCGGCCATGGGTAGGTGTATTGTTAAGAGAAACATAAATGGCGCCTCACAGACTGCGGGTCTACTTTGCTCTAATATTTGAGTCTATTAAGATTAACTCGCACATCGGGTAATCATACTTCGCAGTGGAATAATAAGCTACTCGAAGATAGTTCGCTAAATAGGAATCCTCTACCCCTCAATCCGGCTACATCCAGCTCACGCCAGAGCTGGGTCTGCACAGGGGCATTCGCCTCTGCGGAAGTGCAGGTCGACTTAGACTAATATATATATATATATATATATATATATATATATATATATATATATATATGTATATGTGTGTATATGTCTGTGTCAGATAGCTTTTGTCTAGTTGGTTGAATCACTTAGGATAGACTATATTAATAAACATACATATATACGATATATATATATATATATATATATATATATATATATATATATATATATATATATATATATATATACGAGGTAGCTTCAAATGTAAATCTTAAAAGTAAGATGGAAATTATTAAAACCTTGCCTTTGTATTGAAACTTGTTAATATTGTTGCTAAGGATGTCGGGAGTGTTCTTCGCGTGCCATCACGGTTGAGACAAACAACATCACGCCATATTGCATTTCAAAGATGGCGTTCTACTATTATCATGCACTAAAGAAGAGCAGCGTTCCGTTATCCGTTTTTGTTTTGGTTTTTTTGGTTAGCAGACATATATCGGCAAATAAAAGTCCAGTGTGGATGGTGGTGCATGCCTTTCACTCCAACAAGTGTATAAGGGAAGTACGTAGTTCCAAAATGGCGTGAGTTCTGGGGCAGACTGTTCACGACAATGTCAGGCACACCGATAGTTACTCCACAGTTTATTGCAGACATTGACCGCGACGTAAAATGAAATCGCCGATTGACTTGGAGTGAAAGGAATGCATCACCGTACTGAACTTTCATTGAAGATCTATAGGTGTCACCATTTCACTGCTAAAATAACCTAATAATAGAATGATGCGCAACTGTGGTACTTTTCAATAGTGAGGCTCTCATCTTTTAACTGTAAGTATGATGTAATGTTCGTATGCACGGTTATGCAAAGTGCAGGACACTCTTGACATCTTTAGCAACTCTAATAACAAGTTACAATACAAAGGCATGGTTTTTCTAATTCCTAGCCCCCTCGTATATATATACATATACACGCATATATACAGAATTTACGTAATCCTCTCCTTATGTTAATGTGTGTTTATGTATGTGTGTGTATACAGTAGACATATTTAGAGATTATTGTATAGATAGACAAACAGGAAAACAGGGAATTGGACAGACAGACCGACCGACCGTTTAGGTTTAGGTGTAGGCTTAGGTTAAGGTAGTAGTTGTGGTAGTTGCGGTAGCTGTGGTAACAGCGGTAGTTGCAGTTGTAGTTGCAGTTGTAGTTGCAGTTGTAGTTGCAGTTGTAGTTATAGTTGCAGTTGTAGTTTTAGATTTATATTAGATATCATTAACAAAAATATCCCCATTTGCTTTATTTTGTCCCACTCACATACGCACACACACACAAACATATGGCAGATCCTTCCCTATCGAATGCATATTTTTTCTATATTTTTCCCTGTCTACGTTAGAACACAATCGCACAATTCCCTTGCTAATTTCAAAATTATTCATATTCTGGCTAATTCACTTTATCACTCCTATCCACCCACCTCCTCAAATACTGTAACAACTGATTAGCATGTGTCCCGAAGTTCTACTTGCTGTGGGTGAAAGAGTAAGAGCAGTGTAACCTTCTAACATGCCGTTATAGTCCATTAAAGAAGGTTGTGAATGGGGGAAGCAGTGTCATCATGTAAAATTATTGCTGTTAAAACCTGTTCTACAAATATTCGTATACATGCTTCTAGTAATACCTGGTGTAGTGGTGACCATACTTTCGTGTGGAATAGGAGGAGTTATTAATGTATGAATGCCAACGCTAACATCTACTCATTTTATTCAAACACGATATTAGATAACTGTTTCGTTCTCTTACATAATAATGTGACTCAATCTACTTCTTCGTTTGTTCCCACAAGCATCCATATATTTTCTATTCATAGAGATGGCAGCCTGTATTGTGTGTCTTTCACTTCTATACAATTGTTTCTTTTATTGGATTGAACATGTTCCTGATGTCACTCTACTCTTCTCGTAGATCCGACAGGCTAGAAGAAAGTATTCTACTGTTCGTTTATCATCTCGACACTAGCACATGTTTGTGTGTCCAATTTGTTAAATGTTTTAACTGACTGACGACATTTCAGTATAAATATTTTATGTTTCCAGTCTGAATATTCATGTCAATGAGTTGTATGTTTCTGATCAAAATGAGACTGCGTTGTATGTTTTATTTTGTTTCTGAATAATAATTTGAATCATTACTGTTATTTCATTTGATATTGTCCTGGTTTTAGGTTTTGCCTTTGTCGATGATACGCACAATTCAATCTCACTCCTTTTGGTTATAGTATGCATTATGACTAGTACTAGATTATTGCGTGATCGTCTGTATGCCTGTTTGTGCGATGCGTGCCGAAGAGATATGATTGGCTGATCACATCATGACGTCATTGTCAGTGGGTTGCAGTTAGTAAATGTGAATATTGAAAGGGGTTAGAAGTTGGCAGGTTAAGGGTAGGCGAAGGTATGTAGTTTACGCGGGATAGATGGTCGGGTTGTGGGAGTACTCTGGGACTTGTTTAGAGGAGATTTAAACGGGAGGATCGGCCGGTTAATGAAGGAGAGGGAAGAGGTGGACAGGTTGGGGCAAATAAATGGGGTTGGCTTGGCTTGGCTTCGTTTGTTCTCAATCTCCGGCTATCAAACCCTAAAAGAACTTAAGTAGTAAAATGTAGTCTAGAGAACGGAATGCGTTGTGTCGTAGTTGATAGCTTGACTGTGATATTTGCACCTTTCGGTCCAACACATACGACTTCAGCAACATTTTTTAGTACCGGCTTAGCATTCCCTCTTCAATCCCTTCTTCTTAGCCAGTCTGCTCTGTTGCAGCCTGTTATCCAGGATCACCGATAGGAGGTGTAGAAGGGTCTTGGTAGCTCTGGTTCGCTGGCCCTGACGCTAGCAGTCAGCTATCGGTCGCTGACCGCTGCAGCTCATGCGCTGCTCAGCGTCTTGATCCCAGAATGGGCTGATTACGGAAAGAAGATGTAGTATGAGAATGAAGTCGCAAGCAGCCTTGTGAACCTATGATGTCATCAAGCAACTTCATATGTAAATGGGAATATACGATGCGTGTTCAAATGAAACCGGACCTAGCTGCACCAAGGGAACATACGTACGATGCGCAGGATGACATCACTTCCGGTGTAAACAGCACGTACCAGCCGTCAAGTTTGCAAAATATCATTATCCTTCTACTCATAGTTTCTTCAGTAGACCACTGAAAACATGGCGGGTGTGATACGGAATCCGTCCATAGTTGATCAGCGAGGGGGTGATTCAGTTTCGAACAGCTAAAGGATGTCGACCAGTTGACATTCATCTCAGAATGCAGGTAGTATATGGTGACAAAAGTGTGTCGAAGACAACAGTGAAGAACTGGACAACGATGTATAAAGAAGGACAAGTTAACAAAAGATCTTCCGAGACCAGGTCAGGCGCACATTGTTGCGCCAGAAGATGCCATCGCCAAAATATATGCAGCAACTCGGGTGGACCGTCGCCGGCGAGTACATTCGCTAGCAGAGACATTCGCTGTGTCGCCAGGGACAGTTAAAATGGTGGTTAGTAAGAAACTGAAGTATCGGTACCCACCTTCCGATACCTCAGTTTCTTGCTATATACATGATTGTAGATGCCGTTCTCCCTTTCTGTCGTGCAGACCCTCGCAGGGCAGATACACCACTGCAATCATGCACAATATGCGCATATATTTAACTCCTCTAGAATAGATGGCTCTCCAATTCATGTCAATGTACACCACAATTGCAAACTTGTGAAAAGCCTATGATCAAATAACAGCTTTCTGAGTTGGAAAGAAAACTCTACTAACAAAATCATGTTTAAAAAACTGTAAGCAGAAATGGATACCACGCATAAAAAGTACAGGTCCACTGTCCCTTTTAAAGTATTTTGAGAAAGTCGAATGAAGAGGGTTTGTGTAGGTATGGCAACCTCATCATGTTTTTATTGGCGCTGTTGTGTTTACTGTATAGTGCTCCCTGAAAAAGACGTTTATTGGTGGGTTGTAGCTTTCTTCACATCTCGAGCGTGCTGATGAAGATGGACTAGGGTCCTACAGACGGTTATACTATGCTTGACTTCATCTGCGCATCGCTCACTACTACGGTAATCACGTCGATCACCCACCTCATTAGCCAGGCTGCCAAGAAGAACAGTACGTTTCCAAGCAGGACTGCGTGGAAGTCGATGTGGGGGTCTTGGCCAGTATATTTTGCTTGATCATGACTAACATGTCGGATCAATAAGTTTTGCCTGATCATGACTAACATGTCGGATCAATAAGTTTTGCCTGATCATGACTAACATGTGGGATCAATATGTTTTGCCTGATCATGACTAACATGTCGGATCAAAAAGTTTTGCCTGATCATGACTAACATGTCGGATCAATAAGTTTTGCCTGATCATGACTAACATGTCGGATCAATAAGTTTTGCCTGATCATGACTAACATGTCGGATCAATAAGTTTTGCCTGATCATGACTAACATGTCGGATCAATAAGTTTTGCCTGATCATGACTAACATGTCGGATCAAAAAGTTTTGCCTGATCATGACTAACATGTCGGATCAATATGTTTTGCCTGATCACGACTAACATGTCGGATCAATAAGTTTTGCCTGATCATGACTAACATGTCGGATCAATACGTTTTGCCTGATCATGACTAACATGTCGGATCAATAAGTTTTGCCTGATCATGACTAACATGTCAGATCAATATGTTTTGCCTGATCATGACTAACATGTCGGATCAATATGTTTTGCTTGATCATGACTAACATGTCGGATCAATAAGTTTTGCCTGACCAGACGTTAGTCTTCCTCTCCTACCTCATCAGGTAAAAATCGTTGCCATTATAATCCCTGTTTCAGAGCAATACAATGCTATGGGCCAGATATGTGTCGGCATTATTTTGTTCCGAAGCTCAACAATGGTCAAAGCACGTGAGTTAACGCAACAATATGCGCCTGGCCTGGTCTGGGAAGATATTTCGTTAACTCGCGTTCTTCTTTAAACATCGTTGTCCAGCTCTTCGCTTTTGTCTTCGACACACTGTTGTTACCATACACTGCGTGCAGTCTGCGATGAATGTCAACTGGTCGACATCTTTCAGCTGTTAGAAACCGATTCACCGCTCGCTTATCAACTGTGGACGGATTCCGTTTCACATCCGCCATGTTTTCAACGGTCTGCTGATGAAACTATGAGCCGCAGGATAATGAAATTTTGCAAACTTGACGATTGGTATGTGCTGTTTACACCAGAAGAACGTCATCGTGCGCATTGCATGTATGTTCACTTGTTGCAGTTTGATACGGTTTCATTTGAACACGCTTCGTCCTAAGCACATTGGAAATAGTTTGTTTAACTGCTACCCATATGAAGAATACAACAAACAGGAACGCACACACATACACATGGGAACACACATACGCAAAACACACACACAGGAACAGAACAAACAAGCACACACATAAAAACATACATGAGCAAACACACACGCATACAAACATACATAGGCACAACCACAAACAAACACACACAAACACATAAATACACAGAAAGGAACAAACACAGACACAGACACACACACACAATGCACACGCACACATGTACATACCCACAGGAACATGCACATTCACATACATATACTAGCACACACATGCACAAACAAACACGCACACGTACACACGAACACACACAAACACAGACACGCACACAAACACATGCACACACAAACACGCACACAAACACGCACACAAACACATACACAAATACAGAAAAACAACTACAGACACAAACACACACATAAAAGCACGAACATACACACAAACACACACAAACACATAGACAAACACATACAAACATACACGCATACATGAACATATACACAGGAACTTACATATGCACATACTAACACACATAGTCCTCCACACACAAACACAAACACATACACACAAACACACACATAGAAACACAAAGCAGACAACCACACATACGCTCAAACACACACACGCACACACACACACAGACAAGCATACACACACAAAACACACACTAACACACACACAAATACACAAACACCCACGAACACACACAGACACAGACACAAACACAAATACATACACATGCACACAAAAAACACGCACACTCACACATAAATACACGAACACACAGAGACCATCATAAATATTCAGAGGAGCTAACTGAAATATGTCAGGTCCCCATTTGTTTTTCGACCATTTCTGTTTTTTATTTTTATTTACTTTTGTCATGTGGGCTGCACTTCAATGTTGTGGGTCGGCTTGCCAGCCTTGTAGGTGACATTAACTAGGTCGGCAGTATCCTTCTGCTCGTGACAGTTTTAACCATTGCCGAAAGGCCAATGTAGAGAGGTATGACTTTAAGAATTAACAGACCTTTCAGGTTTGCTGGTTGATTTAGAACCAACAACCCAAAATCATAGTCAGCCTGTTATAAATTGGGTAACCGAAAATCAGACCATCAGAGAAGTAAAAGAGAGGGTTTGTTTCAGCCCCCGCGTTCTTTGGGAATGGATGACGTCAACGGAATTATTGGTGTGCTCTTTAAGCGTCTGAGTGGCAGAACGGTTAGAACAAGGATCTTCAACTCTTTTTGGTTCAATCACCCTTTACCAAACTGTCCAATTCAAAAGGTGTATTACTCACATTTGATCGTTGCATGACATGGAAAAGTCAGATCGAGAGAAACCGAATGAGAGCAAGACAAAGAATGGCAATCATGAGGAAACTTGCTGGCACAAGCTGGGGAGCAGATGAAAGAATACTAAAGAAACTGTACACTGGAAGAGTGAGACCAGGTCTCGAGTATGGCATTGCGGCATGGGCAATAGCAGCAAAGGCGATCTTTGATAAAATTAGCATACTTCAAAATCAAACCATGAGAGTTATAACAGGAGGCAGAAAGTCAACGGCAATTGTAGAACTTGAAAAGATTACAAATCTGCAATCCATGACCGACAGAAGAGACTGCAGAGCCCAGCAGCAAGCAGAGAAACTCAGAGGACTGACAGACCATCCAATGCATCAGAGACTAAGTAGATTTGAAAATGGGAAACTAAAGCGGAGAAACTTTGCAGAAATAGCCAAAGCAAAGATGAGCGAAGACCCTACGAACACCGTAACAACACCAAAGCCCATCCCTACTGTACGCAAACCCACATAGAAGCAGCATATCATTCCGGAGGTGGTAGAAAATATACCAGGTAAGAATAACAAGAACAGACAGACTGAAAAAGAAAGAAGAGACATAATCCTGAGGTACATGGAGGAAAACTACCCAAGCATGGACTGGACCCATGCATACACCGGCGGTTCTGTAACAAACACAACACAGAATGGAGGGGCAGGGGTATTCCTGAGCCTAACAAATGGTCGAAAAATAACACTGTCAGTGGCAACTGGAAAATACTCAAGCAATTTCAGAGCGGAGGCAGAGGCACTGAAGGCTGCAGTAAAAGTAATGCTGACAGGCGAAAGCAATGAAAGCCAGATAGTTCTGTTTACAGATGCCCTGGCCGTAGTTACAGCACTAAAAAGCCAGAAAAATAGTGAGCTTTATGAGTTAAGAGCAGTACTCTGTCAACTATACCAGCTTCCGCACCAAAAAGAGTAGTGGTACAGTTGGTTCCATCCCACTGTAACATCCAAGGAAACGAGGAGGCAGACAAACTGGCAAAAGAAGGTGCAAGACTACCACAACAAGATTCTAGTGTGACCTACGAAGAGTCCAAAAGGTTTATTAGGGCCAGGTACATGGCCAAATTGGAAACAGAACATACTGGCTACACAAAAAATTATGCCTAGTACCAGTAGAACAGAAAAGAGCAGGTCGTGGTCTTCAGACTCCGCACAGGCCACAACAGACTGAGGTACCACCTATTCAATAAACTGAAAATGGGTGGCACTGACGTATGCACCTGTGGTACAGGGAAAATTACCGCTGAACATCTGCTGCAAAATTGCCCGACCAACGAAGACCAGAGAAAACACATGTGGCCATCACCAGTGGCAACACTAGACAAGCTCAATGACAGTGTCGACAGCCTCAGGATGACAGCTGCTTTCTTCGAACAAATACAAGTTGACGTCTGACAGCGTACGAAGAAGAATAAGAAGAATAGGTGTATTACAATTAATATGTATGTAGTATTGGCAGGGTGCAAACAAGCCACCAGTAATCTCCATTGATGATCAGGATCTCGAGGTAGTAGATCATTTCACATACTTGCGATCCTCAGTCAATAATAAACTATCCCTGGACCAAGAGATCAAGATCAGGATACGTAAGGCAGCAATAACAATCGGCAGATTAACAAAAAGGTCTGGTAGAACAAGAAGCTCACTGTTAAAACAAAAACACTTGTTTACCAGGCCTGTGTCCTCAGCACCCTTCTTTATGGCAGTAAGACATGGTCTACCTACATGCACCAGGAGAGGCGGCTAAACAGCTTTCACATAAGGTGCCTGTGCAGTATCTTGGGGGCTGGGTGGCAAGACAAGATCACCAAAGCAGAAGTGTTGGAGAAAACAGGCACTGTCACCATTTTTTACATGCTTAGTCTTCGGAAGCCCGATGCCTCGGACACACTCAGAGAATGGATGATGGAAGACTACCAAAATATCTTCTCTATGGGAAATTACAGTTGGAGAAATGGTCTTGGGGCAGGCGTCTACTTTGGAACAAGGATGTATGCAAGCGAGATATGAATTATGCAGACATCGATTTGGAATCATGGGAACAGGACGCCATGGATCGTGTTACATGAGCGGGGGGGGGGGGGGTGGGGGGGGAGGGGGTGTCAGGATTAGGCATATAATACAGACAACGGAGAAGCTTATTGCTGATAGGCCAAAAACTAAGTGTTTGACAAGACACGACATTGCGATGCCGCAAGCGGTCTTGACTTTCCTTGCACTCACTGTGGAAGACGCCTCTCTGCTCGAATTGGTCTTACCAGTCACATTCGTTATCGTCATGGACTATAGTTGCCTCCCTTTTTTTCAATGCGCAATTACTATCGTCTGACAAGACGGAAAGAGGCAATGAGTATTAACAATCTTTAATTATTTTTTATTGGTACATATTAGACAGATACGTTATTTTGGTCATATAGCAAGACATGTCTCATTGTTGAAATCCATACTAGAAGGTAGGGTAGAAGGATGTCGTTCAAGAGGAAGACAATGGTATATATGGGTGGATAACATCAGGAGATAGACTGGAAAAATCCTGTCAGATTGCACCATTACGGCAAGAGATAGAGTACACTGAAGTTCCATTGCAGCGGACCTTTGATGCTACTTGAACTAAACTGAACTAAACTGAACTAAACTGAACTAAACTGAACTAAACTGAATACTTATACATTTATGTGGATTATTTTCCCATTGTTTTAACAAATCTTGATAGATTTTAAAACTTAAATAAATGTGTGAGTTTTCTTAAATATTTAAAACTAACTATTAACAAAGTAAATTATTTTCCTCAGTGAAACTCTAAATTACCCACTGGTTGAGAACCACTGAGTTTGAGTGTTTGTCTTTCATGGCAAAGTGACCCTGTTCGATCTCCGATCTGGACACGATCTAGTCAGCGCAGCCGTAATTGAACACCTGATTTACAGTTACGTCAAAGCGGCGAGAACGGGAATTGGTTACCACCACGTCATGAAAAATAGAGACCTGGTGCATTTAAGTCTCCAACAAATTGATCTCAAAAAGCAGTGCGTGTCATATGAGCACGTTTACCCTTTTACTAGGAGTTAGATGTGAATAGGACACACCCTCTAGTGACGAACCAAGCAAGTAGATATAACAACTGAGCTCTTCGCGGTGCAAAGTTAATTTTTTGGGTGGGGGAGGGGGGGTGGGGGGGGAAGGAGAACCAGAGGTGTATAATTTTGATAGATCATACTAGTAGAGGCTGTGTACATAATTATACATCTTTAGGATATGGGGAGTTGGTTCAAATAGGAAAAATCTAAGTCTACAAATCGGACAATGGTACAACGGTCTATTCAAGTTAAGTAGATTGAAGTTTAATTGTAAAAGTACAACTTTAGTATTCGCTGGATTGAAACGCACAGGAAGAGAGTATGGAAAGTCAGAAAGGATATAGAGATCGAAACAGAGGTCTTATTAGAGAACAAAACTACCAAACTACAAAAATGATGCTGTAGTCTTATGCTTAATATGGAACCATAAGGAATACGTTTAGTTAGAGTGAAGAATTTTGTTTTTTCAACCCATGTAAAACAGGGCCCGAAAGCAGAGCAGGGAAAACGTACACTGTAATTTGCCTAGCATGTCGTGAGCGTCGATAACGAATAATGTGTCATGCAGCTGGCTACATCATTCTGTAGATGCTGGTAGCCACCAGAATGAAAAAGGTAGACCCCTTTATCCAATAGTTAAAGAGAAGCCACTCTAGCAAGTCTAAGGATGCCCCCCTCCCCTTCCCCCTCCTCTCATTCGCTAAAACGATACATTGTCAGGGTGACCAGCGACGAGATGAGATGCGGAAGAAACCACTATAAAAATGAATGAAGCCAAACTGGATATTTTTCCTTCGATTTTCTGTAACATTATGTTCCTGATAATAAATCAAAAGTGACATTTTGCGATTGGATAATGGTGTACATCAGGGCTTCCCAACATGCCTCAGTTCCCGAACCAACGTGACATTTCATAACATTTGTTTTACTCCTTGACGAGCTTACCTGACAGTACCCACTTGGCTTTCATTAAATCTCGCCATGTTTCTCCAACTTTAAGGTAGATCTTCTCATACGTCCTTGAATTTCAGTAATTTCGTCTCTATCCCCTTGTATTTTAGTTAATGATCCCGCATTCCTGCGAATATTAGTGAATCTGATTGTAACGGCTTGGCCTGTAATTTACATTGTCTGTATCCCTTGACTTTCAGCACATTTTCCTGCTAATTTAAGCAAATCGTCTCATGCGACCATGACTTTTAGTAAATGTCCTCATGTGACCACGACTTTTAGTACATGCCCTCATGCCACCTTGGCTTTTAGTAAATGTCCTCATGTGACCTTGGCTTTTAGTAAATGTCTTCATGCCAAATTGGCTTTTAGTAAATCTTCTCATGCCACCTTGGCTTTTAGTAAATCTCCTCATGCTACCTTGGCTTTAAGTAAATTTCCTCATGTAAGCTTGGCATTAAGTAAATCTTCTCATGTAAGCTTGGCTTTTAGTAACTCTTCTCATGCTACTTTGGCTGTTAGTATATCTCTTCATGTCACTTTGGCTTTTAATACATCATATCATCCCGTCAGGGATATTAACAAATATCCTCGTCACTTTGGTTTTTAGTAAATCTCCTCATGTCGTCTTGGCTTTCAGTAAATCTCCTCATGTCATCTTGCCTTTCAGTAAATCTCCTCATGTCACCTTTTCATGTAGTAAATCTTCTCACACCATATTGTCGCTCACAAAATCTCCTCATGTCACCTATGCATTTGGTAAATCTCCTCACGCCACCCTGTCGCTCACTAAATCTCCTCATGTCACCTATTCATGTAGTAAATCTCCTCACGCCACCTTGTCGCTGACCAAATTTCCTCATGTCACCTATTCATGTAGTAAATCTCCTCACGCCACCTTGTCGCTGACTAAATTTACTCATGTCATCTATTCATTTAGTAAATCTCCTCTCGCCACCTTGTCGCTCACAAAATCTCCTCATGCCACCTTTATATTTAGTAAATCTCCTCACGCCACCTTGTCGCTCACTAAATCCCCTCACTCCACCTTGTCGCTCACTAAATCTCCTCATGTCACCTATTCATGCAATAAATCTCCTCACGCCACCTTGTCGCTCACTAGGTCTCCTCACGCCACCTTGTCGCTCACTAAATCTCCTCATGTCACCTATTCATGTAGTAAATCTCCTCACGCCACCTTGTCGCTGACTAAATCTCCTCACGCCACCTTGTCGCTCACTAGATCTCCTCACGCCACCTTTTCGTGCACTAAATCTCCTCATGTCACCTATTCATGTAGTAAATCTCCTCACGCCACTTTTGTCGCTCACTAAATCTCCTCATGTCACCTATTCATGTAGTAAATCTCCTCACGCCACTTTGTCGCTCACTAAATCTCCTACTGTCACCTATTTATGTAGTAAATCTCCTCACGCCACCTTGTCGCTCACTAGATCTCCTCACGCCACCTTTTCGTGCACTAAATCTCCTCATGTCACCTATTCATGTAGTAAATCTCCTCACGCCACTTTTGTCACTCACTAAATCTCCTCATGTCACCTATTCATGTAGTAAATCTCCTCACGCCACTTTGTCGCTCACTAAATCTCCTCATGTCACCTATTTATGTAGTAAATCTCCTCACGCCACCTTGTCGCTCACTAGATCTCCTCACGCCACCTTTTCGTCCACTAAATCTCCTCATGTCACCTATTCATGTAGTAAATCTCCTCACGCCACTTTTGTCGCTCACTAAATCTCCTCATGTCACCTATTCATGTAGTAAATCTCCTCACACCACTTTGTCGCTCACTAAATCTCCTCATGTCACCTATTTATGTAGTAAATCTCCTCACGCCACCTTGTCGCTCACTAGATCTCCTCACGCCACCTTTTCGTGCACTAAATCTCCTCATGTCACCTATTCATGTAGTAAATCTCTTCACGCCACTTTGTCGCTCACTAAATCTCCTCATATCACCTATTCATGTAGTAAATCTCCTCACGCCACCTTGTCGCTGACTAAATCTCCTCACGTCGCCTTGTCGCTCACTAGATCTCCTCACGCTACATTGTCGATCACTAAATCTCCTCATGTCACCTATTCATTTAGTAAATCTCCTCACGCCACCCTGTCGCTCACTAAATCTCCTCATGTCACCTATTCATGTAGTAAATCTCCTCACGCCACCTTGTCGCTGACTAAATCTCCTCACGCCACCTTGTCGCTCACTAGATCTTCTCATGTCACCTATTCATGTAGTAAATCTCCTCACGCCACCTTGTCGCTGACTAAATCTCCTCACGTCGCCTTGTCACTCACTAGATCTCCTCACGCTACATTGTCGCTCACTAAATCTCCTCATGTCACCTATTCATTTAGTAAATCTCCTCACGCCACCCTGTCGCTCACTAAATCTCCTCATGTCACCTATTCATGTAGTAAATCTCCTCACGCCACTTTGTCGCTCACTAGATCTCCTCACGCCACCTTGTCGCTCACTAAATCTCCTCATGTCACCTATTCATGTAGTAAATCTGCTCACGCCACCTTGTCGCTCACTAGATCTCCTCACGCCACCCTGTCGCTCACTAAATCGCCTCATGTCACCTATTCATTTAGTAAATCTCCTCACGCCACCCTGTCGCTCACTAAATCTCCTCATGTCACCTATTCATGTAGTAAATCTCCACACGCCACCTTGTCGCTCACAAAATCTCCTCACGCCACCTTGTCGCTCACTAAATCCCCTCACTTCACCCTGTCGCTCACTAAATCTCCTCATGTCACCTATTCATATAGTAAATCTCCTCACGCCACCTTGTCGCTCACTAGATCTCCTCACGCCGCCTTGTCGCTCACTAAATCTCTTCATGTCACCTATTCATGTAGTAAATCTCCTCACGCCACCTTGTCGCTGACTAAATCTCCTCACGCCACCTTGTCGCTCACTAGATCTCCTCACGCGACCTTGTCGCTCACTAAATCTCCTCATGTCACATATTCATGTAGTAAATCTCCTCACGCCACCTTGTCGCTGACTAAATCTCTACACGCCACCTTGTCGCTCTCTAGATCTCCTCACGCCACCTTGTCGCTCACTAAATTTCCTAATATCACCTATTCATTTAGTAAACCTCCTCACGCCACCCTGTCGTTCACAAAATCTCCTCTTGTCACCTATTTATGGAGTAAATCTCCTCACGCCACATTGTCGCTGACTAAATCTCCTCACGCCACCTTGTCGCTCACTAGATCTCCTCACGCCACCTTGTCGCTCACTAAATCTCCTCATATCAACTATTCATTTAGTAAATCTCCTCATGCCACTCTGTCGCTCACTAAATCTTCTCATGTCCCCTATTCATGTAGTAAATCTCCTCACGCCACCTTGTCGCTGACTAAATCTCCTCACGCCACCTTTTCGCTCATTAGATCTCCTCATGTCACCTATTCATTTAGTAAATCTCTTCACGCCACCCTGTCGCTCACTAAATCTCCTCATGTCCCCTATTCATGTAGTAAATCTCCTCACGCCACCTTGTCGCTCACTAGATCTCCTCACGCCACCTTGTCGCTCACTAAATCTCCTCATGTCACCTATTCATTTAGTAAATCTCCTCACGCCACCCTGTCGCTCACTAAATCTCCTCATGTCCCCTATTCATGTAGTAAATCTCCTCACGCCACCTTGTCGCTCACTAGATTTCCTCACGCCACCCTGTCGCTGACTAAATCTCCTCATGTCACCTTTTCATGTAGTAAATCTCCTAACGCCACCTTGTCGCTCACTAAGTCCCCTCATGTCCACCTAGACGGTTAGTTAATATCTTTATGCCACCTTGGATTTCAGTAAATCTCCTTATGCCACATTGGCTTTTAGTGAATCTCTCCATAACCACCATTTGATATTAGAGGCTAATTATGCACTTCCATATCAACCTTATTGTACCCTTTTTCCGTTACTCACAGGTTGAGAATCCTTTGGTACGTGCCTGTAATGACATCCTAGATAATGGCCAAATCCCGGCTTCATCTACCCCATTCAACAAGAGGACATTTTACTCACCGTCGGGTCCTAGGCTTCTCGTCTGCTACTTTACTTCAGGAAGCTCTCTTAGGGGTCACATCATAAGTCTCACGGGTCATTGCTGAATGATGACTTCATTACAGCGACCTTCGCATCAGTTGCGTAGCTGTAATGTCAAGTAACCTAAGCGTAAACTCAACAGAGTGGTTTTTCAATTTTCTTTTTCACGATAGAATGAGTAACACTCTTTCATCATTCTACCATATACGAGATATTGTATCTTGCCCTTTCTTTTCAACCCAGAAGGCTAGTCCAGTTTTTGTGATTGAATATTGGAGTATCCTGTATCATTTACTATGGAGTCTTCTATCTTGGATCTTTATGTTTTGTTATTTTATACATACAACTGCACATCGTGAAAACGCATAGGCGCTATGTCGCTATTATCAAAGGTAATCGATGGTTGCTGTAGCTTGTTTGTTGTATTCTCTTGCTCCCGCCTGCTAGTCGCCCCTTTCTGCTGAACTCACGCTTGATGTCATATTCGTGGATCGCCAATTCACCAACAGCAATGTCGCTATCCAGCAAGCGGTTAGTGACTGATTTTTAAATATTTCAGGGGGCCCATTCGGTTTTAGACTCAAACGAAAACACTAAGACATTGTGATAACAACACCGATTATACAGATTTGATTGAAAGTTGAGAGTCCTTCTGCAAGCGTGTGTACTGTCCTTCCCAACTTGCTCTACTTAATCTCTTGCTGTATTGGTTTCTGTGGGTAGCTGTGGTCGATAAGTATAAGGCACTCATCTCTCAAAGCGATGAACGGAAACAGCGTGGGTTCGAGCCTCACTGGTTTCAAACGATGCATGGTCTCAAAGCAAGTTGTACCAGAGTGCGTATATCCTGAATTATCTTTAGTCGTCTTGACGTATCATTTGCCACTGGCACAAGGTAGCTTGGGACCACAGAGCGAGGTTGATGACTAGCGCAGCGTTTTTCTCACTATAATGCTAATACGGAGAAAGTTACATCAGCAAGACAAAACCATCTGAGAAACCCTCTGATGGTGTCGCCTTCATCACTTGCGATGGACAACTAACATTGGTTGCTGGCATCTTCTTTCGGCAGTTCTAGTTTATTATGACATCAGGTCATGGGGCAAGAAATGTGTTACGTAGACAGCTGTAGATCAGGACATGTGGTAAGAAATTTGTTACGTAGACAGCTGCTGTTCAGGACATGTGGGTCAGGACATGTGGTAAGAAATATATTACGTAGACAGCTGCTGGTCAGGACATGTGGGTCAGGACATGTGGTAAGAAATATATTACGTAGACAGCTGCTGCTCAGGACATGTGGCAAGAAATTTGTTACGTAGACAGCTGCTGGTCAGGACATGTGGGTCAGGACATGTGGTAAGAAATATATTACGTAGACAGCTGCTGCTCAGGACATGTGGCAAGAAATTTGTTACGTAGACAGCTGCTGGTCAGAACATGGGGTAAGAAATTTGTTACGTAGACAGCTGCTGGTCAGGACATGTGGGTCAGGACATGTGGTAAGAAATATATTACGTAGACAGCTGCTGGTCAGGATATGGGGGTAAGAAATATGTTACGTAGACAGCTGCTGGTCAGGACATGTGATAAGAAACATGTTACGTAGACAGCTGCTGGTCAGGACAGGTGCTGGTCAGGACAGCTGCTGGTCAGGACATGTGGTCTGGCTGCAATACTCTTAAATGCACATGATGTTTTTATGCCGACTGATCTTGCATTCGTTTTTGACAGTTTAATTGTATCAGTTCAGTTCAGTTCATCCCATAACTCATTAGGTCGTTGAGGCACACATGAAGACACTCCCAAAATCCCACGCCATTCCTCTCTGTATTAATTGTATGCCAGTGCCAAAATCATCTGTTTCGCCTTAAAGGTCGGACAAATGTGTTCACTTGTTATTTCAATATTCATGTACGTCTGCGAAACATGGACCATTACTGCGGTTCTCCAGAGATTAATTCAGGTCATGGAGATAAGATGTTTTAGAATACTTGTAAATGTCATCTACAAAGACCGTACCACAAAGAATCGAGAATGCAAGTGGACTTCTCTAAGATTTCCTAACAGTGATGAAAAGACGACAGCAGATTTGGTACGGTCTTACAAGTACAATACTACAGATCACAGAACAGAATAACAGAAAGCGGAAACGTCCGATAAAACGATGTGAAGACAACCTCCATGAATGGACTAACCTTCAACCCGAGGAGGCATAAATAGCAATGGCAGAGAGAGAGGGGTGACGCAGGATTATGGAGGTCTCAGCGTGGGTGCCAAAAGATCTCAAGAGGTCACGGGGTGAACTGAATTGAATTTTGTTACTTGACCTCATCTTGCAGAAATCAAATCAGAGCTCGGTTTTCAGAATAGTAAACGCTGCCAAAGACGGATGTGTCGGACCGAAAGGTTCAAATATGGCAGTCTAACTGCAAACTAGCGTCACAGTGCATTCAGTTATCTGGACTACATCCTGCTACTTACAAAGCTCTGTTTAGAGCTTCTCAGCGAGAGATTGACAACGAAAACAAGAAGAAAAATGTAAAACGTCGAAATTTTGGAAATTTTAATTTTGTGAATCTGAAACCGTTTATTAAGCCATAATAAATAATTAAAAATACAATATTAATTTTGATATCAATATATTTAATAATTGCACTCCAATGACAGCATCGTTTTAAACATTAACCAGCACATAAAAAGAATGAAAGAAGTACACAAAGGTTTGTTGTAAGCCCAGGATAAATTAAACTATAACTAGTATGTTTTTCAAAATGGAGCCGCCTAGAATAACAGGAGGGCACAGCCGCAAATTAATTAAAGAAAGAACCAGATTAAATATTATAACATATTTTAGTCAGAGAGTGGTGAATGCTTGAAATGCATTGTCACATGAAATAGTGGGGGCAGGATCAATTAGCACTTTCAAAAATAGATTGTATACACATTGTTATTTTTAAATCAAGCGAATGTAAAATAAACTGGTTATATAGACTACAGAGTCTTCTAAACCAGTATACAGACGTTGAATTAAGTTAATGTTCCCTATTGAATCCGCCTCTAAAAGCGATAAGTTACAGGCTTCCTGTAAAGAGGACAACTATAGTGGTGTCCCTACGTTTCACCTGTACCAAAAAGACACATGTCCACATAACAATTAACGTGACCGACAGTTTAGTAACAAAAATGTCACGATTTCATAGATATAGTACATCTGGGGCTGGTCTCTCGCCACCGCGATTGACTCTCATCCTGTATTCGTGTAACAGTTCCCGCCGGAGCAAGGGGAATTTAGGATGCCTGAACATGTTAAAGCTTAAAGCTACATGAATGCATGTCAAGGTCACTCACTGTCTCAGCAAAGGAGAACAGAGTTGGGTTAAGGAATGTGGACAGGTAGAAACTGACCACTGGCCTTCCGATTTTGGTAGGGGGAGATTGATTGACAGACGAAATTGGCAACGGGCTTGCTGCGAGAGAATGAGTGACAGGTGTGCAAAGTGTTTCGTTCCAATTGGAATTGAAGATGACCATACCTGAGATCGATTGGTCAAGCTCTGGCCTTGCTTGAGGATATATAACTCGAGACAAAGTTTAGCTCGAGAGGCTGGAAGAGAGAGGAGGAGAGATGGAGAGAGAGAGACTGAATGTGGATAGTATGTTTAACTCACCGACTTAGATAGAGGAGCGATTGATTGACGGTTGGACGAATGTTTAGTGATAGAACAGGATCGCTCAAATAGGTGTGTGAGTTTTGCATTAATAGATAATGTGAAAGTGTGTTTGTAAGCAAGGACACATTGTGAACGAGTATGTCGAGATCGCCCGCCTGAGGGGATTTCAGTGAGGAAGAGTATCTGATAAGGTGTGTTGAAGACGCAGTTAAGGCGATGTGTGTGTGATGCAATTGCAAGGCAATAGAACTGGGTTTTTAGTTCGTTGGGAATTCCATCAATAGCTAATGCTTACAATTCCCGTTTTAGTAGAATGTTTAGTTAAGATATGTATTATATTGTGTTTGTAATTTCTCTACTCATTCTATGATATGAGTATGATATAATAAATATGCCACCTGCTGTGTGATATGTCATTTACTGAGTATGGTCATGATGATGTGGATGAGTGTGAGAATGTTCTAAGCTAGATCACGGCCAAGGAAACAGTGGGATCTGCTACACGTTATTATTATTTTGGTGCCTGTTGACCACGGATAGTCGTGGTAGATTTATAAATATAGTGTGTAGCTACAGATCTTTAATTGCCTGTTTAACACAAGTGTCGCAGTTATATATAACTTGTGTGTGTAGTTAGGATAAGAGGAGTAGCTAGTGGTTAGAGTGTTAGTACCATAGACAGCTTTTCCAATCATCTGACTGGTAAGTGTGACATTTTTCTTCCACCCATTGTTGTATTATTGACAAGACTTTGTGCGTACTTGACAGTCTTATAATTTTTTTGGGTGGGCCAGACGGGTTTATTCAATATGTCGAGGTTGGACAATGTTAAACAATGTTATCATTGTCTAGCTTTTGGACATTTGTCTATCGGATGCCCTAATATTCTTCGGAATATTAACAGTTCCTGGAGAAGAGGAGGACTGTTTGTCAAAAACAAGCCTTTCATGGCACGAGCTACAGTCAGCGATAAGTTGAAGGACAAAAGTCAACTACAAAACCAGCTAAGAGAACTAACAAGCAGAGTTATTCGACTGGAAAGACAGGAAAAAGACCTCCAATGGAAGCTGCGACAGCTGTTGCAACAGTTTGAAAACGGAGCTTTCACACCAGCTAGGAAGGAGAGAAGAAGTCAAGAAATCACAGAAGTAAACACGGCCCAGTATTTTAGAAGGGGACAGAGTGGTAGGAAAGTGAGTAGGAAGCCCATCCAACTTCCACATTCCGATCCGTGGAGGGACAGAGGTGGAAATCTCAGGACGGACGTGTGTGGACGACTGGAAAGAGTTGGCGAAAAGGGGAGTTTGACCCAGTTGGAGAAGCCAAGTCAAGTGAGGGGAGGAGGAATGGTTGGGCAGAAGTTTGAATCGGGCAGATTCTTAGCCCACAAGAGGCCTTTTGCACGGTTACAGATGGAGAGGCAGGACAGGAGCTATCAAAGAGACTTTGAGCACGAGGCGGATGGACGGAAAGAAAGAGATACAAGTTTTGTGTATCCAGAAAAGTTAGGGACGGAGGGCAGGTTACGCAATGCAAACGAGACAAACGTTCGCTCAGAGGTCCAGATAAAATGTTACCGCATCGGACAGTGTAGGCCGAGAATTCAGGAAGAGGGTATTACGTCGATTAACATGGTCGGGCGTGATGAAAAGGGCCAAGTTTACCAGGAACTTGTGGTCAAGCCTGGTAGAACATTAGTTAAAGTCGACGAAGAATCGAACAAAGAAATAGTCAGAGATTCGTCAGATAAAGAGGAAAGGAGAGGAGGAGGAATGGTGGCAGGACCAGCTATGGTTTCGTGCCCACCCAAGCCAGGTTCTAGCCATGCGGGAGAAGTTGTTGAACAGACCGAAAGAAGGGACAACCCTTCGGCCACCGAGGAAGGAAGTGGGAATGACGCACAGTTGGAATGCGAAACGGACGCACCAACAGCAGCCAACAAAGGAGGAACAGAGTTTCTAAGGAAAACGAAGAAAAGGGAAAGACAGGTTAACCACAGCCAGGACAGCGAACCAGTCATCGAAGCAAAGATGAAAAGATCTCAGTTCGAGATAAGCCAACAGTCAAACGAACAGTGTGAAAAGTCTTTCCCACAAATAGTGAATACAGATGGACGGAAGGCTGAAGTAGCGGACGATGTAAGTGTACGTAACACTACCAGAGAACCGGTGGGTACGAACCAAACAACCGTGAAACAAACAGACCAGACGATGGGCGTTTTACAGGAGGAAATCGCGCAGCAATCAGAGACAGCTGATGGGGCAGCGCATAGTCTGGTTAAAATAAGCAGTAGTGATAAGGAACGGTTGATGCAATGTTTACTGACGCTAGCCAAAAACATGGAAATCAGAAATGGAATTAGGTAAAGTCGTGTGGAGTACTTACACACATGGGCTATCATGTGAAACTCCAGTTAAGGTATGCATTTGCATAAAATTTGTTTCATCTACCGTTATCCTTGGGAAACGGAGATTTGGATAATTAGGGGGTAGGGTATAGAGATGGAGGAATGACCAGATGTTAAAAATTCCTTTGAATTCGTTGTCTGAAGTACACGCCAGACAATGAGCGGACGGTCAGTCTGAAGCGAAGACTGACCGAGATCAAAGGGACATTTCCGACCAGAGAAACGGACAGAACGGACAAGAGACGCAGGATAGCTGGATGCGCCAGGTAATGATTACGCGACGAAGGGTAACACGTGGACGCGATGTTTCGGTCAATATCTGACCAGGTAGCTTTGATGCGGAGAATTTGGGGAAATAGCGGTGAATTAGTTAGATCACAACACTCGGTTTTGATTCCTCGGGACAAAGACTGCACCTGGACTAGTAGGGTTACAGCATGACGTAATTCGACAGGTGGACGATTCGGTTTTTGACTTTTGACTCAGACATAGTTTAGTATCTGATTAAGTTAGAACTTAGTCATAGTTTAGTGACATAGTTTAGTATCTGATTTAGTGACATAGTTTAGTATCTGATTAAATTAGAACTTAGTCATAGTTTAGTGACATAGTTTAGTATCTGATTAAGTTACAACTTAGTCATAGTTTAGGGACATAGTTTAGTACCTGATTAAGTTAGAACTTAGTCGTAGTTTAGTATCTTATAAAGGGGGCATTAACAGGTGCTCATCTGTGGGGCACGAGCAGGAGTGAAGGTTGATGGCACTTGGTCATGAGTATGCGTGCAAATATTTTGACATTTGTATTTGGTGTTTGGGTTTTGACTAATGGTATTACTTGCATTTTAAGTGGGTTGTATGGTCGATATAGTATGCATTGAATTTTTCTTTATTTTGTTGTTGTTTTGTTGTTTAAACATGATTACATATCCTGACAGTATCAACGTGTTATACTTGCTGACTGAAATATTGATATCATAAGTATGCGTGCAAATATTTTGACATTTGTATTTATTGTTTGGGTTTCGACATTGTATGCAATGCATTTGTCTTGTGTTTTGTTGTTGTTTTTTTGTTGTTGTTGAATCATCATGTTTACAGGTATTTGATACAGGTTATTTAGGTGATCTACAGAGCAGTATATCTCATCCAGACTGTAGGCCTCCGCAAGCACAAGTCACCACGAGTTCCAGAATCACATGTATGTGGAGTCTTTGCAGAGAAGACTACATTGATCAGAAGTTGTAATATTGACTATGACATATGTTGTCAAATATCGTTTTTGTGGGAAACATAAAGAATTTTGCTGTTTTCTTTGAGAGGGGATAGCTGTCAAGAAAGACAGTGATAACTAGCCCGAGGATAACCCACGTAAATTCGTGGCCTCACAGCAGTTAGTATGAAGTGAATCGTCGGCCAGGCGTGTAATGAGACCGCCTGAGAAAATTGACCTGAACTGGTCGAGTGTAACAATGAAGGTTCGTGTCCTTAGAGGAAGGCACGGGAAACAGGGCGAGGTATGTTGACCTCAATGAGTAAGGAGAATTCCTTAAGGTGTTTCTGTTTTGATGAGTTAAAGGTCCCGCAGGGACATACTTGGGTGTATTTGACTGCAAAACGATGTAAAAGTGGTGGCTTGTGTTGTAAAAACGACCAGCCACGGTGTTTTTCTTCTGCTTGTATTGATTGTCTATGTATTACAAAAAGGTTTATATGTATCAAATGACATGTCTTTTTATGCATGTACGATGTGAGTGAAGTGTAGTGTTTTCTTTTCAAGGCAGGTACAATTTGAGTGGAGTTGTAAACAGGAGTAGTGTTTACATTTTGGATAGTAGAGACGAAAATGGTGGTCATTTGCCAGATGAAAAAAATGACCATCCATGTTTCGGTCTGTAGTTTAGGGAGGTAATGTAACAGTTCCCGCCGGAGCAAGGGGAATTTAGGATGCCTGAACATGTTAAAGCTTAAAGCTACATGAATGCATGTCAAGGTCACTCACTGTCTCAGCAAAGGAGAACAGAGTTGGGTTAAGGAATGTGGACAGGTAGAAACTGACCACTGGCCTTCCGATTTTGGTAGGGGGAGATTGATTGACAGACGAAATTGGCAACGGGCTTGCTGCGAGAGAATGAGTGACAGGTGTGCAAAGTGTTTCGTTCCAATTGGAATTGAAGATGACCATACCTGAGATCGATTGGTCAAGCTCTGGCCTTGCTTGAGGATATATAACTCGAGACAAAGTTTAGCTCGAGAGGCTGGAAGAGAGAGGAGGAGAGATGGAGAGAGAGAGACTGAATGTGGATAGTATGTTTAACTCACCGACTTAGATAGAGGAGCGATTGATTGACGGTTGGACGAATGTTTAGTGATAGAACAGGATCGCTCAAATAGGTGTGTGAGTTTTGCATTAATAGATAATGTGAAAGTGTGTTTGTAAGCAAGGACACATTGTGAACGAGTATGTCGAGATCGCCCGCCTGAGGGGATTTCAGTGAGGAAGAGTATCTGATAAGGTGTGTTGAAGACGCAGTTAAGGCGATGTGTGTGTGATGCAATTGCAAGGCAATAGAACTGGGTTTTTAGTTCGTTGGGAATTCCATCAATAGCTAATGCTTACAATTCCCGTTTTAGTAGAATGTTTAGTTAAGATATGTATTATATTGTGTTTGTAATTTCTCTACTCATTCTATGATATGAGTATGATATAATAAATATGCCACCTGCTGTGTGATATGTCATTTACTGAGTATGGTCATGATGATGTGGATGAGTGTGAGAATGTTCTAAGCTAGATCACGGCCAAGGAAACAGTGGGATCTGCTAAACTATAGTGGTGTCCCTACGTTTCACCTGTACCAAAAAGACACATGTCCACATAACAATTAACGTGACCGACAGTTTAGTAACAAAAATGTCACGATTTCATAGATATAGTACATCTGGGGCTGGTCTCTCGCCACCGCGATTGACTCTCATCCTGTATTCGTACAGCGATCTGAGTCCCGCCATACGGAGTGATAGTGCGGGCTTGCCGAAAACGCTCGCCCGCCTTTCCCCAGCCATCTAGTGGGACCATATTTGTGGCGTCGAACCTCTGGCAACGGTGCGTTACTGTGGACCGTAACGAGAAACTTTGACAGTCAGTGGTGGTTATTCGAAGGCTTATAGCAGACCTCAACAGTTCGTCTCGCTGGTGGTCATTCTCTCGCAAAGAGCTTGTGACCGGCAAATGGAAAGCAGGAATCGTGCCTAAAGGCCCTTGGGAGAAGGGCAGGCCGGCAGGCAAAAATCGTCTCCAGTCCCTGTGAAATTCATCGCCGGAGCCGTTGGGATCCGTTCAACACAGAGCGCTGCCATCCCTCCCCGAGCGAGCCCGGTCGGTCGGTCGTCTGGTGTGTGTACAAGCCCCTGTCAGGCGGTCCTAGGTCGACGGAGTGAGGGAAGGAACAACCGTCCGTCCAACAGTCGGTCCCTGCGGCCGTCCTAGTGAGGCTTTTTACACATCCGTCCTCCGCCGACCGGTATGTTTTGTTCGTACGTCTCCGACAGATATCTAGTTGATCCTGCCAGTAGTCATATGCTTGTCTCAAAGATTAAGCCATACATGTCTAAGTTCACACTGTTTCACGGTGAAACCGCGAATGGCTCATTAAATCAGTCGAAGTTCCTTAGATGACACGATCCTACTTGAATAACTGTGGCAATTCTAGAGCTAATACATGCTTACCAAGCTCCGACCCTCTCGGAAAGAACGCTTTTATTAGTTCAACACCAATCGTCGTTTCCCATAGCGGGGTTGCGGCGTCCCCACTTGTGACTCTGGATAACTTTGTGCTGATCGCATGGCCTCATGTGCCGGCGACGCATCTTTCAAATGTCTGCCCTATCAAATGTCGATGGTACGTGACATACCTACCATGTTTATAGCGGGTAACGGGGTATCAGGGTTCGATTCCGGAGAGGGAGCATGAGAAACGGCTACCACATCCAAGGAAGACAGCAGGCACACAACTTACCCACTCCCGGCACGGGAAGGCAGTGACGAAAAATAAAAATAAAGGACTCTTTAGAGGCCCCGTAATTGGAATGAGTACACTTTATACCCTTTAACGAGGATCTATTGGAGGGCGGTAATTAAAGCTCCAATAGCGTATATTAAAGTAGTCACAGTTAAAAAGCTCGTAGTTGGATCTCAGGCGCAGGCGGGCGGTCCGTCTCTCTCCCGCGGGTGCTCTTCGCTGAGCGTCTCGGGTGGCCGGCGCGTTTACTTTGAAAAAAATTAAAAAAATAGTGCCTCGACTGCCTGAATAATGGTGCATGGAATAATGAAATAGGACCTCGGTTCTATTTTGTTGGTTTTCGGAACTGGAGATAATGATTAACAGGGACAAACGGGGGCATTCGTATTGCGGCGTTAGATGTGAAATTCTTGGATTGCCGAAAGACGAGCATTTGTCAAAGAATGTTTTCATTAATCAAGAACGAAAGTCAGAGGCGCGAAGACGATCAGATACAGTCGTAGTTCTGACCATAAACGATGCCGACTAGCAATCCGCAGTTGCTTCGATGACTCTGCGGGCAGCTTCCGGGAAACCAAAGTGTTTGGGTTCCGAGGGAAGTATGGTTGCAAAGCTGAAACTTAAAGGAATTGACGGAAGGGCACCACCAGGAGTGGAGCCTGCGGCTTAATTGGACTCAACACGGCCAACCCTGAAATGATTGAAAGGCCGAGAGCACTTTCGTTGGGTATAATTTGGAACGGGTGCTCGTATTAGACCCACGGAAGACAGGTCAGTTTTTTTACCCTCTTAATGAAAGAGCGTCTGCTACGGTAATACTGCTTAACCCTACAGAAATTGCAGGTTCTAGACACCTGGTCATTTACTGACTAAAAAGCCCTCTATTGATTCGTTGTGTCTAATAGTGAACGGGTGCTGGTATTAGACCCTCGGAAGACAGGTCAGTTTTACCCTACTAATGACAGGGCGCTGCTACGGTAATCCTGTTCAATTCGAGAGTTGCCGCAGACATTTGGTTCACGTACTAGCTGATAAGCCAATGGTGCGAGGCTACCATGTGAGGGATTACGGCCGAACGCCTCTAAGCCCGAATCCCGCCCAAAATCTCAACACCACTGCGATGGGAGGCTACGATATGGTCGGGACCTGAGGCTCGCGCCTCAGCCCCACCCGGTCGAGCCGCAGAAAGAGGTCTCTGCCGTCCGCCGATCAAAGCGGGCAGGACGCTGCTAAAAATTCACCCCATACGGCGATGAGGTGCGAAACTTCCAGTAGAAGACTTAGTTCTTGGTAGGGTGTCGTAAGCAGTAGAGCAGCCATCTCATTGTGAACTGTTGAGCCCTAGCCCTTGATCATGAGATATGTCCTCACACAAGGCGAACAACATCTCCGTGACATTATCAGGCTTATCCCCTATTTAAATGCACTCCTGCCTCGCTCTCTACCTCTGTCTGCTGTCAGTCATCCCAAAGGACGCAGAAGAGATGCAGGCCAGCGGATATTGCACCTCTGCCCTATTGTGTCAACCTGACAGGTGGCGGGGAATGTCAGGCGTACCATCACTGCAGAGAAGCCGAGAAAATAAAGGGAGCAAAGAGATACCCCACTCACATGCATATGCCACGTTTCTGGGAGGACGTGACGATCCTGGGACACAGACACACTGTACTGCCTCTCTTCCGGGATTGTACAAACCAGTACATAGTTCATATCATATATCATATCTCATATATCATCACCGCCCCCTAAAGACACGAGTTGTGAAGACTCGATAGTCCTGTTAGACAACTTCCATAAGACAGACAACTCTGATCACAAACAAATGCTGCCTTGCAGATAGGCTGGGGACAGCCAAAGGCTAAGGAGGGCATCCCTACAGAAACGCCTGTTGAAATCGGATGCACTGGGCCACAGGCTTAACAAGTAACACAGTGCAACGTATATCGCTGTATGATGATACTACGACCTAATAGAAAAAAAGCGTGGCGCTCATCCTGTGGAGTCCCGCCAGGCAGCGAGAGTGCCGGGCCATACGCATGGAAGGGGCCCAACCATTGCTACTGGTGGTCACCCACCCATGTGCTGTGGAGTCAAGGCACAAGGTGATGGGGTAAAAACTATTGACCAAAAACACAAGACCCTCAGAATACTACAGTTGAATGCGGAGGGAGTCATTAACAAAAAGCTTTCCCTAACACATCACGTGCATGAAGGTAATATTGACGTGGCATGTATCTAAGAAACGCACCTCAACAGCAACCATAAATTTTTAATCAAAGGATACCAGACCTTCCGTCTGGATAGAGAAAGTTACAAAGGAGGGGTTCTGATACTGACACGTAACTGCATACCGAGTAGCGCGGTAGCTGTCAATCACACCGGACAAGCAGAAATTGTAGAAGTTGACATAATGGCACAAGAGACGAAGATCCGCATCTTCAACCTGTACGGACCACCAAACAAAGACCTGTCGCTCTCGAGTATGGAAGTCAAAGACTCCAACTACATAGTAGCTGGAGACTTCAATAGCCACTCGAAGATATGGGGATACTCGGACACAGACAGCAGAGCTGACGAAGTGGAAGATTAGGAGATAGACACAAATCTCTGTCTAATCAATAAGCCGGAGGATAGCCCTAGCTTCTATTCTAGAACATGGCATACCACCTCTACTCCAGACTTGGCCTTTTCCACGCACAAATTCAGCACAAATAGACCACCAGGTGCTAAACCAATTGGCAGGTAGCGACCACAGGCCAATTAGTCTAGAAGTTGATATGGAAGTAGGCCCACAGGAAACAAAACCGCTCCCACGTTGGAATTACAAACGAGCCGACTTGGACAGATTTGCAAGCCTGACAGATGGGCTGTGTGAAACCATCAACACACGGAATAACAAAATGAAGCCCACGGTGGAAAGCCTAAGCAAAGCAATAAAGCAGGCTGCCACTGAAACGATCCCAAGAGCGGCAAGGAAAAATTATAAGCTCTATTGGAATGATGAATTACAGAAAGCGGAAGACGAAGTCTCAAATGCTAGGAACATGGCAGAGAGAGAACAATCTATGGAGGCAAATATCGCCCTCAAAGCCACCACGGCGAAATACAAATACACTCTAAACCAACCAAACAACAAGAGAAAGTTGGAAAAACAAAACAGAAAGCCTCAATCTAGATAAAGATGGAAACAAACCATGGAAGTTAGTCAGAGCCATGAATGACGAAACTCCATCAAACAAACAAATTACCATCAAGCAGGACGACAACATGCTCACTTGAAAAAAAGCAGCAAACGCCTTTGTTGAACATTATGCCTGAGCAAACCACATTGATGTACCTGCAGATAGGCATACAGACATTAGTGAAGAGTAAAATCGGCACGACAACATCAATATGGCACCAGAAGAGCATATTATGGCAAAACTAACAATTAATTAAATGGAAGAGGCCATGAGAACGTTAAAGAAAAAGAAATTCCCGGAAAAGATGGGATAACAAACTAAATGCTGATAGGGCTGGGCCAAACAGCAAAGAGGAAATTACTATCAGTCCTGAACCAAAGCTGGAAAGGGGGTATTGTATCTCAGGCATGGAAAGACGCAGTACTTGTACCAGTACCAAAGAAAGGAACAGATAAAACAGATCCAAATGGATACAGGCCTATCAGCCTACTGAGCTGTGTAGGCAAACTGATGGAACGTATGATAAACGCCAGACTGATGAGGCATCTGGAAGAAAAACGAATACTAATTCCACAGCAAGCAGGCTCTAGACAGCACAGATCCACTGAGGATCAGGTCACCCTCATAGCCCAGGAAATAGAAGATGCCTACCAGGAGCAAAAACACACAGTAGCGGTTTGGGTCAACCTAGAAAAGGCATTTGACAAAGTCTGAAAAGAGGGACTTAAAGTCAAGCTACGAAGAAGTGAAGTTTATGGCAAAAAGGAAAAATGGATCAGCCACTACCTCAAAAACAGAACAGCCAGAGTTCAAGTACAAGGGCAGATGAGCAAAAAGGTGACACTTGAGCAGGCAGTACCCCAAGGGGGAGTACTGTCACCCACACTCTTCCTGGTGTATATAAATAACATAACAGAGAATATACCAAGAAGAGTCCATAGCTCAATGTTTGCAGACCATTTTGCTATGTGGACCTCTGAAAAGAATCTCACCATAGCAGGTAATCGGATGCAGCATGCCCTAACATCGCTGGAAGAATGGGCGAACGCATGTCTGGTCAAAATACACGATGAAAAAACAACATGTACGATATTCTCGCTATCAAACAAACCCTAAAACACCAAATTAAGTCTTAACGGCAAATACCTGCAGCCAAACGACAACACAAACTACCTGGGAGTCACATTCGATCGGCGCATGGTATGGAAAAGTCAGATCGAGAGAAACCGAATGAGAGCCAGGGAAAGAATGGCAATCATGAGGAAACTTTGCTGGCACAAGCTGGGGAGCAGACGAAAGTATACTAAAGAAACTGTACACTGGAAGAGTGAGACCGGTTCTCGAGTATGGCATTGCGGTATGGACAACAGCAGCAAAGGCGAACTTCGATAAAATTAGGAAACTCCAAAACCAAGCCATGAGAGTTATAACAGGAGGCATGAAGTCAACGCCAATTGTAGAACTTGAAAAGATTACAAAACTGCAATCCATGACCGACAGAAGAGACTGTAGAGCCCAGCAGCAAGCCGAGAAACTCAGAAGACTGACTGACCATCCAATGCACCAGAGACTAAACAATTTCGGAAATGGGAAACTAAAGCGGAGAAACTTTGCAGAAATAGCCAAAGCAAAGATGCACGAAGACCCCATGAACGAACTAACAACACCAAAGCACATCCCTACTGTACGAAAACCTACCTGGAGGCACTATATATTTCCAGAGGTGGTAGAAAATATACCAGGTATTGGAAACTAAAACTGCCAAACTGAAGAAGAAAGAAGAGATACAAACCTAAGGTACATAACGAAAAACTACCCATGCATAGACTGGACACATGCATGCACCGACGGTTCTGTAACAAACACAACACAGAACGAAGGGGCAGGGGCATTCCTGAGCCTACCAAATGGCAGAGAAATAACACTGTCATTGGCAACTGGAAAATACACAAGCAATTTCAGAGCGGAGGCAGAGGCACTGAGGGTGGCAGTGGAAGACATTGTGACAGGTAAAAGGAATGAAAGCCATATAGTCCTGCTAACAGATGCCCTGGTCGTAGTTACAGCACTAAAAAGCCAGAAAAATACTGAACTTAATGATTTAAGAGCAGTGCTCTGTCAACTATGCCAGCAGTCCGCACCAAAAATAGTAGTGGTACAGTGGGTACCATCTCACTGCAACATCCAAGGCAACGAGGAGGCAAACAGACTGGCAAAAGAAGGTGCAAGACTACCACAACCAGATACTAGTGGGACATACGAAGAGTCAAAACGGCTTAATAGAGCTAGATACATGACCAAATGGAAAACAGAACATACTGGCTACACAAAAAAACCATGCCTATTACCAGTTGAACAGAAGAGAGCAGCTCGTGGTCTTCAGACTTCGCACTGGCCACAATAGACTGAGGTACCACGTATTCAACAAATTGAAGATAGGTGGCACTGACGAATGCTCGTGTGGTACCGGGAAAATGACCGCTGAGCATTTGCTGCAAAACTGCCCGACATACGAGGATCAGAGAGAGCAGATGTGGCAACACTAGACAAGCTCTATGGCAGGGTCGACAGCCTCAGGATGACCGCTGCTTTTTCGAAAAACTAAAGGTCGACGTCTGACAGCGTAAGAAGAAGAAGAAAAAGAAGAAGATAGATATAGTACATCTAATACCAGATCGCCATATATCCAGATCGTCTTGGGTAATTTCAGTGAATTATCATCACATTGTGCCATACCGACCTGTATGGACGATCGTGAATCTCTACAAGTGTGTGAGACGAGTGATGTTTATCTGTTCAGTATATAACCACCATCATAACGTGATGATACATCTGCAACAATTGAATTATTTGTTGCCCCCAGTCCCATGTTTCCAACAAAATTGACCATTGTTCCAGTGTACTCAGAAGATTATTTTTTCAGAACATTTGACGATCCATATTAGTTATGATCAATTTTAATGATATAATGTAAATAGATCACAAAGCTATTCAGTATATAAAGATATTTTTTTAGATTAATTTGTGATATTTTTTTAAGGGATATTATATTACATTATCCTTGACGTTAGTCCGATAAATATTCCTTATCTTAGGAAGCCAACGATGATCGGTATGCATCCCAATCTTTTGTAGTGCTGTACCAATGTGGACTTAAATATTTGATCAGTTCATCTCTCCATCAAATAGGTGGGCGGTCACGTGGACGTGTACAGACATATGGCCACCAAAACGTTGTTCTACGTGTCCATCTGTTGTCAGACATGCGTATAATATGTCCTGTCCAGCGATGTTTGTGGGATGTCCCGAAACGAAGAGTGATGTCGAATATCTTCGTTTCGAATCTTATTCATTATCGAAATATGCAGCACTCTGTCTGTTACTCTGAGCTTCTAAACAGGAATTTAATTATGATGTTTGTTTTTGTATTTATTTAGGAAACGCTGCATTGCCAGTCAATAACAGGTTCATATTCCATATGTTTCGTTCCCAATTCCGTAAATCGCTTGATCTTCTGGAACTCGTAATACTCGCCAATGAAAAATAAGAAAAGTAGATAGCCCATGGGTTACTTTGCGAACATTGTGCATGTCCAAAATGTACGTAAATTAAATAGCGTTTCCTTATTTATCCTTCCATGTGTGCCGTTACACGTCGTGGTGAGGTGGTTGGGGGATGGGAGCGGGGGAGGGGGGGTGATAAGGACTCAGGTGGAGTAGGGGGCGGAGGGGCCTGAAGTTGGATTTCTGGGTCAAGTGTGTTGTGTTCTTTGTTGTAAGCCCAGAAAATTATAAGATATTATAGAGCCTATAGATATTTTTCAAAGAGACATGGATACAGCGGGATTAAGATCAATCTGTATTACAGAGGAAATGGTTTTTTTTTAAATTGGAGGGGTTGAAAGGGAATAAATGTCCAGGTCAAGATGGTATTCATCCAAAATTGCTGTATGAAATTAGAGACCAACTAGCAAAACCATTTGCTATATTATGTTCTCAATCAGTTACAAAAGGGATTGTTCCACGGGATTGGAAAGATGCAGGAGTGATCTCCTTTTTTAAAAAAGGCTAAAAATCAGATCCAGCAAATTATAGACCTGTGAGTTTAACGAGCATAGTCTGTAAATTGTTAGAGTCAATAATCAAAGAAAACATTGTAATGCATTTAGACAAATTTAATCTAATTATAAATAGTCAGCATGGGTTTACTAGAGGGAGATCATGCTTAACAAATCTATTAGAATTCATGGAGGAGGTTACTAAAATCATAGATAAAGGGGAGCCAGTGGATGTTATTTATCTAGACTTTGCAAAGGTCTTTGATAGAGTACCTCATCAAAGATTATTTCGAAAGTTTAAATCACGTGGAATAGGTGGGGAAGTTGCCAAATGGATTGAAAATTGGTTAACGGGAAGAAGGCAGAGGGTGGGCATAAATAAGGAGTACTCTGAGTGGTGTGAAGTGAAAAGTGGTGTGCCACAGGGCTCGGTTTTGGGACCAATTTTGTTCTTGATATATAAAAATGATTTGGACATTGATATGAGATCCATGATTGCAAAATTTGCTGATGACACAAAACTATGCAGTAGTGTCTCATCTAAAGCGGAAGTGGATATATTGATGTCGGATTTAGATAAAATTCGAGAATGGTCTGTAAGCTGGCAAATGGAGTTTAATGTAGATAAATGTACAGTCATCCACATGGGTAGATCCAATAGGGAACATAATTACAGAATGGGAGAAAACAATATTAGAAAGATAGATAAAGAAAGGGATCTAGAGGTTATAATAGATCATACAGGAAAGGTGAGTGTGCAAGTTAAGGTAGCAGTGAAAAAGGCAAATGCAATGTTAGGTATGATAAAAAGAAATATTAAACATAAGAGCAAGGAAGTGATCGTCAAACTGTATAAAGCTTTAGTTAGACCTAGATTGGAGTACTGTGTACAGGTGTGGAGTCCTTATCATAGAGGGGACATAAACATGCTAGAAAGAATACAAAAAAGAGCGACAAAGATGATAGTGGGATTCCAGAATTACAGTTATGAGGAACGACTCAGAAAAACCGGCCTACAGTGTCTCAAAAGGAGAAGAATTCGTGGTGACTTAATACAGGTTTATAAGATGATCAGAGGAATCGATAAATTAGACTATAACAAGTTTTTTAAAATACAGCCACCTACAATAACACGAGGGAATAGCTACAAGCTGACTAAAGAGAGGTCCAGGTTAGATATTAGGAAATATTTTTTTAGTCAGAGAGTGGTGTCTGCTTGGAATGCATTGCCAGGGGAGGTATTGGAGGCAGGGACAGTTAATGCATTTAAGAATAAACTGGATGCGCATAGCTTTTAGAGCAAGGTGATGTAAGTGTGACTGGTTGTATACAGACTCTGCAGGGTCTTCTAAACCAGTATAAAGACGTTAAGTTAAGTTAAGTTAAGATTTATGTATCTATCCATGAACGACCGGTCTTCGTCGTACCTCGTATATATTATTATGTTGTAATCGTGTAGTGGAAGCTGATCAGGTTGCACTATCAGGATATATCCGAACTATCGTCTTGTTCTATCTTAAAATGCATTCAGAACAAAAGGAATTTTCACAATATTTATAATGTCGCCATTTCTCATTTTATCTCTCCTGGCGACGCCAATAACTTTTCTTAGAAATTTTAAATTGGGTTATTTTTATTCTCTCATGTGCCTTTGATAAGGATTAAATATGTAACTTGCAACACAGAGTTGGTATGCCTATGATGGTTATCATGCGTTTTTTTGTTGGTTTTTTTTTTGTTGCCAAGCGGATGTTCAGATGTTTAGACGAATTAGTTACTATTGGTCACCGCAGAAGTTTTGGGTTTATTTTCTCGTTCGCCTTATTTATCTATTAACCAAAGCCGTGTGCGTTGCACTGTGGTTTTTATTTTGCGCCTGTCGGCCCAGTGCATGCGACTTCAGCATGCATTTTATGAAAGGTCTGCATCCTCCTGTATTTTCTAAGGGTATGCTTCCCGGGGTAACGGCGGATGCTGTGATGGGGATCGAACCCAGCACCTTCGGTTATGAGCCGTGTCACTTAACCCCTAGCCCACGCCGTCCCCACAGTAGAATTTGTATGACACCTAGTTTCAGTTTATCAATCATGTCTTTCATCTTTTGTAAAAATACTTTCAAGTTATTTCAACGTTTGTGCCTACTTTACTTTAGTTTGATAATGTGTACATGTATGTTAGACGCACCTGGTGTTCTACTAATCTCCAAAGTTTCCGTCGTTCATGCCCTAATCTTCATGTAATACACTTCACATGCTTCGTCAAGAGCGCCTGTACAATTACGCAGTCATACAGGTCCTGGTCATTTCGAATTTGGTCATCTGCAAAAAACAGTTTATGTTCTGGATTGGGATCTACGCTTCTCGTATTGAAGTCCATTTATGGTGTTGTAATTCGGCTGGTTTCTAAAATTATTTCTCTGTATATGTCGAACAGCAATGGGGAAGCGTACATCTCTGTCAAACTCTAATAGTTATTTTAAAAGAAAAACATATGTGACTATATAAACTATTCCCATTACATTTATATTCATACGGTATATTCCTATTCCACACAATGTGATAGTTGTCCTTGTATTTTTAAACACTCTAAATATATTGTCCACAGCTAATTCCTACGAAAATTGTCGCTATTTTCTACGGATCTATAAATATTATGTTTAAATGCTTGTCAAATTATATTGCTCCTTGGCTTATTTTACTTAAGGTGAATAATGCGTCTGTTCAGCCCATTCATGTAATGTTAGTCTAAGACCATTGGACATAACAGAATACTCGGATAAATCAGAACAAGGAGAGGTCTTAGAAGCAGCGAAAAGGACAAAGTGGCTGACAAGAACAGACTGAAAAGACGCGAGACATTATGGAAAACAGTCAAATTTGACCAAAAAAACAAACACTTGCAAAATGTTAATCATATAAGTATCCAATTCAGAGTTGCATACATGATCGCAGAGCAATTATTCTAGAAACAGTAATAGGAAAGAAAGAGAGGTAGAGAGAGAGAGAGAGAGAGAGAGAGAGAGGGGGGGAGAGAGAGTGAGTGAGAGAGAGAGAGACCTTCAAACACTTGGAAAGTGTTAATTGTAAAGGAAGTATTGAAATCAGAATCCGTAGCGAAGTGGTAAAGCCGTCGGCCTCGTGATCAGGTGGTATGTGTTCGACTGCGGACTCCGCCGTCTTTTTCACGGGTGCTTGATGCGTAGTCCCCTGCATCTCGTAGTCGCCCCCTAGTCGTCTTGTCCGTGACTTGCCACTGGGTTGGGCGGCTCGAGACGACAGAGTGAGGATACAAAGTAGCGCAGTTAATCCTTACTAAAAGGTAGCACTAGCAAAATAAATTATGCCATCATCGTCTACGATGGACGGTGGCCTTTACCTTTGCCTTTGATTGAAATCACAGTTACTTGCACGATCGCAGAGCTGATAAGTTCAAGAACAACAGAGAAAGAAAAATGTCAACTAGTCGAAAGAGAACGTTCCACTACCAGTCATACAGATACGCACGTTTAGAAGCAGTAAGAATCCCGATTTATTGTCCAAATGATAAAGCTGATAAAAGTTATCCCTGTGGTTAACATCATTGCAAATGCAGGTTCCCTTCGAAAAGGAAACATCAGTAGAGTAGATTACGAGACGGTCATTTGTATTAATAAGTGGAACGAAACATTAATTCCACTCCAGCTGTGAATCTTTGATGTGTGAGCTTATTATCATTGTGAACTTTACATTTTTTAACCCGTAAATAAACATGTGTATGTGATACGAGAGGTGTTGGTTGTAAATGTGTGATTCCAAGATTCAGCAAAGTGGTAGCTATAGCCAGTTAAGTATAGGATGAAGACCAGTGAAGAGGGTGGACAGAATAGTGTCACGAAGATAATGAATATGAGAACTGTTGGTCCCAGTGACCAAGACAGCAAATATGTAGAACAGATTCATTAAACGATAGATCTGTTATGTGCTTATTAACTCACTTCACTAACCAGGATCCACTGAGCAGAACTGCACTTTGAATAACAATACGTGTGTTCTATTTTCTCAGCTGAGGCTAAACAATTCATATATGTTTTGTTCAAGCATCTTCGCATAGATTTTTTCAGTCTGACATTTTAACGATATCCATATGCATGCATAGCAATTTATTTTACTTTGTCTTCCTTCCAAACTGGCATTATTGTAGCTTCTTGTCAATTGTCTGGTAATCTTCTTCTTTATCACGTTCTTAAATATTCTCTCTAGCCGCTTTATCGCTGTCTTACCCAAGCTTGAACTATTTCAGCTGTTTTCCCTTCAAAATATTGGGGATCCCATTTTGTCATTTACAACTGAAGTAGAATTAAAGATCTCTTTCCTTAACCGCATTGCTTTGATACTTTTATTGAAATGTTTTGGGCGAATGCTGAATATGAAGGGTATTTATTATCTATATTTCTTTCATCATTCGTCTTGGCCAATTTGATTACTTGGTTTTGCATTTAGTCTTCCTAATTGGAAAGTAATAAAATCTTTCTGCGTCTTGGAAATAAGCTGTTTTGTAGATTTTCTTTTTCATTCTATATCCATTCTTTAACTTCAGGATTACACGAAAACTATTTGTTTTCTTTTTTCTGTTCCTTCATCTGTGTCTTGCACATTTATTGTAGGATGTATAAATCATGTCTTCCGTTTCTCTACTTAGTATCTCAAAAATCTTTTTAAAAAAGAAAGTCGTAATCAGGAAACAAACATTTTGAATCTATCAAGACCCTATCAGCTGCTTCCTGAGTATATGTGAGTCTTCTATTAATATAATAGCTGTCCATCGTTGTCGATGAAAACCGCCGACATCATCCTTGTCACAAATTTCCCTGTTGGGTGTGGGTGCGCATGTGGCTGAACAGGCCAATGCGGGCACGAAAACATCTGCTACATATCGGGCACACGAGGTTTGTAGAAGGTGGTGGTGTTCCCGCTGTTCGGGATTTCTAGGTCTCGCGTCTGCTCTGGGCTTTCACAATACGGTCGTCTTCGCCGGTAACTACACCCCATTTGACTGCGCTTCTCCAGTTAGATCTGTTTTGCGCAAGACATTTCCAGGTGTCGATGTCTATCTGGCAACTTGTCAGTGAGTCCTTCAGACCGTCTTTAAATCGTTTCTTTGGGCGCCCTCTCTCGCGCTGACAGATCTCGACGGCGTGCTGCTCAGATATGTGAATTTGTCTACGAAATTTAGCGTCTGCCCGCTGACTGTAGTCTCTGGTTTTGTGTACGGCATACCTGGTGCTGGTTGGTACATGACCTCTGTTTTTTTGCCATTTATGGTCAGGCTAAATTGTCGCATGCGGCAGAGAACCGGTCCATTCCAACCTGCATGTTCAGTTCTGAGTTGCTCATTAGAGCGCAGTCGTCAGCAAATACAAGTTCCCTGATTATGTCGCCAGCCACTTTGGTTTTGGTCTTCATTCTTCTGGAATTGAGTAACTTGCCATCTGTGCGGTACTTTATGGGTATTCCAAGCTCCAATGATCTGAAGGCGTCTGTCATCGTGGCCGCGAACATCATGCTGAACAAGGTCGGGACGAGTACACATCCTTGTTTTACTCCGTTTGATACTAGAAACGTTTTAGAGATTGCACCGCTGTCAAGTACACGAGCACACATGCCTTCGTGTAGCTGTTTCACCATGGTTATGAACTTATTGGGGCAGCCAAACTTGGACATGTTCATCCACACCCCTCCTCTGTTTACTGTATCAAATGTCTTTGACAAATCAATAAATGTAGTGTACAAGGCCTGATTTTGTTCCCGACACTTCTCTTGTACTTGGCGAGCGGCACAATTCATGTTCACTGTTCCTCTTCCGGCTCTGAACCCACATTGGATTTCTGGGGGGGGGGGGGGGGGGGGGGGGGGGAGGGGGTGGTGGCTTTGTTCAAGGTGTTTGTTAAGCCTGTTTAGCAGTAAGCGCGCTAGGATCTTGCCTTCTACGGAAAGTAGTGATATTCCACGATGGTTGTCGCATTCCTGACGGCTGCCTTTTCTTTTGTACAGGTGAACGATTGAGGTGTCCTTTAGCTCCTGCGGAATTTTTCCTTCAGCCCACATGTGGCAGAAGAGTTCAGTCATCCTTCTGGTGAGGGAAGGGTCAGCTGTCTTATATACCTCTGCTGGTATTGCATCCGCTCCTGGAGCTTTTCCTATAGATAGTGAACTGATTGTCCTATCGACTTTCTCCTCAGTTATGACTTTATCCAACGCCAGGTTCAGTTCCACCTGCGGCATTCGCCGGATGGCCTCCTCATTTATGAACGATGGGTGGTTTAGTATTTTGCAGAAGTGGTCTGCCCATCTGTCTAGAATCTGAACCTTATCTGTTAGCAGTGCCTCATCCGCACTGCGAACTGAAGTATTACTAGAGGTCTACGGGCCGTAGAGACCTTTCAGTGCCTTGTAAAACCGCTTTGTGTCATGACGCTCGGCGAACATCTCAAATTCGTCAGCTCTTTTGCTGAGCCAGGAGTCTTGCATCTCTCTAAGCCTGGTCTGGAAAGCTTTGCGAGCAGTATTAAAGGCAGCTTTTGCTGCCGAAGATGGTGTGTCCCTCTGGTATTCCCTGTGCGCTTCATGTTTTGCATCGAGAAGGCCCTGTATTTCTAGATCGTTCTCGTCAAACCAGTTCTTATGCTTGTGGACCAATGTGTTTAGCAGCTGTATCGTAGAGTGTGTTTCTCAATGATGCCCAGTTCTCTTCGATGACGTTCTTTTCAAAACGGAGCTCAGATAGTCTGCCGTCAAGCTCTTCCTGGAAGCCTCCTCTCGTGGGCTCGTATTTCCGCTGAGAGACATTTAGCCTCCTTGGTGGTTTCTTTCCCTGGGGGCGCATTTTGGGCTGGATCTTGAAGTTTAGTCTGGCAATGACAAGTCGATGGTCGGTCCAACATTCTGCACCACACATGCTCTTTGTTACCATAGCATCTGCTCGATCCCTACGTCTGATGATAATGTAGTCAATGAGGTGCCAATGGCGTGACCTTGGGTGCATCCATGTCGTTCTATTTCGGACCGGAAGTTGGAAAGCTGTGTTTGTAATGAGTAGCTCATTTGCGGCAAATGTCCTCAGAAGGAGCAGTCCGTTACTATTGCATTTTCCGATACCATGTCAGCCAATGGCCCCTTCCCATGCTGTATGGTCTGTGCCAACTCTATCGTTAAAATCACCGAGGATGACCAATTTGTCAGATTTGGGGACTGCAGCGATGAGCGCCTCGAGGTCCTCATAAAACTTATATTTTGTTTCCTGAGGATTTGTCATTGTGGGTGCGTATGCACTGATAAGTGTTGCATGGCTCTCTCCTATTAGGGGGAGACGCAGTGTAATCAGGCGGTCATTAATTCCTCTGGGCATGCTTGTGAGCTTGTCGACCATGTTGGTCTTGATGGCAAAGTCAACTCCAGCTTCACGGCGTTCTTCCTTGCTGCGGCCGCTCCAGAAGAAAGTATAACCAGCGCCTTCTTCTGTGATCTGTCCTTCTTCTGCCAGTGGTGTCTCGCTCAGGGCAGCTATGCAGATGTTGTATCAAGCCAGTTCCCTGGCGACCAGTGCTGTCCGTCGTTCGGGTCTGTTCGCTTTGGCGTTGTCCAGTAGCGTGCGGACATCCTATGTTGCAAGCGTGATGGGTAGTTTTCGTGGTCGTTTTCTGCCTGTTCCGCCGCTGTAGTTTGGGGGCCCTGCCAGTTGCGAGTTGCTAGTCATGGTGTGATCTGTAACTGTAGGGTGATGTCGTGAGTTGCGCAATGTGGTTATAGTGAGGGAGATGTGCGCAGGATCTTTCTCACTCTCTAGTCCGGACTCAACATGTTCTAGAGGCAAGACATTGTCAAGACTTCTAGTGAAGGGTTCGGATGCAGACAGTATGGTGTCAGCGTGGGCCTCATTTTCTCGGTAGACCTTCCCTTCTGTTTTATCGCGGGGGTGTAGCTTTGAGGTATCTGTGTCTGAGTGCATTTGTTTATGCATTCTTCTTCCACCCCTCTTTCCTCTGGTCTTTCGCCTTGATTGTTTACTTAACCGAGGAGGCATCGGAACTCTATTAATATACTCAGTCATAAAATGTTTACGTATTCAAAACTGTAGATGTTTTTATGACTTCTGGTTTCTAAAGAATGGAGCAGCCTCCCCAATGACAACTCTTCTCAGTTGCCTCTATGACATGTCAGACAGGTTACAGTTTAACTACTCTTTGCTCCCCCTTTGGGCAAGTGTAAAGCTGGTCCAGTGATATGCTTTACTAATTGGTGGTATTTATTTGTATCATGTGGAGATTTCTGTATTTATCAACGGCACCAGTGGTTTTTCCCTAGTGGTCCGCCATGGTCTTTGTGTATGACATTGGACAAGAATAGCACCACTGCCCTACATAGAGCATGGCGACTAACTGTGTCACATAGCATAACACCGGCCATGGTTAAGTGATCTGTTTAGAGCAGCATAGATGGCGCCGAAAAGGCTGCTAGTCTACTGTGATCTAGTGTTTTAGTCTATTAAGATAGACTTAAACATCGGATAACCAACCTCCGCGGCACTTGATCTAACGTAGAGGAGTAATAAGCTGCTCGAGTCTAGCCTACTAAGCAGGAAATCCTCCTCCCGGCTAAACCCAGCTCATACCAGATCTAGGACCTGCACAGAGGCATTTGCCACTGTAGAAGTACAGGTCGACTAAGAACTAAGAACAAATTAGCCGCCTTTCGCATCATGTAGAGCTACAGCAATCGTTGTAGTGCTATTCTTTTCTCGTTGGTAAGGTGCTTTTAGATCCTCGTGTGGCGGATGTATCACGAATACCGTGTTTGGAGATCATCTTTTCTCTCTCTAGATCAAAAGGCTAATGTCTGAATAAGTAAAATGATTCACTAGCACCAAATATCAAACAGCATTTCGGAGAGAGCGGGTGGCCGAGAGTTGGTAGCCGTAGAGCTGGTAGACCGAGAACGAGTGGCCGAGAGTGGGTAGCCGGAGAACAGATAGACCGAGAGCGAGTGGCCGAGAGTGGGTAGCCGGAGAACGGATAGGCCGAGAGCGAGTGGCCGATAGTGGGTAGCCGGAGAGCGGATAGACCGAGAGCGAGTGGCCGAGAGTGGGTAGCCGGAGAGCGGATAAACCGAGAGCGAGTGGCCGAGAGTGGGTAGCAGGAGAACGGATAGACCGAGAACGAGTGGCCGAGAGTGGGTAGCCGGAGAACGGATAGACCGAGAGCGAGTGGCCGAGAGTGGGTAGCCGGAGAACGGATAGACCGAGAGCGAGTGGCCGAGAGTGGGTAGCCGGAGAGCTGGTAGACCGAGAACGAGTGGCCGAGAGTGGGTAGCCGGAGAGCTGGTAGACCGAGAACGAGTGGCCGAGAGTGGGTAGCCGGAGAACGGATAGACCGAGAGCGAGTGGCCGAGAGTGGGTAGCCGGAGAACGGATAGACCGAGAGCGAGTGGCCGAGAGTGTGTAGCCGGAGAGCGGATAGACCGAGCGCGAGTGGCCGAGAGTGGGTAGTCGGAGAGCTGTTAGACCGAGAACGAGTGGCCGAGAGTGGGTAGCGAAGAACGGATAGATCGAGAGTGAGTGACCGAGAGTGGGTAGCCGGAGAACGGATAGACCGAGAGCGAGTGGCCGAGAGTGAGACAGAGAGAGGGGGAGAGAGGTGGGATTTGCTGACATAGAGAATATCCAAGAGAGTTGGGGTGGATGAAAGAGAGTGTGGCTGCTGGCACAGAAAGTGACTGACAGAGAAGGGGGCCGAGACAGGGTGTGGCCCAGATAGCTGGTAGCCGATAGAACGGGGGTCCGAGAGAGCTAGGGATAAGGTAGCTGACATGGAAGATAGCCAAGAGAATGCGGGTGGCTGCCAGCCAGAGAGGGTGGTTGTTCATACAGAGGGTGGCCGAGAGAGAAGATTGTCCAGAGAATGCGGGTGGCTGCCAGAGAGAGTGGTTGTTAACACAGATGGTGGCCGAGAGAGAAGATTGTCAAGAGAGTAGGTTGCTTTGAGAATGGGGTCAGAGAGAGCAAGGGTAACGGATAGAGCGAGTGGCCAAGATATAGGGGGTGGTTGACAGATAAGGTACTGACAGAGAGGGTGGTTGACAGAGGGGTTAGCCAAGATAGAGGATATGACTGACAGAGTATGGTTGACAGAGTGGTTGGCTGACATAGAAGCTGTCCAAGAGAGCAAGTGGTCAATACAGATCGTGTGTTATCGATAGAGAGAGAGAGAGAGTGGCCGAGAGACACAGGGTGGCAAATAAAGAGAGTGGCCAAGAGGATGGCCAAGAGAGATATTAACCGAAAAGACAGTGACCGAGCGGTTTGAATGCCTGTTCCATGATCATCATAATACGGGCTCAAAACCTTCGTATCGCATAGATTGGTTTTTTTTTCATCGGAAGTCAAATTAAATACCTAGCTTGCACTCACTATGACGACTGCAGAGTCACGTGGCCGTCATACCTCACGTCCATAAATCGTCCTGGCGGACTCCAGTAAAGAAAAAAGCAGCGTAATGATAGTTTGTTTTTGTTTCTTTTTTTTTGCATGCAGATCGCATAAAACAAATGAAATCCTTCACAAAGCAGATTCAGTTCTGTTGGAGAAAGATGGACTTGGTTTAATCTGTATTTTTAAAGACAACAAAAGCTGCTCTATTGTGTATTTAATTGCAGTTCTAGAATTTAAATGTTACAATTGAATCGGATCAACTGGTATAACTGAGCACGACAGTTGACAAATACAAATCAATAACATTCGAGAAAGACTGATCAAATGTTGTCTGTAAAGTTTCGACATATTGAAATCAATCAACGACCGTCTGTTCGGTGAGGACGCCGAAATAGATGTATCAGCAATCCACAGACTGCAAAGTTTCGACATCAAACGAGGTGCGTGCGGAGTGGGGCGCTTGAGAGGACGGAGCAGGAGAGTTTACAACCAGCGAGCCACATGGACCCTCAGCATCCAGACCCTGCACCCTTGCTGGGAGAGACTGAACACATATTGGAATGCCCAGTGTGCAGTGACATCGATCTGTACTACGCAATTTCTTGCATAATTAGTGGCTGGATACAAATGTAATATTTTATGCATGACCAAAGCACACTATTCTGAGCCTAAACAAAATAGTGTTATCAATTAGATAAATGTATTTCCACAAAAACACAACAACTGTTGCCAATACTTTACCAATCAATTTAGAAAGTTAATACATTTAAGAATTAAATATGTAAAATCTATAAGTGCAACTTATACGCATCAACTAAGTTTGACCATGAGAAAGAACAACGGTTTCCATAACTAAAATTCAGGCAACGGAATAAATTGTTATAGTAGGGGAAACAATGAGATTTGTAGATACACCTTTAAACATATAGTGTTAAAGAAACAGATTATGCCCCAAATGTTAGTTATTCGAGAGAAGGACGACAAAGGGGTTGTGAAAGTTCTTGAGATTGAAATATGATTACATAATGAAACAGGAAACATAAGACATGTCAATTGTAGGTAATGTAACAAAATGGCAAATATTTTTTAAGCGCCCGGAATACATTTAAAGGACACATTAGGGACGGAAATATCAATATTGGATGTATTATGCACACTATGGGGATGACAAGAATATGTAGATGCCTTATCAATGACAAATAGAGATTTATACCGAAATACCCACACACACAAAACGTGCAGTGTACAATTTCTTGTTTCAACTTAAAATATATTTTGTTTTTTATGTTTATTTAGGTTTTACGTAACTAAAATATATTATGTATTTTGTAGTTTTTTTTTAGTTTTTTTTTTTAGTTTTTTTATTTAATTTGTTTGTTTTGGTTCTTTTTTGGGGGGTGGGGTTTGGTTAAACTGCTAAAGGTACAATCTATTGTTAAACTAAAAATGCAATATGTATATTGAACAGTTCCTTGTTTAGCTTGAAGTCTGTTATGTATTTGGTACAATTTATTGTTTAACTTAAAATATATTATACATGTATAATGGGGCGTCAAATATATAGAGTAGGACTACGACAGAGAGAACTCAATACTCAAGGAAGTGTCTTCTGTTACTACAATCTAAATCGTCATTCAACCCATATGCATACAGTGACGTATATCGGCCAACTAACAGCGGTTGGTTTAAAGGCAATCAGAGCACAAAGAAACGATGAAGAAGGAAACGGGGTGGTCGAGGGAGGAGTAAACGAGGCAGCCAGGTGGAATCGCGCACACTGAAACCCTGCAGACTTGGAGGACATGGAGGAATGCAAAATGTTGAGGGTTATATACAGGTCAAGGTCCCTATCAGGCCACCTGGAGAGAGATGGGCTCCGCCAGGTGTGTAACGGCCTAAGACACACCGTTATTGCAGAAAACGGTTAGGGGGATCAATAATGCGACAATATTGTCAGGACGACACAAGCACGACTTTAAGGCCAACCCGTCCAAACAGAAACTCAGAACACGAGACAACGTCATTATGGTCACGTGGAATGTGAGAACATTAAGACAGGTGGGCAAACTGAACGAACTCTCACATGAAATGCTTAGTTATAGATGGGACGTACTTGGTGTTTGCGAGACAAGATGGACTCGTTTTGGAGAGATGAGCACAGATGTTTTTATGACCAGTTGCAAAAGCGCATCAACAATACCCACAAGAAAGACATCCTCAAAATGCAAGATGACTGGAACGCGAAAGCTGGCTCGGACGCGTCCGAAACTTCGCCGGACACATGCGGGCCCTTTTGTAACAGAGTTGCAAACGTGAGAGGGTATAGGTTACTAGGGTTTGCCAAATACAATCATTTTGTGCTTTCGAATACGCTGGGGAACCATTAAATGTCTAGAAGAACCACATGACACTCACCCAGTGGGAAACACCATAATCAGATAGACTACAAAATGTTGCAAACCAGGACATAGGCAGTGACCATGATCTGCTTATGCTTACATTTCGTTTCAGCCTAAAGAACATAGCCATACCACAACAACCAAGGAATAGATAGGACATTGATAGACTGAAAGATTCACTATAGTTTCATGATAGCCTGAGAAACAATCTTAACCTAGCAACAAGCACTGACTCAGATACAGCACGCCAGGATGTACAGTCTATGCTAGAAGCTTCCAATACTATACTAAAGGATACGACCGAGAAAATACTGGAAAGGTACAAATGGGGGTCTAAACCCTGTATCTCGGAACATATATTACTACTATGTGACACTAAGAGAGCTCTAACAAATGAGAAAACCACAACATCCGGAGCGCAAAAATTCAGAACTATAGAGTAGAGGAGGAGTGGATAATATATCAGTGCACAAATATTCAAGACTGTACTGTAAAGAACAATGGTAGAGCAGCTTACCAACTAGTTAGAAACCTGGCAAAGAAGTTCATGACCATAATAAGAACAATTCAGGATGAGACGAGGAATACCATGACTGTGAAAAAGGATGCCATCCAGAGATGGACGGAATTTGTTGCCGGCTGTACAATATGAAATCCCCTAGGGATCCTAGAGATGTAACCCCAGCAGACGAACAAGAAGAGAGAGATAACTTTAGCATCATGCGTGAAGAAGTTGAGGTGGCGGTTAGATCTCTTAAGAAGGGTAAACGGCCGGAGTGGATAACATACCAGGCGAACAATTAATTCTAGGAGGGACAGTGGTGATAGATTATCTAACAAAAATCTGTAACATGATATAGCAGACGGGAGAATGCCCACAAGCTGGACAAAATCATTGATCATAGTTTTAGGAGAATGGCCCACAAGCTGGACAAAATCATTGATCATAGTTTTAGGAGAATGGCCCACAAGCTGGACAAAATCATTGATCATAGTTTTAGGAGAATGGCCCACAAGCTGGACAAAATCATTGATCATAGTTTTAGGAGAATGGCCCACAAGCTGGACAAAATCATTGATCATAGTGATGGGACAATGGTCCACAAGCTGGACACAATCATTGATCATTGTGATACCAAAGAAGGGTAATCTCCAACAGTGTTATAACTATAGAACCATCAGTATGATTAGCCATGCCAGTAAAGTTATGCTCAAGGTCACCCTTAACAGACTGCAGCCACGAGCAGATGAAATCGTTGCGGAAGAACAAGTGGGTTTCAGAGCTGATAGACGTACAGTAGAACAAAATTTTAACCTGCGTTTAATCAGTGAAAAATACATTCAGCACAAAGAAATTTTACCAGGTCTTCATTGACTTTAAAAAGGCTTTTGATAGGGTGGGACATAAGGCTCTATGGGAAACTCTGCTCAAGTACAAGATAGGATGGCGGCTCACCCACGTCATTGAGAAACTATACCTCCGATGCCAGCAGTGCAGTTTACCTCAACGGGACCACAGTTTAGTGGTTTCACACGACAATCGGCGTGCGTCAGAGGTGTTTCCTCTCTCCAACACTTGTCAATGTTTTTCTAGAACACATTATGTCAGAAGCATTGGATGACTAGGTAGGGACGGTCAGTATAGGTGGACGCATACTCACCAATTTCCGGTTTTCCGACGACATTACCGGTCTATCTGGAACAGAGCCTGAACTTGCAAGACAAGTTGCACGCCTGGATAATACTGTTCAGAAATTTGGGAAGTAAATCAGTGCAGAGAAGAGTAAGATTATGGTCAACGCCCCAGAGAGTATTTTACACACGATTGTAGTCAAAGGTAAACCTCTGGAAAGTGTGGCACGATTCAAGTATCTTGGAGCAGAAATGAATGCGGAGGGGTCTAGAGCGGAGATCCAGTCATCTAGAAGGGCGATGGCCATGGTTGCCCTGACCAGACTGCGAATAATCTGGAAAGACAAGAACATTAACCTTAAATCGAAGCTGACTTTAATGAACACATTGGTCACTTCGGTAAACCTCTACACGTGTGAGACTTGAACTCTGACTGCTGCACTAGAACGTAAAATGTGCGCAATGGAGCTGCGAAGAATTCTTGGCATTTCACATTTGGATCGCGTTACCAACGAAAGTGTTCTTGAAATTGTTAGGAAGGAGTTAGGTCAATATAAAAACGTATTGGCTATAATAAAAACAGGAAATGGTATGGACATATATCACGATCGGTGGGGTGACCAAGACCGTCCTGCAAGATACTGTGCCGGGGAAGCGTGGGAGAGAGAGATCAAAAAAGAGATGGGAGGACAATATAAAAGAGTGGACGGGAAGGTCTATAGCTGAAACTAATACCCTGGCGGAAAAAAGAGACGTATGGCGGGAACTGATTCGACAAACTGCAATAGCTGTGCCTCAACGACCGTCTAGGTTACAATAGCTGTGCCTCGACGACCTTCTAGGTTACAATAGCTGTGCCTCAACGACCTTCTAGGTTACAATAGCTGTGCCTCAACGACCTTCTAGGTTACAATAGCTGTGCCTCAACGACCTTCTAGGTTACAATAGCTGTGCCTCAACGACCTTCTAGATTACGGGACTGATGATGACGATAATGTTTTGTTCAACTAAAAATGTAACATGTATCTGGCAAGGTTTTTCATCAAGTCAGTCACTTTATATAAAGCCGTTTCATTCCCGAGCTTACGTCTTCAACAAATACACGCCAATCCTTCCTGTCCTATTACAGTAGCCCCAGTTCTGATCCCTTATCTTATTTCCTGATGTCCTTATGTTAGACTTAAGCTCTCTGTGTCACGTGTGCTCCAGTTTTCCTGAGACTTCTTACCGCTATGACATCAAAATAATGCTATCCATCGGCGGTATTAGCGTACGGCCTAACCAGCACCATCTCCTAGCCTTTATGTCGTGGTACATTGATTCAGGCACCATTTATAAGCGTTTATTTTGATGTTATTTTTGTCATACATCAACACTATGAACCATATACAAGAATAGATTTCACATTGGAGTACATGGTCTCTAGTTTCGTGTTAGGCCTAACATCCGTAGACTTCCATAAGTTTCCTAGCGCAATGAATGCACTTCTGGCTATTTGTATTCGCAATATAATATCTTTCTTGACACTCCCTGCCCTGTCGATATTGCTACCAAGATATATTTAAGAAAATATATCCTGTAAGAATAATCCAACTCAATTAATCTGTCCGTCGAAGCATGTACTTGTATTTCCATAGCGTCAGTTTCTTGTCATTGCATACGTAATCCCAGTTGCCTCGGTTACTCGTCTAATATAGTCAAGTTATGTTGAAGTCGACAGTAGTCATTGGGCAGAAGAACCACATCATCAACAAAATCCAGATGATCAAGTTACCAACCCAATCCCCAAGGAGTATTGGTCGTATTTTTGTGTAATCCAGCCAATAGCTAGAAGGAAGAGAACAATTGAAAGGAGACAGCCTCACGAAAACTCAGTACGTATCCACATGGTCTCAGACATCCGATATTCACGTAGATCCCATCGATTCATATCTTTAAACTGTTTTCTTATGTTAATAAACTTCTGGAGCAAGCAATAATGTCGGAGCAACTTATACGCGTAAATCGGTAGTTCCGTTCAGACTGTCAAACGCCTTTTCAAAGTCAACGACGCGAATATGAAGGGCGAGAGCTCTATTCGCCACTCTGTTCAACTATTATTCTTAGTGTAGTAATATCTTCTTCTTCTTCTTTTGTCGTCTCACTTTCTACCGGGTTGTAGCCCAGTGTCGTGATTTGTATATGTCTTTCGCATCGCTCGTGGACCCAATAACCCCCCCCCCCAATTTTACCGACGATCTTGTTTACGCTGTCTTATCTACATTTTGTTTCCTTCTACCTTTCGCTCCTCTTCCTGATGTTCTGCTGTAGAAGGTTGCATAAACAATGTGTCTGGTTGCATACTGACAATGTGGCCAGACCAATTCATTCTCTGCTGCTCGATGTACTGTAGACAGGGAATTGTTCCAACTTTCTCCTGAAAACTCATTTTTGTGATTCTGTCTCTTCTTCTGTTGTGAGTGGCCTTTCGTAGGCACGGAATTTCGCGGGTGGCTAACTTTCGTTTCTGGGCTTTATTTAATGCCTATGTCTGGCCCTGGTAGCACAGGGTTGGGATGAAGATACAATTAACTTCTGCTTTTTAGTTTGGAGGGAAATCTTGGGGTGTCTTAGTAGTAGAGAAAGCTAGTAGGTGACAGCGTTTGCCCTCTGCACTTTCGTCTCTCTCTATCGATTCTGCCATGCTCAGTAAAAACATTTTTCAAATACCTACATTCTTGTACCTACTTTATTTTATGTTTCATTCACAGGAATATCAAGTGTGGTGTGCTTTCTACCTATATTCACATTCTCTTTGTTTTTTATGTATTGATATTCATATCGTACTTTTGACAGTTCGAGTAGAGTGAGTCAATATGATGTTGTAGGTTTTATTCATTGGTGTGGATTTAACATTGGTCGTCTGAAAATAGCAATTTGTTGGTAATTTCCTGTTCTGTATTTGAGTTCTGGGTGATTTTATTCATATAAGTGGCAAAGAGTAGTGGGGAGAGAACACAATTCTGGCTGACGCCTGATAAAATGGGAAAATACTCCGAGATACTGTCTGTTCTAATTGCACTCTGGCTGTCCTTATATAGAGATTTGATGTTACTAAGGAGAGGACCTAACAGTCCATAATCTGCTAGGAACTCTCATAACAAACTTCAGTTGACTCTATAGAACGCTTTTTCTTGATATAGGAATATAAATAAGGCTGTTGTTTCCATATTCTATATATTGTTCGCATATTTGTCTCTAAGTATTGTGTCTGTGCAGATCTTTCCTTTCCTGAACCCGAACTGATTATTTCCTAGTTGGGGTTCCAGTATCGGTCTTGCTCTTCTTTCTAGTATCTTTGCATATATCTTGCCTAAGTGGCTCAGAAGAGAGATTCCCCTATACGTTTCGCACTCTCGCTTGTCACCTTTATTTTTTTCTAACGATGACTGCTCGTTGCCAATATGTTGGTTCCTTTCGCGACGTCCAGACCAAATTAAATATTCTGGTCAGCCAGTCTGTCTGTTCCTTTCGCGACGTCCAGACACAATTAAATATTCTGGTCAGCCAGTCTGTCTGTTCCTTTCGCGACGTCCAGACCACATTAAATATTCTGGTCAACCAGTCTGTCTGTACCTTTCGCTACGTCCAGACCACATTAAATATTCTGGTCAGCCTGTAGCTACTAGCATTTCTGTTGTGATACCGTCTATGCCTGCTGCCTGTTTCTTATGTCTTGATACTTGATGGGTGGTTCTTTGGACGTTTTGTTGATAATTATCGATGGATTTAATTTGTCCTTTCTCTCTCATTGCCTTGCTGCTTCGGTAACCATTTCTAGGTGATGATGTGTATAAGTTTGCTACGTGCTCTTCATATTTTGTCCATTAATCAGATTTTGCAATTTGTAATGTTTTTGGGGGTGTCTTTTTTTTTCTCTTTCTTACGGTTTGTCTGTAAGATTTGTACTCGTAATCTTTCTTCGTTTTCGTTTTTCTCTATTCGTGATTACATATTTTTTCTTGTATGGAACTTTTGACTTCTTCATTCCACAATCTCGTGTGCCTTGTTTGTTTTCCGAGCTTTCTGAGCCCACATTCCATTTTAACTATGCATAGATTTGTAGCTTTAAAAAATTGTCACTAACCTTTAATGTTCCTTGTACTTGTTAGTGTTATAGCAAGCTTTGACCTCTTCCTATAAATTTTCCGCTATTTCTCTATTATTGAGTTTCTCTCAATTTATTGTTACTACTTGTGTACTGGTTATTGTACAGTGTATCCAAGCTGGTGTCTACATCCAAAGTATCACAGGTCTATGGTCAGAGTCAATTAGAGCATTTGGGATCGCTTTGCAATCTCTCACTCTCCGTTTCTCTTTCTTTCTTGTTAGTATCAAATCTATCTGGGATGCTTGGGTTATGTTGTCCCATTTATACCAATTTGACTTCTACGGTGTTGATAGAAAGTCTTACCGATAATTAAGTCATGTTCTGCACATTTCTGCACATAGGTTAAGAACTTGCTCCCTGCTGTTATTACATTTTGTCGTTTTGTTCCTAGACGATTCTATTTGTGCTTCCTATAGAGATCTTTGTTCTCCCATTCTCCCATTGAAATCTCTCAGCACATACAGGATGTCTGTATCTTTAACTTTGCTAACAATAGTGCTTAGGTCATCGAAATATTATATTCGTTCTTCTTTTTTTGTATGAGTTATTGCAAGAGGCGTATATCTGGATGTATGTTGTTTTTGTTCAGTAGAATAGTCTGTGCGTAATTTATGTGGACAGAATCACGTTTGTTCATCGCTCAGCTGCCTATCCCTAGCATTATTTAGCCTCTCGAGTATGCAATTATCTAATATTTGCTAGGCACGAATAAAAGCATTATACCTCTATAATTTGTACACTGTTGTAGATCATTGTTTTTGAATAGCTTGGCAACTTGACTTTCCATCCAATCCATAAGTTTTTACTTCTTCATCTAAACCTGACCGAGCAAGTCGTACAACATATCCGTACAAGTGGCAATGTCGGCACTGTTTGCATCTGCCGAGATGTCATCAGGGCTAGTGGTCAGACCATCGCGTAGTGGTAGTACAGCTTTCTGAATCCCCTCCTTACCAGGCCTTTCGCGACTGATCTGCAGCTCTGCGTCTGCCGACTGGATGTCCGGGGTAGCAATTTGAACCGGTCTATTTAGAAGAACAGAGAAATACAGTATCCTCTAATAATCTGAGCAGCGACATTGACAATCAAATTCCCAGCTTTATCTCGAATGAAGCCGTTCACCTGAGTTTATTCTCCTGCTAAATTCCTGGTTCTGTTCGTATATCCGTTTGGTAACCTCGTTGCCACAGCTGTTGTCGCTTTGTGCAACACAATTTCTCTTGTCCCTCGGGATGCTCCTTCGTTCCTCCTTGTTGACTGTAGTGTACAGCTGTTTGGGCATGGCTTTTTTTTTTTTTTTTTTTTTTTTTTGCGTTCGCCTTATTTATCTATTCCCCAAGGCGTGTGTGCGTTACACTGTGGTTTTTATTTTGCGCCTGTCGGCCCAGTGCATCCGACTTCATCATGCATTTTATGTAAGGGTCTGCTTCCTCCTGCATTTTCTAAGGGTTTGCTTCCCCGGGGTAACGGCCGGTGCTGTGATGGGGATCGAACCCAGCACCTTCTGGTTGTGAGCCGTGCCACTTAACCACTAGGCCACGCCGTCCCCTGGGCATGGCTTTTGAAGAACTGGACTTACTATTGCTCAAAATGGCTTTACTTAGCTTTTTCTCACTTCTCTTTGTTACAGTGTCGACCGACATCTAATGCTTGTGTTTGTGCTCTTTCTTCCCCCAAAAAGGACACAAGTATTTTGCTATATATTCCTTATCTGCTCACAGTACTCTTCCATGTCCTGCATATCGTCCAACTGCTGGAGTAAGTATTTTCTTCTTCGGCGCTCGTCCTCTAAAGAATGTGTCTTTGTGGTGTAGTTCACAGCGAGTCTGTCATATTTGCGCCTTTTTGCTTGACGATATTTCAGCTGCCTTTTTTGGGGGTACCGGTTTGCCTTCCCACTTCAATCTTTTTTCTCTTTGCCAGACTACACTAGTGCAGCCTGTATAAGGGCCGCCACGTTGAGACAGAATAAGAGCTTGGTTTGCTATGGTTCGTTAACCCTGATGAAAGCAGCCAGCTATGAGTCATTGACTGCTGTCAGTGTATAGAGTATGTATGTAACACAGTAGTATGCCATATTCAGAACGTCGCTTCTTACAACCGCCAACCTATTTGGCTTTTAGATTTTTATATCAGATGTGCGGTAAGTTATGACATCATGATTTTCCGTACGTGGAGGAGCAAAAGCACCGAAAAAAAACTCGTGTCTGTCAAACTAGACAGCGGGATTCGAACCTAATGCGCTGAGATTGCGAAACGGGTGTTTCAGCCCCAGATAACGCTGCCACTGTATGGAGTATATAACACCGATTTGAGACGTTCTTGACTACATGCGATGGATATGCTTTGCTGCAAAGAAAAACATAACATATGTCGGTTGGTTACCCCGATCGTTCGAATGAGGGAAGCTTACTACTTCATTTCTTTATGTTGTAGTTTGTGTATGCTTTCTGAGTGCTTCGTGTAAATTTGTCTTGTCGATTGTTGTCGCTACATTCCTTATTTAATGACCTTCATGTTTGTATTTGTTTCCTTACATACCAGGTATGACGGGTATTAATCAGCATTACTATGTATTATCAATTGATCGAGTAGTCCGTGGGGGTCTTTGAGTTTGACAAGGATAAGAATAGCACCACTGTCCCACATAGAGCACGTCGTAACAGGTAACTAACTGTGTGACATGGCTTAACACCGACCATGGTTAGGCGGTTTGTTTAGAGCTGCAAAGATGGCATCTAACAGGCTGCGGGTCTACTTTGTTATAGTCTTTGGGTATATTAAGATAGACGTACATCATTTAATTACCCTTGGCGGCACTTCTCCCAACACAGGGGAGAAACAAGCTGCTCGAGCTTAGCCCGCTAAGCAGGAAATCCTCCTCCCCGTTACATCCAGCTCATACCAGAGCTGAGACCTGCATTTATGGCTATCTGCACTTGTAAAAGTACAAATCGACTAGGAACTAAGAAGAGTTGCCATTTTAAGATAACTTTGTGTCCGATATGGAATCTGTATAATCGTAGACGGTGAGGGTATAAAATGTCCTCTTCACGTGTAGGTGATTTTTTTTTGCGTTCGCCTTATTTCGTTATTCCTCAAGACGGTGTGCGTTGCACTGTGGTTTTTATTTTGCGCCTGTTGGCCCAATGCATCCGACTTCGGCATGCATTTTATGTAAGGGTCTGCTTCCTCCTGCATTTTCTAAGGGTTTGCTTCCCCCTGGGTAAAAGCCACTGCTGTGATGGGGATCGAACCTTCTGGTTGTGAGCCGTGTCACTTAATACCCTCCCACGCCGTCCCCTACGAGTAGGTGATAATTCACGATATTTTATAGTCTCCGTTGATCTGATGAAGCCTTTTTGGAAATCTCGTATGATGCTTTTCCTCTGTGGAGACCTGTGCGCCAGGTTGTAAGGTCTTCCGTGGCATCTTTCTATGTTCCGTGGTTTATTCTAAAGGCTTTTAGAAACGTTTTAAGCGTGCCTTTATAGCGCTTTATTGGGCATCCCTAGTAACACAGTAGGCTTATTGCGACGACGGATGTAAACGTTTTTATTTTACGCTCTGAAATCAATCACATCGAACAACAAACCCCCAACAATGGAAGACACAGTGGTGCTCGAGGTTTAGGGTTCAAATCCCGGTGGAGATACCAGGATTTTTTCACGTGGATCATCCAGGAATATTTCTCCTGATCTCTGATTAGTGAGTTTATACACTCGTGTGCAGTAGTGATACGTTAAAAATACCTTAGCAGTTGGTGATCGAAAAGAGTAGGCCTAACGGCCGCTGCTCGGGCAAATTCAGGTTGAACAAATCTAATCAATTTATCCTAGGTATCTCGCCCATAGAGAATATGTCGCAAAAATGAGACTATGTGGCCATAACAACAGGTTCTCGTTATGTGGTTAGCGGAGCGGCTTATATGACGCCTGACAGGCTGCGGGGTCTACCTTGCTCTAATTTACACTTCCACCTCCACCAGTCTCAAAATTAGGGGATCGTATATTCCACTGGCTAAAAGATGCTGGGATTGTCCTAGCAAGTCACCTGTGGATTTTCACCTGCCCCAAAAAAAAAATATGAAAGAAAAGAGGTTGCCCCTCCCCATGACGTCTAACAACATAGATGGACAAAAGATAGATAGATAGATAGATAGATAGATAGATAGATAGATAGATAGATAGATAGATAGATAGATAGATAGATAGATAGATAGATAGATAGATAGATAGATAGATAGATAGATAGATAGATAGATAGACAGACTGACAGACTGACAGACTGACTCGTTAGGTTAGGTTAGGTTGGGTTGGGTTGGGTTGGGTTGGATTGGAATGGAAGGGAATGGAATGGTATGGGATGGCATGGAATGGCATGGATTGGATTGGATTGGATAGATAGTGCAACCTTATAAGTGCAATGCTCGGCTTCTCAGTAGGCTCTCTAATACTGGGATCTAAGTGTTGATCCCCATAATGTGGTTCTCCTGCATATCAGCCGGTTTTATAGAAGCGCAGGATTGAAGTAAGGTAGGATATTGGTTAGTATGTTTCACCTGACCTTGACGTTAGCTGGGGTCTTGGCCTGTTTGTTTCTCTGACTTTGACGCTATTTAAGGTCTTGGCCAGTTTGTTTCACCTTACCGTGCCGTTAGTTGGGGTCGTGGCCTGTATGTTTCACCTTACCCAGACGTTTATTGGGGTCTTTGTCAGTATGTTTTAGCTGACCCTGACGTTATTTTGGGTCTTTGTCAGTATGTTTTGGCTTATCCTGACGTTTGATGTGGTCTTGGTCAGTATGTTTTGGTTGGCCCTGACGTTTGTTGTGGTCTTGGTCAGTATGTCTTTCCTGACCCTGACGTTAGTTGGGGTCTTGGCCAGTATGTTTGACCTGACGTGAGATGGGGTCTTGGTCAGTATGTATTGGCTGACCCTGACGTTAGTTGAGGTATTGGTCAGTATGTTTTGGCTGACCCTGACGTTAGTTGGGGTATTGGTCAGTATGTTTTGGCTGACCCTGATGTTAGTTGGGGTATTGGTCAGTATATTTTGGCTGACCATGACGTTAGTTGGGGTATTGGTCAGTATGTTTCTCGTGACCATGACGTTATTTGGGGTCTTGGTCAGTGTGTTTTGGCTGACCCTGACGTTGAGGATTCTTGGTCAGTATATTTTACCTGACCCTGATTTTATGTGGAAGTTTAGATCAGTTTGTTTCCGCTGACTCTGACGTTATGTGGAAGTTTAGATCAGTTTGTTTCAGCTGACTCTGACGTTATGTGGAAGTTAAGATCAGTATGTTTCAGCTGACTCTGACGTTAGGCGGGATTTACGCCAGTTAGTTTAAGACGACCCTTACGTTAGGTAGGAGTCTTGTTCAGTATGTTTCACCTGACCCTGGCATTAGATATAAGTTTAGATCAGTGTGTTTTCGCTATGCGGGATTTAGGCCAGTTAGTTTCAGATGGCCCTGAGGTTTGGCCGGAGTCTTCGTCAACATTTTTCCCCTGATCTTGGCGTTAAGTGAGAGTTTATGTCAGTATGTTTCACCTGACCATGACATTAGCTATTTCTTCAAATCCTTTCTACCAATTGACGCACGCGCCTTTCTTCAAGAAAGATGCCCACATGTAGTTCATCTTGTCGAATTGCTTTCGTGTTGCTAGTCATTTCGTCACCAGGTGCACAAAGGGCGATTCCGGAGCGCCTATTACCGACTTTCTTTTCGGTTGTATTGAACACGCAAGGACATTATCCAAGTGAACAAATAATTGGCATTACGATATATGTCGCCATTAGCGTACTTTGTAAAAAAACACAATTTCAGGGTTTCCCCATTTGATTTTAATAAATATGGTAACAATGTTTCTAATGAGAATGTTGAGGAAACACAATGAAAGATATAATCAAACAACATCTTCTTCTTCCTTGTTGCCCATGAGGTATCTATATCAATATATCTAATAAATAAAGTCATTTATGTGACTTCTTTATAGATCGTGTTACGTTGCACAAGGATTAACTCACGTAGGCCTAGTGCATCTGTCTTCATAATGCATTTCGTTAGTTTCTTTCAAAGCCATTTGCTCCATTTTACTTGCACTGAAGCAGTTGTGAACAAAACATTTTTTTTTTTTAAATTATTATTTTTAGATCAAGTCTTCTTCTTCTTCTTCTTCTTCTTCTTCTTCTTCTTCTTCTTTTTCTTCTTCTTCTACTTCTTCTTCTGCGTTCGTTCTCAATCTCCCGCTACCAAGCCCTGAACAGGGTTTCGCAAGTAGCAGGATGTAGTCCAGAGAATGAAAAGCGTTGTATCGCTAGTTTACAGCTTGACTGCGACATTTTCACCTTTCGGTCCGACACATCCGTCTTCAGCGGGGAGATCAGGTCTAATAAATAAATTGACAGGGTTTGACTTATTTTGTGAAGATTTCTTTCAATTCTAATCACAGTACGTCATTTTAAGGGTTATGACATTTACTGCCTACTGATGCTTGTCATACCAAAATGGCAATAATTGTACAGTTGTCGGCCGAAGACGAATGTGTTGGACTGAATAGTACAAATATAGCAGTCAAGCTGTAAATTAGCGACATGACGCATACCGTTCTCCGGATACATCCTGCTAGTTGCAAATCCCTGTTTAGAGCTTAGTAACGTGAGAGATTGAGAACGAACGCAGAAGAAAAAAAAGAAGAAAACCGCTCCAACCTTCCACGGATGTTGGGAAAAGTGACTAATGGATGATGTAGAGAACTGATACGCTAGTCCAGTTATTCACAGCATACTGACCAGGACGTGGACGGGGTGGGTTAGTGGTTAAGTGACACGGCTCACAAAATCCGAAGGTGCTGGGTTCTTCTTCTTCTTCATCGTACGCTGTTTACAGCGATATTTACGTTGCACTGATTTAATTTGTTAGCCAGTGGCTCAGTGCATCCGATTTCAACAGGCGTTTCTGTAGGGTTGCCCTCCTTAGCCTTTGGCTGTCCCCAGCCTAACTGCAAGGCAGCAGTTGTTTTTGGTCAGAGTTGTCTCTCTTGGGAAGTTGTCTTGCAGGACTATCGAGTCTTCCCTACTCGTGTCTATAGCGTTTGGCAATGATATGATGGACTATGTACTAGTTTGTACTATCCCGGAAGAGAGGCAGTCCAGTGTGACTTTTTCCCAGGATCGTCACGTCCTGCCAGAAACGTAGCATATGCATATGAGTGAGGTATCTTTTTGCTCGCTTTATTTTCTCGGCTCATCTGCAGTGATGGTACGCCTAGCATTCCCCGCCACCCGGGAGCTTGTCACCATAGGACAGGAGGTGCAATGTCCGCTGGACTGCATATCTTCTGCGGCCATTGGAATGACTGATAGCAGACAGATGCAAAGAGCGAGGAAGGAGTGCATTTTACCAGGTGCATTCCTGCGGCTCGATCGGGCCGGGACACAAGCCCCAGCCATGTCGTAGCCTCCCATCTCAGCGGTGCTGAGATTTTGGGCGGGATTCTGGCTTAGAGGCGTTCGGCCGTAATCCCTCAGATGGTAGCTTATCAGCCAAGCACGTGGACCAAATGTCAGCGACCTGTGATTCCTCTCGAAATAGTGCATTTGACCAGGTGACAAGCCTAGTCTTGCACGGAGATGTTGTCCGCCTAGGGAGCGGACATATCTCATGGTCAAGGGTTCAGTCTCAGCAGTTCGCAGTGAGGTAGCTGATCTACTGCTTAGGGCACCCGACCGAGAACTAAGTCTTCTACAAATGATTTCATACATCATCGCCGTATGGGGTGAATATCGAGCAGCTTCCCGCCCGCTTTTATCAGCGGACAGCAGAGACCTCATTCTGCGGCTTGACCGGGCGGGGCTGGAGCGTGGCCCCCAGGTCCCCACCATGTCGAAGCCTCCCTTTGCATTCGTGCTGGGCTGCTTTTGGGCGGGATTTTTGGCTTAGAGGCGTTCGGCCGTAATCCCTCACCTCGCACCGTTGGCTTATCCGCCTAGTACGTGAACCAAATGTCTGCGGCTCCTCTCGGGCTTAGCAGGATTACCGTAGCAAAGCCCTGTCATTAGTAGGCTAAAACTGACCTGTCTTCAGAGGGTCTATTTCCAGCACCCGTTCAATATTAGCCAGACCGTATCAATAGAGGGCTTTTAGTTTGTCAATGGCCAAGTTTCTGGAACCTGCGATTTCTGCAGGGTGAGGACCAGATTACCGTAGCAGGCGCTCTTTCATTTTGAGGTTTGGAGACTGAACTGTCTTCCGTGGGTCTAATACCAGCACATGTTCACTATTAAACCCCACGAAGGTGCTCTTTTTTGACAGTCATTCTACCGTATTGGCGTGTTAAGTTAATTTAAGCCTCAGGCTCCACTCCTGATAGTGCTCTTCCGTCAATTCCTTTATCAGAGCACTGGATGCAGACGAACCGAGCCACAGGGAGCATAACCCCAGATTTCTGAGGGTCTAAATCCAGCACCAGTTCCATATTTGACCCCAGAAAAGTGGTCTCGGCATGTCAGTCATTTCAGTGTTGGCCGTGTTGAGTCAAATTAAGCCGCCAGCTCCACTCCTGGGGGTGCCCTTCCGTCAATTCCTTTAAGTTTCAGCTTTGCAACCATACTTCCCCCGGAACCCAAACACTTTGGTTTCCCGGAAGCTGCCCGCAGAGTCATCGAAGCAACTCCTGCGGATCGCTAGTCGGCATCGTTTATGGTCAGAACTACGACGGTATCTGATCGTCTTCGCGCCTCTGACTTTCGTTCTTGATTAATGAAAACATTCTTGACAAATGCTTTCGCAGTAGCTCGTCTTGCGGCGATCCAAGAATTTCACCTCTAACGCCGCAATACGAATGCCGCCGTTTGTCCCTGTTAATCATTACCTCCAGTTCCGAAAACCAACAAAATAGAACCGAGGTCCTATTCCATTATTCCATGCACCATTATTCAGGCAGCCGAGGCCTGCTTTGAACACTCTAATTTTTTCAAAGTAAACGCGCCGGCCACCCAGGACGCTCAGCGAAGAGCACCCGTGGGAGAGAGCCGGCAGACGGTAGGGCAGGAGACAACGGGCAGTGAACCGGCGCGAGCCGGACCTCCCGCCTGCGCCTGAGATCCAACTACGAGCTTTTTAACTGCAACAACTTTAATATACGCTATTGGAGCTGGAATTACCGCGGCTGCTGGCACCAGACTTGCCCTCCAATAGATCCTCGTTAAAGGGTTTAAAGTGTACTCATTCCATTTACGGGGCCTCGAAAGAGTCCCGTATTGTTATTTTTCGTCACTACCTCCCCGTGCCGGGAGTGGGTAAGTTGGGCGCCTGCTGCCTTCCTTGGATGTGGTAGCCGTTTCTCATGCTCCCTCTCCGGAATCGAACCCTGATTCCCCGTTACCCGTTACAAACATGGTAGGCATGTCACGTACCATCGACATTTGATAGGGCAGACATTTGAAAGATGCGTCGCCGGCACATGAGGCCATGCGATCAGCACAAAGTTATCCAGAGTCACCAGTGGGGACGCCGCAACCCCGCGAGGGGAAACGAACGACGATTGGTTTTGAACTAATAAAAGCGCTCTTTCCGCGAGGGTCGGAGCTTGGTAAGCATGTATTAGCTCTAGAATTGCCACAGTTGTCCAAGTAGGATCGTGTCATCTAAGGAACCTCGACTGATTTAATGAGCCATTCGCGGTTTCACCGTGAGACAGTGTGAACTTAGACATGCATGGCTTAATCTTTGAGACAAGCATATGACTACTGGCAGGATCAACCAGATATCTGTCGGAGACGTACGTACAGCACACACCGGTCGGCGGAGGAAGGGTGTGTATAAAGCCTCACTGGGACGACGGCCGCAGGAACCGACTGACGGGACGGACGGACGGTTGTTCCACCCGTCCCTCACTCCGTCGACCTAGGACCGCCTGACAGGGGCCTCCCACACGCACTAGACGACCGACCGACCGGGCTCGCTCGAGGAGGGATGGCAGCGCTCTGTGCAGAACGGATCCTAACGACCTCGGCGATGAATTTCACTGGGACTAGAGACAATTTGGCCTGCCGGCCTGCCCTTCTCCGTAGGAGAACGCAGGGCCTCGAGGCAACGATTCCTGCTTTCCATTTGCCGGTCACAAGCTCTTTGCGAGAGTCGGACCACCAGCGAGACGTACTGTCGAGCTCTGCTATAAGCCTTAGATAAATCACCACGGATGGACCACGTTTCCTGATACGGACCAGACGAGCGCACCTCGGTGGAGGAGCCACTACAACAAACCGCACCCAATTCGCTCTACGGGGAAAGGCAGGCGAGCGTTTCCCCAAGCCCGCGCTATCGCTTCGCCTGGCGGGACTGAGATCGCTTTACGAACACTGGTTGAAATTGAGTCGCTGCGGCGAGACAACTACCCCAGATGGTGCTGGGTTCGATCCCCCTCACAGCACCGGCCGTTACCCCGGGGAAGCAAACCCTTAGAACATGAGGAAGGTAGCAGACCATTACATAAAATGCATGCTGAAGTCAGATGCACTGGGCCGACAGGCGCAAAATAAAAACCCCAGTGCAACGCACACCGCCTTGTGGAATAGATAAATAAGACGAACGCAAAACAAAAAATACTGGCCATGACGTCGTATCAGGGTCAGGCACAATATACTAGCAAAGACCATTATTTATTTACCATGTAACGTTCTCTAGAAAAAGACTGTTTTCAAGGCAGTCTTGTTGACGAGATGTGGTTTGGCGTAATCACCATAGTAGCGAGCGTTACTCAGATGAAACCAAGCATAACACAACCTCCTTAACGATCACGGTCCACCATCATCAACACGCTCGGGTTGTGAGGAAAGCTACTACAACCCACTTAATGTCCTTATCAGAGCGCACAAGAGTAAACTTAATCATTGCGGACATTAAGCAAATAGATAAACAAAGAATGATGTGTATGGGGCTAGAAATGTCATACTGTGACACTGTCTCCATTGAAACCGCCACTACGCATGCTCGGATGACCGCTTCCTGTAAGGGAGTTATGTGCAATGATTGCCCTATGCTTGACACGACACGAAAAGGGCAAATGAATGATGATTACTCTGCATATTGATTTCCTAGGAGTATAGCGTTGTATCAATCACTTTTCACAGCTTCATTGTTTATGGGAAGTGTTGACAATTGTTTTGTTTTTTTAAAGTTCCCTCTGACCCTTCCATTTTCCTTGGCTTTCTCATCCACCGTTCTTTCCCTACTGTTATTTGGCCTCGTTCTCTGCTTTTCTACTGTTTCCAATCCAAAGTTTATCTGGTTATATTGTATTTTCTCATTGTGAGAGTGTTTTTTTAATCTGTACCTTCTCTTTCAAATATCCATTTGAATTAGTTGTGTAGTTTTCTTTGCCGTTGTGTTTAATTTTATTACGTCCGAAACTTGTGGAAGGGCTGTCAAGTCGTCGATGACTGTTTGCGATATTGCTGTGAATACTTTTAGATACCTGACATGTTTTCAGCCATTTGATAGCACAATTTTTAGTTAGTGTCATGCATGTTTTTGAGCCATTTAAAATTACTAATTTTAGTTACTTGATATATTTTTGAACCATTAAATTAAGTTACTACTTTTAGTTAGTTTTCAGCATGTTTTTGAGCCATTTAATATTACTACTTTTAGTAACGTAACATGTTTTTGGGCCATTTAATATTACTACTTTTATTTAGTTTGTTGCATGTTTTTGAGCCATTTAATATTACTTACTTTTAGTTACGTGACATGTTTTTGAGCCATTTAAAATTACTACTATTAGTTACGTGACATGTTTTCGAGCCATTTAATATTATTTACTTTTAGTTACGGGGCATGTTTTCGAGCCATTTAATATTACTTACTTTTAGTTACGTGACATGTTTTCGAGCTATTTATTATTACTATTTTTAGTTCCGGGAAATATTTTTGAGCCATCTAATAGTACTACTTTTAGTTACGGGACATGTTTTTGAGCTATTCAAGCCATGTGTACTTGTATATCCCTATTGAAAAATATCATCGTAGTTCCCTAGGAGTTTGCTGCTGAGTTCCATATTAACAAATGACAGTTATTTCATAGTACGTCTATCTGGGGGATGTTTGTTTGTTGCGTTCGCCTTATTTATCGATTCCCCAAGGCGTGAGTGCGTTACACTGTGGTTTTTACTTTGCGCCTGTCGGCCCAGTGCATCCGACTTCAGCATGCATTTTATGTAAGGGTCTGCTTCCTCCTGCATTTTCTAAAGGTTTGCTTCCCTGGGGTAACGGCCGGTGCTGTGATGGGGATCGAACTCAGCACCTTCTGGTTGTGAGCCGTGCCACTTAACCAGTAGGCCACGCCGTCCCCCTATCTGGGGGATGAAGTGTTGGAGAACGTTAAGCATTATATGAGATGTAATCAATACTGTCTTGCTTTCCGTAAATGTAAGCCGGAAATCCATTTGCAGCAATTTAGACTGATATTGTCGCTACCGGGAGGGAGTCTGGTGCATTTGCTATGAGAAGCAAGTGCTCATCCCCTTCACCACTCTCAAGCCGTTGCCCAAAAGTTATATTTAGATTATACCAAACAACAACATAAACGATTAAAATAATCAAATGGAGTTTTATTGTATTTTTGTCGTTCTCCATCTTGTCCCTTCTTCAGTCCAGCCGGAGAATACGGCAACTGCTACTGTTAGCCTCTTTTAAGAAGTCTGCACTAAAATACTGTGTGTACTCTTACGGTGACGGCTTCTATAGCAAGTTTTGTTACACAAAAATATTTCCAGCCGCATACACAACTTTCTTTAGTCGGCGTTACGAAGGCGTGGAGATAATGACCCAAATCGTTCGTTCGAATTCAGGGACCCCTATGGTACAGTCGGGAAGTTTTTATCATTAGAGGGGATTGATTTTATTTTGTATTTAAATGTCAGATAACATTCAGTGATGACAGTAGAAAGAAGAAGTCATTCAGATATAGAGGAACTATAAAACAGAAATCCTGTCAGATATAGAGGAACTATAAAACAGAAATCCTGTCAGATATATAAATCAGGTACCCGCTCAGATATAGAGTAACTATAAAACAGATACCCACTCAGATATAGAGGAACTATAAAACATGAATCCTCTCAGATAAAGAGGAACTATAAAACAGAAATCCTGTCAGATATAGAGGAACTATAAAACAGAAATCCTGTCAGATATATAAATCAGGTACCCGCTCAGATATAGAGTAACTATAAAACAGATACCCACTCAGATATAGAGGAACTATAAAACATGAATCCTCTCAGATATAGAGGAACTATAAAACATGAATCCTCTCAGATATAGAGGAACTATAAAACATGAATCCTCTCAGATATAGAGGAACTATAAAACATGAATCCTCTAAGATATAGAGGAACTATAAAACAAGAATCCTCTTAGATATAAAGGAATTATAAAACAGGTACCCACTCAGATATAGAGGAACTATAAAACAGGAATCTACTCAGATTTAGAGGAACTGTAAAACAGGAATCCTCTCATATATCAGGTCAAGTCAAGTCATCCCGTAACCAGTGAAGTCGTTAGGGCACACATGAAGTCATCTTCACAACCACACGCCACCCTTCTCTGTCAGCGGCCGCTGCCTGTGTCTCTTCTGGTCGGAGATTGGTCCATTCTTTTATGTTGTCCTCCCACCTCTTTTTTTGGGACGGCCTGATACGTCGTCTGCTTTACACATTTCCGTGCAGGATTGTATTTGCAAGCCCGTTTGATCTCGATATGTGACCGTACCAATCGAGTATCCTTCTTTTGACAGTTGCCAAGAGGTCTTCAAATGGCCCTATTGCTGTTGTAATTATATCTCATATTTCCTCATTTGTAACTCTGAGTTCTGCTTCTGAACCCGCCAACCCGTCGATGTCTTCTGCAAAAACAAAGGTTCGGCCCCTATCTTGACAGTACCAAATTGATCTCCAAATGCCTCATTCATAATTCCCTCAAAGAATGTATTGAAAAGAGTTGGAAATTGTGTACAACCTTGTCTCACACCGACTGATGTGCGAAACCACTCTGTGGTTTCTCAGATATAGCGAAACCATAAAACAGGAAACCACTCAGATGTCACGCACATATGAGCTAGGAAAAAGAAAACAAGACAGCACCAACAGATGAGCTGGGAAACAGAAAACAAGACACACCAACAGATGAGCTGGGAAACAGAAAACAAGACAGCACCAACAGATGAGCTGGGAAACAGAAAACAAGACACACCAACAGATGAGCTGGGAAACAGAAAACAAGACAGCACCAACAGATGAGCTGGGAAACAGAAAACAAGACAGCACCAACAGATTAGCTGGGAAACAGAAAACAAGACAGCACCAACAGATGAGCTGGGAAACAGGAAACAAGACAGCCCCAACAGGTGAGCTGGGAAACAGAAAACAAGACAGCCCCAACAGATGAGCTGGGAAACAGAAAACAAGACAGCACCAACAGATGAGCTGGGAAACAGAAAACAAGACAGCACCAACAGATGAGCTGGGAAACAGAAAACAAGACAGCACCAACAGATGAGCTGGGAAACAGGAAACACTCAGATAGCACCCACAGATGAGCAGTGGAACAGGCAACCTATAAGATAATACACTGATTAGTTGTGAAACAAGAAGGCACTCATATAACATCCAACGACGAGATGTGGAACCGAAAGTTTCTAATATAACATCCAACGACGAGATGTGGAACCGAAAGTCACTCATATAACATCCAACGATTAGATGTGGAACCGAAAGTTTTTAATATAACATCCAACGATGAGATGTGGAACCGAAAGTTTCTCATATAACATCCAACGATGAGATGTAAAACTGGAACTCTCACAGATAATACATTACAATGAACTGTAAATCTGGAACGCTTACAGATAGCACATTACGATGAACTGTGAAACTGGAAATCTCTCCGTCAACAGAGTTTCTCAGATAACATTTCATGATAAGCTGTGAAAAAAGAAGACGCTAAAAATCATATTACGATGAATTGTTAACCAGGAGGTCTCTCAGATGACATGCAATGAATAACGTGAAACAGAAGATCTCTCAGATAACATGCAACGAATAGCATGAAACAGGAGGTCTCTCGGATAACATGCAACGAATAAAGTGAAACAGGCGATCTCTCAGATAACATGCAACGAATAAAGTAAAACAGGCGATCTCTCAGATAACATGCAACGAATAGCGTGAAACAGGAGATGTCTCAGATAACATGCAACGAATAAAGTGAAACATGAGGTCTCTCAGATAACATGCAACGAATAACATGAAACATGAGGTCTCTCAGATAACATGCAACTAATAGCGTGAAACAGGAGATGTCTCAGATAACATGCAACGAATAGCGTTAAACAGGAGATGTCTCAGATAACATGCAACGAATAAAGTGAAACAGGAGATCTCTCAGTGACATGCAACGAATAGCGTGAAACAGGAGATGTCTCAGATAACATGCAACGAATAGCGTGAAACAGGAGATGTCTCAGATAACATGCAACGAATAGCGTGAAACAGGAGATGTCTCAGATAACATGCAACGAATAGCGTTAAACAGGAGATGTCTCAGATAACATGCAACGAATAGCGTGAAACAGGAGATGTCTCAGATAACATGCAACGAATAAAGTGAAACAGGAGATCTCTCAGATAACATGCAACGAATAAAGTGAAACAGGGGGTCTCTCAGATAACATATTACGATGAGCTGTAAAACTGGAAGTCTCAAATAGTAACAAATTATGAAACATAAAGTCTCTCAGATCAGATACAACGATTTTGCAATTTTCTAATCCGCACATGACACAACAAACTGAGAGACTATCCATTCGAGATACTTAGGATATCAAATACCGATAAATGTGTCTGCGGTACTGACAAAATGACTGATGAGCATCTTCTATGAGTTTGTTTATTCAATTTGACTTTTGAATGTGTACTATGAAGGAAGAAGGAAGGAAGAAGAAAAAAGGAAGATGGAAGATGGAAGAAGAAGGAAGAAAGAAGATGGAAGGAAGAAGAAAGGAAGAAGGAAGAAGAAGGAAGACGGAAGAGGGAAGAAGAAGGAAGAAGTAAGATGGAAGGAAGAAGAAAGGAGGAAGGAAGATGAAGGAAGATGGAAGAAGAAGGAAGAAGGAAGATGGAAGGAAGAAGAAGGAAGAAGGAAGAAGGAAGAAGAAGGAAGAAGGAAGATGAAAGATGGAAGAAGAAGGAAGAAGGAAGATGGAAGGAAGAAGGAAGAAGAAGGAAGAAGGAAGATGAAAGATGGAAGAAGAAGGAAGAAGGAAGATGGAAGGAAGAAGAAAGGAAGAAGGAAGAAGAAGGAAGAAGGAAGATGGAAGAAGAAGGAAGAAGGAAGATGGAAGGAAGAAGAAGGAAGAAGGAAGATGGAAGGAGGAAGAAGGAGCGAGAAGGAGGAAGAAGAAGGAAGAAGAGCGAAGAAGGAAGAAGGATGGAGAAGAAGGAAGAAGGAAGATGGAAGAAGAAGGAAGATGGAAGAAGAAGGAAGAAGGAAGATGGAAGGAAGAAGAAAGGAAGAAGGAAGAAGGAGCAAGAAGGAGGAAGAAGAAGGAAGAAGAGCGAAGAAGGAAGAAGAATGGAGAAGAAGGAAGAAGAAGGAAGAAGAAGAGGTAGAAAAATAAACAGACGAAGATGAAGATTCTTTTACGCTAGAGAAGTTTTACCGAACTGTCAGTCAGATGTTAAATCATGTTCCTAGAAAGGATGTACATTTTTTCTTGTCTCTTTTCACGCACGCACCATTCACGCACGCAAGAACGCACAGACACACACACACATATACGAGAGGGACAGCTTTTTGGGGAACGGCTCGGACAAGGAAGACCAGCTAAAATGTAGATCATCAACAGCTGTCGCCATTTATTTTTAGACAGAAGAGACAAAACTACTGCTCGGGTGGGTATCTACGATCATGAGGATTAAACACCAAGAGTTCCTCTGAAAGCACTGTTCCAAACATGGCCCACGGTCTAAATGAACAATTGTCTATATATACATATATATATATATATATATATATATATATATATATATATATATATATATATCGTCTTAACTAATACGCCTTGTTACTGGATTAAGGCAGCTCAGGACGAGAGAGTGCGGTTGATGATAAAGAAAACCTTTCTCACTTGTACCTAATTAAATCTCCTGTCATAGTACACAACCTTTGAGTCTGTCTTGATGCCGTTGTTATCATCGTTTGTGATGGCCAACTGATTGTAGTCAAGATGTGGGTGATGATGATGATGATGATGATGATGATGACGATGATGATGATGATGATGATGATCAAGGGTAGTAGTGACTGGGATGACGATAGTTGTCATGTTGGTAATATAGTAACGATTATAGCGTTGGTTTAGCAATACGCCATCAGTAAAGGCAGACGTTTTTAAATGTCAATCGAAATTTAATGTTCAAGTTGAAAATGGTTGTATAATATTACTTTCAATGAAAATATGATTCTCCACGAGCCGGATTCAAACCATCCACGTAACAATTTGTAAGTTGTTCACCGCCATTTGAGCCATCGCCGGTAGTGCAAGTGTTTCTGTTTCAAGTCAAGTCATTATGTAACCTGTGAGGTTGTTGGGGCATGCACATAGGCATTCTGTAACCTGTGAGGTTGTTGGGGCATGCATAAAGGCATTCTGTAACCTGTGAGGTTGTTGGGGCATGCATAAAGGCATTCTGTAACCTGTGAGGTTGTTGGGGCATGCATAAAGGCATTCTGTAACCTGTGAGGTTGTTGGGGCATGCATAAAGGTATTTTGTAACCTGTGAGGTTGTTGGGGCATGCATAAAGACATTCTGTAACCTGTGAGGTTGTTGGGGCATGCATAAAGGCATTCTGTAACCTGTGAGGTTGTTGGGGCATGCATAAAGGCATTCTGTAACCTGTGAGGTTGTTGAGGCATGCATAAAGGCATTCTGTAACCTGTGAGGTTGTTAGACCATGCATAAAGGCATTCTGTAACCTGCGAGGTTATTGGGGCATGCATAAAGGCATTCTGTAACCTGTGAGGTTGTTGGGGCATGCATAAAGGCATTCTGTAACCTGTGAGGTTGTTGGGGCATGCATAAAGGCATTCTGTAACCTGTGAGGTTGTTGGGGCATGCATAAAGGCATTCTGTAACCTGTGAGGTTGTTGGGGCATGCATAAAGGCATTCTGTAACCTGTGAGGTTGTTGGGGCATGCATAAAGGCATTCTGTAACCTGTGAGGTTGTTGGGGCATGCATAAAGGCATTCTGTAACCTGTGAGGTTGTTGGGGCATGCATAAAGGCATTCTGTAACCTGTGAGGTTGTTGGGGCATGCATAAAGGCATTCCCACAACCAAACGCACCCGTCTATGTCAGCGGTCGTTGTCTGTGCTTCATCTGGTCGAAGATTGTTCCGTTTTTTTATGTTATTCTCCCATCTCGTATTGGGACGACCTCTTCGTTATCCTCTGTACACCTTTCAGTGCATGATCGTATTTGCAAGACCGTTTAATCTCGATATGTGCCCGTACCAAGCAAGTTTCCGTCTCTTGACTGTTGCCAAAAGGTCTTCAAAAGGCTCTACTGTTTAATTCTCTCGTATTTCCTCTTGTGACTCGGTCTTTGCATGTGACGTTGCAATCCTTCATAACTATAAGTCTGCAATTATATTTATTATTGAGTAACTGAAGCGGCCGATTGCATTTAAACGCATGCGTTCTGTTGTTGTCGTAGATGTTGTTGTTCATGTTACTGCTGTTGTTGTTGTTGTTGTTACTGCTGTTGTTGTTGTTGTTGTTACTGCTGTTGTTGTTGTTACTGCTGTTGTTGTTGTTGTTACTGCTGTTGTTGTTGTTACTGCTGTTGTTGTTGTTGTTACTGTTGTTGTTGTTGTTACTGCTGTTGTTGTTGTTACTGCTGTTGTTGTTACTGCTGTTGTTGTTGTTACTGCTGTTGTTGTTGTTGTTACTGCTGTTGTTATTGTTGTTACTGATGTTGTTGTTGTTGTTGTTGTTGTTACTGCTGTTGTTGTTACTGCTGTTGTTGTTGTTGTTACTGCTGTTGTTATTTTTACTGCTGTTGTTGTTGTTGTTGTTACTGATGTTGTTGTTGTTGTTACTGATGTTGTTGTTGTTGTTACTGCTGTTGTTGTTGTTACTGCTGTTGTTGTTGTTGTTACTGCTGTTGTTGTTACTGCTGTTGTTGTTGTTGTTACTGCTGTTGTTGTTGTTGTTACTGCTGTTGTTGTTGTTGTTGCTGCTGTTGTTGTTGTTGTTACTGCTGTTGTTATTTTTACTGCTGTTGTTGTTGTTGTTGTTACTGATGTTGTTGTTGTTGTTACTGATGTTGTTGTTGTTGTTACTGCTGTTGTTGTTGTTACTGCTGTTGTTGTTGTTGTTGTTACTGCTGTTGTTGTTGTTACTGCTGTTGTTATTGTTACTGCTGTTTTGTTGTTGTTACTGATGTTGTTGTTGTTACTGCTGTTGTTGTTATTGTTACTGCTGTTGTTGTTATTGTTACTGATGTTGTTGTTGTTACTGGTGTTGTTGTTATTGTTACTGCTGTTGTTGTTGTTGTTACTGCTGTTGTTGTTGTTACTGCTGCTGTTGTTGTTGTTGTTACTGCTGTTGTTGTTGTTGTTACTGCTGTTGTTGTTGTTGTTACTGCTGTTGTTGTTGTTACTGCTGCTGTTGTTGTTGTTGTTACTGCTGTTGTTGTTGTTGTTACTGCTGTTGTTGTTGTTGTTACTGCTGTTGTTGTTGTTGTTACTGCTGTTGTTGTTGTTACTGCTGCTGTTGTTGTTGTTGTTACTGCTGTTGTTGTTGTTGTTACTGCTGTTGTTGTTGTTGTTACTGCTGTTGTTGTTGTTACTGCTGCTGTTGTTGTTGTTGTTACTGCTGTTGTTGTTGTTGTTACTGCTGTTGTTATTGTTACTGCTGTTGTTGTTGTTGTTACTGCTGTTGTTGTTGTTACTGCTGCTGTTGTTGTTGTTGTTACTGCTGTTGTTGTTGTTGTTACTGCTGTTGTTATTGTTACTGCTGTTGTTGTTGTTGTTACTGCTGTTGTTGTCGTAGATGTTGTTGTTGTTGTTACTGTTGTTGTTGTTGAATACTCACAATGAGTAAGATTACTCTTTTTTGCGCCCTAAAGAGAACGTTTAGTGGTCGGTTGTTGTAGCACATCCCGAATGTGCTGATGAAGGTGGACCGAGATCCTCCAGGAGGTTGTGCTATTCTTGGCTTCACCTTCGTGTCGCTCAATACTACGGGGATCACGTCGATCCCACACCTCGTTAGCCAGGTTGCCATGAAATCAACCCGTTTCCAGGGAGGGCCGCAGGAAAGTCGAGATGGGAGTCTTGACCAGTATATTCTGCCTGACCCTGACTAACATGTCTGATCAGTATGTTTTGACTGACCAGACGTTAGTCTTCCTCCCCAGCGCATGCGTCCTCATCGGTACTGTGGTGTCCCAGAGGTTAAAGATCACATGTTATATCTACTGGTTTTGGTGAAAGGATTGTGCTAGATTGTTTACCTGTGTTCAATCTAGACAAAGAAGGGAACAAACTATGGAATTTAGTCAAGAGCCATGAATGACGAAACACCATCAAATAAACAAATTACCATCAAGCAGGGTGACAACATGCTTACCGGAAAAAAGCACCAAACGCTTTTATAGAACATTATGCCAGAGCAAACCACATTGATGTCCCTACAGACAGGCATACAGACATTAGTGAAGAACAAAAGAGCAACGGCAACATCAAGATTGTTCCAGAGGAGCACATGATGGCAAAACTAACGATGAATGAAATGAATGACGCCATGAAAACTTTAAAGAAAAATAAATCGCCCGGAAAAGATGGGGTAACAAATGAAATGCTGATGGGGTTGGGCCAAACAGCAAAGAGGAAGTTACTGTCAGTCCTGAACCAAAGCTGGAAAAGGGAAATTGTACAACAGGCATAGAAAGATTATGTATTTATACCCGTACCAAAGAAAGAAAAAGATAGAACAGATCCAAATGGATACAGGCATATCAGTCTACTGAGCTGTGTAGGTAAACTGATGAGAGCGTACGATAAACACAAGACTGATGTGGTACCTGGAAGAAAAACGCATATTAATTCCACAGCAAGCATTATTTAGACAACACAGATTCACTGAGGACTAGATCACTCTCATAGCACAGGAAATAGAGGATACTTACCAATAGAAAAAGCATACAGTATCGGTTTGGGTGGATCTAGAGAACGCATTTGACAAGGTGTGGAAAGAGGGACTTAAAGTCAAGCTACGAAGAAGTGAAGTTTCTGGAAAAATGTACAGAAGGATCAGCCACTACCTTGAAAACAGAACAGCCAGAGTTCAAGTTCAAGGGCAGATGAGCAAAAAGGTGACACTGGAGCAAGGTGTATATAAACTGGAGCAAGGTGTATATAAACAACATCATAGAGAATATACCAAGAAGAATCCACAGCTGCATGTGTGCAGACGATCTGGCTATGTGGACCTCTGAAAAAAATCTCACCGTAGCAAACAAACGGATGCAGCAGGCCCTAACATCGTTGGAGGAGTGGGCAAAATGATGGCTGGTCAAAATAAATGATGAAAAAACAACATGTACGATATTCTCGCTTTCAAATAAATCAAAGAACACCAAAATAAGTCTTAACGGCAAATATCTGCGGCCAAACGACAACCCAAACTACTTGGGCGTCACATTTGATCGGCGCATGACTTGGAAAGTCAGATCGAGAGAAACCGAATGAGAGCCAGACAAAGAATGGCAATCATGAGAAAACTTGCAGGCACAAGCTCGGGAGCAGACGAAAGAATACTTAAGAAACTGTACACTGGAAGAGTGAGACCAGTTCTCGAGTATGGCATTCCGGCATGGACAACAGCAGCAAAGGCGAACTTTGATAAAATTAGCACACTTCAAAACCAAGCCATGAGAGTTATAATAGGAGGCATGAAGTCAACGCCAATTGTAGAACTTGAAAAGATTACAAATCTGCAATCCATGACCGACAGAAGAGGCTGCAAAGCCCAGCTGCAAGCAGAGAAACTAAGAAGATTGACAGACCATCCAATGCATAAGAGATTAAATAGATTTGGAAATGGGAAACTAAAGCGGAGAAACTTTGCAGAAATAGCCAAAGCAAAGATGAGCGAAGACGCTATGAACACAATAACAACACCAACGCCCATCCCTACTGTACGCAAACCCACATGGAAGCAGCATATTCCGGAGGTGGTAGAAAATATACCAGGTATTGGAAACAAGAACAGCCAGACGGAAAAAGAATGAAGAGACATAACCCTGAGGAACATAGCGGAAAACTACCCAGGCATGGACTGGACCCATGCATACACCGACGGTTCTGTAACAAACACAACACAATATGGAGGGGGGGGGGTATTCCTGAGCTTAACAAATGGCAAAAGAAGGTGCAAGACTACCACAACAAGATTCTAGTGTGACCTACGAAGAGTCCAAAAGGTTTATTAGGACCAGATACATGGGAAAATTGGAAACAGAAAATACTGGCTACACAAAAACTGATGCCTATTACCAGTTGAACATAAAAGAGCAGGTCGTGGTCTTCAGACTCCGCACAGGCAACACCAGACTGATGTACCATCTATTCAATAAACTGAAGATAGGTGGCACTGACGAATGCATCTGTGGTACAGGGAAAATGACCGCTGAAAATCTGCTGCAAAATTGCCCGACATACGAGGACCAGAGAAAGCACATGTGGTCATCACCAGTGCCAACAATAGACAAGCTCTATGACAGTGTCGACAGCCTCAGGATGACAGCTGTTTTCTTCGAACAAATTCAAGTTGACGTCTGACAGCGTACGAAGAAGAAGAAGAAGTTTACCTGTGTAAAACATTTTGTCATACGGAAATATTCAATATATTTAGACAATATTTTAAATCAATTTTATAACCCACTTTATTAAATACCAAATGGCGTTTTAGTTTCCAATAGGACATTGTTGTCAGCATATCAATATTGGGTTTCCTTTTGCTACTGTTGGATGTTCGGTTTCTGTTTTGGAACGGTGATCTACCAGTCCGACAAACGGCGAGAATTATGAGATTAAATACTTATGATAGTGTGATCGTAATCTGATTGTTATGGATATGGTATGAGTATGGTGGTGTTTATAGTTTTGGTATAGAGGGTCGCTGTAGTCACGAGATTAAGGCACTCGCGTCTCACGGTGATGAACGGAAACGGTGTGTGATCGAATCCCGCAAGTTTCAAGCCGAAGGTAAGACCAGAGGGCCTGCATCCCGAGTTACCTCCAGTCGTCTCGACCAATAGTCTTGCCACTGATCCAAGGTAACTCTGGATAAGAGTGAGATTGATGAGCAGCGCATTCACTTCCTCACTTTAATCCAAACATAGCGAACATCACATTATTAAGACACATCTGTCTGATGTTGTGGCCATCATCGCTTCGATATGGGTAATAACTTCTATAGTTCTGAAAGCGATAATGATAGTAACGATTATGAAGAAGAGCACGTTAATGATAATAGTGGGGAAGATTGTGGACAAGGATATCAATAATCATGGTGAGAATGATGTTGATGGTTGTGGTGGTGATATGAACATGAGAATGATGTTGATGGTTGTGGTGGTGATATGAACATGAGAATGATGCTGATGGTTGTGGTGGTGATATGAACATGCGAATGATGTTGATGGTTGTGGTGGTGATATGAACATGCGAATGATGCTGATGGTTGTGGTGGTGATATGAACATGAGAATGATGCTGATGGTTGTGGTGGTGATATGAACATGAGAATGATGCTGATGGTTGTGGTGGTGATATGAACATGCGAATGATGTTGATGGTTGTGGTGGTGATATGAACATGAGAATGATGCTGATGGTTGTGGTGGTGATATGAACATGAGAATGATGTTGATGGTTGTGGTGGTGATATGAACATGAGTATGACGATCATGGGTAAATGAAGAAGATGGTCTTTTGCGATTTTAATGAGGACGTCGCAGAAACACATGCTGATTTTATCAAAGCTAGTGTAGCTAAGCTACCAAGGTCAAGAAAACGTGACGTTTTTATCCCCATTTTGTTTGCTTGACATTAAAGCACTGAGCTTGCTGTCTGGATATAATGGATGCTGATATCTAGAGAACGCTAGGTGGGTTATTTTATTAGCGTACTTCCTTCAGAGTAGGGAAACTGTAATCTGGTTACACTAATTTCATTGTCTCTATAATGCTGAGGAGATCCGTGAATTACGAACACATTAAGATGTAGTACTCATATGTTTGTCTGAGTAGCATAGCAGTTATTGAGCTTGCTTCTGATGACAAATGCACCGTGGTTCAATTTCCAGTGCCAACACGCTTCAGTCAACCAGCTGTAAATGTGTACCTGACTTCCAGTTAGGTTAGAACAAGGCGCCTGGAGAGGAAGCTGATCAATTCCACATCACAAGTCACATTGAACTAGTACTATGGAGCATCTAAGCCTTCATCCCCGACAGCAGTGACTGGGATGTTCCTTTACTCATATACAAGTATTTGTCAAGATTTCAAAACTCAGTTTGGTCAAGCATAAAAAGGATGTCCGTATTGTATTCGGCATGTCATAAAAGTCAATTATCACACTAGGAATGCAACATGCCAACCTTCACCATCAGCATGATTGTCATTAGAACCGTAATCAGCACGGAAATCAATACGATCATTATTACAATTATCATCAAAATAACCCTAATCAGCGTTATGAATAGTGTCAACCCAATCATCCCCCTATCACCACCATTATTATCATTAGTAATATCATAGTCATCACCAACATTACAATTATCAACACTATCATCACCAGGCATACATGATGATGTTGCTAAAAGAATCCTGATATTGTTTGTAAGAATGATAACGACCATGTTTAAGGTATTTGATAAAAGGGAAATATTCAAGCTAGTAGAAGTTTGTGTAATTAAGTAGCCACTTTCATCCATGACTGATTATTGGATGAAACGCCATTGGAATAGTGGCTCTCTATTGAGTTTTTGTTTTCCTTTTCTTTGAAGGCTCTCCATAGCGTACACCTAAACATTCTTCTATAGAGAACGAGTTGTTGTCCATGCAGCAGTCCCCCCCCCCCTCTCTCTCTCCCTTTTCCGCGCTCAACGAAAATAAATTATCGATGGGAACAACACTAACCGATATAGCCTAAAATAGGTGATGTCCCAGGAGTTTCCAGAACTACGACGAAACCATAGACGGCCTTAGGGACTCCCGCTCCATATTTCTCATCAGGGATTACTTTTTTAACATGTCAACTGAACAAGTATCCTTAGAGGCAGCGGGGACAATAATTGAATTGTTCGAAGCGGATCTTCAACACAGAGCAAAGATTTTTCACTCGTAAGTGAAAACATGTAAGCGCACTAGTGATCAAGGTCCAGGAAGTGTCTCAAGACATGTCACAATTCTAATCCCGACAGGGCACCTCCACAATAGACAAAAAGTTGACACTCTAAACAAAAATTGTGATTTCAATATAATTATTGTACTACTCAGGTTTGTATAAAGGTCGGGTAGTCGGAAGGTAGAGAAGGCATGGCTGAAGTACGAGAGGATAGCAGCTGCAGAGGCATCACATCTCTAGCGGTTGACATGGATCTACTGTCATGCTGGGGTTCAGGGCAACGAAATAATTGACATCTTAGATTTACAAGCTCTCATCATGGACACATTTTATGTTGAATTATTCACTGTTATAGAATCAAAAATACATTTTGTCTAATGGTGTCAATAACAGCCATTCAGTCATTGAAGTCAATATTGTTCTTTCATCATGTTTTCAACTCTCGAGCGAGTTCGCACAATATTTTATGTCATTATGTCAATCAATTTCAATTTTCGAAATGTATTTGAGCATCTGAATCCTCAGGAAACAAAAGATAAGTTTTATGAGGACCTTGAGGGATTATCGCTGCAGTCCCCAAATCTGACAAACTGGTAATCCTCGGTGTTTTTAACGCTAGGGTTGGCACAGACCATACAGCTTGGGAGGGGACCATTGGCAGACATGGTTTCGGAAAATGCAATAGTAACGGACTGCTCCTTCTGAGGACATGTGCCGCAAATGAACTACTCATTACAAACACAGCTTTCCGACTTCCGGAAATAGAACCACATGGATGTACCCAAGGTCCCGCCACTGGCACCTCATTGACTACATTATCATCAGACGTAGGGATCGAGGGGATGCTATGGTAACAAAGAGCATCTGTGGTGCAGAATGTTGTACCGACCATCGACTTGTCATTGCCAAACTAAACTTCAAGATCCAGCCCAAAATGCGCGCCCAGGGAAAGAAACCACCGAGGAGGCTAAATGTATCTTAGCAGAAATACGAACCCACGAGAGGAGGCTTCTAGGAAGAGCTTGAGGGCAGACCATCTGAGCTCCATTTTGAAAAGAACGACATCGAAGAGAACTGAGCATCATTGAGAAACATACTCTACGATACAGCTGTTAAACACATTGGCCCACTCACGCGCAAGCATAAGGACTGGTTTGACAAGAACGATCTAGAAATACAGGGCCTTCTCAATGCAAAACATGAAGCGCACAGGGAATACCAGAGGGACACACCATCTTCGGCAGCAAAAGCTGCCTTTAATACTGCTCGCAAAGCTGTCCAGACCAGGCTTAGAGAGATGCAAGACTCCTGGCTCAGCAAAAGAGTTGACGAAATTGAGATGTTCGCCGAGCGTCATGACACCAAACGGTTTTACGAGGCACTGTAAGCTCTCTACGGCCCGCAGCCCTCTAGTAATACTCCAGTTCGCAGTGCGGATGGAGCACTGCTAACAGATCAGGTTCAGATTCTAGACAGATGGGCAGACCACTTCTACAAAATACTAAACCACCCATCGTCCATAAATGAGGAGGCCATCCGGCGAATGCCGCAAGTGGAACTAAACCTGGCTTTGGATGAAGTCATCACTGAGGAGGAGATCGACAGGGCAATCAGTTCACTATCTATAGGAAAAGCTCCAGGAGCGGATGTAATACCAGCAGAGGTATATAAGACAGCTGGCCCATCCCTCACTAGAAGGATCACTGAACTATTCTGCCACATGTGGGCTGAAGGAAAAAATTCCGCAGGAGCTAAAGGACGCCTCAATCGTTCACCTGTACAAAAGAAAAGGCAACCGTCAGGAATGCGACAACCATCGTGGAATATCACTACTCTCCATAGCAGGCAAGATCCTAGCGCGCTTACTGCTAAACGGGCTCAACAAACACCTTGAAAAAAGCCACCACATCCCAGAAAGCCAATGTGGGTTCAGAGCCGGAAGAGGAACAGTGGACATGATTTATGCCGCTCGCCAAGTACAAGAGAATTGTCGGGAACAAAATCAGGCCTTGTACACCACATTTATTGATTTGACAAAGGCATTTGATACAGTAAACAGAGGAGGGCTGTGGATGATAATGTCCAAGTTTGGCTGCCCAAACACGTTCATAACCGTGATAAAACAGCTACACGAAGGCATGTGTGCTCGTGTACTGGACAGCGGTGCAATCTCTAAAACGTTTCTAGTATCAAACGGAGTAAAACAAGGATGTACTCGCCCTGACCTTGTTCAGCATGATGTTCGCGGCCACAATGACAGACGCCGTCAGATCACTGGAGCTTGGAATACACATAAAGTACCTCACAAATGGCAAGTTACTCAATCCCAGACGAATGAAAGCCAAAACCAAAGTGGCTGACGACATAATCAGGGAACTTGTATTTGCTGAACCTGCGCTCTAATGAGCAACTCAGAACTGAACATGCACGTTGGAATAGACCGGTTCTCTGCCGCATGCAACAATTTTGGCCTGACCATAAATGCAAAAAAAACAGCACCAGGCATGCCGTACACAAAACCAGAGATTACAGTCAGCGGGCAGACGCTAAATGTCGTAGACAAATTCACATATCTGGGCTGCACGCTGTCGAGATCTGTCAGCCTAGACGATGAGGTGGCAAGCAGAATAGCAAAGGCCAGCACAGCCTTTGGTAGAATGCGCTCGATGGTCTGGGCACATCGTGGCATCAGCGTCAAGACCAAACTCAAAGTCTACCGTGCAACCATCATTCCAACCCAACTATACGCTTGCGAAAGCTGGACTGTATACTCTGGACATGCAAAGAGGTTATACCACTTTCACACAGGTTGCCTGAGGCGAATATTCCACATCAGATGGCAAGATCGTGTCACTGACATCGAGGTTCTCTGGAGAGCTAACATGCCCAGCATCCAAGCAGTGCTAGAAAAAACACGACTAGGTATGGGCCGGACACCTCGTCCGTATGTCAGACGTGCGGCTCTTAAAGAAGCTTCTCTACGGAGAGCTGAGCGAGGGATGGCGAGAGAGAGGGCGCCCAAAGAAACGATTTAAAGATGGTCTGAAGGACTCACTGAAAAGTTGCCAGATAGACATCGACACCTGGGAATGTCTTGCGCAAAACAGATCTGACTGGAGAAGCGCAGTCAAATCGGGTGTAGCTACCGGCGAAAACCACCGTTTTGTGAAAGTCCAGAGCAGACGCGAGACCCGGAAATCCCGAACAGCGGGAACACCATCACCTTCTACAATCTTCGTGTGCCCGATATATAGCAGATGTTTTCGTGCCCGCATTGGCCTGTTCAGTCACATGCGCACCGACACCCAACAGGGAAATTTGTGATAAGAAATGATGTCGGCGGTCCTCATCGACAACGATGGACAGCTATTATTATTTGTTTCGTACGTTACTTTTCTTCTTGCTCAACGTTCTACGTTTTCCATTCAAGCCTGTTTTTGGGGTGTACGTCATTGACTGCTGTAGGCCACTGAGACCTAGTCAACTATCGTCAACGGCAAAATTTAAAAAAAACACTAAACCAAATAACAAGAGACAGCTGGAAAAACAAATCAGAAAGCCTCAATTTAGATAAAGAAGGGAACAAACTATGGAAGATAGTCAGAGCCATGAATGACGAAACACCATCAAATAAACAAATTACCATCAAGCAGGACGACAACTTGCTTTCTAGAAAAAAAGCAGCAAACGCCTTTATAGAACTTTATGCGAGAGCAAACCACATTGATGTTCCTACAGACAGGCATACAGACATTAGTGAAGAACAAAATAGCCACGACAACATCAATATGGCACCAGAGGAGCACATGATGGCAAAACTAACAATGAATGAAATGGAAAAGGCCATGAAAACTTTAAAGAAATAGACATCTCCCGGAAAAGATGGGGTAACAAACGAAATGCTGATGGGGTTGGGTCAAACAGCAAAGAGGAAATTACTATCAGTCCTGCACGAAAGCTGGAAAAGGGGAATTGTACCGCAGGCATGGAAGGACGCTGTACTTATACCAGTACCAAAGAAAGAAAAAGATAGAACAGATCCAAATGGATACAGGCCTATCAGCCTACTGAGCTGTGTAGGTAAACTGATGGAGCGTATGATAAACACCAGACTGAAGTGGTATCTGGAAGAACAACACATACTAATTGCACAGCAAGCAGGCTTTAGACAGCACAGATCCACTGAGGACCAGATCACTCTCATAGCCCAGGAAATAGAGGACGCTTACTAGGAGAAAAAACACACAGTAGCGGTTTGGGTGGATTTAGAGAAGGCATTTGAAAAGGTATGGAAAAAGGGACTTAAAGTCAAGCTACGAAGAAGTGAAGTTTGTGGGAAAATGTACAAATGGATCAGCCACTACCTCGAAAACAGAACATCCAGAGTCCAAGTACAAGGGCAGATGAGCAAAAAGGTCACTTGAGCAGGGAGTACCCGAAGGGGAAGTACTGTCACCCACACTTTTCCTGGTGTATATAAACAACATCTCAGAGAATATACTAAGAAGAGTCCACAGCTCCATGTTTGCAGACGATCTGGCTATGTGGACCTCTGAAAAGAATTCTCACCATAGCAAGAAATCGGATGCAGCAGGCCCTAACATCGTTGGAGGAGTGGGCGAACTCATGGCTAGTCAAAATAAATAAGGAAAAAAAAAACAATATGTACGATATTCTCGCTTTCAAATAAACCCTAGAACACCAAAATAAGTCTTAACGGCAAATATATGCGGCCAAACGACAACCCAAACTACCTGGGAGTCACATTTGATCGGCGCATGATATGGAAAAGTCAATTCGAGAGAAACCGAATGAGAGCCAGACAAAGAATGGCAATCATGAGGAAACTTGCTGGCACAAGCTGGGGAGCAGACGAAGGCATACTAAAGAAACTGTACACTGGAAGAGTGAGACCAGTTCTCAAGTATGGCATTGCGGCATGGACAACAGCAGCAAAGGCGAACTTCGATAAAGTTAGCAAACTTCAAAACCAAGCCATGAGAGTTATAACAGGAGGCATAAAGTCAACGCCAATTGTAGAATTTGAAAAGATTACAAAACTGCAATCCATGACCGATAGAAGAGACTGCAGAGCCCAGCTGCAGTCAGAGAAACTCCGAAGACTGACTGACCATCCAATGCACCAGAGACTAAACAATTTGGGAAATGGGAAACTAAAGCGGAGAAACTTTGCAGAAATAGCCAAAGCAAAGATGCACGAAGATCCCATAAACGCACTAACAACACCAAAACCCATCACTACTGTACGAAAACCTATCTGGAGGCAGGATATATTTCCAGAGGTGGTAGAAAATATACCAGGTATTGCAAACAAAAACTGCCAGACTGAAAAAGAAATGAGAGATACTACCCTAAGCTTCATATCGAAAAGCTACTCAAGCATGGACTGGACCAATGCATACACCGACGGTTCTGTAACAAACACAACACAGAACGGAGGCGCAGGGACATTCCTGAGCCTACCAAATGGTAGAAAAATAACACTGTCAGTGGCAACTAAAAAATACTCAAACAATTTCAGAGCGGAGGCACAGGCACTGAAGGCTGCAGTAGAAGCAATGCTGACAGGCAAAAGAAATGGAAGCCAGATAGTCCTGTTTACAGATGCCCTTGCCGTAGTTACAGCACTAAAAAGCCAGAAAAATACTGAACTTAATGATTTAAGAGCAGTACTCTGTCAACTATGCCAGCAGACCGCACCAAAAAGAGTAGTGCTACAGTGGGTTCCATCCCACTGTAACATCCAAGGCAACGAGGAGGCAGACAGTAGTGGTACAGTGGGTTCCATCCCACTGTAACATCCAAGGCAACGAGGAGGCAGACAGACTGGCAAAAGAAGGTGCAAGACTACCACAACCAGATTCTAGTGTGACCTACGACCAAAAGGTTTATTAGAGCTAGATACATGGCCAAATGGGAAACAGAACATACTGGCTACACAAAAAACGATGCCTATTACCAGTTGAACAGAAGAGAGCAGGTCGTGGTCTTCAGACTCCGCACAGGCAACAACAGACTGAGGTACCACCTATTCAATAAACTGAAGATAGGTGGCACTGACAAATGCACTTGTGGTACCGGGAAAATTACCGCTGAATATGTGCTGCAAAACTGCCCGAAATACGAGGACCAGAGAAAGCACATGTGGCCATCACCAGTGGCAACACTAGACAAGCTCTATGGCAGTGTCCACAGCCTGAGGATGACCGCTGCTTTAATCGAAAAAATACAGGTTGACGTTTGACAGCGTACGAAGAAGAAGAAGAAGAAGAAGAAGAAGAAGAAGAAGAAGAAGAAGAAGAATAATGAAGAAGGAGAAGAATGGTCAGATGCGTGATAGCCTCATGCTTCATGTGAAAAATGTACAATACAAAAGAGAGAGGGGACGACTAAGGGAAGTTGGTAACCTCATTGTGTGATATGGAAACCGCCATTGTTAAGGAAGACGTGAGTAGATAACCGTATTGAAAATTCATTTGAACTTGAATGCCTTTTTCGTTTAATGAACTTTTTTTTTCTAAAATGAATAATTGATTAATAGGTCAAAACGACGAAAGTTTTGTTTCTGAAGTTATCAGTAAAGGACCGACGTTAACTATGCATGTTTTTTTGGATGGTAAATAATGAGACTTCAGTTACTCGCGCCTACGTGGAAACTCCGAAGCAAATGGAGGCTAGGAAAAGACACTTCCTTAAGAACAATTACCAACGTGGGTGCAACCAATTTGGCTAGGAAGCATGCAAGAAATACATAACGTGTCGAACCAATCGAACTGGAAAATTTGAAGTTGTGTCTTATGCAATGTTTTTGGCGCTGAAATACAATCCTAGAAAAATCAAAACAGCTGGCTTTATGATTATTGCTGACGATGATTATATAGTTGGTAATGATGATGTTGATGACTGTGACTGTAATGTTGATATTTGTGATGTTGTGGATGATTATGATGTTCATATTGATGATAATCGTGTTGATAATGGTGCATGTGATGATAGTATTAATAATGATTATGTGGAGAATGTAAAGATGACGGTGTTGATAGCAATTTTGATGATGTTGATGATAATGATTAGAATGAGAGTGTTGATAATTGTGGTAATGGGGGCAGGAAAGAGAGGATATTGGTGGTAATGGGGGCAGGATAGAGATGATACTGGTGGTAATGGGGGCAGGATAGAGATGATATTGGTGGTAATGGGGGCAGGATAGAGATGATATTGGTGGTAATGGGGGCAGGATAGAGATGATATTGGTGGTAATGGGGGCAGGATAGAGATGATATTGGTGGTAATGGGGGCAGGATAGAGATGATATTGGTGGTAATGGGGGCAGGATAGAGATGATATTGGTGGTAATGGGGGCAGGATAGAGATGATATTGGTGGTAATGACGGTAGTGGGGATTGTGATGATAATGCTCATATGTTGGTAGTTGTGATAGTGACGATAAAGGTGGTGGGGAAGATAGTGGTGATTTGATTCATGATTATGATGACGACGATGATGGGGATGAAGACGGTGGTAATTAGTATGATCATAGTGGTGATTGTGATGTTGATGGTTGTAATCGTGATGTTGATGGTGGTAGTCGTGATGTTGATGGTGGTAGTCGTTATGTTGATGGTGGTAGTCGTGATGTTGATGGTGGTAGTCGTAATGTTGATGGTGGTAGTCGTGATGTTGATGGTGGTAGTCGTGATGTTGATGGTGGTAGTCGTGATGTTGATGGTGGTAGTCGCGATGTTGATGGTTGTAGTCGTAATGTTGATGGTGGTAGTCGTGATGTTGATGGTGGTAGTCGTGATGTTGATGGTGGTAGTCGTGATGTTGATGGTGGTACTCGAGATGTTGATGGTGGTAGTCGTGATGTTGATGGTGGTAGTCGTGATGTTGATGGTGGTAGTCGTGATGTTGATGGTGGCCATTTAAGATGATGATGATGATGATGATGAGGTAATTGTGATGGTGATATTTGTGATGTTGATGAGGATGGTGAGGCTGACGATAATGATCATCATGAAAATGTAAGTAGATTGTGTCGGTAACCTCATCGTCGGCTATAGGAAAACCAACTACAATGAAGGAAACCAGTGTGGAGTCCAGTGAACAAATGATAATGAATCTAGAGATAGTTGACCCAAACAATTGGAACGTATTAGCGCGGCTCAGAAAAACCGCAAAAAACAGGAATCTGTGAGAATGTCCCTAATAGCCCTATCTTCATGCACATTGGAAAGGGGAATAACCTCGATCTCTAAAGTCGGGTCATTCTATTTTCAAACTGTCTCACTATTTCTATCGGCCAAACAAACAACAAAGAAATCAACGGAACTTAATTATACAAACATGGCACGACAGTATACAATTCTACCCCAGCGCTTGTCCAACGGCTACGAGTTATTTCCTAAGTTATCTCGCTTATACATAACGGCCGGCTGAATAGTACAGCACTGATGCAGTCGTTGCCGGCTGGTTTCTGAATGCGTGACTTCTCTAAACAGGTCACGCCAGTTACTAGAGAACTGGGACGTTGAGCAGGTCGTGACCAGTTCATAACTACGTTTCCTTGTTGTCTGACAAATGTGGCTTCGTGTCCATGGCATTAGAACGCAAATTTATCTCATCAGACACAGTCATAAAAATAACATTTAGATGATACTAAAGAACGAAATGTCCACGAGTGAATCCTGAATCATTACACCCCCCCCCCCAACCTCCGCCCCCTTCCCTCTATCTCCACCCCACCACTGTGACGGGAAGACTAGACCCTCTGTACCTCCACCATTCATTCACGTTTTCGCTTCATTGTGGAGTATAGGCGGCCACTACTGCTGCAGCTATCACCTTTTAAATAAAGTCTGTTTACACGCACTTGCAACTATTTTCAGTTTCTTTTCAATGTTATGTTTTAAATTAGATTTTGCAATGGCTGATTATAATGACTGATTATAATGGCTGATTATAATGACTGATTATAATGGCTGATTATAATGGCTGATTATAATGACGGATTATAATGACTGATTATAATGGCTGATTATAATGGCTGATTATAATGGCTGATTATAATGGCTGATTATAATGACTGATTATAATGACTGATTATAATGGCTGATTATAATGACTCATTTGTTTACTTGCCCAATTAGCTAGCACCAATCATGGCTATCTTTAGTCGCCATTTGCAATATGTTACGAAGAAAGACAGTGTCCTTATTCTTTTCGTCCTCAGTGTCAATCAGGTGAATGGACCTACACACGTTATAAAATGCGACTGGGGAGAGTTGTAATTCGACTAGCAACCTCAACATGTAAAAAGCAATTCTACAGACACCGCCACTGCAAAAGCAAGCCAACTTTAACGGTGGTGCACCTTTGATGGAGTGAAGAAAAGATTAATTCTGTCTGCGTGGCTTCACGTGAGACAAATAATTGAGTCTATCAGATTTGTTTGTGTGTCACATATAGGGCGTTTTTTCTGTATCACATATAGGACTTTTCTGTATCACATATAGGACGCTGTTTCTTTATCCCACAAAAGACGTTTCTTTCTCCACATATAGTATGTTTATATATCACGTGTAGGACGTTTCTGTATCACATATAGGAGGTCTTTTCTGTATCACATATAGGACGAAGTTTCTGTTTCACATATAGGACGCAGTTTCTGTATTACATACGCACTGTCACACACACACGCACACACACACACAAATATCTTGGAAATGCCTCGGCAACAATGTGATAGAAAGGGGAAACCATACTAGGAGTCCCCTATTTATAATCACTGTGATATGAAACCGGATAACACGATGAATGTTCGCTGCCGTACACAATTGCTCTGATATTTGAGAGCACATGACACCTCTGGTACACTCTACTAATTTGGAAACTACGGGAAACTTGAACTAATGTGTAAACGAAAGGTAGCTGTACTAATGTGTAAACAAAAGGTAGCTGTACTAATGTGTAAACAAAAGATAACTGTACTAATGTGTAAACAAAATGTAGCTCTACTAATGTGTAAACGAAAGCTAGCTCTACTAATGTGTAAACGAAAGGTAGCTCTACTAATGCGTAAACGAAAGGTAGCTCTACTAATGTGTAAACGAAAGGTAACTCTACTAGTGTGTAAACAAAATGTAGCTCTAGTAATGTGTAAATCTTCTTCTTCTTCTTCATCTTACGCAGTCAGACAGTAACCATTATTTTTTCGAAAAAAGCGGCGGTCATCCTGAGGCTGTCGACACTGCCATAGAGCTTGTCTTGTGGTACCACTGGTGATGGCCACATCTGCTCTCTCTGATCCTCGTATGTCGGGCAGTTCTGCAGCAGATGCTCAGCGGTCATTTTCCCGGTACCACACGGGCATTCGTCGGTACCACCTATCTTCAATTTGTTGAATAGGTGGTACCTCAGTCTATTGTGGCCAGTACGAAGTCTGAAGACAACGACCTGCTCTCTTCTGTTCACCTGGTAATAGGCAATAGGCATCGTTTTTGGGTAATGTGTAAATGAAAGGTAGCTCTACTAATGTGTAAACTAAAGCTAGCTCTACTAATATGTAAACGAAAGCTAGCTCTACAAATGTGTAAACAAAAGGTAGTTCTACTAATGTGTAAACGAAAGGTAACTCTACTAGTGTGTAAACAAAAGGTAGCTCTAGTAATGTATAAATGAAAGGTAGCTCTACTAATGTGTAAACGAAAGCTAGCTCTACAAATGTGTAAACAAAAGGTAGTTCTACTAATGTGTGAACAAAAGGTAGCTGTACCAATGTGTGAACAAAAGGTAGCTGTACCAATGTGTGAACAAAAGGTAGCTGTACTAATGTGTAAACGAAAGCTAGCTCTACTAATTTGTAAACAAAAGGTAGCTCTATTAATGTGTAAACAAACGGTAGCTCTACTATTGTGTAAACAAAAAAATAGCTCTACTAATGTGTAAACATACGAAAGCCATGCTATTATGTAAAAAAAGGCGGCTCTACTAAGTCCTTCCAAAATAAATATGAAAGGCGAATCTTCTAAACTCATCTAGCGTGTATTCAAACAATAGATCTGCTAAATTGTACTAATTTGTACACAAAATGGTGATTATGCTCGCAACGACAAGGTCATTTTAATCATAAGAACATACAAATATTTAGCAAAGAACAAAAAATTGGAGTTATAAGGCACTTCCGAACAAAAACACCTTAAAATTCCATTTGACAAAGACACCTTGCTTAAAAAATGTCACGAGTTAGTTGATTCGGCACGCATGTCGTGTCTTTGCGTTAGTTGTTGCTAGGTTTTCAACAACTCGACTACCTCCGGAATGTCCACTTGTTTACCAGAGACCTAAAAATCGACTAATGATAATTATACATGTGGCTGTTTAACCCCTCTTGGGTAGAAGACTTTCCAACTCATTTGGTACTTCCTCCACTCACACATGCCAAAAGCTTTTTTAGCGTGTAATATCATTGTAAGTTTGAAAGACGACTAGAAACAGCAATAAAGTAGTGACAACACGTTTTTCAAATGAATCGGTAGACGACACAAAGGTATAAAGGTAACATCGTCAGAATATAAACGTACCTTGCTACAGAAAATAATGCATTTGTAAGTACTTTACAAAAACTGTTTGCAAATTGATTGATGGAACAGTGGGCACATGTCTCTAAAGTACATACAAAAGACAGAAAGACAAAATTAACAAATCATATGTTCATGAATTGTGGCCACACAAGTTGGAGACAGCTAAACTAAACTATAACTAATGGTAAGTCGCTACCATTAGTTATGGATTGCAGCTTCCAGGGTAACTGGATTTCTGCTTACCGAGGTAGGCATTAATTCCTAGCCACATTATGCGCATGTTATATAACTTTATTACCTGATGTAATCGATAGTTCAGCAACGCACTGATCGTTTTCATTATCCTGTGCGTGAATGTCAGCCATTACATCTGGCATCAGCGTGTCGTGGACAGAACTGCTCTGTTCCAGAAAAGACCAGCTTGAGCTTTCGTCCCAAGAACATAAATCTTTCAGGAATTATCATTTTTTACCTGGACCTTTTCCTTTTCTTCTGCATTATCTTCTTGTTCTACATCAATTTCTTCTTTTTTTAAATATTTTTCTGCTTCATCTTTTCCTTCTTGATTTTCTTGTTCTTCGAACTCCTTTTACATTATTATCATTATTTTTATTATTCTACTCCTTCTTTGTCTTCTACTTCTTCTTCTTCTTTTTCTTATATTTCTTCTGCTTCGTCTTCTTGGATTGCAGTTACTACTACTGCTACTACTACTACTTCTACTACTACTACTATTATTGCCACTACTACTACTACTACTACTACTACTACTACTGCTGCTGCTGCTGCTGCTACTACTATGATTAATGCTACTGCTCCCGCTGCTACCAGAAACCACTAGTACCATTAATAATAATGTTAATATTGCTTCTATTACTATTACTTCTATTACTACTTTTACTGCAAATACTAATACTAGTATTACTAGTCGTCTGTCCTGGGCCAAGTGCGCTGCGACGGTCGTTTCACAATCCCTTTAATGTAATCTAAGGTGTATATTTTTTTTAAGAAAAGCATTAACAATTTATGAAAAATAATATAATTTGTTGCTCACAAACAGTCTGCCCTGGGGAGGGAAACCATTCACATACATGATACTGATAGATAAATGAAAATCAAAAATGGCAAAGCAGGGCATCAACAGGACGACAACTACAAGTAGTCGATCATTTGGATGGGCAGAACACACACATATTAATTGTTCTCTTAATTAAAGCTGCGCCTTTCTAGTTTCTACTGGCGAAGGCACGCTCTCTTTTACCCCAATTGGTAGTCCTTTGAGCGATATCAGAACGTATTGGCCAGTGTTTGAATGCGTGTGTGTAAATGTATGTACCTACTAACTAATGTTTCTGAGATGGAAATGTGCGGCTGGGGATTAATAGTCATATCAGTGACCCTTACCCATTAATATTTTTTTTTTTTTTTTTTTTTTGCGTTCGCCTTATTTATTTATTCCCCAAGGCGTGTATGCGTTACGCTGGGGTTTTTATTTTGCGCCTGTCGGCCCAGTGCATCCGACTTCAGCATGCATTTTATGTAAGGGTCTGCTTCCTCCTGCATTTTCTAAGGGTTTGCTTCCCCGGGTTAACGGCCGGTGCTGTGATGGGGATCGAACCCAGCACCTTCTGGTTGTGAGCCGTGCCACTAAACCACTAGGCCACGCCGTCCCCCTACCCATTAATATGACATTATTGTTTTTATTCTTCCAATTGACGTAGAATGTGGGGTGGGGAAAACACCAAAACTTACCAATTTCGTAGTCCATTTTGGGGGGAATGCGTAAATTCACTTATAGTAACAAAACCATATATAAAGATAAACGACTCTCCCTTTATATGACTAATGGTCAGACTAATGCGCTCACTGGTTCTTTCGGCATTATTCTACTCCTGCGAAACATGAACCATTACAGTAGACCTGCAGAGAAGAATTCAGACCATGCAGAAGACGATTAAATATCACCTACAAAGATCGTATCATAAATGATTAAGTACGTTGAACAATCGAGAATGTAAGGGGACTTTACGAGGAGCTCCTCGCAGTGATCGAAAAACGAAAGTAGGCTTGGTATGTCTTGAGAGCCTTGAAAATACGATAATTTTTATTTTTAATTTTACGTGTTTGCTTCATTAGTTTCTACTTGCGGAGGCGCACCTATTCCACCCCAGACCGTAGTCAATTGGGTGATATTAAGAAGCATAAACCAGTTCTTGGGTGTATGTGTGCGTCTGTATGTACCTATGCTAGGTTTTTGCGCTCTCAGAAGCCAGCTCAACCAAAGTGCAATGGCAGGGCCTCACCCTGAAGGCGCGTGTGAAAGTTGTGCAAGAGTGTGACTGTAGGACAGAGTCAAATGAAACAAGAGTGTGATTGTTGGACAGAGTTAAATGAAACAAGAGTGTGATTGTTGGACAGAGTTAAATGAAACAAGAGTGTGATTGTTGGACAGAGTTAAATGACACAAGAGTGTGATTGTTGGACAGAGTTAAATGAAACAAGAGTGTGATTGTTGGACAGAGTTAAATGAAACAAGAGTGTGATTGTTGGACAGAGTTAAATGAAACAAGAGTGTGATTGTTGGACAGAGTTAAATGAAACAAGAGTGTGATTGTTGGACAGAGTTAAATGAAACAAGAGTGTGATTGTTGGACAGAGTCAAATGAAACAAGAGTGTGTGGAAAGAAGAGATGTATCTTTAACAGAAGAAGTTTTATAGAGGCCGACAATCAAAGAGGTTTCATAGAAGCCGACAATAAATAAGGTTTCATAGAAGCAGACAATCAAAGAGGTTTTTTAAAGGCAGACAATCAAAGAGGCTTTATAGATGCAGACCATAAAACAGGTTTTATACAGGCAAAGAGGTTTTATAGAGGCCGACAATAAATAAGGTTTCATAGAAGCAGACAATCAAAGAGGTTTTTTAAAGGCAGACAATCAAAGAGGCTTTATAGATGCAGACCATAAAACAGGTTTTATACAGGCAAAGAGGTTTTATAGAGGCCGACAATAAACGATGTTTTATACAGGCAGACAATCAAAGAGATTTTATACCGGCGGACATTACAGGACAGTACAAGGCAAGCGAAAGCGAGGGCTTCCGAGAAAATGTTGGGTAGACAACATATATGAATAGACAAACCTACGACCCGAGTAAGCACAAAAAGCAGCCGCAGACAGAGAGGGATGGCGTAGTATTGTGGACGTGTCATCAGGTGTGCTGCAACGTTCTCAAGAGATCAAGGGACGAGCTGAATTGAACTGAATAATACTAAATATATGTAGACATTGTAAAATTATAGCTTTCGGTTACCGGGTTTCTGATACTTACCTGCCTACTAGAAAACCAGACTCCCAGTTACAATAACATTAAAATAAGACAATGTATAGAGATAAAAACATAAAGGAAAAAAATATAAATAGGTTTGGTCAGATAATAAGACAAAATAAGACAAAAACACAAACGAAACCTCCTTTACGACCAGTAGATCTTTCAAAGGTAAACTTATACCAACAGTAATTAAAACTAGCTAATTAAAGAATATGAGAATTTATACATAAATGGGCAATGTCATTATTTAAAAATATAAAGGCGAAAATTGGGAACGAGATAATGTAATAACGCGGGTAGATGTGTTACTTGCAATCATTCCGTGCGTATTCACCCGGTTATCTTCCGTAAAGCCTATTTCTTCATCAAAGATGGATTCACGTGCAAGTCTCGCAACCTCGTCTATTCCATCAATTATCGCCAGTGTGGTATGACAGCTATCACATGAGGTTCCTGCCAGAATCCTGGGCGTTGGGTGGCAAGACAAGATCACTAACGCAGAGGTGTTGGGGAGAACAGGCACTGTCACAATCTTTTCCATGCTTAGTCATCGAAGGCTCCGCTGGCTGGGACACATTCGAAGGATGGATGATGGCAGAATACCAAAATATCTTCTCTGTGGGGAATTACAGTTGGGGAAAAGGTCTCGGGGCCGGCCACTACTTCGGTACAAGGATATATGTAAGCGGGATATGAATGACGCAGGCATCGATTTGAAACCATGGAAACAGGACGCCATGGATCGTGTTACGTGGAGGGGCATGATTAAGTCTGGTAACGGATAAAGGAAATACTGATTGCTGATAGGCTGATAGGCTAAAGACTCAGAGCCATACCATGCGATGCCACGAACAGTCTTGATTTTTCTTGCACACACTGTGGAAGATGCTTCTCTGCCCGGATTGGTCTTACGGGTCCCATTCGTTACCGTCATGGACTGTAGTTGCATACCTTTTTAAAGCACAATTACTATCGTCTGACAAGACGAAAAGAGCTAATGATGATTATGATGGTATGACATACATTGGGGAGACCGGTCTGGAACTGCGTGAGCGTTTCTGACAACACCTCATTAGTATCCATAACCGCGCGGGTTCTTTAATTGCCAGCCACTTCAAGAATCATGAGCACACATTACGAACTTACAACCTAAGCGACACACTGATGGAAGACATAATATATAGCAGATATGACATAAATTAGAGCACACATTACGAGCTTACAACATAAGCGACACACTGACGGAAGATATAATATAGAGGAGATATGACATAAATTAGAGCACACATTACGAGCTTACAACCTAAGCGACACACTGACGGAAGACATAATATAGAGCAGATATGACATAAATTAGAGCACACATTACGAGCTTACAACCTAAGCGACACACTGACGGAAGACATAATATAGAGCAGATATGACATAAATTAGAGCACACATTACGAGCTTACAACCTAAGCGACACACTGACGGAAGACATAATATAGCGCAGATATGACATAAATTAGAGCACACATTACGACCTTACAACCTAAGCGACACACTGACGGAAGACATAATATAGAGGAGATATGACATAAATTAGAGCACACATTACGAGCTTATAACCTAAGTGACACACTGACTGGAGGCATAATTAGAATTTACCTGTTTTTATTTCCTCCCTATTTTCCATTGATCATGACCAAAAAATCCACGTTGGGGTGTATTTCAAATGTAATTTATTCGAGTAGCTTCAAGAAGAAAAGGTAGCAAAGCGACAATAATACCTATCTCAAAATAATGGTCTTCAAACTTATGTAAGAATTTAGATTGTCAATATCAAGAATAGAATAACAACATATCCTGCACGCTGCAGTTTTTATTTCTCAAAGCTATGGAGGCGGTTTGTGCTGGATTCAGGAAACTGCAAAAAAAACTAATACCAAAATTCGTCCTGAAGACGTATGCATTGGGCCGATGCACACAAAAACATAACACAACGCAATACTCTTAGAAAACAAATACATCAATGGGGATTATTGTCGTAACGATGATTTAGTATGAAAATGTCTGACAGTGAAAGTGCATTCAAATTTCACAAAACTCGTTTAAAACTACAGACGAAACAACATTTAATTAAATTAATTAATGTCCTTGTATTTGGTTTAGCTTAAACGAATTCTACATTGTTCACATTTTCATACAAGCGTTCACTCTCGTTTTGTGAAGCCAAAGTGCGTTTATATAATTGTGATTGTAATAATGTTTCTATTACAAATTAATTTGCAGGCGCACGTGCTTTTACCTTATGTTTATATATAGTCAATTAATTCTAGGAGACAGTGCAAGGGTTCTCAGAACCATATCATGTTTGTTGAATCTAGTATCACATATGATTGAAATTGCTCTTTATCTTTGGCGTTCGTTTTGAAAAGGACGTTTTGTTACGCTGTGTTGTTGTTTACAACGAGGCTGCTGTATCTGCGATTTTCGGCTTGCCACGTCCGGTTTCAGCACTTCAATTTTAGGACTTGGTTTGTCTTCTTTCTTCGGTCCCTGTCCTCTCGGTCAGTCTGTTGCCAGTGCTGCCGCTTAGAGGCTCAATAGGGTATTGGAAATATTTTATTCACTTACCCTGACGCAAACAGCCAGCTATTAGTTGCTACGTCTTTGTCTTTGCGTATGATTGATTGATTTATATATGTATACACCTTTTCGCTCCAGCTAAAGTATAAAATTACGCCTACATATTACTCCATTACAATAAACCTCTATCTGAGAATTTGCAATGACAGATCCAATAGCAATGACAACGGTTGCTGGCCCCATGCACAATCCTCTCCAGTCAACATTTTCGGCATGCTTGAAAGGTTCTATTCTCTGTAAATTGGGTACCGCTCGACAGAACCAATATTCTTTATCCGTTCTTGAAAATGGAACCAAATCTTAAATAGTTTATTACAAAATGCCGGCTACGGTTTCATGATCCATGCACATTTATAAAGCCAAAGGACATCTTGTGTAGTTAAACTGGACGCACTTTTCTCCAAGAAGGTTAGCCTCTTTAGAACAGCAAAGAACGTTAATTGTGCTCAGATAGTGTCTGTATTGGAAACGTATTTGCTAAAACTGGGAGATGTGGAACGGAAATCAGAAAGAGAATACATGCTCAAATATGTTTTCACTAAAGTGAGTTAAATGCAAGAAAGTCAATCACAAATTAAAAATAGGAGTGATCAAGTGCTATTTGTGGGATCATGATGATGAGCAGTGCATAGGCTGCAGCGGTGACGACCCATTGCTGACTGCTAGCGTCAGGGCCAGTTTGTCGTGGTGATCCTGGTTAGCAGGCTGCAACAGAGCAGACTGGCTAAGGATAAGAGATCGAAGCGGGAAAGCTAATCTGGTACTCAAAAATGCCAGCTGAATGTGAAAGGATCACATATTAGTCAAGTTGTAAACTACGACCCAACGCATTCCGTTCTCCAGACAACATCCTGCTACTTGCTCAGCCCGTTTCAGGACTTGGTAGTGGAAAATTGAGAACGAACTAAGAAGAAGAAACAAACTCACCTTTACGGTATGGTGCAGGCAGTGGGCAATGAAAAGAAGATTGGATCAGAAATGTGAATATATAGAAGAATTTGACACATCTCCTGGAAAGAAAAGAAAACAAAGAAGAAGTTTTAGAGAAAATATGAGAGCAAAGGGAATTGCGCAACGAAATCATATCGCATCATCAAGGCAGACACAGAGAAAGTTGGAGATCTTCTCTGTTGAGATGGTACTTGGACTGAACTGCTTATACTTTTTGAATATCAGGTTATATAACACGAGAAAGACCACTTTGAAATATTTTTTCTAGTCAGAGAGTGGTGAATGCTTGGAATGCATTGCCACAGGAAATATTGGAGCCAGGGTCAATTAATACATTCAAGAATAGATCGGATGCGCATAGTTTTTAGAATGACGAAATGTAAAAGAAACTGGTTGTAAACAGATTCTGTAAAGTCTTCTAAATCATTATAAAGACGTTCAATTAAGATGAAAAGGTGAAATAACAAAGATGATACCACGGCACAGGCTTACAGCAGTTAATGTCATATACTTGGCACAGGTCAAGAAGCTGTAACATCCGATGACGCTCCCCAGTTCACAGATATGAATAAAGTAAGTAATGTATGAGTCTCACATATGGCGAGATGGAAAATTTAAAAAACAAAAACAAAAAAACTTTAAGCGAGGGTTCGACTTCATCGCCTCGGGTTTTCCCCATTTAGCTTGGTCTCTCTCGGTCTCTTCGTGGCTGGATTGTTGCCTTATACAGTCCGTTATCTTCTGACAGTAATGACATCCACCCAAGCATCACCAAATACCGCAGTCATTCTTCGATGAATGTCGATGGCTACACAACCTTCCCAGCGTTTATAAAGTTCTGCCAGCATTTATGCACTTATGCCAGCGTTTATGAAGTTATCCCAGCGTTTATTCACTTATGCCAGCGTTTATTCACTTATGCCAGCGTTTATTCACTTATCCCAGCGTTTATTCACTTATCCCAGCGGTTGTGCACTTATGCCAGCGTTTATTCACTTATGCCAGCGTTTATTCACTTATGCCAGCGTTTATTCACTTATGACAGCGTTTATGAAGTTATCCCATCGTTTATGCACTTATCCCAGTGGTTGTGCACTTATCCCAGCGTTTGTGCACTTATCAAAGCGTTTATGCACTTATCCCAACCTTTATGCACTTTTCCCTTCGGTTATGCACTTACCCATCGGGTATGCACTTGTCCCAGCGTTTGTGCCGTTTTCACAGCATTTCAGTAATGCTTGAAAAGCTTCACAGTAGACAGATTTGTCAGTTTGTCTGAACCAATATAAGACAGCCTGTTTCACTTCGTCATCAGTGCTGAAATACTGACCTGCCAGGAATTCTTGTAGGAGTCCAAACAGGTGGAAATCGCTTGCAGTAATGTCTCGGTTGTAATTTTGATGTGGCAATACCTTTCAGACGAGTTGCTGCAGATGGCACATAGTGCGTTGAGCTGTACGAGGTCGAGCGTTATCTTCCAGGAGCAGGACGCCCTTTGTGATCAAACCCAACGTGCACTAACCTTTCGAAAATTCAAATATTCATGAATAATAGTGTTCATCGTATTCGGAGAAAGACTTGCCTCTTGTGCAATTTCGCAATAGGTTATGCGTCGATTTTCCATGATAAGGCGTTCTTCTTCTTCTTCTTCTTCGTACGCAGTCAGACAGTAACGATTATTTTTTCGAAAAAAGCGGCGGTCATCCTGAGGCTGTCGACACTGCCATAGAGCTTGTCTTGCAGTTCCACTGGTGATGGCCACATCTGCTCTCTCTGATCCTCGTATGTCGGGCAGTTCTGCAGCAGATGTTCAGCGGTCATTTTACCAGTACCGCACGGGCATTCGTCGGTACCACCTATCTTCAATTTGTTGAATAGGTGGTATCTCAGTCTATTGTGGCCAGTGCGAAGTCTGAAGACAACGACCTGCTCTCTTCTGTTCAACTGGTAATAGGCATCGTTTTTGGTGTAACCAGTATGTTCGGTTTCCCATTTGGTCATGTATCTGGCTTTGATAAGCCGTTTTGACTCTTCGTACGTCATACTAGTATCTGTTTGTGGTAGTCTTGCACCTTCTTTTGCCAGTCTGTCTGCCTCCTCGTTGCCTTGGATGTTGCAGTGTGATGGGACCCACTGTACCACTACCCTTTTTGGTGCGGACTGCTGGCACAGTTTGCAAGTGCTGCTCTTAAGTCATTAAGCTCAGTGTTTTTCTGGCTTTTTAGCGCTGTGACTACGGCGAGAGCATCTGTAAGCAGGACTATATGGCTTTCATTTTCATTGTGTGTCACCATTTCTTCCACTGCCGCCCTCAGTGCCTCTGCCTCCGCTCTGAAATTGCTTGTGTACTTACCAGTAGCGAATGACAGTGTTATTTGCTTGCCATTTGGTAGGTTCACGAATGCTCCTGCCCCTCCGTTCTGTGTATTGTTTGTTACAGAACCGTCGGTGTATGCATGGGTCCAGTCCATGCTTGGGTAGCTTTTCGATATGAAGCTTAGGGTAGTATCTCTCATTTCTATTTCAGTCTGGCAGTTTTTGTTTGCAATACCTGGTATATTTTCTACCACCTCTGGAAATATATCCTGCCTCCAGATAGGTTTTCGTACAGTAGTGATGGGTTTTGGTGTTGTTAGTGCGTTTATGGGATCTTCGTGCATCTTTGCTTTGGCTATTTCTGCAAAGTTTCTCCGCTTTAGTTTCCCATTTCCCAAATTGTTTAGTCTCTGGTGCATTGGATGGTCAGTCAGTCTTCGGAGTTTCTCTGACTGCAGCTGGGCTCTGCAGTCTCTTCTATCGGTCATGGATTGCAGTTTTGTAATCTTTTCAAATTCTACATTTGGCGTTGACTTCATGCCTCCTGTTATAACTCTCATGGCTTGGTTTTGAAGTTTGCTAACTTTATCGAAGTTCGCCTTTGCTGCTGTTGTCCATGCCGCAATGCCATACTTGAGAACTGGTCTCACTCTTCCAGTGTACAGTTTCTTTAGTATGCCTTCGTCTGCTCCCCAGCTTGTGCCAGCAAGTTTCCTCATGATTGCCATTCTTTCTCTGGCTCTCATTCGGTTTCTCTCGATCTGACTTTTCCATGTCATGCGCCGATCAAATGTGACTCCCAGATAGGTTGGGTTGTTGTTGGCTGCAGGAATTTGCCATTTAAGCTTAATTTGTTATTTTGGGGTTTGATTGAAAGCGAGAATATTGTGCATGTGGTTTTCTCCTCGTTTATTTTGACCAGCCATGAGTTCGCCCACTCTTCCAGCGATGTTAGGGCCTGCTGCATCCGATTTCTTGCTATGGTGAGATTCTTTTCAGAGGTCCACATAGCCAGATCGTCTGCAAACATTGAGCTATGGACTCTCCTTGGTATATTCTCTGTAATGTCGTTTATATATACCAGGAAGAGTGTGGGTGACAGTACTCCCCCTTCGGGGTACTCCCTGCTCGAGTGTCACCTTTTTGCTCATCTGCCCTTGTGCTTGGACTCTGGCCGTTCTTTGTTTGAGGTAATGGTTGATCCACTTGTACATTTTCCCACAAACATCACTTCTTCTTAGCTTGGCTCCAAGTCCGTCTTTCCAGACTTTGTCAAATGCCTTTTCCAGATCCACCCAAACAGCTACTGTGTGTTTCTGTGCCTGGTAGGCATCTTCTATTTCCTGGGCTATGAGGATGACCTGGTCCTTAGTGGATCTGTGCTGTCTAAGGCCGGCTTGCTGTGGAATTAGTATTCGTTTTTCTTCCAGATGCCACATCAGTCTGGTGTTTATCATACGTTCCATCAGCTTGCCGACACAGCTCAGTAGGCTGATGGGCCTGTATCCATTTGGATCTGTTTTGTCCTTTCCTGTTTTTGGTACTGGTACCAGTATTGCGTCTTTCCATGCCTGTAGTACAATTCCCCTTTTCCAGCTTTGGTTCAGGACCGATAGCAGTTTCCTCTTCGCTGTTTGGCCCAGCCCCATCAGCATTTCGTTTGTTATCCCGTCTTTTCCGGGAGATTTCCTTTTCTTTAATGTTCTCATAGCCTCTTCCATTTCGCTCATTGTTAATTTGACCATCATGTGCTTTTCAGGTGCCGTATTGATGTTGTCGTGCCCCTTTAGCTCTTCGCTAATGTCTGTATGCTTATCTGCAGGGACCTCGATGTGGTTTGCTCTGGCATAGTGATCGACAAAAGCGTTTGCGGCTTTCTTACCTGTGGGCAAGTTTTCGCCCTGCTTGATGGTAATTTGTTTGTTTGACGGGGTTTCGTCGTGCATGGCTCTGACTAGCTTCTATAGCTTGTTCCCGTCTTTGTCCAGGTTTAGGCTTTCCGTTTTGTTTTTCCTGCTTTCTCTTGCTGTTTGCTTGAGAGTGTATTTGTATTTCGCCGTGGCGGCTTTGAGGGCGATGTTTGCCTCCATAGATTGTTCTCGCTCTGCCATGTTCCTAGCATTTGTTACTGCATCTTCCGCTTTCTGCAACTCATCATTCCATTAGGGCTTACTGTTTTTCCTAGCGCCTCTTGGGATGGTTTCAGTGGCGGCTTGCATTATTGCCTTGCTTAGGCTTTCCACCATGGGCTTCATTTTGTTGTTTCGTGGGTTGATGGTTTCACACAGCCCATCTGTCAGGATTGCAAATCTGTCCCAGTCGGCTCGTTTGTAATTCCAACGTGGGAGCGGTTTTGTTTCCTGTGGGCCTATTTCCATGTCAATGATTAGCCTGATCGGCCTGTGGTCGCTACCTGCCAGTTGGTTTAGCACCTGGCAGTCTATTTTATGGTGTATGTCCTGTGTGGAGGAGGCCAAATCTGGAGTCGAGGTGGTATGCCATGTTCTTGAATAGAAGCTAGGGCTATCCTCCGGCCTATTGATTAGGGAGAGATTTGTATCTATCTCCCAATCTTCCACTTCGTCACCTCTGCTGTCTGTGTCAGAGTATCCCCATCTCTCCGAGTGGCTGTTGAAATCTCCAACTACTATGCAGTTGGAGTCTCTTACCTCCATACTCGAGAGCGATAGGTCTCTATTTGGTGGTCCGTACAGATTGAAAATGCGGAGCTTCGTCTCTTGAGCCATTATGTCAACTCCTACAATTTCTGCTTGTCCGGTGTGACTGACAGGTACTGCGCTACTCGGTGTGCAGTTTCTGGTCAGTATCAGGACCCCTCCTTTGTGGCCTTCTCTATCGAAACGGAAGGTCTGGTATCCTCTGATTGAGAATTTATGATTATTGTTGAGGTGCGTTTCCTGGATACATGCCCCGTCAATCTTACCTTCATGCAGGTGATGTGTTAGGGAAAGTTTTTTGTTAATGACTCCCTCCGCATTCCACTGTAGTATTTTGAGGGTCTTGAGTTTTTGGTCAATAAAAGTTGCCCCATAGCCATGTGCCTTGACTCCACGACACATGGGTGGGTGACCACCAGTAGTCAAGGGTGGGCCCCTTCGAGGCGTGAGGCCCGGCACTATCGCTGCCTGGCGGGACTCCGCAGGATGAGCGCCATGCGTTTTTCTAATCGGTTGTACTGTCATCATGCTGCGATTTACGTTGCACTGTTTTGTTAGGCTTGCGGCCCGGTGCATCCAATTTCAACAGGCGTTTCTGTAAGGATGCCCTCCTTAGCCTTTGGCTGTCCCTAGCCTATCTGCAAGGCAGCAGTTGTTTATGATCAGAGTTGTCTCTCTTATGGAAGTTGTCTTACCAGACTATCGAGTCTTCACTACTCGTGTCTATAGGGTGCGATGATGATATGTGAGATGATAAATAAGATATATGATATGGACTGGTTTACCCGGAAGAGAGGCAGTCCAGTGTGTCTGTACCCCAGGATCGTCACGTCCTGCCAGAAACGTAGCATTTGCATGTGAGTGGGGTATCTCTTTCTCCCTTTATTTTCTGCTTTTATGCAGAGATAGTACGCCTAGCATTCCCCGCCACCTGGGATGTTGACACAGTGGGGCAGGTGTGCAATGTCCGCTGGTCTGCATCTCTTCTGCGTCCAGCATGATAGCTGTATGGCTGATAACGTACAGAGGTAGATATCGAAGCAGAAGTGCATTTAACCAGGGGACAAGCCTGGTAATGTCACAGAGATGTTGTTCGCCTAGTGTGCGGACAGATCTCATGATCATTGGTTGAGTCTCGACAGTTCACAGTGAGGTGGCTGCTCTACTTTTTTCGACACCCCGACCAGGAACTAAGTCGTATGTTGGTAGTTTCGCACCCCATCGCCGTATAAGGTGACAATCAAGTTACTTAGAGGGTAGCCCCAGATTTTCGAGGTTTAATTTCAGCACCCGTTCCATATTAGACCAAACGAAAGTGCTCTCGGCGTGTCAATCATGTCAGTGTTTTCCCGTGTTGAGTCAAATTAAGCCGCAGGCTCCACACCTGGTGGTGCCCCTCCGTCAATTCCTTTAAGTTTCAGCTTTGCAACCATACTTCCCCCGGAACCCAAACACTTTGGTTTCCCGGAAGCTGCCCGCAGAGTCATCGAAGCAACTCCTGCGGATCGCTAGTCGGCATCGTTTATGGTCAGAACTACGACGGTATCTGATCGTCTTCGCGCCTCTGACTTTCGTTCTTGATTAATGAAAACATTCTTGACAAATGCTTTCGCAGTAGCTCGTCTTGCGGCGATCCAAGAATTTCACCTCTGACACCGCAATACGAAGTCCCCGTTTGTCTCTGTTAATCATTACCTCCAGTTCCGAAAACCAACAAAATAGAACCGAGGTCCTATTCCATTATTCCATGCACCATTATTCAGGCAGCCGAGGCCTGCTTTGAACACTCTAATTTTTTCAAAGTAAACGCGCCGGCCACCCAGGACGCTCAGCGAAGAGCACCCGTGGGAGAGAGCCGGCAGACGGTAGGGCAGGAGATAACGGGCAGTGAACCGGCGCGAGGGGGACCGCCCGCCTGCGCCTGAGATCCAACTACGAGCTTTTTAACTGCAACAACTTTAATATTCGCTATTTGGGCTGGAATTACCGCGGCTGCTGGCACCAGACTATCCCTCCAACAGATCCTCGTTAAAGGGTTTAAAGTGTACTCATTCCAATTACGGGGCCTCGAAAGAGTCCCGTATTGTTATTTTTCGTCACTACCTCCCCGTGCCGGAAGTGGGTAAGTTGCGCGCCTGCTGCCTTCCTTTGATGTGGTAGCCGTTTCTCATGCTCCCTCTCCGGAATCGAACCCTGATTCCCCGTTACCCGTCACAAACATGGTAGGCATGTCACGTACCATCGACATTTGATAAGGCAGACATTTGAAAGATGCGTCGCCGGCACATGAGGCCATGCGATCAGCACAAAGTTATCCAGAGTCACCCGTGGAGACGCCGCAACCCCGCGAGGGGAAACGACGATTGGTTTTGAACTAATAAAAGCGCTCTTTCCGCGAGGGTCGGAGCTTGGTAAGCATGTATTAGCTCTAGAATTGCCACAGTTATCCAAGTAGGATCGTGTCATCTAAGGAACCTCGACTGATTTAATGAGCCATTCGCGGTTTCACCGTGAGACAGTGTGAACTTAGACATGCATGGCTTAATCTTTGAGACAAGCATATGACTACTGGCAGGATCAACCAGATATCTGTCGGAGACGTACGTACAGCACACACCGGTCGGCGGAGGAAGGGTGTGTATAAAGCCTCACTGGGACGGCCGCAGGGACCGACTGACGGGACGGACGGACGGTTGTTCCACCCGTCCCTCACTCCGTCGACCTAGGACCGCCTGAAAGGGGCCTCCTACACGCACCAGACGACCGACCGACCGGGCTCGCTCGAGGAGGGATGGCAGCGCTCTGTGCAGAACGGATCCCAACGACCTCGGCGATGAATTTCACTGGAACTAGAGACAATTTGGCCTGCCTGCCGGCCTGCCCTTCTCCCTAGGGTTGGTCCCCGGGAGGTCACAGGGCCTTGAGGCACGATTCCTGCTTTCCATTTGCCGGTCACAAGCTCTTTGCGAGAGTCTGACCACCAGCGAGACGAACTGTCGAGCTCTGCTATAAGCCTTAGATAAATCACCACGGACGGATAACGTTTCCTGATACGGACCAGAGAAGCACACCTCGGTGGAGGAGACGCCACAACAAACCGCACCCCAATAGCTGTACGGGGAAAGGCTGGCGAGCGTTTTCCGTAAGCCCGCGCTATCGCTCCGCCTGGCGGTACTGGGATCGCTTTACGAACACTGGTTGAAATTGAATCGCGGCGGCGTGACAACTACCCCCGATTTTCCATGATAAGGCGTTCCACAATATGGATATTCGCAAGAATGACTGGTGTGTTGAGAGCCACCACGGCCGGGATCATTACTCACGGATATACGCCCTTTTCTAAAACGTTTACACCATTCAATTGTCTAACTGCAGATGAGTGTCTCATCGCCGTATTATGACTGCAGTCTTCTGTAAATTTTTGCAGGTTTCACGTCATCTTTCACAAGAAACTTCCTCACAACACGCAAGCACTAACAGTGTTGTCCGCCATTGCTATTTATCTGCCTCGTGACTGACCCATGGAAAGTGGGCCACTTATCAGTAGTAGAACACATGTGCCTATAACTAATGATAGTAGTTCCAGCATGATATAACCCATTCAGGTAGATTTTGAACAAAAAGTTCCAGTTTGATTTGAACGCTTCTCGTATGTATACATATATATAAGAAGCGTTCAAATCAAACTGGAACCTTTTGTTCTAAATCTACCTGAATGGGTTTATATGTATATATGTATATATATATATATATATATATATATATATATATATATATATATATATATATATATATATATATATATATATACGCATACACACACACACATACACACACGCATATACACATGTACACATACATATACACATACATCTATGTATCTCTTAAAACTATCGTATTGCAAACAATTGGACACCAAATAAAATTGTCATTAGCAGACAGCATATTGTTGTACATGTCTATCAAAACAATTGTAATACATTATAGAAACCTGATTTATAAGACGCGATAATAGCGTATCATTATTTCTATGTTCACTAAAGCAATTCTGACATTAAGGAACCTACATTCTTGTGCCCTCATTAATAGGGCGTAATATTTTTTTATTAAAGCATCTTCTTTGCTGACGCAATCAATACAATTTTTCCTACGTTTACAAATTGTTGTCAATATTGACAGAAGCTGTCATGTGGGATATCTAAAATAAATTTATGGAGGCTTTGTGATTTCGTTAATTTTTTCAACAAATATTTTATTAACTGTGCGACAATTGTTTTAGATTACCTGAAGGTTTCTAGACAGTACAAATAGGCTGGCTTTTCGAGTTTCACAATTAAATTACAATGAGTGAAAAGGAATCAGGGCAGACAGTTTACTGCAACACTCCACGTGTATAACAAAGTTCTTGTGTCTTAAAAAAAAGAGTTCAAACCTCGAAGCCATGCAACTGAAAAAAGACAAACGAAACTTTGCGTTTACTAATTAGCAATAAAACCAAATATTGCGAACATCCGTCCTGCAGCTAGTCATTGGTGAAGCGAAATAAGATGCAAGCTGTATCAATAATCAACAACCACCTTGTCCCATTTCTGCTGCTAGCGAAGCATGACGTCATTGCCGCATTTTGGACCCTTGACAGAATGCCCGGACCAAAGTGTTCGATGTTCAATCACATTTTTTCGTTGATGTAACAATTACTTTTATATGTTAAGTTTGCTAGCTCTATTCAAAACGCTTTTCAGTCACCATGTATAATATGCTTGAAATGCAACGGTGAAGGTAATTTTTGCTTTGCAGCAACAGCAGGAGCTAAAACAAAAAGACAACGCCAAAACTACACTATATAATACAATAGTTACATTACATATAAAAATAAACGTATTAGTAAATAGCTAACAGATTTTTTGCAACCACGGTTGGTAGTTATGCAGGAATTTTATGGGCGTGTTGTGGGTACTGTGAGTGTTGCCGTGAAAGCACTTTGCTATTACAGACATAGGTGCTAGAAGAAGAGATAGATGGGGGATACTGAGACATTTAGCATCATATATGGATGGGAATGTGCAATAGAATTGATAAAAGGCAGACATCAAGTTGTCTAGATCAAGTTTCATGGAAAAGAGACAAATTAATCTCGGCAACATTCTGACAGAAAAGTTTAAGATTAATAAATCCTACTCTGTATCTCACAAACATTTCATGTCAGTGAGAGTATAACATCCAGTCTGCAAAACTTCACCAACTGAAATCTTGATCTCGCAATAAAATAAGTCCTACTATTTGGCTCGCAAACATTTCATGTCAGTAACAGTATTACATAAAGACTTCATGTACTAGGGGAGGTCAGGGTGTAATGCACAACACCGTATTTTAGAAACTGTTTATTCAAAATGCAAGACATATTTACACAATGAACAAGGATATGTCATGTAAACATATTTATTACTCAACATAATCCTTATAAACGTGTATGGCATTACGCCAGCGTGCAACAAGTGCAAGTATGCCAGGTTTTGTCTTGATCGCCTAGCGATTTCTTCACTGCTCACACCCTGATCATCGTCAAGACTTGTCCCACAAAGTGCATTATTTAGTGGGCCATAATGATGCAAATCAGAGGAAGCCAGATCAGGCCTATAGGATGGATTGTGGAAGACAGTCCAACCCAATTTGGTTATTTCCTTACGTGTTGTTAGACTTCAGTGAAGGCGTACATTGTCATGAAGGAGAAGCAGTTCTGTTTTGTTGGATTCTTTGGAGCATAAACTCTGCGAAACCGTCGATTTAGTTTGGTCAGTGTCTTGATGTAAGCTTGCAAATTGATTGCCTCTTCGCGTGGCATCACATCAATGAGAATCACACTTTCATTATCCCATAAAACAGTGTGATCATGACCTTTCCGGTTGAAGGAGTTTTCGTGATTTTCTTTCTTCATGGTGATTGAGTATGATGCCAGTCCACTGATTTCCTTCTTGCCCTAGGTTCACAATGATGCGCTCATGTTTCGTCACCTGTAACGATCCTGGACAAAAAAAATGTTTTCAATAGCAGCATTAAAATGCTCTTACAATTCAAAAGAAATTGTTTTGTTTTTTTTGTGAGACTTCGATGAACCTTTGAATGTCCAACATTTGACTCAACACGGCCAAACACTGAAGAAGAATGTCCCACATTTGACTCAACACGGCCAAACACTGAAGAAGAATGTCCCACATTTGACTCAACACGGCCAAACACTGAAGAAGAATGTCCCACAGTTTTGATCATTTGAACTGCATTTTCCTTGCTGGTTGAAAGCTGCAAGGGCAATTGTTTAATGGGGAATCACCTATAACTACCAATATTGACATCAGCACCGTTCAACATGTCCGGCCTGGTTCCTGTGGCAGGGCGTCCATAGCGCTGCAGATCATGCAGCTCCGTCTCTCTACTTGCTGAAGTTTCAATTCTCTGAGCCCATCGACTGACTGTGCTCCTATCGAGTGCACAAGCATTTGTGAATGTTTACAACAGTTTCTCTCTCTGCAATTCTATAACAATTCACTGTTTGCAACGCATGTTGTTCAGTGGCGCCATTTTTATGGTTTGTTGCGGCTGGTTCATTTGTCCGCATGCGATGTAACTTCGTACACACAATCAACAAATTCCCAATTTGAGGTGTGCAAAATTGTATATTTATATTTATATTTTTAGCTAAAATAATCTATGTGGTGCATTACTTTCTTACAACCCCCCTTCCACCCCCCCCCCCCCCCACCCCTCTCCCCCTACCTTTGCATATAATGAAAAGTTGTCTGACTTTCAGACGTGAATCAACCAAAACGACAAGTACAATTTGTTCAAGGATTTATTTACTTCCTCTCTAGTCAAGTTTTACAAATATTCTCCAATCACTTGCCATTCGTAACATATATATGTGTATGTATGTTCCCTGACAGGTTCAGAAGCCAAACATGCGTATGGTGTTTACAGTTTCATTCTGGCGTTTCAGCATTTTGTTTCAAGGATTCTTTGAAAGCTATATCTATTTGTAATTGTGTTATGTATAGACCAAAACAGCTTTCTTCAAAACTGGAGGCTACATACATTATTAAGCAATGTGGAGAGGGGACACGATTCAAGTCTCGAAAGACGAACATTGGTGTGTTTCGCGCACCTATGGGGTGGATGAAGAAAATGTAAGCAACTTTCATGACTTTACGCCAATGCAAAACAAGTGCATGTATGCCATGCCCTACTAGTGTTTGTCCTCATTAAGTAGCCATTTCTGCACTGCTTTAACCACACTCTCACTGATAAATAGTTATATGTTATCTTAATTGATACTGATGTTATGGTGTTATCTGAATGCCTGCTGATATGCAGGTGTATGCTATTTAAATCTTTTCTTTTATATTGAAGGGAATGTTATTCAGTTGTTACTGATATTTGAGCTTATATTTTCTTAATGTTACTGACATATAGGTGCATGTTATCTAAATTTATACTGATGTTGAGGTGTTATCTGAATGCCTGCTGATATGCAGGTGTATGCTATTTAAATCTTTTCTTTTATATTGAAGGGAATGTTATTCAGTTGTTACTGATATTTGAGCTTATATTTTCTTAATGTTACTGACATATAGGTGCATGTTATCTAAATTTATACTGATGTTGAGGTGTTATCTGAATGTATTCTGATATTGAGATATTATCTGAACGTCTACTGATATTGGGAAATTATCTGAACGTCTACTGATATTGGGAAATTATCTGATTTCCTACGGATATCGTGTATTATCTGAACGTCTACTGATAATGGGATGTTATCTGAACGTCTACTCGTTTCAGGATGTTATCTGAACGTCTACTGGTATCAGGATGTTATCTGAACGTCTACTGGTATCAGGATGTTATCTGAACGTCTACTGATATTGGGATGTTATCTGAATGCCGTATGATATTGGGGTGTTATCTGAATGTCTACTTATATTGTGGTGTTATCTGAATGTCTACTTATATTGGGGTGTTATCTGAACGTCTATTGGTATCGGGATGTTATCTGAATGTCTACTGATATTTGGGTGAATGTTATTTAAGGTTTTGTACTGCTATTGGAATGAAAGTTATCTAGATGTGTACTGACATATGTGCACATGTTATTTCGTGTTCACTTATATAGAAACTGTGGATCACGTGGTCTAGGCTTTCTGCAATTTGTTCATAATTCCAACGTACCCTGTTCAAATATCAGCCTGGGGACGGCGTGGTCTAGTGTTTATGTGACACGGCTCACAACCATAAGGTGCTGGGTTCGATCCCCATCTCAGCACCGGCCGTCACCCCGGGGAAGCAAACCCTTAGAAAATGCAGGAGGAAGCAGACCCTTACATAAAATGCATGCTGAAGTCAGATGCACTGGGCCCACAGGCGCAAAAAAAAACGCAGTGCAATGCACACCGCCTTGGGGATTAGAGAAATAAGGCGAACGCAAAAAAAAAAATTATAATATCAGCCTGCAAGGTTTGGCAGACCGGGCATATGGTGGGCATTTTCATAGAATCTGCGTTTCTCGCTTCGACCCAGCTGAAAATGATGATGATCATATAATGATTATGATGGTGGTGAAGATGATGATGATGATGAGGATGATGATGAGGAGGAGAAGGATAATAATAATGAACAAAAATGGGGAAAATAAGAGGATCAAGAAGACGAAGAAAAAGAGCAAGACTAAAGAAATTACAAGAGACGAAGAACAATAAAAAGAGGAAGAATAGGGCGAAGGAGAAGAACAAGTCGACTAAGAAGAAAACAAAAAATAAGAACTAGAATAATTATAAGAAGAAGACGACAAAAAAAAACAGCAATTAGAAGAACAAGAAGAAGAATCAACAGGTAAGCAGAAGAAAAAGAATAACGAACAAGAAGAGTAAAAAAAAAAACAAGGGGAACAAGCAGAGCGGAAGAATCTAAACAAAAAGTAGCTGAACTAGAATAGGAAGAAAATGAAGAAGAAAAATAAAAATAAGAAGAATATTAGCAACAAAAAAAACCAGCATACGTGCGTTAAGAAGAGGACCACATCGAAGTAATACAATACGAACAAGTGGGAAAACAAGAACAAAAAAAAGGCAACAACGGAATTGTATAATAACATGAAGAACAGAAACTTACCCACGATTAAGTAGAACAAAAGAAACAAAAATATCAAGAAAAAGTAGACGACCAAAACATAGAACAAGAAGAACAAGAACAGAAGAAAGCCACGACGAAGTAGAACAAGAATACGGCCACCACGAAGTAGAACAAGAAGAAGACCACCACGAAGTAGAACAAGAATAAGGCCCCCACAAAATAGAACAAGAATAAGACCACCACGAAGTTGAACAAGAATAAGACCCCCACAAAATAGAACAAGAATAAGACCACCCCGAAGTTGAACAAGAATACGGCCACCACGAAGTTGAACAAGAATAAGACCACCACGAAGTAGAACAAGAATAAGACCACCACGAAGTAGAACAAGAATAAGGCCCCCACAAAATAGAACAAGAATAAGACCACCACAAAATAGAACAAGAATAAGACCACCACGAAGTAGAACAAGAATAAGACCACCCCGAAGTAGAACAAGAATAAGACCACCACAAAGTAGAACAAGAATAAGACCACCACGAAGTAGAACAAGAATAAGACCACCACAAAGTAGAACAAGAATAAGACCACCCCGAAGTAGAACAAGAATAAGACCACCACGAAGTAGAACAAGAATAAGACCACCACGAAGTAGAAGAAGAAAAAGACCAAAGCGAAGTAGAACAGAAGAAGAAAATTACGAAATGGTACAAGGATAACAAGAAACATAATAAGAAATGACGACAATTAACAAGAGCAAAAGAAATGGAGAAAACACGAATGAAGAGAAGAAGAAGAAGAAGAAGAAGACCCGGTCGAGGAAGAAGAAGAACATCAGGAACATGAGAACACGACGACGATAAACAACAAGAAAATAATACAAGAACCAGATGAAGATGAACCATTGTTATTACAGTAAGAAGCTGGCAGACACGTCCAAACAAACTGCCAGTCCGCCATAGTCATTAGTTTGTTATTATAATAATAAAATATTTCCACACGCTGACAAGCTTCCTAGATTGAAAATAGAGAAAAGCAAAGGTGGCATGATCTCTATGGGATCATCTCACGGACAGCAAAGTAAACATTCAAGTACAGTGACCTAGCATGTATTGTGTATTCAAAGTTGAATTTTGCATTAATGCCAAAAAAAGTATTTATTTTCTATTTAAACGTCGTTGGATTTCAAGTGTTTATTTCATTGTCTGATTGAGAGAGCTCGACACATACATAGTGGGTAGTTCCTTCGGATTTTCTTTCATCTGTTTTTCTCTTTCAATATTTTGTATCATGTATGTCAATATTCCCTATATGCTGCTTTTTTCCCATCACTATTTTCATCTTCATTCTTTAGACGTCTTTAGATTCGCTGCTTTCAAAAGGATGTAAGAATAGGTCCTAAATCATCATCATCGTCAAAGCCGTCACTCTCATTGATAACTTCTCACAAGCAAGCACGGTTCTGGGCTGCTCTGTCTGCCTCTCTCCAGATATCAGGTAAGGTTAGGTCATCCCGTAACCGGTGATGTCGTTGGGGCACACATGAAGACATCCTCACAACCTCACGCCACCCTTCTCTCTCAGCGACCGCTACCTGTGCCTCTTCTGCCTCTTCAAGATGTAACAATTTAATTTTAGTTTCTTTTCACATTCTCTTCTCCCCGTATTCGTGGGTCTATCTAATTCTTTCTCTCTTCGCTTGAGGATTCCATGTAATAGCCTGTCTGGCTATGTTAGCCGATGCTATCGGCAGCGCATGCCCTTTCCAAGCCCATTTACTTCGCTTAATTTGTTGTTCCAGTGACTGTTGTTAGCTTTTCTCCCATAAGTCTTCATCTGTCACGATGTCCTGCCATATATAATCGAACTGTGGATTCAAAAGTTCAGTCGAAATATGCTTGGAAACAATTATCACCTATTCCTAATTTGTATGTCTCAATGACGCACAAACTATGCGGAGAGGGGTCTATGCAAAACTCGGGAAAATTAAGTACACGTGGTTGAGCAACAAGTCAGACGGAATTCAACTTTATGTGGGCATAACTGGCTCAAAACGTTTCTATGACGCTTTAAAGACTGTTTATTACCCCCAACCCTAGTACGCAACTCCCATCCTGAATGCAGATGGCTCAAAACTATTGACCAAAACTATTAATCGAAAACTGAAACGCTGGGTGGAACACTTATGCACGGTTTTCAAGAAACCGTCTTCTCTTAATGTCACTAGGCAATAGTACGCCTGCCTCAGATATCCATAAACATTGAATTGGTCGTTCCTGCCAATATCGAGGTTAGAGCAGCGATCAGTCAACTATTAAATAGGAAAGTTCCAGGTGCGGACCTGCTATCTTCTGAGATCTACAAAGTAGGCAGCTGTGCCTAACATAGAGACTGACAGTGTTGTATAACACAATATGGACCACTGAGACTGTCCCACAAGAACTGATGTATGCTACCATCGTCCATACAAGCGAACGGGAAATTCTGTGGCAACCAAAGAGGAATGTCTGTCCCATAGACTGATGTCTAGATACTGTCACAAGTTATTCTCAACCGATTGATCGATCACCTAGAACATGATCTTCTTCCAGAGAACTTAGTGGCTTCAGGTCGGATCGCAAAACTGTGGAAATGATAATCGGGCTTCGAAAACTCCAGGAGAAATGTTAGATCTATATTTGACTTTCATAGACCTGACAATGACTTTTGACACCGTCAACAGAGATGGACTGGTGGATCAGGGAGAAACTCGGCTATTCAAATAGATTCACCAAGATCGTCAAACAATTCTGTGAAAGTAAGAATGTTCGTGTGCTGAGTGTTGGGGAAACATAAATCTGTCATAACTGGAGTCATGCAGGGCTGTGTACAGGCCCCAACCCTCTTCATCGTGACGTTTGCTATCACACTCAGTGATAGTTCTCAGGGTTGTGTTGATAACAGAATGGAGATTAAATACAGGACGGACGGACATTTTCAATCACAGACGACTGCAAGCTCACACCAAGCTAAAGGACACAACCTTCTCCAACTTACCGTTTGCTGATGGATGTATAACGACTGCCAGCACTGAAAGAGACATGGAGACTTATGTGGACAAGTTCTCTACTGGCTGGGACAAATTCGGTCTCATCATTAAAACAAATATTTTTTTATAACTGGTCACGTTTCATACTGCCCAAAGGGACAAATATCACGACCCATTTATCAGGATAAATAATAAGCGCCTCCAATCAGTAAACAGCTTCACTTACCTAGACTACACTCTCCAGGGAAACTACGATTGTCTTAGTGCCAACGACAGAATCTCCAAGACCAGTGCTGCCTTTTGGAAACTGCGCGAAAGCGTGTGCAATCAGAGAGGTATTTGTCTCGATACGAAACTCAGTCTACCCCAAATTAGTGCCCATATGTATGCCAGTGAGACGTGGACTGTGTACAGCATGCATGCTAGGAAAAAAAAACTTTCATATAAGCTGCCTCGGTTGATTGTTGAGACTACAATGCCAGGATAAGTTACCAGACACCGAAATCCTAACGAAGTTCAAAATGGTGAGCATTCACGAGCTATTACAGAAGACCAAGATCAGGTGGGTTGGTCTAGCTGGGCGCTACCAGAAAATAGCACAACAAAACAGCTAATGAACGGCGAACTAAATGACGGCCTGCATCTGATCGGTAGGCAAAAGATACGCTTCAAAGACTCCATGAAAATATCTCTGACACGTTTCAACAACAATGTAAATTCATTGGAGTATCAGGCACAGAAACGCCAGGCATAATATAGAACCCCTATCAGAGGTGCCGCCATTGCTGAGAAGCGCCGCCATTGCTGAGAAGCGCCGCCATTGCTGAGAAGCGCCGCCATTGCTGAGAAGAGCCGCCATTGCTGAGAAGAGCCGCCATTGCTGAGAAGAGCCGCCATTGCTGAGAAGAGCCGCCATTGCTGAGAAGCGCCGCCATTGCTGAGAAGCTCCGCCATTGCTGAGAAGTGCCGCCATTGCTGAGAAGCGCCGCCATTACTTAGACGTGCCGCCATTGCTGAGAAGCGCTGCCATTGCTGAGAACTGCCGGATCTCGGAGAAAACGCACTGTACGGAAATACAAATGAACTGACACAGACATATCGAACCCTGACCTTATTTGCTGCATGTGTGGAAGGGGATTATGTGCTAGAATTTGATTATACAGCCTCTTCCGGACTCACCGGGGAGGTGCAACACAGCATGTCTGACTTCTGTTGCCCTCTTTGCTTGAGATGGACTGTTTCTATTATCTTAAAGGTAAGTTGTAGTGTTTCGCATGTGACTGGCAACCTTATCGTGTATAAATATTAGTGACAGAATACGCTGCCGAAGACGGATGTGTCGGACCGAAATGTGCAAATATCGCAGTCAAGCTGTAAACTAGCGACACAACGCGTTCCGTTCTCCGGCCTACATCATACTAACTGCTAAACCCTGTTCAGAGCTTGGTAGCGGGAGATTCCGCACGAACGCAGAAGAAGAAGAAAAAGAAGATGAAGAAGAACAAGAAGTGGTGACAGAAAAACTACATCTACAAAAACATGTAATTTGTTTTACGCAGGCTTCTTGCAAAGAGACCAATCGTAGCTGTAACCTGTGGAAAGAACACGAGTTAAACGAGGAAAAATCAAAAGGTAGCCTTAATATTTTTTATTTACAGAATATATCATATTAAGTTGTTATGTTTGGTAGCAGTCCTGTAGTTTTTCCATGTTCTCATTCAGCTTTCGTGCCCCACTCTCAATATTTTCACGGATCATCTACTTTGCCAGGTCATCAGCACACATAACTTTGTTTTCTACTTTGATCTGGTGAGACACATCATTGGTAAAGATCAGGAAATGAGCACAGCTTAACGACGACCAAGTGAAAATCCGTTTATATGATCTCCTTAGACGATATAATATCCTCCATTTGTGTCCGATAGTTGGCTAATTCAGGAAGTACTCTTTCCAATTGTAAAACTTTACGTGTATCCCAATGTCATAAAAAGATCGTTACCAATTGTGTACACCTTCCGATACTTCAGTTTCTTACTAACCACAATTGTAACTGTCCCTAGCGATACAGCGACATCCTCTGCTAGTGAACGTAAGCTCCGACGACGGTCCACACGAATTGCTGCATCAATTTTGGCGATGGCATCTTCTGACGCAACAATATTCGCCAGACCTGGCCTCGGACGATCTTTCGTTAACTCACGTCCTTCTTTAAACATCGTTGTTTAGGTCTTCACTGTTGTCTTCGACACACTTTTGTCACTAATACACTGTCTGCATTCTGCGATGAATGTCAACTGATCGACATTCTTCAGCTGTTAGAAACCGAATCACCGTTTGCTGATCAACTCTGAACGTATTCCTTATCACACCCGTCATGTTTTAAACGGTCTGCTAAGGAAACTATGTGTCGAAGGATAATGAAATTTTGCAAACTTGACCGTTGGTATGTACAGTTTACGCCTGAAGTGACGTCATTATGTGCATCGTACGTATGTTCACTTGGTGCAGTTAGGTCCGGTTTCATTTGAACACGTCTCATAATTTGTAACGGTTTCCTTTTTCACGTACACACTTGCTTGAATATTCAGAGACATAAACACACAAAAACACGATATCAAAAGCCAACCCATACAAGTAAACTGTAGCACAAATAACTATGCTGCAGGTGTTTATGTAAACAAATCAAAAACGTCTTATATAAGGCGAACAGCCTGGCCTTCGTGACAAGCTGTATCATGTAACCTGGCTCTATTTTCTGGACAGATGTCTCCAGCTAGTTTTAGTTCAACAGAAGCCATTTTGACCTGGGAAACCGTTTTTGCTGTTCGTGGGTGTCCGATTGATCGACGTTTCGGCATTTTAGGTTGGTTAAATATTCAATCATACGTCTGTGAGTAACAGAGTGGTAGAACGCTCGCTGATTGTGGTAAAAGTACCGGGTTCTATCCCAGTTATCAGCACGCTCCTTCCTGTCTACCAAACTGTAAATTGGTATCTAGCTTTACTGATAGGTAAGAAAAATGCAACAATACATGGATCTGGTCCCAAGACCTCGTTCTTTTTACTTGATTAAAGCTGAGGACTAGTACTGAGCCACTAACACTTCATCCCCGACAGCAGTGGCTGCTATGAATGTACCTTGGCTTTTAACTCTGTCAACTGCGCATGCTCCCTGCCCTCCGGCACCGCTGTTGAAGAGTGTAATGTGGTCTTTGCTCCTATTTGCTGGGGCAGTCGAGGACTTGTTAGGCAGAGGACTACAGGCCGCTTCACCACTACTGTCGCCACGTCGTATGCTGGGTTATGTTTGTTTATTTCAGCCCCAATAAAAGAAACTAACAAATGTCTTACCGGGGATTCGATCTCCGTGTCAGCATGCGTGCATGAAAACCTTTCAGTCACCCGATCTTACTATAATTAAATTATCATGTTTGCGTTTTTTTTTATTAATGCTATTAGCTTAGTTTCACGAGTTTACAAAGCTGCTTGTTATTCAGTCGCCGTGCAGCGTGCAAGCTAGATTTTGGAATTTCACCCCATAGACTTAAGTTTTCTCTGTGGTTCTAATCAGTTTCCTCTTTATAGAAGACAAGAATCCAAACCGTTCGGCCACATCTTGTTAATTTTCAGTGTAAAACGCATTATACTTCAACACTTACTGACATCTCCCGCCATTTAAATGCTGTAAGAAACTTAAGTTGTCCGTCTTTGGCTTAAAAGTGTTGCATAAAGTTTGTGTAAGCCCGTGTTGTTGTAAGCCCGTGTTGCTGTAAGTCCGTGTTGTTGTAAGTCCGTGTTGTTGTAAGCCCGTGTTGTTGTAAGTCCGTGTTGTTGTAAGTCCGTGTTGTTGTAAGTCCGTGTTGTTGTAAGTCCGTGTTGCTGTAAGTCCGTGTTGTTGTAAGCCCGTGTTGCTGTAAGTCCTTGTTGTTGTAAGTCCGTGTTGTTGTAAGTCCGTGTTGTTGTAAGTCCGTGTTGTTGTAGGCCCGTGTTGCTGTAAGTCCGTGTTGTTGTAAGTCCGTGTTGTTGTAAGTCCGTGTTGCTGTAAGTCCGTGTTGCTGTAAGTCCGTGTTGTTGTAAGTCCATGTTGTTGTAAGTCCGTGTTGTTGTAAGTCCGTGTTGCTGTAAGTCCGTGTTGCTGTATTATTAAAAGCCTGTGTTATTATGTAATTTATTGTACCTCCTCTATACGAAGGGTGTATGTTACGGGTGTACTAAGTGTGCGACTACAGTCACATAGTCTGGCAAATAAACAGTTACAAAATCATAGAATTCATTAATATATAATACTACTGTATACTGTAATACGATATTTTTCCCATTTCTGGGGTAGTCGAGGGGTTTTGAAGACTGAGGACTACAGACCGCTTCGCAACTGCTGTCGCCACGTCGTGTGCTGCATATGTTTGTTTATTTCACCCCCAACAGGAAACAACATATGCCATACCGGGGATTCGAGCCACTGCCCTCCTTGTCGGCAGGCAGGCCTCGAAACCATTCGACCACGCGCTCCTCATTAATATTTAATATTAATTTTTTTATTTTTTTATTTTTAAAAAAAATTATGTTTAATAATATTTAATATTTAATTAAATAAATGTTGATTAAATAGAATGAAAACATAATTTTTTTTAAATATCAATAACTCGAAGTTTCGATTTATTTCGTTCTTTATATTTACAACCTCGCTTGGAATGCATTACCACAGGAAGTAGTGGAGGCAGGGACAATTAATGCATTTAAGAATAGATTGGATGCACATAACTTTTAGAGCAAGGTAATGTAAGTGAAACTGGTTGTATACCGACTCTGCAGAGCATTCTAAAACAATATAAAGACGTTAAGTTAAGTTAAATTGAGTAATAAGTAAAAACTTGTTCTAACGGTGATATGTTGCTTTTATTATTTTTCCTTTTATAATAGAAATGGCAGAAAAAGACAAATCAAAAAAGAAATACAAACAATATTGTTTGGAATATCTTCAACGTGAATCTATACCCCCACCAACAAATCAGCAGCTGCCAACGTGCCTGTTATGTGAACATGTTTTTGTAAGGAGGCAATGAAGCTTTCCAGACTGACTGAACATTTAAAGAAAGCGCATTCTGACAAGGCAGATAACCACTTATCTTCTCTTCAATCACTTCGGGACAGAATTCAGAAGCGGTCAGGGTTGTTAAAAATGACTCGTAATGCTTCACAACAACAAACTGAAGGCTGTCTACACCCTACAACATTACATTGTTGAAGTCTGGATAACCATATAGAATTTGGTGAAGAGCTCATCCTGCAAGCAGTTAATCAGGTGCTGAGCACTGTCTTGTATAGGTCGTGTCTTCTCCACTTGTGCCGAGAGACATCGGGGAGAGCCGTCGTTTTATGTCCAGGGTCAGTCGAGTCACTGAAGAAGTAGTCATCCCATGAAAATTTAGAATATCCGCAACATTTTCTTCTTCTTCTGCATTCGTTCTCAATCTCCCGCTACCAAACACTGAAAGGGCTTAAGTAGCAGAATGTAGTCCAGAGAACGGAATGCGTTGTGTCGTAGTTTACAACTTGACTGCGATATTTGCACCTTTCGGTCCAACACATCCGACTTCAGCAAGCATTTTGTTGAGTACCGGGTTAGCATTCCCTCTTCGATCCCTTCTCCTTAGCCAGTCTGCCGTGTTGCAGCCTGTTATCCAGGATCACCGCGTGAATGTGTAGAAGGGTCTTGGCAGCTCTGGTTCGCTGGCCCTGACGCTAGCAGTCAGCTATGGGTCGCTGACCACTGCAGTTCATGCGCTGCTCAGCGTCTTGATCCCATCCGCAACATTTCATATCCATCTAGTTCTCGGTCGACCACGGTTTCAAAACCCGAATGTCGTGCGTTATAGGCGCACATCGATAGTTGGTCAGTTTGCATTCTCATTAGGTGGCCGAACCACTTGATTCTCTCCTCATCAGTTTATTCAGTTCAAAGTCTTGCTTCAACTATTCTTCTCACATATTCATTGCGCATTCTGTCTCTCCTAGTTATATTGATTGATTGTTTTCCCGAGGCATCCCATCGCCCATGTCGTGATCTTACTCTCTAGAGATTTGGTTAAATTCCACGTTTGGCACTGACAAAAGAGAGTTGGCATGAATATACTGTTGATCAGTATTCTTGTTGTGGACATGATTATGTATGGGTTGTTTCAATAATGGTGACAGCTGGTATGCAATTGCATTTACTTTTTGACACCTGATCTCAATTTCTCAATTTAAACCTCCATCCTATGTGAATACACTTCTCTATTTAAACCTCCATCCTATGTGAATACACTGCTCTATTTAAACCTCCATCCTATGTGAATACACTGCTCTATCTAAACCTCCATCCTATGTGAATACACTGCTCTATTTAAACCTCCATCCTATGTGAATACACTGCTCTATTTAAACCTCCATCCTATGTGAATACACTGCTCTATTTAAACCTCCATGCTATGTGAATACACTGCTCTATTTAAACCTCCATCCTATGTGAATACACTGCTCTATTTAAACCTCCATCCTATGTGAATACACTGCTCTATTTAAACCTCCATCCTATGTGAATACACTTCTCTATTTAAACCTCCATCCTATGTGAATACACTTCTCTATTTAAACCTCCATGCTATGTGAATACACTGCTCTATTTAAACCTCCATCCTATGTGAATACACTGCTCTATTTAAACCTCCATCCTATGTGAATACACTGCTCTATTTAAACCTCCACCCTATGTGAATACACTGCTCTATTTAAACCTCCATCCTATGTGAATACACTGCTCTATTTAAACCTCCATCCTATGTGAATACACTGCTCTATTTAAACCTCCATCCTATGTGAATACACTGCTCTATTTAAACCTCCATCCTATGTGAATACACTGCTCTATTTAAACATCCATCCTATGTGAATACACTGCTCTATCTAAACCTCCATCCTATGTGAATACACTGCTCTATTTAAACCTCCATCCTATGTGAATACACTGCTCTATTTAAACCTCCATGCTATGTGAATACACTGCTCTATTTAAACCTCCACCCTATGTGAATACACTGCTCTATTTAAACCTCCATCCTATGTGAATACACTTCTCTATTTAAACCTCCATCCTATGTGAATACACTGCTCTATTTAAACCTCCATCCTATGTGAATACACTGCTCTATCTAAACCTCCATCCTGTGAATACACTGCTCTATCTAAACCTCCATCCTGTGAATACACTGCTCTATCTAAACCTCCATCCTGTGAATACACTGCCCAAGTACCTGAATTCCTGCAATTGTGTGATCTTGCTCCCATTTACCATAACATCAACTTTTCAGGCGATTTGTTTATCTGTATAATTTATGTTTTGGATATGTTAATTTGCACGTGTCCTTCACACACACAGTTAAGCGCTGCCATATGTTGCTGCAAAAAGGAGTTTATTAAACTGATCCGCTTCTCTACTTTCTTCCTCTGCATTTCTTGGCAGATGATCTAAATTGGTATCCAGCGTTATTCTGTCCATATGTGTGTTCAGGAGTAATGGCGACAACACACACCCTTGTCTCACTCCATTGTTTCAGTCAGACCATCTGTTGTGCTTACTATACGTTGACACTCTTAGTAAAGGTTGCCACATGATATAATTAAGATGCTTCCTCTGCGCATCAATTCAGTATAAAGACTAAAAGAGGCAATAGTTGAAAATGGGTAAGGTATACTGGGAAGCACACTACGGCCAACAACATATACATTACAACTGGATGAATCAACGTTGTCCGTTAATTAATCTTTGTTTCTCACTTATGTGAATTTTATAAAAGACGAGAGTTTGGCTCAAGAGATGTGGTTTGCAAGACAACTAAAAACCCGATTGTTGAGATCTTCAAAGAAAAGAACATTCTACTTATTAACATACGAACTTTCCTGTGTAACTGATTGATCACCACCAATGACTGAACGCTGCTGGGGATGCATTGCGTAATGGAAAATGAATCGGTGTTTAATATATTTAGCATTCACTGTGGAAATCATCGCCAAGTATTTGATTTTACAAACCTCAGTGGTCGCCTACATAATTCATTACGGACTGTTATTACTGTAATTAATAACATTTTAGCCCATACTCTCGACAGTCACTTTCATAAATCATTACACACTCCGATTACTGTAATTAACAACATTAAAGCCCATACTCTTAATGGTCGACTATTCCGGGAGATATGTGCTGAAAACGATGAAGAATTTGAATGTCCATTTTTTTTAACTGAAGTTCGTGGGTTATTAAAAGGAAACTTTTGGAGACACTTTTACAGCCTTTTTGGCACTGAATGACACTATACACAATACTTTGTTCAGTAATGAACTGAAATATATCAGGTATGACATTGCTTATTTGTTTGAATTATTTACAAATTCAATTAAATAAATTTGCAGTTACAAGGAAATGACACCAATCTTATTGCAAAATGAACTCTACTCAAACGCAATATATACCGTCACAATCTAATACTGATTTCCGAGCGTGTCTGATCTGAAACAGGAAGTATGAATGCAAGATGACATTTTGCAAGTTTTCGTTGACCACATGAGGATATGTCTGGGCGATTCTAGAATTTCCTTATGATGGAAATTCCATAATGTGTGATAAATCCATTATAAAAGATTGAGGAAATTCGAGTAGTGAAGGAAGAACTAATTGAGCTAAAAAATTACATTGAGCTGAAGCCAAAGTTCTAGAAATTGTATCAAGAGTTTCGATTTTGAGTTTTGGGGGACCAGTGGTTTCAATGTAAGGTGTTACCTGCTGTGATGGATGTCGCGGGTTCAAATCACAGTGGAGACCGTGATTTTTTCACGTGGATCATCTGGTAAAAATGTCCACTGATCTCTGAATAGTGAGATCAGACACCCGTGTACAGTAGCGCGCACGTTAAAAATCCCTGGGAAGTTGGAAATCGAAAACAGTAATCTTAACGGTCGCTGCTTGGCCAAAATTCAAGTTAAAATTCTACTCAAATTATTCTATATATTCTGCCCCATAGATAATATGTCGCAAAAATGGGACTGTGTGGATATAACATCAGGTCTTGGTTATGTGGTTAGCAAGGCGGCATAGATGGCGCCTGACAGGCTGTGGGTCTACATTGCTCTAATTTACGTCTCCACCACAGCCAGTCTAAAAAATTAGGCAGTCGTATATTCAAGAGGCTATCTGCCTAACGGTTAGTAACAGATACTGAAAGTGGCAAGTCACCAGCAGATTTTTGCCTGCCATAAAATATGAAACAAAGAAGGTCACACCTCGCCCCGACGTTTAACGACACAAGTGGACTGAAGATAGAAGATAGATAGTTTTGATTACAGCAGGAAATTTTGAATCGATATCCTGCATTATGGAGAATGGTCTAGAAGCTCTTGGTTGCATAATTGGTGAAACGTAGTTTTAGTATAGTCAGCCTACATCTCTTCATGCAAATAAATCAGATTACTTAACGTGGTTATTTAAGAATCAAGTAAAGTGACTTTAAGCCAGACATTGGCAAACTTGTATCACTTCGTCATGCTCATCCATCTAGCTATAACTGACAGAATAATTACGTGCTTTGATATGTAAATATTCTTGCTTAACGAATATCAAACTTTGAAAAAATGTATATCATTTGAATCAAGTTCATTAATTTTGTGTAATAAACTAAAAAAATATATTTTTATTGCTATTACATTTCGTATCGGGTCATTTAAAACCACTTTTCTGAATAATGATTTTTATAGTATAGGGTAGAGGGGCCCTAAGCATAACTTTGTGGAGCCAAATGAACGTTGTCCAGAAACAGTTTGAGAGCCACTGTTCTGAAATCTGTTATATGCCTTCCTTATCCCTGTTTTATTAACATGTAATACATTTCTTATGATATGTCCTCGTTGCTTCATCTGCACTATGAATAGAAACTACATTTCCCCTGTTGGAAGATGTTCATTATTATTAGACCATGCGTAGTACATACATTTTTAAGCTCCTCTCCATTGCATTTCCTCTTTAAAGAGGTGTCACTGAACCGGTTAAGTGGAATTAATGGGATGTCTTTTTTATGCTTGGTCGGTTGTTGTTGTTTTGTTTTGTTTTTTGTACTGTTTTCCAGATAAAATCGTCCATTACCACCAGAGCCTCCTTCTCATTGACCCAATTCTTAACATCTGAAAGACATTCAACGAATTATATCCCGTCCTTCCCTTGCTGATGTCACTGCATCTGGCGCTGACCTTGATTATTATTATATTGTTCTTTTTCCACTTACTACTCTGTGAAGGCGTATTAGTCTTTCAATGTTGTCTATATGTTTCTGCAATAAACATTTCTGAGCCTGAATGTTGAAGAAAACTTTCACGATGCTTGACTCTTTCCCGTGTGCCTACATTTCTGTTGTCTCTATGCTCTGTACTTTTTTCTTATATCTACTAGTCCTAAAATATATACCTTAGTTACCTTAGTGTTGTTAGTTAGTTTTCTTTCCACTTGTGCCATTACGCGCTGTAAGGAGCTTAATTAAGTCGTCTATCCTGCGCCAAGTGCGTTGCGTCGTTCAATGTGATCCCGTGTTGCTGCAAAATCACTCTATCATCCACGTCAACTATCCACCTGCTTCGTGGTCGTCCCCTTGCCCTATATCCAAATCTACCAGCGTTGATAGGCCTCAGTGAAAGTTGATGTAGGTGTTTTCTCATGAGATGACCAAACCAATGTATTTTGTGCCTGGAAATGTAGTATGCACAAGTAGTATTGCCGACCATACAGTGAATGTCGTCGTTTCGCGTTGTCTTTCCTGCTAATACCGATGACCTTCCTCAAAGACTTTATTTCACTCGTCGAAATTCTGCTCTCACGCGCCTTTGACTGAGGTCATGTTTGTCACTGGTGGCGCAGATTTGGCATAGATATAATGTGTATCAGCTTTTGCTTTGTTGCCAAATCAATGATCGGGTCCCTAAACAGTGAAGACGTCTGATAAGTTGATAAGTTACCGCGGATGCTTTCTGACACCTAGTCTCGATTTCCCAGTCGATCCTACCGTCTGCTGAACAAATACTGCCCAAATACTTGAACTCATGGGCCTGTTGAAGAGCAATATCACCTACACTTTTATTGAGTCGCCCAGGTGTGTTACTGATCCTCATGGTTTCTGTTTTCTTCTCGCTAATTTACATTTTTCTTTTTAGCACTGATAATTCATTTGATTTAGCAGTTTACTTTCATCGTCGTACAGCAGACATTAATCAATTGCAAAGAGCAATTCGTGTATTGTGTTATCGTCTGCTTCAAATGTCTTAATGTGACTGGTCTCTGGTGTGATTTTGTCCATGTAGCTGTTAAACAACAGAGGAGAAGGCACACACACCTTTCTCAAGCCATTAATGATTTCAAAAGTATATGTGATACCATCAGTCATTTCGATAACGTTTGTACTCGTACGATACAGTGCTCTGACATTATCAAGAAGCTGGTCATGTACATTAAAATTTTCTAGTATCTTCCAGAATTTAGCCATGTCTACTATATCAATGATTTTTTTTTAAAATAAATACAGTACTCTCCCGCTGGTTTCCATCAAATCCATTACCATTCAGTGTTGCTGTTTTAGTTGGGTGCCTATTCTGTAGTTCTTAAGTGTTTCCACTACTTCTTCTTCTTCTTCTGCGTACACAGTCAGACAGTAACCATTATTTTTTTCGAAAAAAGCGGCGGTCATCCTGAGGCTGTCGACACTGCCATAGAGCTTGTCTTGCAGTTCCACAGGTGATGGCCACATCTGCTCTCTCTGATCCTCGTATGTCGGGCAGTTCTGCAGCAGATGTTCAGCGGTCATTTTACCGGTACCGCACGGGCATTCGTCGGTACCACCTATCTTCAATTTGTTGAATAGGTGGTATCTCAGTCTATTGTGGCCAGTGCGAAGTCTGAAGACAACGACCTGCTCTCTTCTGTTCAACTGGTAATAGGCATCGTTTTTCATGTAACCAGTATGTTCGGTTTCCCATTTGGTCATGTATCTGGCTTTGATAAGCCGTTTTGACTCTTGGTACGTCATACTAGTATCTGTTTGTGGTAGTCTTGCACCTTCTTTTGCCAGTCTGTCTGCCTCCTCGTTGCCTTGGATGTTGCAGTGTGATGGGACCCACTGTACCACTACCCTTTTTGGTGCGGACTGCTGGCACAGTTTGCAGAGTGCTGCTCTTAAGTCATTAAGCTCAGTGTTTTTCTGGCTTTTTAGCGCTGTGACCACGGCGAGAGCATCTGTAAGCAGGACTATATGGCTTTCATTTTCTTTATGCGTCACCATTTCTTCCACTGCCACCCTCAGTGCCTCTGCCTCCGCTCTGAAATTGCTTGTATACTTACCAGTAGCGAATGAAAGTGTTATTTTTCTGCCATTTGGTATGTTCAGGAATGCTCCTACCCCTCCGTTCTGTGTAGTGTTTGTTACAGAACCGTCGGTGTATGCATGGGTCCAGTCCATGCTTGGGTAGCTTTTCAGTACGTATTCCGTTGAGATCAATTCCGTAATGCTTCTTTCATGTCTTTGTAGCAATATTATACTGCTAGTCCGATTATTAGATCGGAAGCGTAAGAGTGCTTTTTTGCAAATTCATGTCACACCAAACGTGACACATTAACTGATGTAATGAGAAGAATATACTGTTGAGTAATACATTTTCGATAACCTTTCATCGCCTGGTGTGAGTGTATAAATTGACATGTGATCAAATAAATCTTGGACGAGGTTGGAATGTGTTTTTGTAAATTATTCGTTATTGTATCACTAAACTAGAATTTGTTGTGCAGCTGGCCCTGCGCTTCATGCCCATCACCCCAATTTTGGTGTAGACACTCCGATTGACTTACCTTAACGACTTTTCAGAAAACCTTACTCTAGTAATCTTGCAGTATGGTTTCATAGCATTGACTTTATCACAATGAGGTTCAGGTCAGGTCAGGTCAGGTCATCCAGTAACAGGTGAGGTCATTAGGGCACACATGAAGACATCCTCACAACTCTATGCCACCCTTCTCTGTCAGCGGCTGCTGCCTGTGACTCTTCTGGTCGGAGATTGGTCCATTCTTTTATGTTGTCCTCCCATCTATTTTTGGGACGGCCTCTTCGTCGTCTGCCACGCACCTGTCCGTGGAGGATTGTATTTGCAAGACCATTTGATCTCGATATGTGACCGTACTAAGCGAGTTTCCTTCTTTTGACAGTTGCCAAGAGGTCTTCAAAAGGCTCTATTGCTGTTGTAATTCTATCTCGTATTTCTTCATTTGTAACTCAATCTTTGTACGTAACGTTTAAAAGTCTTCGGAAACATCTCATCTCAATGAGGTCCAACATCGAATAATCATTTCATCATTATCGTGTGATATCGTGTAATATTCCAGAAGTTTTGTTATAAATAGATTTAATTATAGCTTCTGCACACAATCCAAACACGTACTAATAAATGTGCAGTGGAGCAATTGTATTAAGTTGCATCTGAGCGGAAAGACGGTGTAGGAAAACGTCATAACTTCATCGACTCTGATGATCAACTTTCCCGCTGTTGTTGATTGCGATTATTCCACATCTTACACGAGGCTTCTTAAACTACTTCCCCAAAGACTTGACTCTGATTCCTACCCTTTTATCACTCGTTGCTTCAGCAGTTCGTACACGCATGAGTTTACTAAACTTTCTGCACTAAATTCTTCAGCTTTTGACTTTGGTTATCAACCCTTCAGCAGGTCATCATTGTTTGCATTAATGAAATTTATGAAAACGTCTTGTTCATCTAATCTGCATTCAAATATGACAGTTAACCTGACCATCATGATCTATCTGACACGACCATAATGCTATTGTCCATGTTGCTGTGATATTGAATGGATTAGTCGTTTTTAGAGAATGCCATAATTATTTTTAAAGATTTTCTTTGTGGGGATTCCTTTCGTCTTCTCCCTATGGTCTGGCGGTGGTGAGGAACGAGTGGCCAAAGTGGTTAGGATATCGCTCACTTGGACTAGGGGACTACGGGTTCAAAAAGCACAGTATGGTATACTGTAATACTGTAATCCTGGTGTTTACTCAAACAAATTGTGTACCCTGTGCCAGGTAGCCAAATTTCGTCTAAGCTCATCTTTGTCCTTTGCCATTAGGCACTATGCCGGACCAAGGTCCTGTCAAAGGCCATCTCTCAGTCTCATTGGTGGACGCCTGGGGCGACGGTTATAGGTGTAATACCACCATGACGTCACTTTACATGTCCATTTATTGTCAGGCATGGATACCACGTAGCCTGCCCACCTGTACTTTCTTTTCAACGCCGTACCTGCGACGTCATTGAAGCAGGGTTGACTCCTGATGACGGTGTTGCGGATGTGGTCTCGTAGTGAAAGGAGACAGTGTTCTACGCTCGTTGGGTAGCTTTTTTTTTTTTAATTTCTTTATTTCTCTAATCCCCAAGGCGGTGTGCGTTGCACTGTGGTTTTTATTTTGCGCCTGTCAGTCCAGTGCATCCGACTTCAGCAAGCATTTTATGTAAGGGTCTGCTTCCTCCTGCATTTTCTAAGGGTTTGCTTCCCCGGGATAACGGCCGGTGCTGTGATGGGGATCGAACCCAGCACTTTCGGGTTGTGAGCCGTGCCAATTAACCACTAGGTCACGCCGTCCCCAGTTGAGTAGCTTGAAACCGCGCTATGTCCCAATTTTTGTAAGTTCCTCACCTCGCAGCCATACACCATGGCTGGAATGACCAGGCTATTGAAGGTCAGAGCTCTATTTTTGTTGTTTTTCATTTGTTAAAGTACTGTCTTGATGCAGTTGAAACTCAACTACCCCGCAGCTAACCCTCAGGAGATCTCTTTATGCAAGTCATGGGAGTTTGCATTGCCTTGTCTCAAGTAGATGTACGAATTCACGTAGTTGACGGAATCAGTTTCAAGCCACATTTCCTCTCCGGGACAGAAACTGTTCAGCATGCATTGTGTCCTTAGCTTATTTATTTTGAAATTATATTATTTATTTATATCTTGTGTGAAATAAAAACAAACTGTAGACTCCGTGACTATTGCAGGGACATTCATTTATTAGGCATATACATCTTTGCGGTTGAATCCAGCAATGGAGATAAATGACATGAGTGCTAAAAAGTAACATCTCGCTCTGCAGGTCTAGTACGATCTCACAGACGATAATACAGTCAAGAACTGTTGGTAAGCCTAAGTTAGTTCGTTTGAGTTCGACTATTTACCTGGTCTTATTATGTAGGTGATTGTGCTTCATCTTTGTTTCGTCTACGTGGGCAGAAGGTTTATACTTTACTGTGTTTGAGGCGCCGTGTCCTATCGAAACACTGCATAATGAAAGCACGTGCTGAACGTTTCTTTCTCTTATCTCAGACGCCATTATGCGTCATCAAACCGTTGGCATTTGCAGAGTTTGTGGTCAATGACAAGAAATCAATCACGGACCGGATGTTGAAGCTAAGTTGCAGAAGTTCATGTGCTTTACGTCACATACGTCAGGGACCTCTATAATGCTCTTTCAGATACAATCAATTGATTTTGTTGCAATTGTATTGCCTCTTGGGTCCTGTTTTATCGTTATGATGAGTATCATGCTTGGACTTCTTGATTTAAAGTGTTGATACGCATTGGCCCAAGTCATAGCCAAGTAGCGAGCAGCCACAGAAAGCGGCAACTAATGCAAATGAACATTGCAAATATCGAGTGTAAAAGAATCAGGAGTGGATTGCCATGGAAGGCAGATGCAGAGAAAACGATTGATCAGGTTATCCCAGTAAAGACCCTAACCAAAGGAGAAGAATGGATTCACACTGGAGATAACATGACAGACTACCATTGGATCATTATCACTTTGTGGAGAGCATGCAGGAACTTGTTCGATGGGAAGGCGGACCTCGAGGTTAAAGAACTATTAAGTGAAAACGTCAGGTATTCTGATACTGTCATATATTGCTATGGATCTGTGCTACATGGTAAGAAATGGGCTTTTCTGCTAGAGTGAGCACCGGATCGTTGCTGAGAGTAGCGGTACATACTTGAAAACAGTGCCCAGTCCCAAAATAGAGATTGAGGTAGTGACTTCGGCTCCGAGATGACTTTCTGGGACCGCTTTATTGAGGGCCGTGATCGCTCTGACTCGCTGTACTTGCTGCTTTGGAAGGTACAGAGCGGCTTGTTGTGGCATGTGTAGGTAGCGACAAAAGAGAGTTTGAACTTCGAGGAACTTGTGTAAATCGACTGTTCTGATCATGCTGGAAATCGACTGTTCTGCTCAAGCTGTGGATCGACTGTTCTGGCCAAGCTGTGGATCGACTATTCTGGTCAAGCTGTGGATCGACTGTTCTGGCCAAGCTGTGGATCGACTATTCTGGTCAAGCTGTGGATCGACTGTTCTGGCCAAGCTGTGGATCGACTGTTCTGGTCAACCTGTGGATCAACTGTTCTTGCAAAGCTGTGGATCGACTGTTCTGGCCAAGCTGTGTATCGACTGTTCTGGCCAAGCTGTGGATCGACTGTTCTGGCCAAGCGGTGGATCGACTGTTCTGGTCAAGCTGTGGATTGACTGTTCTGGCCAAGCTGTGGATCGACTGTTCTGGCCAAGTTGTGAATCGACTGTTCTGGCAAAGCTGTGGATGGGAGAAATGAACGAGCTGATATCCTGGTCTCAGGGAAATACCCCCCCCCCCCCCCCCCACCAAAATGTAGGAACATTGGTAATGAACAGAAGTGGAGGTAACAATTTAAAGTGATCAACGGTCTCCTTTTGGATGAGGATACTGCAGTCGATGAACCAACAATGCACAGATTGCTGGATTTTAAAATCATGCTCGTGTTCAGAGGAGAGGGGCACCTTAGAGTGTATACACCAAGCGAGCTATAGGAATCACTAGCATCTACACTCTTCGCCATTTTCTGAAGGGGACTAACTATGAGCAAGCCCGGAGTGGAATGACGCTGATTGTTAGGAGAACAGAGCAGTCCCTATCCTCTTTGATCTCATGGACTGCCATATTCTCCAGTTCCCGGATGTTGCTTCCGACGTGCAACGAAAGTCACCATGGCCAAAGTCCCTTCTATTTATCTGAGTCCCCGATAATTTCTTTAGCTGGAGAGTTTCATAGGATGTTTCTACATCGTCGCCCATGTGCTTCCTCCTGCAAGCGTTTAGTGGTTCATGCCATCTCAACATATTAGCAACACCATTACTGGACTGGTCCCAAAGCTTCACTATTCCCCAACACAGTGTGCGTTACACTGTGGTTTTTCTGTTCCGCCCAGTGCATCCGACTTCAGCATGCATTTTAGGTAAGAGTCTGCTTCCTCCTACATTTTCTAAGGGTTTCTTCCTCGGGGTAACCGCCGGTGCTGTGATAGGGATCGAACCCAGCACCTTCTTGTTGTGAGTCGTGTCACTTAACCCCTTGCCCACGCCGTCCCCCTCCCTCCTCGTTTCGTATTCTTTTTCCAGCTGACTTAAATGAGGCGACAAGCTTGAACTACTTGCTTTACAATGCTAGTTTAGTTTTCTTCTCAATCATCTTGTTGCCTAAAGTGGTTTGCTTTGCGCTATTTTGCACCACCTGACCCAGTGCACCTGACTAATGCACAAATTTTCTTATTAATTTTACTTCCAACGGGGGCACGACTTTGCCGTTTCATAAATCCAAACACAATGGAATTGAGTTGTGAGCCGTATAACTAACGACTTCATCAAGCTGCCTCCCTAACGCTGCACGTGATAGTCCAGGTGGACCTTCTAGATACTTGCAGACCTGTTAATCCTTTCGTCGACTAGTTCCGTTGATGTATACTTGCTGTTGTTTCTGCGCTAAACACTCTCGAAAATGATCAAAAATTGATTATTTATCTTGAATCAAATGTTAAGATAACATGTCTTAACTGTTGTAATGTAGTTACTATAACATTGTGTTAGGTAGTAAAAATAAGGTTAACTCTCTTACTGAGTATGCGAGCCTCTAAGTAGTAGAGCGGTAGCGCGCTCGCCTAGTAAAGCAAAGATATCAGGATCGATCCTAATTATCAACAAGCATTAGCCGACATAGGTGTGATTTGGTACCAATATACTGTTAAAGAAGGCAAAGCATTCGAGGAAGCCCACTGGCCGCCCGCGAGTCCTAAAGAAACTGATGCGTGTACAGTTAAATCTCTAATACAAGCAATCCCCGACAGCACTGTCTTCTAATCTAGTCCCAATCCCTTATGGGGTGGAAAACTGGTGTCACGTGTCAGAAATCGCAGTTTTGACTACCGCGTCTTTCTTTGCATCTCCCTGTTAGTCAGTTTACATCTAGTTTTGCAATTTCTCGTAATAATACCTTCTCAATTTCGACTTACTCGTCTAGACTTATGTGTAAAGTAACCTATTATACTAAAACATTACAAACCTCAAATTAGAAGCTCTTATAAATTAAGATTACACTATTTCTATGAAGATTCCACATTTAGAATAATTCATAAAGGCAATTTGTCAGACTCATTTACAGTTTAAACTCGGGTCAGACATAAATGCCTACTATCTCCAACAATTTTTATCATGGTCAGAGAAAAGGGATGTGACGGACAACAGAGGGTAGGGTAGAAAACCAGTGGTTTGATAGGCAAGACTTCGATTTTGCAGATGATATACGTATGCTGTAACATAAGCAGCAGGGCATACATGGAAAGATAGACAGACTAACATATGAATTAGGGAATGCGGGAAAGGAAGATAAACAACAAAGAGATCCTGCAACGATAAATTGCCAAATATTGTTCTTACCTACAAAACAAGAAACATCAACTACCGTCTGAGGTTGGACGTGTGAATTTTTACTTTCACTTGTATTTTAATTTGCGTGTTGTTGTTATAGTTATTGTTGTTATCTCAGCTGCTGATCACGCCTAGCTTTGGCAGCCAATCTCATTCTTATATAGATACAGGTCTTCTTCAATGGTTTCACTGGTCCGTACAGTGTGTTGACGGTGTTTGTAAAAATTTTGTCCTCACCTCCACAAGTGCCTTGCACTCAATGAGTAGGTGTCGTACTGTTTCATCAAGGTGAGTGCAATATCTGCACAAGAGCAGATGCTGGGGATTGATGCGGTTCAAGGTCGCTATTGACTCTGGTGTGTCCTGCTCGGAACTGAAGGATGAAACTTTGATTTCTTCTATATTTATTTATGTCATCATTACTTTTTGGCTGTGACATTTTGCTAAAAACACTGCGACCCGTTCTTCCCGTCGCCTACCTGTTCATCCAGATTTCACTGGTATTATTCTTAATAATCCGTTTGACTGTGTGGTTACTATAGAGTATATTTTGCAATCGTTGTTTGGAGGCTTCTCATTTTGCACATTTGTCAGCTATCTCGTTTTCTGGTAGCCCGTGAAGTCTAGGGATCCATTGCAAGGGGACATTAATCCCGTGGGCAATAATAATGTTGGTGATCACCTTCCCCACCAAAAATATATAATTTTTGTTGTATTGGGTGAGCTTCAGTGCCCCCAGAACCGACTTCGAGTCACCAAAAATCACACTCTATCGGCATCAATTGGCCCAAGACAAACTGTTGGTACAGAATCTGAACTGCTGTTTTTAAAGCCTCGGCCTCCGCTTCAAATATGGCCCAATCCGGCTATTTCATTTGGATCTGATCCAGCCAGATATATTCTCAATGGAGGCTAGCCATGAAATTGAATGAATTCAATTAAATTATAAAGGTTCGTTTATTTTAAAAACGTATATATCAAAATAAATCCCAACGGACAATGACATAATAAGCAATTTCTTATAATGTTTATACCACGTACTGTCAATGAGACTTTTCTTGCTTTTACAGATTTTTAAATTCAATGTTATGCTTATTTTCTTATCGTCTTTACATGGCTGTACCAATATTCCGGGTTCTTCTTCTTCTTCTTCTTCTTCTTCGTTCGTTCTCAAATCTCTCACTACCAAACCCTGAAAGGGCTAAAGTAGCAGAATGTAGTCCAGAGAACGGAATGCGTTGTGCCGTAGTTTACATCTTGGCTGCGATATTTGCACCTTTCGGTCCAACACATCCGACTTCAGCAAGCATTTTTTGAGTACTGGGTTAGCATTCCCTCTTTGATTCCTTCTCATTAGCCAGTCTGCCCTGCTGCAGCCTGTTATCCAGGATCACCACGTGGAGGTGTAGAAGGGTCTTGGCAGCTATTGTTCGCTGGCCCTGATGCTAGCAGTCAGCTATGGGTCGCTGACCACTGCAGCTCATGTGCTGCTCAGCATCTTGATCCCTATTCCGGGTTCCAAATCAATTCGTGTTCAGTTTAACTGCGCATATGGGATGAACACTTCTCCACATAGAGAAAACCTGCCATAGTAGAACATATTATAAACAGATACATCATACACACACACAAACACACACACACAAACGGAGGAAGACTAACGTCTGATCAGGCAACATATAATGATCAGACATGTTAGTCAGTCTCAGGAAAAACATAATGGCCAAGACCCTCACCTCAGCTTCTTAGTATCCTTCCCTGCAAACGGGCTGTTTTCGTGGCAGCCTGCCTAACGAGGTGGGGGAATCGACGCGATCTGCGTAATAGTGAGTGACACGCAGATGAATCCAATTATAGCACAACCGCCTGTAGGACCCCGACCCACCGTCATCAGCACGTACGAGATGTGAGGAAAGCTACTGCAACCCGCCACTTAACGTCCTTTTCAGGGAGCACAAGAGAGTACACCTAGTGATAGTGGGCATTCGCAAGCAACAACAACACCACATACCCTTCCACTGACCAGTAGGTTCACCATACAAATAGATATTCACACACAACCACACACTGACCAATACGTGGTGTTATAACCTAGAATTGAAATGGGCCTGCCTTTGCCAGCAGAATCCAGAAAAGTAAAGATTTAATCAAACAAAACACTTCAGTGTCAAGCGAGAGTAACATCTTTCATCTCTTTTTTTCTCCCTCTATCACCCGGTGTGCATAGGCCATCAACCAACCCTAGCCAAGCAGCTCTGTCCTGTGCAATCTGTTCCACTTCCTTCCAGCTTTTTCCTATTTTTCTGTACTTCCGCCTCCAGATCTCGTCTTTATGTATTCCTTGGTCTGCCTATGTCTCTCCTTCCCTGAGGGTCGCATGACATGGATTGCCTCGTGATACTGCCCTGTGGTTTTCTTAATATATGACCCATCCATCTCCTCTTTCATCCCAAGATTTCCTGTTCCAATTTAACTTGTTCCGCTCACTCCCACAGTCTGTCGTTTGTAACTTTGTCAAACCATTTTATACCAAGAATCTTTCTCAGGAATCTGTTGAAAAAACCCTGCAGTCTCCTGTCATTGCCTTTGGTCATCCTCCAGGTTTCCGCTCCATACAGCAGGACTGGCTTCACATTTGGATTGAAAATCCTTATTTTTGTCTTCCTTCTTATTTCCTTGGAGTTCCATATGGATTTCAACATTCCGAATACAACTCTTGAGTTGTGTATCCTTGTGCATCTTTCATACCCTTACATAACAATAAAAATGTCTGCTCGCTTGGCTAGTCTTTTAGCACTCTTCTTTTTCGTCTTTGTCGTTTCATTCTCGAACTCCCGCTATCAAGCTCTGAAAAGGTTTTTGCAAGTAGCAGGATCTTGTTCGGAGAACGGAATGCGTTGTGTCGTAGCTTACAGCTTGATTGCGATACGTGCACCTTTCGGTCAAACACATCTTACTTCAGCAGGCATTTTCTTTAATTTTAGTTTTCAGTCTTCAATCCCTTTAACTTAGTCAGTCTGTTTTGTTGCAGCCTGTTATCCAGGATCACCACGTGGAGTTGTAGAAGTATCCTGGCAGCTTGTTGTCGCTGACCGCTGCAGCCCATGTACTGCTCGGTATCGTGATCCCTTCTTTTCATCTATCGTCATTCAACATTTGCGACTATGAAATATAGTTTAGATTCGATCCAGACAAATTTATGGACTCGGTTACTTCCTAACCTTCCTTCCATAGCATAGACCATAGAGGCATTGAATAAGTGTGCTGCCGGTAGACAAACAATGAACAAGGATAGTTTCAATTAAGGAACGTGTTACGGAAATATGTGGAAACTTCAAGGCAGCGAGTTACAAAGAAAAAATGTTTGTTCGTGACAAGGATCACAAGACAAGTTTGTATCTGCACTTGAGTAGCATACATAATGAACAACAGAAACGAAAGTAAGTAATTGGCAGCCAGGAATTTGAACGACAGACCTTCATTGTTTGTCTACCTGCCATATAATCATTTAAGGCCTGTATATCGTCTAAATTTGATGTTGTTGTTTAATGCCCACAATGAGTAAGTTTACTCTTTTGTGCGCCTTGAAAAGGACGTTTGGTGGCGGGTTGTAGTAGCTTTCCTCGCATCCCTAGCATGCTGATGAAGCTGAACCGAGGTCCTCCGGGCGGTTGTGCTATGCTTAGCTTCATCTGCGTGACGTTTATCACTACTATGGCGATCACGTCGATCCACATCTCGTCAGCAAGTCTGCCTACAAAACAAACTATTTCTAGAGAACGCTACGTGGAAGACAGATTGTCGTCTTGGTGTACTGTGCCTGGTCCTGACGTGACTTCCTGGTCAGTATGTTGTACCTGACTGGTCTAGCGTCCCAGTTTCCCTTTGCTTGATAATAGGAAGGATAAAACGTTATTGAGTCTATAATCTTGTCTGCATCGAACTAATACTATATTATTCCATAGCCGCAAAGTGTTGAATTACGACAGACTTAGTGTGTCCCACAGGTCTAGTGCCTAGCTCATTTCTGCCTTCCGTCATCTGCAGGGAGTCGCTGTCTGGTGGTTGAGAGGTGATGAACGGAAATGGTGGGCGATTGAATCCCGCATGTGGGGTAGAGGTAAAGAGTCTGCCTTTGGTACCGGAGGTCGCGTGTTCGAATCACGGGGGAGATCAGGGTTTTTTCCCGTGGATCTTCTGGTACAAATAGCCCTGATCTCTCGGTAGTGAGATCGGACTCCCGTGTTCAGGGTCGAGCACGTTAAAAAAATTCCTTGGCAGTTGGAAATCGAAAAGAGTTGGCTTAACGGCGCTGACAGAACAAAATTCAAATTAAAAATATACCGAAGTTATTTGTACCTTTCCGCAGGTGGTTTGGTATGAGCATCTATAGATGGCGCCCGACAGGCTGCGGTTTTACTGAGCTCTAGTGTTTTAGTCTATCAAGATGGACTCGTGCATCAGTAAAAACCACCCTCCATGAATCTGGTTATATAAAGACTCTGTAGAGTCTTCTAAAGCAGTATAAGAACTTTAAGTTAAGTTACGTTTCAGGAGACTCCTGCTCTCAAGGGAGGAGCGACCGGAGTGCCTGTATGCTGAGTTACTTCCAGTCGTCTCGACTTGTGTCTTGCCACTGGTCCAATGTAGCTCGGGACCTGAGAGGGAGGTTGATGACCAGGGCAGTTTGTTGTTCCCTGTAATCCAAATACAAGGCAAGTTACATCATCAAGACAAAAGCGTCTGATTATGTCAACAATCATCGCGATGGACAACTAACTAATTACTCGAGTGCAGATAAATACTTGTCTTGTAATCGTTGTGACACCCAAATAATCGTTGTTTACAACTCGCTGCCTCCAAGTTTGCACATCATTACCTGAGTATTTGAACGTACGTTGCTCGCATCTATGTGCTTACGGCATACGTGCTGCTGCCCCGATTAAATTGATTTTGTTTAACTTTAGTCAGGACCTGCTAGCTATCCTATACTGATATTCTCTGCTCACACCATCTAAGATCTTATCAGAACCGCATAGGGCTCGTCAGACATCTTCATAACAATATACCTTTTGTTACCAAAGAACGGCCCGCAAGTCACATCCGATTTGATTTAGATAAAGTTCAAGAATCGTCTGTAAAGTGGCAAATGGAAGTATAATGTAGATAAATGTACAATCACCCACATGGGTAGATCCAATATGGAACACAATTACAGAATTGGCGAGAACAAAATTAGAAAGTTAGAAAAGGAAAGGGACTTAGGGGTCATAATAGATAATACAGGTAAGGTGTGTGAACAGTCCAGGTAGCAATGAAAAAGGCAAATTTTAATGTTAGGTATGATAAAAAGAAATATTAAACATAGGAGCAAGGAAGTGATCGTCATACTGTATAAAGCATTAGTTAGACCTAGATTGGAGTACTGTGTACAGGTGTGGAGTCCTTATCATAGAGGGGATATAAACATGCTGGAAAGAATACAAAAAAGAGCGACAAAGCTGATAGTGGGAATCCAGAATTACAGTTATGAGGAAAGACTCAGAAAAACCGGCCTACAGTGTGTTGAAATAAGAAGAATTCTAGCTGACTTAATACAGGTTTATTAGATAATCAAAGAAACGGATAAATTAGACTATAACAAGTTTTTTTTCGAAATACAACCACCCACAAGAACAAGAGAGCATAGATTCAAATTAACTAAAGAGAGGTCCAGATCAGATATTATAAAATATTTTTTTTAGTCATAGAGTGGTGAATGCATTGCCACAGGAGGTAGTGGAAGCAGGTACTATTAATGCATTTAAGAATAAATTGGATGCACATAGCTTTTAGAGCAAGGTAATGTAAATGAAACTGGTTCTATACAAACTCTGCAGTCTTCTAAATCAGTTCAAAGACGTTAAGTTAAGTTAAGTTAAGTTAAGTTAAGTTAAGTTAAGTTAAGATCAAAAGTAACTTCAAAAATATGTTTTTTCTCTTTATGTTTCAGAAATGAAAGCGAAAAAAAAGTGGAGAATGCGTTCCACCTGCTTAATGATGAATGGAGCATAACATACTTCTATATGCGATACATCGTTCTTAAATGATGAATGGAACATAACATACTTCTATATGCGATATAGCGTTCTTAAACATTTGGACCAGAGAAATGCAGTTTACTTTACCAACAAGCTCTTCCTGTGACGAAAACCAATGACAATGAAGCTTTAATCAGAACCAGGTAAAAAAAATAGATAATGTGATCAGCAAACCGGAGATTGGGGAATGTACGATCACCTATACTGATCACCTATACACCCAAGTGACCTTCCAGAAGTTCGGACATGATACGATTAAAAATATGATCGATGAAAGAATACATCCTTGTCGTACACCGGTTGACGTGTGGAACTATTTCCCAGTTATCCCACCAAGGAAGACTGCACCGGTGGCTTGGGAGAAGAGTATCTCAATGACATATGTAAGCTGATACCCCATCTGATATATTCGCATAGTTGCCTATAGGGCCTCATGCCAGACCATGTCAAAAACTGTTTTTAAGTTAACAAAGACTTGGTATAGCTTTTGATTATGCTGAAGATATTTTTCGTTGAGCAGACGCAAATTTAAAATGTGTTCAATTGTGCTCCTACCAGCCCGAACACCGGCTGTTCTTGTACAATAACGTTTTCTGCCCTTGGATGCATTCTGTTCAAAATAATCTAAATCATCACTTTGCTGGAGTGGATGATAAGACTGATGGTTCGGTTATTTTGACTTTGTTGGAGGTTACCTTTCTTAGGTAGGGCTATAATCTATATTTTGTTCAACTTGTTGACGATTCCCCCGTCTGTCAGATCGTGTTACAGATCGTCGTTAGATTGTAACAGTCTTTGTTTTCTTTATGTATATTGTTGTCACAAGCGCCTGCAATTCTTGCTCACTTTTTGCAATCAAAACTGTATCATCTGCATATCTAACGTAAAATTGTCACTCCTCCAATGCCCTGGTCTCCCCGCTATCTGTTTGAATATGTGTTCTGTGTATATATTAAAAAGACAAGGGAGATAATACACATCCTTGTCTCACTCATTTTTTTACATCTATACTTTCCTGATTTTACTGCGGCAGTTTGTTCCCAGTAGATATTACTGAGCAGTCTCATACCTTTACCATCTAGACCCATTCCTTTGAGACATTTAATTAATTTCCCATGTAGGACTCAAAAGCCTTCTTGTAGTCTGTGAAGTAAATGTAAATGTCATTATGAATTTATAAGTATTTTTCTGTTATAGTTATCAAACAGAAAATTGCTTCCCTTGTTCCATTATACTTTCCAAGCCCAAATTGTTCATCTTAAACTTCTCTCTATACTTTTCCTCTCATTATCTCTTGAATTATCTTGAGCAGTATTTTAATTGTGGAGCTATCAGACTGATTTCTCTAAAGTCTGAACATTTTCTTGCATGAGGTTTTTTGGGTATTGTTATAAATGTTGATGTTTTTAGGTCGGTTGGTATGCATCCAGTATTGTATATGTCATTACACAGATCAGTGAGTATATATATAAGAAAGTCGTCTAGTACTTCTATCGTTTCTATGTTTATGTAGTCTGGGTCTGTTACTTTTCCTTTTTTATAGTTTTTATCCCATTCTCTACCTCTGATCTGAGGATGCTTCATTGTCATTTGTTGATGGTTTGGCTCCGCGACTGTCCTCAAATATTCCATTGCATAATCAGCCCATCTGTTTGAAATGTTATGCTCATCCATCAAAACGACACCATTCATATCTCGGATGTATCTCCCACACTTGGTACAGGGTCTTGTTTGCTGTTTTCTTTATTTCGATATGCAATTCTATTGTATTTGTGCTTTAGTTCCATGTCTTCTATTATCTTGCATTTTTTTCTCACCCACTGATGTTTCGCCTGCCTGCACATTGAACGTATCACTTTGTCTAGAGATGTGTATGCAGAAGTGTTTCTAGCCCTCTTCCTATCTGCCACTTTAGTTAAGATATCATCTGTCATCTATTTTTTGCTTTTTCCTAAGTTCTGTATCTGGTAACGATTTTTTGCTACTTGCATACTGAATTTTATACGCTCCCATTTAGCGTTTATTCTCTGTTCTGTGTTTCCATCCTTGCATATCACCTTGTCTTCTTGTATTGCTTCATACTCGTTCTTTACTGTCACGTGGTACTTTTGCAGTATATAATGCTGCCTTAGCGCTAACTTGTTATAACAGACAATTTGAAAGAGGCCATAGGTAAACAGATGAAGGACGAACAAGCCAATTTTCGACAAAACGATTCCTGTGTAGAACAAAAATCTAAACAGCGGATAATTGTTGAACAACGTGTAAAATGGAGCTCCACTTTATATCGGATTCGCAATATTTTGCAAGGCATTTGACAGCTTAGACAGGGAATCAATTTGAAACTTCCTCAGACACTTTGGAATGCTTTTGAAGTTAACTTTCTAAATTAATAAAACATGGAAATATTGAAGTATAGAGTTTTAAATGATGCAGAGCTTATTGAGTCTTTTGAAATAAGAACTGAAGTGAGACAGAGCTATCACTTATCACCATTCCTCTTTCTGGTTGGCTATTGACTGGAATAAGAAGAACAGGAAGTCTACATACGAAAATGGAAATCAATGGCTTTTGACGAAAAGACGTGTTGGTCTGGACTTTGTCGTTGAATTGACTTTTCTGTCTCACAGCAACAACCAAATGCAAAGTAAAATAAATATACTTACTGAAAGATCACGGAAATTAGGCCTGAGGGTGCACAGAGAAGAAATATAGATTATGATAATAAAAATAGCTAACGATAATCAGATTGTAATGGGAAACAGGGTACTACAAGAGATAGATTCATTCATATATTTTGGTAGCAATATAGACAAGGTCGGAGACACTGATTGAGATATCTCATTAAGAATACAAAAAAAAACAGAAGAGCTTTTATCGCTTTAGTGTGAAAATCGGAAAAAGAAAAAAAACTTTGATTTTCAACTCCAACGTCAAGTCCGTCTTGTGACGAGGATAACAAAGTAAAGTACAACTTGACAGGTTCAAACTTTCATCAATGGAAGTTTTTTGCCGAATTGAAGGAATCAAACGGAATGATAGTCACTACCATAGAATTGTGGGCAAGAACCGTCCAGACGGCCGATGAGACTAGGCGCTGGCAATGAATTGAACACACATATTACGGAAACCAGCTAATAGTCAATCATTGTTTTGAAATCCTCATGGCAAGGGAAGTAGGGGCGAGCTATACACTCATGAAGAAGGGAAGTCGAGAAAAACCTAAGAAATACAAGAAAGAAGTGTAGACTGTGGAGGAGGGGAAGCTAGGAATGATGAAGCGTGACAGGAAGACTTGGCAAGTATGTCTTAAGACCTTCATTCCGCATGGGAGTTCAAGGATATTTATTAATTTGATTACTAAAGATGGACACGTCGCCTAGGTGTTTTTTTTCTAATATTGACGAGTAAATGGAATGTAAATCCCGTAAGTTTACCGCCAAAACAACATTTTTAAGAAATAAAAGTATTCAACTAATTTGATTTTAAATGTACTATAGTGAAGACGACCGGGTTGTGAAAGCCCAGAGCAGACGCGAGACGCGGAAATTCCGAGCAGCGGGAACACCATCCCCTTCTACAAACCTCGTGTGCCCGATATGTAGCAGATGTTTTTGTGCTCGCATTGGCCTGTTCAGCCACATGCGCACCCACACCCAACAGGTAAATCTGTGACAAGGATGATGTCCGCGGTCCTCATCGACAACGATGGACAGCTATTATTATTATAGTTTTTCATCAATAATTCTATGTTAATGTAATTACTATTTAACAAAAGAATAACATAAAATGTCAAAAATAATTTCAATCCTTACAATTCTTACTTACATTTATGTGCTTCATTTTTTCAGAAAATACGTTAATCTTAAGAACAAATCAACAAATCATGTAAAGATTTCAAATATGAAGCATTTGTCAATTAATTATTTCACTTCACAGTTCTCATTATCCAAAGACAAAGACAGTTTGCCCCTCTTTGAACGGACGAGAAATCCATTTGTTTCATGATTAGCTTCGTTTATTGAAATGGTAGTCCATCCAACCAAATGACCAGATTTTAATCAAACACTTTTCTGACAAATTCAACCGACTTTTTGTTTTGTTTTACCTCAATCACATGGGAAACTGAGATGCTAATCCTGTCAGGCCCAACATGCTGATTAGGTCATCGCATCAGGGTCATGCGCAATATATTGACCAAGACTACACTTCTCGTCCGTGTAGCGTTCCCTGTAAACAGACTGTTTTCAAGACAGTCTGGTTAACGAGATATGGATCAACATGATCCCCGTAGTAGTGAGCGTCAAGCAGATGAAGCTAACCATAGCACAATAATCTTGACGACTCCGGTCTACCTTCATCAACACGCTCGGGATGTGAGGAAAGCTACTGCAACCCACCACTTAACGACCTTTTCAGAAAGCACAAAATAGTCAACGTTCTCACCGTGGACATTAAATAACAACAATCATAATTATTGTATATCTTTCGTCAAAGTGGCTGTTATATTTCTTGTGGGCATTTTAAAATCTCCCCTTATAGCCTGGCCCCTTTCCAAGGGCCTGTCTGACTTGGATGGCCATTCCTGAAGTAATTCTCCCACCAGCATATCGGCACACGCTGTAGCTCTCACGATATATATAATGTCATAATGTCTCATTATATCTCTCCTAGTCACATTGATGGATATATTTCAGATATTTCATTGGACACTTCGCAATGTTCCGCTCGTGTACCATGAGTAAAGACCTAATCTAGCACTGGTAACAAAAAAACTGACACGAAAATTATTAACGGGGTAGCCTAACAATACTGTAAAATTATTAATGAGGTAGCCTAACAATACTATAAAATTATTAACGAGGTAGCCTAACAATACTATAAAATATTAACGAGGTAGCCTAACAATACTATAAAATTATTAACGAGGTAGCCTAACAATACTATAAAATTATTAACGAAGTAGCCTAACAATACTATAAAATTATTAACGAGGTAGCCTAACAATACTATAAAATAAAAGACGATAATAATATTGATCGTGAGGAGTCACATATGTTAAACATGCCCCCCCCCCCCTCTCCCTCGTTGAACAACCTTAGACTCCCTTCCCTGTTCAACTAAATACATGAGAACGCATGAAAGAGAGCAACAGTGGGATTCAGCTTAAATAGCATCAAAACCGTACTTCAGAAGATGGAAAACGTCAATACAGAAGCTCACACCTTCAGCAGCACGTGTGCTCCAGCTATGGTATATAGTTGAGAATTATAGAACTTACTTCAAGTAGATACTGAGAAGCTTAGTGTTACTCAAAAGGTAATGGAGCGATTAATATCGTCAGTGTCTCTAGAGGAGGAGCCGAATTTGCCAACCTCTCCATCAGACCCAAAGCCATCTTCATTGATGTCGCGGTGGTTAACAAAATCCAAATGGGTTGGCCATGTACTGTTGCGTGTATGTAATAGATATCGACGCTCTGATGATCCTAAAACTATAAACATCTACTAGCACTCTCCACCACTCACCCACCCCCACCCCTCCAGCCCACCCCATCAATTGAGATGAAGAGTTGAACTTGGTGAAGTCTTTGGTCCAATATGATACTCAAATGAATCATCATGAAGAATATTTCTTGCAAAACGTCTGAAAGAAACTCGATCTCTTAACCAATCTCCAGCTTGTTCCAGAATCATGCCAAATCATTTCTTGACATCTTGGTGCCATCGCCTTCTTGGTCTTCTTCTACCTCTCTTGCGCAACACCATTCCTTCCATTATTGTTCTCCCAAGACCGTTGTGTCTTTTGATATGGCCAAAGTATTTCAATTTTCTGGTCATGATGGAATCTATGAACAAGGTCTCATCTGCTCCCAACTCCCGTCGAATATCTGCATTCTTTTTTTATGGGTCCAGAGTATTCTGAGAACCTGTTTATAACATTTCGACTCGACGGAATCGATTAGCATCCTTGAGGTTTGGGAAACTGTCCGTGTTTCACAGCCATATACTGACATTGGAAAAATACATGTCCTCAATTTTGTTACTTTTGTTGGTTTTCTGGTTTTCTTCAATAGTTTTTTTAGGTTGTGTAGCCTCTGCATTGCTATTGCCAATCTGCTTCTGATTTCATTTAAGCATTGTTGTCAATTCTGGAGCCCAGATACTTGAAGTTTGTGACCTGTTCTATTTCCATGCCCCCGAATTTGAATGTATGTTCACTTCTTGTTTTGTCGGTAGGCATTATCTTCGTTTTGTTTATGTTTACAAAGAAGTTTTGATGTTTGCTGCATCTGCTTTCGGCTGCAATTAGCTTCTCAAACCCTCTGCACTGTTTGATAGTATCACAGTATCGTCTGCGTATCTTAGCTCTGGGATCTTGTATCCGCCGATTGTAAAGGAAGGGTAACTTTCGATATTCTCAACCCCTCTTACGTTCCTCATTATGCACTCTACATAAATGTTAAATAGCTATAGGGAGAGGATATATCCCTGCCTTACTCTCATTAGTACTTCGAATCAATCTTATGTTTCACCGGGCACTCTGACAGCAGCTTGTTGTTCTTGATATAATGATTCGATTAGATGTAATGGAAACGACATATCTGTCATAATTTTCCACAATTTCTGATGTTTCGCACAATCGAAGGCCTTTGTGTAGTTGATAAAGCAATATCAATAACAAATGCATAATTCAAAAATAAATTTGAACAGCTGTTGGCTACTTGTCATCAGACACACATTATGTCAGATCATCTTCTTTTTCGTCCTTTGATTTCAGACGTCAACTTAAATTTCTCTCAATAAATCAGTGGCCCGCATGAGGCTATCGATATCTCCATAGAGCTTCTCTCGGGATGGACTTGGAGATTGCCTAACGTGCCTTCTCTGTTTTATGTATGGTTTACACTTCTCCAGAAGATATTCAGTATTCATTATATCAGTGCCGCAGACACATTCATCAGCATGTCCTATTTTTAGCTTGTGGAATAGTTGTATTGAAATCTGTTGTGGCCTGTGTGGAGTCTGAAAATCTTCACCTGATCGACCATTTTTAGCGTGTATTTATTTTGTTGTTGTCCTGTATGCTCTGCTGACCACTTGTTCTTGCATCTTCGCCTGGTAAACCTATTGTCCTCGTCATGGTATACCTATATTAGGTTGAGGGAGCGTTCTGCCTTCTCTTGCTAGGATATCTGCACTCTGTCAACTATCTACCAAGCATGTACATTCTTCTTAGGCAGCGAAGACTGCGATGACGTATTTATGTTCGTTCGATGCAAGATGGTCGCATTCCCAATTCCTAAATATATCGTCTATGGACAGATGGCGGAAGGCACAGGAACAGTCGCCGACCACAGATGAGGTTCAGATATGTGTTTAAGCGTGATATTTAGACCCTGGGCATGAGTCTGACATCCTGGGAAGACGAAGCTGCAGACCGATCCAAATGGGAAGATACCCTGAAGAGCCTCATCATTCATTGTGAACAAAGCTCTTGCGACACGGGCAAGAGAAACGACAACGCCGTAAAGAGAAAGATAACCAAAAACTCAGTAGATAGTTACCACTCCAAGACCGCATCATCCTATATTCTGAAAAGGGCTACAATAGTCAGTCATGACTGGAAGGGACTACTACTGCTACCCCAACTACTACTATTTCTACTTCTACTACTACTACTACTACTACTACTACTAATACTACTACTACTACTACAACCGGTGCTGCAACTGCTACTACTACTACTACTACTACTACTACTTCTATTACTTCTATGATACTACTACTACTACTACTACGACTACTACTACTACGACTACTACTACTACTGCGACTACGACTACGACTACTACTACTACTACTACTGCCACTACTACTACCACTACTTCTACTACTACCACTACTTCTACTACTACCACTACTTCTACTACTACTACTGCTACCACTACTACTGCCACTACTACTACTACTACTACTGCCACTACTACTACTGCCACTACTACTACTGCCACTACTACTACTGCTAATACTACTTCCACTACTACTACTACTACTACTGCCACTACTACTACTACTACTGCCACTACTACTACTACTACTGCCACTACTACTACTGCCACTACTACTACTGCCACTACTACTGCCACTACTACTACTGCTACTACTACTGCCACTACTACTACTACTACTACTACTGACACTTCTACTACTACTACTACTACTACTGCCACTACTACTACTGCTACTACTACTACTACTACTACTGCTGCTGCTACTGCTAACTTATTATCTTCTGTTGGACTCCACACACAGTGAAGAAAAATTACAGTAACTGGTGACCCTTCAAAAGGTAAAGGTGAAGGTCGTCTTACAGGACACACGGCTGTCGGAGATGACGTATAATATAATTATATGTCGTTTAGTCGAGAGGTAAGGCACTCGCCACTCAAAGCGATTAACGGAAACGGTGGGCGATCAAATCCCGCAAGTTTCAAGAGAACCCTGGTCTGAAAGTAGGGGGTATCAAAGGGCCTGCATCCTGAGTTTACTCCAGTTGTCTTGACTTATGTCTTGCCACTGGTTCAACGTAGTTCGAGACCAGAGCGTGAGGTTGTTTCTTGCTTACTAATCCAAGAACAGCGTAAGTTACATCAAGAAAAAAACCGTCGGATTGTGTCGCCATCTTCGCTTGCGATGAGGAACTTACTTTATTAGAGGATTATTTGTACTAGTCCTCGGCGGGCTTTAAAATGAGGTTGCCATTTCTATTCCTCGCTGCATTGACTATCATAACAGAAAGCAGAAACACATTTGCAATGAACTCGTCCGGAGCGTGTCGAGAGCAGGAACCAAACCCGGCAACTGTGTCGTAGAGTCCAGCTCTCTACCACTCTGTATATAAGCAGGTAATATAGTACTGGAGCCGCGTAACGCAGTGGATAGCGCGCTGGCTTCACATCTGAGTGGTCCTGGGTTCATTCTCCAGTTAGGCGGTAGTGTTTTTTCAGACCGCAATGACTCCCGGGTCGACCCAGCCTTAAATGGGTACCGGTTCAGTCCGGGAAGTAAAAGCGGCGAGGGAGAGGAGATGGCTACCGCCCTCATATAGCCGAGCCTTTGAAATGTGAGATCGCTAACACCTCACACCCCTACGGCAGTATGAGTAATGCTATGGGTTACTTTACTTTACTTTTTTAATATAGTACTACCGTGCATTCAACAATCAGACGCACTCTTACACAATTCTAACACGCGCTACCGGTGTGAGATCCCTCAATTGCAATTCTATTGGTTGACCCTTGCGATCGCCCTAACTAGCATACGTACATATAAACGCATGCATGCATCCAGTCACTGGTTAATACGTCCTGATATTGCCCAAAAGACTACGGTTCGAGTTGAAATGGGCGTGTCTCCGCCAGTAGAATACAGAGAGGCAAACCTTATACGAAAAAGAAAATACCGTGCATGCTTGAACTGGTGGTTTTTCTTTTCATTCGTTTCACATAATAAGATTATTTGCCTCACGCGCGACTATCTATTGCTGCCTTGAGCGAAGTCTTCTGAAAGTTTCAATTGTGTCATTATTTTATTTCATGCTACCACTTTGGTTAAACACTTTTGGGCAAAACAAATGCGTATTAACTAGTACATCTATGTGGTGTGTCATCTATACATGTTGTCAACGGCGACTGAAGAGGATTATGCCTGTGTGTACCAACTTCATCGAGCAGAACAAATTGGCGCAGATACCTTCCTCGTGATTACGATCTATGCAAACAACGGATGACGGGAACATTTAAATACAATTGACACTTGAGAAGCAAATAGTGCAGAAAAATATTTGTTTTTCGTGATCGTTGTCACTAACAAAAATTCTTTGTTTACAACTTACTGCCTGTGGCAGCTTATGGCTGCGAATCATGGACGATTACCAAAACTTCCAGACAAAGAATCGAATCCTTCGAGTCAAACTGTTACAGAAAGATTCTCAGAATACCCTGGACAGAGAAAAGGACAAATGTAGACATTCGGCAAGAGTTGAGCATTGAGGAAAACTGGTTTATCAATTCTATTTTGGCTAGAAAATGCTAATACTTTGGTCACATCAAGAGACGTAACGGTCTCGAGAGAACGGTGATGGAAGGTATGGTACCAGGCAAAAGATGAAGGGGTCGACCAAGAAGACGATGGCACCAAGATATCCAGGAATACCTGGGTATGACTGTGGCGGAGGTTGGAGTTCTGGAATGAGTTTCTTTCGGACAGACTGGGATGGGAGCGACGTTCTATAAAGGACATGCTACATGATGATGATGATGATGACAACTTATTGCCTCCAAGTTTCCCCGTTTCCCCATAATAACTAATACAACCGCAAATTTGTGAGAAATCGTGTAAATTGATAACGCAGACCCTCAATAAGAACCCGAACCCTTGCAACAAATTCAGATCTTTGCTTTACTGAAACCCACTGAAGCAGCATTGAATTCTGACTAAAGCAAAATAACCCAGACTTGTAATTATAGAAGAAGACTACAGGGCTAGGGCAAGCATCAGGAGCGGAACTCACTAAAAAGCTCAGAATTAGTGGATGGCCTATTTTGAAGCGCTGTGCTCTAAGAGGAGCCAGATGGATTAAGCTAGAAACGTCATGGACAATCTTCCAACTCCATGACTAGCTACGTGTTTAGCTTCCCTACCACATTATCTCGTTCTCGTGACTTTGAGCGACACATTTATGAATTTGTTTTTCTTTTGTTTTTCTTTTACTTTTTATAAGAGAACTCGAGAGGTAAAATTGATAAGGCTCATGTGAAACATAACTGAACAAAACCCGCAACTCACGTTCTTGTTGATTCTGGAAACAGACAGTGCAACGGCAATCGGTCTAACAAGGGGAGGATCGCCACTATAATCCTTGTAGTAGTGAACTTACTGATAAGTCTCGCATTGCACTAAAATCAGGATGACCCGTGCTCGTCGTCTCATTTATAACGCAATGAAAAAAGAGCCACTGAAACCCGCGTTAAATGAAACGCCAATGGTAGCTTCGAACAACAACAAGAGGAAACTTCGCTCATTGCGTCCGCTCATAATACGTTACAATAAACATTACGTCAGCAATGACCTGGAACATATTTTTCATGTAAATGTTTCTGTCAGGCTAGCGTTGATTACAGCAATAATTTTTGCCAGTTCTACTTGTAGTCGTCACTTCCGTTTACAGAGATGCGCGGGAAGCGGGTTTGACAGCATCCGTTATAAAAAATAGCAGGTTCCGGTCAAAATGGCTGTGGCTCTATACAGTAAAAGATGTTTTGTTTCGAGGTGGTTTTCGAGATGAGATGGTTTTTCTTACATTTCGGTTCTTTTTATCTCTACTTAGAACCGTGGGGAGATGAAGTTTCGATATTGATCGAAGTATGTTGACTTGGCTGTTATCCGTCCATTGTATTTTCCGAGTTTTGTTTGATCGTCTATCTTTCTGCTTCGTTCATTGTGTTGTTATTTAGTGTAGTTTAGTTTACTTTAGATTACTGTAGTTTACTTTAGTGTAGTATAGTTTATTTTAGTTTACTTTAGTTTATTTTAGATTATTTTAGTTTTCTTTAGTTTAGTGTAGTTTACTTTAGTTTAGTGTAGTTTAGTGTAGTTTACTTTATTTTAGTTTAGTTTAGTTTACTTTAGTTTAGTGTAGTTTATTTTAGTTTAGTGTAGTTTAGTTTAGTTTACTTTAGTTTATTTTAGTTCACTTTAGTTTAGTGTAGTTTACTTTAGTTTAGTGTAGTTTACTTTAGTTTAATTTAGTTTAGTGTAGTTTACTTTAGTTTACTTTAGTTTATTTTAGTTTACTTTTGTTTACTTAAGTTTAGTGTAATTTACTTTAGTTTACTTTAGTTTAGTTTATCTTAGTTTACTTTAGTTTAGTGTAGTTTACTTTAGTTTAGTTTATCTTAGTTTACTTTAGTTTAGTGTAGTTTACTTTACTTTAGTTTAGTTGAACAGTCAACGTCATTGTCTGTGGTTTAACCCATAAGTGCTATGTCCTTCTCCATATTTTTGGAGAATCTCAGCACAACGCACGAGCTCCGTAGCACCGGAGAGAATCCAGTAATAGATTGGGTGGATTTTTAACATAATTTTGCCAGGCAGCGGTCATTAAGCCTACTCTTTTACGTATGTTAGGGTTCTTCCTGGCTGTAGTGCAATGCGAGGCTCATCAGTAAGTCTACCACTGGGAGAAATAGAGTATCTACCACAACCTCGTTAGCTAGACTACTGTGATACAGCCTGCTTCTATGAGCACGAACAAGAGCATGATGTTGATTCTTGATCAGCATATCTCTCCTGACCCTAATTACTCGTCGCTTCCTCGTTCATTGTGTAGATCATTGGATCCATAACTTAGGTGGCAGTAATGGGACAAGCAACATTATCGTATAACATAAAGTGCTGCAGAAATCGCTACCATAATACGCAAATGTTTTACTGCCGTTTTCCAACAATAACAAGTAAATATGTTACCTCCGTTTTTCTACAAAATCATGTTAATATTTATTGCAATTTCCTTACAATGTGGCACAAATATATTTCCGTAGTTTTCCTTCAAAAGCACGTACATGTTTTACTGTATTTTTCTTACAATCAAACGTAAATGTTTTACTGCAGTTTTCCTCCAAGAACTCCAAAAGTTATGGTGGATCCATACCACAGCAGAAGCTGAAATAAACATACAATGATGACCTACCATGTGATCGTCGTCCTTTCCGGCATCTCGTTCTTCTTGTATTATATCGTGGCAGTTACTATTTTATCGGCAGAAAACATGTAAAAGACTTTTAGATCATTCATTGAATAAAAGACTATTTTTTTATAGTATATGCAGACTCCATAGAAACGGTATTCTCTATCTAACTTAACAAAAAATTAAAATTAAAAAATTAAAAAAACCAAAATCTAAATTAACCTCACCCTCCCCAATACAAGATGTGTCGTTAAGACGAAAGCAGAATTATTAATGAGAAGGTTCGTGCTGAAGAAAGGGGGTGTCACAAAACTCTGGCCAATCTGGTGAGGATCGACACTGTAACCCCCATAGTGGCGAGCTTATTATATGTGCATTACACTAAGGGAGCCGCGTAGCGTTAGTGGTTAGCGCCTTGGCTTCACATCTGAGTGGTCCTGCGTTCATTCCCCAGTTGAGGCGGAAATGGATTTTCAGAACGCAATGGCTTTCGGCCTTAAATGGAAACCGGTTCAGTCCAGGAAATAAAGGCGGCCGGTGTAATCCTGACCACATCATCCACTAAATGCCGTGGGTTACAAAATAATATAGGTCTAACACCATATTTCCTATGCGCTGCATGGCGAGATGCGATCTTTCCTTTTTTCGTTTTTGCCCTGTAACCAGGAGGACCCCGGGCTACCTTTTTATGTACGTCTCGGGATGTAAGAAGATCCACTGTAACCAGCTACCAAAAGATACGTCGTCAGGAGTTAACTGAGCTCAGCACGAGTAGCTACATCCAACATCAACATGATAAGCTGTACTTTCCTACAACGGATAAGAACAAGACTTTCGTGTTGGTTGACAGCGTATTTGATATGATGATGTTTTTGTTGTTGTTGTTGTTCGGATTATCCACAATGAGTAAGTTTACTCTTTTGTGAGCCTTGAAAATGGTGTTAAGTGGCTACTTGCAGCAGCTTTCCTTACATCCCGGGCGTGCTGATGGAAGTGGCCTACGGTCCTCCAGGCGGTTGTGTTGTGCTTTACTTCATCTGCGTATCGCTCACTATTACAAGGATCACGACGATCCCCTACTTCGTTAGCCAGCCTACCAAGAAGAACAGCCCGTTTTCAGTAAGACCTGCGTGACAGTGTATGTAGGGGTATTGGCCAGTAGGTTCTACTTGATCCTGACTAACATGTCCTACCAAACAACATGTTTTACCTGATCCTGACTAACATGTTCGACCAAACAACATGTTTTACCTTATCCTAACATCTCCGACCAAACAACATGTTTTACTTGATCCTGACTAACATCTCCGACCAAACAACATGTTTTACCGCCTGACCAGACGTTAGTCTCCTGACCCCTTGAAATGATGATAAAAGCAAAACAGATGTACAGAGAAAATATGTAGCTTTGGAATATATCAAACAGACATACGCGCCACAAAACGCACCCATGTATACACTGGCAGATCAACGTTAAAAGCCGGGGAAAGTAGAGGTAGGAGTACTGAATAATAAGAACATTCAAATCTTTGTGACTGAAGACAATCTTGGAAGCTGACCCTGAGACATTACCAATAGGTGTATTAGCCATTGTGGAAGAGCAAATGCAATGTCAGACAAGATATGCTGTTGAAATGTATGTTTCTCTTTGCAGATTCTCTGTCAATTCTTCTTTTTCTTCTTTCGTTCGCTTTAAAATATTGTCAATATCTGCAATGGTGTGTGTTGTATAAACTTCACTGTCTGTTGTAGTTTACATAGCGGTTCATAAAGTTTCTCTTCCAGTGTTGTTTCTAAGGGCCAGTGAGATTTTCTCCGTAAATTATATTCGGAGCAGTTTTGTAGTATGTGCTGTGGTGTATGGGGTGCCTGTCCGCATGTACACATGACTGAGTTGCCAATCTTCATTTTTGTGTACATGTGGCTGCGGAGTCGGTTGTGTCCTGTTCTAAGGCGCAACACAACAGTTTGCTCTTGTCTGTTCATCTTTTGGTAATCGTCTGATGTTACTGTTGGTGGCTTTCTGATTGATTTGATCATCCTTATCTTCTGTTGGTATGTAACTGGCACATCTGCTTGCTCGTCTGCAGCAGCCTCCTTTGCCAGTCAATCTGCCCTCTCGTTTCCTTGTACTCCACAATGAGAAGGTATCCACTGCATGACAATCTTGCGTTGGTTCCTCAGTTCAGACAGTAGAGCCCGTAGATCTAACATTTTCTAAAATTTCACTGTGTGGAGTGCTGATTGTGCATATGTCAGAAATACTACAGGTTGTGAACTGACATTGGTGTTCAACAGTTTCTAAGTTTCCACCTTGATTGTTTGGATTTCTGCATCATATGTGACCGCCTGCTGGATGAGGACACCGTAATAGATGAAGCAACAATCCACAGGCTGCAAAGTTTCGACATTAAACGAGGTTCGAGCGGAGTGGGTCGCATGAGAGGACGGCGCAGGAGAGTGTACAACCAGCGAGCTACAGGGACCATTAGCATCCATTCCTTACGCCATTTGATGAGAGATACTGAGCACCTATGGGTATGCCCGGAGTGCAGTGACGTTGATTCTTAGAAACAGAAACTGCATCGTATGTATGAAAGAATGTTCCAGTTGGTACTCTGATTGTATCTCTGTCAATTAATTATAATGTTCATCAGAAACCATAAAATCAACTGATGAGATAGTTTGTCACGATAACTTACAGATGCCAGCCATAATTTTAAAAAGGAAAGTGCACTGGTTCCTAGTCGTCTGCAAGGTGCACGAGGCAGATAAACTTCGTAATGATGAAGAAAGCAAAAACCACACTAAAGGAAAGGATACATATGACAAGTTTTTAAAAACAAATTATAAAAATCAATTTAAGAAACAAATGACACAAAGACCACATGGAATATGGTATGGCAGAAGCATTAAATCCATTGTCAATAAAAGTCAAGTGGCTATATTCAGATTGTAAACATGTCACGGAAGCCTCATATATTATGTTCAATAAACTAAAGATCGGACACCCACACCAGTGCTACCGTGGAGAGGACAAATAAACAGCATAAAAACAACATGTTCTCTGCGTCTGCCAGCTCCATTAAAAAAGCATAGTGACAGTATGACCTTTCCAATCATATAGAGGAATAAACTAGTGAAACTATGACAAACGTTTGAATCTGTGAGTGGAATATACGTAATTGTTAAAGAACGATAAATGAAGAGGAAACAGATTGCGTCACATTCGAGAGACAAGTCATGGTGAGGATTGAAGACCTATGGGGCAGGTGGCAACAACAGACACTGGAACAACAACATGTTTTTTTGTAATGGCGATGCATATGACATACGCTGTGAACGGGACGGGTCGAATATAGTTAGAAGGATCTCGCGTGAAATCCTCAAGCGAACAGAAAGAGAGCGTAAGACATAAAAATACACAAAGAAGAGAGTGTGAGAGGGTTCTAAAATTAAATGGTTAGACCTGGAGATAGGCAGAAAGAACAGCTCGTGCATGCTGGAGAGATGTTGTCAGGGGCCTATACACCGAGAACTTAACTAAACGTAACGTCTTTATACTAGTTTAGAAGACTCTGCAGAGTCTGTATACAACCAGTTTTATTTACATTACCTTGCTCTAAAACCTATGCGTATCCAATAAATTATTAAATACATTAATTGTCCCTGTATCCACTACTTCCTATGGTAATGCATTCAAAGCATTTACCACTCTCTGACTAAAATAATATTTCCTAATATCTAATCAGGACCTCTCTTTAGTTAATTTTCACTATGCCCTCTTGTTCTTGTGGGTGGCTGTATTTTGAAGAAAAAAATTGTTATAGTCTAATTTATCCGTTCTTCTGATCAACTTATAAACCTGTATTGTCACCTCGAATTCTTCTCTCTTCTAGACACTGTAGGATGGTTTTTCTTAGTCTTTCCTCATAATTCTGGAATCCCACTATCAGCTTTGACGTTTTTTTTAAATTCTTTCCAGCAGGTTCATATCCCATCTATGAAAATGACTCCACACCTGTACACAGCACTCCAATCTAGGCCTAACTAATGCTTTATACAGTTTGACTATCACATTTTGACTATCACAGTTTGACTATACAGTTTGACTATACAGTTTGACTATCACAGTTTGACTATACAGTTTGACTAAACAGTTTGACTAAACAGTTTGACTATCACAGTTTGACTATACAGTTTCACTATCACAGTTTGACTATACAGTTTGACTATCACAGTTTGACTACATAGTTTGATTATCACAGTTTGACTATCAGAGTAGCGACGGGCTTTGATTTGACGGATTGACATTCACATATGATGACAAAAACCTAAATAATACAAATTACACAGAATTATACGATTATAGAAAAACGTCGACTGCGTTGACTGGATCACAGTATGAGACATGAAAGTCTTCTACAGAAGATACTAGAGGGCAAGATTCAGGGGGAGAGAAGAGCGGGACGACCAAGACTTATGCTCACATCTCAGACATGCAGGGACATTAAGGTACGAACATATGCTGAAATGAAGAGAACTGCAGAGGATAGGGTCAAATGGAGAGACATACTCAAACAACCTTACAACCAGTTTCAGGACTGATCAATAAAATGATGACAATTATCAAACAATTGTATTTTGGCAAAATTGAAAAAGTTGACGGTGAAAAGAGAGTTCAATGACCGAAATTAGGGTTAGACAATTACGTTATTTTGGTCATGTATCAATACATACCTCCTTGTTGAAGACCATACTGAAGAGTATGGTGGAAGGCAGTCGTTATAGCAGCAGACAACGGATATAGACTGGGAAAAGCCTCTCAGATTACACCATTTCGGCAAGAGATAGAGTACACTGGAGATCCATTTCAGTCGACCATCGATGCAGAGATAGCACTTGAACTGAACTGAACAAATTGAGCTCTACCAATGTGACGTTAGTTTGTTCCGCTTCCTTATTCCTTGATCTATGTCAGTTCTTTGGCCATCCAACGTTTTTCTTGTGTATGTTCTAATCCACCCCAACTACCGCTAAATTGTTGAGTAACGAACTGAAGTTGTGGATACTAGACATTACTTTCTATCCATATTCTTCAGCAGTATATCTTTCGTTGTCATGTTTTTTCACGCGATCTCTGTTTATTATGTCTGACCATCCAATCCAAAGTCGTTGATGGTGCCATCATTTGCAAAAATCGCAATTTATGGGAGAAAGCCATCATATCTGCACGCACGTCTTCAATCAAATGCTACTGTTCAAGAATCAGTCAGGTAAGTTCTAAAACAAAGACATTTGATTTTTTATTTTCGCATTTACTTTCATTGCCTACGTGCTAGCAGACAAAATAAAGGTAGCCGAAGTAAACTTGATGTTTGTTTAGAATCACAGTTGTATGCTTCTATTATTTGAAACGTTATGATATTCTATCTATCTATCTATATACGTTGTTTGCGTGCCAACAACGGCGCATTAGACACACACAAATTATCTCCAATTGGAACGGTGTGACGCCACGGTTTTTAGATCTTGTATGGTGATGAGGCCCATAGTTGAGCCCTCTTTGATGATTGTTCTTCTGAGCGTTTCCTTGGATCTCCCTCTTTTCCAAATACTCCTTGGTGTCCATTCGAGTGCCTGCAATGGAAGACTGTTGTTGTTCACTCAAAAGACATGTCCGATGTATGTCCATCGTTTTTTTCCGGATGATGGTCGACACGTTTAGTTGGTTTGTCTCTGTTCTTATCGAGTCATTAGTTATGAACTGCTGCCAGCGTATATTCAATCATTTTCTTAAACATTTATCTTCAAAGACATTTAATTTTGTTTTCCAGCGCTTTTGTTGTTTTCCAACTTTCCCATCATATGTCAGGACTGACATTACAATTGAGTTGAATAGTCTGAGCTTGGTATGTTTGCTCAGTGTCGTTGATCTCCAGATGTTGGTGAGCTGATTAAAGGCGCATGAGGCCAAAGCAATTCTAGTGGAAATTCCTTTCGTGGCATCTCCATCTTGTGTCATTAGGAAATTATTATTTATTAAATCAGGTTATCCAATTTCATTTTATCTGCGTACTTCATTGTTTACTGTTATTTGAGGTCAAAACATGTTTACTGTCACTGATATCTTTGAGCGTAATGCTAAATGACAGAAGTCCACGACTGCATGAAATCCCCTTATTATTTAGGTAGCAGCAGTATAAATGTGTGTGACGGAAAATACGCAGTTAGACAGAAACCTACGCGCTCAAGACGTATGATGGAAATCATGATAAATCGTACTGATACCTCCACTGGATTGGATGAGCAGAAGGTTATTTTGAACGTAGGAGACCAGTAGAGGATTAGATGAGCAGAAGTTATTTTGAACGTAGGAGACCAGTACTGGATTAGATGAGCAGAAGGTTATTTTGAACGTAGGAGACCAGTTCTGGATTAGATGAGCAGAAGGTTACTTTGAACGTAGGAGACCAGTACTGGATTAGATGAGCAGAAGGTTATTTTGAACGTAAGAGACCAGTACTGGATTAGATGAGCAGAAGGTTACTTTGAACGTAGGAAACCAGTACTGGATTAGATGAGCAGAAGGTTACTTTGAACGTAGGAGACCAGTACTGGATTAGATGAGCAGAAGATTACTTTGAACGTAGGAGACCAGTACTGGATTAGATGAGCAGAAGGTTACTTTGAACGTAGGAGACCCGTACTGGATTAGATGAGCAGAAGGTTACTTTGAACGTAAGAGACCAGTACTGGATTAGATGAGCAGAAGGTTACTTTGAACGTAGGAGACTAGTACTGGATTAGATGAGCAGAAGGTTATTTTGAACGTAAGAGACCAGTACTGGATTAGATGAGCAGAAGGTTATTTTGAACGTAGGAGACCAGTACTAAATTAGATGAGCAGAAGGTTATTTTGAACGTAGGAGACCAGTACTGGATTAGATGAGCAGAAGGTTATTTTGAACGTAAGAGACCAGTACTGGATTAGATGAGCAGAAGGTTACTTTGAACGTAGGAGACCAGTGCTGGAATGGGAAATAGCGGCATGGACACAATCTCATTTGAGTCCAATGTTGACATTACTGACTTAGTCACGTCTCTACTACCCTTCGATGTAGAGATGAGTTTTGTTTGTGTTTTTTGTTTTTTAGTTTCTACAGAATGAGTTAGCTCGTCCAAACCCACACTTTCTCTGTAGCCTCTTGCTGCATTCCTCGCCGATTGCAGTGTTACTATTTTTTGTTTTTATTTCGGGCCCCCGAAACACACAAATGCAGTGATAAAATAAGTGTAATATTAAAAATCAAAAAAATTGGAATCGAAGCTAAAGTTGGAGAACTAGAAAGGAATACTAACTTGCAACCAATGGGGGACAGCAAAAGGAAAGATTGACACGTTCTACAGAACAAAGCGAACCAGAACATAGCAGATCATAACAGAGGCAAAGGCCGCCGTTCATCGTAGACGATGATGGCATAATTAATTTTTCCAGCGATATTTTTAGTAAGGATTAACTGCCCTACTTGTTATTCTCACTCTCTCGACTAGAGCGCGATTACTAGATGCACGGGACTCCGCATTAAGCACCCATGAAAAAGACGGCGGAGTCCGCAGTCGAGCCCACACCACCTGATCACGAAGCCGACGGCTTAACCACTTCGCCACGGAATCCCCTTAACTGAAAACAGAACAGAGCATAATAGAACGTAACATCGCGGAACAGAAGATAACAAGGGAACATTATGAACCATAACATAACAGAACACAACAGAGCATAATATAACATAGCATAACATTATGTGTCCAGTTGGCCAAATCAAATTAACTCAAGCTCTTCTTACTAGAAACCGCATTCATCATTAATATGTCCATGGTTCAGAACACCTATTCAATTACTTTCCTTTCTGTTGTCGGGTGCTTATGTTTTCCGAGGGCTTCCAGTATACTGTTAGGTGTGTTTCAGCACTTAGTTTTGTGCACTATGCACTATGCACGAAAATCAGATTGATACGTACACTGGTTCTATCAGTATTCCTCTATGCTTGGAGACATGGATAGTTCTAGCTAACCTTCAGCGAAAGATACAGACCTTGGAGATGAGATGTTTCCGAAGACTTTTAAACGTCACGTACAAAGATCGAGTTACAAATGAGGAAATACGAGATAGAATTACAACAGCAATATGGCCTTTTGAAGACCTCTTGGCAACTGTATAAAGAAGGAAATTCGCTTGGTACGGTCACATATCGAGATCAAATGGTCTTGCAAATACGATCCTCCACGGAAAGGTGCAAGGCAGCCGACGAAGAGGCCGTCCCAAAAAAAAGAGGTGGGAAGACAACATAAAAGAATAGACCGATCTCCGACCAGAATAGGCACAGACAGCAGCCGCTGACAGAGAAGGGTGACGTGGGGTTGTGAGGATGTCTTCATGTGTGCCCCAGCGACTTCACCCGTTACGGGATGATCTGACCCGACCTGACCTATGTTTCAGCCAGCTCTCGCTAAGCTGTTTCTAGAATAGCGTCACAGTCAGCACTTGTTTCAATAACATAACGATTCACGTGTTTCACAAAATGTATGTCGCTTTATGCAGTTTAGTTTAGTGTTATGTAAAAGCAATATTGATGCATCGATGCGAGTCTTCAATCAATCCAAAAAAAAGCTCTTCAACCCCTGCGGAGCATAGGTTCTCTAAAAATCCACCAAATTCTCCCTGTTATGCTCCATCATTTCCAAATTCCCCTTCCCCCCCCCCCTTTTTCCATGTTGTCTTACTTTATTGTCGTCTTTAGTTTTCTCTCGACTTCCCTTCTTCCTGAATGGTTAGTTTTGTCCCCTACTTCTCTTGTCCTGAGGATTCCAGAACTTTGACTTCCTTGAAATACTTTTAGTTGGATTCTGTAATGCGTTGTCCAATCCATCGCCAACGCCTTCTCTTTACGTCTAGTCCCTTTGGTATCTGTCCGGTTTTCCCCCCACAGTTTCATATTTGTCCCTTAACGTTACCATTTGATTCCCTCATTTCCCGGCAAGCATCCATTGATGAAATATTGGACTCTTTTAGTTGTACTTCCCTTTGTTCTCCACCATCAAATAAACATATAATACGGCGGCCTTGACCTTGGAGTTGATGATCTGTACTTTTGCGTTAGACTTAATTTCTTTCAATTTCCACAAATTCCCTAAATCAATCTAATCTCATCTCGCCTCTTTTTATACGAGTCTTGGACAATGAATGAACAAATACAGAAATCACTAGCAGCTACATCAATGCGTTTCCTGGTAAAAACGTTACGTTTACCTCAGACAGCTAAGAAATCAAATGAATATATAATTTATTGCACGAAAACAATCATAAAAGCTCACCACGAACTACCAATAAAAGAAGACATGGAATGTTCATTGAGCCTCGCACTCAGGAAAGACGGCATGGAATAGATAGGGACCGCAGGAACTGCTGTTATGATGGGAGACAACGACAGAGGAAAAAGTACTGCGAATGATTGACAGTCTAGATCGGACAATAGATAGCATCTGAAGTGATGAATTACTCAAAGGTCAGATGATTCTGGAAGAAATTGATCATCAACGCCACTCGGCATGATACTTGACAATGATATTGTAATATAACAAAACATAGCATCGTTATAAAACATACAAGGAAAGCACTATGAACGAGTGAGTCATTGTGCATAATCATCACTGCCACGGGACGAGGCAATAATATTTGATCAACCAGGACCAAAATAACCAGTGCCATGCCTGTCTGATAACGGACAGCGCGTGATGAGTGGATGATGTGACCCGGAAGATGATGTATGCCATGGATTCTTACAATTTATGTAGCCGTTACGCTATTCTTTGGTCTATTTTGAAGTAGTATTTGTTATTTATTAGTAGTGTTATGTTTTGTTGTGGTATGTTATGTTATGTAATGTTTTAGCGTGTTATGGTATATTGGTATGCCATGGTATATCATAGAGGGGATACAAAAAAGAGCGACAAAGCTGATAATGGGATTCCAGAATTATAGTTATGAGGAAAGGCTTAGAAAAACCGGTCTGTAGCATCTAGAAAAGGTAACTTTATACAGGTTTATAAGATAATCAAAGAAACGGATAAATTAGACAATAATAAGTTCTCTTTTAAAATACCACCAGCTGCAAAAACAAGAGGGCATAGCTATTAAATAACTCAAGAAAGGTCCAGATTAGATATTAGGAAATATTTTTTTAGTCAGAGAGTGATGAATGCCTGGAATGCATTGCCACAGGGGGTAGTGGAGGCAGGGACAAGTAATGCATTAAAGAATAAATTGGATGCGTATAGCTTTTAGAGCAAGGTAATGTAAATTAAACTGGTTGTATACAGACTCTGCAGAGTTTTCTAAACCAGTTTAAGGACGTTAAGTTAAGTTAAGTTATGGCTTATCGTGTTATGTTATTTTACGGCGGGTTTTGTTATACGTGATGTTCATGTTATATCCTGAAGTGTAATGTTATGCTGTGTCATGTTATCTTCTGCTATTTGTTGTCATGGCTTGTTTTGTTATGTCATGTCATTTTATGTTACATTATGTAACGTTATCTTATTATTTATGCTATGCTATCGACGTTTGAAATTCAATAAGGTTGTCTTCAAGTGAAACTCTTACTATCACTAGAATCCACATCTTATGGAACCTAGGAGGAAGACGATCGACAGGCCGATCAAAAGTAATCAATAATAAAAAACAGTGAAAATGACACTCCGTACCAGAGTTCTGCAGGATTACATCAGACCAAGTTAAGTGTATAGAATGTGTTCTGTTCTGTTCGGATTCGACTTCATCGCACTCGGGATAGACTCATAGATGCTCAGTCCCTCTCAGTAAATGGCATAGAGTGTAGATACTGATGGCTACCTGTAACTTGCTGGTTGTACATTACCCTGTTCCGTCCTGCCAGCGCCCCCACTCCACCCTTTCTGCTGGACCCGCCCGTGGTTTCAAACCCCTGCAATCTGCATCGCTGGTACATTGACCCCAGTGTCGTCATAAAAAAGGTAGTTGTTGATCAACTTTAAAATGTAACTTTTCTCCGTTGCCAGTGTCCCCAGTGCGGGTGCACTAGAAGTCAGGATGTCAGCTCTAACATTCCTGCAAACCCCAGCAAGGCCAGAACAGTAGATTCACAAAGTTCCAGGATGTTCGAGGCCTCTATGTCCACTATCAACTCATGCCCCATCCAGCCCCTTTGCGCAGTAAGATGCAAGGAATAAGATTTAGAGACGGTTATGACCCTAATTAAAGGGGCTTCAGATAGCCACCTCAGAGCCGAAGTCACCGCCTCGATTTTCATTCGGAGAATCAGAGAGTTTGTTACTTTCCTGAACGACGCCATCAGACGCAATGTACACTTACTGCTTTGTTAGTCGTCCTCCAAGGGCTTGACATTAAGATGATGTTGTCCTTTGTGGCTCGTGTTATACACCTCTGTGTTGTATTATACCATATTGCGTTATGGGGTGTTATACTCACACTATGCTATAGGCCAGCATAGCCTTTAGTAGAGTGCGCTCGATGGTGTGGGAACGTCGTGGCATCAGCGTCAAGACCAAACTCAGTCTACCGTGCCACTATCATTCCAACCGAACTCTACGCCTGCGAAAGCTGGACTGTATAATCTGGACATGCAAGGAGGTTGCAAGGAGGCGAATACTCCACATCCGATGGCAAGATCATGTCACTGACATCGAGGTTCTCTCGAGGGTTGGCATGCCCAGTATACATGTACTGCTAAAAAAAACACAACTAGGATGAGTCGGACATCTCCTTCGTATGTCAGCTCCTCTATGGCGAGGTGAGGAAGGGATGGCGCTTCAGAGAGGGCGCCCAGAGAAACGTTCTAAAGACTGTCTGAAGGATTCACTGAAAAGTGGCAAGATAGATGTCACTCCCTTGAAATGTCTTGCGCAAAACAGATCTGACTAAGGAAGCGCAGTCAAAGCGGGTGTAGCTACCAGCGAAGACCACCATGTTGTGAAAGCCCAGAGAAGACGCGAGACCCGGAAATCACCAACAGCGGGAACAGCAACACCTTCTACTGGCCTCGTGTGCCCGTTATGCAGAAGAAGTTTTCGTGCTTGCGTTGGCCAGTTCAGCCACACGCTCACCCACACCCAACATGGGAATCTGTGATAAGGATGATGCCGACGGTCCTCGTATGCAACGAGGGACAGCTATTATGTCTGTTATGCTGTTTTTTTCCTGTAGCTGGACACAATTTCCTGCTAGAAGGTCTGCTATAAAGGTGGTATATTGCCGGCGATGGATAGTTAATGTACGGATGATGATAATTAAGAATTGGTTAGTTGGCCATCGCCAGCGATCATTGCGACATCCTCAGTTGGTTTTTTACTGATGATGTAACTAACGCCATGTTTTTAGATTTTAGTGAGAAAGGTACTGCGCTGGTCTTCAACCTCACTCTCTGGTCCCGAGCTGGCTTGGACCAGTGGCATAACATAAGTCAATACGACTGAGGGTAACTCAGGACACAGGCACTCTGGTCTGTTCTCCTTTGAGATCAGGGGTTACTTGATACGTACCAGATTCGATCCCCTACCGTTTCTGTTAATCGCTTTAAGAGGCGAGTGCCTTATCTCTCGGCAACATCACTCATCGTGTGAGCGATGTATCATGGACATGTTGCTGACCGAACAGGACCCAATCTTTCAGAGGTGATGTGTTAATCCATTATTATTGGTCCGTGTGTACATTTCCCATCCACACCAAAACCGAACTGCCAACTAGCAAGGCTAACAACGCCAGTCTCGAGAAATCAGCCGTGTGCACTGGACCGGGGAAATACGATAAAGGGTAACCAAAATACTATTGAAAATAGCCGAAGACCATGCCAAGAAAAACGAGGAGGGGAAAACACTACAAAATGAACGAACGAACTAATCCAAATGGAAAACCAAAACATGTTTCCGTGAACACAAGTGTCAACTAGTGTGAACTCTAGTCAAATCCGTGACCTGGCCGCATCCATAATGGTCTAAAACACGAGAACAAGACTAGGCCGCATCCGGTTAGGCGTCATCTTATATATTTCACATTAACAACCATTCGCTGATGACTTCCAGTATTCTTGCTGACACAAACTATTGTCATTTATTTAAAAGTTGCTCTATAATGATTGGTACAGTAGTCCAGCATTTGCTTTTCACAGCGAAAGTACTAGTTTCAGCTCCATAACCAACACGGTCCAGTCTATCCCAGCTGTAAACGGGTGCGTGATGTACTGTTAGAGAAGGAAAGGCACCGAGGGAGGGCAATGGTCACCACCACCTTACAAACAAGCTGTGGCCTCGTACAATGGAGCCTCTAACACTTCATCCTCGACATCAGTGTCTGCTATGCTACTATTTAAACCAAGTGTGTGTGTATATATATATATATATATATACTTGTGGACTAGTTAGTTCACTCCATTTTTAGATCCGCTGATCTTGGTAACATGTGCACGTACACCGAATATTATTCTTCATTGGGAATTATAGATTCAGCGACAGAAATGGCGCGGTGGGGGAGGGGGAGGGGGGAGAAGAGTGGGAGGGGATGGGGGCAGATAAAGCAGGGAAGAGACAACTGAAACAAATACCTGAATAAAATTATCCTTTTTCGTCCAGACACTACGGATCTGGTTGACCTATTTACTCGTGTTCCAGCAAATGTTAGTGGCTCTTAAGCTGTTGTTTTCCGCGTTTTGTCGGTGATGGAAATCAACCACAGCCTTTTCATATTGTTATAAAGCACAGATCTTCAACAAATACACGCCAAAACTCTCCTGTCCTGAGCCAATCATGTTAGTTCTCTCCACGTCTTCTTAAATTTAAATGTTCTGCCCCAGTTATCCCGTCTTCGTGTATGTGTTGGCCTACCTCTTTTTCTCTCTCTTTGGTGATTCCAAAACAGAGCCTACCTTGTTGATTTCCTTAATGTGGGACTTATCCAATGTTAGCGTCTTCTCCACACTTTTTATTTAAATGTTCGTTATCTAATTCGTTCCAACAATTCCATGCCAGTAATCTTACCATATTTTATGAAATCCTTCCATTCAGCGCAAACACCCATTTTCAAAATTCTGTACCATGTTGGGTTTTCTTATTTTCCGTTTTTCAAAACCATTTACAGCATACTTGAATGTGTATTAGAGTTGACGTTTTTCTTAAATTTAGTTTCTGTAACTATTCCTCTGAGACATAAAGCTCATCTAACCTGTTCTATTATTTTAATATCTTTGCTTGTTCGTTATACTTTCCCGGAAAAAAAAAACAAGTGCTGCCTACATGTTGGGTCATCAGAATACCAACTTAAGAACAGCTGTAATAGAAAATAAATCGCATTTCTCCTTGATTCCAATTACTCATCTGAGATGCCCCAATCTCCCTCACGTTCTCATAATTGCGCAATTTAATCGATCTCGCACGGAATTAATTAACCAATCGCTGTTGTTCGATGACGAAGGTCTTAGTGATTACATAAAAACAAGGATTGGTCTCTTTTCATTTCTTTTGTTTTTCTTTGGCATGTAACGTGTCAGACCAATTGTTATTTTGCAGTTGTTTATTTGACCATACACTGAACATGAACTTAGTGCTGGCCATCCAACGATGCCCTGCATCTTTCCTGACATATTGTCAGTTCTGTTCTGTAGAGAATACCCTCACTGCACTTCAAGCAATGCCATAGGTGTTCAGACTCTCACAGAAAATGGCGAAATGTGAATACCAATTGTTCCAGTAGCCCACTGAGTGAACATTTTTCATCAACGAACCTTCCTATCCGCAATTTTGTTCTATCCACGACTACTAAATAATGATGTAGTCGTGTGTCTTGCGGGTTGACAGTCATACAGGACTGGTCGAATTGGGGGGGGGGGGGGGGGTGACCCCAAAGGATAGCGATTTATGAACTCTATACGGGGATCACAAAACGTCTTGCCAATCAGCACCGACCTGGTACTGTCAGTCATCGTGTGCTGGAGGAGACACTGAGGACGATATCTGAGTGATTACGGTCTTGTTCCGCGTGCAATGAAGATGATCCGACGACTAAGTAACTAACTTGCTAACAGGAAGATGAGTCTTCACTAATACGTACTTCTACTTCTACTCAGTTTAGCTTTTTGTGGATCATGGGACAACCATAGCAGAAGACTCCCTACTAAAGTCTGGGCCAAAGTACTCGGCGTACTCATCCAACGGAAGTTTCTGTAACAATTTGATTTTACACAATGAATTTGCTAACAACAAATTAATTACCATTTTGTTTTAATAATAAATTTACAAGCATACACAGAAGGAAGTAAGTCGGCGATCTATCTAGAAATATAGGAAAGTTCTAGCAATGTCTACAACGCAAGGTAAGAGCGCTTGGCTTACATACAAACATACCAGGTTCAAATCGCATCGTTTTGACAGACCGGCCAATCCCGTTGGGTGTTTTCATTGTATGACAGTTTCTCTCCATGTCGACCCAGCTGTAATTGGGTACCTGACAAAGTCAGGAAAAGATTATGATCCGCCATGTGAACAACGGAGTTTGTGCTCTCTTGTCAGCACTTTTAGCAATGAAAGGGACTGAACACAATGATGCCGTCCAGGTACAATTAAGACGGTTCTATGAGCCATTTCCCAGTTACCACTGTTGCACCTGTTACGCCGCGTCACAGGAAGCTCAAGTTTATCTCTTTGTACTGTTGCGTTGCATCATGTGAACCTTAGTTTCTTCCGCTGTGCTAACTGTTAAAGTTTGGTTTCAGCAGAATATTGAGCAGCCACCGATGCTCTCAACCTGTTCCTATTCCCAACCCTCCTCTTGAGTTTCGCCAGCGAGACCTCAACCGAAATACGAGGCGTGTTCAAATGAAACCGGACCAAACTGCAGCAAGTGAACATACGTACGTACGATGTGCATTATCACGTCACTTCTGGTGTAAACAGCACATACCAACCGTCAAGTTTGCAAAATGTCATTTTCGGCCGACTCATAGTTTCCTCGGCAGACTGTTGAAAACATGGCGGGTGTGATACGGAATCCGTCCAGAGTTGATGAGCGATCAGTGATTCGGTTTCGAACAGCTGAAGAATGTCGACCATGTTGACATTCATCGAAGAATGCAGGCAGTGCATGGGGACAAAAGTGTGTCGAAAACAACAGTGAAGAATTGGACAACGATGTTTAAAGACAGCACGTGAGTTAACGCAACAATATGCGTCTGACCTGGTCTTGGAAAATCTTTCGTTAACACGCCTCGTATTTCATCTTCGACTGATCTCCGCAATTGTTCATGTCATATTCACTCCACTAGTTCCCTGTGTGTTCAAAGCCAGCGCATATCTAATCCCACTGTTCTGTTTCTTTCTCTCAGTCCGTCCTACACATTCTCACTTCTCCTCCCCAATTTCCTGCACTATTGGTTATTGCTGTGTTCTTTACCACATATATATGTTTGCTATTACATCTGGCTATCTGATGTGGGTAACGCAGCGAACATATTTCATGTGTAGAAATATATGCAATATTATACTGAACCGTTCACATCAGAGATTGCACCTAATGCCGTTACCGTAGATCGAGACGGATGATATCATGCGTATCAAATACTTGAAACGAGGAAAAGCCTTAGTACAAGTTGGAAGTACCACTAAAGTTCTGTAGACAAGTGATGAGAGTAGTAAATATAGCGTCTAACAGACCGCTGGTCTAATTTTGATCTCGTTTGTTAGTCCATTATGGATGCCGCCAGGCCACGGAATTAACTGGAATTCACACTACTACGGCTTACACTTGTGTCCACGAAAACGAGTTGTGGTTTTCCATTTGAATTAGCTAGTCTGTTCCTTCTGTGGTGTCTTTTCTCTTCGATTATTCTGACATGGTCATCGGCTATGTGTAATAGTATTTCGGTTACTCTGCGTCGCATTTCCACGGTCAAGTGCACACGGCTAAACTTCACGATATTGACGCCCTTCGCTCTATTTACAGTCGGTGTCGGTTTTGGTGTGGCTTTGAAATGTGCACACTGCACAATAATGAACTAAAACCCATCACCCGGAAGAGATTGGACCCTGCCCAGTTTGCATGATGCATAAGGCACATCCCCCGGAAGAGATTGGACCCTGCCCAGTCTGCATGGTGCATAAGGCTCATCACCCAGGAGAGATTGGGCCCTGCCCAGTTAGCATGATGCCCAAGACACATCACTCACACGCTGAGTGATGCCCCTACGACCTCTTGCGGTTACGGCAAAGACAAAACACAAACTGGTTGTATACGGACTCTAAGGAGTCTTCTAAACCAATATAATGAACGTTAAGTTAAGTTAAGTTAAGTTAAGTTAAGTTAAGTTAAAGTGAGAAAACACGAGCATGACAGCTGGCTAAATTATTAAACGATTGCCCAAGGAAGTTCGAAGCAAAACATGAAAAACCAATTTTGATTCACAAGAAATGGGACACAGAAAAACTGGTAAACTACCGCCCGGCGTTTTTTCTTTTATCCATACACAGGCTTTTCGCAAGGGGGAACTGTGAACAGATTAAACAAGTAGTTTAATTGGAATCAACCACCACAACAAGCCCCCTTCAGAAGGGGCTACCCAACCATCGACTACCTCTATACAATCAACCACCACAACATGCCCCCTTCAGAAGGGGCTACCCAACCATCGAGTACCTCTACACAATCAACCACCACAATAGGCCCCCTTCAGAAGGGGCTACCCAACCATCGAGTACCTCTACACAATCAACCACCACAATAGGCCCCCTTCAGAAGGGGCTACCCAACCATCGAGTACCTCTACACAATCAACCACCACAAATAGGCCCCCTTCAGAAGGGGCTACCCTAACCATCGAGTACCTCTACACAATCAACCACCACAACAGCCCCCCCCCCCTTCAGAAGGGGCTACCCAACCATCGAGTACCTCTACACAATCAACCACCACAACATGCCCCCTTCAGAAGGGGCTACCCAACCATCGAGTACCTCTACACAATCAGCCACCACAACAGGCCCCCTTCAAAAGCGGCTACTCAACCATCGACTACCTCTACACAATCAGCCACCACAACAGGCCCCCTTCAAAAGCGGCTACTCAACCATTGACTACCTCTACACAATCAGCCACCACAACAGGCCCCCTTCAAAAGCGGCTACTCAACCATTGACTACCTCTACACAATCAGCCACCACAACAGGCCCCCTTCAAAGGCGGCTACTCAACCATTGACTACCTCTACACAATCAGCCACCACAACAGGCCCCCTTCAAAGGCGGCTACTCAACCATTGACTACCTCTACACAATCAACCACCACAACAGGCCCCCTTCAAAGGCGGCTACTCAACCATTGACTACCTCTACACAATCAACCACCACAACAGGCCCCCTTCAAAGGCGGCTACTCAACCATTGACTACCTCTACACAATCAGCCACCACAACAGGCCCCCTTCAAAGGTGGCTACTCAACCATTGACTACCTCTACACAATCAACCACCACAACAGGCCCCCTTCAAAGGCGGCTACTCAACCATTGACTACCTCTACACAATCAGCCACCACAACAGGCCCCCTTCAAAGGCGGCTACTCAACCATTGACTACCTCTACACAATCAACTAGTTCTTGGAGAGGGCACAGGAAGTATACATGTCACTGTGCTTTGTTTGGGGAATAGGAAAAAAAGCCTTCAAATACATGGAAATAACTTCAGTAGTGAATGCCTAGAGAAATTAAGATACTAAAGTAAAGTATGCTCAGCAGATAGAAGCGATAAATCAGGGTCGATCAAACGACAGTATCATCTTTCAACAGTCAATTATCGTGTTTGACAGTGCTGTACAATCTCTTAGCAGCAAAGATGGCGTCGTATCCGGATGCGAGTCTACATTGCTCTGCTGTTTTAGATCATTATGGATGCTGCCAGGCCCCTGATTTGCTTGGAATTCACACTAGTCGACGACTTACACTTGTTTTCACAGAAATGTGTTTTTTTTTCCATTTGGACTAGTTAATTCGTTCGTTTTAGTTTGTTTTTTTGTGTTTTTTTTTGTGATTTCTTCCGTCCGATTATCCTGGTCTGGACATCGGCTATATGAATATCACTACGCTTAAACTTGTGTTATATGTCATGGTCTAGTTCACACGGATGAACTTCACGAAATTGGCATGTGCGAAATTTAGACTCGACTATAATGGACTGAACACAGCCAGGGAGAGATGCCAAACTCACTCACACGCTGAGTGATGTCTTTACGACCTCTTGTGGTTACGGAAAAGGCACGACACAACGTTAGATGCCACCCCACCCCCCTCCCCGACCCCCTTCGCTACCTTGCGGGATACCTGTTTACTGGAAAGGCTTCGGGTGTAAACCCTGAGGAAAAATCTGCATCCAATGCTATCTCCAGTCGTCTCGATAAATATCTTGCCACTGGCCAAAGGTAGCTCAGGACTAGATAGTGAGTTTGACAAGAGACGCAGTTTCATCCTCCTTTTTAATCCAAATCACAGCGCGAATCAAACATTTCAGCGGATACGGCAAGAGAAAAAACTGTCAACACGACTGAACAAAGAGAGTCGTCTTCGTGACTTGTGATGGGCGAACAACACAATTCTCTTCAATGCTTTCCACAGATGCCTATGAGAAAGTCTTTACAAAACTAAAATTGGAAGATTCTTGCGTCTACATAGGTGGAGGAATGCTCATGCACTTAAAATTTGCTAATGCCATATTCAATTTACAACCACAGTGATAGAGTTGGCGTCAAAATTAATAGAAGACAAACGCTGTACATTCTTAACAATTTTCGCCCACAAACGAAACTTGGTTTAGGAAATTATTGCATCAAAAATATGAATTTTTATACCTGGATCAATAAATTAAAAATTCACACATAATAAAAAGTGATATATCGCGAAGGATAGTTACAGGATTGCTCAACTTCAATCCCATCAAGGCTATATTTCAGCAGATATAAAACAACAAGGCAAGAGCTCTCACCTTCTTCTTCTTCTTCGTTCGTTCGTTCTCAATCTCCCACTACCAAACCCTGGAAGGGTAAGTAGCAGAATGTAGTCCAGAGAACGGAATGCGCTGTGTTGTAGTTTGCAGCTTGGCTGCGATATTTGCACCTTTCGGTCCAACACATCCGACTTCAGCAAGCATTTTTTGAGTACTGGGTTAGCATTCCTTCTTCGATCCCTTCTCCTTAGCCAGTATGCCCTGCTGCAGCCTGTTATCCAGGATCACCGCGTGGAGGTGTAGAAGGGTCTTGGCAGCTATGGTTTGCTGGCCCTGGTGCTAGCAGTCAGCTATGGGTCGCTAACTGCTGCAGCTCATGCGCTGCTCAGCATCTTGATCCCCCTCCCACCTTCAACAACTTGATTATTCCAGTTATGATGTATGTCTGCGAGGTATTGAACCGTCTTCTTCATCATCGATCAACTGATGCTATGCCTCTCGTCCGGTGAGGTTCCGGAAGGAGACTGTGCGCTTTAGGTCTTCGCCCGTCCCCCACAGCTTTTCGAGCATTGTCGCTTCCCCAGGCCAGACTGTCTATTTTTTGGTATGCACAGGCCGGGCAGTCCCGCAGAATGTGTTCTGGTGTTTGCTTCGGTGCTCCACAATTGCACGTGGCAGTGTCTCTGAGAACCATTTTGTTGAGGTGGGCCTTGAGTCTACAATGTCCCGTACAGAGTCTCAATATCTTTGTCTGCCCATCTCTGCCAAGTTTGTCTATGCTGTCCTTTTCTTGCTTGTATTATTTGTTCTGGTAAAAACAAGTGCAAAGAAGTTTCGAGTCGTTCAAAGGGAAATGAAACGAAGAAGATTGAAATTCGCTACTTGACCGAATTCACAACATTCGTATAGAAATCATACACCAAGCCTCCTTAAATGGCGTCGTAGATACAGGCTTGACAATGAAATACAAATGGGCGGGACGTATTGTGCGACTGCCTGGCAACAGATGAACACGATAAGTGATGTCTGGTGACCCTAAAGCTTTATGCGTCCACTCTAGCATCTACCAATGAGGTGGAAAAATTGGTCCGAGTAAAGCCCTTGTTCCACATTGTACTTCCAGGGGAAAGACCAAATTTAAGCAACATAACCTGGCATCAGACACTTTTTATGGCCTGATTGAATACCATGATTACAGATGACAGATGTATTGTCCTCCATACGATCTTTGTGTCTTGGGATACAAATTGATTTACTCTGAGGGGCTGTTGTTGTCTTACGCCCTCGCTAAATATTGGAGATCACTTTGAGGCATTACTAATAAAGTTCTCATCACTTAACCTTATTGCTTTTGTAGAAATATCATGGACGATATTTCTATGTGGATGTCAGTTGTTCATATTTCTTCCGAAGTTCTTCTTTTGTGATTTTGATTACAGTGCTCGTTTGGCATGTCGTCTTGCTATTTGATAACTTATATAATGTTCCTGTGTCTTTGACATTAACCATGTTGTTTTTTTTAAGAATTTCGTTATATTCTGAACGGACTCGTTAACTTTAGCATTCCACCATTCTGTTTGTTGCCTTGTTGGTCGTTTCTTGTTATGTGTATCTGTCATAAATGGTTTAAAGATGGTAAACTCGCTGTTTATGTCTACAGTTTCTCTGTTCAGAATCCTTAGAATATGTGCCATTTGGATGCATCTCTGTATTGACTTTTCTCTTTTCTCACTTTTCCTATTCTTCTGCTTCTTCTTCTTCTTCGTACGCAGTCAGACAGTAACCATTATTTTTTCGAAAAAAGCAGCCCTCATCCTGAGGCTGTCGACACCGCCATAGAGCTTGTCTAGTGTTGCCACTGGTGATGGCCACATCTGCTCTCTCTGATCCTCGTATGTCGGGCAGTTTTGTAGCAAATGCTCAGCGGTCATTTTCCCGGTACCACACGGGCATTCGTCGGTGCCACCTATCTTTAATTTGTTGAATAGGTGGTACCTGAGTCTATTGTGGCCAGTGCAAAGTCTGAAGACCACGACCTGCTCTTTTCTGTTCAACTGGTAAAAGGCATCGTTTTTGGTGTAACCAGTATGTTCGGTTTCCCATTTCGTCATGTATCTAGCTCTAATAAGCCGTTTTGACTCTTCGTATGTCATACTAGTATCGGGTTGCGGTAGTTTTGCACCTTCTTTTCCCAGTCTGTCTGCCTCCTCGTTGCCTTGGATGTTGCAGTGAGATGAGACCCACTGCACCACTACTCTTTTTGGTGCGGCCTGCTGGCATAGTTGACAGAGTACTGCTCTTAAATCATTAAGTTCAGTATTTTTCTGGCTTTTTAGTGCTGTGACTACGGCCAGAGCATCTGAAAGCAGGACTATATGGCTTTCATTCCTTTTACCTGTCACCATTTCTTCCACTGCCGCCCTCAGTGCCTCTGCCTCCGCTCTGAAATTGCTTGTGTATTTTCCAGTAGCGAATGACAGTGTTATTTTTCTGCCATTTGGTAGGCTCAGGAATGGTCCTGCCCCTCCGTACTGTGTTGTATTTGTTACGGAACCGTCGGTGTATGCATGGGTCCAGTCCATGCTTGGGTAGTTTTCCGTAATGTAACTCAGGGTAGTATCTCTTCTTTCCTTTTCAGACTGGCAGTTTTTGTTTCTAATACCTGGTATATTTTTTACCACCTCTGGAAATATATGCTGCCTCCAGGTAGGTTTTCGTACAGTAGGGATGGGCTTTGGTGTTGTTAGTGCGTTCATGGGGTTTTCGTGCATCTTTGCTTTGGCTATTTCTGCAAAGTTTCTTCGCTTTAGTTTCCCACTTCCGAAATTGTTTAGTCTCTGGTGCATTGGATGGTCAGTCAGTCTTCAGAGTTTCTCTGACTGCAGCTGGGCTCTGCAGTCTCTTCTGTCGGCCATGGATTGCAGTTTTGTAATCTTTTCAAGTTCTACAATTGGCGTTGACTTCATGCCACCTGTTATAATTCTCATGGCTTGGTTTTGGAGTTTGCTAACTTTATCGAAGTTCGCCTTTGCTGCTGTTGTCCATGCCGCAATGCCATACTCGAGAACTGGTCTCACTCTTCCAGTGTACAGTTTCTTTAGTATACTTTCGTCTGCTCCCCAGCTTGTGCCAGCAAGTTTCCTCATGATTGCCATTCTTTCTCTGGCTCTCATTCGGTTTCTCTCGATCTGACTTTTCCATGTCATGCGCCGATCAAATGTGACTCCCAGATAGTTTGGGTTGTCGTTTGGTTGTAGGAATTTGCCGTTTAGACTTAATTTGGTGTTTTGGGGTTTGATTGATAGCGAGAATATTGTACATGTGGTCTTTTCCTCGTTTATTTTGACCAGCCATGAGTTCGCCCACTCCTTTTCCTATTCGATTGTGTTTGTGTCATTACCACTGGTCGAATATCAGTATTTATACAGACGATGCGGATTATTCTAGAGTCTGTGATTTGTCTTCTTTGTGGTTTTTTTGTTAATAGGAAACCAATCTGTGATGCTATTTCTGGATTGTTCAATTTTTTTACCTTGTTTTGGTATGGCGTTTCTAGTGTTAGAAGATTATTTTTGCTATTTTTACATCAATGTGTAAGCTCTTCCCCGTTGCTATTCCAATTCAGTGAGATGTCACTGACCTTCGTGAGCAATATTCCTGTGATTATCTGTTCTTCTTATTTTGCCAATAAAATTGCCCTTTACATTCAGGTCATATGTCTCATTGGCCTTGTTGATAACGTTTGAAAAACATTCAAATAATTCTCCTCGGAGTTCATTGTGGCTGTCCTTGCAGGGAGCGTAGACCTGCATTGTTGTCTCTGTTTTTTCCACTTTCGGCTGTTTATTGACGTATTAGTTTTCCACTGATGCAATCTGTTTATACGATGACTTTTCATTAACTGGATGCACAAGAAAGCCTACCCACGTTTCTTCTTCTTCGTTTGTTCTCAATATCCCACTACCAAACCCTGAAAGGGTAAGTAGCAGAATGTAGTCCAGAGAACGGAATGCGTTGTGTTGTAGTTTACAGCTTGGCTGCGATATTTGCACTTTTCGGTCCAACACATCCGACTTCAGTAAGCATTTTTTGAGTACCGGGTTAGCATTCCCTCTTCGATTGCTTCTCATTAGCCAGTCTGCCCTGCTGCAGCCTGTTATCCAGGATCACCGCGTGAAGGTATAGAAGGGTCTTGGCAGCTATGGTTCGCTGGCCCTGACGCTAGCAGTCAGCTATGGGTCGCTGACCACTGCAGCTCATGCGCTGCTCAGCATCTTGATCCCCTACCCATGTTTGATTCCTCCCTTTGTATTTAAACCGCTTAATACCAGTGCATTGTTTTCATAAATCTCGTTGTTATGCTATACCTTTTTTTCTTTTTTTTTTTTTTGTTGCAATTCAAGTTTTACCATTTGTATTGTTTAATACATTCTATAAGCTTTAGCTTTTTCCTACCACGTCCACTTACATTTAATGTAACTATTTGTTTTTTGGCCTTCTTTTCCGTTGCTATCTGTCCATGTAATGTCCTTAAATGTCTTTGAAGCAATAATATACTTTTTTGTCCTTCTTTCTCAAATAATCGCATTTATTTCCCTCATAAACCTTCTCCGGATTCTCTTGTCGTCATACAGTTATTTTACAAATGGGTTGGGAGAACTATGTAGTCACTCTGCTCTACTCGTGGAGCTGGCAGAACTGCAGAGCATGTCCCGTTGTTTGTTTGTTCTTCCAAGATGGAGACATGTCTGTGTATCCAATTTTCAATTTATATATTTTTCAGGCTGCAGTGATCCGTCGCAATCCGAAACTTGTCACTTGATCTTTTCTTGACAAAGAGTAGTATCATTCTGCTATATCAGATCCTGGGTGTCCTATGTTCCACCTGTCTTTGAAGTTAAATCATACCGATTTTCAGCTTGCTGGCCTGTCGCATTAGTGCTAGTGCCCCTTTCGCAGCTGTTGTGAGTAAACCCTTACGTCATCCTGTTTCTACCTCCTGCAACATGACTTTAGAATACATAGATAAACTACCCATATGTAAATAGTCGCCGAATTATGAAAGATCAGCCAGAAAGAAAAGTAAACGATCATCCAAATACACTTTAGCTAAGACCTTATATAAAGAAGTCTTTAACACTTCATGTATGTCTCATGGTAGCGTATGTATATGAATATCGGTCACGAATTGTTGTTTTCTAGTACATTGTCCATAGACAAAACAGTTTTTAACTTTGTTTTTGGTTCGCGCACGTCACCACAGTTTGGTTGGACCACTCCCGATGTCTTATGTTGGTTTTGTGCAGGCCGATTTATTTAAGCGACAGGTTGAAGTAGCTTTCCTCACATCCCGAGCGTCTGAGGAAGGCTACTACAACCCACCACTAAACCCTCTTTTCAGGGTTCACAAAAGAGTAATCTTACTATTTTCTTCTTTTCTTTCTTTTCGCTATTCCTGTTATACCTTTCAGCGTCATGTTATGCCGTTCAGCGTCATGGTATGTCTTTCAGCGTCATGTTATTTATTTCAGCGTCATGTTATGTCTTTCAGCGTCATGTTATGTTTTCAGCGTCTTGTTATTTCTGTCATCGTCTTGTTATGGCTTTCAGCGTCGTGGTATGCCTTTGATCGTCATGTTATGAAAAGATCCCTAGAACGAGCCCGGCTGTGTGTCTTATGCACAGTAGCATTTACTGCCTCAGATATTTCCGTAAGCCATCTTTTTCGTGGTCTGCCTTTGGCATTGAATTCGTTTTACCTAAATAGTATTGCTTATTCTGTGATGCTGTGTGGTGGTATGCTTGTTACGTGATCAAACCATTTTAGTCTTTTAATGAAATTCCCACCAGTCTCCTGATGTCCTCATTTCTGATCATGTCTCTCCTTGTTACCCTCAATATTTTTCGCAGGTACTTCATTTCCGTTGTAACGATATAGCATTTTTCACTTACTCATTATGGGCATTAAACAACAGCAACAACAAAATAGGTGGCGCGGATTCGAACTACGAACATCTAGGTTTGTCTGAATTGCTTAATATATTTTTTACCCTACTGTCTTTTCTGCTGTCTGATGTAAATGTGTTTACCAATGGTTATTTTTTTTTCGTTTATTAACCTGGCAGCCAAGACTAACAACAGAGTCAGTGGAAACATACTGATGAAGACTTCATCTCACGTTCTCGTTGTGATCCCTGGAAAAAGACTGTGTTACAGCACTCTGGTCAATGTGGCGCGGATCAACGTTGTAATCCCCTTAGTAGGAAGCTTACTGATGAACCTCGCATTGCACTACAGCTAGGAGGACCCCGGTTCACTTTCTTAGTAATGTAAGATGAGCCACTGTAACCTCTCACAAAGTAACGTCGTCGCGACTAAAGTAACTTGGTTACCATGGCTTCGAACAACAACGTTAACTAGACTAGCCTCTTAGTTTTCATTTGTTTCGTTGCGTATCTGCTATTTTGTATTTTTTTTTAAATATAAATATCAGTTTTGTTTTTGCTTTATTTTTGTTTTCTTTTTCAAGGCGAATGCATCCTTAGTATTCATGTTATCGCCCATATTCCTCCCAGGTTCTTGAAAACACGACGCAATGGTCAATTACGCACTTCCTCTACTGACCGTCTACCCGGCCAATTAAACCTCGAGACCAGATACCATCTCAAGTGGTTAGTACTCCAGACTATCAAAGCAGCCTGCTCATATGCGGGTCACACACTGTCCACGTGCACACCGCGTGATAAGTGACCTGGAATACATGATGAATTGGGAGACGGGGGAGGGAGTAAGAAACAGCTGCCGACCAAAGATAACAGAACTGTCAACGGATCATCTCACGATATCTTCTGGTTTCTCGTATCGATTAAGCAGAGCTATCTGATCTGTCTAACGAGAGAACCTACAATGGTAACCGCATGTCAGACTGTGCTCATCCATACCGGAACGGCGTCAGGCGGGAATGGTTAAAATAAGCATTATATTCACACGATAGCAATGTATGTCTCATGTTCCAGAACTTACAGTTTCACGGGGTAGGCGTAGGAAGTCTTCCATGGACGAGAAGCCGTTCTTGTTTGATTTGATCAAGTGCATGTTTTTGTTAACCTTTATTCTGCATTACTCTTCTGTTTAAAATTTGGATATATGAATTGTTTGTGTGAGTTTTTTTCAGTGTTTCTTCTTCTTTTTCATATTGTTCTTCTTGTGTCTCTCTATTTCGCTCTATACAAATCACAATGCAGTAGCTGTAGTTGCCTTTCTTCGGAAGTATTGTTGCTGTTCTTATTGTTGTTGGTGTTTTCCCATAGCTGCTGAGCAAGCTTGCTCTTGGCACCCAAATGGACAATCTTATATAGATACAGGTCTTCTTCAGTTATTTCACTGCTCCGTACAGTGTGTTGGCAGTGCTTGTCAGAATCTTTTCCTCATGTCCACAAGCGCCTTGCACTCAATGAGTGCATGCGGAAGTATGGACTTAAGCATTTAATCTCATCAAAGGGTTGTTTCCATAGCTGAAATCTACTAATACTTGGAATCAATGAGTGCATACGGAAGTATGGGCTAATTCATTTAATCTGTTCTTTTCCGACGTGGTTTCTGTATAATAGATACTTTTCTTAATTCTCATCAAGGCGTTGTTTCCAAAGCTGAAATCTACTAATGCTTGGAATCATCGTATTCAAACAGGCATGTCAATGTATGTTGCCAGATAGTTGAACACTTCGGCTATTCGTAGTAAGTATTTTAAACTTTCTGGAATTTACTAGGCCTGGAAGGGGGAAAATAATTTGGGTAGATTTCTAACTTCAATAATTTGAATTTTTTGTTCGGGTAGCGGCAGTTATGAATACTATTTTCTATCTCTTAACTGTCAATGGATTTTTAACGTGTTCGGCACTGAACACAGGAATCCGATCTCACTACCCAGAGATCAGATAATTTTTTACCAGAAGATCCACGTGAATAAATCCTGGTCTCCACCGTGATTCGAACACGCGACCCCCGGCACCCGAGGCGGACACATTACCTCGAGAGCTCACTATTCCACTAATATATACTTTATAAAAGTCTCGTCAAAGCGTTGTTTCCCTATGCTCAAATCCACTAATAGATACGGGACGATGAGGCTAACGTCTGGTCATGCAAAACACACTGATCAGAGAATGTTAGCCAGGGTCATGAGAAATATACTGGCCAAGACCATTACCTGACCTCCTCGTTGGTCGTCCTAGAAACTGACTGTTGTCGAGGACAACAGTATGGCTAACAAGGTGAGATTCGACGTGATCTCCGTAGTAGTGAGCGACACGCAGATGAAGCCAAGCATAGCACAACCGCCTGGAGGACCCCGGTCCACCTTCATAAGGACGCTCGAGATGCGAGGAAAGCTACTGCAACCCGTCACGTAACGCCCTTTTCAGAGCACACATAAGAGTAACCTACTCATTGTGAGCATTCGAAACAACAACAAATAGATACTTTATCAAACTCTCGTCAAAGCGTTGTTTCCCATTGCTCCAATTCTCGAATAGATACTTTAATCAAACTCTCGTCAAAACGTTATTTCCCATTGCCCAAACCCACTGATAGATACTTTATAAAACTCATCTAGGCATTAGTTCAATTACTGAAATCCATCTTATTTTACTTCCAATATAAAATAAAAACCTTTCACTTAACGAGGTTTTGAACGTACGTCCTCGCGGCTAGAAGAAGACCTACATCCAAATCAATCCGCTTCTATGGCTTTTTGTCGTCATCTCTTTTAAATGATGAGGTCCATATGCGCAGCCCTCTTTATTGCACTTTACGACATGATTGAAAAATTGCGGTGGTGCTATTTTTTGCCACCTCAGATCTGCACTGGTGACTTTTGTGTTTAATGGTCATCAGCATTGACCTTTTTCCTCCAACTTTTAGAGAACCCTGAATTCTTTTGTCTGCAGTCCGGGTTTTTTGTAGCAATTGTAATTAACATGGCTTGGATGGATGTCCCATTTCCATCATTCTTTAGTCGTATCTTACGGACCACCAAATAAATCCCTATCGCTGTCGAGTATGGACGTCAAAGACTCCAACTGCATAGTAGTTGGAGACTTCAACAGCCACTCGGAGAGATGGGGATACTCGGACACAGACAGCAGAGGTGACGAAGTGGAAGATTGGGAGATAAACACAAATCTCTCCCTAATCAATAGGCCGGAGGATAGCCCTAGTTTCTATTCTAGAACATGGCATACCACCTCGACTCCAGATTTGGCCTTCTCCACACAGGACATACACTATAAAATAGACCGCCAGGTGCTAAAGCAACTGGCAGGTAGCGACCACAGGCCGATCAGGCTAGACATTGATATGGAAGTAGGCCCACAGGAAACAAAACCGCTCCCACGTTGGAATTACAAACGAGCCGACTGGGACAGATTTGCAATCATAACAGACGGGCTGTGTGAAACCATCAACCCACGAAACACCAAAATGAAGCCCATGGTAGAAAGCCTAAGCAAGGCAATATTGCAAGCCGCCACTGAAACCATCCCAAGAGGAGCTAGGAAAAACTATAAGCCCTATTGGAATGATGAGTTGCAGAAAGCGGAAGATGCAGTAACAAATGCTAAGAACATGGCAGAACGAGAACAATCTATGGAGGCAAACATCGCCCTCAAAGCCACCACGGCGAAATACAAATACACTTTCAAGCAAACAGCAAGAGAGAGCTGGAAAAACAAAACGGAAAGCCTAAACCTGGACAAAGAAGGGAACAAGCTATGGAAGCTAGTCAGAGCCATGAATGACGAAACCCCTTTCAAACAAACAAATTACCATCAAGCAGGGCGAAAACTTGCTCACTGGTAAAAAAGCTGCAAACGCTTTTGTCGATCACTATGCCAGACCAAACCACATCGAGGTCCCTGCAGATAGGCATACAGACATTAGTGAAGAGCAAAAGGGGCACGACAACATCAGTACGGCACCTGAAGAGCATATGATGGCCAAATTAACAATGAGCGAAATGGAAGAGGCCATGAGAACATTAAAGAAAAGGAAATCTCCCGGAAAAGATGGGATAACAAACGAAATGCTGATGGGGCTGGGCCAAACAGCGAAGAGGAAGCTGCTATCGGTCCTGAACCAAAGCTGGAAAAGGGGAATTGTACCCCAGGCATGGAAAGACGCAGTACTTGTACGAGTACCAAAAAAAGGAAAGGACAAAATAGATCCAAATGGATACAGGCCTATCAGCCTACTGAGCTGTGTCGGCAAACTGATGGAACATATGATAAACACCAGACTGATGTGGCATCTGGAAGAAAAACGAATACTAATTCCACAGCAAGCCGGCTTAGACAGCACAGATCCACTGAGGACCAGGTCATCCTCATAGCCCAGGAAATAGAAGATGCCTACCAGGCACAGAAACACACAGTAGCGGTTTGGGTGGACCTGGAAAAGGCATTTGACAAAGTCTGGAAAGATGGACTTAGAGTCAAGCTAAGAAGAAGTGATGTCTGTGGGAAAATGTACAAGTGGATCAACCACTACCTTAAAAACAGAACGGCCAGAGTCCAAGTACAAGGGCAGATGAGCAAAAAGGTGACACTCGAGCAGGGAGTACCCCAAGGGGGAGTACTGTCACCCACACTCTTCCTGGTGTATATAAACGACATTACAGAGAATATACCAAGAAGAGTCCATAGCTCAATGTTTGCAGACGATCTGGCTATGTGGACCTCTGAAAGAATATCACCATAGCAAGAAATCGGATGCAGCAGGCCCTAACATCGCTGGAAGAGTGGGCGAACTCATGGCTGGTCAAAATAAACCAAGATGTCAAAGAATGCTTGGACATGACCTTAGAGCAGGCTGAAGATTTGACAAGAGATCAAATTTCTTTCAGACGGAATGTGATGGGAGCGACGTTCTGAATGCGCATGTTACATGACGATTAACACCATCAAATATGGACAGACTCAGTGGACGATCGTGAAATTTTCTTCAACTGAGATTTTAGTGGGCGGTAAGGGAAATTTATCGTCACAAAAGTGGGCGCCATGTATACAAATGTTGAAGAGCATTGGTTTAGACTCATCGCTCTTCTCTACACTGTGGATTTTCATTCAACGTTGTCTATAGTTAACATTGTTACGTTTCTTGCTGAGGGTATGTCTACCAATCTTCACTATGAACTATCAAAGATGGAGCAGCAAAAATGGATGCGAGTCTATATTGCTCTGCTGGTTTAGTTCATTATGGATACCACCAGATCACGGATTTGCCTAAAATTCACACGTCGATAAATGACACTTGTGTTCACTGAAACGTGTTGTTGTTTTCCATTATGACTGGTTAATTCGTAGATTTTTTGTGTTTCTGGAATGGACATCGGCTATATGAATAGTACTACGCTTAAACATGTGTCGTATTTGACAGTCTAGTTCACATGGCTGAATTTCACGAGATTGACGTTCTACGGTCTAGCTGCAAACAGTGTCGGTAGTTGTTGTTCTTTTTTTGTGAAATTTAGACACGATAATTGACTTTAACACAGCTCGAGAGAGATGTCCAGTTCACTAACACGCTGAGGGCTGTCCCTACGAACTCTTACGGTTATGGGAAAGGCACGACACACGCCGTTGGATGTCACACCCTTCCTCAACCCCGACGCCCCCCCCCCCCCCCACGCCACCTGCCCTGCGGGATACATGTTATGGGAAAGGCTTTGGGAGTAAATCCTGATGAAAAATCGGCATCATGTGTTATCTCCAGTCGTCTCGATAAATATCTTGCCACTGGCCAAAGGTAGCTCAGCACTAGATTGTGAGTTTGACAAAAGGCGCAGTTTCATCCATTTTAATCCAAACCACCGAGCGAGTCACCCATTTCAGTGGACACAGCAAAGAAAGTGGTCTTCATTACATGTGATGGGCGAACAACACAATACATAAACTATCACTGCCAGTGCTGTCCATATTCGGTTCGGCCGCGTGTATTTATGGGGAAAGGGAATAAAGAAAGACCACATGTCCTAACAGTTACCACTCAGCGTTGTGGCTAGGTTGTTATTTCATTCTGATAGAAAGAAAAAATATACCTTACAGCGGTTTCTTCTTTGATTTTCGTCCTGAAAATGGCGTTCAATCGCAGTTTATAGCGATGCTATGTCTGCGTCTTTCGGACAGACACATCCGATTTCAGCAGGCGTTTTTGAATGTGGGTTTGTCTTTCCACTACAATCCATATCTTTTGGCCAGGCTACAGTAGAGATTAGTGCAGCCTGTTTCCAAGGCCACTTCGTGGAGGCGGAATATGTTCTTGGTCAGCTGTGGTTCACTGGCCCTGATGTAAGCAGCCAACAATGAGTCATTGGCTGCTGTCAGCTTATTCACGACTGCATCTTGATTCCTTGTCGCAGTTTGAACCAATGTCTCCAGATTAAGAGGTAAGACGGCTGCACTGAAAGCATGCAATAGGAGGAGATTATTGTCGAGTGCTAACCGGGTTGAAGATAATATATGTTAGTGTGCGTGTATAAAGGCGCTGTTCTTATTAAGGATTAACTGCGATACTTTTTATCCTCACGCTCTCGTCTCGGGCCGCCCGACCCCAGTGGCAAGTCAAGGACAAGACGACTAGGAGACGACTACAAGATGCAGCGGACTCCGCATCAAGCACCCGTGAAAAAGACGACGGAGTCTGGAGTCGAACCCACACCACCTGATCACGAGGCCGACGGCTTAACTACTACGCCACGGAATCCCATGTGCGTGTATATGTATGTATGTAAATGTGTACGTGCGTGTGTATACGTATATTTGTGTGCGCGCTTGCATGAGTGTATGTGTGTACGAGAGCGATGGGAAAAGTCATGCCATTGAGGAGATAGTGTCATTAATGTGCAAGATTTACACATGAGCTAAAACATTTTCTTAAAGCTCAGAATATCGTTTAGGTGATGTTTCATTATTGTTCAACGTAGTCACCATCCTGGTCCACAGGCAAACGCCAATATCGGACAAGTTGTTGCATCCCGACACTTAAAACAATTAGGCGTCTTCTCCCGAAACCAGGCACGCACATCTGTTTACACCTTCTCATCAGAAGCATGGCGGCATCCCTTGAGGTCTTCAGCTTCGGGAAGAGGAAAAGCCCCAAGGTGCCAGATGGGTTGTACGATGGATCCGGTAAAATGTCAAACTTGAGACGTTCAAGTCACTGTTTTTCGACTCATATGTGGGCGAGCAATGTCGTGTTGACAAGTTGGTTGCTTGCCCACACGAACTCGCAGCAATCCTGCTGGGCGTTTCTGCAAAGTTTTCACATATCGAATCAGAGTTGACAGAATTGCGTTGCGCCAAAAATTAAGTGTGGACTACGTTTTCGCAGTCTCAAAAGAAAGTCATCATCACTTTTCCGGCCGAGGCGACGACCTTGAATATTTTTGGGGGATAGGTGAGTTCTTATACCTGTACTCCATATTCTGGCCCCTGTTTTATTGGTCTTAACGATGTGCCAAACATGGCCTCTGTCCAGGGCACGTGAGAGCATAATTTCGACGTGTGAAATGAAGTGTTTGCGGAAAGTCATTGGTATTACCAGGAGAGACAGAATGCGGAACGACGACATTCGAAGCATGGCCGGCACTACGTCTTGTGCTGAATACATTTCCAGGCAGAAAATAAGTTGGTTTGGTCATCTCATGAGAATGCACCCTCATCAACTTCCACTGATGGCTTACAACGCTGGTAGATCTGGCTACAGGAAAAGGAGCAGCCGCGAGGTAGGTAGATAGATAACAGAGTGATTGTGTAGCGACACGTTCTCACATTAACCGACACAACGAACATGGCGCAGGATAGACGACTTAAGCACCCTCATCAACTTCCACTGATGGCTTACAACGCTGGTAGATCTGGCTACAGGAAAAGGAGCAGCCGCGAGGTAGGTAGATAGATAACAGAGTGATTGTGTAGCGACACGTTCTCACATTAACCGACACAACGAACATGGCGCAGGATAGACGACTTAAGCCCCCCCCCCCCCCCCCCCCCCCCCCCCCGACGCTCAAATACGCAAGTAGAAAGAAAACTAACTAATGATGTTCCAATGACCATTCGGCGTATCTAGACATCGCCTTTCTTTTCATATCGTGTCAGCACACCTGCTGTCGGCGCTGTTTCATATCCGGTGTCAGCATGCGAGGGACCCATCTCGCACACTTTCCTATACCCCATCAGGGCATGGTAATCTTTTGGACTCGCTAAATCAAAATCGCTAGCATTCCGACATCTTTCTGCTTGGTACGAGATCTTGATGCTGTGCATCCACAGCGATGATCGGACGTTCGCTGCGCCATGGCTAGACTTTCATCTGTTACGGTCCACGCCCACCTACTGACATTCACACAGACTTCACCATATTCAGCAATCATTCTTCGATGCATGTCGATAGATCTTTTGCCGGTAGAAATTCAATCACAGCACTTTGCTTCAACCGTATTTCCATGTCGACAGCCATTTTACTGTCCACTGTGCGCATGCTTCACGTTCCAGGAGTATGCTACTACATGCCCCTTTAGTCGCTTCATTATAGATTATTTTCACATAAGAGTCAACTGGCTATGAACAGTGTTATCATAGTTTTAGCGCTGGAGGTAACACTTTTCAAATCGCCCTCGTGTGTATGTGTATACATGTATGTTAACCAAGAAAAACCATGCCTTTGTGTTGTAACGTCTTAATATAGTTGCTAAGGATGTCAAGAATATTGTGCACGTACCATCACTGTACAGATGAACAACTTGACGTAATAATGTAATTTAAAAGATGGCCACCACACTATTGACATGCACCAAAGAGGAGCAGAGTCTGGTTTTCGTTTTTTGAGCAGCAAAGGAGTGAAACCCATAGAAATTCATTGGAGAATGAAGGCCCAGTATCGTGATGCATGCCTTTCACTCCAGGAAGTGTGTGAGTTCTGTGACACACTGTTCAGTTAACGACCGGATCAGACACACATAGTAGTGACCGCCTTGTAAAGGAAGATCGCTGAAAGACTGTGTGATAAGCATGCATCATCAAACTGGACCTTTATTTGTCTATGAATGTCTGTAGGTTTCACCCCTTCGCAAATAAATAAATGGATAACAGAATGCTGCTCCTCTTTGGTGTATGTCAATATTGGAGGGCCATCTTTTAACTGTAATTATGATTTCATGTTGTTCATCTGCACCATGATGGCATGAGTAGGACACTCTTGACATCCTTAGCAACCATATTAATAAGCTACAATACAATGGCATAGTTTGTATAATTTCAATCCCACTTTTAAGATTTTCATTTAAAGCCCTCTCGTATAATCTTGTCTTTCACCATTTCTCAGCTTAAACAGACAAATAGTTTTTTCGTATCTTATCTTTCACCATTTCTCAGCATAAATAGTTCTTTCATACATCATTATCTTGTCTTTCCCCATTTATCAGCATAAATAGGTCTTTCATATTTGTTCTAATCTGGTATTACCCTTCCAGTACAAAACAACCAATCATATATTCTCTTGTTTCTTTCATTCTCCTTAGCTTTTCATCACAAACACAAATGCTCAAACAAAATAAATTTATATTTATTCACAAAAAAACATATTTAAACTGAATCACTTCACGTTGAAAGATATGGGTAATTCTTGTTTGACAAGATATTCAAAGAAAGTAATTTCTCCTTATTTTGATAAAATATCAAAAAACAATTTAGCAAGTTACAATCCAAAATCAATAATACAGGGGTTAATTACCATCTAAAATGTCTCAACAGTGTATGAGCTACAATCTCAGAATTCTCTAAATTTTGTGAACTATCATCTAAATATTTCTAATATTTTTGTGAGGTCACCATCTAAAATTTCAAAAGCTTTCATGAAATACTATCTAAAACTTTAACATTATGTGAAACGCCAATCAAAACCTTACCAATTTAAGGAATTAATCCCTAAAAAATATATTTCAAATTAGGGAATAATCAAAAGTTTGCAAATTTATGAAATTACCATGTACTATTTTTCCAGAAGAATTCAGTCAACAGAATCGACAGGCAACTTGATAAACACCAACCTCAAGAACAAGCCAGATTCAGAAAAGGGTTCTCTACCATTAACCACCTCCACGTTATCAATCTACTGATGGACAGAGAATATGAATATATTGAGCATACCCTTGTGTCTTGTATTTATCGATTATGGGAAAGCCTTTGACAGTATGTTGTGTAAAATGTTGTGCTAAATGCTCTCAGAAACCATTTCTGAAATCTATATCAAGACTAGTTAAGGAAACTAGCAAATACTGGGAAACAGTTATCACGCTATACCACCATCCAGAATATGTACCAACAGCAAGAGGAGTCTGACAGGATAACACCATTTCTCCATAGCTATTTATAGCAACTCTCTAAGAGTTTATCAAAAAATTAGATTGGATCAACAGAGCTGTAAATATAGATGGCGAATGACTCGTCGATTTGCGATTTGAAGATGATATCGTACTCATCAGTCATACAATTGAGGAAGCCCAACAATCCTTGAGCGACGTAAATAAGGTCAGCAGAGCTGCTGGTCTTAAGATAAATAAAAATAAAAGACAATTCCTCAGAAACCCTTACTGCCAAAGCAGGACATCAAGCTAGGAGAGGAAACCATCAAGGATGTCAACTCCTACAAACCACGAAATCCTTGAACTCCAGCCAATGCTCCAAGAGTACACACCTTCAATTCCATGGTTATACCAGCAATGATTTACGGATGCAAAGTGTGAAATTTGCACAAAACATGATGATGAGAAGCAAAAAGTCCTTCAGAGAGAAATGGAATGGCACAAACTATAAATCTCAATTCAGGATAAGATTCGAAACAAAGAAATTTGACATCAAACTGTGTTTTGGAAGATTGTGAAACCAGCGATATCACGCAAACATCGTTAAGCTGGTCATGTGGCACGCATGCCTGACAACAGATGAACAAGTAGAACAACATTTTGGTGGCCATATACCTGTGTGTGGGGTCGTCCACCTATGTGGTGGCGAGATATACTGACCAAAGACCCAGGTACGGAAAGGTACAGCGCTGCAAAAGATCAGGACACATATAGAATAGTGTTGGCTTCCTCGCATATCTGCCATACTGAAGCCAAGGATAATGTGAATGTGAATTCAGTCAAATCAGTCCATACTTCTGACTGGTAATTAGACACAACCTTGCTGTCCACAGTAAGAATAAGAGCAAATAGAATGTCAGCTCCATGTTCCGATGGGGACCAGAAGGATTAAGTCAAGTCAGTCCATACTTCTGACTGCTAACAGGATACAACTATACTGCCTTCAATAAGACAAAATAGGATGGATAGTAACTATGTCAGTACTTCTGGTCAAGGGGGACCGGAAGTATTAAGTCAGTTCATACGTCTGAACTGGACGCAACTTTACAATAAGAATATGAGAGAATAGGATGGAGAGTTACCATGTTGGCTCTATGTTTCAATGCAAAACAAAGGAACAATTCTCTTGACAAAACCTCTAAACAGGATTTATGTAAAATAACATTTGATATTTTAACACTTTCACTGTGGAAATAAACCCAAAACAACATCTTGTACAACACTAACATGATGGTCAAACATGTTCAGCACAGAACAAAGACCAAGCACAAAAAAGCATTCTAAACAAAAACCTAAATAGAATAAAATGTAAATTTGTAACACTGGAATCTGTGAATGCTTTGAATATCATGAATACAAAAAATAACCAACAATGTCAAAGTACAGCAAGGTCTCATTTTACTTAGAGTTTGCGCGTTCGTGAAAATAAAGTTCTAAAGCAAATCCATTTTTTAATGATGTATTTAAATGAGATTTTTTAATGATGTATTTAAATGAGATAAGCTCACGACTTATTCTTATTTATAAACAGTTTGTTTAAAATCACATAGTTTTAATATGCATTTTTATTTATACACATTTGTATTTTTTACATTGACCAAAAAAATAGATTTTTTTTTAATTCAATTTATTTTTACATGAACTTCTAAGGTTGTGACTTTATCTTTGAAGAATAAAGGAAGTATCAGCTGCTCTGATTTGTTTTTATGCTATCTTGAAGGATTTTATTATAAGATCGCAGTATGGCATTAATGCCTCTTTTATCACTATAGAATTGTGTTTCATCCAAATCAATAAGGCATAACTGTTAGGCTGTACTGTCTACAGCTGTAAGGATATTCTGAAAGTCCATCTACATTGGCTTGACAACATATTCTTTCTCATCGTCATCTTTCTACTAATTTTGCTACCTTTTCAAGTGACATGTTAACTCTTTCCATTTTTCATTCAACAAAGGTGGAAAACATGCTTACATTTTGTTTGATTAATTTGACACTGAGTCAAAAAGCAATTCCTCGTAAACTGAACCATTGTGAAACAAGATCCTTCTGTAATCATAATAATATGATAAAGTTCACATAAACTGCTCATGGTGAAGAAGAGGGAGACAGTGTTACTAGATAAAGATATAAATATTTGGGAAAGAATCAGGGTAGGAGCAGTCAAGAAAGCTGTGGTTTGACTAAGCAAAATTATTGACAGAATAATGGTTTTCATGTCTCAAAAGAAATTGCTAATGAGAAACAAAGAGTTTATAAGGTAATGACTCTGCATTATGGAATGTACCTGGGAGCAGGGAATCGAAGCAGGAGATATAATGTGAAATGTCATATTTCTCATTTTATATCAAATCACCTTGTATAGCCTAATAAAATGTATCCAGGGGAAATAGCCCCCTGATCTACCCACCCAGCTGAAAAAGAATAGAAATGGCAATTCTAAATTTTATACAAATCTTTTAGAGCAGTGGTTCTTAACCTTTTCATTACAGCGGATCCCCTTTAAATATCTTTTTTGCTCCCGAGGACCCCCAAAATATTCCATAGATTAAAAGCTTAGGAATTAATTATCTGTGTGGTTACAATACAATAGTAAACAATGTCTACAATTGAAATGTTGATGGAACTGTATTGTTAACAAACAGGAAAACATAATAAGGTTAAAATAATATATGTTTAATCAAAATTTATCTAACTGTGTGAACGTTGTCTAAATTAATTTCTGCTGTATTTGTCTTTGTTTTTGTTATTCTATTTTTTATCTTTCTATTATCTTTTTATTTAAATATAAAAGCTCATAACATTTCTTCAATCCTTCGCTGGCCCCTTGAGAGGATCTCATGGACCTCCTGGGGTTTCCGGACCATAGGTTAACAACAACTGTTCTAGAGGAAAAAATGAAGTTAGGATATTTACAAATTGAGCACTTGTCTCTTAGAAATAGGAACCAGATCTTGACTTGGTCATGATACAGTCAAGTTTAATTTTATTTATTAAAATATGCACCTGACTGCTCTTAGTTAAGGATGTTGAGGCAGTGAGGAAGGATGACTACCTCTAAAGGGTGAAGAGCTAGTCCAATAAAGTCTTCAAAATAAACACTTCACTCCTTATGGCACGCTGAGCAGTCCATAAACTGCAGCGGTCAGCGACCCATAGCTGACTGCTAGCGTCAGGGTCAGCAAACCAGACCCTTCTACACCTCCACTCGGTGATCCTGGATAACAAGCTGCAACAGAGCAGACTGGCTAAGTAAAAGGGATCGAAGAGGGAGGGCAACCGGGTACTCAAAAATCCTTGCTGAAGTCGGATGTGTTGGACCAAAAGGTGCAAATATCGCAGTCAAGCTGTAAACCACGACACAACGCATTCCGTTCTCTGGTCTACATTCCGCTACTTGCAAAGCTTTTTTCAGGGCTTGGTAGCGGGAGATTCGGAGCGAACGAAGAAGAGCTGCTATGAGACTGACTGACTTAACTTCCGTGACCTGAGTTCCATGTTAGAAATCATGTTTCCAACAATAATGCCTTTGTCATTCCCCTTTGACATGTCATCCATATTGGATATTTCAAGAAGGTTTTGGCATATCATCAGTTGGTCTGGGTTTTGTGTTGCTTCACATTCGCATGTCTCACCATAACTGTATCCTCCATCTCTTTACATTCATCCTGCATCGTGATATTCTTGATCGGAGTATTTAGTGACCTCCACGTTGCGTAAGACAACCTGTAGGGAGGAAGACTAACGTCTGGTCAGGCAAAATATACTGATTAAACATGTTAGTCAGGGTCAGGGAAAATATACTGGCCAAGACCCTCACCTAGGCTTCCTAGTAGCCCTCCCTGGAAATGGGCTGTTTTCATAGCAGCCTGGCTAACGAGTTGAGGGATCAACATGCAAATGAAGCCAAGCATAGCACAACTGCCTGGAGGACCCAGGACCACCTTCATCAGCACGCCCAGAATGTGAGAAAAGCTACTGCAACCCATCACTTTACATCCTTTTCATGGCGCACAAAAGAGTAAACTTACTCATTGTGGGCATTCGAAAAAATAAGACAAGCTGTGCAGGCTTCTTCCACAGTTTGATCCACGAGTACCTGCATCAGTTCATTCCATTTTTCAATGTGCCGTTTTCAGAGGCTGTGTTTACTATAAGAAATTTCTGGGGAAGACAAAAGTAGCCTTCAAGCAGATTGCAATTAACACAGCAATCAAGCATCCCCTGAAAACAGCTTTTCAGTTTGCCAATCCTTTCCATACTGAGGAGCACTACATTTAGATTTGAATCACTTCACTTTTAAAACATCCACATTTTATAATCCAATTTTATGTTACTTTTAATCCATTTCAGGTAGGCAGCCTGAACATCTCCAACCAAACACCCCCCCCCATTTTAATGAGATATATGTATGTTCGAGCAGGCAGATCATATTAATGAGAGACATGTATGTTCGAGTGGGCAGATCATATTAATGAGATATATGTATATTAGAGCAGGCAGATCATATTAATGAGAGACATGTATGTTCGAGTGGGCAGATCATATTAATGAGATATATGTATGTTCGAGCAGGCAGATCATATTAATGAGATATATGTATATTAGAGCAGGCAGATCATATTAATGAGAGACATGTATGTTCGAGTGGGCAGATCATATTAATGAGACACATGTATGTTCGAGCAGACAGATAGTATTAATGAGATACATTTATGTTCGAGCAAGCAGATTATATTAATAAGGAACATGTATGTTCGAACAGCCAGATTATATAATGAGACAGCTCAGTTAAAGCAGGCAGACTGTATTAACGAGAAATAATTTAAACTGCCAGGCATGCATAGAGGCTACTGTGGGCGAATGGGTGGTGTTGAGCATGGGGTCAGCTAGCCCGTCCTGTAAAAACTATACATAACCACAAGAAAAAGAAAATCCCAATACTATGGTAGAAAAGGTGCAAAAAGGTTAAGTATTTCAAACAACCAAAAGTCTGCTCAGTGGTAGAGTAGCCTTCTGGGTTTGAAAGAAAGGTCTATAAACAATACTCCACAAAGACGATAGAGAAATAAAAGAGTGAACAACTGGCTTACCTGGGGTTAAAAAGAAGACATCTGCATTATAATGTTACAGTCTCTATATGGATCAATTGACTTCAGCAATTTGGTTGGGAGGAAGGAAGGAATAGAACTACTATAACCTTACAAGCATGTCAAAGAAGGGTTGGGCACTGGATTTGTAAGCTTGGACTTGTGCGTCTTATGGTATAAATAAGACACAAGTAGAACATGTATTAACTAGGACACAAGTAGAACATGTATCAACTAGGACACAAGTAGAACATGTATCAAATAGGACACAAGTAGAACATGTATCAACTAGGACACAAGTAGAACATGTATCAACTAGGACACAAGTAGAACATGTATCAACTAGGACACAAGTAGAACATGTATCAACTAGGACACAAGTAGAACATGTATCAACTAGGACACAAGTAGAACATGTATCAACTAGGACACAAGTAGAACATGTATCAAATAGGACACAAGTAGAACATGTATCAACTAGGACACAAGTAGAACATGTATCAACTAGGACACAAGTAGAACATGTATCAACTAGGACACAAGTAGAACATGTATCAACTAGGACACAAGTAGAACATGTATCAACTAGGACACAAGTAGAACATGTATCAACTAGGACACAAGTAGAACATGTATCAAATAGGACACAAGTAGAACATGTATCAACTAGGACACAAGTAGAACATGTATCAACTAGGACACAAGTAGAACATGTATCAAATAGGACACAAGTAGAACATGTATCAACTAGGACACAAGTAGAACATGTATCAACTAGGACACAAGTAGAACATGTATCAACTAGGACACAAGTAGAACATGTATCAACTAGGACACAAGTAGAACATGTATCAACTAGGACACAAGTAGAACATGTATCAACTAGGACACAAGTAGAACATGTATCAAATAGGACACAAGTAGAACATGTATCAAATAGGACACAAGTAGAACATGTATCAACTAGGACACAAGTAGAACATGTATCAACTAGGACACAAGTAGAACATGTATCAACTAGGACACAAGTAGAACATGTATCAACTAGGACACAAGTAGAACATGTATCAACTAGGACACAAGTAGAACATGTATCAAATAGGACACAAGTAGAACATGTATCAACTAGGACACAAGTAGAACATGTATCAAATAGGACACAAGTAGAACATGTATCAACTAGGACACAAGTAGAACATGTATCAAATAGGACACAAGTAGAACATGTATCAACTAGGACACAAGTAGAACATGTATCAAATAGGACACAAGTAGAACATGTATCAAATAGGACACAAGTAGAACATGTATCAACTAGGACACAAGTAGAACATGTATCAACTAGGACACAAGTAGAACATGTATCAACTAGGACACAAGTAGAACATGTATCAACTAGGACACAAGTAGAACATGTATCAACTAGGACACAAGTAGAACATGTATCAAATAGGACACAAGTAGAACATGTATCAACTAGGACACAAGTAGAACATGTATCAAATAGGACACAAGTAGAACATGTATCAACTAGGACACAAGTAGAACATGTATCAAATAGGACACAAGTAGAACATGTATCAACTAGGACACAAGGAGAACATGTATCAAATAGGACACAAGTAGAACATGTATCAACTAGGACACAAGTAGAACATGTATCAACTAGGACACAAGTAGAACATGTATCAACTAGGACACAAGTAGAACATGTATCAACTAGGACACAAGTAGAACATGTATCAACTAGGACACAAGTAGAACATGTATCAACTAGGACACAAGTAGAACATGTATCAACTAGGACACAAGTAGAACATGTATCAACTAGGACACAAGTAGAACATGTATCAACTAGGACACAAGTAGAACATGTATCAACTAGGACACAAGTAGAACATGTATCAACTAGGACACAAGGAGAATGTGTATCAAATAGGACACAAATAGAACATGTATCAACTAGGACACAAGGAGAATGTGTATCAACTAGGACACAAATAGAACATGTATCAACTAGGACACAAGTAGAACATGTATCAACTAGGACACAAGTAGAACATGTATCAACTAGGACACAAGGAGAATGTGTATCAAATAGGACACAAATAGAACATGTATCAACTAGGACACAAGGAGAATGTGTATGAAATGGGACACAAGTAGAATGTGTATCAACTAGAACATGAGTAGGTTAGGTTACATAAAAGCAATGATGAATCGACTGATAAATAATGATCTCTGTATAAATGTTCAGGAACACTAAAAATAAATCTTGGTGTATATTCTCAGAAGAATTATGTTCCTCTTGTTCCCTACCCTGAATTCATCACTGCAAACATTAAAACTACAGCATCCAAGATGCAGTACAATGAATGATCTGACAGCAGCCAGCAACTCAAAGCTTGCATCAGGGTCAGCAAACCAGAGCTGACCAAGACCCATTCCAGTTCCAAGCTGCAGCCCTGAAGACAGGCTGCACTAGCATAGTATGGCTAAGAGAATATGGATCACAGTTGGAAGGCAAGCCCGGTATAAAAAAGCCACTGAAATTGGATGTGTCAGGCTGAAAAGAACAGATATTGTAGCCTGGCTGTAAACTACGACACGTCACTTTCAAGATGAAAACATAAGAATGATTTGCATTTAAGAACATTTTCATCATATTAATATCTGCTCATGGATGAATTTATCTGCATGTATCCATGAAGGATAGCATCATGTTACTGTAATCTACCAAGTGACTAAAGAGGCTTGAGCTTGGGGCTAGCAAAATGTAGTTAACACAATAAATGTCATCTGAAACTGAATTATTAAGGTGTACAAACAAACAAAATCATAAATTTACAACAATGCTTTTACCAATGGTGATCAACTAGAATAATCTGTGCAGGTTATAATTGGTGATTAACTGTAATATCTGTTCATAATATAATGTTACTGCTATATTAATTAGAAACATCTGAAAAATAATTGGCAAATACTACCACACCACAACATCTGTTCAATTGTTTTGATGACCATGCCTCTTTGAGAAGATGTGTACATTTTTCTTACATTATCATCATAAAGTTTCTCTCATTGTTAGGATTCACAGGCAGGATTTATAGGGCTGTGGAGTAAAGGCCATATACTCTGGCAGCCGAAGTGCAGTTTGTGGCCTACCCTTGGATTTCACAATGATTAAAAAAACTCACGTTCTCATTCTAAGAAATGGTATATCCCACTTTCTCAACCCTGCATTCCTCACATTAATTAAAGAAACTGGACAACTAAAAGGCAAGTAATGGGTATACAATTACACAAGTAATACTAAGTAATACCACCATTGCAACATTTCAAGGATGCCATAACACGCGACTAAACAAGGTTATGTACGGGACTACATCACCTAAAGTTCTGGGATACATGCTTCCTATTGTGGGGCCAGCTGTAGTGGTGTTCTTATACTTCTCTTGCAGCGAAAAGGTGAATACTACCTCACCACATGACTGGTTCTATTAAGTTTGATGATTATGTCTCATTATGATATCATATTTCATTTTAAAAATCGATTCCTTAAGTTTTTAGAACTGAGAAATTAAGAATGCGTGCCCTGACATTCGTCCTGCAGTGTGCAGGACAGGTTTTTATTTCATCTCTGATAAAAAAAAACGATTGCATTATAGGGAATTGAAACTGTTTTCCTATCAAGCAGGGCGAGAACTTGATCACAGGTAAGAAAGCCGCAAACGCCTTTGTCGATCACTATGCCAGAGCAAACCACATCGAGGTCCCTGCAGATAAGCATACAGACATTAGCGAAGAGCTAAAGCGACACGAAAACATAAATACGGCTCCTGAAGAGCACATGATGGCCAAACTAACCATGCGTGAAATGGAAGAGGCTATGCGAACACTAAAGAAAAGGAAATCTCCCGGAAAAGACGGGATAACAAACGAAATGCTGATGGGGCTGGGCCAAACAGCGAAGAAAAAACTACTATCAGTCCTGAACCAAAGCTGGAAAAGGGGTATTGTACCCCAGGCATGGAAGGATGCAATACTGGTACCAGTACCAAAAACAGGAAAAGATAAAACAGATCCGAATGGATACAGGCCCATAAGCCTACTGAGCTGTGTCGGCAAGCTGATGGAACGGATGATAAACACCAGACTGATGTGGCATCTGGAAGAAAAACGAATTCTAATCCCACAGCAAGCCGGCTTTAGACAGCACAGATCCACTGAGGACCAGGTCATCCTCATAGCCCAGGAGATAGAAGATGCCTACCAGGCACAGAAGCACACAGTAGCTGTCTGGGTGGATCTGGAAAAGGCATTTGACAAAGTCTGGAAGGACGGACTTAGAGTCAAGCTGAGAAGAAGTGATGTCTGTGGGAAGATGTACAAGTGGATCAACCACTACCTCAAACAAAGAACGGCCAGAGTCCAAGTACAAGGGCAGATGAGCAAAAAGGTGACACTCGAGCAGGGAGTACCCCAAGGGGGAGTACTGTCACCCACACTCTTTCTGGTATATATAAACGATATTACAGAGAATATACCAAGGAGAGTCCATAGCTCAATGTTTGCAGACGATCTGGCTATGTGGACCTCTGAAAAGAATCTCACCATAGCAAGAAACCGGATGCAAACGGCCCTAACATCGCTGGAAGAGTGGGCGAACTCATGGCTGGTAAAAATAAACGAGGAGAAAACCACGTGCACAATATTCTCGCTCTCATTAAAACCCCAAAGTACCAAATTAAGCCTAAACGGCAAAATCCTGCAGCCAAACGACAACCCAACCTATCTGGGAGTCACATTTGATCGGCGCATGACATGGAAAAGTCAGATTGAGAGAAACCGAATGAAAGCCAGAGAAAGAATGGCGATCATGAGGAAACTTGCTGGCACAAGCTGGGGAGCAGACGAAAGCATACTAAAGAAACTGTACACTGGAAGAGTGAGACCAGTTCTCGAGTATGGCATTGCGGCATGGACAACAGCAGCGAAGGCGAACTTCGATAAAGTTAACAAACTTCAAAACCAAGCCATGAGAATCATAACAGGTGGCATGAAGTCAACGCCAATTGTAGAACTTGAAAAGATTACAAGACTGCAATCCATGACCGATAGAAGAGACTGCAGAGCCCAGCTGCAGTCAGAGAAACTCCGAAGACTGACGGACCATCCAATGTACCAGAGACTAAACAATCTGGGAAATGGGAAACTGAAGCGGAGAAACTTTGCAGAAATAGCCAAAGCAAAGATGCACGAAGATCCCACAAACGCACTAACAACACCAAAACCCATCACTACTGTACGAAAACCTACTTGGAGGCAGGATATATTTCCAGAGGTGGTAGAAAATATACCAGGTATTGCAAACAAAAACTGCCAGAGTGAGAAAGAAAGGAGAGACACTACCCTAAGCTTCATAACGAAAAGCTACCCAAGCATGGACTGGACCCATGCATACACCGACGGTTCTGTAACAAACACTACACAGAACGGAGGGGCAGGAGCATTCCTGAACCTACCAAATGGCACAAATATAACACTGTCATTCGCTACTGGTAAGTACACAAGCACTTTCAGAGCAGAGGCAGAGGCACTGAGGGCGGCAGTGGAAGAAATGGCAACACACAGTGAAAATGAGAGCCATATAGTCTTGCTGACAGATGCTCTCGAAGTAGTCACAGCGCTAAAAAGCCAGAAGAACACTGAGCTTAATGACTTAAGAGCAGCACTCTGCAAACTGTGCCAGCAGTCCGCACCAAAAAGGGTGGTGATACAGTGGGTTCCGTCACACTGCAACATCCAAGGAAACGAGGAGGCCGATAGACTGGCAAAAGAAGGTGCAAGACTACCACAAACAGATACCAGTATGACGTACGAAGAGTCAAAACGGCTTATCAAAGCCAGGTACATGTCCAAATGGGAAACCGAACATACTGGTTACACCAAAAACGATGCCTATTACCAGTTGAACCGAAGAGAGCAGGTCGTTGTCTTCAGACTTCGCACTGGCCACAACAGACTGAGGTACCACCTATTCAACAAACTGAAGATAGGGTGTACCGACGAATGCCCGTGCGGTACTGGTAAAATGACCACTGAACATCTGCTGCAGAACTGCCCGACATACGAGGATCAGAGAGAGCAGATGTGGCCATTGCCAGTGGAACTGCAAGACAAGCTGTATGGTAGTGGCGAGAGTCTCAGGATGACCGCTGCTTTTTTCGAAAAAATAATGGTTACTGTCTGACTGTGTACGCAGAAGAAGAAGAAGAAGAAGAAACTGTTTTCATAGTAAAATACAGATATTCTAACTGCTAGATCACACATTGCTCACATTAATTGTTAACATTGAGAGAAACAATATCATGAAACAACAGATGAGTGTCATCTCACCACATATGTTCTAATTTGATATTTCAAGCCTCATTAAGCTGATATTTAGCTTCTCTAACGAGTTCTGTATTTGTGATCAGGCCTCGCTAAGCTGATGTTCAACAATAGATTCTGCGTTTGTGACCATCCATAAATTTATATTCATACATCTCTAACATACACTGATGATATACTATTTAAAACCCATCGTCCTTGATTCAGACTTGAATAGTAAACTGATCTCTCACATCGGCTACCTCCAGCCTCCTGGCATCAACATTTTCCACAATTTTCTCTAGTCCTTATCCCCTCCTCCCTTCTTGTCTTTCTCATCTTCCAGTTCAGTGCAACTTGTACCTACATCACCATTTGGTTATTCCCTGCTTGGTCTCTATCTGTGTATCTAGCTTTCTCCTGCTTCCCACACCTTCCTGGCCATTATCACTTCCACTAGCCAATTTTCCTTCTGGGTTTTCATGGGCTGACAGTCGAGCAAAACCGGAGACACTTTAATTGCTATCCAGCTAAGTGCCTTTAGTACTCCTTTTTGTGTTCATATCTTTATGTATTCTTCCCCTCCCTAGATGAGTTGCATCTCTTAAATTTCTGTTGTTCATTGTCCCTGATGAAGACCTTTTGGTCGTAACATAGGTGTTTTATTTGTTTTCATCTTAGCATATCAAACCACATCTTTTTGTTTTTTAAACTAGTAAAACACACCAAACATCTTAGTCAATACATCAAACACTTCTATGTTCTATATTCACTTCATGGTCAATGAAATTTTTCTTTGCAACAAGACACATTCATCACCTGGAGCTCCATGGTTCTGTTTTGATTATTACTTGACTTTCTATGTTTTGTTTCCCATTATCTGAGCGCTCTCAATACCCAACTGTCTTTTAAATCATTGTCGCTAATATCTTTTCAATATCAATTAAACATGTAAATATTCTATATTATAGTGATGACAAGCACATGTTACTGCTTTGTTCATTGTTAAATTCAAGTTAACAGTTGTCCTTCTTTTAATAACTCTTAATAATTTGAAGAGAATTTCAAAACTCTAGACAAAACTGTCTCTCACAACACAAGCCTCAGTCTTGTTCACTGCAGGTATAAACATAAGCAAGCATATTACAACAATTAATTTACTGTAAGATTTTTTATGTTTAATCACACATTCCATACCTGTCAGCCTCTTAAAGTGACAGCATGTAAACTGGCTCAACAAAAACCACAACAACAACAAAAATACCATCTCCAAATCAAATGTATTCCTAAATTTTTTTTTAAATCAAGCGTCTGAAAATGACAATTAACAAAGAAAATTATTAAAAACATAACCATATTTACTTGCTGGTTATTCACTGGATACATATAACAAAATTGTACATTTCTTAAACTTTATTTTACTTTTTTTTAACTCTTTGAACCCATGCCATTCATATATCGTTGAGTGTGTGTAAATTGTAAATACCCCAAGCCACCTTTTATTCATTGAGATGATTATTTTAAAGCAAATTTTAGATTGTTCTGCTTGGATTTTGGACATAGTATAGTGGTGTCTACACAGTAAACACATTTACATTTTAAAATATGACGGCGCACGCATCAAAGCATGATTCACTATGTTTTTTATGATTTTCGTGATGGGAAGTAGTTTTTAAATTTTGGGAAATGGCAGTTCTAAAAGATTAACAACAGAACAAACCATTGAAAACATTCTCAAGGATTTGGAGGTTGATAAATTGGATTTACATGGTGATTTTTCTGAAATGTGCAAGTGATTGTTTGAATAAAGACATGTGTGATTTGGATTATCACTAGCATGATAAATCAAGATCTGTTCCTGTCCCTCAGAGATTCAGACTACGGTGGGAGGTGGTATCCCACATAATGTATCAAGCAAATTTGATAAAGGATGGTCTTCAATAAATATATTCCGCAATCTACTGGCATAACAGGTAGGAACATTGAAGTTGATCAGGCTAGTCAATATGAGATATAATCATTAAATTAGAGTACAATAGTTTTGCCATTGTAAATAGCTTTCCTCAAATATCTACATTGTGCGCATTTTCTTAAGAGCACATGGGAATGTGTGGCCAGGGTTAGCTTATAGCGTCTTTTATTATATATAAACAAGGCTTGCACAGTTGAAACTTTTCAAAACATTGTTTTTAATAATATACACAGAGATTCTTCTTATAATAAAAGCAGAACAAAAAAATGGGAATAAGGCTGCACTTGTGTGTGTGTGTGTGAGGCAGAGATAAATGGAAACCAAAAAAAACAAAGATCATATTTATTTATCTATTGTTCAAAATAGAAGCTTACACTACAACTTTACTGCCTTACATTGGCAAGACCTGGTTAAATATTCAGTCCCAATATGCTCCAGTCTATTTAAGTATAAATGGGTGCTGGACTTAGTGAAAACAAGGTCGCAAGGAAGATAATTAGTTATCCCCAACCTCCCAAAAAGCTGAAGTATGTTAGAACGAAGTTTTGAATACTTGATCCCTGATGACAGAATCTGCTAATTGATATCTGCCAAGAACAGTCATATTTATCATTACAAAAATCATGTGATAAAAATTCAAATGGAATTTAAGTCCCATTTCGCAATGACCTTACACCGAGGTGGCACAGAATGCTGATTCATAGGAGACTTTTCCAATTGCAGACCAAATTTTCTCTCTAGGGATGTCTGCTTCACACATGTTAGCAATCACTCGCAGTTTCCTCAGTGCAGAGTCATTCTGAGGATGCATTCATATTGTATGTGAATACTTGCTAAGATTAGAGGTTCTCAAAATCAAAAATCATGTCGTGATGTGACGTATTGGATGACAAATCAGCTGCAGAAAGAAGACATATTTTAATCTGGCGTGGTGAAGGCTAACATTATATGTCAATATTTTCGCTAGCTATCTGAAGATACATTAATATTGCATGTTAATATTTGTCAATAGTTTTCTGATGACACATAAAATTTGTATGTCGATATTTTCCCTAGCTGTCTGAAGATTCATTATTGTATAGTGTGACAACCATTGAATCCCTAATATCTTAAGGTATGATTCCCTCTGTCAAACTCAGGACTTCTAGCTTCTTCTTTCTAGAATAGTCTTGAATAGCATCAAGGGCTGTGGGAGTGACCATACTGTCACATGAGTGGAGCTCAGAGTAGTGCTCTTCCAATCACCCTATCTACCTTCCTTCATCGGTAATTTTTCCCCAGTGATAGATTTAACACTGCATGTCAATATTTTATCTAGCTGTCTAAAGATACATTATAGTACATTTAGAAAAAAGCGCCCATGTTCATTTTTGAAATATCTCAAAAGTTCATTTATGTATCAAGCTCATTTTTTGCATGCAGTCCGATATTAACAAAGACATTTGGGTGATAGTAATATGTATTAATAATGATGTCAAGGACAATCAGGATGATCAATGTCTATGATATTGTACTGTGTTTGATTAATAATCTGTGTAAATATAACAAAAATAAAACAAAATATAATCCAGATGTTTTAAAATTCATAGGTGTATCTTTATTAATCTAGTGGTAGGACCTCTAAAGGTAGCGTGAAAACAACTACTGTGTATTGAATAAATACAATTGTAAAAGAAGATAAGGCACAGCACCAGTGCTAGACTTTGCCAAAACAAGGGGAAGTCTTAAACTCATATGACAATTCTCATGTATTATTTTGTCAGTATGAAATATTTTCTTCTTTTGTTTATTCTTTATAATTTTTATTTTACGTGTTTGCCTCACTAGTTTCTACTGGCGGAGGCGCGCCTATTCCACCCCAGACCATATTCAATTGGGCAATATTAAGACACATATACCAGTGCTTGGATGTATGTGTGCGTCTGTATGTACCTATGCTAGGTTTGTGAGCTCTCAGAAGCCAGCCCAACCAAAGTGCAATAGAAGGGCCTCACCCTAAGGGTGCGTGTGAAAGTTGTGCAAGAGTGTGATTGAAGAATAGAGTCAAATGAAACAGAGTGAGGTAAGAAGAGAGAGGAAGGAGAATATTTGCCTCTGCTTGTGTGTGTGTGTGTATTCTTTATAAGCATCAGTAGTTCTGAAAAATCTGGCAAAGATGGCGCCATAACTGGCTGCGAGTCTACATTTCTCTACTATTTTGGATCATTATGGATGCCGCCAAATCACGGATTTGCCTATAATTCACACTAGTCGACGACTTACACTTGTGTTCACGGAAACGTGGTGTTGTTTTCCGTCTGGACTTGTTATTTCGTTCTTTTTTTGTGATTTCTTCCATCCGTTTATCCTGGTCTGGACGCCGGCTGAATGGAACTACGCTTATACCTGTGTCGTATTTCACGGGTTAGTTCTGCCGGTTCACCTTCACGAATTTGGCGTGTGGGAATTTTAGATGCTACTATGATGAGCTGAATACAGCTGGGGAGAGATGCCAGACTCACTCACACGACGAGTGTTGTCCATACGACCTCTTGTGGTTATCGAAAAGGCACGACAAACTGCATTAGATGCCATTCCACCTTTCTACCCTGCGGGTTACGTTACATGTTTACGGAAAGGCTGCGGTGGTAACCCTGAGGCAAAATCTGCATCCTATGCTATCTCCAGTCGTCTTGATGAATGTCTTGCCACTGGCAAAAGGTAGCTTAGGCTCTGTGAGTGAGGTTGACAAAAGGCGCAGTTTCTTCCTCCCTTTAATCTAAATCACGGCGCAAGTCACCCATTTCAGCGGACACAGCAAGAGATACGACTGTCTACACGGCTGAACAAAGAGAGTGGTCTTCATCACTTGTGATGGACAACTATTAAGGAATCAGTAGTTCTGGTTTTAAGCAAATTTCACTGAAATGAATGTTTTCCTTGGAAAGCCACACCTTAATATAATTGTTAGTATTTAATGAGGTTGGAAGAGTCTTCAAACGTCAATGCATTATATAGTATGAAACACTGTCCATCACCAGACATGAGGGTCTATCTAAAGACAGAAATAACGTTTTCTCAATCCAATTTCTGATAAATGTGTCTGTTCATCTCTTTAGAGCACCCAGAAACTATGAAACACTGCTTGGACTGTTTGCATATCCAATGCAGCAAAACACACCTATTAGAACAAGGCAACCCCACCAAGTAAGCAGCAATAAATTTTAATGTATTAACAACAACATACACTACTTTGGATCTCAGAAACACTGTCACTCATTATGATATTTAAAAAACAACAGATGAAACAACAAACTCAATTGTGGAATGCAAGAGCTTTATACTATATTAGTTTTAAAGAAGACTTCAACAAAGACAATTGGCTAGCCCAGTAGAGTACACTAAAATCTGATTGGACAGTAACTGAGGAATGCAAACTCTTTGTACTAAATCACTTGTAAAAAAGACTTCAACAAATACAATTAGCTAGCCCAGTAGAGTGCACTAAAATAAAAGTTGATTGGATAATAGTTGAGGAATGCAAGAGCTTTATTCTGCATTTTGGGTAAAGAAGACTTCAGCAAAGACTATTAACTAGCCCAGTAGAGTAAACTAACAGCTGATTGGACAGTAGTTGGTGTTTCGATAACAATGGCATCCAGCTCTCCTTTCTAAGCGGACTATACATTTTGCATGTTATTGCAAGTAATCCAATCATTCAAACAAAACAGGCAAGCTAGCATTACCACAATAAGTTACTGTTCTGTTCTGATAAATCAACATCCCTGCATGCTGATGCTCAGTCTTTCTCAGCAAATGGTGAAAGGTGTGGATATTTATTGGTCCTATAACTCATTGGTTGCACACATTCTTGCTTCATCCTCTCATTTGCCCTACTTCTGCTCAGCCCGAGTTTGATTTCAAAGTTCTTCCGTCTGTAAATTGCTGATTTATTTATTGCACTGTTATCATCCAACAGGCTGTCCATGATAGACTTACAAATGTCACTACTATCCATATTTGTGTGCCCATAATGGGTGCTTGTGTAGCCAGAATGTCAGCTCTTTTGTTTCCCTGAACCCCAGCATGACTTGGACAGTAGATCGACATGCCCTTGGAGGTTTGCAGCCTCTACAGCTGTCATCCTACAATGCCTTAGCCAGCTGTTCTGTACCTTCTGAAGGAGTTAAATAGTTGATTCGATTCACACAACCACAATCAGTATAATCTTTACTATTTTCAGACATGTTTGTCCTTATCACTTTGAAGACCTCAAATCTTAATGTCTAAGCCCCTTCTTGCGTCCCTCCCACCCTCCTCACCTGCACAAGTTTCATGCCTGGACACATCTCCCTAATCAGTCTCAGACTCTCCCTGTAGCACTTGAAGTCAGTGAACTTGAGGGTTGCTCTCAGGAAGGTATCATACAAGTTGTACTCAGTAACAAGTCCAACAACTTTCTTAAAGAACTCCGTAGTGGCCAGGTTTCTCTGTGAATATATACAAACTTTTCATAAACATGCATATCTGAATATCATTATTTTAATGAATATATAATTACATCATATCTCACAATTGCTGTGAACTGACGTTGGGTGGGAGGTTGTGCAGCCTCTTTGAGGATGTCTTTGAATTTTCCCCAGAGCATTTCCATATCTTCTTCAGATTTCTCCATCCTTCCTATTGCTGTTGTTATGAGCCCTTGGTATCTCCTCTTAACATCTGGTCCTCTTAGTTTGTAAGCTTTAATTTTATTTTCTCCTTGTGTGTTATGTTTCTTGCTTGTTGATGGGTGTTGCCTGGCTGGATAACTTTTTTCAAATTTCTCCCTTTATTTTAACTAGGTAGTGGTTGCTTCCAATCTCTGGTCCTCTTAACACTCTAGCATCCTTTACATACTTGAAATCACTTCTCCTCACTATTGCATAGTTAATTATGGATCTTTCATTTCTTGCCGGCTCGCATATTGTGTAGGCATGCATACGCTTATGTGGAAACCTTGTATTTGTAATAACAAGGTTTACTTCTCTGCAGAATCTCAGCATTCGTTTTCCATTGTCATTTAAGACATCTTCTCTATACCTACCAATCACTCTGTCCCATCTAGAATAGTTGTTTCCAACTCTTGCATTGAAGTCTCTAAGGAGAAGTATTTCATTTTGGTAATCGTCAATGGCCCTTTAAATGAGCTCATAAAATTAATCTTTTATGTCAGTGCTCTCATCTTCGTTTGGTGTAGACACTGTGACGATATCCATTTTACTATCCTCCTCTTGTAGACTTAGAACTATCAATCGTTCTGAAATTGAGAGCCTGTGTTTTTCCTGTGGCAGCTTATGGCTGTGAAGCATGGACAATTACCAAAACTTCTAGACAAAGAATCGAATCCTTCAAGTCAAAATGTTACAGAAAGATCCTCAAAGTACCCTGGGCAGAGAAAAAACAAATGTAGACATTCAGCAAGAGTTGAGCATAGAGGAGAACTGGTTTATCAATTCCATTTTGGCTAGAAAATGCAAATATTTTGGTCACATCAAGAAACACAATGGTCTTGAGAGAACGGTGATGGAAGGTATGGTGCCAGGCAAAAGAGGAAGGGGTAGACCAAGCAGACGATGGCACCAAGATATCCAGGAATGCCTTGATATGACTGTGGCGGAGTTTTGGCAAGAGAACGAGTTTCTTTCAGATAGACTGTGATGGGAGCGACGTTCTACAAAGGACATGCTACATGATGATGAGACATTATATTATTTACTAGTCAATTTTGTTTTAAATCCAGCTCTTTTGTGATTTCTTGTTTTGTTTTTTTATTTTGCTAACCTGACTTAGGAAAGGGAAATTTATTTAGGAAAGGAATTGCCCACGACACCTCACAAAAAGCTGAGAAATCACATCCTGTTCTGGCAAGCAATTAAAACGTCCCTTCTGGTTTTAGGCTCATAAGAGAGGGAAAGGATAACAAATTTTGTATTCCTGCCATCCACTCTCCAAATGTGCAGGGCTAAATTCCTAAGCTCTGGCTCTGATCTCCCCAAATGAATTGTCATGTCCTTATGTAGCAATACTTTTACCTTGTTCAATCAGGTGTCGAGAGCTCTTGCCTGAAAAAAGGGTTTGTTTTATGGCCATGATTGAGACCTGACACCGACACATGGTCACCGGTTTATCAACAATGAACAACTAGGCTGCCATAAAAATCGACTGAAATCGAGGCTGCTTTGTTTCCAAAAAATGTTACTTCCTTCTTCACAGTTTTGAACCTCGAAAAGTTTTTTCTGTTAAATTAAAACTGAAATTAAAACACTATTATTATCGTCACCATGGTTGGAGCCATCCAATTATTGAGAATCGTGAAGTGATCTATTTAGTTTGTTTATATTCATGAAATAAATACATTTGAAGTGAAAACAGATATGCCGATCTTATCAAATAACAGTATCAGTGCTTGTGATAATAAAAGATTTTATTGAATAAAATTCCCGAATCGGTGAGTCTAAATGTTTGTGCTTAGCTTTATCAATTTTCACCTTCATCTTCTTGTATCTCAGAAACTAACACACACACAACAAAAACAATAACACCAACAAGTTCTTTATTAATCTATGTCTATACACACACAATATGAATTGAATAGGTGAAATAGTTGATTATACTCATTTACAACTATAATCAGTAACGTAGTTAGTATGGGAACAGTGAAACAGTAGGTGGGGAGATGTCACATTTGATAAGACAAACATTAAGGAAACGAGTTGATATTATTACAAGGCAGTCTCTGTATTGGAATCCTCATGGAAAAAAGATATAGAGAGAGACAAAAACATACATAGAAAAGAGGGCTCAAGACTACAAGTGATAATGAAGACATAGAGTGTGCTAGAAAGAATGGAATGAACAGGACAGGAGAACGTTGCATGTAATTGTAGAAGATAGGTGCTGAAAGGTTTTGGTGATTATGCGGTGACTTTTTATTGACCCCAACTTTATATCAGAAATATAACAAACATTGACAACAACAGCAGTTTAGTTTTGCTTGTTTGTGATTCTACCAGATTCAGCTTTATTGTGGCAAGGCATGGCCTGCTCATATTTACAATGGAAACGATTTGGTTATATTTGGCTGTATTGGTTCTGAACAAATAATTGGCCTGATCCTTGTGTAAATAGAATATTTTCTTTATAATAGAGATAGTAATTAATGGTAAAAGTTAACTAGAGGGAGATCGTGCTTAACAAATCTATTAGAATTCATAGAAGATGTTACTAAAATGACAGATAAACGGAAGCCAGCGGATGTTATTTATATAGATTTTGCAAAGGCCTTTGATAGAGTACCTGATCAAAGATTGTTTAGAAAGTTAAAACCACATGGAATAGGTGGGGTAGTTGCCAAATTGATTGAAAATTGGTTTTACGGGAAGAAGGCAGACAGTGGGCATAAATAGGGAGTACTCTGACTGGTGAAAAGAAAAAGTGGAGTGCCATAGGGCTCGGTTTTGGGACCAATTTTGTTCTTAATAAATATAAATGATTTTGACATTGATATGGGATCCATGATTGCAAAATTTGCTAATGACACAGAACTATGCAGTAGTGTCTCATCTAAAGCAAAAGTGGGTATATTGATGTCGGATTTAGATCAAATTTGAGAATGGTCTGTAAGCTGGCAAATGGAGTTTAATGTAGATAAATGTACAGTGATCCACATGGGTAGAACCAATATGGAACATAATTACAGAATGAATGAGAACAATATTAGAAAGATAGAAAAGGAAAGGGACCTAGGGGTTATAATAGATCATACATGTAAGGTGAGTGAGCAAGTCCAAGTAGCAGTGAAAAACGCAAATGCAATGTTAGGTATGGGAAAAAGAAATATTAAACATAGGAGCAAGGAAGTGATAGTCATACTGTATAAAGCATTAGTTAGGCCTAGATTGGAGTACTGTGTACAGGTGTGGAGTCCTTATCATAGAGGGGATATAAAAATGCTGGAAAGAATTCAAAAAAAGAGCGACAAAGCTGATAGTGGGATTCCAAAATTACAGATGAGAAAAGACTGAAAAATTGACCTACAGTGTCTAGAAAAGAGAAGAATTTGAGGTGATTTAACTCATTTACGATGGGAGGCCCCTGCCAGGGACCGATTTTTCCTGTCGTTCAGGACGGGAGGCCCCTATCAGGGGCCGGAGATTTTAAGATGATATTTTTATATCTATTTTTCCTGCCTGAAAGACTTTTTAGATACTTCAGAAACATAGGTTGATTCTTTAGTTTCGTTTTATATAAAAATAGTAAAATTAATCAGGTTTTGTTGAAGCTAGTTATTTAAGTAATTAAATTCTATTATCGATAGCAAATCTGCGTGCAGTAGATTTACTCTTTTTTCTGCACAAAATAAAAAATATTTTCTTACAATGAAAATGTACAATTTTTTAGCTTTTGTTTTGATTTTTCTAGTCAATCTGAATTATGCTGGCAGAGAAGTCAATTCTTTACAAAAGGTTGGTTTTGTCGAATAAAATAAACATTGAATTTTTGTGGTTGGAGACAATAAACATACATTTTGTTTTGTTTTTCACATGATAGATGTTTTTTATGACCGGTGAAACCGGTGAAACCTTAAATTTGTGTAAAATATTTAATATTATCCGTTTAAAGTGATAAAGTGGTCGTTTCCGAGTCAGGTAACAATAATTGTCATGTGCTAGACCAATATCATGTTAGGTCTACGTTAAATAATTTAGTAAATGGATGTAGTTTCGAAACAAGTTACCAGCTACAAATTAACTAAAGAAAGGTCCAGATTAGATATTAGGTAATATTTTTCTAGTCAGAGAGTGGTGAATGCTTAGAATGCATTGCCACAGGAAGTAGTGGAGGCAGGGACAATTAATACATTTAAGAATAAATTGGATACGCATAGCTTTTAGAGCAAGGTAATGCAAATGAAACTGGTTGTATACAGACTCTGCAGAGTCTTCTAAACCAGTATAAAGATTTTAAGTTAAGTTTAAGGATTAAGGATAAAATGGTGAAGGAAAGGATTAAGATGAAATGTAAGGATTAAGGCTAAAAGGTAAAGATTAAGGCTGAAATGGTGAAAGGTAAAGATTAAGGATGAAATGGTGAAAGTTGAAGATCAAGGGTAAAATGGTGAAGATACAGATATTTATCTAACACAGTGCTAGCAGACACTTCTTTGTACCCACTTGCATCAAAACTCGAAGAGCAGTTCCATGCCTGATCAACTCATCTCCTGAAGCTGTGTTCAATTTCTGCTTCAGAATGTATAAGGGCACTTCTTCAGAGGGCACAGCATCTGCCTGTATTAGTGATCATCCAAAAAAATGCATAAATTACCTATTTTCCCCTTTTTTCAGATCTTGTACACGTGAACTAGTCATCTAATCATTTATTATAGACCTGCTCAATATTCACTAGTAAAATGAGAAATGCATGTTTGTAACTTGTATTCCTAGATGAGAAGCTGTTTGACAATGTTGGGAACCTTGAGCTGACTTCTGCTTCTGTTAGAGTCAATGGTGTGAGGAGGTTTGATGTTAAAACACTACATTAAAATAGCATGTTAATTTGCAATTCAATTTTGTCTTAATTTACAAAGTGGATGCAAAGAAACTCAGAGTTACCCAGCAAGCAATGGAAAAATGTGTTCTCAGGATCTCGATCAGAGATCGAATCCACAATGCTGAAATCAGAGAATGCACCCTATTTCAAGACGTGGAGGCTGCGCTTTCTCGCAAATACCACCGGGCTAGTCCCGTGGTGCGCATGCCAGATAACAGATGGGTACTCAGAACGACATTTTGGTGGCCATATGATTATACACGACCACGCTGATGCCCCCTCAATGGCGAGATGGTCTGCTGAGAGACCTAAGTTCGAGGTGGTACGACATGGCGATAGACCGAACTGTGTAGAGGACAGTGTTGGCTACCTTACTTACAGCACACCTGCCGAACTGAAGCCAAGGATATTGTATTGTATTGTATATTGTATTAATTTGCAACTCTGAAAAGGGTAAACTTTTTACTATTTAGAATATAAATCCTGATTTGAAAATATATATATAAGTATAGGTGAACTCATTCACTCTGGAATATTTTGAGTATCTGGACGCATTTACTTGTCCAATATGAAGATCCAGTGTAATCCCACATACTTGAGATAAATTTATCTTCAGTAGATGTTTATCAATGTAAGAATTATCAACAATCTGAGATATAAATGACAAAAGAGCCCACAGAAACCATCTTAATAAACAGGAAGATACTGAAACAAGTAAACTTCTTCTTCTTCATCGTACGCAGTCAGACAGTTACCATTATTTTTTCGAAAAAAGCGGCGGACATCCTGAGGCTGTCGACACTGCCATAGAGCTTGTCTTGTGGTTCGACTGGTGATGGCCACATCTGCTCTCTCTGATCCTCGTATGTCGGGCAGTTCTGCAGCAGATGCTCAGCGGTCATTTTCCCGGTACCACACGGGCATTCGTCGGTACCACCTATCTTCAATTTGTTGAATAGGTGGTACCTCAGTCTATTGTGGCCAGTGCGAAGTCTGAAGACCACGACCTGCTCTCTTCTGTTCAACTGGGAATAGGCATCGTTTTTGGTGTAGCCGGTATGTTCAGTTTCCCATTTGGTCATTTATCTGGCTTTAATAAGCCGTTTTGACTCTTTGTACGTCATACTAGTATATGTTTGCGGTAGTTTTGCACCTTCTTTTGCCAGTCTGTCTGCCTCCTCGTTGCAGTGTGATGGGACCCACTGTACCACTACTCTTTTTGTTGCGGACTGCTGGCATAGTTGACAGAGTACTGCTCTTAAGTCATTAAGCTCAGTGTTTTTCTGGCTTTTTAGCGCTGTGACTACGGCCAGAGCATCTGTAAGCAGGACATGTCTTTCATTTTCTTTATGTGTCACCATTTCTTCCACTGTCGCCCTCAGTGCCTCTGCCTCCGCTCTGAAATTGCTTGTGTACTTACCAGTAGCGAATGACTGTTATTTTTCTGCCATTTGGTAGGTTCAGGAGTGCTCCTGCCCCTCCGTTCTGTGTAGTGTTTGTTACAGAATCGTCGGTGTATGCATGGGTCCAGTCCATGCTTGGGTAGTTTTTCGATATAAAGTTTAGGGTAGTATCTCTCCTTACTTTTTCAGTCTGGCAGTTTTTGTTTCCAATACCTGGTATATTTTCTACCACCTCTGGAAATATATCCTGCCTCCAGGTAGGTTTTTGTACAGTAGTGATGGGCTTTGGTGTTGTTAGTGCATTTATGGGATCTTCGTGCATCTTTGCTTTGGCTATTTCTGCAAAGTTTCTCCGCTTTAGTTTCCCATTTCCCAAATTGTTTAGTCTCTGGTGCATTGGATTGTCAGTCAGTCTTCAGAGTTTCTCTGACTGCAGCTGGGCTCTGCCGTCTCTTCTATCGGTCATGGATTGCAGTTTTGTAATCTTTTCAAGTTCTACAATTGGCATTGACTTCATGCCTCCTGTTATAACTCTCATGGCTTGGTTTTGAAGATTGCTAACTTTATCGAAGTTCGCCTTTGCTGCTGTTGTCCATGCCGCAATGCCATACTCGAGAACTGGTCTCACTCTTCCAGTGTACAGTTTCTTTAGTATACTTTCATCTGCTCCCCAGCTTGTGCCAGCAAGTTTCCTCATGATTGCCATTCTTTCTCTGGCTCTCATTCGGTTTCTCTCGATCTGACTTTTCCATGTCATGCGCCGATCAAATGTGACTCCCAGATAGTTTGGGTTGTCGTTTGGCTGCAGGAATTTGCCATTTAGACTTAATTTGGTGTTTTGGGGTTGATTGAAAGCGAGAATATTGTACATGTGGTTTTCTCCTCATTTATTTTGACCAGCCATGAGTTCGCCCACTCTTCTAGCGATGTTAGGGCCTGCTGCATCCGATTTCTTGCTATGGTGAGATTCTTTTCAGAGGTCCACATAGCCAGATCGTCTGCAAACATTGAGCTATGGACTCTTCTTGGTATATTCTCTGTAATGTCGTTTATATACACCAGGAAGAGTGTGGGTGACAGTACTCCCCCTTGGGGTACTCCCTGCTCGAGTGTCACCTTTTTGCTCATCTGCCCTTGTACTTGGACTCAGGCCGTTCTTTTTTTGAGGTAGTGGTTGATCCACTTGTACATTCTCCCACAAACTTCACTTCTCCTTAGCTTGACTCTAAGTCCGTCTTTCCAGACTTTGTCAAATGCCTTTTCCAGGTCCACCCAAACCACTACTGTGTGTTTCTGTGCCTGGTAGGCATCTTCTATTTCCTGGGCTATGAGGATGACCTGGTCCTCAGTGGATCTGTGCTGTCTAAAGCCTGCTTGCTGTGGAATTAGTATTCGTTTTTCTTCCAGATGCCACATCAGTCTGGTGTTTATCATACGTTCCATCAGTTTGCCGACACAGCTCAGTAGGCTGATAGGCCTGTATCCATTTGGATCTGTTTTGTCTTTTCCTTTCTTTGGTACTGGTACAAATACTGCGTCTTTCCATGGCTGGGGTACAATACCCCTTTTCCAGCTTTGGTTCAGGACTGATAACAGTTTCCTCTTCGCTGTTTGGCCCAGCCCCATCAGCATTTCGTTTGTTATCCCGTCTTTTCCGGGAGATTTCCTTTTCTTTAATGTTCTCATGGCCTCTTCCATTTCACTCATTGTTAATTTGGCCATCATATGCTCTTCTGGTGCCGTATTGATGTTGTCATGCCCCTTTTGCTCTTCACTAATGTCTGTATGCCTATCTGCAGGGACCTCGATGTGGTTTGGTCTGGCATAGTGTTCGACAAAAGCGTTTGCGGCTTTTTTTCCAGTGAGCAAGTTTTCGCCCTGCTTGATGGTAATTTGTTTGTTTGAAGGGGTTTCGTCATTCATGGCTCTGACTAGCTTCCATAGTTTGTTCCCTTCTTTGTCTAGGTTGAGGCTTTCAGTTTTGTTTCTCCAGCTTTATCTTGCTGTTTGGTTTAGAGACAATTACTTGTCCCTAGGGTAGATGTGAAAGGGATTTGAATAGAATAGGAATGGCCAAAAACACGTTTAACAACATGAGAAACATATTGACATCCAGGTAATTGACAAATAAGCTGAAAATGAGAATCAGCAGGTGTTAGAAATATTCATCATTACTATACAGTGCTGAAACATGGATCATTAGCAAACATTTGGAGGACAAAACAAAGTCCCCTGAAATGTGAATATTCAGAAGAATGGGTCACATTTCATAAAAAGAAAAGTAAACAAATAAAGAGTCTTGATGAGATTAAGAATGGAAAGAAAATACTGAAAGACATAAAAACTAGGCAACTCAAATATTTAAGACATATAAAGAGATTCAAATGCTGAAATTGTATACTGGAGGAAAATGTTGAGGGCAGATGGGCAAGAGGAGAGCAACATCAAGAGAAGGACTAGAAACAGGGCAAGAGAGAAAATATTGGAGAACAGCTGCAGTCAATCTTCAATGTGGGGATGAAATTTGATATCATGATGATCATAAAAATGTTATTGCCATGTCGCATTAATATAACAAACTGATCAGAATTGAATTAAAAATACAATGGAACCATGATGCTTGATATGCAGAGATCCAGATTTATGTAAAAATGAGATTTGAGTGAGATACGTTTTTGTTAACAGGAAAATATTTGTGCTCTGCATTAATTATTTTTCACTTAAAATGATCCATTTGAAAAGATGTTTTTGAAGTTTCAAAAACAATTAATCAAGTCCAAATAAATCTTCTTCATGCCATTTAAAGAACACTGAACCATCACTGATATCAGTTATCTAATGGGAAACTTGAGTCCAAGCACTTCATGTGATACAAGGAGTGATAGTTTCTCTAATATTTTATTTAACATTGCAATCTTGATATAGAAAACACTACCAACAATGAATATTATTTTTTTTTTAACCCAACAAGAACATTCAATTGAGTATCCATGATCTGATTGTTTTGTGGGGCAGCTCTATGTGTGACAGTGATGGAGAATAGGACCACTGCTACATTAAGAGAATGTAATAAAAAGTTACTAACTGTGCTATTTAACCTCTATAGAGTAAATTATTCTCCAAAGTTTGGTATTGCCCACCCCTGCCATTAGCACAGCTCAATCCCTAGTTCATCCACTGGGAAATTATGTTCAAAGTACAGACTCTAATTATTGCTGCAGAAAAAAAAAAACACAACAAGCCAATGCCAGCAGGTTGTATTTCTTACAGATGCAATGTTAGTTCTGTAAACTCACAAGAATGATAAACTTGGATAACTCCATCAGTGCATACCAGAAAATGAGAAAGTGAACTGGTTAACAAAGGAGGGAGCAACTCGAGTACAAAATAAACAATCAGCTCTAAGGAAACAAAACCCTTATCCAATAATAATAATGTTTGCTTAGGCGTCTGAGGAACGTTGGGCTGGTCGGCCACATCCATGAACCACTGCTGTGGTGTGGTTCCAGGCTTCGTCCAGGGCGGAAGGGAAGGTTGCTATCTGCTGGAGTAAAACTGTGAGGGGAAAACCTCTTCCGCACCTTCTCCAGATCAAGGGAAGACTTTTGGCGCTGAGGAACGACTTACGTAGTATGTTGTGGGCTGGGGTTTCCTGGTCCAGTCGTACAACATGACCAAACAAAGAAACTCGGAGTCGGTCAAGTGTTTCTGAGATTGGGTGGAGGCCTGTATTAGTAGAGACCTCCACATTGCGGATGTTGCCACATTGCGGATGTAGTCATGCCATCGGATACCCAGGATACGTCGCTGGTTGCACATGTGGAGGGTCTCCAGTTTCGACATGTCATGTTTCAGCAATGTCCAGGTTTCGGAGCCGTAAAGCAGAATTGGGACCACACAGATTTTTGTCCCAAGGGAGATCTTGTCATTACTTCACACATGTCGGAGGTCATGCATAGAAGACCCAGCTAGTCCGATCTACCTTGACATATTGGGACGATTTCAATACCCTGGGGTGCTGTGTCGGAAATGAGGTTCTGAACTTTGGTTTTGGACCAGGATATACACAGGCCTAGAGAGGGCATTTTGCAGTCTAATATTTCCAGAGAGCCCTGCAGTGCAAAGCTATCTGTGCTGAACAGGAAAATGTCGTCCACGTAAATGAGATCAGTGAAGATTGACTGATCAATAGCTATACCCTCCTGGTGCGCGCTGAGGCAGTCTTATCCAAGCCATAAGGAAAGTTGACCAATTGAGAGACAATTGATATAGCGGAGCAAGTGGTCCTGTTCCACGTGAGAATAAGACATAACAGATTGAGTGGCCAGTTACACGGGCTAAAATTGGTTATATCCCCCATGTACATGCAGACAAGTAGCAAAGACAGCTGAACATTTCCTGCAAGACTGATTAAAGCTTTAACAATTGCGTACTGAGCACAGGCCCACGGAAACAAACCCCACACAAAAATGATTGAAGAACTCTCTATCACAGCAATCACTATCAAGACAACTGAACTTCATGTGTAGATATAATAAAAAAAATTAAAAAATGGTGAATGAGAAGACATAGAAGAAGACAACACAGGTAAATAGTGGAGTAGAGTAATATTCCAACAAATGTAAAACTCCAAAAATTGTTTAGAACGATTTCCACAACACTCCAACAAGAGTGGTGTAGTCACCTGGTTCACAAATAAAGCTCTAGAAACAATACTCCTATCATATATGATAGAGGGAATCAATTAGCGAATAACTAATTTTCCAGAGGATCAGTAGAAGGAAGTGTTTTGACTAGAGGCCCCAGTATCCACAGAAAGAACATGTTAATATGAACTGTTAAAACTCTCTTATCATTAGAGCAGGGATTCCCAATGCTAAGGTGTCTCCAAAAAGAATTTATAGAACTGATGAAGATAGATAGCTTGACCCTGAAGTAACAACATAGTGTGCAAGGCAAGCTTCTTTTTTATTTACATTCAATTTTGTTTTAAATTATTTTACCAAGGTATTGAATCTTGTTCTGTTGGTCAAAAGATCGGTAATCTAACTGATCGGCCACCCATACATCTATGTACATATAAAATACAGCCAAAAACAAAAAAATATTCCATGAATACACAAAAAACATAGTAAACAATAACAAAATAATACCTACAGTAGGGTGATATTTCCTCGTGGGGAAGAACTTGAGTGACCTGGAAGTCAGGTTGCCTTGGAAGTCGCCGACCTTTAAACTTCCCATTTTCTGGAAAACACAGTGGCCCAGTACATATACTGAAGTAAATAGCAACATTATTGATGATTCTCTGAGAACATAAATCATTCCTGCATTATTGATTATGTATTAAGCCCAAGGCAAGAGAAGTAGAGACAGACTGAATTATTAGACTTCAAGACCCGGGAAATAATAATTATTTTATCAATCCAATTATCACACATCTGGATTACTTGTGGATATTCAACACACCAATTCAGACTTTGCCTGGGACGCATAAAAAGTAAGTGTAAAGGAATTGACAGATATGTCAACGATATATGAGAAACTCAAGTGGTATCTTGCTTCCTGTACAAACTGGACACTGTAATCCACCTATGTGTAGACATCTAAGAAAGTTGGCACAGATTTTACAACTTACCAAGTCCCCATATTCCATGACATGGCTCGTGTTGGTTTCCTCCTTTACAATCTTAAACTGGTTTTGTAGGGTCTCACGTCCCAGATTTTCCTGTTCAATAGTTTGTGGGGGAAAGAGATGAATTAAAAACATACAAGTTATTTGATGATCATTTTAACTACTACTTTTATGTTTTCATGTGCCTTTTTGAATATATAAATAAAGAAAGCAGTGGTCAGTCTGATGTTATTTGCTTATTCAAAGATCATGTCCAGGAATGGTTTTGGTGATATGTGCTTTCTGTGTTCCTCGCATGTTAGGTCCATTTGCAGATGTTCAGTGACCATCCAGTCAATGCCTCAGTTGTTGTTTCGAATGTCCACAATGAGTAAGGTTACTCTTTTGTGCGCCCTGAAAAGGACGTTAAGTGGCGGGTAGCAGTAGCTTTCCTCACATACCGAGCGTGCTGATGAAGGTGGACCAGGTTCCTCCAGGTGGTTGTGCTATGCTTGGATTCATCTGTGTGTCACTCACTACTACGTGGATCATGTCGATCCCTCACCTCATTAGCCAGGATGCTATGAAAACAGCCCGTTTCCAGGGAGGGCTACTAGAAAGCCGAGGTGAGGATCTTGGTCAGTATATTTTTCCTGACCCTGACTAACATGTCTGATCAGTATATTTTGCCTAACCAGACGTTAGTCTTCCTCCCCCAATGCCTCAGTAAAACTCATCAGTAATTCATGCATTTAATTTGTTAAACAGATGATGGGGGAAGCATGAGGCCTAGGAGTTGCGAGCTTCACTTACAACCTCAACGTGTCAGGTTCAAATCACGTGACACTGAGAATGGAAATGTTGTGGGTATTTTCCTGGCATTACCACTTCTCCCAGTCGATCCAACTGAAAATGGGTATCTGACAAATTGCAAGCATATACACAACAAAGAATCTCTAAACCACCCTCAGGAGTAGAATATGAACGATTAAGAGAAAAAGAAGAAAAGATATAAATACCATATGATTATCAGTACGGTTGGTCAGTATTATTTCCTGTCTCCTTCTTGATCAATACAAAACATATTGTGACTGCTTCAAAAGGTTCCACCCTTACAGGAAGCCTGTATCATAGTAGTTACATGCACTCTAGCTGTAGTGATTTATGCAGCAAGTTCAATTATACAATGATGTTGCTGACCCAATGTGCAACCTTCTTTAGCCGCCTTCATAAAATGCTTGGAAAGCTACAGTGATCCCATATTTTCATCACCATATGACAAAAATATCAAATTTTTAGGAAATATCATATTAAAAACTTTATCACGAGCCATGCTGACTGATCAATGGATCTCCAAAAAATACTGCTCCAACTATGAAGCTGAAATCACTACACTGGAAGCTGCCTTGTACCAACTGAACACGTTTTATGTGTCTTTCCCTCAAAAGTCCAAAACTTTATTTTTACATACTTGATGTCTGCTCTTCAAGCTTTAGAAGGTGCCAGACATTGTAGAGCTGATATTCAAATAGCCCTAGACAATGATCACATTATCATCTCCCATGTCATCAAAATGGTTAGGCAGTGGATCCCTGGATACTCAAACACATTTAGCAATGACAAGGTAGACAGACTAGCAAAGAAGGAATTTTTAAAAAAACAGTCACACTCAACAACATCTTTACAAACAAGTCAGGCAGCTCATAATAACAGCAAGCAAAGAAATTTGGGAAACAGGCAATTTAAAGACCAACACTAATCAATTCACAAAGAGAGATCAAAGCACCATTTCCTAGCTAAGAACCTAAACAAGAATCTGAACAGAATCCAACCACAAAACACTCCAGAGTGCCAGCTGTGTGCACAAACATACAAAACTGTTCATCATCATCTGTTCGAATTTCAGGCACTTAACAATGCTAGAAAACACTTCTTTATGTGAGGCAAGACAAATGGAACACTTTGCACACTACTAAACAAAAACTAACAAACACATGCAGATACATTACATCCCATTGAGCCGAAGGGCAAGCGCCCAAATCCAGCTTTATGTATAACGCTCCTTATTATGTTTATAAACTTTGTTGTCAATTTTCTTCATTGCTGTGGTGCTAGACAGCCCAGTTGCCTGCCTTAATTTGACAGAAAATGTGGCCTGATTTGTTGTAATGAGTGACACAAATATCATTGGGCCTACTAAGAAACCTTGCATTGTACTACAGCCACCTTCTTAAGTATATAACCTTAGGTTATAAGAAGAAACACTGTAGAAAGATTACCAAGAGAGAAGACATGAGTAGATTTGAACAAAAGCTCCACATCTGAGCATTACTACTGAAACCAATATATCTCTTCTGACTTTAAATGGTGTACATTGCTTTTCAAACACAATCCTTCTTTCTCCTATTTTCAAAACTAATGTTCAAATCATCATCATGTAGCATGTCCTTTGTAGAACGTCGCTCCCATCACAGTCTGTCTGAAAGAAACTCGTTCCCTTGCCAAAACTCCAGCTTCCGCCACTGTCAAACTCAGGCACTCCTGGATATCTTGGTGCCATCGTCTTCTTGGTCTACCCCTTCCTCTTTTGCCTGGCACCATACCTTCCATCACCGTCCTCTCAAGACCGTTGTGTCTCTTGATGTGACCAAAGTATTTGCATTTTCTAGCCAAAATGGAATTGATAAACCAGTTCTCCTCTATGCTCAACTCTTGCCGAATGTCTACATTTGTTCTTTTCTCTGTCCAGGGTATTCTGAGGATCTTTCTGTAACATTTTGACTCGAAGGATTCGATTCTTTGTCTAGAAGTTTTGGTAATCGTCCATGCTTCACAGCCATAAGCTGCCACAGGAAAAACACAGGCTCTCAAGACTTTTACTTTTATCGTTTTGTTGGTGCCCTGCCATAATTTCTTCAGGCTGTTCAGTCTCTGCATTGCCATAGCTAGTCTTCTTCTGATTTCTTTCGAGCAGTCACCATTTTTGTCGATTCTGGAGCCCAGATATTCAAAATGTGTAACCTGATCTATTTCCTCACCACCCACTGTAAATGTATGCTGACATTGTGTTTTATCGGTGGACATTATCTTTGTTTTGTTTATGAACAGATTTTGATCTTTACTATGTCCATTAACGGCTGAAAGTAGCTGCTCTAGCCCTTCCGCACTTCTTGATAGTATCACTGTGTCATCTGCATATCGTAACTCTGGAATCTCGTACCCCCCCAATCGTAAATGGGTCGAAACTTTCAATGTTCTCATCTTCTCGCACATTTCTCATTATACATTCCGCATATATGTTGTACAGATAAGGTGAGAGTATACATCCCTGTCGTACTCCCTTTTGTACTGCAAACCAATCTGATGTTTGCCCAGATACTCGGACAGCGGCTTGTTGATCTTGGTATAATGTTTCAATGAGATGGACTATATGCAAAGGAAACCCCATTTCCTTCATGATTCTCCACAGATTTTGATGTTTTACCGTGTCGAAGGCCTTAGTGTAATCAATGAAACATGTGTACAGGTCTACATTAAACTCTCTACATTTTTCATAGATATTCCTTAAATTGAATATGTGGTCCCGGGTCCCTCTGTCTTTCCTAAAACCTGCCTGGACTACGTGAATTTCAGATTCAAACCTTTTCTCTATCCTTCTTAATAGGATTCGCAGGAGTATCTTGCTAGCATGGCTGATCAGTGCGATAGTTCGGTAGGTCGTGACAGCTTCAGGTTGCCTTTTTTGGGGAGGGGAATATAAATTGATTTCTTCCATGCTTCTGGCCACTCTGCACTGTGCCATATCTGTTTACACAGCTTGTGGTAGACTCGAGCACATGCCTCTCCTCCTGCTTGTATTAGCTCTGCTGGGATATCATCGCATCCTGGGGACTTTCCCTTTTTCAGACTTTTAATTGCAGAACGTACTTCTTCCAATGTTGGTTCAGGTTCTTTCTCATCCTTTTGTAGAATTGTAACTGAGCGCTTTGTGCTGTCTCCATACATGGTTCTGCAGTACTCTCTCCATCTATTCAGTATGTCTTTGGTTTCTGTTAGTGTGTTATCCTCTTCGTCATTTATGACATGTGGAACCGGACGGAATTCCCTTGTCAGTGTTCTTATTGCTTTGAATGCATCTCTTTCTTTGCCTTGTTGTTGTAGGTTTTCTATATCCTTACATGTTTCTACTATGTATCTTCTTTTATCTTTTCTTATTTCTCTTCTAACTTTTCTTGCGCAGTTTTTATATGCTGTGTTGGTACCCTTACTTCCCATTTGTTTTAATTGTTGCCTTTCTGCAATGAGTTTCTGTGTTTCGTCTGTTACATAGCTCTGTGTCTTGTGCAATATCTTTGGAATCATTTCTTTTGCTGTCGAGATCAAAATCTCCCTTGCGTACGATGTCAACTCCTCAGATGTCATCTCTTCCTGTATAGCAAGCAACGCCTCAAATTTGTTTTCTACTTTGATGTTGTATTCAGTAGGTATTGCTGATACATCGAAGCGTATTGGCTGGCAACCTTTGTAGATCCTGCGTAGTCTTGTTTGGAAAACTGCAAACAGTAATTCATGGTCCGTATCGCAGTCTGCTCCTGGCAGTGTTTTTGTCGCCAGCACATTTGATCTCCATCTTTGTTGCACTAGGATGTAGTCTATTTGGTTTCTGCTGTTGCCATCCGGGGAGGTCCACGTGTACAGTCTTCGTGGATGTTGTTTGAAGAAGGTGTTGGCAATGGAGAGGTTGTTTTCCGTGCAGAATTCAACCAGTCTTTCTCCTCGCTAATTTCTGTGTCCCAAACACTGTGTCCTCGAACACTTCTCTCCTCTTCGGCTCTTTCCTCTCCGACTTTCGGATTGAAATCTCCAATGATGACCAAGATGTCTCTTTTTTCAACTTTTTCCATCGCTTCTTGCAAGGTGTTATAAAAATCATCCATTTCACAATCGTCTGCTGCTGATGTTGGTGCATACACTTGAATTATTGTTAAATTTCTAGTCTTTTTCTTTAGTCTGATTACAATTATGCGGTCGTTGACTGAATTGTAACCGAGAAGTGAAGGTGCTGTCTTCTTTGACAGAATAAAGCCGACCCCGCTTTTTCCACCCTTGTCCGTCCCAGAGTATATAAATGTTTCTCCTGACGAGCTGGTACAGTGCCCTTGTCCGGCCCATCTATGCTCAGAGACTCCAAGAATCTCTATCTTGGTTCTCTTCATTTCTCTTCCGATCATGAATAACTTGCCCTGGTATAGGCTCCTGACATTCCAGGTGCCTATTCTTAGTTTTGTTTTTAGTCCCATTTCAGAGTTGTCCACTGTAATGCAGTCAGGCTTTAGGCCGTCATCTCTATTACTTGTACTGACTCTGAAATTGACATACCTTATCAGAGTCTTCCATCCACATAACACTGTACACATCACCCAGGTATGTTTGTCTGGATTCATCGAAGTAGCAGGCATATGAGGACTCATCAGAGTTGGCAGCAGTTGTTGCAAATACTGTATACAAAACATGTAACCTATAATACATATCAAAGCAAACATTTTTAAACTCTAACTCACACCACTCTGAAAGTGATTGTAATGTTTATAGCTCCTATCATTCCCCTAAATAAATGGACTAGCAGTGTATTTCCTGGGAATCAGCTCAAGTTTCATCCACTTCCCTATGCCCCTTATCTGGGTAGGCATACCTTACATGTTGAAAAATCTTTGGAAATAAAATTATTATTTTTTAAACAATTGACAAACATAGAAATAAAATAAATCAGTTTTAAAACAATTGTTACCAATCAATGCATTTATTTCCATTTCTTGGGTCCGTCCCAAGAGAATTATAAGTACAATGAAGTCAATTCTTCGGAACAGAACAGAAAGTTCCTACAGGATGTAGTAGCCAGACCCATGAGCAACCCTTCTTAGTCGCCTTTTAAACATGTCTGGCAGGTCACAGTGTTACTACTATTTGCTCCTCTTTCGGGCCTAGCAACAGCAAATATAGGAAGGAAAATAAACGGCTACATCTTACTGTGCTTGTCGCAATAGATGACCACGAAATTATGTACACAGGGTTGGTAGCCTTATCATGTTAAAAGTGTTTCAGTAAGATCACCCAAACACTCTGGATTCAGGCTTCCTGCAAGGAGTCCTAAGGAGGGATGTGCATGGAGCTGGCAGTCTGATCACAAAAAGCTGTGCTTCAGTCAATCAATCTAAACCTTTTCAGCTCACTGTAGAGCATAGGTCTCCAACAAATACATGCCAAAGGTTGACCTATTCATACATGTTTGAGTTCTAGTGGATCAACCCTCCTTAGCTGTCTCTTATGAAATGACTGGCACATTCCGATTTTACTAATCTTTACTCCCAATTTTGGCCCAACTAACGCTCAAGCAAGTGAAATGTTGTGCTTCAGTAATGAGCACATAAACGCTATCGTCATGTTTTCCTGAAATAAGGTCCACTTTAGCAGTGACTCCATACTCCTCATGTTGCAATAAAGGAAAAGCAATAAGTGACACCATGGCTGTGAGCATAGAAACTTGTGATCTTTGCCCTTCTTGTTATTTTTTTTAAAATTACAGCATTTATTGCAATTGTGGAGGTCCATCATGAAGATTTAAAGTGTAAAGGAATATAGACAGATGGTCGCTGAAGTTATAGACAGATGGTCGCTGAAGTTACCCCGCAGTGTACAGGATAGGTTTTCATCTCACCACCAATAGCAAATTAAATTATGATTTACTATGGGTTTGAACCCGTCCCATTGATCAGGAGGCTGTTATTTAAACCACTTAGCCACCCTTTCTCAATAGGACACTTTTGCTGTCCACGGAAAAGTGATCATAAATTGACATTAACAAGTTCAGTAACTATCACTACTTCAATTCTTTTTTTAAATTTTGCACTTACCACTAATATTAGAATCCAAAAGATCTGCAAACATGGACCCAGACTCACAAGCCTCAACGTAAAACACCATCTGTGTAATAAATGCAGGCATATATAGAGATATATGCAGACTATTTTACTACATTATACTGAATAATGAAATCTACATGAGCCTAGAATAAAGAAAGAGCTGCATTAAATTTGTTATGACGTTGCTATACACTCTTCTTATCTATTATCTCCAGGGCTTTACCCTGCTGAATGTGTGAAGGTAGCTGTCGGGAATGAAGTGTTAGATATTCTATTAAGCCTCTGGTTTTTTATGAGGTGGGCTAGCCAGTTGCCTTCATTACTGTATTTCCTGCTGTGAACCAGGTACTCATTTACAGCTAAGTTGGCTACAGCATCTGGAAAACAAAGATCAAACCCAGTACGAGCCAGAATATGCAGAGAACGAGCTGACATCAGTCAGCAATTTATGGCTGGCTGTTTGCATCAAGGTCAGAGAACCAGAGCTGAACTACACCCTATTCTGCCTCCAAGCAGTGATCCTGCAAACAAACTGCACTAGTGTAGTCTGGCTAAAAGGATAGGCATCGCAGTAGGAAGCAAATCCAGGACCTAAAAAAGCCAGATGTGACGGGCCAAAAGGCGCAGATATCGCCAGCGTCACAGTAAACTATAACATCCTTTTCAGCATGCACACCAAAGAAGAAACGCAGTACATCTGCCAAGGGAAGCAAGTGTTGCACAACTCTCCTACTCAGAGGCTCGCTTGATTCAAAACTCCTCCAGTCTCTGCATCACTAACTCATCAATTACAGTGACATTTCTGAGATTCTCAGTATGACCATAGTAGTAGCTCCACACAGGTTGGGATGTCATTGTGTAAGCTATTCACTCATTCAATAGCCAACCACTATAAACCTATTTAAGCATAAACTTGAGTGAAGCATCGAGCCGCCATTACTGCCTGGCACCTCTACAGGAAGCTTGTATTTCAGCATCTGCAGTGGTGGTTTCAATTACAATGGTTTTACATGATGTAGTTGCTAGCCACATGCACAACCCTCTTTAGTCACTCTTTAATGACATCCTTGGAAGGTTACAGTGGTACTCTTCTCTCAAACTTTGGAACTACGCAATGAACCTTACGAGTAGTGGTTTCTAAACAGTGCATCTACCACAAATGTGTGGCGTGAGAGGAGTCTGGTATAGTGGGAAGATTAAAAAAACAATCTAGGATTTAGAGATGTTTCCCAAATTTATATGTCCAAAATAACAATGATTGCCATTTTATTATTTACTTCATTACATATGACATAATAATGGAAAATGACTTCTTTGTGTTGGTGAGGAGATGGACAACTGTGTGTCTTGGTGACAATGTTGTACCTGACCCTATTCTTCGTGTCCATTCAACAGTATAAAACCATACAGCTGCAAAATAACATTTCATTCACAAAGCATAAAAATTATATGTTACATGTGTGCTTGTTTTTGTCTTCTAATCTCATTTATATTATGTCTTGCTCATCTCATGCAAAAGACATTACTGAAATAAGATTAGCAGACAAAAACAAGCTCCCATTGATTTTCTATATTTTATGAATGAAACATCATGTGGCTGCATGTTTCTATAATTATGGATAGGTGGAAAGGATAGAGCCAGGACCAGGGCCAATACACTGACTAAAATCCCACCTCATGTACTCATCATGGGCCTGGAAACAGATTGTGTTATAGAAGCTGGCCAATGAGGCGGGGACAGACACTGCAATTCCTATTGTAGGGAATGCTGAGAAGTCTTACATTACACTGCAGCGAAAAAGCCCCAGCTTTAGTATGCCACAGGATGTTAGAAATGCTACTGTAAAGCCACTATCAGAAAATTTGTCAAGAGTGAATTACAGAGTACTAGCAGTTTTGAAAACAATAACATACTTCTGGACATCTCATAGTTATATTACGAGGTAGTCAGATCCTATGTTATGAGTTGATTCTTTTAAAACATATTTCTTATCAATAGAAAATGGGGTGTGGTGTGAACAAATAATTGTCTTTCTGAAAATGCTAAGATAAAAGTTTGGAACCCACGGATGTTAAATGTCTGACATAAAAACAGCACTAAATAAAGGGGTCTGTAGACAATGTCTCAATCTCTACTATTTTAATGAAAGTTGTTTTAATTGGTAACACTCCCCAAACATAATACATATTTCTTATCTCTGAGCAAGAACCTGACTTTACCTGCCAAAACAATGATTTGTATAGAAAATCAGAAAACCATTACGAATTGAATTTAACCATAGAACAAATGAATTTAACCATAGAACAAATGAATTCTGGTATTCAATAAGGCAGGTCAGTGCCTGATGCCAGGTAGGCAAAAGCTATCCTTATGTTCTGCAAATCCACTTGGTTGGCCCTTAGAAGTTGCCTTCATATGTAATCCTTGTTTTTCCTATCAGAATCACATTTGGTTATTGGTAGTAAGTTTGTGAGTGTTTTCTTCTTGCAGCCTACTAAATCTGAAGTGTCAAGCCTTTGGGCTTTATCGTGCTTACATTTATATTTAGCCTAGTTATATTTAGTATTGAACATGTCCTTTGTAGCCACTAAGCTATCATTGTGTGAGGTCTTGCTACAGGGCATTTCCCCACCATCACCTCTAGGATGTATGTCAACACTGAAGTTAGTTATAAATCTGCCTACCTGAATGAGCCAATGCAATTATACCAACATCCATGTACCAATACTTACTTGTTTATATTGCTTGTTCTTATACATCTTCTTGATTGCATTGTTGAGATCTTCTGCCTGAAGCTATGTCACGAGGAGAAGAAAACAAATATAAAACTTTATAAAACCTTACAATAAGCATAAGAAATGTTGTGAGTTATATGTAACTGATGTTTTAGGAAAAAATAAATGCAAACAAGTTTCTTTGACTTTCAACCAACTCATAATTACTCCTAATATGTTGTTGAAATCTACTCATACTGATTTATGTCTTGATGGGTTTTTTTTTGGTAGCAGGTTACAGTGTCTCTTCTTACATCCTGAGGCATACTTGAGAAGGCGGACTAGCTGTAGGACCATATGAGGCTCCTCAGTAAGCTCAACACTGTGAGCATCTGTTACTGCCCTTCGTTGGAAAGGGAACCAGATAGGAGGAGGAAAGAGAGGGCTGTTGTTGAAATGTTCCACGAATAAGGTCATAATTAAACATGCCGAAGATCGCCAGAAAAATAATGAACTTAATGATTTAAGAGCAGTACACTGTCAACTATGCCAGTAGTCCACACCAAAAAGAGTAGTGGTACAGTGGGTTCCATCCCACTGTAACATCCAAGGCAACGAGGAGGCAGACAGACTGGCAAAAGAAGGTGCAAGACTACCACAACTAGATTCTAGTGTAACCTACGAAGAGTCCAAAAGGTTTATTAGGGCCAGATACATGGCCAAATGGGAAACGGAACATACTGGCTACACAAAAAATGATGCCTATTACCAGTTGAACAGAAGAGAGCAGATCGTGGTCTTCAGACTCCGCACAGGCAACAACAGACTGAGGTACCACCTATTCAATAAACTGAAGATAGGTGGTACTGACGAATGCACCTGTGGTACAGGGAAAATGACCGCTGAACATCTGCTGCAAAATTGCCCGACATAAGAGGACCAGAGAAAGCACATGTGGCCATCACCAGTGGCAACACTAGACAAGCTCTATGGCAGTGTCGACAGCCTCAGGATGACAGCTGTTTTCTTCAAACAAACTCAAGTTGACGTCTGACAGCATACGAAGAAGAAAAACATGCCAAAGATCAAGTAAACAATAATTAAATAAAAAGACAAACTCAGTTATATAAGAGATATTCTGAAAGCGCATGCCAAAAAGAACCTTGCTAAGAATTTGAAGAACATAAAAAATATTGATCACGCCTAGTGATCTGACATGCTGAAAATTACAATGGAAAGCAAAGCTACAGACAAACATAAGGACAAGGTATATGGGGTGTCTCTCTGTGGATTATATGACCTGTTATTTAGGAATTAACGATATGACACATCATCCTACTATGCAAGCTGCAAAAGTATCTATGAAGGGTTGTACATGGGGGCTGGCAAAATGATTATCTATGAGGGGGCTTCAAATGAAAATTTTATTCTGAAAAAGTGAAAAACTGTACATTTTTCGACATAGTCATTATTGCGTAAGAAACACATCACCCATCGCTTATTAAGTGCATGGAATGCTGTAGACAAAAATCTTTTGGTCGCATGTGCAACCACTCGTGTACCACCTGCTGGACCTCTTTATCAGAGCTGAAAGTCTGTCCTCCCAATGCCTATTTTAGTCGTCGCATTGACGATCATTGTTTATCAATTCCAACTCTCTACCACATCAGAATGATAAGCATCTTTTTCTTTGAGGTCATGTCCCTTTTGCCAGCAATTTGTGTATGTTATCACAGTGTGGTCTAACCAACCCCTTGTCAATGCATGTCCAGGAAAATATGACCGAACTGCATTAAATAAAAACTAATATCTATCATAACAAAATTAAATAACAGCACTCTCCTCCTTGTTCATTAATGTGAAGTACAGTTCTCTGAATAAAGCTCTCAAATAGTTTTGTGTGGGGACTCATCTCTTTTAACAGTACTGAAGAAGAATCCACCCAAGTCATGTCTCAGGTGAGAAGAATAGAAATCTTCAAAGCATGTCATAAAAGGTGAAATTGGGCTCGCATCCTCAAACTTCATCAGCCCCTGCAATAGCACTCATACAGGTTTTCTGTAAAGGTACCAGATGCAGATGAAACCTACACTTCACATTGGATTATTCTTCTTCTTCTTCACATTCGGTTTCGTATGCTCATTTTATGCCACCAGATGGGCCGCCTCCATGAAATGATACGTCAGTTGCAGGTCCTCAATGGTTCCTTACAGTTTATCTTGTATGTTTCTTTTCTTGGGTCAAGTCTTATTGGTTTTGGGACCAGTTTTGTTCTTGATATATATAAATGATTTGGACATTGATATGAGATCCATGATTGCAAAATTTGCTGATGACACAAAACTATGCAGTAGTGTCTCATCTAAAGCGGAAGTGGATATATTGATGTCGGATTTAGATAAAATTCGAGAATGGTCTGTAAGCTGGCAAATGGAGTTTAATGTAGATAAATGTACAGTCATCCACATGGGTAGATCCAATATGGAACATAATTACAGAATGGGAGAAAACAATATTAGAAAGATAGATAAGGAAAGGGACCTAGGGGTTATAATAGATCATACTTTAGTTAGACCTAGATTGGAGTACTGTGTACAGGTGTGGAGTCTTCTTCAGTACTGTTAAAAGAGATGAGTCTCCACACAAAACTATTTGAGAGCTTTATTCTTCTAAACCAGTATAAAGACGTTAAGTTAAGTTAAGTTATCACAGGAACCTTGGTGCAATGGACATGTTTCCAAGATATGTTCTGGAGTATTGAGTTCTCTCTGACATGTGCATTGTGCAGTCTGTGCTGCTTACATTTTATGCATGTTTGCATTTAGTCTGCAATGACCTTTTCTGAGGCGGAAAATTGTGGTATACTGTTTCCTATTCAGTCTATTGATGGGTTCTGTGGGTATTTGACATTGGATTCAAAAGGTGAAAGTGCAAATGCTTGGAGACAGACCTACTTTAAAATAGATCAGCCTCGATAGTGGTTTATGCTTCACATTGGAACAAACAAAAGGGGAATGGTGGTGAAAAGAAATTTTTGAACTGGTAGCTGGCTTCAAAGAATATATTTCCTAATTTTATTTGATCAGATAATGAAATTGTGTAGTTATCATCCACAGTTGTCTCAAATTTCCGGTTTAATTCATGTCTTTATTATCCCTACTTTCTTGGTCACCATCATTGTCATTTTAATTATTATGGCCCATCTAAAATTTTGTTGCATTCAACTCCCACTTTTCTTACCATATCCTCTGGAAAAGCCAAAATCCCTGGGGCACCATGGTCAGCAAAATTGACAAAGATACGATCATCTGGCCCACTGTAAATAAAAGATATATAAATTGACTTACAAATAATTGTCAGAATGAGTGGCTTAACTAAGAGTCTGTAACTGTAGACAAAAAAGCAGCATAGTGAATGAGCTGACAGCAACTTGCATCAGGGTCGGCCAAACCACAGCTCATCAAGACTCTATCCCATCTTTAATAGATGGCCCTGGAAATATGTTGCACTAGTGTAATCTGTGACAATGAAATAGGGATCGAAGTCGTAAGGTAAACCTAGTACCTAAAAAAGCCTGCTGAAATCAGATTTATCAGGCCATAAGGCACAAATTATTGCAACCTCGATGTAAACTACGACACAACATCCTTTTCAGGATGAACGCTGAAGTGTAACTGGCAAATTAACTCATATGTTGTTCAATCTCAAATTTTCTACATAAAACTCCCTGTTCCTCTAAAGCTCCTCTGATCAATATATAGTTTTATACCTCAAATGGGTTGGAAAGTTCTATTGTGTTTTTTAGTCTTTAAAAATATGGTTTGTTAGTTTGTTTGTACTCCTCACAGAAGCACAATACCTAATCTGTTTTAAAAGATAGTAATTGAATCTGGAGTGACTAATGTCATCCCAACCCTTTTGTATGGTTCAGAAACTTGGATGGTCTGACAGGGAGATCTGAAGCAGCTTAAAGCCTTCCACATGCACAACTAATGACACGTTCTCGGAGTCCACTAGCAGGACCTGGTCACCAACACTAAGGACGCCCAAAGGACAAAAACTCAAGGGCCTTTCTTCAATGCTAAATCGGTGCCACCTCTCTTTCTTCGGTCATGTGGCTTGCCTCTCTTAAGACATCCCAGTTCACCAGCTTCTTCATTTGTCCATGGAAATCAGGAGTAGGAAAATACCCCATGGAGTCGTCTCGGGGCAGCATGGGTAAATCTTAAGAGACACATCCATCTTTACTCCATCTGCCATGTATGCTGCCTGGGAGTCTGCATCAACCAAGATCATGGACGGTCAGTGCGGCATGCCTCGATTGTCTAATCGGATAACTGTACTGTAGTGGCCATTTCTAAGTCTAAATATTGTTACTTAATCTACCTTGGTTGTTTAGTCGGATTAATCTACTTAGCAACCAGTTCCCAGTCTAAATATTGTTACTAAATCTATTTGTGGTAATTAGTATACTTCTGTTATATCAAATTCTTGGTATTCTATACACCAATCATCTCTGAATTTTGTTACCTCTGTTTTTACTTCTTCCCATATTGACCTGCTATTGGGTTTTGATACCTCCATATTTGCCACTAATTATAGTTATAAGTCTAGTTTTCCAGGATTGACATGCTTCATGATTTAGATTTGTGAAAACAGTGAATTTGTACCTCATGCAAGATACTTGATAGTGGGGAGATACATAGATGGCAAATCAGAATGTAGATATAAAGTGACCAAAAGTTGTGTTGAGGGATTCCATACGTATTATTAGAGTGCTTTTCATTCAAATAATTATGCTAGGGCCCATACAAGGATAAGATTGTGTGACTATTAGTAAGTAATGTGATACCTGTTTCATACCACTTACATAACATTTAAGCGAAAATTATTTGAATATTCATTTCTATGCCTATGATTCTAAATGCCCTCTGTATACACAACAATATGCTTGCTTATATAGAAATTCCATTATTTTGCACAATGTTTATTAACTGTGGGGTAAAAAAATTGTTGGTCCCATGGTATGCACTACCATCAGGGTTGAAGTGTTGGAGACCTAATTTTATTAGGTCTCAGCCTTTTTTCAGGTCGGTTTTCTAACCAAGAAGATGTGCATTCAAAATCTCAGGCATAGGTTTTTATTTTAATCAGAGGTACAGTTCATGGTGATTGCAAGAGTAAGTGACCTTTATTCCTCAGCCATATAAATCCTCCATGTTTACTCTCACAATCAGAATAAATGCCTCACTTATAGTTGTTTTTCTTTTAGTAGAACAGTTCCCTTAATTACTTGTTTTGCTTTTCAGGTACCCATTTACATCTTGATAGACTGGAGCATGTCAAGACCAGGACTGAACCCTGTAGTTTTGACATGAGAAACAAGTGCTGAAACCACTGGGCTGCTCACATTCTCACCAATGTATGTATAAACTCTTTCATGAAATATTGCTTTTATATAACAAATTGGGACGGCATGGCCTAGTGGTTAAGTGGCACGGCTCACAATTCGAAGGTGCTGGGTTCGATCCCCATCACAGCACTGGCCGTTACCCCGGGGAAGCAAACCCTTAGAAAATGCAGGAGGAAGCAGACCCTTACATAAAATGCATGCAGTGGATGCACTGGGCCGACAGGCGCAAAATAAAAACCACAGTGCAAAGCACACCGCTTTGGGGGATTTGAGAAATAAGGCGAACGTAAAAAAAAAAATTATTCCAAATAAATGTCAACATGTGTATGTTCTTTGAAAATTTTAATTTTACCTTTTAATCACTTTCCCTTCTCTGCCGAGAGTTTTTTTTATTCCCTCAGAATCTCCAGTCAGAACTTTCAGGAAAACATTTGGTGTCACATCCTGTCGAATGAATAAGTTACATGCACTCATTCACTGCTTTAAGAAAATATTTAGAATGCTCAGCATATTGTGACAGATATCTCAGGCAAATAATAGAAGCAGTTATTGTAATTCAAGAAAAGTGTATGTCCATGATCAAGCAAAAATATCCACTACCATGAAACCCAACACACATTTTGAACAAGCTTTTCAAATGGCTAACAAAAGGTGGTATTTTTAAAAAAAACTAAACCAGTTATCAATTCTGCATGTGAATCACTGGACCCATAATGGAAGAGAAAAAACACCAGAACCACATCTATTTATGTCATTGAAATATGACTATAGATTGTGTTGCATGTTGTTAACAACCTAGTCATGTAAAATAACAGAGACCACATCGGTAAGAATGCATTTATATGTTAAGAAAGGCTTCCTAGAAGTCAATTTTAAGGGAGCCTGTGGCTCCTTTTGGAGCAAAAACCAAAGGAACAATGATGATATTTAACATAGTCAAACCACTTAATCCTCCATTTCCCGACAAATTCCTTCTTCTGTTTCATTACTATAATACTGTTGATTAAAACATGAGCTGTAATTTACAGGAGATGGTTGTCCATAATCATACAAATACATACCTTTCCAATGTAGTCCTTAAGCACACCTGGATATACATTTGGTCCATCTGGTCTGTTTATGATGTTTCCAGGAAATGGGTTCCTATGTCAACAACAAGGAAGTGATAGTCAAACTGTATAAAGCATTAGTTAGACCTAGATTGGAGTACTGTGTACAGGTGCGGAGTCCTTATCATAGAGGGGATATAAACATGCTGGAAAGAATACAAAAAAGAGCGACAAAACTGATAGTGGGATTCCAGAATTAGTTATGAGGAAAGACTCAGAAAAACTGGCCTACAGTGTCTAGAAGAGAGAAGAATTCATGGTAACAATACAGGTTTATTAGATGATCAGAGGAATGGGTAAATTAGACTATAACAAGTTTTTTTTAAATACAGCCACCCACAATAACAAGAGGGCATAGCTATATGTTGACTAAAGAGAGGTCCAAATTAGATATTAGGAAATATTTTTTTAGTTAGAGAGTGGTGAATGCTTGGAATGCATTGCCAGGGACAGTTCATGCATTTAAGAATAAATTGGATGCGCATAGCTTTTAGAGCAAGGTGATGTAAATGAAACTGGTTGTATACAGACTCTGCAGGGTCTTCTAAACCAGTATAAAGACGTTAAGCTAAGTTAACAAAATAGAGAGAATTGGTTCACAGAAATGGATACAAGTTGCTGAATATAGAAAAGTGGTGAGTGGTTATCACACATGATAATAAGGAATTGAGAATTAACGTTTCTATTCCAAAGTATATTGTACACTTAAAATGTCAAAGAAAAATATAGTCAGTAAAATATCAACAACAAAAAACAACAAGAAGAAAGAAGCAACAGGAAGAGAAAACATATAAATAACTAAAACACACTTATAATTCAGATTTATAGTATATACTTACTCGGTATTGTTGGCAATATCATCATACATCATAACAACAATCCTTTCGTCTGGAATTCCATGGTTTCGGATGACATGATACGCATGACATATATCAGCCTATGACACAAGCAGAAGATATGTTTAAAAAATATATATATATAATATGAATGATTAGAAATTCCTTCTGGAGAGTACATATGAAAGATATACACAAATAGAAAGATGTTATCACCCCACCCCCCTCTGTGACCTCTTTCATAATCCTGGATTCAGGCTGTATCACAGTAGTCTCCATAGTTGTCACATTGCACTACAGTCAGGAGGAAATTGGCCCACCTCCTATGGCTTGATGTGGGGATGTAAGAAGAGCCACTGCAACCTGCTACCAAAAAACATTATAAAAAGTTAACTCAGCACAAGTAGCTTTGAACAACAAGAACCACACATAAAGCATGTTATAGAAGCTACTAAAAGTGCTGTCTAATACTCTGAAATTCATGACATTGAATACACAGACATTCACCAAAGTCAAAAGTCTGCTGACATATTCAACAGGCACTCAGGTCGGAAATATTAGGACCACTTTAACCTTCCAATCATGTCATAAATCATAACAAATGAGGGCTGTGTTTGGGGCACATAGGGAAGGGATCTCAAGGTCAAACCAGCCTGAGGGCTATATGACAACATGTTACTTCTTCTTCTTCCTCCATGTTCATCCTGAAAAGTAAGTTGTGACATTGTATTGTAGTTTATATCGAGGCTGCAGTATCAACGCCTTTCAGCACACCTGGTTATAGCACAGCATTTTTGGGACTCCTATTCTCTTAACCTGACTACATTTGTAAAGCATATTTCCACGGTTGCTACTTAGAGGTGAAATATGGTCTCAGTCAGGTGTGGTTCACTGAACCTAATGCAAGCAGCCAGATATGAACCATGGTGCTGCATCTTCAGCCCCAGAACATGTTTAATGATACTGGAGCCACAGCTTAGTAAAACTCTGTATTTTCCTTTTTACCTGTAACCTAGGAAGTCAGTTGAGGTACTACATCTCGCTGCATTATGAATCATGTCTTCTCTCATTTTTCAACAACAGCCTTTTGTCTAGCTATTCATCATATCTTAGTGGTGACAGACATTATACTCTTGTAATACGGGTTTTAGGAAGCCACTTAGCGCAGTGGTTTACGAGCTGGATTTGTATCTGAGTGGTCCTGGGTTCATTTCCCAGTTGAGGTGGAAATGTTTTTTCAGACCGCAACGACTCCCGAGTTGACCTCTGATAAAAGACTTCAATTGTTGGTCATCAGCAATTTTTATTTTTGTTTCAGCTCTCCTCATGAACTAATTTGATTTCTTTGTTTATATTCTTGTTTCAGCTCCACACATGAGTTTATTTGACTATGTTTTTTTTTGTTTTTTTGTAAACTTATTACACTTTTCTTCCCCTGTAGATCAGTCAGACATGGCTGATTACATAACTATTTTGATTCCCTAGAGCATAACCTATCCATCTCTACTTTCTCTCTTTAATCTCCAGCTATTGGTTGTAAGTTTGATTCTTTCATCAAAAGACTGTTATTTCATCTCTTTATCTGTCATTAAAGAGTTAAATCAAATATTGATTGATGAGGTTTTGCACATTGGACATTATATGTTTTGTAACATGCTTCATAGTCATGGAATAGGACAGACTTCATAGTTAGTGTTGAACAGACTAATATAATTTGAAATAACTTTTCTATGTTTGTATCAATAATTTGAACAGTAAGTAAGTAAGAAGCCCCTTTTCAGTCCTATCTGAATCTAGGTTGATGTGGCCTACTGAGCTTTTGGTTTTCCTTTTCCCTGTGGCATTGTCTTTTAACTTCTCTGTGCTGCATGAGCTTATTTTCGCCCAGCCTGAGGTGGCTCTTCAGGTTGCATCTCCATTTGGATCAGTCTGCAGCTATGTCTTCACAAGATGTCAGACCCTTTTCCAGTCACAGTGGCTTCATGTTCCGCTTACATGCATCTTTGAACCTCAGCTGTGGTCAGCCAGATGTTCTTTTACCATACGCCAGCTGCCCATAGAGAATATCTTTGGGAATGCGGCCATCTTCCATGCAATGAACATGACCAAGCCATCACAGTCTTTGTTGTCGAAGGAGGGTGTACATTCTATAATTTGATAAAAGATGGCTATAACTAAGTGTATATTAACTTACAAATAATAATGTACTTCTGTAGTGTAAACTTACTGTTATGATACTTTGAGTCAAGTCAAGTCATCCTGTAACCGTAGAGGTCGTTGGGGCACACATGAAGACACACCTGCAACTCCATGCCACACTTCTCTGTCAGCGACGGCTGCCTGTGCCTCCTCTGGTCAAAGATTGATTCATTCTTTAATGTTGTCCTCCCATCTCTTTTTAGGATGACTTATTCATCGTCCGCCTTGCATCTTTCCATGCAGGATCATGTTTGCAAGACCATTTGATCTCGAAAGGTGGCCATATCAAGCGAGTTTCCATCTTTTGACCGTTGCCAATACTGCCAATACTAATAGGTCTATCACTCTTCAAAGGTTTTAATTCTTTCTCGTATTTCTTCATTTGTAACTGTCTTTGTACGTGACATTTAGAAGTCTTCGGAAACATCTCATCTCCAAGGTGGTCTGTATCCTCCACTGCAGGTCAGCTGTAATTGTCCATGTCTCACAAGCATAGAGGAATATTGACAGGAAAAATTGTATGCATTAAATTGATCTTCGTGCACATGACTAACCGTTTGTCTTGTTAGATTTTGAGACTCTACTCAGTACTCTAGAGCAATATGTTAGTTTTAAAATTTAGGCGAGAAACTTAGTAAGTTAGTGCAAATAACAATAATAATGATATGACTCTGGGTAGGTAATCCCTAATAAAAAGTAATAATAAATTAATAATTATGGACATGATGTTCTGATGATGAGTTCAGTTACTAGTTTAAAGTTAGTTACAGTTTAAGTTACCTGATGCCTGTAATTGTCGTAACCATTTGATCCTGCCACAAGCAGCGCCCAGTGATTCTCTCCCACAGCAGCAGCCACAACGCAAGAAACAAACGCAGCTAGAATTAGCATGACTGTTTAGTTTTCAGAAAGCGGACTTAAAATAATGAGAATGATCTGTCCCAGAAACACTTCGATAACTTGCAATCCGTCTGACGTCTGGTTCACAATAAAACCCTATCAAAAGTTCCTTCCCTTAGAAAGTAATTTGCCATTGTCACGTGATTACGTCAGTACTCCGTCATGGGGGTCACATATAACCGATCACAAGATTGAATTTGATTATCCAGTGCTGTCGTACTTTGGTCTGCATCATGACTAATATTTGTAATAGCTTTTGTTGGGTTTTTTCTTCAGCCGTGAATAGACCGCTTGACTAATTAAAAGTCGCTTTTTAACTTTACTGAAGTAGTTCTTAAAGTACTCCGTCCAAGGCCTAAATGTTTTCATTTCCTGAATTAAGTGAATTATTTTTGTCGTTATCTTAGTTATTTAGTATCAGCGTCCCGGTTTCTGGTACTACGTTAGCCGTTGTTTTATCTCCATGCAGCTCGTGACCTTGCTGCTTTAAAAGGCGGTAGAGATATCACATTATGCTGGGTGAACAGATTCTGGAACAGGTCAAGCAGTTCAAATACAATGGAGCTCTGAAAGACAATGGGATATTAAAGAAGAGTTGGATACTAAAAGTGCAGCAAATGGCAAACTTTTTTAAATAAATAGAGGAGAATTCTTCCTCAATAGAGAAATAACTATAAAAACTATGATGGTTGATGTTGATGGTCCAGAATAGGGTCCGAGATACAACCTACATTACACGTTATTGCTTTGTTACAACTACTACTGATAACACTACTAATGCTACAACAACTCCTGCTACTGCAAAAGTCAAAAACTACTGGCAACTACTACAAATTTGTCTTTGTTCTTGCAAAATATATTGACATCCAGATAATTAATATTTTGCTGGATTACTTAGTCTTCGAAGACTCCGATGGCTGGGACACATTCTGAGGACGGATGATGGCAGAATACCAAAATATCTTCTCTATGGAGAATTACAGTTGGGGAAAAGGTCTCGAGACCGGCCACTACTTCGGTACAAAGATGTATGCAAGCGGGATATGAATGATGCACGTATCGATTTGGAGTCATGGGAACAGGACGCCCATGGATCGTGCTACATGGAGGGGCGGGATAAAGCATGGAATACAGACAAAGGAGATACTGATTGCTGATAGACTAAAGACTCGGCGTTTGAGAGAAGGCACGCACGCCATACGATGCCGCAAAAGATCCTGACTTTCCTTGCACACACTGTGGAAGACCGGATTGGTCTTACGGGTGACAAGAAGAGAGAGGACACAAACGCGGTAGATGGGTTTAAGTAGTAATGTATTGAATAGAAGAGGATCAAACATACGAAGAACAATGAACTAACATATGGTCATCACCAGTATCATTGTTAAACACGGTCTATGGACACACAAACATCATCTGACTGACATCTGCTTTTCTCTTTGGCTAGATGATATTTTGTATGACTGAGGCCAGTTTTTTTTTCCAACCTTTTTTTGTTTTGTTTTATTTTGTTTTGCGTTCTCCTTATTTCTCAATTCCCCAAGGCGTTGTGCGTTGTACTGTGGTTTTTATTTTGCGCCTGTCGGCCCAGTGCATCCGACTTCAGCATGCATTTTATGTAAGAGTTTGCTTCCTCCTGCATTTTCTAAGGGGCTGCTTCCCCCGGGCAACGGCCGGTGCTGTGATGGGGATCGAACCCAGCACCTTCCGATTGTCAGCCGTGTCACTTCACCACTAGCCCACGCCATCCCCCCCCCCCCCCTTCTTACGGCAGTGTCTGATATGTAACTAACTTTCCATTTTCTATTGGACTACCCACCAGGCTTATAACATCAGCTGATTAATATACTCGTAAAGTGTCACATCTGTTTTCTGAACTGCCAGTATATAATTGTTGTATTTCTTTCTTATATCTGTCATTAACCTAGTTAGTAAAGTCACGCGCTGGCTTTCTAATTAGGTTAAGTAAATTTATAATATTAATAGATGTTGTTGAATGCACAAAGAGTCGGTCATTGCCAATCTAATTGACAGGCAACTTGATTTACACCAACGGCGAGAACAAGCCGGATTCATAAAAGGGTTCTCCGCCATTGACCACCTCCGCGCGATCAATCTACTGAAGGGGAGAACATGTCAACTGCACATATCCTTGTGTCTTTTATTTATCGATCACGAGAAAGCTTTTGACACTATCGAGACCAATGTTGTGGTAAGTGCCCTCACACATCAGGACATCTCTGAAACCTATATCAGCCTGAGGAAACAACAAAGACTGCAATACAGCCACCAATGTTGTGGTAAGTGCCCTCACACATCAGGACATCTCTGAAACCTATATCAGACTGAGGAAACAACAAAGACTGCAATACAGCCACCAATGTTGTGGTAAATGCCCTCAGACATCAGGACATCTCTGAAACCTATATCAGACTGAGGAAACAACAAAGACTGCAATACAGCCACCAATGTTGTGGTAAGTGCCCTCACACATCAGGACATCTCTGAAACCTATATCAGACTGAGGAAACAACAAAGACTGCAATACAGCCACCAATGTTGTGGTAAATGCCCTCAGACATCAGGACATCTCTGAAACCTATATCAGACTGAGGAAACAACAAAGACTGCAATACAGCCACCAATGTTGTGGTAAATTCCCTCAGACATCAGGACATCTCTGAAACCTATATCAGACTGAGGAAACAACAAAGACTGCAATACAGCCACCAATGTTGTGGTAAATGCCCTCATACATCAAGACATCTCTGAAGCCTATATCAGACTGAGGAAACAACAAAGACTGCAATACAGCCACCAATGTTGTGGTAAATGCCCTCATACATCAAGACATCTCTGAAGCCTATAGCAGACTGAGAAAACAACAAAGACTGCAATACAGCCACCAATGTTGTGGTAAATGCCCTCAGACATCAGGACATCTCTGAAACCTATATCAGACTGAGGAAACAACAAAGACTGCAATACAGCCACCAATGTTGTGGTAAATGCCATCAGACACCAGGACATTTCTGAAACCTATATTAGACTGAGGAAACAACAAAGACTGCAATACAGCCACCAATGGTGTGGTAAATGCCCTCAGACATCAGGACATCTCTGAAACCTATATCAGCCTGAGGAAACAACAAAGACTGCAATACAGCCACCAATGTTGTGGTAAATGCCCTCAGACATCAGGACATCTCTGAAACCTATATCAGACTGAGGAAACAACAAAGACTGCAATACAGCCACCAATGTTGTGGTAAGTGCCCTCACACATCAGGACATCTCTGAAACCTATATCAGACTGAGGAAACAACAAAGACTGCAATACAGCCACCAATGTTGTGGTAAATGCCCTCAGACATCAGGACATCTCTGAAACCTATATCAGACTGAGGAAACAACAAAGACTGCAATACAGCCACCAATGTTGTGGTAAATGCCCTCAGACATCAGGACATCTCTGAAACCTATATCAGCCTGAGGAAACAACAAAGACTGCAATACAGCCACCAATGTTGTGGTAAATGCCCTCAGACATCAGGACATCTCTGAAACCTATATCAGACTTAGGAAACAACAAAGACTGCAATACAGCCACCAATGTTGTGGTAAATGCCCTCATACATCAAGACATCTCTGAAGCCTATATCAGACTGAGGAAACAACAAAGACTGCAATACAGCCACCAATGTTGTGGTAAATGCCCTCATACATCAAGACATCTCTGAAGCCTATATCAGACTGAGAAAACAACAAAGACTGCAATACAGCCACCAATGTTGTGGTAAATGCCCTCAGACATCAGGACATCTCTGAAACCTATATCAGACTGAGGAAACAACAAAGACTGCAATACAGCCACCAATGTTGTGGTAAATGCCCTCAGACATTAGGACATCTCTGAAACCTATATCAGACTGAGGAAACAACAAAGACTGCAATACAGCCACCAATGTTGTGGTAAATGCCCTCAGACATCAGGACATCTCTGAAACCTATATCAGACTGAGGAAACAACAAAGACTGCAATACAGCCACCAATGTTGTGGTAAATGCCCTCAGACATCAGGACATCTCTGAAACCTATATCAGACTGAGGAAACAACAAAGACTGCAATACAGCCACCAATGTTGTGGTAAATGTCCTCAGACATCAGGACATCTCTGAAACCTATATCAGACTGAGGAAGCAACAAAGACTGCAATACAGTCATCATGTTATACCACGGTCCAGTATATGCTCCGATAGCAACATTACATTGGATCAGCAGAGGTGTTAATATAGATGGCGAGTGGCTCACCCATTTACGATTTACAGATGATCTCGTGCTCATTAGTCTTACAACTGCGGAAGCCCAAAAATCCTTGAACAACTTAAATGGGGTCAGCAGATCTGCTGGTCTGAAGATAAATAAAAGTAAAACACAATGCCGCAGAAACCCTTACTGCCAAAATCAGGGCATCAAGCTAGAAAAAAAAACCCATTGAGGATGCTAACTACTTTATCTACCTAGGCCAAGAGATAAATGACAACCACATAATCGACCACGACATCTCTAGGCAACGAAAAGCAGCTTGGTTTTCCTTTAACTCTATTAAGGCCAATAGTCAAAGATGAAATTCACCACGACAAGAGCGCACACTTTCAATTCCATGATCATTCCAGCAGGATTTGCGGACACGAAGTGTGGAACTTGCACAAAACAAATGCTAAGAAGCTCAGAGCCATTCAGAGAGCAAAGAAACGGTGTATACAAAAAAAGTCGATACAAGATAAGATCCGAAACGAAGAAATTCGACATCAAACTTTGTTCGGGACGATGTGGAAGCAACGATTTCACACAAACATTGTTGGACTGGACATGGGGTACGCATGCCTGACAACAGATGGACACGTAGAACAATGTTTTGGTGGCCATGTGCCTGTACACATCCACGGGGACGCCCACATATGCCATAGCAAGATGGACTGACCAGATATCTAGGCCCGCATTGGTACAGCATCCACACCCATTTAAAGCTATCTGTAACGTGGTAGGCAGCAAGGAGGTGAGGGGGGGGGGGGGTAAGGACAGAACGCCAGGGCTCAAACAAAGAGTAAGAATATTGTGCATTTTAAACAAAGTCTGGTTCCTTAACGTAACTTTTCATTGTCTGGAAATCAGGTCAGAGGAAAGGTAGCTGGCCAGGATTACTGTCGTTTATTATCGACGTTTATTATCCCTAATTTTGAGGGGACAGCGTAGACTAGTGGTTAAGTGGCACGGCTCACAATCCGGAGGTGCTGGGTTCGATCCCCATCTCAACATAGGCCGTTACCCCAGGGAAGCAAACCTTTAGAAAATGCAGGAAGAAGCAGACCCTTACATAAAATGAATGATGAAGTCGGATGCACTAGGCCGACAGGCGCTAAATAAAAACAACAGTGCAACGCACACCCGCCTTGGGGAATAGAGAAATAAGGCGAACGCAAAAAACAACAACAACAAAATCCATAGTTTTGCACGTTTATTATAAATGTTGGACACTTGTCCTTAACATGTTGAAATTTTAGATGTCATAAGACTTTTAGTTTGACACAAAACCCACCACACGAATTTGGGAATGCGGTGGGTGTGGGCTTTGGTACCACGGGACTTGCAGTCAGCACATCAATGGAAGAGGTGGAGTCCAAAGTAACAGATAAAAAGTGATGTAGAAAAGATTTCAAAACAGATTTTTCAGGAAGGTTGCCCGAGATACTTATCTGAGTTCACTGTATTAACTATATGCGTAGTTGGGCTTCAGGTTAGCAAGACAATATTAAAGTGGTTTCAGAACATCCGTGAATTCAAAGTTTGAGATAAATCGCCTTTGGACGTCACTGATAGTCTGACTGCAGTGAGTATTTGCCAAATGTCAGTGGATCTAAAATAAAACTGGTAGAAGATTCAAACGTTGCCAGAAGGTTGTGCAAAAACATATGACAGAAGCACAAGTGTAGCCAAGACACCAAAGTTCACATCTCCTGTGACAGATTTAGTCTTTGCAGACAAATCTTGTCTCTCTATTGACAAATTATTTTGTCTAAAATTATGCGCAAGCGTAATTACGTAATGATATTAATTTAGAGGTGAACTTTCCACCGCGCCTGACAACTCACGTCAGTAATACTACGACAGTGTCGTGAATTAATATCTACGCCCAGGACGCCATTTTGAAAATAGCGCCGGCTCAGAAAATAGTCTGGTGTTATAAATACCGAGGCGGGCCGAGAGCCCGAAACATTTGAACGAGATTTTCAGAGCGATTCAGTGAGAGACATATTCACACACATTGAATGATATTTTCAGAGCGATTCAGAGCTCGACAGATTGAACAAGATATTTTTCCGAGAGACTCAGAGAGAGACAGCATTTCGGAGCTGACACATTTGAAGAGGAGCATTTCCAGACAAAAGAAGAGAAGCGTGAACGTCGCATTGACGGAGAGCCAATTTGCAGAAGTAAAGTATTCATTTAATAGTAATTAGATAGAATTTCATCGCGCAAAAGTTTAACCAGCGTCAGCCACATGGGTGACCTTTCAAGTCTATAGTCATCGCAGAGATCTCACAGAAGCAGCCTAGATCCGCCATAGCTACCCGCTGTAGGAGAGAACGGGCTTTCTAGATCTAGATCGACTGAGAGGAAACTTTACCATTTGACACGTGTGTCGGCCCGCGCCAGGTTACCACGTGGTCAACCGGTCTTTGTTTAACACGCGTGGTCAAAACATGCTGCAGTCTAACACACGGCTGCCTTGCCAAGTTTGTATTCATCGTAGATTCACAGCAGTAGCCTAGTCTTTCGACATCCACCACGCAGATCGATAGCAATCGCTGAGAAACGGAACCAAGGACGTTTTACCGAGGTTGTGTTTAAACCACGAATTAACCATCAGCGTCAATACGCCATAATAGCAAGCCAAGTATGAAAAATAGACAGTGGACAATAGTTTTAGGTTTGGGTGATTCAAGTTAGGTAACCATTAGTTAGGAGTGTGTAGGAAGTTGTGTATGGTAAAAGAGTGGGAGTGTTATAAAGTGTAATAATAAAGAATTTGTTTTTATTGTCTTGAAATAGTGTTCTTAGTTAGTTATTGAAGTGTTAGTAATTCTTCTTCGTACGCTGTCAGACGTCAACTTGATTTTTGTTCGAAGAAAGCAGCTGTCATTCTGAGGCTGTCGACACTGCCATTGAGCTTGTCTAGTGTTGCCACTGATGATGGCCACATGTGCTTTCTCTGGTCCTCGTATGTCGGGAAATTTTGCAGCAGATGTTCAGCAGTCATTTTCCCTGTACCATAGGTGCATTCGTCAGTGCCACCTATCTTCAGCTTATGAAGTGTTAGTTGATCTGATAGATTTTTAGACTACAGAGGTGAATAGTCGAGGTGCGGCCTCAGAGAGCAAGACTTCGTTCGTCTGCTACACTCCTCGCACAAACTCGGTATCTTTAATCCATAGCTGAAACTGGAAATATTGAAGCTGTCAGGGACAAGACACACTACAGGAGACGAGAACCACGGGACTCAAGATTTTAGTTAGATATTGGATGATGTTATAGAAAGGAAATATTTAATTATCAACGAGAGAACTGAGCTTATAACCAGAGGAATCATCTGGCTAAGTGACGAAATCCTGTTATCAGAGAACTTAGAGAGAAATAGATTAGACTGTAACTGGTGTGACCATATCGTTTTGTAAAAAATGAAAACTATTTTTGTGAAAAGAATAAGTTTCCGTGCTGCATTTGTTTTTATGAATTGGCCACGGTGTTAAGGATAGCTTGTTGTGTTGCGTGAGTGTGGCACATTAGCCATAGCACGTTTCAGGTTACGAAGCTGTGATAGGGTTATCTGTTCTAATTGACACTGCTCATTAGGTTTTGACCTTGGTTTGGTGAGAGTTCGCTCCTTTCGAATCACGTGACAAGCATAGGGTAGAACTCTCACCTGTTAACGATACGCTCTTGTCGACCCACCTGTTAATGTACACCTGGCTTACTGCCCCGGAAGGAAGGGGACCCTAATTAAAATTGACTTTGCACCTTATCTGTTATTTCACCAGAATTTTTACCACATCAAACGCCATGGGTTAGTATCTTTTAATTTATTTTTTTTAAACAGACGTTTGTATGCTTAGAAATTCTATGTGTTGTGCATTTGCATTCTGAACTTTTTAAACTTGAAGAATAGTTGAATACAAATGTATGTGAATAATCAGGTGAATTAATTGTTACGTGTATAATTTCTTGTGCCATTTGTTTCCTTATAAATTGTAATTATTGTGAATTAAACAACACGTATCAGGGACAGGCAACCTAAACTCTTACAATAAATTTGAGAACAGTACAATGGAGTCTATAACACTTGCTTGAAAGTTGCTTGTGTATTTCGTTATTGCTCTGGCCTATAAATAGATCCCACTCTTTACAGCAAGGTTCTGGCAAGCTTTTGTTCTTCTGGCTAGATTTGACTTGTGTTTTATGTGTGTATTATATATGTATTATAAAGGCAACTGAAATGCTAGTCCGGTCAGGCATAACATACCAGAACGGAATGCGTTGTGTCGTTTGTGTCTTAGTTTATAGCTTGACTGCGAAATTTGCACCTTTCTGTCCAACACATCCGACTTCCGCAAGCATTTTTTGAGTACTGTGTTAGCATTCCCTCATCGATCGCTTCTCCTAAGCCTGTCTGCTCTGTTGCAGCCTGTTATCCAGGATCACCGAGTGGAGGTGTAGAAGGGTCTTAGCAGCTCTGATTCGCTGGCACTGACGCTAGCAGTCAGCTATGGATCGCTGACCGCTGTAGCTCATGCGCTGCTCAGTATCTTGATCCCATAACGCCCTTTTCCGGGCGCACAAAAGAGTAAACTTACTCATCGTGGGCATTAAACAACATATGTATTATTCTGGCGTACACGTCAGATAGATAACTAACCAATCTGAGGCACATAAGTTCCCTCACAGAAGTGAAAGGGGCAACCATCTTAGATCTTCTCTTTGCTGATGACTGTGCCATAAACACATGTACAGAACATAACACGTAGACCATTTTGAATCAATTTTCAGCTGCATGCACCATCAACACAAAGAAAACGAAATTAATGTTTCTGCCTGTTCCTGGGAAGCCACACCTCGAACATTACTGTACAGGGTCAGCGTCTACAAGCAGTTGTTGTTGCTTCGAATGCCTACAATGAGTAGGTTTACTCTAGTGTGCGCCCTGAAAAGGACGTTAAGTGATGGGTTGCAGTAGCTTTCCTCAGATCCCGAGCGTGCTGATGAAGGTGGACTGTGGTCCTCCAGGCGGTTGTGCTATGCTTAATCTGCGCATTGCTCTCTACTATGGGGATCACGTCAATCCGCATCTCATCAGCCAGGCTGCCATGAAAACAGCCCGCTTCCAAGGAGGGCTACTGGGAAGCCGAGGTGAGGGTCTTGACCAGTATGTTTGCCTGACCCTGACTAACATGTCTGATCAGTATATTTTGCCTGACCCTGACTAACATGTCTGATCAGTATATTTTGCCTGACCCTGACTAACATGTCTGATCAGTAAACTTTGCCTGACCCTGACTAACATGTCTGATCAGTAAACTTTGCCTGACCCTGACTAACATGTCTGATCAGTATATTTTGCCTGACCCTGACTAACATGTCTGATCAGTAAACTTTGCCTGACCCTGACTAACATGTCTGATCAGTATATTTTGCCTGACCCTGACTAACATGTCTGATCAGTATATTTTGCCTGACCGTAACTAACATGTCTGACCAGTATATTTTGCCTGACCCTGACTAACATGTCTGATCAGTAAACTTTGCCTGACCCTGACTAACATGTCTGATCAGTAAACTTTGCCTGACCCTGACTAACATGTCTGATCAGTATATTTTGCCTGACCCTGACTAACATGTCTGATCAGTAAACTTTGCCTGACCCTGACTAACATGTCTGATCAGTAAACTTTGCCTGACCCTGACTAACATGTCTGATCAGTATATTTTGCCTGACCCTGACTAACATGTCTGACCAGTATATTTTGCCTGACCCTAACTAACATGTCTGATCAGTATATTTTGCCTGACCCTAACTAACATGTCTGACCAGTATGTTTTGCCTGACCCTAACTAACATGTCTGACCAGTATGTTTTGCCTGACCCTAACTAACATGTCTGATCAGTATATTTTGCCTGACCCTGACTAACATGTCTGATCAGTATGTTTTCCCTGACCCTGACTAACATGTCTGATCAGTATATTTTACCTGACCCTGACTAACATGTCTGATCAGTATATTTTGCCTGACCCTGACTAACATGTCTGATCAGTATATTTTGCCTGACCAGACGTTAGTCTTCCTCCTCACAAGCAGTTGTTAGCTTTACATATCTTGGCAGTATCCTCACCAGAAAAGCAAATATCGATTCTGAGGTCCATAACGGGATTGACAAGGCAAATGATGCTTTTGAATGACTATGAGCAAATGCTTGGGACGGGCAGCAAATCAGTGTTGTCACTAAGATTAAGGTCTATCGTGCTGGGGTGCTAACCACCCTTCTATAAGCTTGCGAAACATGGACAGTCTATAGCAGGCATGTTAGGAAACTCAACCATTTCCACATGAGCTGTCTTCACAGACTGCTCAGCATCGGCTGGCATGATAGAGTGACGAATTCTGAAGTCCTTAGCAGGGCAAAGCTGTCGGATATCCATACTCTACTGCAGAGAGCACAGATAAGGTGGATTAGACTTGTTCGTATGTACAATGAGCGCCTCCCTAAGCAGCTGTTGTATGGTGAGTGCAGAACAAGCAAGCGCATGCCAGGGGGACAGAAGAAATGATACAAAGACTGTCTGAAATTATTTCTGAATAGTTTCATAATCAATGTCGCCGGACGCTGCTTGCTCCGAACCGCTCAGCCTGGCACATCGGCATCACAAGCGGTGCTCGCAATGGCAAGGATAGATTCATGGATAAATCAATCAATCAAAATCAACAAAAGCCCTAGCTCTTCTCAGTGCATAGGCCATTCACAACATTCCTCGTGCATGCACAGTCCTGGGCTGCTCTTTCTTCCTATATCCAGGTGTAATCATTTAGTCTGAGTTCCTTCTCATATTCTCTTCTCCGTGTATTGTTGAGTCTACCTCTTTATCTCCCCTTGAGGATTCCAAGTAAGAGCTTGTCTGGTTATGTTGTGCTGTTATTTTCTTGGTTTTAATTTGACCTTCCAGTGGATGTTGTTGGCTCCTTTCCCATTGGTCATCATTCCTGACCATGTCCAACCACTTTATGCCGATAGGTCTTCTTTCCTGACCATGTCCAACCACTTTATGCCGATAGGTCTTCTTTCCTGACCATGTCCAACCACTTTATGCCGATAGGTCTTCTTTCCTGACCATGTCCTACCACTTTATGCCGATAGGTCTTCATTCCTGACCAAGTCCTACCACTTTTGGCCTATATGTCTTCTTTCCTGACCATGTCCTACCACTTTATGCTGATAGGTCTTCATTCCTGACCATATCCTACCACTTTATGCCCATTTTACTTTGTAGGCATCTGTTAACAAAGGACTGGAGTCTTTGTTGTATGGCCTTGGTCCTTCTTCATTTCTCCGCTCCATACAGCAACACCGACTTGACACTGGTGTTGAATATTCTAACTTTGGTCTGAATCTTGATTTCTCTAGTTCTCCATATGTTGTTTAGTGTCAGGAATACCCCTCTTGCCTTTCCTATTCTGATCCTTACATCTGCATCTGTTCCTCCTGAAGGCCATAATACTGGTATCTAAACCATTCGACCATTCACTCCCCCTCACTAAGATGTCAAATTGTTGTTCTCTTTCAAGCCTGAATACTGAAAGCAAAGGCACGACAATAATACAATAAAAGATAAACGTGCATTTGGCTTGGCTTGGCTTCGTTCGTTCTCAATCTCCCGCTACCAAACCCTGAATGGGCTTACGAAGCATGATGTAGTCCAGAGAACTGAATGCGTTGTCTCATAGTTTACAGCTTGACTGCGATATTTGCATCTTTCGGTCCAACACATCCGACTTCAGCAAGCATTTTTTTGAGTACAGGGTTAGCATTCCCTCTTCGATCCCTTCTCCTTAGCCAGTCTACCCTGCTGCAGCCTGTTATCCAGGATCACCACGTGGAGGTGTAGAAGCGTCTTGGCAGCTTTGGTTCGTTGGCCCTGATGCTAGCAGTCAGCTATGGGTCGCTGACTGCTGCAGCTCATGAACTGCTCAGCATCTTGATCCCAAACATGCATTTGCAATAAACAGCAGTTTAGACAAACTGGAAGCCAAATAGGAAGTTTCATTGCGTAGAAGTTTCTTCTTCTTAAGCCAAGCGTAATGTGTCAGTTGTTGCAAGTTTTATGTTATGTCATATATCCATCTGCCAATGTGCCCTGTTACCAGTTCTTCTTTTATAGGTGCACAGTGGTAGCCAGGATGAAAATAATATGGCCACTGCCCCCCCCCCCTCTTTATCATGCCATAAAAGGTGACTAAAGAGGGTTGTGCATGGGGTTGGCAACGTCATATTACGATATCCTCTGCATCAGTCCAGCAGATGTGCTGTATGTGAGGAAGCCAACGATATTCTGCATGCGTCCCGATCTTTTGCAACACTGTACCAATGCATGCCTAGGTCTTTGGTCAGTCTATCTCGCCATTGCATAGGTGGACGACCCCGTAGACATGTACAGGCATATGATCACCAAAATGGTGTTCTACATGCCCATCTGTTGTCAGGCACGTGTACCACATGTGCAGCCCAACAATGTTTGCTTGATATCACTGCTTCCACAACGCCCAGAAAAAGTTGAGTGTCAAATTTCTTCGTTTTGGACCCTTATCCTGCATCGACATTTTTAGTATGTGCCATTCCATTGCCCTCTGACTGGCTTTGAGCTTCTCAGCATCTGTTTTGTGCAAGTTGCACACTTTGCATCTGTAAATCATTGCTGAAATAACCAAGGAATTGAAAGTGTGTTTCCTTCGCCGCGGTGGTGGTGTCTTTCATCTCTTGGAGATAACAACCTCATCATGTAGAAAAACATTGCCATAATAACCAGCCATTGCTACAGAAAGGATATGTGTTAGGCACCAGGGGCAGTTTAAACCTATGCTTCACATTTAGTGAATGATTGTAAATGCTTGGGAAAGAGTCCCTTTAAAAAGAGCCAGCTGCAGTGGTGGCCGATGCTTCACATTGGAGCAAAATGGTGCTGCCGAAGACGGATGTGTCGGACCGAAAGGTGCAAATATCGCAGTCAACCTGTAGACTAGCGACACAACGCATTCTATTCTGTGGACGGCATCCTCCTGCTTGCAAAGCCCTGTTCAGTTCTTGGTAGCGAGAGATTGAGAACGAATGCAGAAGAAGAAGGAGGAGCAAAATGGTGAATGAATAATTGATCAGGTTGTATTCGCATGAGATGACAGAACCTTCTTATTTTCTTCATTGTATTTGCCACATGAATAAATTCTCACAATTTTGGTAATATCATCGTGAAAAAAGGGGAAATCTGCATGGCGTGCTCCAAAGCACATAGAAAATCACTCCATACCAGCAGGAGAGACCTGTACCAATTTCAGAGCTGAAGCAACAACTGTTCATGTAGCAAGGAGTATTCTTATCAGCCAAAACACAAGTGCAAGGAAAGCGGTCATTGTGACAGACTCCAGGAGCATACTCCAAGCCATCTCAAGCCCCCAAGCAATCTAGACTCTCACACAAAATAAAATACATCGAATTGCTGTCTCAAAAAACAGATCTAGTCCAATAGTGGATTCTGGTCCCTGTGAGATACTTGGAAACGAGAAAGCAGATGAGCTCGCAGAAGCAGGAAGTGGTGACACACAGACTAGCTATCCACAAAGCGATAGAACAGCATAAAGAATACAAGCCAGAAAATGACAGCATAGACATTGTAGACTCAAAGCCCACCTCCACAGAATAGGTCTCAGAGACACAGCCACTTGCGATTGTAGAGTATCTAAGCGCAAATACCAGAACATATTCTTCAGGACTGCCCTACTTATACTAACCAAAGAGAGGCAGTCTGGTCTAGGGATGCAATCATGCTTGAAAAGCTGTGGGGGGGCCAGTGAAGTCGGGAAATGTACCGTCTCCTTCGTTATCCTCACCGGGCTAGAAGCATATCATCAGTATATCGAAGAAGAAGTTGATATCATTTCTCAGTCTAACAATCAACACATTTCTCAGAGAACATGCAATAGATAATGGAGAAAAAAACAATGAAATTATTTTATTTCTCTTGCAATGTAATAACAAATCAATTATACAGTAAATTCTCATAGAAATTGCATATGTACACAAATGTAAAGCATTAGAAAATATAGTTTCCAGAATGAATTCTTTAGTTCTCATACACAAACCAGCTTCAGAGACGGATATGCATTAAGTGATGTTGTAAGAATCCCTTTTATTTGTGCAACAGTTCAATTACTGAATCCATTGCATATGACATATCGTATGTAGTCCCTAAAGAAGGTTGTGCATGGAGTTGTCAACATCACCATGTAAAAACTACTGCTATAAAAACCGTACTGCAAATGAATGAAATCAGGTATTCCTAAAAGCTGGTTAAGGAACCCAAATGCAGTGTTGAACCTATGCTTAAAAAAAAATGGAGCAACAGGGAAATTAAATGAACTAATGACACACTATTTTAATTTAAAACATTCTACCATAACCACATGATTGTGCTAAACATTTCAGGATTCAGGTCAGGTTATCCTGTAACCGTTAGGGCACACATGAAAACATCCCCATACCTGTGCTTCCTCTAGTCGAAGATTGGTTCATTCTTTTATGTTGTCCTCCCACCGCTTTTTGGGACGACCTCTTCGTCGCCTGCCTTACATCTTTCCGTGCAGGATCGTATTTGCAAGACCATTTGATCTCGATATGTGGTTGTAACAACTGAGTTTCCTTCTTTTAACAGTTGCTAAGAGGTCTTCAGAAGGCCCTATTGCTCTCATATTTCCTCATTTGTAACTCAATCTTTGTACATGACATTTAGAAGTCTTCGGAAACATCTCATCTCCAAGGTGGTCTGTATCCTCCACTGCAGGTCAGCTGTATTTGTCCATGTCTCATAAGCATAGAGGAATATTGACAGGACCAATGTACGCATGAATCTGATCTTCGTGTATATGGCTAACCATTTATCTTGCCAGAGTGTGTTAAGCCGTGCAAGCGGCGCTATTGGCTGTGCTATTCTGGCCAACACCTCACATTTTGATCTTGAATCACTGATAATCGAATCCAGATATTTAAAATGGTCGACCACTTCCAGTTCCTGACCATTAACTTTTATCCATCTGTTGAAGCCCTCTGCATTGTTGATCATTAATTTTGTCTTTCCAGCATTAATCTCCATACCATAGTCAAGAGCTGTTTCATTGAGCCTTCTGACCCATTCCCGGAGTTCCACTTCTGTGCCAACCCGTCAATGTTATCTGCAAAACGAAGGTTGGTGATCGTTCAAACCCCTATCTCGATAATACCAACGTGATCGCCAAGTGCCTCACTCATAATTCCCTCAAGGAATATATTAAAAGTGTTGGGGAGAGTGTACAGCCCTGTCTCGCACCGACTGATGTGTGAAACCAGTGCCCCGCGCCTGCTGTTCACAAGAACTGCGCTGGACACCTTGTCATACTGGTGTTCAAGCACATGTATAATATTTCCATTGATTTTATATCTCCTCATGGTTGTCTATTTGTACTATACCCTACCAAACGCTTTCTTGAAATCAACAAACACATGATACAATTTTTTAAGATTCCTTTGTTCAAAACTACAAATCTTGATCTCAGCTGCATGATCAGTCCAACTTTAACTTAACTCAGTGGTTTTCAAACTGTGTGCCGCGACACCCTGGAATGCCGTGGCTGGTTCACTGGGGTGCCACTAAACATTACAATATTCAACATTAACTGTGCACTGCAACTGTTAAGTAGGCTTATTTTCTGACTTGGGGTGCTATGAAAAAATTCTGAACACTAAGGGTGCGGTGGACCGGAAAAGTTTGGGAATCACTGACTCGTATAACTCAAATCACTTTTTGGACTTAAAGAAGACAAGCTCACTGGCCCATAAAAACAAACATCCATATGTCCAAGATAATCATCTTCTGTTCATAAAATTGAGTTCATCTCTGACTTTTTTCTTCCCCATTTGGCTCCTTACTAAGCGCAGGGTCACCACTGTAAATGTCTCCATTCAGGAAAACTGTGTTAAAGTAGTGGTGGTTTCTGTAGCAATATGTTTGACCTGTTCAGTTCAGGTGTCATCGCCACAATCTAGGTCAGCTGCAATGGATCCCGCATAATCTATTTTCAGGCTCCGGTGGTGCATTGTGATAGACTCTTTCTAGTTCCTGTCTTGACGTTTTTATACTGGTTTAAAAGACTGTATGTATACAACCAGTTCCATTTACATTGCTCTAAAAGCTGTGCACATACAATCTATTCTTAAATGCATTAATTGTCCCTGCCTCCACTACTTCCTGTGGCAATGCATTCCAAGCATTCACCACTCTCTGACTAAACAAATCTTACCAATTATAGCTTTGTCTGTGAACAGACTTGAAAAGCAATTTAATGAAAATCAACCACAAAGGTAAGTAGACTTCAGGAGGAGCTACTCAACTACAGATCACCTCCACACAATCAACCAGCCACTAAAGATCTTGCGGGAAACACATATGTTTGTGTATTTTGTTTCTAGACTATGAAAAAGTCATAGACAGCATTGAAATAACTGCAGTAGAGTAGCTAGGTCTGGGCTAGACGAGCCCGTTCGTTAAAGGAAAGTGGAGCATCTATCATAGTAAATCTATCATAGTAGATTCCTATCCAGGTGTAGAGATTGCAGTTGAATTCAATGTTCGGCTTGCCAGGCAGAAGTTTCCATGCCTATGGCTATTCCTACATTATTGTGTCCCCAGCAGCACCTTCATGAGGCCCCCCCCCCCCCATTCTTACAGAGCCTGCTGTGGGGCGCAACCAAGTACCTATAACTGGGCAGTATGACTGAGCGGGCAGATTGGGCTCATTAGCCTTAGTTGGCAGCCAATCTAAGAGAAAGGTAAACTTTGACTCTAAACCCGGGTAGATAAAGCTCGTTAGCCTGTCAGGCAGTTCGTCTAGGAGCGGGGGAACTCTGATTTTAAACCCACAAGTGCCAGGGAGTGCTGGCTAGTCCTGGGATGATGAGGGTATTTTCCGTGGTCTCGAGTAACTAGCATCTGCGGGCAACGACTCTACTGCCTTGTGAAAACCTCAGGAGAGGGTACGGCCATGGAAGTAAACCCAGACAGAAAATCCGGAGTGGGAGCACCTAGGTGAGGATAAATGGGGGATCATGCAGTTTGGGCAGCCCAGGGTCTCCATATTCAGCGTCCAGGGTTGCCCATGGAGATACTACTCACAGGGCGCCACGTGCATAGTCTTCAGAGACTGTAACGCCTATGATGATGAGTGCTAAATGCCCTGAGAAATCAGGGTTCTGAAGAAAAGTATGCTCACCAGATAGAACAGACAAATGAGGGTTGCTCATCCAAGATTATCCTATTGTATCGGTCAAGCAATATACCAATACAAAGATGTGTTCATCAGGGTGATACAATCTCTCCAAAATTGAGGAAGTCTTTAGAAAACTAAATTTGGAAAATAAAGGCATCAACGTGATGAAAAAATAGTCACCCACCTAGTGTTTGCTGATGATTTAGTCATCCACAGTCATGTTGAAAGAGAGGCTAAGCAATGACTAAATTATCTCAAAGAAGCAAGCAATACAGTAGGCATTAGAATTAATCAGACAAAAAAATAAATGCACAGTGAACACTTTAAGGGGAACTCTTGACTAGGAAATTATCCTGTTGAAAACATGAATTTGTACATTTACTTGAGCCAAGAAATTACGAACTCCCACATAACAAGTCGTGAGGCTTTGCATAGGATATCAGCAGGATGATTCTGTGTCAGTTGTATCAAACCGATACACCAACAGGTGAGAAACAAGTTAAGTGCTCTTACTTTCAAAAGAATGGTTATTTCAGATATGGTACATGGCTACGAGACATTGAACCTACAAAAAGCTGATGTATAGAAGCTTCGAGTTGCTCAAAGGGCAATGAAGCGAAGAACATTGACAGTCTCTCTACAGAACTGAATTCAAAAGACAGAAATCAGGCACCTGAACCACCTTCAATGACATCGTAGATACTCCATTGGGTCAGACATGTGGTACATATGGCTGACAACAGATGGACACGAAAAGTGTATGAGGTCCCAACTTTGGTGACCTGGTTTGACCAGTTCTCTTCCTTAGTGTCTTGTCTTCCCTATCTATATCACAGTCATTGGGTACATTTTTATACTAGAGAATTATGTGACTAATATTAAAGTACAAAACTCAAAACCTAAACTTGTATCAATAATAAGAATTTTCACAAATACATTTATAATATAACAAATGTTCATTGTTAGATCTGAATCAAACAACATCATGAAAAAATGCTGTTTCTGGCATCTACATGGAATCCAAAAATAAAATGTATATGTACAAAGCTAAAGAAACAGCATTAAAGAGAATAATAATATGATTTGTAACAATGACCAAAAAAATATATCACATACTTATGTGCTTGTTATTTCATACAAGAAACATAAACGTCACAAAGCATTTCCAGCTTCTAAATTGAGAGCTAAAAAACATAATGCCCTAACTAAGAAATGTCTATAACAGTGCATATAAAATATAACTGAACACAAGCTTTGACGGTGTGGGTTGTGAGATGAGGTGAGGAAAGGAGAGAATTAGATTAAAAAGTTAGAATACAGGAGATAATTATATCGTTATTGTTGTTGCTATTCCATAGCTGCTGAGCAAGCCTGCTCTTGGCAGCCCAATGCCATTTTTATATAAATACAGGTCTTCTTCAATTGTTCTACTGCTCCACACAGCGGTGGCAATTGTCAGTGGTACTTGTAAGAATCTTTTCCTCATCCCTCCAAGTGCTTTGCACTCAATGAGTAGGTGTCTGTTTCATCAGGGTGTGAGCAATGTCTGCATGAAGGCAGGTGTTGCGGATTGATGCGGTTTAAGTGGCTATTGACTCTGGTATGTCCTGTTTGGAACTGAAAGATGAGACTTTGATCTCTTCTATGTAGTTATTTATGTCATCATCACTTTTTTGGCTGTGACATTTCGCTAAATACACTGCGACCCGTTGTTACCGTCAACCAATCTATTCATCCAGATTTACTGGGTATTATTCTTAATGATTCATTTAACTGTGTAGTTACTGCAGGATATATCCAAATGTTTGGAGGCTCCTGTTTTTGCTAGTATGTGAGCCATTTTGTTTCCTGGTAGCCACTATGTAAGAATTAGATTAAAAATAATGGTTACTGTCTGACTGCGTACGAAGAAGAAGAAGAAGATTAAAAAGTTAGAATACAAACTTTCTACCAGTGGATCTCAGATAATTTGTACTAAGAGAAAAATTCAGGGCAACTGAATTTTTTTTTTTTTGCAGTCGCCTTATTTCTCTTTTCCCCAAGGCGGTGTTGCACTATGTTTTAATTTTGCGCCTGTCAGCCCAGTGCATCCAATTTCGGCATGCATTTTATGTAAGAGTCTGCTTCCTCCTGCATTTTCTAAGGGTTTGCTTCCCCACGGTAACGGCAGGTGCTGTGATGGGGATCAAACCCAGCACCTTTGGAATGTGAGCTGTGTCACTTAACCACTAGCCCACGCAGCCCCCACAGAGCAACTTAATTAATAATACATGTTGGAAACTTTGACTAAGAAGGCTTGTGAATGGGTCTGACAAGCTCATAATGTAATAATAAGTGCAACAGAAACCACCGTCCGCAAGAGACACGATTATTTGGGACGGGCTTCCTGCAAACATTATTTGGAAGAATTTCTTGCAAGAAAGTCAAATATTATTTGCTTCAGGGAATAACAGAGTGAATAACAAACTCTCCCCAGAGGTTCAGAAGAAGTCAGAAATTGTTATTGTTTATACCTGCACTTCACCCACTGAACTGGAACCCACAAGGAAAATAAACAGTGGAAAAGAGGAGGCTGGGGCAGCTCATGGGTGGAACTTAATAGCATAACTCAAAATAAAGTTCAGTACTGCCCCATGATCAGAAGGAATCAAGTAATATCTGTCATCACAACAAAAATTGAATTATTCTATCACACTTGCCAAGCTTACTGAGGTAGAACATCTGGACCTTTTGTCCGAAGCATTATCTACGTGAATGGTCTATGTTAGTCTGGCTGAGTTTTATGCTCCGCTTTTGTAGCGCTGCCTGCCTCTTCTGCTCAATTTCTTGAGATGAACACTTTAGTGAGCCAGAAGGCTCATCCTGAGTCGATAAGGCCTCGGCTGAAACAGAAAACAGAAACTTCCATAATATAGTTCTTCATCGGTAGATTCAGAACAAACTGATGGAAGTGGCAGCATGATCGTAAAAAATAGAAATACATAATTAATTCCCATTCCTGGGACCTGCTGGGGAATAAAGGCTTTTTTACCCATGCAGCCATTAAGTAGTGTACAGGCAAGGTTTTTGTTTTATGACTGATGGAAAAAAAAGCAGTCCGTAACAGAATTTACTCGGTCCCCATGACGCAAATAATCATACTGTTACATTACATTCTTCTCAAAGTTATTACATCTCTATACAAATGATTTCCGGTTGAGAGCCAAGATGACTTTTGATCTGATTCGCTCCTTAATCATGTGTTTATCTGTGATCTTTAGGTCTACAATTGCAGTGTTACAAATTGCTCTTGGATTATATTGTATAGCAACGTGTTTTATTGGCGTTTTTCCAATTGGACTTAGACTAAGCGCTGATGCTGTGATGTGGAGTGAATCCAGCTTCTTCGGGTTGTGAGTTGTGTCAGTTAACCACTAGCCCATGCCGTCCCTGCATTAGAAATTTGAAGAGAACTACTCCTTCTGCTGAATAGATATAAAGACAGAAAATATAATGGTTCTGTTATCCCCAGCAAGCTTACAACACAAGAAGACTTGACTACAGGGCACAAGGAAGACTGCATGGTAGATGGATTGACGACATAAGAGAAATTCTACAACACATTTGGTCCAAGAAAGGCAGCTTAAGCTCCTCACAACACTTAATGGCATAGGTGGATGTAAAAGTAATTATTTTGTGAGGTTCATGACTTGCTCTTCCTTTATCCTTGAAAGATTTCAATTTTATTATGAGTCCATTGGAAATTCCCTTGTAACAAAAGAGAAATTGTAAATAACAGAAAAGTGGAAGAAAAGCATTTAAATAACAGAAAAGTGGAAGAAAAGCATTTAAATGACATTGAAAGACGCTAACAAAAAGTAGTTTTTTTTTCTTCCAATAAACAGATTTGTTCTTCGCTTTACAGTTTTTACATCTAGTACATTGAGAGGAGGAACTGCAAAGCTTTTACTATCTGCATTTTCTTACCCTGCTGCGAGTTTGATTTTAACAATCACCAAAAAGAAAACACAAGTTATGATCCAGGGTGCTAACAAGAGACCAGTAATCTCGATTGATGATGAGGATCTCGAGGTAGTAGATGACTTTACATACCTGGTATCCTCAGTCAATAATAGAGTATCCTTGGACCAAGAGATCAATATCAGGATAGGCAAGGCAGCAATAATAATGAGCAGATTAACAAAAAGGGTCTGGGAGAACAAGAAGCTAACTGTTAAAACAAAAACACTTGTTTACCAGGCCTGTGTCCTCAGCACCCTTCTTTATGGCAGTGAAACATGGTCTACCTACACGTACCAAGAGAGATGGCTAAACAGCTTTCACATAAGGTGCCGCCGCAGAATCCTGGAAGTCGAGTAGCAAAACAAGATCACCAACGCATAGGTAATGGAGAGAACAGACACTGTCACAATATTTTCCATGCTTAGTCTTCGAAGGTTCTGATGGCTGGAACAGACGGAGGATGGATGATGGCAGAATACCAAAAGATCTTCTCTTTGGGGAAAATATCCTGGGGCCAGCCACTACTTCAAGCGGGATATGAATTTTGCAGGCATCGATATAGAATAATTGGAACAGGACGCATGGATCGTGTTAGACGGAGGGGCAGGATTAAACACGGAATACAAACAAAGGATATACTGATTGTGGATAGGCTAAAGACTCAGTGTTTAAGAAGACATGCCACTCCATGCAATGCCACAAATGGTCCTGACTTTTCTTGCACATACTGTAGAGAATGCTTCTCTGTTCAGATTGGTCTTACGGGCCACATGCATTATCATCTTGGACTGTAGTTGCATCCCTTTTTTCAAAGCACAATACTATCGTCTAACAAGACGGAAAGAGCCAATGGATGAATCTAGTACAGTAATTAAAATGTTTGCGAGGTCATTCCACGTAACACTAATAAATATTAGAACATGTCCTTCCAACAGCTTAATTCTTTCCTACAATAGTCCTGTAATTTCTCTCACCTTCCAATTTTTCCAGAACTGGCAAAATCTGTGATTCAAACAAGGCCACATCGTTTGTGAAACTGTCATCAAATACACTGTCCATGAAAGAAGCTGTTCAGAACAAAAATATAATTAAATAACTGCTGCCACTTCTGCTATACACTATGAGTTGCAATTTGCTTCAGCCCTCTTGGAATGCTCTATACAATGGTGATCAAACACACAATGATCAATGATGCAAATTCTTCCACAATGATAAAATATATCTCCTCGTTCACCATCAGACAGCCACATCAATGGCTCCAATTGTTGTTGTTGAATGCCCACAATGGGCAAGATTACTCTTTTGTGTGCTCTGAAAAGAACATCATGTAGCGTGTTTGCTTTCCTTGCATCCCGATGAAGGTGGACCTGTGTCCTCCAGGCGGTTGTGCTATGCTTGAATTGATCTGCATGTCACTCACTACTATGGTGGATCATGTTGATTCCCCCACCTAGTTAGCCAGTCTGTCATAAAACAACATGTTTCCAGGGAGAACTGCCTGACCCCGACTAACATGTATGATCATAATGTTTTACCTGACCAGACATTAGTCTCCTCTCTCCAATGGTTCCAATAGTCATCCCTGTTGATGTCTTTTCATCTCTTTTCTGTCTTTATGAGGTGGGATGCAGTCAACTGTGCTTTCAACCCGGGAGTCTAGTGCCTCCATCATCAACATGCATCTTTTTGGAACTGCTTCCGTAGTCTATAACTGTCTCCATCCTACCTGCAAAGCAGCTGTTTGTTGTCAGAGGTGCATCTCCTAGGAAGACTATCTTACTGGACTTTTCCGCTTTCCTACAGAAAATATCAAGACAAGAAAGCCTATCGTAGATTGGTCAGTCAGTAGAGACTGTTATCAGGGAACGGCTGCTACTATGTTTGGCACTTCTGGGAGTCATACGCTGGACTTGGCTGTTTTAAGTAGGGTTTGGGCCACCTCTGCAAGTATTTCAACTCTTGGGCAGTCCTTGCATGTATGCACACACACACACACCAACTCCACATAAATTATATAATTCTTTTCTTCTTCATATATTTTAAACATGACTATGTCTAAATAGAAGTAGTGATTGGTTGTTAATTGCCCACAATGAGTTGGTAACCCTTTTGTGCGCCCTGAAAAGGATGGAACTTGCGGCAGAATGTAGCAACTTCTTTCCTGACATCCCGAGCGTGCTGATGAAGTGGACCGGGGTCTTTCAGGCGGTTGTGCAATGTTTGGCTTCATATGCATGTCATTCACTACTACGGGGATCACGTCGAACCTCACCTTGTCAGCCAGACTGTTGTCCTCAACAACAGCCCATTTCCAGGATAACCAACGAGGAGGTCAGGTGAGGGTCTTGGCCAGTATATTTCTCCTGACCGTGGCTAACATTGTCTGATCAGTTTGTTGTGCCTGACCAGACGTTAGCCTCATCGTCCCAGATTAGTTAGTGGTCAGCTGATGTAACTCGTTTTTAAAATGTAAATAAGCTTGTACATGTAAATAAATTATAAAATTGTGCAAACCTGAGGTGTCCTTGACAGATGCCACATCCTGACCTTCACTACAGGATTTCACATCAGTCATTGAATGTTTGATCGGTGTACTTGAGCTGGGCAAAGATTGTCGTATGTGCTTCTCTAATCGTCGACGATGAGGAGAGTCCCCCTCTAGCGAGAAAGTCTTTTGAAAGTAGGCCTGTGTTGGCGAGTTTTTACCTATTCTCTGCCTTTTCTGGAGGTTTGCCACAGATCTTACAGGAGAGAGTAATGTTTCTGTACGCTTTGAAATATTTAACTGTCTGCTGTTTGTTTTGTGATCATCAAGTACAAAATTGCCCTTTTTCTCAAATGCATTGAGCAAAGTGCTTGATGAAGCTTTGGTTGTTACTATAGGTGTATTCAATGTGGAAGTCTTTAATTTAGCCCTGACCATGCCTGAGACTTCTGAACCTGTGCTGGATTCCTTATTAGGCAAAAGAGTATTTTTATCACAAAAATGTGGCCGAACAGTGGTTGTAGTTGTACAAACACTGTCAGCTTGACTGTTCAAAATCTCATCAACTTCCAGTAAGATCTCATCAGAAAGGCTTACATCAAAACCATCATCCTGTGTAGTAGAATTGATGAAAACCTTCTCTGTCTGCAACTGTAGTTGTGCAAGCCCTGATTTAGCAGCTTCCTTTTGTTCAGATTTGAAATTTGTTTCTGGTTTGGCTAGAAGCTCAAAAAAATCTGGTGCAGAGACTGTGTCTATCCTACATAACCCGCTTGTGGCTGTATTTGTTGAAAGCGAACTATCAAAACTGAGGGTTTTTCTGAACGATGAATTAAGATTTGGCTTTTGCATAGTTCCATCGTTGTTATTTGTGTTTTCTGTTGATGATCCATGAACTTGGAAGCTGTTAAATTTCCTAAACGAAGTCTTGTATGTTGCCCCAAGTGGAGGGTTCATAAAAGCAGACTGACTGCTTTGAATCACAAGTTTATCTAAGCTTGTGGATTTGGCATTTTTACAACTATGACTTTTAGAGACAGCGGTACCATTATGCAATCCACAGGTAGTGATGCCAAATTCAGAATCATCTGCCGGATATGTTGTGTCTTTGGTGTGATTATGTTTGTTTGTGTGCCCAACGGACATGGTTGAGGAAGATGTGCAGTTACTGTACAGATCTAATCTTTTGAAGTTCTTAAATTTATTTACATTTTTGGCAGTGGGATTTGATGATAGCGATGAATGTGATAATGCTGAGGAAACTTTAGAACCTACAAGTAAAGTCTGCTTTGTGGCATTACAAGAAGGGGGGATACTAAATGAATCTTCCAGCAAACCCTCCTTGGCTAAGGATTCATCTATTTGTAGACCTGAACATGATATCAAGGAATGTTCAGGAATAGGCCCGCTTATCTGCTTCTGCAGCAGCTCAGAAATGCACTGTTTTGGCACTAAAGCCACAACTTGTGGGGCATTCAAGAATTTCTCTGGGTTCTGAGTAACCTCAATAAGGAAAGAGCTGTCTTGGAAAAGGTCATCATCAGACCAGTAATCGTCATCTCCATCGACTTGAGAGAGCACAGGATTAATGCCATTATTAGATCTATCATGCTCGTCATTCAAGTGGGAGATGGAGGCTTCACATAATCTGAAAACAATAACAGATATATTTGTTTTTGTTGTTGTTCAAAGCTACTCATGCTGAGTTAACTCTTAATGTTTTTTTGGTAGCTGGTTACAGTGACTGTTCTTACATTCTGAGGCATACTTGAGAAAATGGACTAAATAAAGTCCTCTTAGCTGTAGTGCAATATGAGTGCATCTCAGTAAGCTCACGACTATGGGGATTACAGTGTCGTTCCCCACCTTGTTGGTCAGATTGCTGTGACACAGCCTGTTTCCAGGAGCACATATAGGGACGTCAGGTTGTGTCTTGATCAGCATGTTTCACATGACCCTGATTACTCTTATATACAGATGTATAAACATCAAGCATAATAAACAAAATCACAAGACAATATTATACTAATCAGCCATTAGAGTTTAAAACAAGTACACCAGACTCCTAAAGCTGCACGCCTTTGTGCGTATCAATGATAAAATCAAGAGTTCGACAACAAAGTTTAACACCAAGAAATTAAAGTTTATAAGATATACATGCAAGAAATGTATATCACTTATGTGGAAAATCAGCTAGTTAGGAGTTTCATTATATTGGTTGTTTCAAGATTTAGTAGTAAAATTTCATATTTTTTTAGAATGCAGGCAGTTTGAAAACAACACAAAACATTTTTATATGTAAACAGAGAAATCACTTTATATCAAAAACAAAAAGATATGATAAGAGCAGACCAAACCCTAAACCAGGTAGTAGCTAGAGATCTAAAACAGACATATTTATTTGTCAATTGCATAAAAAAAACTTTACAAAACAATTGTAAGGCCTTACACCAGTGAAAATAACAAAAAACCTATATAAAATATGGACAACGTCAACATTTGATACATAAGCTAGCTATATTTACAAACTGACGTTTCAAGTTTATCTTATAATTATGAAATTATCCAATATTTTTCAAAGCCCCATTAGCAACATGAGGGCCACCACGGCACGTGGCCTAATTTGAGGATGCATCTGTCATAGCGTCCATGTGCTCCTTGATTGGTTTTTTTTTAATAGTACTTTCTTCTACACGATGAAGATACCAGCACCATGCACAACCTTATTTAGCCCACCTTCCGAGACATACATAGTAGGTTTCCGCCCAGGTGGCACCAGAGTTACAAAGAATAGGGCCACTGTAACTTGCCATGCATGTCGTAAAAAGTGATTAAAGAGGGCTGTGTATTGGGCTACCAACATCATCATGTAAAAGCAGTTATTGAAACTGCTCAGATACAGGTTTCTTGTCAATGAGCCAGCTGTAGTGGTGCCCTATGCCTCACTTGAAGTGAAAAGACCAATCAAACAATCAATGATAGTAGCATTCAGTGATCCTAATCTTACCTCCTCAATAAGTAACTATGAATATTTTACACATAGAAACAATTATAATACAAATTTCAACAAAATGTTAATGTTTACAATAGATATTTAACCAATTTTTTTCTGTAAGATCTTAATATGATGAATACACATTTCCTATAATAAAGAAATCAGAAATTAATTGTAACTTCTACTTCACAATTATTCCAAATGCAATGAACAACAAAGCAATCAAACAAAATAGAGTGTTTCTCAATGGTCAGGTCAGGTCAGGTCATCGCATAACCGGTGAAGAGTTGGGGCACCCATGAAGATACCCCCACAATCTCGTCGGCCACTGCCTGTGCCTTCTCTGGTCGGAGATTAGTCCATTCTTTTATGTTGTCATCCCACCTCTTTTTTGGACAACCTCTTCGTCATCCACCTTGCACACTGTCGTGCTGGATCATATTTGCAAGACTGTTTGATCTCAACATGTGGCCGTACCAAGTGAGTTTCCACATTTTCACCATTGCCAAGAGATCTTAGAAAGGCCCTACTGCTGTTGCTATTCTTTCTCATATTTCCTCATTTGTTTAGAGGTCTTCGTAAACATCTCATCTTCAAGGACTGTACCTCCGCTGCAGGTCAGCTGTGATCGTTCATGCCTCACAAGCATAGAAGGAATATAGACAGGAACAATGTACCCATCAATCTGATCTTCGTGCTTATATTAATATGAAAAAAATCCTCAATGGAAAACTTTTAAACAAAAATGGAAAATCTAAATTAAAACTGAAATCATAATACAGAAATATGTCATCAAATCCTCCTCCTAAAACATTCAGGAAATAAAAGTGTTTTGAGCACATACCTTTTATTCTGTTCCGTAAAATCTGAAGATTGAAAGAAGTGGAGAAAAAGATTGGTAAGTACCGCATTTTTCAACATTTTGTTTTCTGAAATAAGTCTAGAAAATTTATTGGTGTGTCCAGGTTACGAAAGGCTACATTTTTCATACGTTTATGCTAACCCCAGAGAAAGGTTATCAATAAACTTCTGTATATGACCTCTGAATTAAATGTATAAATTATCATCATCAGGTGCCCTGCCGGTTGGCGATCATGGACCTCCACCCATTTCTATCACGTTTGTCATTTAACAACTCTGTTGTTGATTGTCGCCCATGCCATTCTCTCAGGCTGTCCAGCATCTCTCTCTCGCCATTCCTCTGTCTATCTTTCCTGTTGCCACGATGTGCTCTAAGCCACCTCTTCTCATAACATGCCCAAAAAAGGATGTCTTGTTCTGATTCTTGCAATCAGCTGTCTTTGTGTTTGTGCCTCGAGTACTGTATTATTAGTCTTCTTTGCAGTCCATGGGATCTGCAGCATTCTTCTGTAAAACCACATCTTCATTGCTTCCAAAGATCTAAGCACTTGCTTGCTAATTCTGCATGATTCACTGTCATATGTCAGTACTGGCTCCACGTAGCCTCCAAAGACTCTCTTTCTCAGTTCCAGTGACAAGGTTTGTTTGTACAATATTCCTTTCATGGCCCGAAAGACCGATTTTGCTTGGGATATTCTGCATTTTATTTAGTAATTGCATCTTCCATCTGATGGTATATATGTGCCCAGGTATAAATTATACTTAGTTAAAATAGTAAATAAACAAAGCATCATAAACATTTTTTTAAATATATATGTAATCACAAAAATTAATTCCCATATCGGCAAACTAGGGTAGACGAGCCAACGAATTAGTAGTAAATTGCATGTTTTATATCAATATTACCAGTATTTTTACTCTCCTCAAAGGACCTTGACTTTATAGGAACATATTTAAGTGACAAAAGAAGTCTACGTCCAAAACTAAAAAAAACTTTGATATACTGCACCAGCTGTAGCCCCAACTGGTAGGCTTGGTGTAAACTTTGTGAGAAAAACTTACTGCTTTGTATTATAAAAGAAAAAAAAACACATACGATCAAGATGATCCATATGTTGCTCAGCTACCAACAAAACACATGGTAAGGTAGACGGAAGTGTTGAGATCTTACTTTTATGTTTATTCTGTTTTCCTCAAAATTTTGTATTTAAAATTAAGGTGCGTCCTTGACGTCAGAGCATCCTTGACACTGGGAAATACGGTAATTAAAATGGCCTGAGTGGCGTTCATGTGGAAAAGAATTAGATCACTGTAACCTAACAAGCATATAATAAAATGGTTGTGCATGGAGCTAGTACCTTCATCATGTAAAACCATTACTATTGAAACTATACAGGCTTCCTGTAAGGGGATCAGATGCAGTAATGGCCCTATGCTTTATTTGGAGCGAAAAGGTGAAACTTCTTCAGCGTCGTTCTGAAACCTGTTGTAGTTTACTAGGTGGCTGCGATATCTGCGCTTTGCAGTCTGATACATCCAATTTCAACACAGTATTTTTGGGACAGAGTTTGCTTTCATTCTTCACTGCATGGGTGTAGTTTGTTTACAGGGCCACCACTTGGAGGCAGAATAAATTATTGGTCAGCTACGGGTCACTGACGCTTATACAAGCAGGCAGCTATGAGCAGCTGCATCTTCAGTCCCGAAAAGATGAATCAGTCAATTAATTAATCAGTTAAGTAATTAAAATAAATTATTTAACCTTTACAGCTCGGGAGTCAGCGCAAAGCGACTGATGTCATGAAAGTCGCAGGTCGCCGCATTACGTTGTCCGTGCATTCTTATGTTTTTAGCTTGGATTTGAAGATTCATCCATTGTTCAGAATGAGGGAGTCAAGTTTCCGCAACAGATTTTTCTGAGATAGATCTGTTTAGATTGTTTATTTAGATACAATAATAACATTTATAGTCGAAGTGACAGACATAGCCATTATGGCAAACATCGGTAATCCGCTGTCGGCGATGAAAATTTTTTTTTTCTCAACCAAAGTACGCTGAAAGCAGAAGAGTCTAAGTGTGCGGTTATTTTGCAACACTATCGCCGTAATTTTTTTGTTATCTCAGAAACTAATACACACACAATAAAAATAATAACACCAACAAATTCTTTATTCATTTATTTCTTTACTCACAAACAAATTATATCAAAAGACGGTCAAATAAAAATGTTACAGGCTCCATAGTTAAACGACGTGATGTCTTGAAAAATAATGCAGCTGCAGGGGAAATTACATCAATTCTGTATGTAGATTGGTAATGGTTAACTAAGGCAAACTCAAAAGTTTAAGTCGTGTATCAAGATCTAATGGGCTGCCCACTATTATACTCAGAGGAACAGGGGACGGCGTGGGCTAGTGGTTAAGTGACACGGCTCACAACCAAAAGGTGCTGGGTTTGATCCCCATCACAGCACCGGCCGTTACCCCGGGGAAGAAAACCCTTTCAAAATGCAGGAGGAAGCAGACCCTTACATAAAATGCATGCTGATGCCGGATGCACTGGACCGACAGGTGCAAAATAAAAACCACAGTGCAACGCACACTTGGGGAATAGATAAATAAGGTGAACGCCAAAAAAACAAAAAAAATACTCAGAGGAACAATCCAGAAACAGAGAAAGCACCAAGAATTGATGGAAAGATAATGTTCAGAAATGGACAAGATAAACTTAGAAAGTGACAGCAACACTGGTGACAGACAGTCACAATGCCTTTGTTATGAACAAAGAACAAATGAAAAGAGCTAAAATAAAATCACAACAAACATGACAAGATGGTTATACAATATGGTTTGAGTTAGCAGCAATTACGAGAAACTTAGTGGCAAGGAATTCACATTCAGTTATTAAAATTAATAGACCAAACAAGAAATGATCAGCATGCATACATGTAAAATAATACAAATGAAAAAGTGCACATGTAGGCCGCACCAAGGCAAAAAATTAAACAAAACCCACGTAAATGCTGCATGGCCACTCTCGCAGGGACAATGAACAGATGAAGCACAAACAAATCGCAAAAGAAACAAAAACAACTAGAGAGTACACAAGACAGCAGTCATAAAAGCCAGAGAGTGATTGAGAACGCATGAAACACGGCATGCTACCAGGGACAAAATAAGTCCACCAAAAAATGAAAAATACATGAACCAATAAGTATACATTCCAACACATGTCCCTTACATATGAATAAACCAAGAGACACACATTTATACTTAAATTTTTTAAAACACATATATGTACATACAGACACCTATAATGAAAAAGGATAGAAATGAACGTACAAACACAATAATAATAATAAGAGATATAATTTTTGCAATAGGTAGAAGAGAAAAGGGGGAAAGAGAGCAACAGAAAGGAATATGCAGGTGAGCCTATGTAAAGGTATAGAATGTATTCAAATCATGAGGTGTATGGCATCCCATAAATGATTCATGAGCTCAAACCAGTGTCAGTCATTTGTGGAGGAGGAGACGATGCCAGTGACTCTGATTTTAACCTTAAAGAAGAATAGACAGTAGAATAGACACAGGCTTATATCTATCTGTCTGATTTGTAATCTATTAAGCAGATAGTGTGAAAGTATGTAGTAGCAAGTTGTTAGACTGAATATTGTGACACAAGTCTAGAAATGAAACCCCTCTAGAGTAGAGAGTTTCTCTACATAGTACATAGCCTAATAGGTTTGAAAGAAAAGTCTAGATATACATTCCCTACATGAAGCACGGAATAAAAGAGTATATCACTGGTTTTCTTCAAGAGGCCAGACAAAGAAGCTGATAATACCTGTTTTTGGTTGTACAGCCTGGTCATGAAATAAATTGATCATCCTTTGCACAGAGTCTTTGTTCTGAGTTCTCTGTTTATGCTTTCTTGTGACCCTGCAGACAGTATTTAAAGTAGTAAAATTAAACATTATATAAGAAGCATGAAAATAATTGAAGCAGAGAACAAATGTTTATCTACAGTGAGCTTAGATTATATATTTTGGTCCTATCAGTTTCTCTACTCCTGTAAATTGATATATGAATATGACCCAAGCAAACACCAAAACATATCATGCAGGACTGTCCTACTTATACAGACCAAAGAGAGACAGACTGGTCCGAAGTAGCGACCATGTCTGAAAAGGTGTGGGGAACTGGCGAAGACCTGAAACGCAGTCTAAATTTGTGAACATCACCAAGCTAGAAGCATGGTATCAGTTGATCAAAGAAGAATATGAATCTTTTATAATTGCATTTAATAGCAAGAAGCAGCTGGCCAAGTGGCTTGGATCTAAGTTTTCTGACCACAAGGACATGTGTACGGCTGGACCAGGAAACAACAGCCCACAAGATACTACACAAGTCATTCCTCAGGGCAAAAAAGTTTTCCCCTGACTGGCTGGAGGCGCAGAAGAGGCCGTCCCTAACAGTGTGGCTCCAGCAAGCAGCAACTTCCTCCTCCGCCCTGGACGAGGCCTGGAACCACGCCACAGCTGTGGTTATGGATGTGGCCGACCGACCACATCTGTTTACAGGCTCCCAAAAACATTAACTAAGCTCACGGTCGCCAGGAATGTGAGTCGACGGTGACCCTGGGTCATCTGCCGGTCAATGCTAGTAGGCCTATTTTTCATTGTTGCAGATTTTCGTTGGTAAAAACACACCTGAATCAGCTACTTAAGATCATTCTTAACCTGGCATTTAGTGGGAGTGGTTCGGAATTTGTGGTATAACAGGAAAGTGCTATTATTTCTGTGTACTACCGTGAAAGTTTGAAAGTTCTATTTTTAATAGTTTGTGTGTTATCGCCATTTTAGTAAACCAGTACTTTTAAGAAAAAATATTGCACAATTTGTTTCACTTTTGCTATCAAAATTACTATTTCCTTACCACTACAATAAATTAAAATTGAAGCAAATAAATGCATCACACAGAGCTCTCTGTGAAACAATCAAGTCACTGCCTAACAGCTAACTTGTGAAATAGACATTTCTGTGTGGATGTCAGATAGAAATCAGTCTTATTTTGTTTTGTAAAGAACATACAACCAGATGATAATGGATCACAACATTGAAACACATATGAGATATTTGAATGACTTGTGCCGAATGTGTGGAGGGCGGACATTGTCCAGGAAATACAAAGATCTACAGAAAAAAACCACTATTATGTAGAGCCTTTCAGAATGATTTGTTTATTATTTTTGTTATCGACATAAATTCAGATGTGGATGTAAAACATTCGGCCACCTTGTGTTTAAAGTGTCGTTTTAAGATTTTTAATTTAAAGAGAAGACCAAGTCAAACTTCTCTACATCAGGCTAAACTGCTTGTCGATAACAGTGTAAGCAGTGACAACCACTACGATAGCTTACACATCAAATTCTATAATAATAGACAAGGTATTCAAAATTCGAAACCACTTTGATGCACTAAACATAATGTACGCTGAAATCCACCATGTAGTGTCCCAGTGACCCCATAAATGCACAACCTACAGAAGATATACAAGCATGCATTGATACATATATGACATTGTACGAGAAATTCTTTCCACAAAAAACTATTCCAAAGCAGCACATTCTAGAACATCATTGAGTACCATGGATAGAGAGATACAGATTTGGCCTAGGATTTCATGGGGAACAGGGAGGAGAGCTTCTACACTCTTCTATTGTAAAACTAGAGAAAAGAGCTTCTGGAATAAGAAATGATACGGCGAGACTGAGATGCATCATGGAGGTCCATCTTCTACAAGTCTCATCAGAACTACAAACACCCACTACTTGTAGCAAGATAAGAAAATTAAGTTACCCGGTAGTTTTAAAGTGATAGAGATAATTATCTGTGTAAGAGTGGCTCATAGAACATAATGAAGTGTTTCTCTCAGTGATTTACGTAATGTAGATAGTGAACAGAACAATATGATTAGTTTAAAAAGTAACTTTACTTTGGATAAACAGAGTATCACTGAATAAATATATTATCAAGTAACACCATCTCACACGTTTCTTTAAGTGGATTTGTTACCTGACTTTGGATACATTTATAACGGACTTGTTTTGACCATATAGTTTTCTAGTGGAATGTTGAAAAATGATCATCATTTTTTCAGCCCTTCCTTACAGGTTCTAAACTCCAAACTTGGTGAGATGCTAGTACTGGGTAAGTATATTGTATATGTGAAGTATAAACATATTCTGTGGTGAAATAGTTCGACTTATAGTGTTTAAATTGGGACTTCCTGACATATTTTTAACTTACCATTTTCAGTACATCGATTTTATTTACAGTTTAAAAAAAGGTATCTAAAACATTTATACTATAACCAACAGATAATTCATTCTTTCCTTTGTTCAGAAAGAATATATGTAGGCATAGTGATTGGCTTGTTTGTTTGTGCTAAAATATATTGTTAAAACATGTATGCTAAAAGTCACAAACCAGCATTAACTGTAAGCGCTGGTCAGTTATTTGACCCCGTGTTTGGTATATGACCTCTTGACCTGAACACGGGGCTATTGTGATTCCAGGTAGTGAATTTTAAACTTAAGCGTCGGACATAAGCAGCTGTGCAACGCAACAGACCTCAAACGCCTAAACGAACATTATTATTAGTTACTCCTTTTTTATCATGGGGCGTAGACAGTGCTGGATTTAGGCCTAAGCTAAAATAATCTACAGCTTAGTGCCTCATAATCCGCAAGGGCCTAAACAAAATTCAGCCTAATGAAAAATATGTATTAATAAATGCATAAATTTTAAAATAAATGTTATTTTCAACTTTAAATGTCTTGCTACTAAATAATGAAAATGCACACCAGTATTCGTTTTCAGGTTTTGTGAAACTTCTGGTGTAATTTTTTTAACAAGGACCTCTAAGCTTTATACAGCTTAGGGCCTTACCAAGTCTAAATCCGGCACTGGGTGTGGATGATGTTTCTTTTTCTTGTAGCTTACAAAAGGGTAAGTCAGTAAGTAGGTCATAATCTGATATGGGATTGCTGAAATATAACGTTGGTAGTTTCAAAAAGTTACACGGGGTGGCAGTAATATCCAGCTTTGTGTGATTTCTTTAGGTAGCAGATGCTTGGTGTTGCATGCACATGTGCTAATCAGATACAAAATGGTGTCCATGCTGTGGTTTTTTTTTTGCGGGGAAGGGGGGGGGGGGGGGGAGGTATAATGGTCTTTCTTCAAAGGATATTCATAATAAAATACTTCCTGTTTATGGTGAGAAGTATTTGTCGCATTAAGCGGTGCATAATTGGGCCAACACATTTTCTCAACAACGCTCATAAAGAATTGCCTATGAAGCCGGACCTGGTCGTCCTGTTCATATTGCAACAGAAGTATCTGTGCTGTGGGTGGAAGAGATGACGACCTGACAGGTGAGTAATAATAAACAGCGTAACAACTGCAATAGGGTCTTAGCCTATAATATAATGCATTATTGATTGAATATTCGGAATGTGTGCTCACAATATCTGTGTACGGAACATCAAATGTAAATAAAATAGAAAACAGTATCCATGTGCAGAATATCAAATGTGTAATAATTCAGAAAATATTAAAAGTGTAACACTAGCTAGTAAAAATTTGTATCAGTACTGACTTTTCTTTTTCTTTCTCCTCCGGAAGTCTGCTCGATCTTGCAAGAGTAACTGCATCTTTAGATGGCACATCTAGTCTCCCAGATTGATGCAACAATGGATCATTTGGCTGGAACAAATTGTCAAATTTTGCAACAAACATTCACAAAGTAAAACATTTGCTAAAATATTGGTAATATTAAACAACTTTGATGGAAAGAAAATAATTTTGGTAATAAATAATTTATTATTATTATTATCATTTGTTTGCTGGGTAGTTTTTTTGTGGTTCTTATAGTGTTCGCCTTATTTTTTTATTACCCCGGGCAGTGCGCAATGCACTGTGTTTTAATTTTGCGCCTGTCGGTCCAGTGCACCTGACTTCTGCATACATTTTATGCAAGGGTCTGCTTTCTCCTGCATTTTCTAAGGGTCTGCTCCCCCCGTGGTAACGATCGGCGCTGTGATGGAGAACGAACTCAGCATCTTCAGGTTGTGAGCCGTGTCCCTTAACCACTAGCTTACGCCGTTCTCTGCTGGGTAGTTTAACTTGCAGCAATTTTTTTAAAGCAAGTGAGATTGCCAGCCTTGCTGAAGTCGGATGTGTTGGACCGAAAGGTGCAAATATCGCAGTCAAGCTGTAAACTACGACACAACGCATTCTGTTCTCTGGACTACATTCTGCTACTTAAGCCCGTGTCAGAGTTTGGTAGTGTGAGATTGAGAACGAACAAAGCCAAGCCAAGATTGCCAGCCACATATATCACAAACTTCTCTGGCCGCCTTTCATGACCCATCGGGAAGGGAAAAAAAGTACTGTTAAGGGACATTTTCATGACCCACCGGGAAGGGAAAAAAGTACTGATAAGGAACATTTTCAACACTTCGTATCGGCCTTTCGATGTTAACACTAGTAACGCATTTGCTATTATTCCACACAAAAATATGTGCCCAGCCAATGACCCTCAATTTTACCAATGAATTCATCGTTCTGTTGTGACACTGGCTCACTCCAATCAACATTAGGAGAAAGCTGCACAAATGGAGATATTGTTTATCTTTTGTGGAAATAAATCTCCTGCATTTTTGGCAGGACACCGAACTGCACCAGTCCATGCATGCAACTGTCGCAATGTCTTATTTTAATTGGACAGATTCCTTTGGTCCGTACCAGTTCTAAAAAGCCCATCAAAGTGAATTCAGTCATGCATAGTGTAATGTTGTTTTGGTTTTTTTCATTATCCCTATTTCTCTATTCACTAAGCGGTGCACTTTGTTTTCATTTTCCGCCTGTTGGCCCAGTGCATCCGACTTTGTCACGCATTTTATTTAAGGGTCTGCTTCCTCTTGCATATTTTAAGAGTTTGCTTCCCCAGGGTAATGGCCAGTGCTGTGAAGGGGAGTGAACCCAGCACCTTCGGATTTTAAGCAGTGTCACTTAACCACTAGCCCATGCCGTTACCATGCTATGTTTTAAATAGACAATTGAATTCCTCTGGTCTGTAGGGGTTCTGAGAAGGCTATCAAAATGAACTTAGTCATGCACAGTGTTATGTTTTAACTAGACAGTTGGATTCCTCTGGTCCGTGCTAGTTCTCAGTTGACTGTTGAATGCCAGCCGAAAGGATGACACCAGGGAAGACATTGCCACATAGTTGGGCTGGTACACAGGAAGGCTGAAGTCACGTTCCGATCAATTACAAAATTAAAATGCAATAAAATTCTAACGAATAACCAAATAGACCATGTATGTGTTTGAAAGCTGCATACTTTCATCCTAAAGATGGCAAACTCTCCATAACCACATAGACCATGTATGTGTTTGAAAGCTGCATACTTTCATCCTAAAGATGGCAAACTCTCCATAACCACATAGACCATGTATGTGTTTGAAAGCTGTACACTTTCATCCTAAAGATGGCAAACTCTCCATAACCACATAGTCCATGTATGTGTTTGAAAGCTGTACACTTTCATCCTAAAGATGGCAAACTCTCCATAACCACATAGACCATGTATGTGTTTGAAAGCTGTACACTTTCACCCTAAAGATGGCAAACTCTCCGTAACCAAATAGACCATGTATGTGTTTGAAAGCTGCATACTTTCATTCTAAAGATGGCAAACTCTCCATAAACAAATAGACCATGCATGTGTTTGAAAGCTGCATACTTTTATCCTAAAGATGGCAAACTCTCCATAACTAAAATAGCATACACGCACATTTTAAAAAGCAAGTACTAGACCCCACTTCTGCCCCATGTGGCGGATCCCAGGGTCACATAATGATGAGGAAAGAATATAACCACTGCATCCTACATATGTAGTAACCAGACTACCATGGAGCGATGTGTACAAAGTGGGCACACCCAACATGCTCAATACATTGCTACAAGAGCATGTCAATGTTTTGGTGTTATAGCAGATGACCCCCATGCTCCCATGTGGTCCATCCTCATCATCATTTATCAGCCACTAGAACTTTGTACTAAGGAATCTTGTGAAAATGTGAATACTGTAATAAAGAACGTAGCATGTCTTTTGTAGTGCCTCTTTTGCCTTCTTCTTCTGCGTTCGTTCTTAATCTCCCGCTACCAAGCTCTGAACAGGGCTTTGCAAGTAGCGGGATGTAGTCCACGAAACAGAATGCATTGTGTCGCTAGTTTACAGCTTGACTGCGATATTTGCACCTTTCGGTCCGACACATACGTCTTCGGCAGCGTCTTTTGCCTTATGCATTGGGATTGTGAAACCTAAGTGAGTTTCACACCTATGCCACACTGGCTCCAAGACAATAAATTAAATAGTAAAGAGTGTTCTACATCGCACATGAAGCTAAGTATCATAACTGAACCTAACCATACATAATAGTACAAGATGTATTGGTCACTCACATGTCGAATACTAGCAGAAGATAAACAGATAATTTTCTGTCTCATCAACAATTGCAAACACCTCAACTATACCACTCATCAACTTGTCCGTAACTGTGAAATAGTGATGATGTGAGCAAGGACAACACAAACTAAAATGTGTGCCACTTTAAACAAAACATAAACAGAAAAACTTTAAGACTTAAAATGCTTAAACTTACAACATCACTGAAATTTGCTACAATGTTCCTGACTTCATAAGAACTGTATTGTCCTCTGCCTAGAACCAAATAAATTAAAAATTAATTAATTAAAAATGTGCTTAAATATATCAAAGAAAAATCAATAAATATACATAAATAAAGAAACATGTAATTTAGTGTAAGAGATTTTTTTTTGTATCTCGTTTCCTAAGACGGAGTGTATTGTACTGTGTTATCTGCCTTAGCGACCCCGTGGATCTGAATGTGCGCTAACACACATTTTAAAAAAATGCTTTTTTGCCGATTGGTGTACAACCTTGCCATTTCATGGATCCAAACACAAGCAAGTTTGGGTTGTGAGCCATGTCACTAACCCCTTTGCCACGGCAGATCAGTGCCTAATGCAAAATAGCCAAAAGCCATCCTTTTGTTCTCCAAAAACATTTGGTCTGCCCTTAGAAGATGCCGACCTGCGACTTCTCTGATTTGCCTTTCGGACTCACATTTCACTATCAGTAAAATGTTTGTGGGAAGTTTCCTTCTTGTGGCTTACTAGGTCTGGGGAAGGTGCAGCTCCTGGGGTGTCCAGTGTTTTTTTCCCTGTCGATATTTAGTCTACCCAGTAGTATAGAACTGATACTGTCTTTTGCTGTAGCCAAGAGATTAAGGCACTTGCCTCTCACAGCGATGAACGGAAACGGTGCGCGATCGAATCCTGTAAGTTTAAAGCGACCACTGGTCTAACAAGAGGTAAGACAAGAGTGCCTGCATCTTGAGTTACTTCCAGTCGTCTCGAACAATAGTCTTGCCACTGATCCAATGTAACTCGGGATAAGAGTGACATTGATGACCAGGGTATACTCTTCCTCACTATAATCCAAATACAGTGTACATCACATTATTTAGATAAAAACCATCTGATGTTGTCGCCATCGTCGCTTGCGATGGACAATAATTATTAATTATTAACTGCTAAGCTATCGTTGTGTAAGGTCTTGCTATAGAGTGTTTACCACCATCACCTGTAGGAGGTATGTCAATACAAGTGATGATACATAGGAAAAACCATCAGGAAAAAAATCTAAAAAATGTAGCCAGAAAAGAGCGAAATTGTAACTCACAGGGGATGGAAAAATGGGAAGGATGAAGAACACCTGATAAAGAACAGTGGAGAAGAGGCCAAGGCACCCAAGTTTCATGGATAGAGCTTTAAGATGGCCCAAAATGAGAACAATTAAGCTTGACTGTTGTTACCTTTTTTTCCTAAGAAAACAAAAGGAAAAAAGTGGGGTCATTATCTTCACTGATAGCCTTTTCTTTTAAACCCAGCTAAGTACTAGGCCTTCTTTATTTTTTTTATAAAGTAATTGACTTGCGTATATTTTCCTTCACTTTGCAGATGATCTAGTACTCATCACGAAGGCAGCCACAGACGTCAATAAAAATGCTAGCAGTGCTTCACAGAGAGGGAAAGAAAACAAGGACTCGAAATGAACATGTCCAAGACGAAAGTCATGGGCAATTGCTTCGCTTCCCGCGAACCAGATTTCCTAGATGGAGAGAGATTGGACGACATGAACGAGTACATCTACCTTGCTACCTTGGATGCCTGCGCAACATGTAGAATGACTTAAGCCTAGAGTTGACAGAATGGCATAGTGCGGGTTGTGCAGCTTTCTCTTCTATAAAATCTGTTCTGGACAACAACCACGACTAGTCCCTGCACACCTCTCTCTTTAACTCCACAGTACTACCTGCAATATCCTACATGGTGGAAATAAAATATGGTCACTCACGAAGGGGATGGAGTCCAAACTCAGAGTGACCCAAGCCTTCTTCGAGAGACAAATGGTTGGCCTAATACTTCATAGCCAGCGCACAAAAGGTCTACATAACTCGGATATACCCCTGGGAAACAAACCCTTAGAAAATGCAGGAGGAAGCAGACCCTTACATAAAAATGCATGCTGAAGTCGGATGCACTGGGCCAAAAAATCATAGTGCAACGCACACCGCCATAGTGAATAGAGAAATAAGCGAACACGTGTAAAAAAACTGATATACGTCAATTGAAATTTATCTTGTATTCCTTTGTTCCTTCTTCTTATGTGTTCGTTCTCAATCTTCTGCTACCAAACCCTGAACAGGGCTGTGTAAGTAGCGGGATGTAGTCCGGAGAACGGAATGCATTGTGTCGCTAGTTGATAGCTTGACTGCGATATTCGCACCTTTCGGTCCAACACATTCGTCTTCAGCAGTCTTTGTTTTTTATTGTGCCTAGACTGCATTGAAGACTTTGATAACATGTCGATTATGTCGTTAGAGTGTCATCTATATCAAAGCTATGAGGAGATGGTGGCCCAACGCAGCATCCGTCCCTCTACAGACTTTTACATCTCGCAAAGAGGATCAAAACTTTTTACTTATGCATTTATGATCAATTTGGTTTTCAGTTTCATGATCAGGTTGACACCCAAGTTGCTTTCTGGATCTATCAGGTGACAGTAAAGTGTAAAGAATTGCAAAGACTAAAAAATACTGAAGAAGAGACTGGTAAAACTTTTAGGCTTACATTTCTTCAGCTTTCTAACTGTTTCTGGTGACTGACAATCCCATCTGACCTCCCGCTGACTGCTAACATCTTGAGATGAGTCTAGTAAAGGTTCTTGACTGCACAGCGGCAGTTCGAGTACATCACCACAACCTGAAATACTGAAGTCCTGAATGTATACTTTCAAAACTTCTACCCTGATAGCTAATTAAATGTCAATGAAGCTTAGTTAAATTACAAGCAAAAGAAAATTCTGCATTTTCAAAACTTATTACACTGCACAGGTAAATGAAACCCTTCTTTAGTGATATAGTAGTAATTTTATTTTTGTTTTTTGTTTTTGTGGCCGCCTTATTTCTCTTTTCCCCAAGGCGGTGTGCGTTGCACTACGTTTTTATTTTGTGCCTGTCGACCCAGTGAATCCATTTTCAGCATGCATTTTATGTAAGGGTCTGCTTTCTTCTGCATTTTCAAAGTGTTTGCTTACCCGGGGTAACAGCCGGTGCTGAGATCTTCTTCTTCGTTCGTTCTCAATCTCCCATTACCAAACCCTGAAAGGGCTTAAGTAGCAGAATATAGTCCAGAGAACAGAATGCGTTGTGTTGTAGTTTACAGCTTGGCTGTGACATTTGCACCTTTTGGTCCAACACATCCGACTTCAGCAAGAATTTTTTTTAGTACCGGGTTAGCATTCCCTCTTCGATCCCTTCTCCTTAGCCAGTCGGCCCTGCTGCAGCCTGTTATCCAGGATCACCGCGCGGAGGTGAAGAAGGGTCTTGGCAGCTATGGTTCGCTGGCCCTGACGATAGCAATCAGCTACGGGTCGCTGACCACTGCAGCTCATGCGCTGCTCAGCATCTTGATCTCTGGTGCTGAGATGAGGAGCGAACCCAGCACCTTCGGATTGTAAGCCATGTCACTTAACCACTAGGCCCCGCCGTCCTCTCATAGTGGTAATTAAGTTCTCATTGTTTATCACTTGTTCGCTTACTTGTTTAGTGGCTCCTCTTCTATCCTGGGGTGTAGAGGTTAGCCAGAATGAGCGCCTCAGATTGTTCTAACCACTGTCTTCCTCTTTGCCTTGTTCCAGTCTAGTCCTCGTTCTCTTACTAGTTTACTTAGTCACTCCTCTTCTAACCCCTCAGGGGATATATTTTTATACTTGCAACCATGTGTGCAGACAAACAGGTGATTGGCCTGTTCTGCCTTTATATGATAGAGGACATCCTCCTTTTTTGGTCTTCGTGCTGCCACAAATGGGTAGGAATTTTTGCCTGGACTGCGATTAACAGTCTGCTCTTTTCCATTTTGACCTGTTAAGGGTTCTATTATGTGCATAACATGCAGGCGGGACCTCCAAAGTTTTTGTCTATCTCTGATAGAACTAGGCCCTTATCTCACCTCTCTTGACACCAGGGGAGGATTGTAATTTGCAGAATCACCAATCAAACCACCAATCATTTCTCACTTTTGTTTAATCGTTTCTCAAGAGAGAGGTGATGCTTTACCTCTCAACTAAAGCAACCCCCCCCCCCCCCCCCCCCCCAACTTTCTTATAGACTGTCTCATATAATTAATCATTCCTCCCACTGGACTTTGGGTCATTCTGGGTGTGGGTATTTTGATCTTTGCTGCTTCCCATGACTGCCATACATGGTCAAACCCCACAAGTTGAGATTGTTCCACACAAGTATGCAAGGACCCAGTTTTGAGATCATGACATATTGTCTGATTGCTGGCCTCATCTTCTTGTTACTTGGACTTCCTATCTTGGATATCTCTGTCGTAATTGACAATAGCACAAAAGGTAAAGCTGGCCCCATAGCAGACACTGCTGCTGGGGATGAAGTGTTTGAGATTTCTTGTACGAGGCCACAGTTTGTTTTTGAAGTGGAGCAGCCAGTTCCTTTCCTCGCTGCTTTTCCTTCCCTAACAGAAAGCCTGGTATCTATTCACAGCTGGGTTGACTACAGTGAGCTGGTAACAGGAGTTGAACCCAATACCTTTGAAATAAAAAGTGAGTGCTCAACCACTACAATAATCATTTCTTTGTCTTCAGTGTTTGTATCGAAAATGATGTTTGTGACATTGAATCACATGTTTACAGAGAGGCTGCAATATCTACACCTTTCAGCACAACACATCCGATTTCAGCATAGCATTTCTGGGACCGGATTTGCCTTTCCTATGTAGTTGCAGTCAATTTCCTGAGCTGCCACTTGGAAGTGAATAGGGTGTTGGTCAGTTATGGGTCACTGACCACGATCGGCGCAGCCAACTATGAGGTCTCTGCTGCTTGCTGTCAGATAAATCACTGCTGCCTCTTCGGCCCCACACAATAATTTAGCTTTATGAAAAGATTATTTTTTTAAAAGTTTCTGTAAATATACTTGCCTAATTCTTGACCTTGGTGAGCATCTCTGCTTTCATGTCCGTAATGAAGTCTTGCTGCACATGTTTCAGTGGTATTGTTGCTGAAAAGTGATTTATCTGAGCCTTGCTCACTTGTTCCTGATTTCTTTTGCTGTTCATCTTTCTTTAATCTAGTTTTACCTTTGGTACAGGCTTTGTTCATAGTTTAATTGTTAGTCATAGTCCCTTCTTTTTCTGTGATTCTAACATCAGAAATGTGCATTAGCTGCACAAACTCTGCTGATAAAGCTGGATGTGTGCTGCTTCAGTGTGATAAAAAGTAATCAAATGATGAGTTTACACAGAGAAAATCACAGACAGCATTTATTCACAAGTGGCAGGAGTAATCAGTCAAGTAAAATATACTGTAACCTGTACCAAATAAATGTCATCAAGGTTTCGTTCTAACTCAACATGAGTAGCTTCGAACAACATCAGCCATAAGTATCTCATTGGCATTTTAAAAATTGTAATCAAATTAAGACCTCTTTTACTGCATGAGATGGGACGATGAGGCTAACGTCTGGTCAAAACACACTGATCAGACAATGTCAGCCAGGATCAGAAGAAATATACTGACCAAGACCCTCACCTGACCTCCTCGTTGGTCGTCCTGAAAATGGGCTGTTGTTGAGGACAACAGTCTGGCTAACGAGGTGAGGTTCGACATCATCCCTGAAGTAGTGAGCGACATGCAGATGAAGCCAAGCATAACACAACCACCTGGAGGACCCTGGTCCACCTTCATCAGCACACTCGGGATGAGAGAAAAGCTACGACAACCTGCCACTTAACGCCCTTTTCAGGGATTACAAAAGAGTAACCTACTCATTGTGGGCATTCGTAAACAACAACAATTACCGAGATCACATCGAACCTCATCTTGTTAGCCAGACTGTTGTCTCGACAACAGCCCGTTTCCAGGACGACCAACGAGGAGGTCAGGTGAGAGTCTTGGCCAGTATATTTCTCCTGACCCTGGCTAACATTCTCTGATCAGTGTGTGTTGCCTGACCAGACGTGAGCCTCATCGCCCCAGTATTACTTTTTAGACTCCGGACAGACCACAGCAGATTGAGGTACCATCTGTTCAACAAACTAAAAATAGGAATGTGTCTGTGGCTCTGACTAACTGACTGGTGAACTAATTAGTTAATAATTGGTCCACTTGTACCCTGGTGGACATCACGGGGAGCCTTTCCTGGGACAAATGTGTCGCGTCTGACATCGTCAACCCGTGTCGCTGGAAAATCATCTTTAGGTCGTTTATCCACATGCCACATACCTTTCTCGGAAGCCAGACCATCTCAAAGGGGAAGCTGATCAAGGGACATTCTCATGAGATGACTGAACCAGCACACCTTACATCTGGACATGTATTCAACACATGGGATGACAACGATCCTTTTGCAAATATCCTCGTTCTTCAATCTGTTTCTCCTGGAGTCCCTAATGGCCATTCGCAGATATATCATTTCGCATCTGCTACAAAGATTTCCAACATACAAGAATCTAATTAAGCATCTGTGGCCATCACCAATACCATTCCCTGAAAGCTTTATGGAGATGCCAATATCATCTAGCTAACCACTGCTTTCTTTAAATATATTCATCTGAAAGGGTACACAGAAAAAATATTCTGTGAGTATTTGAGAGGTATTTTGCCAAATATTCGGGTCAAATGCAATATTCACACAATGAAAATGAATCTCATTTGAACGTAGCATATAACTTTTAAATCATCCTTAATTATTGTTCTGAAGCTTAATGCAAAAAGTTTTCTTTTCTTAAATTTACAACCACTTCAAATTTAAATGCCAATTATGTAATTTTATCTTTGTTTCTTCACAAATAGTTAACTGTCATTAGCCTTCAATTGTATTATGAAGATTGCAATGAGATGATATGGTGCCTTTAAAAAGTTAAATTAACTTTAGCTATCTGAAAAAAGAGTGCATTTCTTACTTCCTCTTACCACTAAAAGATCTTTTGAGGGATGCTGCAAATGAAAACTACCAATAAATAAGACTAATTCCTACAAAGATTTTAAACTTTTACCTAGAATGCTAGACAAAAATATTTATGCATTATTGATGAAAGGTGTTTTGCCAAGTCAAATTCATCCAAGTGTTACCATGGTTCAATAGGAGAGCAAAGCATAGTATGATAGTATTATTTCATTATGACCTCCCAGGCATCATAAGTAGCAATTTGGGAAGATTTGGCATGGGGCTGACTATCTCATCCTGTTGAAACTTTAAACCACAAAAACTGAAATAGATACTGGTAGGTCAATATTTTTAGGTATTGGTGTGTTACCTACCATATGTGTATTTTACTATTTGTTTAGGACTTATGCTTCACATGAAACTGAAAAGATTTTGATTGATAGTCTATCTAGAGTGGATGAGTACTACTAGTACTACTACTACTTGCAATATTAAACAAATGAAGAATATATGCCATACCCAAGTACCTACATGTACTTGATGACTGTATCTTAACTTCATTAAACTGGTTTAGAAGGGTCTACAGTCTGTATACAACCAGATTATTCCACTTTAAAAATGATTGTGATCATAAAATCTATTCTTGAATGCATTAATCGATCCCGCCTCCACCACATCCCATGGCAATGCATTCCAAGCATTCACCACTCTCTGACTGAAAAAATATTTTCTAATATCTAATCTGGACCTGCCTTTAAATAATTTGAAGCTATGCCCTCTAGTTCTTGTAGTCGGTTGAACTTTGAAAAACTAGATTATAGTCTAATTTATCCTTTCCATTGATTAATTTATAAATCTGTATCAAGTTACCTCGAATTCTTCTCTTTTCTAGACACTGCAGATCAGTTTTCCGAAGTCTCTCCTCATAACTATAATTCTGGAATCCCAAGATCATTTTTGTAGCTCTTCTTTGTATCCTTTCTATCATCTCTATACCCACTCTATAATAAGGGCTCCACACCTAAATACAGTACTCCAATTTAGGTCTCACCAATGATTTATACAGTAACTATCACTTCCTTGCTTTGATGTGTAATGTTTCCTTCAATCATATCCAGCATTACAGTAGCCTTTTTCACAGCCACCTGGGCTTACTCTCGCACATTACACGAAAGTCGAATGATCTATTATAACACCTAGGTTCCTTTTCTTTTCTGTCTAATATTGTTTACTTTACTCCCATCATGTAATTATGTTTCATATTTGATCTTCCCATGTGAATGACTGTACATTTTTCTACATTAAACTCCATCTGCCAGCTCACACTACTCACAGACTTAAGAGTCTAAGTTGGACTATTTAATTTATGAATAGTACTACTACTAGTAGTAATATTATTAGTAGCTAAATCTGATCTCAATAGATCCACCTCTGCCGGTGAAGAGACAAAATACAATTCTTTGTACAAAGTGTACAGATTGAGAATGTGTGACAGGAGTCGATCACTCTTGTCTTAGTGACAGTGGCGGACGCGGACTCGGACTGGCTAGAAAGAGACACTTAGACAAAGAAAAAGATTCAGCTTGACCGATGACAAGTCAAAACTGTGGGTTGGCCCCTCATGAAGTAGACCCCCTTAAACATTAGACAATAAGTTAAAAATATTAATGATCTGGCAACTAATGTTTTAAAATCCAGTCCGCTACTACTTAGTTATTGTTACTTCCTCTGTCAACTCTCATAACTGCGGGTGCTGTTATTGTAAAATAATGTTTTCACCGAGCGATGAAGTGAGTGTTTTACGTATGAATTCCAGCTAGTTACCGCCTATATATCACGTAATGCAATAGCGTGCAGCCTACACATATATTAATACTTTATGATTCATTTCTTCCACTCAAAAGTGGTATTTCCTAGCCACACTAATTAAATACTTGCCATTTAGATCTAACTTCGCTATCAAACTTAACGCCATTTCATTGAAACAGCGGAAGTTTCTATTTACAAACAAATTGTGAATGGGTGTGGCGCACTGGCGCTGTATAAATAAGTTATCAACCAGTTCTTCAGGCGTTCAACCGAGGAAGTAGCCCACTGCAGAAACACATGATAAGTCGGTTGGGAATATGAGAGACATCTAATTGGTCTCAAAGCTCAAAGAATAGATTTTTCTACTGCGATCATGATTAATTTAGAATGAAACTCCATATTCTTAAATAAATTATGCTGTCTTTTTCAGGGTCTCAATACTGCTCACCAATAGCATAGGATCCGGGATTCTTGACACGCAGAACACCATATCTTGAATCATGTGTCAAACTCTGCATGATATCATGAGATACGTATATGACTTCAGTAGGAATTAACTGGTGTAAAATATTGCTCACCTCTCAAACCGTTTAACGAAAATGGTGTACGATCGAATTCCACAACTTTCAAGCGACCCCTGGTCTCAAGGGAGGGGGGAACCAGAGTACCTGCACCTTGATTTACCTCCAGTCCTTCTGGCTTATGTCTTGCCACTAGCAAGGTAGCTCGCGAGCAGAGAGTGAGGTTGATGACCAGCGCAGTTCTTTCATCACTATAATCCAAATACAGAGCAACTTATATTATCAACCTCGTTATATCTGTCGGATGATGTCGCTTTCAATCGGCAACTAAACTTACATATTTAACTAAACGTCTTTATACTGGTTTAGAATACTCTGCAGAGTCTGTATACAACCAGTTTCATTTACATTTCCTTGATCTAAAAGCTATGAGCATCCAATCTATTCTTAAATGCATTCATTGTCATTGTCTCCATTACTTCCTGTGGCAATGCATTCAAAGCTTTCACCACTCTCTGACTAAAAAAATATTTTCTAAAATCAAATATGGATCTCTCTTTAGTTAATTTGTAGATATACCCTCTTGTTCTTGTAGGTGGTTGTATTTTGAAGACAAAAGCACTAGTTATAGTCTAATTTATGTTTTCCTTTGATGTATTTCTACTTTGAAATGTTTCTGCCTATATTACTTTTCGACAATTCGAAGTTGCCTGACCAAAGTAACGCATCCTGCACAAAATCGTCAAGTATATATTCAACCATGTATAAGTAAGTAAATATCCCGTTAACACACCAGTATGGCTTATTGGGAATATGGTGTTAGATCCATATTTTTCTTGACCAATGTCACACTAGAGATGATGTGGTCGACATTAGGCCGGCCTCCTTTACTTTTCCATATTATTCTGGTACCAAATTGTTATTTAGACTGGTCGCCCTCGGAGCCGGTCTTGCGATCCGAAAAATCCCACTGGGACCGAACCCGGATCGCTCGATGCACTAGCCACTGTTCTACATCGGCTTAACCCTGTATAGTACTACAATTAGATAGAGTGAGACAAACATAAATACTACAATTCAAGGCTAAAAATGTATATATTTTCCGCAAAATCAATGAACTGACTCAATTATTCCAAGATATATGGAAAGTAAAGTAAGTCCCGTAGCAAGCACTGGTTTCTTGGATGATGTGCTAGAGATTTCATTTTACAAGGCTATAGCTTGTTTTAGATGAGGTAGCCGGTTCCCTTCCTCGCTGCATTTTCCTTTCCTAACCGTAAGTTAGGAACGCAATTATAGCATGATCAACTGGAGCGTGCAAGTAACGGAATTTTAATCTAGTATATCTGTGCGTGAAAAATGAGTGCACTGACCAGTGCCCCTTCGAAAGGAATTCTTTCGATGAGTACTAAATTTCTTTCGGATCCTCTATTCCATTAGTTTTTCACTACTGTTTTATGCCATATGTATTCCTTTACTTAACTTAACGTCTTTATACTGGTTTAGAGGACCCTGCAGAGTCTGTATACAACCAGTTACATTTACATCACCTTGCTCTAAAAGCTATGCGCATCCAGTTTATTCTTAAATGCATTAACTGTCCCCGCCTCCACTACCTCCCCTGGCAATGCATTCCAAGCAGACACCACTCTTTGACTAAAAAAATATTTCCTAATATCTAATCTGGACCTCTCTTTAGTCAGCGTGTAGCTATGCTCTCTTGTTATTGTGGGTGGCTGTATTTTTTTAAAAACTTGTTATAGTCTAATTTATCCATTCCTCTGATCATCTTATAAACCTGTATTGTCACCACGAATTCTTCTCTCTTCGAGACACCGTAGACCATATTGGATCTACCCATGTGGATGACTGTACATTTATCTACATTAAACTCCATTTGCCAGCTTACAGACCATTCTCGAATTTTATCTAAATCCGACATCATTATATCCACTTCCGCTTTAGATGAGACACTACTGCATAGTTTTGTGTCATCAGCAAATTTTGCAATCATGGATCCCATATCAATGTCCAAATCATTTATATATATCAAGAACTAAATTAGTCCCAAAACCGAGCCCTGTGGCACACCACTTTTCACTTCACACCACTCAGAGTACTCCTTATTTATGCCCACCCTCTGCCTTCTTCCCGTTAACAAATTTTCAATCCATTTGGCAACTTCCCCACCTATTCCATGTGATTTTAACTTTTGAAATAATCTTTGATGAGGTACTCTATCAAAGGCCTTTGCAAAGTCTAGATAAATAACGTCCACTGACTCCCCTTTATCTATGATTTTAGTAACCTCCTCCATGAATTCTAATAGATTTGCTAAGCATGATCTCCCTCTAGTAAACCCATGCTGACTATTTCTAATTAGATTAAATTTGTCTAAATGCATTACAATGTTTTCTTTGATTATTGACTCTAACAATTTACAGACTATGCTCGTTAAACTCACCGGTCTATAATTTGCTGGATCTCAGCGTAGAAAGATTTGTCAGTATGTCTGAATCAACACAGAAAAGTCTGTTTCACTTCGTCATCAATGCTGAAATGCTGACCTCATATAAATTCTTTTAGGGGTCTAAAAAGGTAGAAATCGTTTGGAGAGAAGTCTGTTGTGTAATGTGATGAATGTTACAAAATCTCTCAGTCGAGTCGCTACAGCTGTCAAAACATTCCTCCAATTCAGTGCAGGCTTGAACTCTTGTCTGTCTGTCAAAATTGGAAAGCTGTCTTGGCACACAACGTGCACTAACTTTCCGAAAATGCAAGTGTTCATGAATAATAATGTTCACCATGCCTAGAGAAAGACTTGCCTCTTGTGCAATTTTACGACAGGTTATGCGTCGATTTTCCAGGATAAGGCGTTCCACAATCTGGATATTCACAGGATTGACTGTGGTAGGTTGAGAGCCACCACCACCGGGATCATCACTCGTAAACGTACGACCATCTCTAAAACGTTTACACCATTCAAATGTTTTACTGGACTGAGTGTCTCATTACTGTATTGTAATTGCAGTCATCTATAAATTTTCGCAGGCTTCACGCCTTCTTTCACAAGAGACTTCATAACAACACGCTGTCTTATGCAAGCACTAACAGTGTTGTTCGCCATTTTTATTCATCTGTCACGTGACTGGTCCATGACAAGTAGACTACCTAGCAGTGATAGGAAACAAGTGCCCCTACCTAATGATAATGGTTCCAGCACGCTATAACCCATTCAGGTAGAACTAAAACAAAAAGTTCCTGTTTGATTTGAACGCCGCTCATATAAGTATAAATAAAAAAAATATGTTTGCTTAGTACTTACTATGAAAAATTTGTTTTCCTTACAATATTTATAATTATAAGAAAATTGTAATCAGACCACATTTTTTCAAGAGGAGTAGAACCTTGATGATACGCTTAAAAAGAGTGTACCGTTTCACAGCTTTAGTTTTGATTGAAGCTTTTAAAACAGTGTCAGCTCCTGTCCCAGGCCACGGGCGTCTTTATAGTTCTCGTCAGGATATGTTACATTGTTAAAATTAATCTTAATTCGACCAGTTCAACAAGCGGTGGTTGACCGTGTGCCTGTTTCAACTCTGGATCCAGTGGTTTTTGATACTGGCCAGGTCGTGTGTGTGGGTTAGTATTCTGTATGTTTTGGGATTGTTGCGCCTCTGTAGTGAATCTCGCCAACGAGTAAATTGTTGTCTTTCTTTTTTTTTTGTTATGTGGGTACCGTATTGTAGTTGCAATACTCCATCTTTTTTCTTTTTTCTAGTTAAATGGATTTCGAGCGGTGTTTTGAATGGTTTGCGTGTTGTAGTATATCTTTGATCTGTGCCTTTTCGATGATGTCACTTCCTTTTATTTTTCGTGTTTTTTGGAATCCTTTAGAAAAGTTTCTGTCACACACACTAAAATTCGAACCTTCGTCAGATATCAGTGCAGATTTAGATGCAGAAGTGCTAGTGTTCAGACTATTGACTGTCAGGTTATGAGGAAATATTCAGAAAAACCGGCCTTTTTTGTCTCGAAAAGATAAGAATTCGGGCTGACTTAATACAGTTTTGTAAGATAATCAGCGGAAAGGATAAATTACTCCAGCAAGGGCCCCCCTGCGTTGAGCTTCATCGTGAACGACAACCCTGTTGCAGCCACCGAAGACTTCGTCTACCTGGACAGTAGGCAGCCATCTGACGCACGTAGCAGTCACGACATCACCCGTAGGATGGGCTTAGCCGCTTCATCCATGCACTCGTTTCACAGAGTCTTGACCCAGCGAAGGCTCACCTTGGAGACCAGACTTCGTATTTATTCCTCTTGGATCGATCCCATTCTCCTGTACGTCTCGAGACCTGGATACTACTTCTATGGGTGAGTTGAATTATACATTCTTTGACGCCACACTTAGTCACCATATTCAAATAGAGTTCACAGATCCATTTTTTCCTCACGTTCTTCTTTTTCCGATCTTCTGATTATGAGAATACATTTTGGAGAGATGATTTTCAAATTCAGAACACCTGCAAGAATACGTGACACTGTTCTCTCTGGCATTCTTTCTCTCTTTCAAAGCTCATGTTCCTCTCCTAAAATACACACGTAAGACAGTATATTATCATGTGTATCATAGCTTTCTCTCCCCTATCTTGCATTTATTCTTATGATTTGTCAGTCAATTCACTTTTTATATTCGTAATTGTGATACCCTCTGCCATTTTCTAGTCACGTGTGTTCACATAAAAACAACCACTAGTGTATTCAATCTACTTCTGTCTGGTACCACTAAGTCTACTCTGTCAGCTGCTAATTTATTCATTATTTCTCACGTATTTGGTGTATTCATTAATATTACCACTTGGGAGAAGTCCTATAACAAAGACGCATTAGGTTGGTTGGCTGATAATGCCCACAATGGGTTGGTAACCCTTTTGTGCGCCCTAAAAAGGACAGAACTTGTGGCAGAATGTAGTAGCTTTCCTGACATCCCGAGCATGCTGATGAATTGGGCCGAGGTCCTCCAGGTGGTTGGGCAATGCTTGGTTTCATCTGCGTGTCACTCACTACTACGGGTATCACATCGAACCTCACCTTGTAAGCCAGACTGTTGTCCTGAACAACAGTCCGTTTCCAGGACGACCAACGAGGAGGTCAGGTAAGGGTCTTGGTCAGTATATTTCTCCTGACCCTGGCAAACATTGTCTGATCAGAGTGTTTTGCCTGACCATACGTTAGCCTCATAGTCCTAAAGAAGCGTTTAAATCCCCTTTAATTTTACATGGCTCTGTCACAGTAGTAGTAGTAGTAGTAGTAGTAGTAGTAGTAGTAGTAGAAGTAGTAGTAGCAGTAGCAGTGGTGATAAACTAGTATTAATAGTTGTAGCAGTAGTAGAAGTAGAAAAGTAGTAGTATTTGTAATGTTTGCAGTAGTAATAGTAGTATTTCTTCTTAGTTCTTAGTCGACCTATACTTCTACAGGGACAAATGCCCATGTGCGGTTCCCAGCTCTGGTATAAGCTGGGTGTAGCTGGGAGGATGATTTCCTACTTAGCAGACTAGGCTCGAGCAGAATATTACCCCGCTGCGTTAGGACAAGCTCTGCGGATGGTTGCCGATATGCAAATCCATCTTAATAGATTCATACACTAGGCAAAGCAGACTTGTTAGGCGTCATCTGTGCTGCTCTAAACAAATCACCTAGTCATGGCCGGTGTTATGCCATGTCACACAGTTGTTCGCCTCTTACGACATGCTCTCTGTGGGATAGCGTGCTAATTCTTGTCCTTATCATACACAAAGACCCCGGCAGACCACTCGGGCAGTAGTAGTAATGATAGTAGTAGGATTAGTAGTAATGGTAGTAGTATTAGTAGTAATAGAAGTAGTAGTAGTAATGGCAGTAGTAGTAGCAATATCCTTAGTAATAGTAGTTGTAGTAATAGTATCAGTAGTTTTAATATTAGTAGAAATAATAGTGACAGTTGTAGTAGTAGTAATAGTAGTAGTAGTAGTAGTAATAGTAGTAATAGTAGTATTAGGTAGTAGTAGTAGTAGTAGTAGTAGTAGTAGATGTAGAAGTATACTTAGTAGTAATAGTGGTATAACGTGTAATATAGGTTACAGTTAATGTTGTGGCTCCCTTTTTAACCCTTGGCTCGAGAACAAAGTTACCCCCCCCCCCTCCCCACTTCTCATAAAGACCTTGGCCCTGCCACTAAGTTAATCAGGTGTGCTGATCAACGTATAAAAAACATATTTCACTCAATTAAATGAACTATGTAATTCAACGATTACTGTGTGATACATTGACTACTGTGTGATATATTGACTACTATGTGATACATTGACTACTATGTGATACATTGACTACTGTGTGATACATTGACTACTGTGTGATACATTGACTACTGTGTGATACATTGACTACTGTGTGATACATTGACTACTGTGTGATACATTGACTACTATGTACAATTTTTTATGACACTAGACAATTCGTATATGCAGACGACACAGCGGCTGCTGCTCATGGAAAGTGTTTCAATGAAGTGGAACTTAAACTCACTACAACCCTTGACAGGTTGACTGAGTAATATCAGAATAATCCCATGAACGACGAAACCCCGTCAAATAAACAAATTACTATCAAGCAGGGCGAGAACCTGATCACAGGTAAGAAAGCCGCAAACGCCTTTGTCGATCACTATGCCAGAGCAAACCACATCGAGGTCCCTGCAGATAAGCATACAGACATTAGCGAAGAGCTAAAGGGGCACGAAAACATGAATACGGCACCTGAAGAGCACATGATGGCCAAATTAACAATGCGCGAAATGGAAGAGGCTATGAGAACACTAAAGAAAAAGAAATCTCCCGGAAAAGACGGGATAACAAACGAAATGCTGATGGGGCTGGGCCAAACAGCGAAGAGGAAACTGCTATCGGTCCTGAACCAAAGCTGGAAAAGGGGAATTGTACCACAGGCATGGAAAGACGCAATACTGGTACCAGTACCAAAAACAGGAAAGGACAAAACAGATCCAAATGGATACAGGCCCATAAGCCTACTGAGCTGTGTCGGCAAGCTGATGGAACGGATGATAAACACCAGACTGATGTGGCATCTGGAAGAAAAACAAATACTAATTCCACAGCAAGCCGGCTTTAGACAGCACAGATCCACTGAGGACCAGGTCATCCTCATAACCCAGGAGATAGAAGATGCCTACCAGGCACAGAAACACACAGTAGCTGTTTGGGTGGATCTAGAAAAGGCATTTGACAAAGTCTGGAAAGATGGACTTAGAGTCAAGCTAAGAAGAAGTGATGTTTGTGGGAAAATGTACAAGTGGATCAACCACTACCTCAAACAAAGAACGGCCAGAGTCCAAGTACAAGGGCAGATGAGCAAAATGGTGACACTCGAGCAGGGAGTACCCCAAGGGGGAGTACTGTCACCCACACTCTTCCTGGTATATATAAACGATATTACAGAGAATATACCAAGAAGAGTCCATAGCTCAATGTTTGCAGACGATCTGGCTATGTGGACCTATGAAAAGAATCTCACCATAGCAAGAAATCGGATGCAGACGGCCCTAACATCGCTGGAAGAGTGGGCGAACTCATGGCTGGTCAAAATAAACGAGGAGAAAACCACATGCACAATATTCTCGCTTTCATTAAAACCCCAAAGTACCAAATTAAGTCTAAATGGCAAATTCCTGCAGCCAAACGACAACCCAACCTATCTGGGAGTCACATTTGATCGGCGCATGACATGGAAAAGTCAGATCGAGAGAAACCGAATGAGAGCCAGAGAAAGAATGTCAATCATGAGGAAACTTGCTGGCACAAGCTGGGGAGCAGACGAAGGCATACTAAAGAAACTGTACACTGGAAGAGTGAGACCAGTTCTCGAGTATGGCATTGCGGCATGGACAACAGCAGCGAAGGCGAACTTCGATAAAGTTAGCAAACTTCAAAACCAAGCCATGAGAATTATAACAGGTGGCATGAAGTCAACGCCAATTGTAGAACTTGAAAAGATTACAAAACTGCAATCCATGACCGATAGAAGAGACTGCAGAGCCCAGCTGCAGTCAGAGAAACTCCGAAGACTGACCGACCATCCAATGCACCAGAGACTAAACAATTTGGGAAATGGGAAACTAAAGCGGAGAAACTTTGCAGAAATAGCCAAAGCAAAGATGCACGAAGATCCCATAAACGCACTAACAACACCAAAACCCATCACTACTGTACGAAAACCTACCTGGAGGCAGGATATATTTCCAGAGGTGGTAGAAAATATACCAGGTATTGCAAACAAAAACTGCCAGACTGAAAAAGAAAGGAGAGATACTACTCTAAGCTTCATAACGAAAAGCTACCCAAGCATGGACTGGACCCATGCATACACCGACGGTTCTGTAACAAACACAACACAGAACGGAGGGGCAGGAGCATTCTTGAACCTACCAAATTGCAGAAAAATAACACTGTCATTCGCTACTGGTAAGTCCACAAGCAATTTCAGAGCGGAGGCAGAGGCACTGAGGGCGGCAGTGGAAGAAATGGTGACACACAGTGAAAATGAAAGCCATATAGTCCTGCTTACAGATGCTCTCGCCGTAGTCACAGCGCTAAAAAGCCAGAAAAACACTGAGCTTAATGACTTAAGAGCAGCACTCTGCAAACTGTGCCAGCAGTCCGCACCAAAAAGGGTAGTGGTACAGTGGGTCCCATCACACTGCAACATCCAAGGCAACGAGGAGGCAGACAGACTGGCAAAAGAAGGTGCAAGACTACCACAAACAGATACCAGTATGACGTACGAAGAGTCAAAACGGCTTATCAAAGCCAGATACATGACCAAATGGGAAACCGAACATACTGGTTACACCAAAAACGATGCCTATTACCAGTTGAACCGAAGAGAGCAGGTCGTTGTCTTCAGACTTCGCACTGGCCACAATAGACTGAGGTACCACCTATTCAACAAATTGAAGATAGGGTGTACCGACGAATGCCCGTGCGGTACTGGTAAAATGACCGCTGAACATCTGCTGCAGAACTGCCCGACATACGAGGATCAGAGAGAGCAGATGTGGCCATCACCAGTGGAACTGCAAGACAAGCTCTATGGCAGTGGCGACAGCCTCAGGATGACCGCCGCTTTTTTCGAAAAAATAATGGTTACTGTCTGACTGCGTACGCAGAAGAAGAAGAAGATATCAGAATAATCATATCAAAATTAACCACAGCAAAACTCTAGTATATCCAAACAAAAATGAACAAAGAGGCGAGAAAAAAATGCAGATTAATTGGCAGAGGCATGAACATAACGATACACCTAAGTAGTTTGGGATTACAATGGATCGTACATTATTCTACAAGAAACACTATAAGGCTTTGAAACAAAGAGCTAGCGCAAGAAATAACATACTGCGTAAGCTAACCAACACGTCATGGGGAGCATCACCAACTGTGTTGTTCACATCGACCCTCGCATTGCGCATTTCTACTTCAGAATATGCCGCGCCAATATGGAATGAGTCAACACACACAAGACTATTCGATGTGACAGTAAATGAGACACGCCGCATTGTAACAAGGTACCTTAAGTCAACACTAACGGGTAAAGTTTAAGCAATTGTTTTTATTGCCTCACCAGAAATCAGAAGCTGTGTCGCATTAGAAGTCGAGAGGAAAAAGCAGTTCTGTCATCAGAGGCGTCCCCTCTTGGGATATAATTCAGAACAGGAACGATTGGAATAAAGACAAAGTTCCCTTTAAACTGTACAGTTCATAGACCAGTAACCTAAGCAAAACAGCACCGAAAAAGGCCGTAAAAAATATGGTGAGGAATTAACGTAGATCAAAGAACTGGCGACAGGGCATGATATGGTATACCTTATGTGGAGCCCTGAACAGATTACAAATAGGAGTGTCTAAGTGTAGATCAAACTTGAAAAAATGGGGATATGAGAACAACTATATCTGCGAATACGGAACCATCCAGGACCCTGAGCATCTGTGTTCAACTAACCAGGAATACAAGAATTATATACTTTGGTGAATCTCATGGAAGCAAATGAAATAAGTTTCAAGGCAGCTGATTTCTGGTCCAATACTTTGTGAGGTTACCGGACACGGAAAGTAAGTAAGTAGTATATATATATATATATATATAGGAGGCTATCATTGTCTATTTATACAAGCGAGAGGGAAACAGTCAATCCTGTAACAACAATAGAGTAATCTCCCTCCTATCGACTGCAGGCAATATGTATTCCTTCATCTAGTAGTCTTCTGGACAGTGCGTATTTTCTGTTGTATATACCCTCAGCTTTCCATTGCCTGGAGGGTATGGGTTGCAGATGTGCCAGTGTGTTCACAATGGGAGGGACATGTCTTTGTGTGTCTAGGTACCTTACGGCGTCTCACTGTATAACCATGGCCTTTCATTATCCTTGGATAAGATACGGGTTGTCGTGGTTTGCAGCAACGAACTGTTTTAAATACACATTTCGGTACACCAATTACGTTTTTAGCAATAATTTTCTTGAGGTTCGCATCACGAGACTTTGGTTGTCCCAACCGGCCTAAATGTCAAATCTGCAAGACATCAGGTTATTTGTTGATAATATGTAAATTTATATATGGTTTGATGGAGTAGTTATACGGTTACCATGATTCGAGGAAGGGGCAGAGGATATTCATGAGACTGGGGCCGTCCCCTCGTCCACCAGACTTCCACGTTCATGACTGTTCTCTCAGCAGCAATGCAGTCATTTAGCACGTTAATACATCGTGACTTGAAGTCATTTCCCCCATTAGCTGGGGCCATTTTCGATCAGATATTTGGGTCTAGGAAGGATTCCTTTTGGACTTTTCCGTGTTGGGTTCGTTAGGGGATAATGCCCATAGTTGTGCTGCTCTCCTTGGTTGTTGAGCTCCATCTGCTCGAACGTTGTGTGGAGTTTTCCTCTCCAAGACAGTCTGTATTTTTCAACTCTTGAGCACTACCATTCTTAGTCTGGCGCCTCTTCAGTGACCTGTCCGACTTAGATGGCCCTGCCAGGAACATACATTCCCGCCGGCAAAACTCAGCGGGTCGCTGGGGAAGGGAGTGAGCGTTTTGCCAAAGGAATCCGTGTCCTAATGTCTGTCTCATTGAGGTCATCTTTGGTGATTCTTTGCCCAAAATATGTCCTTATTAGATTATTTCTCAATTGACGCCTCCATTCTTGTGTCTGCGTTGCTTGGCTATTACCACAGTCTATGTCTTCAATGTGTTTATTTTCATGCCAAACTCTTTAGTTGTGCGGTTAAATTTATTTCAAGCGCCCTTTGCGACCTAGAGACTGATCATTGAAAAATGGTGAGAAGCTGGACAGAACTGGAGAAAACTGCACGGGATAAGTCTGCTTATAGAGGACTGGTTGATGGTCTGTGCATAACAAGGTAATAGGTACAAAGAAGAAGCAGAAGAAGAAGAAGAAGAAGAACAAGAACAAGAAGAAGAAGAAGAAGGAGATTATGATGATAAAGCCAACTTCAAGGGAAAATGGATTGATCAACACTCCTGCTCCCGAAAATAAGACAGCTATTAATATTTTACTAGAATAGAGCAAGTCATCATCTGAGAACTGTGCATAACAGACCCAAGAGTCATCTTTACAACAAATTGAGGATTGGGACAGATGAGAGGTTTCCATATGGGGAGCATACTATGAACGTGGAACACATTCAACAAAGCTGCATGCTCACGCAGGAAAGATAGAGAGAGAGAGAGAGAGCAATATTGGACACCCGAGACAGATAGAAACAAAAAATGTATGGAACTAAAAGATCATTATAAACAACAATGGCCTTTGTAAGAGAACCCAAAACCTTGATTTGATAATGAACGACGAAGATTAGGATGATGATGATGACTAAAAAGAGGAAGAAGAAGAAGAAGAAAAAGAAGAAGAACGCTGCTTTTCATTGCGGAATATACTACTGTAACTGTTGCTCGCCATATGTTTATATTTTATAAATTTCTGCAATTTCTCAAGGAGCTTCTACTTGGATTTATTTCTTTTTCTGTAGCTGTTCTGCCTGTTTTCTTCGCTCTCCGAATTATTTATTAGAAACCTGTAGGTTCCAATCAAGTCCATTCATGGTTATTACTTCTTCTTGTCTATTTTCCACACCAGCCGGTTAATTAAACAGGGCCACCACTATAGACGGACTCATTTATGAAGACCCCACAAACGTATTTGCATGCTTCTGCAGCGGTGTTTTCCGAAGATATTTATCTTATACTATGAGGTCGCTAGCCTCATGCACATCTCTCTTTAGGCACATTTTGCGGCATTCATGTAGGTGCAGTAGTGGTCTCTAGGATCTACTCAAGGAATGTCAGATAACACTGGCAAGTCATCAATATCATGCCCTCTTTTCTCCACTTTCTAAATGTTATTTCCACCTGGGGGCAGACGACTTGTCAGCTAAAACATACTTTTTAGACAGTCAGGGTCTAAAATATACATCTCCACCTACATTGACTGTTAGCGATCTCACATTTCAAAGGCTCGGCTATATGAGGGCGGTAGCCATCTCCTCTCCCTCGCCGCTTTTACTTCCCGTCTGAACCGGTACCCTTTTAAGGCTGGGTCGACCCGGGATCCATTGCGGTCTGAAAAAATATTACCGGTACCGCCTAAACTGGGGAATGAACCCAGGACCACTCAGATGCAAAGCCAGCGCGCTAACCACTGCGCTTCGTGGCTCCCCACAAGTGTAGATGTACTATGATTTCCAATCATCTCATATGAATCACACAATAAAAAGATCTAACAACAGACATGCTGATATATTGATTTTCTCCCTTTCCAATCAACACACAAAATTTAACAAACCAGGCAGGAATTAAACAAACACAAGCTTTCATTCTAGCAAATAACAAAAATCAATGTTATCAACTGGACTTGCGAACATAAAGCAAACTAATCAACTGATAATCAATTTTTAAAATATTACCAGCCAACGATGTTCAACTTTTACTTTCTTGATATTCTAAAGAGATGAGGCACTGCGACTGGGACTACGGCATCAAAATCGATGGAATACGACTAAACCACCTCAGATTCGCAGACGAAATTGTCCTCCTCACAGAGACGCCCCAGAAACGACAGAGATGCTACGGTCACTAGATACGCTGGACATCAATCTCACGCTCTCGTCCTGAGTTACCGGGAACCAGTGGCAAGACATACAACCAAGGTGCAGACATTCGGGTCATACAATCCGTGAGACCAGAGGTCGCTTGAAACTTGTAGGAGTCGATCGTCCACAGTTTCCTTGACGATTTGAGAGACGAATGCCGTATCTCTCGACAGCAGCAACCCACAGGCGTAGACTAGAAGACGCTGCTGTGACCAGCGCCCACATCTGTAGGTCTAGGTGAAGGACCATTAACCCATGGCTGAGGGGAGATTTACAATAAAATGGACGCAATTTCCAAGTCGGTCGTGCACACCATTAAAGGACGGAGCGTAATCTGTAGTGACGTCCTATCCAACAACGTGTATTCTATAACACATGAAGAACAGATCCTGTTTTCTCAGAATTCCCTGGAAGATTACACACATAGGCGTCCTGTGAATAGCGTAGGACCTGCTAGAAAATTTACCGCCACACAACACTGCGCTTCATACATTAATTGGAACGAACAAACCATACGAAAATCACAGACCACGAAAGCAGCTGTTGCTTGGGTAAGAAAGGTAGTACCTCTGGCAAAAAGAACATGGCGTGCTTCCACTGGAAGATTGACCACCCATGGTTCTCACGTGCCATCCAGCTGTCACATATGACTCCAAGTTAGACTAATATAAATTAGACTATAACAAAGGGAATACAAAGAGCAATCGGCTACAAGATCAAGAAGGCACAGCTACAGATTAATTAAAGAAAGGTGCAGACTAGATATTAGGTAACATTTTAGGCTTAGTCAGAGAATGATGAATGCTTGGAATGCATTGCCACGGGAAATAGTGTGGTCATGGTTAGTAAATGCATTAAAAATAGATTGGGTACATATAGTTCTTTTTATATCAACTGGAGTAGAAGAAATTGGTTGTATGCATATTCTGCAGAATCTTCTAACCAAGTGTAAAGAAGTTAAGTTTAAGTAACTGTAACATGCACAGCGGCCTCACCCCGAAAAACTGCCGCGTGTGGTCGGCTAAACCAGGGGTACGTATCAAGGGCGCACTCAACCCTTGCTAGCTACAGCTTGTTTACACAAGAAATCTGAAGAGTGGACCAGATCCCTATGTGGCAGACCCATTCGCAGCGGACGGTATCGTATCATGTATCCGGTCGTCTTAACTCCGTCTTGTCGCTGGATTAAGATAACTCTGGATAAGAATTAGATTGATGACCAGCATAACTCTATGTAACTTAAATCCAAGTACAGCGCCAGTCCCAGCCAAAGACATGCAACTCAAACATGAATGTTTTCTTCTTTAGTCAAACAAGTCATGTGACGATGGTAGAGTGGATAAAACCGGAGATGATGATAACACACACGCTGCAGCCACAAACCTGCAGATAGACGACTCAGGTCATATGTCCTTTGTTTGTGGTTGAAATGAAGCAGTAGGTAAGCTCTCAGTCTCCTGTGCGACTGAGGATCACTCTAACCCCCCCCCCCCCCCCAACCCCCAGCGCGAGGAAGAGGCCATAAAACGTGCCCTAACTTAAGTCTCACTCTACATTGTCATGTTCCAGATTTACACTGCTGGAGAGGATACCGCCAATGCTTTCAACCCAGTTGATCAGTACTGCACATTTATAATAATTTAGAACAAAGGCCACCAACCAGTGAAGAATTGCTGCCGTTTCACTATCAAACTGTAATGTTGAAATGATAACTAGCTACGTGGTCATTGGCGTCATGGAATAAGTTAGGAAGGAATAACTCCCTATGTCTTTGGTTTGTTCCAATTCTTCTTCTTCTTCTTCTTCTTCTTCTTCGTTCTCAAACTCCTGCTACCAAACCCTGAAACCATGAAAGGGGCTTTGCAAGTAGCAGGATGTTGTTCGGAGAGCGGACTGCATTGTGTCGTAGTTTACAGATTGACTGAGATATTTGCACCTTTCGGCCCAACACATCCGACTTCAGCAAGCATTTTTTTAGTACCGGGTTAGCATTCCCTCTTCGATCCCTTCTCCTTAGCCAGTCTACTCTGTCGCAGCCTATAATTCAGAAGCACCACGTAGAGGTGTAGAAGGGTCTTGGCAGCTCTGGTTCGCTGGCCCTGACGATGGCAGTCAGCTGTGGGTCGCTGACCGCTGGAACTCGTTCAACGTCACGAATCAACTAATGTGACATTGCATTCCCAATTCCCAAAATATGTTTATTCGGGGCAATTTCAAGAAGAGTTTCTCTTTTGATCTCCTCTTGAAACAACTACCAAGGCCTGAAATATTTCGGAAAAGGTTTAATCTTTCTTTTAATCAGAAATAAAATATGTTGTGGGATAATGTATATGGGTCCTGTGCATACTGATCATCAGTTATGTTGTGGACAAAATCTATATTTCAAGGTAGTGTGAAAAAGCGAGCTTCAAAAGATTAAGGCTTTCAATGTATGATCAAAAGTGAGCTTCAAAAGATTACGGCTTTTCATGTATGATCAAAAGCGAGCTTCAAAAGATTACGGCTTTCCATGTATGATCAAAAGCGAGCTTTAAAAGATTACGGCTTTCCATGTATGATCAAAAGCTAGCTTCAAATGTGTACGGCCTTCAATTTATGATCAAAAGCGAGCTTCAAAAGATTACGGCATTCATTTTATTATCAAAAGCGAGTTTCAAAAGATTAAGGCTTTCATTCTATGATCAAAAGCGAACTTCAAATGTGTACGGTCTTCACCGCATGACCAAAAGCGAGCTTCAAAATATTACAGCCTAAATTGAATGATCCACTGCCAGGCACTAGCATCGACACCACATTCAGCTCCTCTACTTAACTTAACTTAACGTCTTTATACTGGTTTAGAAGACCCTGCAGAGTCTGTATACAACCAGTTCCATTTACATCACCTTGCTCTATAAGCTATGCGCATCCAGTTTATTCTTAAATGCATTAACTGTCCCTGCCTCCACTACCTCCTCTGGCAATGCATTCCAAGCAGACACCACTCTCTGACTAAAAAAATATTTCCTAATATCTAATCTGGACCTCTCTTTAGTCAGCTTGTAGCTATGCCCTCGTGTTATTGAAGGTGGCTGTATTTTTAAAAAAACTTGTTATAGTCTAATTTATCGATTCCTCTGATCATCGTATAAACCTGTATTAAGTCACCACGAATTCTTCTCTCTTCGAGACACTGTAGGCCGATTTTTCTGAGTCGTTCCTCATAACTGTAATTCTGGAATCCCACTATCATCTTTGTCGCTCTTTTTTGTATTCATTCTAGCATGTTTATATCCCCTTTATGATAAGGACTCCACACCTGTACACAGTACTCCAATCTAGGTCTAACTAAAGCTTTATACAGTTTGACGATCACTTCCTTGCTCCTATGTTTAATATTTCTTTTTATCATACCTAACATTGCATTTGCCCTTTTCACTGCTACCTTAACTTGCTCACTCACCTTTCCTGTATGATCTATTATAACCCCTAGGTCCCTTTCCTTATCCATCTTTCTAATATTGTTTTCTCCCATTCTGTAATTATTTTCCATATTGGATCTACCCATGTGGATGACTACATTTATCTACATTAAACTCCATTTGCCAGCTAACAGACCATTCTCGAATTTTATCTAAATCCGACATCAATATATCCACTTCCGCTTTAGATGAGACACTACTGCATAGTTTTGTGCCATCAGCAAATTTTGCAATCATGGATCCCATATCAATGTCCAAATCATTTATATATATCAAGAACAAAATTGGTCCCAAAACCGAGCCCACCACTTTTCACTTCACACCACTCAGAGTACTCCTTATTTATGCCCACCCTCTGCCTTCTTCCCATTAACCAATTTTCAATCCATTTGGCAACTTCCCCACCTATTCCATGTGATTTTAACTTTCGAAATAATCTTTGATGAGGTACTCTATCAAAGGCCTTTGCAAAGTCTAGATAAATAACGTCCACTGGCTCCTCTTTATCTATGATTTTAGTAACCTCCTCCATGAATTCTAATAGATTTGTTAAGCACGATCTCCCTCTAGTAAACCCATGCTGACTATTTCTAATTAGATTAAATTTTTCTAAATGCATTACAATGTTTTCTTTGATTATTGACTCTAACAATTTACAGACTATGCTCGTTAAACTCACCGGTCTATAATTTGCTGGATCTGATTTTTTGCCTTTTTTGAAAAAGGGGATCACTCCTGCATCTTTCCAATCCCGTGGAACAATCCCTTTTATAAGTGATTGAGAACATAATATAGCCAATGGTTTTGCTAGTTGGTCTCTAATTTCATACAGCAAATTTGGATGAATACCATCTTGACCTGGACATTTATTCACTTTCAACCCCTCCAATTTTTTAAAAACCATTTCCTCTGTAATACAGATTGATCTTTATCCCGCTGTATCCATGTCTCTTTGAAAAATATCTACAGGCTCTGGGATCTTGGAGCAGTCCTCTTTTGTGCAGACTGTGCCAAAGTACTGATTGAGCCGATTTGCTGCCTCCCTATTCTCACTTATTATTTTCCCTGTACTGTCTATGAGAGGGCCTACTTTGTCTTTCGTTCTTTGTTTATTTCTAACCTAAGAGAAGAAGCTTTTACTGTCAGTCTTGATCCTCTGAGCAAGTTGTTTTTTTAAGTCTATTTTTGCTATTTTATTCGCTTTCTGAGATATGTTCTGCTTGTCCAAATATTTTACATTTGTTTCTTTTGATTTACCTGCCTCTATTTATTTTTTCCATGCTTTATTTTTCGCTCTTCTACATTTCTTTACAAATCTAGTTATCCACCTTTTACGCTTGGGGTTTACCTCCCTACATGGAACACATTCCTCTTTTAGCGTTTCTAGAAATGTTTTAAAACTCTCCCACTCCTGTTCAACATCTGTTCCTACGACAATATCTTTCCAGATTATGTGGTTCGCTGCCTCTTTCATCCTCTTAACATCTGCCTTAGAGTAGTCGTATGTTCGCGTGTTTATGTTGACTTCTTTCCCTGCAATAAGATCCCAACGGATGATTTGATAGATCAAGCAATTCAAACTCTCAATTTTGTCAATAGAAGAACTCTCTAGCAGTTATATATTGCTATTAATGCAGCCCATAATTTGCTTCACTTCCACACAAATATCCGATGGCTTTCAATAGGAAATATAACTGATATAGTATTTTAAATTAGAGATAAGCTCAAATTATTTTTGAATTTCGGGGCAAGATGGAATGTTGTGTATGGCAGACATTCTTGCGCTGTTGGACCGAACATCGCATAATTCTTTGATTCCTTGAATATAATAATTAAATATTTGTAGCCCATTAATAATATATGCTTTCGTTAGTCACTAGTAACAGTTCATAACATTAATAATTAATGTGAGATGGACTATTACCGTGAGAGCAATTATAGTGATCTTGCCACAACAATAGGACATGATTTAGTTTTGGGATGAATGTGCGACCAAGGACCCAGCAAATGAAAGCAGAGATTAAAAGCTTAATATTACTTTAATTTCATCCTTTTGTGAATAATGTGTGTGGGTTGGGATTGACAGAAAATTAAAATGCTTAACGGAAACCTGTGATGTGAATATCAGTTGGGCCTTAAGGCTTAAATATAGTTTTCCCGTTTTTTCCGTGCTCAGGACATTTTTTTTGTTAAGAGCTTTGCTTTTTAAAATTATTTTAAATATAAATTGTTTTATTCTTTAATCTCCGCTTTGCACAGTCTGTGAGTAAGCTTACATTTAATCTGTGACTTATCTCTAATTAGACAATTTGCAGTTTTTGAAAATGTAAATTTTTTGTAATATTGTTCATTATCCGATATTTGGCGATATCCATGCCTATCTTTTTTATCCATCCATAGTTACACGATAACGCTCAAATCGGGCAATATAAAATGGATTCGCGGTACGCATAAGGTTCACGGGTACCGAGTTTGAGATCCTTGTTGTAAAGCTACATTATCGCCTATGCCAGTCAACTTGCACATGATGTGTTTATGTATTTTGTGTGAATTTGTAGTTTGGCTTGATCTGTGTTAGGATATTTAAACAATTATTGTTTATGACACTATTTTTACGTGTTTTGTGTCTCTGCTTTGTTTCCTTTTTGTCCGTCTCACTTGATGAGGCTGAATTTCATTACAGTGGTGAAAAATAGTCATACAGTTCCAAGTTTACATCTGTTTGAAATTCATAGCTGTGCTTCGCGCATCATCTAAAATGCCTGAGTAAATCACATATAAAGTATGAATGAATCTATCCACGGATTAGATATGATAAAATTGGGTGTGTTACCGCAATCAGTAGTTGGTTGCGAGAAGATGAGTGATACTTTTCTCGGGTTTGAGCTTCTGCTATTTCGAAGGTTCCAACAACAACCGTCATTGTGGTATGAGTGGCGAGAGCGCTTCAGAAAAAGAGCAGACCCAGGGGTTGCGGAAGATTTGGAGGCAGCATGTGTTGACTCGACCCTTCAAACACTTGAATCTCTAGAGGAGCTTGATGTTGGAGTGAGTAGTCAATCACAGAATTTACCTAGGCCTAGGATATGTCACGATAACAATAATTAATAATACTATTTATTAGTATTACTAGTATTAGTACTAAGTATTACTATTGTTATTAATTGAAATTAACTTAATAAAGCTACGTTTTTTTTCTGTGTTCTTTCATTCTGTTAGTGTTAATAGTTAGTTACATTTTAAGTTATATAATCTGCCAATACTCATACGGATTGTTTTTATTAATGTAGACTATGGCCAATAAAACTGTCTTTTAATAATAAGGTGATATATGCTGATGCTTCTGAGAGTATTTATGTTTGACATGGAAATTATTAATGAAAAGTCTAGAGTACAATGTTGACTAACACATGCTTCGTAGACTATTACTATACCAACAACGTTTTCAATTGTATGCAACATGAAAAGCTATGGTCACTATGGAAAAGCATGACAGACTTTGGGTTTACAACACACCTGATTTGACTGATCGGAGACATCAAGTAACAGTCAGAATAGCTGGAGAGACATCAGACTGGTTCGAGGTGCAGAAAGGAGAATGACAAAAATACATACTCTCCCCCTTATCAGATCAGTATCTATACAGAAACCAAAATGAGAATTGTCCAGAATGACAAAGAGTATGAAAAATTTGACTGGTTCACATTCGGCGGCAGTGAAATGCCAGAACTAAGATATGTAGATGTCCTCTCGCATAGTGCTGCATGGCTGGAAAGATAATCCTATCTATCAAATAACACAGTGAAAAACAAAATCTATTTATAAACACTGGCATGACTAAGATGATGAGCACTGACAACACAAAAACCAGACTTAAAAGTTATCCTAGAAAAGCAAAAAGTTCAGATCATCGCGAGTTTTGAATATCTCGGCTCGATTGTAAGCGACAACGGATATTGTATTAAAGAAATAAAGAGAAGAATGGCTATAGCACTACAGAGGTAAACTGAAATGAAAGATGTATGGCAGAATACTAACAAAATGACAAAAATAAAGATCATGAGGACTTTAATCTTCCCAGTGGCAACATACAGATATGAGACATGGTGAACCACACAAACCCTACGGAAGATGATTGAAACCTGCGAGCTAAATTGTTACAGGAGGGTTCTCAAAATACCATGGTTAAAGGGGAAATAAAGAAAGAAATCCTGCAGGAGTTCAATATAGAACAAAACTGATTAGTAAACATCATCTAGGAAATTAACATACTTGAACCACATCAAATGCTGCAATGGCATAGAAGGAATGGTACTGGACGGTATGATACCTGGCAAAAGTGGCAGAAGCAGACTGAGGAGAAGATGGACAAAGGATATGGGATTGACAGTGGCAGAGGTGGGAGTGCTGTAAGGGTGTCTTACAGATCGGCTGTCATGAGAGCGATATTTTGCAAAGGAATGCTACATGGTGATAATGGTGATTGTTTTATTGCAATTTACAACTCTGATATTTTTCTCTATTCTAATTCTTTCTTTACCAATCCCAGCTCAATGATAGTCGCATTGCAACCTACAGACTACACTAACAATGTTTACTGTTACTTTGATTCTCTAATTTTGTAATAATACCTCTTATCTCTTTATAGATCAGTTATAGTTTATAATGTGGCGACAGCAGGGGTAGTCCTCGGCCTTTAAAAACTCTTTGACTACACCAGCAATGAGAAAAATGTCGTTTAAAAAAATAGTTTATAAAGTTTGGTGTGCATAATTTTCTAAAACCAGGATAATGTTATATTTGTTTGGGTTTGTGACAATAAATATCGTGCTGATAGAACGAATAGCAGAGCAGTTAAAGCTCCTGTTACATTCACATTTTAAACGCATCAATTCTCTTCTTCAATTGTTTGTTCATTGTCCATGTTTCTATGCCATAAAAGAATTGACCGAAATCAAAGTTAAACAGAGATGTTTTGGCCAAATAACAAGGCCACCTCCTATTTGAAGACTTTTCTAGAGGGTAGGGTTGAAGACAGTCATCCAAGAGGCAGACAATGTTTTGTGGGTGAATAACATTAGGAGATGACTGGAAAAAGACTGTCAGATTGCACCATTACAGCAACAGATAGAGCGCACTGGAGATCCATTGTAGTCGACCTTTGATGCTGAGATTACACTTGAACTGAACTACGCTATTCAGTAAAGTCAAGCTACATTACACTTGATTACTTATTTTTAATTTGTCAGTGACGCATCGATGTTGATAAACGAGTTATGTTGGTGAAAATGGATTTGGTTATCTCTTATTCTCTACCAGATTTCCATTTCGCATCTCATTTGCCATTAATTAGTTCCAAGGAACTACATTACTACAATCAAGACATGATTATTATAAACTTAAAAACAAAGATATGTAAACTAAAACATAGCATTTATAAAGTAAGATCACTCCATACCTGGAGTAAAGCCTGAAGCTATTCTATCATGCTTCCTTTTTCACTCAGAAACAGAACACTACTGTCATTTATCTACTTGCAGAAAGACTGCACTAAAGAATTTATCTGCTCTTCTATTACAGTTGTTTCTATGATGCTTGGCTTTACAATATTAGTTTTTTGTGATATTTTTTGCCCTATTCTTTCTTCCTCCATAAGGGGTCCTTAATTTCTGCACTGATTGAGCATCTGTCATATGGTAAAGGTAGTCCTAAAGAATATGTAGCTGTTGGAGATGAAGTATTAGATACTTTATTGTATGAGATGGGGGTATCCAAATTCCCTTTCTTGGTGCTGTCCATCCCTGACAGTAAGTCCGGTACAAATTTACAGTTGGGTCAGCTAGTGGAAGCTGTCATACCATGAAAATACCCACGGTATGCCCAGTGTGTCAAACTGAGCATGACGTGATTTGAAACTCATATGTTGGGATGAGAAAACTATTAAGCCATACGCTGCACTATCACAATACTTTGCATAATTGTTTTTGCTGTGTTTACAGAAATAGAATACTATTATTTAATTTAAATCACTGCTTGTCCTACATCAGCAAACAAAGATTTTCTTTTTCCCAGGATATACATCAGGATCTGTGGTTTCTTTCAGTGATGGTACATCGTAGGCCAAGACATTTCTTAGAGTTTGTCAGAGAAGAGCTTGAAAGGGAAAAGTGTAAGAAGTTTCCTAAATATGGGGGTGAGTGCTACCATAAATTGTTTTTCATCAGACCTAAATATGGTAATGAGGGCTACCATAAGTTATGTCTTTCTTCAACCTTAAATATTGGTGTAAGTGCTACATTGTTATGTCTTTTATCAGCCCTAAATATGGGGGGGGGGGGGGGGGGGTGAGTGCTACATTAAGTTGTCTTTCATCAGACCTAAATATGAGGGTGAGTACTTCATTGTTATGTCTTTATCAACCTTAAATATGGGGGTTGAGTGCTACATTAAGTTGTCTTTCATCAACCCTAAATATGGGGGTGAGTGCTACATTAAGTTATATCTTTCATCAGCCCTAAATATGGGGGTGAGTGCTACATTAAGTTATCTTTCATCAGACCTAAATATGGGGGGGAGTGCTACATTAAGTTGTCTTTCATCAGACCTAAATATGGGGGGGGAGTGCTACATTAAGTTATGTCTTTCATCAACCCTAAATATGGGGGTGAGTGCTACATTAAGTTATGTCTTTCATCAATCCTAAATATGGGGGTGAGTGCTACATTAAGTTGTCTTTCATCAGCCCTAAATATGGTGGTGAGTGCTACATTAAGTTGTTTTTCATCAACCCAAACTATCACTACAAAAGTTCAGAAATAAACCCCCTGTAAAAGGACCAGTTGTAGTGATGACCCCCATGCTTCACTGTGAAGTGGAAAGGTGAATTGATCAATCAATATTACAGTGCAGTAATTTTGTTACTCCTCTCCTTAATAAAGGAGCCCTGTAATTCACATTGGGGAGCAGCAATTATTATTCTTCATTTCTGTTCCTTTTCTGATTCAAAGGAACATATGATAGTCACTATACTTGAGCTCCTTGTATGAAGTCTATATCCAAATCTGTGTATGCTATTGCAGTGGTAGTTTCTGTAACAGTGTATATTTTTACTTGCAGCCTCACGCACAACCTTCCATGGCAACCTTCTACATCATTTATAGTGGACTGCAATGGTCATTCCTCCTCAATAAGGGGCTCCTGAATTGAGACTGAGATCTACTATTCTTGTCCTTGAATTTAGACTGGTTTATCAGCTATTGTCTCCTCTCCATTTTAATTGAGACTAGTTTATCAGCTATTGTCCCCTCTCCATTTTAATTGAGATTGGGCTATCAGCTATTGTCCTCTCTCCATTTGAATTGAGATTGGGTTATCAGCTATTCTTGTTTCAGAATTCAGACTGGTTTATCAGCTATTGTGCCCTCTCCATTTGAATCGAGACTGGTTTATCAGCTATTGTCTTCTCTCCATTTGAATTGAGATTGGGTTATCAGCTATTCTCATCCCACCTCTATTTGAATTAAGACACAAACTCAACAATTCTTGTTCCATCTCTATTTGAATTGAGATTGGGCTATCAGCTATTCTTGTCCCAGAATTCAGACTAGTTACCAGCTATTCTTGCCCTCTCTCCATTTGAATTGAAACTGGGTATTTGAATTGAAACTGGGTTATCAACTATTGTCTTGTCTCTATTTGAATTCAGACCGGTTATCAGCTTTTCTTGTTCCATCTCTATTTGAATTAAGACCGTATTATAAGCTATTCTTTAAGTAAACATGAGTGAGACAGGGATGTGTCTTTTGTCTCTTTAATATCTACACAGAACAAAGATTCAAACAGATAGCAGGAAAGTTAGGACTTGTCATTGGAGGAGTTGCAACGAATAACCTTAGATATGTGGATGATAGTTTTAATGGCAAAAAGTGAGCAAGTATTGCAGGAGCTTGTGACAACAGTATTCAAAATGTCAAGAGGTTGGATTACATATAAACATAAAGAAAACAAAGGCTTTGATACTTGGAAAAAGTGGCAAGAAACCGTGTATGCAGATACAAATAAAAGATCAGCTACTGGAACAGGTACATAATTTTTCCTATCTAGGTCATATAATAATGGCAGAAACAGCTGTGAAAAATAAATCAGAAAGAGAATAGGTAATAGATATGATCAAAATAGTATTCAGCAACACATACTAACAGATAAATCATAAAGTTAAAATTAGAATTGTCAGGTGTCATTATACTTTTCACCATTTTATAGTGCAGAAACATTGACACCGAATATCAAGTTGGAAAAAAGTATTGAAGCCTTTAAAATGTGGGTACATAGAAGATTGGGTCGCATTTCTTGGAATGAGAAGAAAACAAATGCGGAGATATTGAAAACACTGGGGGTGAAAAGAGAAATAATGACTTAAATCAGGGTTAGACAGTTACGTTATTTTGATCATATAACAAGACATACCTCCTTGTTGAAGACCATAATAGAGGCTAGGGTGGAAGGCAGACGTTATAAGTGGGTAGAAAACATCAGGAGATGGACTGGAAAAAAACCTGTAAGATTGTGTCATTACAGCATGAGAGAGTACACTGAAGTTGCATTTCAGCTGATGTTTGGTGTGGAGATGACTCGAACTGAACAAACAAACAGCCACCATTTCAATTGATCCCTTTGCAAACTTTCACCGAAAAACTTGTGTGCATTTACAGTGGTAGTTTATTTTACATGGTGAGGTGGCTAGTCCTATGCGGAACCATCTTTTACGACATGCTTGGAAGGTTGCAGTGATCTTGTCCTGTTTTTCCTGGTGTCCTCCTGGGTAATATATTCTACCCTTTTAATAATTTAGATGCACTCTGTAAGAAAACAAATTCTTTGTTTTAAAAATATGTAATTGTCTACAGAAACCCTAATGATGCGCTACTTGAATCTCCATCATTTTACAGTACTAAGCCTGGACAGTATGTTCAAGTTTGGAGATGACAATCAGTTACCAAGAGAGGTCAGGATGTCTCATCATTGTATTATTATAGTTAATATAGGATTAAGATGTTCTCCACTGGTGTGAACAATAATTGAGGCTTTCAGCACAAAAGACACCCCATTTGCGGAAGCACAATGTTAGAACACTTTTAAGGGGACTCAGTGGTCTCGAGGTATGGTATCCGCCTCAGGTGCTGGAAGTAGCATGTTCAATTCACAGTGGAGACCGGGGTTTTTTTTTCATGTGGATCTTCTGGTAAAAATTCCCGTGATCTCTGGGTAGTGATATCAGACTCACATTTTCAGCGTCGAGCATGTTAAAAATTCCGTTGCAGTTGGAAATTGAAAAGAATAGGCTTAACGGTCGCTGCCCTGACAAAATTAAAAATCTACCCACGTTATTTGTACCTTTCCCTAGGTGGTTTGTTAAGAGCAGCTATAGATGTCATCTAACTGGCTGCGGGTCTACTTAGCTCTAGTGTTTGAGTCTATTAAGATGGACTTGCACATCGGTTAAACCACCCTCCAAGAAACTGGTTGTATACAGACCCTGTAGAGTCTTTTAACCAGTTTAAGGTTAAGTTTAGTTTTTACTGCAGTTTCTCTTTGAGATAGCATTATCCGTTATTGTCACTCATTACCCTATTCTGATGGCACATACTCAGGGGTGCACGAAAACACAGCGAGCAGAACATAGTGTATTCATTTGGAAATTACCAGAAGAAATAAGATACATAATATTCATGTTCCTATTGCTCACCGTTGCAGGGCGTAAATTGTTAAATAACTTGGGAACAAAAAACCACAAAGGGCAGAGAAAATAGTTGTGTTGACCTGGGAATTCCAGACAGATCTGTACAAATTTCACGCAGCTAGACCTTACCAGCACCAAGTTTTTAGCAAAGTGGACAAACAAATACATATATTTTGATTCTTAAAGTATAGATATCAGACTGCATAGAATCATACCATCTCTCTGTTGTCAGTGTCAGACTTTTACTCTGGCAGTGACTCAAGAACAAAAGATTACATGTAAAAAGAGATGCTTGTGTAAGGCTCCCTGGGTTTACTGGAAGAGACGAGAGGGAAATATGAAGAAATTTCTCAGGAAGTGAAGAGACATACACTGCATATCTTGACCGATTGGAATTTAATAATTTTGACATATGTAAAAATCTTATAAACTTACCTGCCCCATCAGCTTATAACTCCAGACAAACCTTCAAAGCAATAGGGAGACTGAGAAAATGTTGGATTTATGGTGTTAAAGAAATACAGTAGAAGTAGATATTGAAAATAACAACTGCACTTCACCTCGACCTCTAATGAGATAAGTTGGCAGATGAGATTAGATTGTCCATTCACTTATGTTAATCAAATTTTAATTCACTGCACACTGAGCAGACCCAAAGGTTCTCAACCTCATTCAGTGAAGGGTGTTGATATTAATGGTTGTATGCATTTCTGTTCCGTCCTCTCATTGACCTTTTCCTGCTAAATCCACCTTGGATTTTATACTTCTTCCATCCATGAACTGCTGTCATCACTTACATCCCTGGATTACATAAGCACCACCATTGTACATCTGTACAAGCAAAAGGGCAACCACCAATTCCACAACAATCACAGAGATATATCACTGCTTTCAGGTCCAGTTAAAGCTTTGCCTCGATTGTCTAAATAACCATCTGGAACAGGACTTGCCTACAGAAAGCCATTACAAATTCCTGGTAGATTGTGAAGCAACTGCTATATTTGCAGCATGACAAATTCAGGAAAAGTACTGGGAACAGCATCGGACCTGTAAATAATCTTGGTGCCATAAGTCTTTGACACTGTTAACAGAGGGAACTGACAAATCACAGTTGTCTGCCAATTCTATGACATGATGCACCTGTGGTGCATCACTAATATGTCTGATGCCACCATCTTGGGCTTCGTATTTTTTTAGTACAGTGGGTCCCATCCCACTGTAACATTCAAGGCAACGAGGAGGAAGACAGACTGGTGAAAGAAGGTGAAAGGTTACCACAACCAGATTCAAGTGTGAACTAAGAAGAGTTCAAAAGGTTTATTAGGGACAAATGGGAAACAGCATACCGGCTAAATTAAAAAAAACAATGCTTATTACCAGTTGAACAGAAGACAGCATGTGATAGTCTTTAGACTCTGCAAAGGCCACAACAGACTGAAGTACCATCTATTAAATAAACTGAAGAAAGGTGCTACTGATGAATTCACCTGTGGTACAGGAAAAATGACCCCTAAATATCTGCTGCAAAATTGCCTGACCTTCGCCGACCAGAAAAAGCACATGTGACCATCACCAGTGCCAACACTAGACAAGCTCTATGGCAGTGCTGACAGCCTCCGGATGACTGATGGAAAATGGAAACTTTTGTCAAAAGGCAGCTTCTGTGATCTGCCAGCTGTCGCCACTATATTGGTAGCCTAGCATAAGTTTGATTACACAACAGCAGTTGATAGCCAATATATATGACAACCAACGCAACATACTTGACCCATGACATTTAACGTCAGCTAATGGCATAAGTGAAACGAAACTACTATAAGGGGTGTAGGTTTTATCCTTTTGCTGTAGGTGATGAAGACTTCACGTCTGGTCAGGCACAACAAACTGATTAGACATGTTAGTAGTCATGGTCAGGCAAAATATACTGACCAAGACCCTCACCCCGGCTTTCTCGCATCCCTCCCTGGAAATGGGCTGTTTTCATCTCAGCCTGGCTAGCGAGGTGAGGGATTGACGTGATCCCCATAGTAGTGAGCGACACACAGATTAAGCCAAGCATAGCACAACCATCTGGAGGACCCCGGTCCACCTTCATTAGCACGCTTGTGATGTGAGGAAAGCTACTGCAACTCGCCACTTAGCGTCCATTTCAGGCGCACAAAAGCGTAAACCTACTCATTGTGGACATTCGAAACACCACCCTTGTGCTCATATAAAACTGATGCATGCTTATCTCTGTTTGGCAATGGTTGGCCATATACATTATATTAATCCTTCTAGAACCCCCTATAACATAGATCAGCAACAAATGCTTTCTACTGATTTCTAATTTGGGTCATCTTTAGCTCCTTGAACTCAGCTGCACTGACCTTCTCTTCGACACCTTTTTTTTTTTATAACCTTCCCACTCTTCGCTTCACTTGTGGCTTCCAATCCATCACGTGTCTAGTTTTGTTTAGTTTCTTTCTAAGGGTATATCCTGTCCATTACAACATTCTCTCCCAAATGTACAACTGTATTAATTACTGTCATATGTCTTACTACAGACCTGTGTTTTTAGTTAAATAAGTAACGCTTTTGTATCATGCTATTTCATTATATAAATGTCCATTTAGATCTTAGACATTCGTTCTGAAAAGGGTGTCTCGCATTTTACAGCGTACCTGTGATATCTATCGACCAAACATTTTGGCTTCAGCTGTCATTTTTTAGTACAGGGTTGTCTTCCCACGGCGATCCTTATTCTTCTGACCAGACTACACTAGTGCAGCCTGTATCTAGGGCTGTTCTTGGAGATGGAAGTAGGGTCTTGGTCAGCTGTGGGTTGCCTACCGTGATGCAAGCAGCCAGTTATGAGTCGTTGACTGCTGTCAGCTCATTCGCTGTTTCGAATCTTCTTTTTCTTGCAGCCCCTCTCCTCCCACCCTACCCACATGTTGACCTCAATATTTCTGTGTTAATCTTCTTTTTCTGATCCCTTAGAATACAAATTAATTCACTCATCTATATTCTTAGTTGCTCCAATACTACCCCTTGCTGGGGGGGAACAGACGCTAGTCCAGTCAGGCACAACTTACTGACTTCCATGTTGTCTTCCCTGGAAACTGGCTGTTTTCAAGGCAGCCTGGCTGATGAGATGTGGATGGATGGGATCCGTCCGCATAGTAGTGAGCACCACGCAGATGAAGCCAAGCATAGCACAACTGCCTGCAGGACCGCGGTTCACCTTCATCAGTATGCTCGGGATGTGAGGATAGCTGTGAGGACAACCCGCCACTTAACGTCCTCTTCAGGGTGCACAAAAGAGTAAACTTGGGACTTGTGGGCATTAAACAACAACCCCTTGTTGGCGTAGAGGTCCATTTGTAAATGCTTGCAATCAAGTGTGCAGACAAAAAGGTGATTGGTCTGTTGTTTTTTGCATGATGGAGGGACCACCTCCATTTGGCATCATTACGTTTAAAATTATTTTCTGGACAGTCTGTTCTTTTTTATTTCCAACTGCCAAGGATTCTTTTACATGCACAGCGTGGGACCTCCAAGTTTATCGTCCATCTCTGATAGGACTAGGTGCCTGATCTCACCTAACTTGATATCAGATGATGCTTAAAACTTGTGTGATTTGAACACCTACCATTTCATTTCTTTCAACTCTTTTCATTTATTTTATTATAGTGACCACTGTCACTGATTTATTCATATATAATATATAGAGCTATTGGTTTTAGAACTTTATTTAAATTCTAGAAGGCTACCCCACACTGGCGAGCCTTTGACTGAGGCGTGAGATGCCATGGGTTTGAACTCATTGTTAATTGCCTCTTAAAACTTGCTAATTGCCTCTTGCAATCTGCTCTCAGTATGGTAATGAATATATTCTCATCTCTGTCACACAAACAGAATCCTTCCTGAAACTGCATACATTTTGTCTGAATCTACTCAACCTGAGTTGTTGCACTTGGTAAATTTTGTTTGGCAGTGGGTAGATCTTTTTATATCTAGTGCCATACTGAAGAAGCCTTGGTACTCCTGTCTGTAATGCAATGGCAATGTTAGGCTTCTCTACACTACAGGGATTACACTGATGATGGGATCAGGATGCTGAGAGTGCATGAGCTGCAGTGACCCAAAGCTGCCAAGACCCTTCTACACCACTACACGGTGATCCTGGATAACAGGCTACAACAGGGCAGACTGGCTAAGGAGAAGGGATCGAAGAGGGAAGGCTAACTCGGTACACAAAAATACCATAATGAAGTCAGATGTGTCTGGCCGAAATGTGCAAATATCGCAGTCAAGCTGTAAATTACGACACAATGCATTCTGTTCTCCGGACTATATCCTGCTTCTTGAAAAGCCCTTTCCAGTGCTTGGTGGTGAGAATTTGAGAACGAACAAAGGAGAACATAGTGACAATCTCCACCTTGTAGAATAGCTAGTGTCCATGTGTATGGCAAAGATGCGAGGTGGTATATTTGACATAACTAATCAAACACATGATATTGTTTTTCTCAGATATTTCGGTGTCCAAACGTCAAATATTTGAGTTTAAAGTACAACAGCCTAGAGTACATTCCCTGTGATATTGGTCGCATGTCTAGTCTGGAGTATCTGGCCCTGACCAACAACAAACTTTCTGTATGGTCTCTTCCATTCTCACTAACATTTCTCAAGAAGCTGCATACACTGTACTTGGGTAAGTGAAATAATTGACATGGTTTTTTTTTTTTTTTAACTGTTGTGTGTTCTTAAAAGTAAAGATCCTGTTAACATGCCAGTGTGACATGTTGCGAATTTTGTGTTAAGCCCATATTTTTTTTAACCAACGGCATCAGGGGTGTTAAGCCCATATTTTTCTTAACCAACGGCACCTGGGGTGTTAAGCCCATATTTTTCTTAACCAACGGCACCAGGGGTGTTAAGCCCGCATTTTTCTTAACCAACGGCACCAGGGGTAATTTTTATTAACCAACGGCACCTGGGGTGATGTGGTCAACATCATGTTGGCCGCGTTTACTTTCTCAGATTATTCTGGTACTCAGTTTTCAAGCCTGGATTGACCTCAGGAACTGTTTTTGCAGTTAGTAAAAAACTAGCACCAACTGGAGACTGAACCTGGATCGCTTAGCTGAATAGCCAGTGCACTAACCACTGTGCTACCTCAGTTCTCCATGTGTGTTCTTGTTATTCTTGTCTGCTTTTTTTGTTTTTAGTTAGATGTACATTCACTTGATCTGCTGAGTATCAGGAGAGCTTAATTCGTATTCTTGGACCAAGTTACATCAATTCGTTGTAAGCCTGTGTTATTGAAGCATTATTACTCGTTATCTATCCATATTCTGTGATGACTTGCTCATGCCCTGTACCCAGAACCTCTGGTCTTATAAATGTGCAGTAGGAATAAATCTGGGCTAAAAATTTTGATACAGGGTAAGATTTGGAACAAAGAAATTCGACATGAAACTTTGTTTCGGGATGTTGTGGAAACGATATCATGCAAACATCATTGGGCTGGACATGTAGTATGCATGCCTGACAACAGATGGACAGTTAAAGAATGTTTTGTTGGCCATATGCCTATAAACGTCGACGGTGTCACCCACCTTTGCAATACAGAGATGGACTAACCAAAGACCTAGGTCCACATTGGTATACCACTGTAAAAGATTGAGATGCATACAGAATATTGTTGGCTTCCTCGCATACGGCACATCTGCTGGGCTGACGTAGAGGATAATGTAATAATGTGAAGTTGAGCTGATATTCGGGTGTCCAAGTCAAGCTTACATTTGGGTGTCGAAGTTAAGCTGATATTTAGATGTCTAAATCAAGCTGTTGTTTGGTGTCCAAGTCAAGCTGTTGTTTGGTGTCCAAGTCAAGCTGTTGTTTGGTGTCCAAGTCAAGCTGATATTCGGGTGTCCAAGTCAAGCTTATATTTGGGTGTCGAAAGTCAAGCTGATATTTAGATGCCTAAGTCAAGCTGATGTTTGGTGTCCAAGTCAAGCTGATGTTTGGTGTCCAAGTCAAGCTGATGTTTGGTGTTCAAGTCAAGCTGTTATTTGGTGTCCAAGTCAAGCTGATGTTTGGTGTCCAAGTCAAGCTGATGTTTGGGTGTCCAAGTCAAGCTGATGTTTGGGTGTCCAAGTCAAGCTGTTGTTCAGGTGTCCAAGTCAAGCTGTTGTTCAGGTGTCCAAGTCAAGCTGTTGTTCAGGTGTCCAAGTCAAGCTGTTGTTCAGGTGTCCAAGTCAAGCTGTTGTTCAGGTGTCCAAGTCAAGCTGTTGTTCAGGTGTCCAAGTCAAGCTGCTGTTCAGGTGTCCAAGTCAAGCTGATGTTTGGTGTTCAAGTCAAGCTGTTATTTGGTGTCCAAGTCAAGCTGATGTTTGGTATCCAAGTCAAGCTGATGTTTGGGTGTCCAAGTCAAGCTGATGTTTGGGTGTCCAAGTGAAGCTGTTGTTCAGGTGTCCAAGTCAAGCTGTTGTTCAGGTGTCCAAGTCAAGCTGTTGTTCAGGTGTCCAAGTCAAGCTGTTGTTCAGGTGTCCAAGTCAAGCTGTTGTTCAGGTGTCCAAGTCAAGCTGTTGTTCAGGTGTCCAAGTCAAGCTGTTGTTCAGGTGTCCAAGTCAAGCTGCTGTTCAGGTGTCCAAGTCAAGCTGATGTTCGGATGTCCAAGTCAAGCTGATGTTTCGGATGTCCAAGTCAAGCTGATGTTTCGGATGTCCAAGTCAAGCTGATGTTCGGATGTCCAAGTCAAGCTGATGTTCGGATATCCAAGTCAAGCTGATGTTCGGATGTCCAAGTCAAGCTGATGTTCGGATGTCCAAGTCAAGCTGATGTTCGGATGTCCAAGTCAAGCTGATGTTCGGATGTCCAAGTCAAGCTGATGTTCAGATGTCCAAGTCAAGCTGATGTTCAGATGTCCAAGTCAAGCTGATGTTCGGATGTCCAAGTCAAGCTGATGTTCGGATGTCCAAGTCAAGCTGATGTTCGGATGTCCAAGTCAAGCTGATGTTCAGATGTCCAAGTCAAGCTGATGTTCGGATGTCCAAATCAAGCTGATGTTCGGATTCCAAATCAAGCTAATATTTGGGTGTCTTAGTGGTCAAGCTAATGTTTGGATGTTACAAGTACAACTGATATTTGGGTGTCTAAGTTGTCAAGCTGATGTTCAAATGTCTAAGAAGTGGCAGCAATTGATAAGTTACAGTGGAGGTGTTTTGACGTCATGTTTCTATTTCTCTATCAAATATTTAATCTTCTGAGAAAATACTGCCAGGTATTAAAGCTCTTCACATTTGCTGAAGTTCGATATTGTTGACATTTATATTTGGTGGGATCGGGAATTCTGCTGATCCTCGTAGATATTGTCTTTGATTCACTAATTTTCATGTTATGTCTTTCACAGGTTGTGACAAATGTGTTCATACCTTTTTGCAACATAATCCTCGTGTTTCTTATAGAGGTAAGACGGATTGAACCAGAACAGATTCTACAGACTATTTCAGAAACATAATCTAAATCTATTCAGGAAATACAATCTCAAGTATTAAACAATTGTTGTGGTTTGGTACAGAAATGTACAAATGAATTAAATGAATTGCATATTTGACGTTTAAAATGATATTCATTCTGTCCTCAGACAACAATATACTTGATGCTCTCCCTGGATTTCTTCTGTCACTACCAGTGTTGGAAACTGTTCATCGGCATGGCAACCACAACTATTTCAAGTCAACATTCATGTGGTACCATACAGATGTTAATCTTCGCATTATTCCTGCCTCTGGTGATGCACAGGTAAACTTAGTTTTTTTTTATTCGATTTAAAAATTTTGTTCATGAAGACTGTGTCCTTGCAGTAAACCATATACTGATTGTGTCCCCTGTTTTTGTTCAGTTAAGAATCAATGTCACTGCACTCCAGGCAGACGCTTAGGTGCTCAGTCCATCTCACGAAATGGCAAAGGATGTATAGATACTGATACCTTCCTGTACGTAGCTGGTTGTTCACTCTCCTGTTCTATCCTCATTGTCAGGCCTGTCTATTGGACTCACATATGACTTTAAAACTTTGCAATCAGTACATTGCAGACTCGGTGATGACAGTGTTTTCACCCAAAAGGTCATTGTTGATCAACTTCAAAATGTCAACCCTTTCCATTTAAAATGTCCCCCCCCCCCCCCACTTATCTATTTCCAATGCCCTCCTTATCCTTTTAAAATGCCCCCCCCCCCCAATCTATTTCCAATGTCCACTCTATCCATTTCCAATATCCCCCCTATCAATTTCCAGTGTCTCCCCTATCCATTTCCAATGTCCCATATATCCATTTCCAGTTTCTCCCTTACCCATTTGCAATGTCTCCCCTATCCATTTGCAATGTTCCCAACTTTTTCGGGTGCAATGAATACCAAGGTGTCAGCTCTTTCATTGCTATAAAACCCAAGCATTACCAGGACAGTTGACACCCCGCCACCACAAAATTCGTGACAGTTGATCCCCCCACAAAATTCGTGACAGTTGATCCCCCCACAAAATACGAAGGTTCAAAGCCTCTATGTCTACTATCAACTCATGCACTATTTATCGTATACTAATGAAACTCATCTATCAATTACTTCATTTGTAATGATAATAATGTTTGCTCAGACATCAGTGTCGCGTTGCGTGAATTGACCAGTGCCATGGCCACATGCTGCAGCAAAACAAGGACACTCCAAGTTGCAATTCTCATTGAACTTTCGATACCCGAGGATGAAGCCCTGGCGCCTTGTTGTTTCATGGTAAGTGTGTCAACCGTAGTCCATGTGGATTCCTTGAGGGGAGCCGAGTACTCCGCTGCCTTGGGACAGTAACAGCGAGGATTAAAGGCATCACTCAACGTGTGATCGATGTGTTTGCATCTTGCTTACCGGGCCAGGCTCCATTCTTACCCAGACGATATGTTAGTCCATTATTGGCCAGTGTATTGTGAGTGAACAAGGCGAAGGGCACCAATCTCATGAAGTTCAGTTGTGTATATCTTGGAAATACAACACTATTTAAAATAGCTGATGAATTTGCCAGGATAATCGGAGGGGAAAACACCAAACTAATGTAATTCTTCTTCTTCTGCGTTCATTCTCAATCTCCCGCTACCAAGCCCTGAACAGGGCTTTGCAAGTAGCAGAATGTAGTCCGGAGAACAGATTTGCGTTGTGTCGCTAGTTTACAGTTTGACTGCAATATTTGCACCTTTCAGTCTGACACATCCGTCTTCGGCAGACTAATGTAATAATTGATCTAAATGGAAAACCGCAACACATTTCTGTGGACACAAGAGTAAGTCGTCAACTGGTGTGAATTCCAGTCAAATCTGTGGTCTAGACTTAAACATGAGAGCAAAGTTAGACTGCTGCCAGTTAGGTGTCATCTTTGCTGCTCTCTTACAAACCACTTCATTTGTACTATTGTGACATTTTTTGGGTCAAGTTGCAGTGACCCAGATGTGGTCCACGGGCCATAGTTTGTGGGGCCCTTGTACAATGCACTAAAAATAAAGGTTTGTCCCATAGTAGTTACACAACTGTCAGGGAATGAAATTGTTAGAGACTTCAGTATAATATAGCACAGCTTGGATGAAGTAGGATGGTAGTTCGTTTCCTCGCTGTCTTTTACTTTCCTAGTCATATGCGAGGTACCCATTTACAGCTGGGTCCAGTGGAGCGTGAGAGTTGCACCATTACCATAAACAGCAAGGGCTATATCACTGCACTAATCAGATACCTCAATACAATAATAATACCCATATATAAATTGCTTGTTTATAACATACATTAACAAAATCCGAATATAAATTAATTTGTAACATACTAATAAAACCCATATATAAATTGCTTGTTTATAACATACACTAATAGAACCCATATATAAATTACCTGTTTATCATTCATCACTAATTAATGTGGTTCCAATTTAATCATAGGATGCTCTCCATGTGCTCCTATTATGAAACATCTTCTTGAGTATCCACCGTTGAGACTCCAGTTGAACTGGTCTCTTCTTCAGACCATATATTCTATGCACTATTAAAGCTATTTGTCAGTCATAAGTCATAAATGACCCGTATCTCAACAATGTAGTTAATTTGCGGGTCCCAACCCTATCTCCAGTCATGAAACCTTGTCATAAAGTAACCAGTGAATTGTTCATGCCCACTAAAGTCGTCCCTGTGCGGTCATGCTGGTGCTGTAGATGTCTGGGCTGTTGGTTCTGTGATTGGTCTTGGCCATCTCTTTCCTGATCAAAGGGCAAGGCTTGAGCAGGGTTGTTTGTTTCACTACTTTTGTTCGGCTGTTGTACTGCTCCCTCTGCCTCCATTAACCTCTTGACATGTAATTGGCCGCCCTATATACAGCTACTGAAAACTGTGTCCATGTATTACCCATTGATCCAATAGACTAACATTTCATTTCAGGAATATACAACAATGAACTTTATATTAATCACAGGCTTGATCCACTAACATGACATTTCAAGAATATACAATTAACTTTATATTAATCACAGGCTTGATCCACAAACATGACATTTCAAGAATATACAACAATGAACTTTATGTTAATCACAGGCTTGATCCACTAACATGACATTTCAAGAATATACAACAATGAACTTTATGTTGATCACAGGCTTACTGGAAGCATGAAAGTCTACAGTTCTGGGCTGCGAAAGCCATCATAGGATCCAAAAGAGATTTTTTCCAAGACCCCTGCATTGTGCCTGTTCTCAGAGATTACATATCTGACATTTATCACCTTTTCAATGTTTGCCACCACTGCAGTAATGCCTGCCTTTCTAACACACTTGGTAAGTTTAGTTTTGGATTGTCTGCTACAGTTTGTCCATCTTCTGACAGGGAGTCATATTTTGAGAAATAAACATTTAACACAAATTAAAATTGAAGCCACAAGTGTCTCGTTATGGCCTTGACTTCATTTCATGTTTTTCGTTTGAGCTGCACACCAATGGCCTCTAACAAAAGCAGTAGTCACCTCAAGACACCCAACATTGCCATACAGTTTCTCATGCATGGTAAGAGGTTGTAGCCATATGCTTCTTCTGTCACTAGTGAATGTTGAGCTGGCCTGTAACAAGTGTTCGACTGACATAGACTGGCATCACAAGTGCGCAGATCCATTGTGCTGATTGGCCATTTGCACTTTCCCTAGTTCGCTGTGCCCTGACACCACGGTGTGAACCAGAGTGTCCACCGTTTGAGTTGGATAGACCCCACCTTGATGCTAACTGTTCATCATTCTTTCCTCTCCTCTTCCAGCCCGCCCACACATTTATTATTGCACTTACATTGTCACTTATTTCAAAACATTATTTCCACAAACATTGATACATTTATCCCATCGCTTTATCAATGCACCAAAACTTGCAGCATATAAGTCTTTGATTTGCTGTCTCTGCCACATTTGCACTTGTTGTTCAACCTCTTTGTCATTCACGAAATGTCACCTTCAGAGGTCGGAATTATGCTGCAGGCTAAACCACGCGAACACCCTATTGTAGTTGTTACACTGTCTGTCATTACTCACCTATCAGCTCAAATCATCTCCTTTATGCTTGTTACAATGTGAACATGACAATCAGGTCAGGCTTTTCAGCAATTTCTGAGCCATCTGTTGAAGCAGTTATGCATTACTTTATGCTGCAAACACTTCTCACAATAAACAGGAAGCATTTCCTTAAGAATATCCTTTGAAGAAACTCCTTTTGCCCCAAAATAACACACAACAGCACAATGTTCTTTGAGTTTACACTGTGAGTACAGATGCCATTTGTTATCAGAGCTGAACTTGTGTGCATACGACACCTAGCGTCTGCTGGATGTTGCTGCCACCTAATGACACCTTTAGAAACTACCAACTACGGTTTACAGCTATCCCCATATTTTTAACCAACTTACTGATTTACCCTTGTCATAATCATCTGTTATTTAGATTAGGTAAGGAGCTGCGTATCGCAGTGGTTGGCGAGCTGGCTTCGCATCTGAGTGTCCTGGGTTCATTCCCCAGTTGAGGCGTAAATATTTTTTTCAGGCCACAACGACTCCCGGGTCGACTCAGCCTTAAATGGGTACCGGTTCAGTCCGGGAAGGTAAAATGGCAAGGGATACCCAGTGCTGGGTTACTTTTCTATTTTGATTGCTATTATTGAATTGTTGAAAAACACAACTACTACGAGAATCACTGGTCAAAGCTGTTCACTTAGAAAGTATAACCTATTACTATTCAGCCTGGGCCCACAAGGGCTAGCTAGTTTTATTTTTTAAAACACTATACTAGGTTATCAGGTTTTTCCTAGGGGTAATAATAGATCATACAGGGGGATCAAGAAGCTGAGCAGCATGAGCTGCAGTGGTCAGCGACCCATAGCTGACTGCTAGCGTCAATGCCAGTGAACCAGAGCTGCCAAGACCCTTCCACACGGTGATCCTGGATAACAGACTGCAGCAGGGCAGACTGGCTAAGGAGAAGGGATCGAAGAGGGAATGTTAACCCGGTACTCAAAAAATGCTCGCTGAAGATGGATGTGTTGGACCGAAAGGTGCAAATATCGCAAGTCAAGCTGTAAACTACGACACAACGCATTCCGTTTTCTGGACTACACTCTACTACTTAAGCCCTTTCAGGGTATGGTAGCGGGAGATTGAGAACGAACGAAGAAGAGAAGAGATCATACAGGAGGTAAAGTGAGTGAACAAGTCCAGGTAGCAGTGGAAAAGACAAATGCAATTTTAGGTATGATAAAAAGAAATATTAAACATAGGAACAAGGAAGTGATAGTGAAATTGTATAAAGCATTAGTTAGACCTAGATTGGAGTACTGTGTACAGGTGTGGAGTCCTTATCATAGAGGAGGTATAAACATGCTGGAAAGGATACAAAGAAGAGCGACAAAGCTGATAGTGGGATTCCAGAATTACAGACATAAGAAAAGACTGAGAAAAATCGGCCTACAGTGTCTAGAAAAGAAAAGAATGAGGTGACAATACAGGTTTATAACATAATCAAAGAAATGTATAAATTAGACTATAACCAGTTTTTTTCAAAATACAACCACATACAATATGGCATAACTACAAATTAACCAAAGAAAGGTCTAAATTAAGAATTAGGAAATATTTTTTTAATCAGAGAGTGGTGTATGCTTGGAATGCATTGCTACAGGAATTAGTGAAGACAATGACAATTAATGTATTTAAGAATAGATAGGATGCACATAGCTTTTAGAGCAAGGAACTGGAAAAGAAACTGGTTGTATACATACTCTGCAGAGTCTTCTAAACCAGTATAAAGATGTTAGTTACTTGGGTGTGTACTGACTTTTCTCAGCTGAATGAAGTGTGTAAAAACATGTATAAATATGGTCAGAAATTGTGCTATGACGAAACAAAATCTATCTCATGACCCAAAAGCGTTCATCATGGACAACAAACAACAACAATCTGTGCTAATTAATCAGTGGAAGAGATGAATGCATAAAATAGAGATATAAACACATAGATCAGCACGAGAAGGTTGTAATGTGTCAGATAAAACTTTCGTGGTCCCTTGTATTGATTGTTGGCAGGGTTCACACCCAGATTTTGATTTAACCAAAATGGGCTCATCGGACATGCTTTTTATAGCTGGCATATGTGATGGAGTATTTCTGTACCATCCCTAGAAAACCAGAAGATGCATCATGATCCATTCTCTGCCAGATTTAGGCAGCGAGGAAGGGAGATAGTCTGTCTCACAAAAGCTGGGACCTCTTATATTAGCCTCTGTTCATTCCCAACAGCAGTATCTGATGTAGGGTAACCTTTACCTTTCTTTATATTTTCCATACCCAGATTTGGAGAATTGTACAAGTTTATATGCCCCTAACTGGTGAGGTATAGTCTCTGTTGGGGGCTACCTTTCCCTTTCTTCATTGTCATTTTTTCCATTGATGGGTTCTACTAGGAAGAATTATATGGTTCAGAAATATAGGCATACAGAACAGCAACCTCCTGTTCAAGAATGGAGATGGAAGCAGGGACTGCAGCTCTGAGATGGCTATCTGAGACTTCTTTAACAGAGGTGGTATTCGTGCCAGACTACCAATCATTACTACAGAAGGGCTGGCTATGGCATGAGTGGATGGCAGTTGTAGAATCATCAAACCTGCAGAGGCTGCTGTGGATCTACTGCCCTGGTCATGCTGGGGTCCAGGGCAATGAAAAAACTGACATTCTGACTTCACAGGCACCAATTACAGGTACACTAGAAATGGATAGGAGTAATATTTTGAAGTCTTTGGATGACAGACTGTGTTTGATGTTCACACCTCAATAGCTGAATCAGCAATTCACAGACTGCAGAGTTTGAAATCGAACACAATTCAAGCACACTGGGATGCAATAGAGGACAGAAGAGAAGTATGTACAGCCAGCGAGTGATAGGAACTATCAGTAATTATACCCTTTTGTCATTTACTGAAGGGGGGGGGGGGGGCAGAGTGGTCCTGAAGTAATGTGTTTGCTTCGGGTGTTGGAAGTTGCGGGTTCAAATCACGGTGGAGACAGTGGATCATCCGGTAAAAATTTTTCCTGGTCTTGAGTAGTGAGATCAGACATCCATGTGCAATGGCGCGCATGTTAAAAATCCCTTTGCAGTTGGATATCAAAAAGAGTAGGTCTAGTGGCAGCTGCTCAGGCAAAATTAAAGTTAAAAATCTACTAAAATTATTCTAGGGATTCCCACCCAACAGAGAGTATGTTGTAAAAAGAGGACTGTATGGTTATAACATCGGGTCTTGGTTATGTGGCTAGCGGAAAGACATAGATGACGCCTGACAGGCTGCGGATCTACCTTGCTCTAATTTACGCTTCCACCACCCGCAGTCCCAAAAATAGACGGTCATATATTCAAGGGGCTACCAACCGTTATGGTAACAGAAACTGGGATTGACCTGGCAAATCACCAGCGGATTTTGGTCTACCAAAAAATATGAACCAAAGGAGGTTACACCTTCGCTTGGCACAAGTGGACTGGAGATAGATAGATAGATAGACTGAGTACCTATTGCTGTGTAGTGAAGTTGATTCTCAGGAACAGAACAGAAATATAGATCAGTTGCGTCATCAATTGTCACATCGTGTACATGATTTTTATTTCCACTTCCATTGAAAAAAAGGACAAGTTAGCGACATTGAGCTCGTGTCTGTCTGACTGGAAGACTAGTATTCTACCCACTGCACCATCCAATCCCCCCTTACCTTTAAATTGGATGAACGCACCTGTTCTTGATGTAACATATAATTTCTTTCTGCAGGTTTCAAGGTGATCACCTTTAAGAATCCCTACCTTGGGAACACATGTGTCCCCTTCCAGCACTGGGCATGCTCATTAGACTGTGCCAAGGCTGTAGAAATCCCTGCTAGACTTGAGCAGATATCAGCGGCCAGAGAACTGGACCAACAATATGAGAACTATATTAAGGAGTGCATACGGAAATTTGCCACCTGCCGTAGTCCACGCAGCATGTTATCCTGCACCGCTGCCAAATCACCAGACTACTGGGGAGTAAAATGGGGAGACAATTTAGATTCTCTTGGAAAATGCCAGGAGGCAGACTCTGGGGGTAATAGTTTTCCTAGGAGACGGCGAAATAAGAAGAAAACAGACAAACAGTTCCCGCTTCAAGATTCTACTAAAACAAAATGTGGATGTATGGTTTCTTGATGTTTGGAGATGAAATGGAGATCTGTGGTTTCTTGATGCTTGGAGACAAAATGGAGATCTGTGGTTTCTTGATGTTTGGAGATGAAATGGAGATCTGTGGTTTCTTGATGTTTGGAGATGAAATGGAGATCTGTGGTTTCTTAATGTGTGGTGGTAAAATATGGATTTGTGGCTCCTTGATGTTTGGAGACGAAGTGGATTGTGTACACTCTTGATGTTTGGAGGCAAAATGTCTTCTTTTTTTTTTTTTCTTTTTTTTTTGTATTTGGAGACAAGTGCTGTTTATGTGATGTTTGGGAACAGTTTTTGGGTGTGTGGTTTATTTGATGTTGGAAACAATATGAATTTATCTTTTGATTGATATTAGAAACAGAATGTGGGTGTGTGGGTTCCTACTTAATTATCAACTCATTTACTTATAACTCAGAAAGTAATTACATGTAAATTACCACTGATATTGGGGTACAAATGATATGTATATCTTTACTTTTCTTTAACAAGAACAGATAAGTTAAATTTGTTTAAACAAAATACACAAACAATAAAATTGAACAGTATTATCTTTCCTTTTTGGCTTTATCAGGAGCATAAGGTCACAACAGCGATTGGTATCCTTGCAGGAAATGTGCTCTTAATCATTGATGTACTCTCACAGTGGCAGTGTCTGTAGCAAGGACTGTAAAAGGTTTTTACTACAAAACTTTGACAGACAAAACAATTGCCAGTGAGCCTGATTCAAACCATGTATGTTATTTCAAAATTTGTTGACACCAACTTAGCTATCGTGGATCATACAAATATCTATGGATTTGCTGTATCAGTATGTTTAGGGTTTAAAGATTTCAATGCATGAACCGTTATTGGTACTGTGATATAAACAGGGTCATTAAGTAATCTCTGCTGTGTGCTAACTTTGTTTTGCAGAGAAATTTGTGTCCAACGGAATACTTTATTATATTTTTTTTTTTTAAACGAGATTTTAGAGTCAATTGAAAAGCCTCACTTTATTTAATGTGGTTTTAGATGCCAATGTGACATTTTTGTCGACAAATAACATATTTGGTTTCAGTTTTGGTTCTGCAACCAAGGTTTGATTTCTGTTTTGGCACACTGACCGACAAACCCGGCGAAGAATATGAGATTTTATTAAAGGTTGAGCATATCTTTTCCGGAAATCCGAAAGCTTTAAAGCCTCTAAATCCAAGCAATTTCTATGAGCACCTACATGGCATCACAAATAAAAAACGTCAATATCAATATAGCTGAAATTCTTCTGATCTGATGTGTTCCATGATGATGATATCGAAGATGACATTGTTAACAGAGCATAATAAGTCTTTCTTCTTCGTTATTCATCCTGAAAAGGACGTTCTGTTAAGCTGCGATGTAGGTTACAAGGCTGCGATATCTGTGCCTTTCAGGCCAACACCACCGATTTCAGCATGTCACATGGAAACTGGGATTGCCTTTCCTTTTCGATCCATATTCCCTTAGTCAGGCTACATATATGTAGCTTGTTTATATATATATAAATATATATATATCATATATATATATATTATCACATGAGTATTCTGGAGAAGGTTGGAACAATTCCCTGCCTCAGTACATATTGAGCAACAGAGAATGAATTGGTTTGGCCACATTGTGAGAATGCAACCAGATACATTGTTCATGCAACCTTCTACAGGAAAACATCAGGAAGAAGGGTGAGATGTAGACCGAGGAATAGGCAGATAGATAGCATAAACGAGACCTGCTGTAAAATGGGGGAAAATGTCACTTGGGCCACGAGATAGGTGAAAGACAAATACATGCCAAGACACTGGTGAGGCGACAAAAGAAGATATATATACATATCCACATTTTTCCTTATATGACTTTTTTAAAGTCTCGATACCAATGCTACAAATATAAATCTAATTATATCCCGCTATAGTGTTATCATCTTCTGATTACTACGTTCAAATGTGGCAGTACTATTTTAGCAAATATTGCTTGGACCGACTAATTCTGATGTGCTTGATGGCCACAAAAATGTCAGTTTCCCCACAGCTTCATCCATTTTCTGTGTCTAATATGTATTCATCTGTTACTCTGCATTTCCTTGTTGGGGTGGTACGGTGCGGTCATAAAGTGTATTCACGACTAGTCATGGATAAAATGAAAGGAAGGCAGATTAGCAACAATGAAAAATAGGCAATTATTGAAGAAGTGAACTGTAATTCTCAAATCAAATGTCGATTATGACCAAATGCTGAACATTCCTCCATCTACATTAAATACAACACTGAGCATAAGAAAAATGATTCAAACTGCATCAGAAATTGGCGCAAGTATTAAACGCAAACAGATGCGCAAGGGTCAGTTTCAGTTAGCATGAAACAACAAATCTGCATCTTACCAGTCCTGCATAGTCCCAGTCCTGCTTACGACTCTGAAACCGGAACATTACTGAAACTTGACATTTTGAGACAGGATGCCACCCACATGCGCAACCAGAGGCGTAACCATGGGCATCAGAGGGCATGACTATATCCACAATGTGAAGGTCTTCGCTAAAACAGGTCTCCTCCCAATCTCAGAAACACTTGACCACCGCCGAGTTTCTTTGTTCGGTCATGTTGTGTGACTGGACCAGGAAACCCCAGCCCACAAAATACTACACAAGTCGTTCCTCAGCGCTAAAAGTCTTCCCCTCGACTGGCACAAAAGAGGCCGTCCCAGCACAGTGTGGATCCAACAGATAGCAACCCCCACCTGCGTTCTGGTCAAGACCTGGAACCACGCCGTAGCAGTGGATCATGTATGTGACCGACCGACACAACAGGCCTCAGATGCTTAAGCGAAGAATATTATTATGAAACAAAAATACATGAAGAAGCTGATTCAGAAAAGATTGGCTTCTCATCAAGCAACAATGAGAAATATTACGGTCATGGATCCCATGCATTTTGTGAAAGAGGTTTAGTATGCCGTACTGCAAAGCACAATCTCAAACTGTTTTCAACAAAGCCAACTTTCATCAGAAGGTTATGGATAACATAATGCCAGAAAATGAAAACAATACAATGGTTGGAGAATGGCAGCAAATTAGCAGAGGAGGAATACGTCGTCTGCTTCGACGCATATGTTGATTGTGACGACGATGTTGCAGTCTGCCAGTGAAGACTAATCAGAGTCTGCACTAGTTTCTACACTATCAAAAACAATGGAGGAAATGGACACAGTGCAGCATTATATGTGTAGTTTTGATGTTGATGATGATGTAGTGAACATGCTAATTAAGATGGATGCTGTTACAGTAAAGTTGTGATGAAAGAAGCGTTAAAGTCCTGGACAAGTTTTTCCAACCTGTGTAAATACTTCAGTGTTATGTGCAATTAGTATTTAAGATACTGAAGTGCAAATTAAATTGAGAAGGTAGTGTTTATGACTTTCACATTTTTTGGCCCTTTCAATAAACTTACTAATAAGATTCCACTGTGTGGATATACGTATACACATATATATATAATAATATATATATGCGTACATCACTTTTTCGATGGGTTTAGGCACCAGAGAAGTGACAAAAATTTGAAAATTTAAAAAAGTTGAAGAAACATAGCCTTTAGTTAGCTTTCAAATGCATCTGGGCCATAACCAATTATATGACACCTGTGGATGTGTCACGTAACACCTAAATTGACAGAAATAAATAGTCATAAATAAACAATATGCAAATAAATCTTCTTAAAATTATTAAGTAAACAAGGCATATATACAGTATGTGTAGTTTTGAATGTTTGTGATTTAGGGGGATTCTAAATTTTGAAAATCAAATTAATAAAATTGAGGAGTCTCATCTACAGAACTGGAAATACTAAAATCAAATTATTTTAAGAGAAGTACTATTAATATTTTGTCATCGATATGAGATCTAATGTAGACAATTTTGTTTAAAATGCACACCGAACATCGATTCAAAGATTGAATGACATGATAAACAAGATGATGCATGATGATGACGAAATGTGATGAAAGAGGCCAGGAAGTGGCGGAATTAGGAAATGTGGTTATAATTAAACTAACAAAAGAGCGAATCGACAAACCTTGAAGAGGCAGCAGTTAAGTTATTGCTGGTATTTAGTTTTGTGTATCAGTAGTTCTCTCACTTGCTCATCTGTCTCCTACCCACTCCTCATCTATCTTCTACCCACTCCTCATCTATCTCCTACCCACTCCTCATCTATCTCCCATCCACTCCTCACCTGTCTCCCACCCACTCCTCATCTATCCGCTACTCATTCCTCCTCTATCTCTCATCCACTCATCTATCTTCCATCCACTGCCCATCTATCTCCTTCCCACTCCTCATGTCCCATCCAATACTCGTCTGTCTCCTACCCACTCCTCATCTCTCTCATCTACCACTCATCTGTCTCCTAACCACTCCTCATCTATCTCCTACCCACTCCTCATCTCTCTCATCTACTACTCACCTGTCTCCTACTCACTCATCTGTCTCCTACCAACTCCTCTTCCTACCCACTCCTCATCTAACTCCTACTCACTTCTCATCTATCTCCTACCCACTTCTCATCTATCTCCTACCCACTCCTCATCTATCTCCTTCCCACTCCTTGAAACTTGAAGAGGCAGTAGTTGAGTTATTGCTGATATTTAGTTTTGTGTATCAGTAGTTCTCCTACTTGCTCATCTATCTCCTTCCCACTCCTCATCTGTATCTTTCCCACTCCTCTGTCTCCTACCCACTCCTCATCTATCTTCTACTCACTCCTCATATATCTTCTACCCACTCCTCATCTATCTCCTACCCACTCCTCATCTGTCTCCTACTCACTTCTCATCTGTCTTCTTCCCACTCCTCATCTATCTCATTCACACTCCTCATTTATCTCATTCACACTCCTCATCTATCTCATACCCACTACTCACCTGTCTCCTACCCACTCATCTATCTTCTACCCACTCCTGATCTATCTCCTACCCACTCCTGATCTATCTCCTACCCACTCCTGATCTATCGCCTTCCCACTCTCTATCTCCTACCCACTCCTCATCTATCTCCTACCCACTCCTCATCTATCTCCTACCCACTCCTCATCTATCTCCCATCCACTCATATATCTCTCATCCACTCATCTATCTCCTATCCACTCCCCATCTATCTCCTTCCCACTCCTCATCTCCCATCCACTCCTCGTCTATCTCCTACCCACTCCTCATCTATCTCCCATCCACTCATATATCTCTCATCCACTCATCTATCTCCTTCCCACTCCTCATCTCCCATCCACTCCTCGTCTATCTCCTACCCACTTCTCATCTATCTCCTACCCACTACTCACATGTCTCCTACCCACTACTCACCTGTCTCCTACCCACTACTCACCTGTCTCCTACCCACTACTCACATGTCTCCTACCCACTACTCACCTGTCTCCTACCCACTACTCACCTGTCTCCTACCCACTACTCACATGTCTCCTACCCACTACTCACCTGTCTCCTACCCACTACTCACCTGTCTCCTACCCACTACTCACATGTCTCCTACCCACTACTCACCTGTCTCCTACCCACTACTCACCTGTCTCCTACCCACTACTCACCTGTCTCCTACCCACTACTCACCTGTCTCCTACCCACTACTCACATGTCTCCTACCCACTACTCACCTGTCTCCTACCCACTACTCTATCTCCTACCCACTACTCACCTGTCTCCTACCCACTACTCACCTGTCTCCTACCCACTCATCTATCTCCTACCCACTCATCTATCACCTACCCACTCCTCACCTTCTCATCCCCCACTTGCTCATGTCTACCCACCCGCTCCTCAATCGCCCACCTTTTACTTAGTCTGGCCGCTCCTTATTTCCCACCTCCTCCTTGACACCCACACGCCCCTCGTCGCCTGACTCGCCTCTCGTCGTCTGACTATCATAATCTGCCTGTTCAATGGTATGTGCATAACACCGCTTACAACTGGCTTTCTGTAGCACACCCTCCTCATTAGTCTCTCAACCTTGCTACGATATTCTTCCTCACATTTTTCTGTCACATTATCTCAGTGGCTTTCTTGTTTATTGATTTACCATATAACAAGATTGTCTCTCTATAACACTTTAAGAGCTCGTTTCTTACTTCCATTTACAATAGAATGCCTTTCATTTTATGGCAGTCTTGAATCTCCCACCTAATGTTAATAGAATGATCAGATAATAAATCAAGTATCATGTTCTACCATCTGATTGATAAGTTTATGTATTTCTAGTCCAGGGTAATGTTTTTAATTTGTGTCATACAGTCCGAGGCAAGTGCAGATAACTCTCAACAACTTTTTTTCCAAAATAGAATTTGTTTAATATTAAACAAGTTTTGAACTAGAATTATTTTTTAATGGATCTAAAGCCAAATATTTAAATTATCCATGACATGAAGTATTGATAATCAAAATATATTAGTATGAAGCATTAAATGTCATTATTGTGACGGGGGAAATGCAACTTAATTTGTATTCTTTTTGTTATTCATCCTAGCATTATCACTTATTTTTGCCTGCGTGTCCCTGTCAAAGTCCAAATTGGACGAGTATCCACATGTAATCCAGATGGATGATCATTGACCTGATAGAATAAGTAATTTCTTGGCTCTTGGAGTTCTCTTGAAAATAACTCTTCATTAAACAAAAGGTAGGTACTGAAGATGCAGCACACTGAATGAACTGGCAGCAGCCAACGACTCATGGCCTGCCACTTGCATCAGGGCCAGCGAACCAACGCCCTATTCTGCTTCCTAGTTGTGGCGCTGGAAACAGGCTGCACTAGTGTAGTCTGCCTAGGAGAAAAGAGTCAAAGTAAGAAGGCAAACTCGGTATCCAAAAAAGCCGGATGAAACCAGATATTAGGCCTCAGTGTAAGCTATGACACATCCTTTTCAGGATAAACTCCAAAGTAGAAGAAAAGGAAACTGCAACACTAAAAGCCACCTGAAAGGTGCAAATATCGCAATCAAGCTGTAAACTAGCGACACAAAGCATTCCGTTCTCCGGACTACATCCTGCTACTTGCAAAGCCCTATTCAGGGCTTTTTAGCACGGGATTGAGAACGAACGCAGAAGAAGAATAATTCCAGAACCTTCTGTTAGGTGGGTGTCTGGGATGATTCAAACTGACAACTAGTAACAATAGACAGTATAGCAACTGCAATAGGGTGTCTGCATGGTTTAGAATACAGCATAATGCATGATAGATTAAAATTCCAGAAAGTGTGGTCAGGGTGAGTACTCAATGTGACTGACGAACTGACTTCTATGCTACAGGTTTTAGTGCACTAATAAAGCCAGGCGATAAGTGTATAAATTTTGGTGGAAATTATGTTCAATAATAAATGGTTTTCAAGTATGTGTCTAGCCAGGCTGCCATGAAAATAGCACGTTTTTAGGGAAGACTAAGGGGAAGTTGAGGTGACGGTCTTTGTCAGTGTGTTTTGCCCTGATCAGACATTAGTTTTTTCTTCCCCCCCCCCCCCCTACCAGCATACATAAACCTTGATATCTTAAATGACGGGATATGTGAATCCCAAATTTAACATATGAATCCCAAAGGATGGATATGTGAACCTCAACAGTGGATATACAAATTTTGATGTCAATTCATTGACACTGGATTGCGAAGACAACAGGTTATTGAATGCCTATTGTGCTTTATATTCATTATCAGGATTGGTTTATGGAAGCAAATTTATCACTTCAGCTGAATGTGTTTCATTATTCAATATGGAAGATAGTCATTTGCTTACATATATATTTCTATTTATTTGCCTCAATTTTCCAGATCTTTTCCTCAGTGATCTTTGTATACCTCCATTTGTTTAAAACTAACCAAGCCATTTGTCTGTTGGTGTGTTTGTAATTCGTTCCCAACCTCAATAAGTTATGAAAATCATGTATGTATAATCATAATTGATTTTTGGTTTTAGTTAAAGGGGGGATTCTGAAGTTTTGAACACAAATGTATATTTCATAACGTATACAGGTTTTTGGCTTGAATTGTTGAAAACTGTAATCATGTCATTTGTAAGTTGTTGTTATTTTCCTTTAAAGTTATGAAAACATGTCTTTATATTTTTACAGTTGTTTGGCTTCAGTTGTCGTAACCAATTCGTCAATTTCTGTTGTTTTTTTTTAATACTTAAGCTATGTAAACCATATGTATATGTCATGGCAGATATTTTTGCTTAGTCAAGTCATTCTTGAGTTTACATGTTTGTTTTTGCTAAAGTTATGAAAATTATGTGTGCGAGTCATTACAGATGTATGTCCCCATTTCTTGAAAGTAGTCCAATGATTTGTCTCTGCATCTTTATTTATATTTACCTTAAGTTATGAAAACACATGTATGTGTCCCATCATAACCGACATTGACGCTGTAATTGTTGACAACTCTATGAGATGTCAATGTGAGTTTATTTTTTATGTTTTGTTTCACTTAAATGAAAACTGTGTATATGGTAATTACAGATGTTTAATTTCAGTTGTTGAAAACTAACAGTTATTTCTCAGTTACATATATATGTGTATATATTTGTTCCCGTTAAGTTATGAAAACCATATACATGTCATTACATATATTTGGCTTCATTTTGGTAGAAACCAAAACTAGTCAATCTTTGGTTAATGTATTTTCATCTATAGTCTATGTGAACCATGTCTATACAGATATTTGCCAATTGTTGTAAGAAACTAATGAAACTTGTTTTGAATTTTTCTTCTGTTACGATAGCATACAGCAATACCTTGAACTTTTGTCCAGTTAGGAACCAGAGTAAAAAAAGTGGACAAATGTCAAAGTAAAGCATAAATTTAGCTTGCAAATGCAATCTGGCCACTGAAAATTTTTAACAACTATAGCTCTTGCAAAACCTAAATAAACAAAAATAACAATAAACAAATGCACATAAAAAGACTTTTATACTGCTATCACAAAAATAAGTACAGTGAGAGTATTTTAAGCACAAAAAAGTACAGTATTAATAATATATATATAAGTATCTATACAAGACTTATTATGGACTGTTACAAATTACTTCTGTTCAGAGATTGATCTAAGAAGATGACACATGATTTTAGACATATGGTCCTAGTCACATAGAATGACATGTGTGGAAGGCTGGATGAAAAGAGAACACATGGACAAAATTTGAAACATGGTTAACAAACAAAACATCAAGCGGACACAAGTCAAAGTATTGCTGTACATATCAGTCATAACATATGTTTGACTTTATTTGTTGTAGCCAAGTCATTTATCAGATTTTATTTGTTTTATTTCTAAACCCACTCTGCTATTACTCCCTCCCTCTCTGTATATTAAATGGCTATGTGAGAGACTGCATATATGTCGTTGAGCAGGCTAGAGACAGCCGTACCAATAAATGCAAGTGGTTGCTGAAAATAACAAGTCAAAATGTAAATTTAGGTAAGAACAGATACGAACAGTCAGGTCATCCCGTAACTGGTGAGAGGTCGTTGGGGCACACATGAAGACACCTATCTTTGTCAGCAGCCGCTGCCTCCTCTGGTCGGAGATTGGTCTATTCTATTATGTTGTGCTCCCACCTCTTTTTTGGAACAACCTCTGCCGTCCGCCTTGCACCTTTCCATGCAGGATCGTGGCTGTACCAAACAAGTTCCAACTTTTGACCGAAACTAAGAGGTCTTCAAAAGGACGTATTGCTGTTTAATTCTTTCTCGCATTCCTCATTTGTAACTTGGTTTTTGTATGTGACATTTAGAAGTCTTCGGAAACATCTCAATTCTCAAAGGCCTGTATCCTTCGCTGCAGGTGAGCTGTAATTGTCCATGTTTCACAAGTATAGAGGAATACGGACAGGTTTAAAAAATGTGACCAATAAATGTCTTTCCCAATGATTGGACAAATGAACACAAAACAGCACAGTAAACTAAACAAATATCAGTATAAAAATAGACAGAAATTGGTGAAAATATTTCAGTTCTGAATCCAGAATTGCATTCTCCAACCTTTGAACCATCCAATAGTAATATGAAGGTATATACTGTTTAAAAAAAAGTAAGATGGCCGCACCTTAACGACTGGCACCCATGTTTGTGTCGTTTTCCGATGTTCGGTGGTTCCTGTTCGGATTATATTTCACAACTCCTTCACCAGGTGGTATCAGGGACTTTATTCTGTGGAACTGATGTGCTTACGATTGGTTATCCCGTTTGTTATGCTGCGTTTTGATGCATTTCATGCCTGGCTTAAGCTGTGGGAGACCAGTCCATGACGGAGTTCAACGTTCCACTGAACTGCACACCAGAATTCAGTCCAGGTATGGGGGACGGCGTGGGCTAGTGGTTAAGTGACACGGCTCACAAACAGAAGGTGCTGGGTTCGATCCCCATCACAGCACCGGCCGTTACCCCGGGGAAGCAAACCCTTAGTAAATGCAGGAGGAAGCAGACCCTTACATAAAATGCATGCTGAAGTCGTATGCACTGGGCCGACAGGCGCAAAATAAAAACTACAGTGCAACGCACACCGCCTTGGGGATAAGAGAAATAAGGCGAACACGTCCAGGTTACCACTAATCAAGGACCTTTCTGCTTGGACTGTAGCCGATTTTCTCCTGCCCGCATCTCCCCCATGGAGGTCACACCACACCTCTCCCAACTGTGTACTCTCAGCACAGCAAGGGCCACACTGACCAAAAGGTGGACACAATCAGAAGCCTCTGCTGCAGGACATGAAAAAACGGAATCTGACACGGACAGACACAGACAACTTGACACAAACATTGATTTAATACACTCCTTGCATCCCAAGGCAGCGGAGTACTCGGCTCTACCTAGGGAGTCTGTAGGGGTTTCGATCGACACACTACACATGAACACAGCCTCAGCCGTTGGACATGGTAGGGCAGTGGTCGATCGACGCACCGGGCCTTTGACATTATATACTGTCAAACTGTTTGTTGCTGTTCTAATTTGGAACTGTTTTGCAAACATTTTGTTGACAATCACACATGCCATAAATACTTACTTCTCCGACACTTGCATTGCTGTACAGCCAGAAGGATCTAGGTTTACCTGCTTAAGTACGTCTCTGGATGTAAGAAGAGCCTTTGTAACCTGCTACAAAGGAAACGTCAATAGTTAAATTAACTGAGCATGAGCAGTGTCCAACAACTTACATTTGCGTGGTCCGTGTGCTTGTCTCTTGTGACAAAGGACCAGGTTCGATCCTGTCTATTTATATATTTCAGTTCACCCAGCTTTAAATGTTAGAGACAGCAAAGCAGCAAGGAAGGGACCTGCTCACCCCACTCCAGGAAAAAACTGAGAATTAGTCCAGTGGAAGTCTCTCACACATTATCGTTGAACACAATGCCAGCCTATGGGTCTAACTGAACTCCATTTTAATATGTCAACAGATCTCCATACAAGAATGAGTTTTGTGAAGATAATAAATGGGTCAGAGGAGTGGATGGATAAGAATTGTACATTGCGTGGTGACTCCAGAGGCAAACGACCTTCAATCTCAACAGTATAATTCACCTGACAGACCCCAGCAATGAGAATAACCTTAGTAATTATTTAGTTTCAACTGAAAACAAATAATAGAATTTGTCTGTTATTTAGTTTCAACTGAAAACAAATAATAGAATTTGTTCGTCATTTAGTTTCAACTGAATATACTGTAACACATAATAGAATTTGTCTGTTTCAACATATTCTTCTTTGTACTCTGTCAGACCTTGACTTGAAAGCAGCGGTCATCCTGATGCTGTTAACACTGCCATAGAACTTGTCTAGAATTGGGACTGGCGATTACCATATGTGCTTTCTCTGGTCCTTGTATGTTGGGCAATTTTGCAGCAGATGTTCAGGAGTCATTTTCTCAGTACCACTCATCAGTAGCATCTATCTTCAGTTTATTGAATAGATGGTACTTCAGTCATTCTGTTGTGGCCTGTGCGGAGTCTGAAGACCACCACCTGCTCTCTTCTGTTCAACTGGTAATAAGCATCATTGTTTTGTGTAGCCAGTATGCTCTGTTTCCCATTTGTCCATATATCTGACCCTAATAAACCTTTTGAACTCTTAATAGGTCACACTTGAATCTGGTTGTGGTAACCTTCCACCTTCTTTTGCCAGTTTGTCTGCCTCCTCGTTGCGTTGAATGTTAGTGGGATGGAACACACTGTACTACGACTCTTCTGGGTGTGGACTACTGACATAGTTGACAGAGTACTGATCTTAGGGTTTCGACATCTTAATGACAGGTTTTCTTGAAGCTACCTTCTCAGATTGGACAGAGACCTTAGATGTCTCACTGTATATGTTAGTTGTATGTACATATAGAAACTAAAACAAAAGCCTTGGTGGTACTAAAGGTAAAATGTCTATGAAACGTGCATGATTAAGTTACACTGATAAGTCATAACATGTGTCTTGTTTTTGTCCCATGCAGTAATGGGGCCGTAAATATATATGAACTTGTTTGTATGTATGTATATATAAATCTTTGAGCATCAGATCTGAAACCTAGTTCTTGACTCTCATTACACAATCCGACAGGGTATGTAACATGGTTGTATCTCACTCTAATCTGCCCAGCTGTCAATTGGTACCTGGCTTGTCAAAGCTGTTTTGTATGATGAAGTTGATAGCATCATGACCATTTTCCTTGGTCACCATTTACAATATGCACAGTAAAGTTCTGTGGTATTATGTCAATGAGTACCGGGCTCTGTTAGAGATGAGGAAGGAAACTGTCACTTTATCCATGAAGGCAGTATATGTTATAGGGTTAGAAATGTACATGAACATTCTATGATATGATTCCCAGTTCAAAATTAACTACATATTTATAGATTTTCAAAAATAAATTATTTATACATTACAAAATTGTATATACATGGTATTGTTTGGCAAAGTGGTTAGAGCCTTGTGACTCATAGCCAAGACTGGGCTCGTGACCTTGTTATAGCATGGACCATTGTTTATCCAGCTGTGAATGGGTACCTGTCATCTGTCTTGTTAAAGCTAAAAACTAGCATAATGAAGTCTTGAAAACTTCATTCCCAATGACAGTGTTCACTATAAGGCTACCATTACGGTACCAAGAGAAAAGTTAAAGAAAAGATGGATTATACAACGTAATCTTGTACTTAATTGGCTGTTGGAAAGCAATGACCGAGAGAGCATTAGGATTGAAATTCTTTGTTTATCATAGTAACATCTGATTCTTTGTTTATCGTAGTAACATCTGATTCTTTGTTTATCATAGTAACATCTGATTCTTTGTTTATCGTAGTAACATCTGATTCTTTGTTTATCATAGTAACATCTGATTCTTTGTTTATCATAGTAACATCTGATTCTTTGTTTATCGTAGTAACATCTGATTCTTTGTTTATCGTAGTAACATCTGATTCTTTGTTTATCATAGTAACATCTGATTCTTTGTTTATCATAGTAACATCTGATTCTTTGTTTATCATAGTAACATCTGATTCTTTGTTTATCGTAGTAACATCTGATTCTTTGTTTATCATAGTAACATCTAATTCTTTATCGTTGTAACATCTGACTGACTTTTTGTTTATCATAGTAACATTTTACTGATTCTTTGTTCATCATAGTAACATCTGACTGATTCTTTGTTTACCATAGTAACATCTGACTGATTCTTTGTTTACCATAGTAACATCTGACTGATTCTTTGTTTACCATAGTAACATCTGACTGATTCTTTGTTCATCATAGTAACATCTCCTGGTTCTTTATTCATCATAGTAACATCTGATTCTTTGCCTAACATAATAAAATGTTTCTTTGTTTATCATAGTAATTTCTTATTTATCTGTTATTATAGTAACATCAGGTGGATTCTTCATTTATTAATCAAACTGATTATGTTTATCATAGTGATGTCAAGTGGATTCTCTTGTTGTCATAGTAACATCCAATTGATTCTTTGTACCTGTAGATCAAACTGTATCTTTGTTTATCATATTAACATTTCCAGTTGGCCCTTACAAAATTAACGTGAAGATGTTTTGTAAAACAAATATTTTATTCACCACAAACATTTTTGACATGACTGTATGGATACGTTCTGACACATGACTATGGATAACTTCTGACATGACTGTATGGATAATTCTGATATGACTATGGATAAATGCTGATGCATGTTCACAGATGGCAGTGCTGCCATCATGAGATATGGTATTATAATGGGAGGGAGTTTGTTAACAAAGCTTGTCCTCTCATCTTTGTCTTTCAGCTCACACATGAAAAGTATTACAAATGTAGTGTACAGAACAAAATGTCAATCATGTTGTTTATTGGAAGTGATATTGTTTAAAAGTTAGTGTGATTTGAGAATTGGCTGCTTTCTTGGATTGAAGTTCAACTGTATTGTAGGATTGATAATGGCCAATTTTATATGCACACAAATCTATTGGTGTCTAGTTGAACAGTTTTGCTTTAGTGCTGTATTATTCACATTGATATGAATATGAGAGAGAAACAATACGAAAATATGTGAGGATCACAGGCAGTGAAGAGTTGGGCTACTGTAACCTCGACTCTCCCTCGCCATAAAGGTAAGACTAATGCGCTCACTGGTTCTTTCTATATTCTCTACGCCTGAGAAACACGAACCATTACAGCAGACCTCTAGAGAATAATCCAGGGCGTGGAGATGAGATGTTTTAGAAGACTTCTAAATTTCACATACAAAGAACGTATCACAAATGATTAATTACGTAGAAGAATCAAGAGGACTGTATGACGACCTCTTCACTCTGATCAAAAGGTGAAAACTGGTTTGGTACCACCACTTCTCGAGGTCCAAGGGCTTTGCAAATACTACCTGACACAGTACAAGGCAAGTGAAGGTGGAGACGTCTATGAATGGACTAACCTACAACCCAAGGAGGCACAAAAAGCAGCCGCAGACAGAGGGATGGCGCAGCAGGGATGCCCCAATGATCTCAAGAAGTCACAGATTGAACTGAACTTTCTAAGCATGTTGTACAAGATGACTAAAGAGGGTTGTGCTTGGGGTTAGTAAAACAAATTGTTACATAAGCCATGCTGAGTAGCTAGAGCACTTCATTTCTCAGGTCAAATGCCTTCTAACCAGCTGTAAATGTGTAGTTGATTTACAGTTAAGGAGGGCAAAACGAGAAAGGGATCTGGTCAACCCAGCCACAAAAATAAAAGGCCGAGCCCAATTCGATATGATCTCATTAAATGAACATTCAGACGATAATGGCAAGCCATTATCACATCGATAAGCTGCTATAACAGAGGAGCATCTTGATACTAGAATATTTGTTTTAAAAATAAAAAGGAGGCCTTCAACTCCTGGCAGGTTTGCAGATCTCTTATGGTATAGTGGGATGGCATAGTGCTTCGTTTACCTTCTGTGAGACCCTACACTATATAGAGGTTGTTGTTAACTAGCTATGCCAAGCTGCTTCCTTTTTTAAAGTTGAGCCATTTGCAGGTGTTTTGTAGTTAAATGGAGCTGTTCGGCTTCAAGTGCCGGAGGTCATGGGTTTAAATCAGGAGGAGATTTGAATTTTTTTTATGTGGATCTTCTGCTAAAAATTCCCCTGATCTTTGGGTAGTGAGATTAGACTTCAGTGTTCAGTACGTTAAAAATACCTTTGCAGTTAGAAATAAGAGTAGGCTAAACGGGACAAAATTCAAAAATTCCTCCAGGCCTACGTAGTTTAAAATACCTACTATGGATAGCCTTCGGCTACCTGGCAACAGACATTAACAACATGCCTGTTTGGATTCCAAGTAAGTGGAGCCATTGAAGGTGTTAGTGATTGTTGGCAAGCCATAACAACATATTTTTTTCAAGACCTGGGAGCAGGTGAACAGCACTCATTGGACAGTCTAATATGTTTGGGTGCAGTTGTGTTCATGTACAGAGTTAAACCTGTTTAGGTATTTATTAAGTCTGATGTATTTTGCCTTAATTTTTATAGATTATCTATAGAATAGTTGGGAATACAAGCACAATTAAAAGACTGCAATGCTCAAGTGTTGACACGACAAAGCATCAATGACACTCAATGTATATATTATTATTACATTTTCTATCATAGAATAAAATGTAAGTGAACCCTTACGAAAGCATTCTCTTTTTTATGTTTTATACGCAGGGAGACCTCACTTATATATGCTTATGATACATCACAATGTGGTTATCTAAATTATAGCCCATTTTAAGATAAAATTGGCTCTTCACTTAGTCACTCATCTTCTACCCAGGGGGTGTAAAGCTCTTTGCATGTACTAGCAGTGAGTGTGCAAACAAGTGTGTTGTTAAAGGAGCGGGCTCGACTTCATCACCATGGGTTCCCCCATATGGCTCAATCTTTCTCCGCTGAACAGTATCCCGCCTGCCAAGAGCCTTGCACAAAGCACCATTTCCGTCACTCCAGCGATGTACCCAGGGATCTCCGGGAAAAAATTGCCATCATGAACCGACTGTCACAGTTTGAAATCGAACCCCGACCATCTGAACACGAGGCAAAATGACTTGATCACCTCACCATGGAGATGATGCCCCCCCCCCCCCCTCGCGTGTATTGTCTTTGCATAATGGAGGAGCCAACTCCTTTTGGCCTTAATGCGAACCACTATTGCCTAGGAATTTCATTACCTTGAGTTTTGTCTAGATAGTAGTTGAAAGTTTGCTCTTTTCAATTATCAACTGCAGAGGGTTCTTTTACATGCACACAGAGTTTATCATCCATCTCTGATAGGACTAGGTGTCCTATCATTCATCTTTGACAGGACTAGGCATTGGTCTCACCTCACTTAAGACCAGGGGATTCTTGAAACTTGAAGGATTGGAACACCCCACCATATCACTCAATATCTTGAAAGACGAGCATCTTAACTTCTTATAGTGACCCCAAGCCAACAATTGCAACATGTAAAATTTCTCTCAAGCTAATATGGTAAACATTTCATTAGCCAATAACATGCTGAAGTCGGATGCACTGGGCCGATAGGCGCAAAATAAAAACCACAGTGTAACGCACACAAGCCTTGGGGAATAGATAAATAAGGCGAACGCAAAAAAAAATAAAAAAATTAGCCAATAGGAACTCTTCAAATACGCTTGGAGTCGCTTACATCTGTTACTCTGCCATGTGTTGTTGCTTCCATGATGTACATGTTATTACACAATGATGCTAGTCATTGCTCATTAAGGCACAATATTGTACATTATGTTTGTGCCATAAATTGCTATATATATATATATAAATCAAAACCTATTCAGCTACCTGTAGAGCTCAGGTCTTCAATAAATACATGCTGCCAAGTCATCAAAAGTTAAAACTATCAATATCTGTTGTTTAGTGGCTTAGTTTGTACAGGATGGGGTACCCAACCTTTATTAGTCCTCTTATGACATGCCTGGCAGGTTACAGTGTTACTATTCTTTGCTCAGCTTTCAAGTATTGGTAACACTCAGCTGAAATTAGTTGTTCTGCTTCTTTTTAGTCACTCCTCTTTTATCCTGTGGTGTAGAGGTCGTTGGTAGGAGCATGTGATTGGCCTATTGTGTGGAATTCCTATATGCATAAAATAATATGGCATATCCTTGGTAGAATTTTACATATAATTCAGCCACGTGTGGCTATATCTTAACTCAATGTCTTTATACTGGTTTAGAAGATTCTGCACCTATTCTTGAATGCATTAATTGACCCTGCCTCTAACATTTACTGTGGCAATGCATTCTAAGCATTCACCACTTCTGGCTAAAAAAATATTTCCTCATCTAATTTGGAACCTATATTAGTGAATTTGTGACTGTGCCCGCCCCCCCCCCCCCCCCCCTGTTCTTAACATCTTTATACTGGTTTAGAAGACTGCATACAACCAGTTTCATTTCTTTGCTCTAAAAGCTATGTGCATTCAATCTATTCTTAAATGCATGAATTGTCCTTGCCTCCACTGCTTCATGTGATAATGCATTCCAAGCATTCACCACTCTCTGCCTACAAAAATATTTCCTAATATCAAATCTGGACCTTCCATTAATTTATTTGTAGCTATGCCCTCTTGTTTTTGTAGGTGGTTGTATTTTGAAAAACTTGTTATAATCTAATTTATCCTTTCCTTTGATTATCTTATAAACCTGTATTAAGTCACCTTAAATTCTTGTAGGCAGCTGTATTTTGAAAAACTTGTTATAGTAATGTATTAGTGGCCCGACATATATGATATACAGAGTGCTCTGTCTCACAGGAACATATCCTCAGTGGTGTCTCCCTGTAATTTAGTTTGGTAAAATATTTGGCGTGAAGTTAACTTGGACTCATGTTAAATAGACAAATTGTGATAGAAACATAGTTTTTTCTGCTTGCATGCATCAAATGAGAAAGTAAATTGTTTGAATCATGCAAATTGAATCTGTATGAACACTGACAACTGTATTTTTGTTTGTTGTAGTTTTCTAACAGTTTTCCTACTTGAAATAAACTACACATTTGTTGAATATGGAGGGGTCTTACGTTTGTTGAATCTGAGGGATCTTACATTTGTTGAATCTGGAGGTTCTTATACATTTGTTGAATATGGAGGGGTCTTACATTTGTTGAATATGGAGGGGTCTTACATTTGTTGAATCTGAGGGATCTTACATTTGTTGAATCTGGAGGGTCTTATACATTTTGAATATGGAGGGGTCTTACATTTGTTGAATCTGAGGGATCTTACATTTGTTGAATCTGGAGGGTCTTGTACATTTGTTGAATATGGAGGGGTCTTACATTTGTTGAATCTGAGGGATCTTACATTTGTTGAATCTGGAGGGTCTTATACATTTGTTGAATATGGAGGGGTCTTATATTTGTTGAATCTGAGGAATCTTACATTTGTTGAATCTGGAGGGTCTTATACATTTGTTGAATATGGAGGGGTCTTACATTTGTTGAATCTGAGGGATCTTACATTTGTTGAATCTGGAGGGTCTTATACATTTGCTGAATCTGGAGGGGTCTGAGATATTAATGCAGGATTTTATTTACAGGAACTGGTTCTGATTATAGTACCTTCCATAGTTTAATGCATTTTTATACATATAGGGTAGAAGGTGCTCTAACTCAATGGAGTTGCATACCTTTGGTATGGAGCAACCAACTGGGTATGAAAGAGAGCTTCAGAAACAACTTCTGAATCATGATACATTTTCATCGTTTGCTCTCAGATAACCACATCTGTTTGTCTCATAAACTCGGTTGTCTGTTTCAGGTTTCTGTATTGTCGGTGCTTGATTATTATAAATAATTAATTACTAGTCCGCACTTGCTGGAAATGACAAGGAGCTATAGATATCCACAACCGGGGTTTGTTTTTTGTTGTTGCTGCGTTCGCCTAATTTTTCTAATTCTGAAGGCGTTGCACTGTGGTTTTTATTTTGCGCCAGTGCATCCGACTTTAGCATGCATTTTAGTAAGGGTCTGCTTCCTCCTGCATTTTCTAAGGTTTGCTTCCCCGGGGTAACGGCCTGTGCTGTGATGGGGATTGAACCCAGCCATGAGCCGTCCCCACAACCAGGCTTGATACCGCCTCTAGAAGATATGCTAAGGAAATCAACACAGCAAAGACTCAGCTAATGACAATAACAAGTAGAGAATCGAAGAAGACATAACTGTAAAAAAGTAAAGTAACCCATAGTATTACTGCTGTAGAGGTGTGAGGTGTTAGCGATCTCACATTTCAGAGGCACAGCTATATGAGGGTGGTAGCCATCTCCTCTCCCTCGCCGCTTTTACTTCCCGGACTGAACCGGTACGCATTGAAGGCTGGGTCAACCCGAGAACCGCTGCGGTCTGAAAAATAATTTCCGCCTCAACTGGGGAATGAACCCAGGCCCACTCAAATGCGAAGCCAGCTCGCTAACCACTGTGTCCAATCCATGAGAAAGATAATAACTGTAGATGGACATTAATTGGAGCAAATGGCACAAGAGCAGAACTAAGCGATTGGTTGTACAAACGATTTACATTCCAACACTTTGTCAAGGAACCCCCAAGGAAAAAGAGACAAAAGAACTGGCGAAAATAGCACAGGCCTAGTCCGCTTGATGACCAATATGGAAAGAGAACAACATATCAACAAAAACTGAGATGAAGTTAACCCAGGCCTTGATTCTCTCTATACATCTTTATATGGGAAACATGGACACTAACTGTTGAATTAAAATGAAAAAATTCAATCAATAGAGATGAGATATTTCAGACAAATTCTCAAAATAAGGAACACAGATCAAATGTCAACATATGAAATGCAATCCATCAGAATACTGAGCCATATAAAGACTAAATGACCTGTAAAAACGTGCAAAATTCAATGGTATGGTCAGGTGTCAACTAAAATGGAATACCAAACATTATACTGAAGGGAACAAGAAAGATGGGAAGACCTAGGATATGCAGGACAGATCATGTCCAGAAATTGACAGGGGAAAACCTTCAGACAGAAACACTGGTGATGGACAGACAATTCAGTGCGATCTGATGTCACCAATGATCTGCTAAGTTATGGGAAAGATGAGACATGGTGCCCAGTCCATGAGAAAGATGAGACGGGGTGCCCAGTCCATGAGAAAGATGAGACGGGGTGCCCAGTCCATGAGAAAGATGAGACGGGGTGCCCAGTCCATGAGAAAGATGAGACATGGTGCCCAGTCCATGAGAAAGATGAGACGGGGTGCCCAGTCCATGAGAATGGTGAGTCAGCTGTGCCCAGTCCATGAGAAAGATGAGACATGGTGCCCAGTCCATGAGAAAGATGAGACGGGGTGCCCAGTCCATGAGAAAGATGAGACGGGGTGCCCAGTCCATGAGAAAGATGAGACATGGTGCCCAGTCCATGAGAAAGATGAGACGGGGTGCCCAGTCCATGAGAATGGTGAGTCAGCTGTGCCCAGTCCATGAGAAAGATGAGACATGGTGCCCAGTCCATGAGAAAGATGAGACAGGGTGCCCAGTCCATGAGAAAGATGAGACATGGTGCCCAGTCCATGAGAAAGATGAGACGGGGTGCCCAGTCCATGAGAATGGTGAGTCAGCTGTGCCCAGTCCATGAGAAAGATGAGACATGGTGCCCAGTCCATGAGAAAGATGAGACGGGGTGCCCAGTCCATGAGAAAGATGAGACGGGGTGCCCAGTCCATGAGAAAGATGAGACATGGTGCCCAGTCCATGAGAAAGATGAGACGGGGTGCCCAGTCCATGAGAATGGTGAGTCAGCTGTGCCCAGTCCATGAGAAAGATGAGACATGGTGCCCAGTCCATGAGAAAGATGAGACGGGGTGCCCAGTCCATGAGAAAGATGAGACATGGTGCCCAGTCCATGAGAAAGATGAGACATGGTGCCCAGTCCATGAGAAAGATGAGACATGGTGCCCAGTCCATGAGAAAGATGAGACGGGGTGCCCAGTCCATGAGAATGGTGAGTCAGCTGTGTCCAGTCCATGAGAAAGATGAGTCTATGAGATGATGATGTACAGTGCATCTCCACTTGTCTTATTTTGCTTCCTCTATACCCAGATAGTCAAGGGAGAAGACTGTGTTCACTATTGTGATAGAATATATGTAATATATGACTTTATCAAGGAACCCTCAAGGAAAAAGAGAAAAAAGAATACTAAAAGAACTGGTGAAAATAGCACAGGCTTAGTCCGCTTGATGACAAGAGCAGCAAAGATGGTGCAGTACCAGATGGTATTTTAGTTCACTATGGATGCCGCCAGACCACGGATTTGCCTGGAATTCACACTAGTCGACGACTACACTAGTGTTCACGGAATTGGGCCGTTTTCAATTTGGACTAGTTGTTTAGTTAGTTTTTTGTGTTTACTTTCCTTCGATTATCCTGAAATGGACACCGACTATATGAATTAGTACTACGCTTACACCTATGTCGTATTTTCACGGTCTAGTGCACAAAGCTGAACTTCACGAGATTGACACCCTTTGCACTAGCTGCAGACAATGTCGGTTTTGGTGTGACTGAAATTTAGACACAACTATAATGGACTAGAACATGGCTCGGGAGAGATGCCCAACACATCACTTACATGCTGAGTGATGTCCCTGCAACCTCTTCTGGCGGTTATGGAAAAATAACGACACACACCATTGAATGTCATCCCACTCCCTGCTTTGTGAGACACCTGTTTACGGGAACAACATCGGGAGCAAACCCTGAGGAAAAATCTGCATCCTGTGATATCTCCAGTCATCCCGATGACATCTTTACACTGGCCAAAGGTAGCTCAGGACCAGAGAGTGAGGTTGACAAAAGGCGCAGTTTCTTCCTTACTTGAATCCAAATAATCCACTTCAGCAGACACAGCAAGAGTCGACTGTCTACACGGCTGAACAAAGAGAGTGGTCATCATTATATGACTTGGAGTGATAAACCCTATCATCAAATGTTGTTTTGTGGCTTAAAGTTTCTACAGAGAACAGTGAAGAACTGGACAACGATGTTTAAAGAACGTGAGTTAACTAAAGATCTTCCTAGACCAGGTCAGGCGCATATTGTTACGTTAACTCACGTCCTTCTTTAAATACTGTTGTCTTCGACAGACTGTCACCATAAGCCTGCATTCTGTGATGAATGTCAACTGGTCGACATCCTTCAGCTGTTAGAAACCGAATCACCAGTCGCTGATCAACTCTGGACGGATTCTGTATCACACCGCTATGTTTTCAACGATCTGCTGAGGAAACTGAGTGGGAGGATAATGGAATTTTGCAAACATAACAATTGGTAGGTGCTGTTTACACCAGAAGTGACGTATGTTCACTTGTTATAGTTTGGTCTGGTTTCATTTGAACACGCCTCATATTATGTGAGCTAGAGAGTTTTCTATCATAGAGGTGTTAGACCACAGAGTTAGTTAACTCTTTCCACATGCTCTCAGTGTGGCAGTTGTCCTATTGTTATCTGTCACAAATCCTTCCTCAAAACTACGTGGAGGAGTGAGAGAAAAAAAAAAAGCCTTAAGGTACATTCTGTTTATAAAGAAAAATGTTAGGGTTACTTTTCGACTTCACAGCACGTATTCTAGAAGCTTGGAAGTAACACAGCATTAAATTACGTTGAATGGGAAAGGAAGACTTAACTACTGGTCGGGCAAAATATACTGATCAGGCATGTTAGTCAGGTTCAGGCAAAATATGCTGGCCAAGATCCTCACCTTGGCTTCCTCGTAGCCCTTTCTGGAAACTGGCTGTCTTCATGGCAAACAAGATGAAGCCAAGCATAGCACAACTGCCTGGAGGACCTCGGCCCGCCTTCATCAGCTAAGGCAACCCACCACTTAACATCCTTTTTAGGGCACACAAAAGAGTAATCCTACTATCATTGTGGGCATTCAACAACAATACTATTGTGAGGAAACAACAAACAAGCAACAAATATTAAGCAATTTCTTTATTAAAGGAAACAGACTTGAGCAAAAGTAGTGGATATGCCAAGAATACATCCACAAGTGGATACAAACAATTGCTTGAGCGTAAACTGTATCTTGGGTCAAGTGTATTGTGTTGTTATTGTAAGCCGGGGATGTCTCTTATCTATCCATCTTCCATGCAGTGCCTTGTAGCCAGATCTTCTTGTGTTGCAAGCTTGCAGTGAGAGTTGATCAGGCTACATTCTCCCTTTACTTGACTAAATGACTTTGCCCTAAGTAGGACTGCAGATGCTGTTCGGTCAGTCAGTACAACAGCTAACAATAATACCTGGTTTGTTTTGTACTAACAATAATACCTGGTTTGTTTTGTACTAACAATAATACCTGGTTTGTTTTGTACTAACAACAATAATACCTGGTTTGTTTTGTACTAACAATAATACCTGGTTTGTTTTGTACTAACAATAATACCTGGTTTGTTTTGTACTAACAATAATACCTGGTTTGTTTTGTACTAACAATAATACCTGGTTTGTTTTGTACTAACAATAATACCTAGTTTGTTTTGTAATCTACCTAGTTACTTCTCCAGTATTTTATTTTGGCCATTATATTTTTTTTTTAAAATTATGTTGTACAGAATCGACATCACCACACCCCAGGTAAACTTATAGATGCTGTGACGCTCCTATCAAATGGCATGGTTCATGTAGCAAGCTAGGTGTACACACTCCTAATCAGTACTCTTATGTGCACCTGGTTGACCCATGTTTCATATCAAACTCCTGCAACTTTTGGATAGTCAATTCATCCATTGCAGTGTCATCATACAATATGTGGTCATTGATTGATCCCGTTATCTACTTCTGCTGATTCTAGGTCTAGAACCAAATTTCCTGTCAGTTTCAATGCTTCAAACAAACATAATCTGGCAACTGGAGACTCTCGATGCTGTTGTGAAAGAACATTCAGGATGACAATCTTTGTTCGTTCTCAAACTCCTGCTACCAAGGCCTGAAAAAGGCTTTGCTAGCAGAGCAGACTGCGTTGTGTCATAGTTTGCAGCTTGATTGCATTATTTGCACCTTTCGGTCCGACTTCAGTGGGCATTTTTTAATACCAGGTTAGCCTTCCCTTTTTGATCCCTTCTCCTTAGCCAGTCTGCTCTGTTGCAGCATTTTATCCAGGATCACCGCATGGTGTGGAAGGATCTTGACAGGGCTGGCCCTGATGCTAGCAGTCAACTATGAGTCGCTGCAGCTCATGCTCTGCTCAGCTTCTTGGTCCTTGACAGGAATCACAATGAGACAGCCCAAGAACATGTTTTCTACAGGAAAAAAAAATTAAATAAACTTTTGTTCAACTGTTCCATTAAATATGTGTATCAATATAAATAACTAATCATCTCTCTCTTATTTGTTGTTCTATTCTACTTATGCAAACATATATATGACCTATCCTATCTCTTTGTTCCTCTATTTCATATATCTGCAAAAATGTTTAATCTGTTCTATTTCATATATCTGCAAAAATGTCCAAAGTGCGATCTTCTAGTCTAGTGTATCTGTTTATCTAATGTAACGAAGGGCCTGATGGAAAACTAAAATAATAAAATTTGTAGAATGCAAAGACATCACTTGGTTACAGGCACTAATCTCACAGTACAATATCTTCAGTACAGGTAGCACCGCATAGACACTGTAGTACAGCATAGACAATACAGGTACTCTGGGCCAGGCACAACAGTACACACACTCTCTAGAACATGCACAACGGTACAGGCACTCTGGGCCAGGCACAACAGTACAGAAACTCTCGGCCAGACATAACAGTACAGGAATTGTGGGCCAGGCACTCGGGCCGAACACAACAGTACAGGCACTACACTACTTCAATATACCTCATAACTTTCCATCATTATTATTATTGTTGTTTGAAATTACTCGTGCTGAAGTCTACTCTGGGCGATGTTTCTCTGGCAGTGGGTTACAGTGGCTCTTCTTACACCCCAATATGTTCTGAAGAAGATAGGCATGCAATCTCCTGGCAGTAGTGCTGTTCTATGCTTCTCAGTAGACTCCCCTAGGAATCGTGTGTTGATTCCCACCTTATTGGCCAAGCTGCTGCATAATAGTCTAATTTCAGGTGCATGGTGTGGAGTTTCATTCAAGCCTATATTGCTATTCCACACTCAGCGGACGTCTGAGCCAGCCAGTATCACTGAGCAGAAGAGTCGTGAATGTTAGACTAGTTGTTTGTTAGCTGTAAAGTGTGGCAGTGGGCTGGCTCTCATCTCAGCCACACATATTACACTGAGTTTAACCACTTCAGCAGCAACAACACTGAAGCACTGTCACTACACTTAGCTCCTTATCAAGCTTAAGATCACTACTGTAGATGGCTCCTTTCAGGAAGTCTGCACTTAACCACATTTCTGTAGCTATGTATCTTACATGATGAAGCTGCTAGCCCCATGTACAACACTCTTTAGTCACCTTTTATGACATGCAGTGGCCCTAATATTTCCTCTTCAGAAAAGGGACACATTATCCACTCAAGGTAATGCTACAATTACCTGTGTTTTAATGGTTTCAGAATGACATACAACACATCCACTTCAGTACTTTGCTCACCTGACATGAGTGTTTGTCTTGGACAGGTAAATCACTCTCACAAAGATATTCTTCAACAACCCACTGTGCTAGTTACTTCAACATGCCACCTGTGTGCTACATGGGTCTGAAAGGGGAATAAAGAATAGTAATGCTGTAACCTGCCAGAGAAGCCTAAAAAAGGTTGAGCATGGGACTGGCTACCGCATCCTGTAGAAACTATTAGCCAGCTACCTCATCCTGTAGAAACTATTAGCCAGCTACCTCACCCTGTAGAAACTATTAGCCAGCTACCGCATCCTGTAGAAACTATTAGCCAGCTTCCTCATCCTGTATGAACTATTAACCAGCTATTTCATCCTGTAGAAACTATTAGCCAGTTATTTCATCCTGTAGCTCAAGGTCTTCATGTTAGATACATATATAAAACTAGTAAAACGTAGAGTAATTCGTATTTGCTACAGGTGTAGAATTAGTAAATGATCAGGTAATTCATGCTAGATACAGATATAAAATTTGCAAAACGGCAAGTAATTCATGTAAAATACAAATGTAAAAGATCAAGTAATTCATGTAAGATACAAATGTAAAATGAGTAAAAGGTCAAATAATTCAGATACAGATGTAAAATGAGTAAAAGATCAAGTAATTCGGATACAGATGTAAAATGAGTAAAAGATGAAGTAATTTATATAAGATACAAGTGTAAAATTGGTAAACGGTCAAGTAATTTATATAAGATACAAGTGTAAAATTGGTAAAAGGTCAAGTAATTCATGTTAGATACAAATGTAAAAAAGTAAAAGGTCAAGTAATTCAGATACAAATGTAAAATGAGTAGAAGATCAAGTAATTCATATGCTACAAATGTAAAATTTGTAAAAGGTAAAGTAATTCGTGTTATAGATGTAAAACCAGTGGAAGGTCAAGTATTTCATGTTGTTGTTCTTTCCAATGCCCACAATGAGTAGGTTACTCTTATCCTGCCCCCTGAAAAAGGCATTAAGTGACGGGTTGCGGTAGCTGTCCTCAAATCCCGAGTGTACTGATGAAGGTGGACCGGATCCTCCAGGCATTTGTGCTATGCTTGGCCTCATCTGCGTGTCGCTCACTATTATGGAGATATAGGCTATACACTTTTTCCTGTATTGGTTTTTTTTATTCCATATTTCACAACCATATTATTGGACAAACTTTACATTGGTGTTGAAAAGTTTTATTGTTGTTGTGTTGGACTTAATTTGTGTTTGGTTTCCATAAGTTCTCAAATACAATGAAAGCTCCTCTCACCTCCTTTTCTATTCCTATTTTGATGTCTTGATCTGTACCGCCTACTCTGTATGTACTGCTACCAAGATATATGGATGATCCCACATCTTGATTGTTGTTGATCGCATTTATTCTCATAGTGTCACACTGACTTTTGTCTTAATCAGTAATGAAGTTCGTCCACATATGTGATGAAGACCACTGTTCAGTCGTGTAGACAGTCTTTTCTCTTGCTGTGTCCGCTGAAATTAGTGACGTGTGGTGATTTGAAATAAAGTGAGGAAGAAACTGTGTCTTTTGTCAACCTCTCTCTCTGGTCCTGAGCTACTTTTAGCCAGTGGCAAGATGACTGGATATAGCACAGGATGCAGATTTTTCCTCAGGGCTTACTCCCAAAGCCTTTCCTGTAAAAAGGTTTGGGATGGCAGTGTAGGGTGGTGGTGTATGTGTATGGTAATGATGACATCTATCGTTGTGTGTCTTGCCTTTCCCATAACCACTAAATGGTAGTTTTACACTTGTGTGCCTGTCAGACCAGGTCCAATGTGATCTTCATCTCGTTTTTTTTCCCCAGCAAAGAGACCAAGTTCAATATTTGGCTTTGAAACACATGCTCAAGTTTACTCAGCTGTAAGTAGGAACCTGACTTTTATGATGAGGGGGGAGAGAGGGGGTTGAAGAAATGTAACATTGCACAATCAATATTATTATCGTCCTCGATTTTAAAGTATTGTTGGTATACCACATTATTCATTTTTGTTTATTCTATTTTGCTATTTACTACCATTGTCAACTATAGCATTATGTAAAGAAGTATGATAAGAGGGTAGTAGTAGGGAAATGACTACAGTTGTGTGAATGGTTGTTAATAACACATACATTGATATACACAGGCACACACACACAATTTATCAACAAAGATAAGCACATTTTAAGAACTTGGAAAAGATATTAACTAAATGACAGAACAAAAAATGAAGAAATAAGTACTACAGTATCGAACTAGTGATCGCCAGGTGACAAAATGTGCTTTGCTGTAGGAAAGATATGAGTTATTAGATTCCTTGTTTTAAATATGCATGCCCTGATTCACCACAGAAATAAGAGTGACAAGACATGAGCAGTGACATCCACATGCAGCTAGTTCGACCCAAGATTAGAATATGACACCAGGTACTGAAGGTGTCCAGTACTCAGTACCTGAAGTAATACTCAAACCTTGAACCAGGTGAAACGTGCTCACTCATATTATGTGTGTGTGTGTGGGCGTGTGCATGCGCGTGTGTCCTTGGAAGGAAGAAACAGATGCAGACATAAAATGTGATGCACAATATGTGCATGGGGAGGAGAAGCAAAGAGAGACTAAAGGTTCTCGTAATATTTATATGTGTGGAGGAGATAAAGGTGAAGATTCTTGTAAAACTGTAATTTTTTTTCTTCCCAATTAGCCTTGTTTCTTAAGGTGGAGTTTGTTGAACTGTGTTTTGCGCCTTACAGCCCAGTGCATCTGACTTAACAGTCATATTTTTAAAACTGGCTAACTCTATAGGGGTATCACATTGCTAGTTCATGAATCCAAAAATACACAAGTTTTTTTTTATAGGCCTTGCCACTGACCACTACACTAAACACCCCCCGCCACACCACCCCCCCCCCCAACTGTAATTGATCCAGCATAAAAAGTGCCCAATATACAAACAACAAAGAATGTACATTATGACCATCAATAATAACAGCTCTATGTAGATTTTAATAAGTCTCAGGCCCCAGCCTTTCCTTGGATACATTCTAAGTGACATGAAAGTATAGGAAGAAAAAGATACTAATACAGACACAAGTATAGAACTTGAAAAGATTACAAAACTGCAATCCATGACCGATAGTAGAGACTGCAGAGCCCAGCTGCAGTCAGAGAAACTCCGAAGACTGACTGACCATCCAATGCACCAGAGACTAAACAATTTGGGAAATGGGAAACTAAAGCGGAGAAACTTTGCAGAAATAGCCAAAGCAAAGATGCACGAAGATCCCATAAACGCACTAACAACACCAAAGCCCATCACTACTGTATGAAAACCTACCTGGAGGCAGGATATATTTCCAGAGGTGGTAGAAAATATACCAGGTATTGGAAACAAAAACTGCCAGACTGAAAAAGAAAGGAGAGATACTACCCTAAGCTTTATATCGAAAAACTACCCAAGCATGGACTGGACCCATGCATACACCGACGGTTCTGTAACAAACACTACACAGAACGGAGGGGCAGGAGCATTCCTGAACCTACCAAATGGCAGACAAATAACACTGTCATTCGCTACTGGTAAGTACACAAGCAATTTCAGAGCGGAGGCAGAGGCACTGAGGGCGGCAGTAGAAGAAATGGTGATACACAATGAAAATGAAAGCCATATAGTCCTGCTTACAGATGCTCTCGCCGTAGTCACAGCACTAAAAAGCCAGAAAAACACTGAGCTTAATGACTTAAGAGCAGCACTCTGCCAACTGTGCCAGCAGTCCGCACCAAAAAGGGTAGTGGTACAGTGGGTCCCATCACACTGCAACATCCAAGGCAACGAGGAGGCAGACAGACTGGCAAAAGAAGGTGCAAGACTACCACAAACATATACTAGTATGACGTACGAAGAGTCAAAACGGCTTATCAAAGCCAGATACATGACCAAATGGGAAACCGAACATACTGGTTACACCAAAAACGATGCCTATTACCAGTTGAACCGAAGAGAGCGGGTCGTTATCTTCAGACTTCGCACTGGCCACAATAGACTGAGGTACCACCTATTCAACAAATTGAAGATAGGTGGAACCGACGAATGCCCGTGTGGTACCGGGAAAATGACCGCTGAACATCTGCTGCAGAACTGCCCGACATACGAGGATCAGAGAGAGCAGATGTGGCCATTACCAGTGGAACCACAAGACAAGCTCTATGGCAGTGTCGACAGCCTCAGGATGACCGCCGCTTTTTTCGAAAAAATAATGGTTACTGTCTGACTGCGTACGAAGAAGAAGAAGAAGACACAAGTATAGAACATGTACTGTACTGTGTACATGTGTGGAGTCCTTATCATAGAGGAGATATAAACATGCTGGAAAGGATGCAAAAAAGAGCAACAAAGCTGATAGTGGGATTTAAGAATTATAGTTATGAGGAAAGACTGAAAAACCAGCCTACAGTATCTAGAAAAGAGAAGAATTCGAAGTGACGATACAGGTTTATAAGATAATCAACGGAAAGGATAAACTAGACTATAACAAGTTTTTTTTTCAAAATACAACTGCCTACAAGAACAAGAGGGCACAGCTACAAATTAAATTAAGAAAGGTTCAGATTAGATATTAGGAAATATTTTTTTTAGTCAGAGAGTGGTGAATGCTTGGAATGCATTGTAAGAGGAAATACTGGAGGCAGTGTCAATTAATGCATTCAAGAATAGATTGTATGCGCATAGTTTTTAGATCAAGGAAATGTAAAAGAAACTGGTTGTATACAGACTCTGCAGAGTCTTCTAAACTAGTATAAAGACGTTAAGTTTATGTTTATGTAACACTAGAAGATGATCAAATTCAAACCTGTTTATGAATTTAAACTGATCACATCATTTGAGCTACATCATAATCCTGCATGACCACAGAGTCAAACCTTACCAATGACATTAGAGCATAATGAGCACTGGATAGCTTGTACAGCCTTTCAGAGTGCTCATTGATTCCAGGACTACGTCCCAAAATGGACACAAATCAATAGTCAATGACAGATCAATGGTAAGACACACATGCTGGCTAGGCAAACCTTTGTCAACTTTAAACCCTTCCGTAATCTCAGCTGTTTTAAGCCATAGATCGATTAGAGATCGTCATTAAGAGACATTTAATAAAAACAAAATGTAAAAGAAATCAAATTTACAATAATATGAATTACCATATTTATATTCTTTAACCTTTCAACTAAACATATAAAGAGATCCAAAAAAGTGAAAAAGATGGGGCCTTTCCCATTTGGATACTGAGACTCCTTACTACATGAAAGAAAAAAGCTACTACATGTTGTAAAAGGTGTTATATGGGCTGTGCATAGGGCTAGCAACCTTTCATTTAAAGGTGCTACAAGAACATTTGGCCTGCAAAGTTAGCTGATATATTAATTAGTTCCAAATCCATTACCTACAGCTAAATATTGTCTGCAGCGATCAATGTAATACATAATGGGACAGTTACTAAGTCTCCTATCTTCTTCTTCTTCTTCTTAATCATCAGCCTCCCTGAGTGATTAGTTCTTCTTTTTCTTCTTCTTTGTACGCTGTCAGACGTCAACTTGAATTTGTTCGAAGAAAGCAGCTGTCATCCTGAGGCTGTCGGCACTGCCATAGAGCTTGTCTAGTGTTGCCACCGGTGCTTTCTCTGGTCCTCGTATGTTGGGCAATTTTGCAGCAGATGTTCAGCGGTCATTTTCTCTGTACCACAGGTGCATTCGTCCGTGCCACCTATCTTCAGTTTATTGAATAGATGGTACCTCAGTCTGTTGTGGCCTGTGCAGAGTCTAAAGACCACGATCTGCTCTCTTCTGTTCAACTGGTAGTAGGCATCATTTTTTGTGTAGCCAGTATGTTCTGTTTCCCATTTGGCCATGTATCTGGCCCTAATAAACCTTTTGGTCTCTTCGTAGGTCACACTAGAATCTGGTTGTGGTAGTCTTGCACCTTCTTTTGCCAGTCTCTCTGCCTCCTCGTTGCTTTGAATGTTACAGTGGGATGGAACCCACTGTACCACTACTCTTTTTGGTGCGAACTGCTGGAATAGTTGACAGAGTACTGCTCTTAAATCATTAAGTTCAGTATTTTTCTGGCTTTTTAGTGCTGTAACCACGGCCAGGGCAGCTGTAAACAGGTAGTGATTAGTTCTTTGGGATTCTGTGTGTGACTTTTCTTCTCACCCTGGTCAAATTTCAGGCATGTTTCTGGCTCCTTCCCAACCACAAAGAGGAGCATGATGCATTCGATGGTGTTCAATGTCGAGTACCAAGCTAAAACAATTCTAAGGATTACCTGGTGGGCCTTACCATCTCCATCAACATACAACAAAACAAGCCCTGTATCCATCATTTCTGCCATTTTTCAGATTTTCATATGGGCAAGGGGACACTATAGACAACATGAGAGAACCAAAAAAAACTTTTTGACTGAAAAGTATGCCTCACCAAAAGGAGATACAACACTAACAAATAAGAACTTTCTCTTTCCACCCATTAGGAATACACTCAATAAACTAAACGAATGACAAACACTCAAGGGCATGTGGTAAATACTAGCCTTCACAACATGTCCTGAGCTGTGACTAATTGCCAAGGGAATTGAACCGGACCAATCAATTCTTGGGACCATGTCCATAAGGACAATTAACCCACTGAACCAGATTAATTCTTAATAACCTACCTTAGAATAGTTTTCATGGAATATTTTGTATCCTATATTTGTTTCCACTGAAAACTTTAGTAACTGGCCATTTTTAATGTAATATATTTCTTTTAATTCAGCTATTTTTCATGACATATTTTTGTTAACAATAATTATGTATGAAATAATTTGCTGATCAATTATTTGTTATGAAATGTTTTTCTTAAGACAATTTTTCATAGAATACTTTTTGTAACAGACCATTTTATGCAACTGATTTTTTTTTTTTTTAATGGACTATTTTTTAAGAGCAGGTCATTGTTCATGTACTATTTTTCATAATAGGTCATTGCTATTTATTTGTTGTAATGGAGTGTTTTTCATCCAATTTTTTTCACATAATATTTTTCACAACATGTAATTTCTAATATATTTCTTCCAATAGAGTATTTCATGCAATATATTTCTTTTTTCATAGCAGATCATTTTTCATATATTTGTTTTGTAATAGAATATGTTTCATCACAGGTAATTTTTCATGAAATATTTTTCATAACAGGTAATTTTTCATGTTTATTTTAATAAGGTTTTTCTATATGATATTTTCTTATTGTATTTTTTAATGACAGATAATTTTTCATGCAATATTTTTTTTTCAAATGCTTCTAAGAACAAAATGAAAGACAATAAAACAATCCAGCGCTGATTGTTCTGTTTAAAGAAATCCATTTTTGACCAGAAGCAGAACTGTGGCTAGGAAATGATAGCGTCAACAATGAAAAATCTTACATTTACAAACTGACAATAAATCGTGAGATTTCATGATGGATGGCAGCAGAATAAGCCCAGTCTCTGTAGTATCAAACCCATACTTCAACAGATGAGAGATGACGAGACAAGAGCTCACATGTTCAACAGCATGGCTATTCCTGCCAAGATATATGGCTGCAAAGGTATGAATCCTACAAAAAGCAGAGGCTGAGGCTTTACATTACTCAAAGGGCAATGGAATGGAGAACATTGCCAGTTTCTCTACAAGACCGAATTCACAACAACAAAAACATATGCCGAAGTTCCTTCACTGACACATACGTCAGATCGGATAGGCATGTAGTGCGTATGCCGGATATTAGATGGACATAAATAGAGACAGCCTGATAGCACAAATCACTTTAAGCATCCACTTAAAGAGATGGTTTGAGTAAAGCCCCTTAGTCCAGCATGGTACTCCAAACAGGACAAAATACATAAATGAGATCAAGCAACAATTAGCTACTTGGTCTGAGACGGTCATTCTACCTGACTGCATACCAGGATGAGAGATTACAGATTATATTGTTTTTAAAATAAGGCGAGGCTGCAGCGGTTCTGTGGATGTATATAATGGGGAAAAAACATGAAAAAAAAACTTGTAAAAGTTCATTAAGGTTGAGTTTAATCAAAATTTTAAAATGGGTATGGTCAGATACCGCACCGAGACGGGAACACAAACAAAACCTACGTTACGACCAATTGGCCTTTATCAGGGACAACAATACTGAACTAACAAATCAACATTTAAGAAAAAATGGTCAACTCATCTGTTTCTGATAATAGACCCAGTCTGTCTAAGCAACTGGTTGGGCCAGATGCTTTATTGAAACACTGAGTTTCTAGGTCTACTATCAGAAACAGATGAGTTTAACATTTTTTCTTATATGTTGATTTGTTAGTTCAGTATTGTTGTCCATGATGAAGGCCTATTGGTCGTAATGTAGGTTTTGTTTGTGTTCTCGTCTCGGTGCGGTATCTGACCATACCCATTTTAAAAGTTTGATTAAACTCAACCTTAATAAACTTTTACAAGTTTTTTTTCATGTTTTTTTCCCAAATTATATTGTTGAACATTGTTTGTGTTTTGACTTCTTCCCAAAATTTATTTAGAATGATACAGACAGATGAAACAGGAGGATAAGCTGTTTCTAAATTACATAAAATATCTAATATCTAATAACTACATCGGCAGCAATGTCTATGAATATTGTCAATTAGGATGAATGAATGTTTGAGTGAGTCAATTCATTCAGAGTGATTGACCGAATATTGAGTAGAGTTAATGAATAAATGGAGTGACTGAATGACTGAATGTTAAGTTGTCTAAATAAATATTGTGCAAGTTGACTGAATGGTGAGTGAACTAAATTAATATTGAGTAAATTAATTGAATGTTGAGTAGATGTTGAGTGAGTTGACTGAATGTTGAGTGGACTAAATGAATGTTGAATGACTGAATGTTGAGTGGACTAAATGAATGTTGAGTGACTGAATGTTGAGTGGACTAAATGAATGTTGAGTGACTGAATGTTGAGTGGACTAAACAAATGTTGAGTGACTGAATGTTGAGTGGACTAAATTAATGTTGAGTGACTGGATGTTGAGTGGACTAAATGAATGTTGAGTGACTGAATGTTGAGTGGACTAAATGAATATTGAGTGACTGAATGTTCAGTAGACTTAATGTTGAATTGACTAAATGAATGTTGAGTGACTGAATGTTGAGTGGACTAAATGAATGTTGAGTGACTGAATGTTCAGTAGACTTAATTAATGTTGAATGGACTAAATGAATGTTGAGTGACTGAATGTTCAGTAGACTTAATTAATGTTGAATGGACTAAATGAATGTTGAGTGATGGAATGTTCAGTAGAGGTAATTAATGTTGAATGGACTAAATGAATGTTGAGTAACGGAATGTTCAGTAGACTTCATTAATGTTGAGTGACTGAATATTGAATGGACTAAACAAGTATTGAGTGACTGAATGTTGAGTGGGCTAAACGAATGTTGATTGGATTAACTTAATGTTGGGTGAGTTGATGGAATGTTGAGTGGACTAAATGAATGTTGTGTCAGTTGACTGAATGAATGTACAGTACACTAAATGAATGTTGGGTAACTGAATATTGAATGAACTAAACAGGTATTGAGTGACTGAATGTTGAGTGGGCTAAATGAATGTTGTGTCAGTTGACTGAATGAATGTACAGTACACTAAATGAATGTTGGGTGAGTTGACTGAATGAATGTACAGTACACTAAATGAATGTTGGGTGAGTTGATGGAATGTTAAGTAGACTAAATGAATGTTGTGTCAGTTGACTGAATGAATGTTGACTGGACTAACCATGTTGAACAAGTTGGTTGAGTTTGTTGAATGACTTGAGACTTGAGTGTTGAGCAAGCGTATGAGTAATGCAATGAACAACCGGCAAGCAATAAAATGGTACAGGCAGGCACATAGATGCTGTGGGTCATCTGCTAGTGGGGTGTGTCAAGTGCAGAGTCAATGGGCCAGCTACACACAGACAGCACATGCAGCAGTGAGTGAGGGGGTATTTGTGTAACCACAGCTGGTAACTTGAGACGTCCCTTCAGCACTCAGATTTACCAGCTGAGATTAGACAAACACCAACACTGAGGTTAGAAGCCACACCCATGCAGGTAGGTAGGTAGGGTTGCACACATCAATCTATACAAAGCCACACCCAGTCAGGCAGGCAGTGCTGTATCATCAATCTAATACCGAGTCCTACCCAGTGAGAGTTATTTACATTAATCTACAAGGGACAGTCATTAAGTAATAGCAATTTTATTATAAAAGGCATGGAAGAGTATGTACAATGGGAAATATTATTTCAGGACACAAAATGGCTCCTTAGCAATACTCCATGCAGGGATTGTGACGATCAGGCCGTATATGGATGCATGCGCAATATAGCGTTTAAATATGGCCACCCCACTGTCGACTTGCACTGTGGAAGAACGATGGGTGTCTTTTTTTTGGTGGTGGTCAGATGGTGTGAAATCTCTTGATTTCTACAGAAAAATGAAGGCTCGGTATGAAGACAGTTGTTTGATTCAAAGGAGAGTGAGTGTATGATAGGTATTGTTGTTGTTTAACGCCCACAATGTGTAAGTTTACTCTTTTGTGCGTTCTGAAAAGGATGTTAAGAAGCGGGTTGTAGTAGCTTTTCTCACATCCCGAGCGTGCTAATGAAGGTGGACAGTGGTCCTCCAGGCGATTGTGCTATGCTTGGCTTCCTCTGTGTGGCACCCCCTACTACAGGGATCACATTGATCCACATCTCATCAGCCAGATTGCCTTGAAAACAGCTGTTTCCAGGGAACGCTACATGGAAGAGAGATAGTGGTCTTGGTTCAGTATATTGTGCCTGACCCTGACACCACGTTAGTATGGTGTACCTGACCGGACTAGCGTCTCAGTTCCCTGTATGAATAGGTAGAAAGATTTCAAAAGAGAAGAAAAAAACGTCATTGATGAACTGCGGCATGGGAGACCAGCAAGTGTGGCAACTGACACAGTGGAACAGCAGATCCACCAACTAGTCGATGAAATAGCCGTAGATTTCAACATGAGTCACACTGCTGCACACAAAATTGTTCATGATGACCTCGGTTATAGGAAAGTGTGTAGCAGATTGGTAAGTACCAAGGCAGTTGACAACGAGGTAATGGAGACTGAGCAAAATTGGTTAAAGTTCACACCAAAAATTTTTTTTATAGAGGGCGTCTCCATGCTAGTGGACAAGTAAACAAAGTGCGTTGGACATCTCCAAGCTAGTGGACAAGGTGTGTTGGACATCCCCAAGCTAGTGGACAGGTGGACAAGGTGTGTTGGACATCCCCAAGCTAGTGGACAGGTGGACAAGGTGTGTTGGACATCCCCAAGCTAGTGGACAGGTGGACAAGGTGTGTTGGACATCCCCAAGCTAGTGGGCAGGTAAACAAAGTGTGTTGGACATCCCCAAGCTAGTGGGCAGGTAAACAAGTGTGTTGGACATCCCCAAGCTAGTGGACAGGTAAACAAAGTGTGTTGGACATCCCCAAGCTAGTGGGCAGGTGAACAAAGTGTGTTGGACATCCCCAAGCTAGTGGGCAGGTGGACAAGGTGTGTTGGACATTCTCAAGCTTGTGGACAGGTAAACAAAGTGTGTTGGACATCCCCAAGCTAGTGGACAGGTAAACAAAGTATGTTGGATATCCCCAAGCTAGTGGGCAGGTAAACAAAGTGTGTTGGACGTCCCCAAGCTAGTGAACAGGTAAACAAAGTGTGTTGGACATCCCCAAGCTAGTGGACAGGTAAACAAAGTGTGTTGGACAACCCCAAGCTAGTGGGCAGGTACACAAAGTGTGTTGGACATCCCCAAGCTAATGGACAAAGTGTGTTGGACATCCCCAAGCTAGTGGGCAGGTAAACAAAGAGTGTTGGACATCCCAAAGCTAGTGGACAGGTAAACAAAGTGTGTTGGACATCCCCAAGCTAGTGGACAGGTAAACAAAGTGTGTTGGACATCCCCAAGCTGGTGGACAAAGTGTGTTGGACATCCCCAAGCTAGTGGACAAAGTGTGTTGGACATCCCCAAGCTAGTGGACAGGTGGACAAAGTGTGTTGCCAGGCAAGGGGACAATGTAAAAGAAATCATGCACAAAAAGTGTCTGGTTCACACTCTTGTGTTAATAAAATGTTAATAAAATTGCTGTTACTTAATGACTGCCCCTCATATATATGAAAGTGTGTTCTGTCTATGCTTACTATGTTGTGCATCTTAATAATTAAGTGCCCATAGCAAAAACTGTACACAAAATAGGATAAAGACATATATACAGGTGGGACATGAAAGATCACAAATGAAGATGATGACAGCATCAGGTGGGCAGTAAGAGAAGCATACGCACAGGTGGGCAGTGAGAGAAGCATACGCACAGGTGGGCATACATTCACAAACACACACAGGTGGACAGGGACAAAGAGATACAGCTTGACAGTGACTGACACATAAATATACACAGGCAGCTAGGCAAGAGGTCATAAGAGAAAAATACTAAATGTACTTAAAGGCAGGAGAGATAGATGGTTGGTTGGTTGGTTGCTAATGCCCACAATGGGTTGGTAACCCTTTCGTGTGCCTTGAAAAGGATGAAACTTGTGACAGAATGTAGTAGCTTTTCTGACATCCTGAGCGTGCTGATGAAGTGGACCGGGGTCCTCCAGGTGGTTGTGCAATGCTTGGCTTCATCTGCATGTCACTCACTACTACAAGGATCACATCAAACCTCACCTTGTTAGCCAGACTGTTTTCCTGGACAGCCACCCGTTTCCAGAATGACCAACGAGGAGGTCGGTTGAGAGGAGAGATAGATAGACAAACAAACTGAAAAACCAAGAAACACCAAGACAAGCGTAGAAACAAGCAAGACAACAATAAAAAACAATGCACACACAAAAATTGAAAAGCATGTGAACAGTGGTACATAAATAAACCAAAGATAAACGAGTAGACAGAAATGCTATAAGAATGCAGATATATCTGTAATTAATACAATATAATGATGATGAAATTTACATTAAAACCAACATACCAATTGATACAATTGTACTCTTGCTACTGAAAAAAATATAATAATAAGAAAAATACTACCAAAAAAAATTATATAATTAACAAGATATAAATTAAATCTGCCACATAATAAACTCATGATATACTGGCGAGATGTGGCCAATGGTCTATGCACTGAGAGGATCAATGGACTTTGATTGATTGATTGACATATAAAGCTGATGATATACTGGCGAGATGTGGCCAATGGTCTATGCACTGAGAGGATCAATGGGCTTTGATTGATTGATTGACATATAAAGCTGATGATATACTGGCGAGATGTGGCCAATGGTCTATGCACTGAGAGGATCAATGGGCTTTGATTGATTGATTGACATATAAAGCAGGAAATATTGTGCTGACATAAATATTCTATTTTGACTTTACAAAAACAAATTAAGAACATGACACCTACAGGAAATGGTAACTTGGTTGCTCCATCATTTTTATAGTAGAAACCTGTAGCTATCGTTCCAGGATATTAATCAAATGGTTTGGAATGTGTTATTATTTTATTAGTTTAATTATCTTAAAGATAGGGGAAGAAGACTAATGTCTAGTCAGACACAACATACTGATCAGACATGTTAGTCAGGGTCAGGCAAAATATACTGGCCAGGACCCCCCATCTCGATTTCCCCGCAGTCCTCCCTGGAAACGGGCTGTTTTTACGGCAGTCTGGCTAACAAGGTGGTGGGTCGACATGATCCCCGTAGGAGTGAGCGACATGCAGATGAATCCAAGCATAACACAACTGCATAACACCTTCATCTGCACACTCGGGATGTGAGGAAAGCTACAACAACCCACCACTAAACATCTTTTTCAGGGCACACAAAATAGTAATCCTACTCATTGTGGGCATTTTTGTCTTTTTTTTTCTCGTTCGCCTCATTTCTCTATTCCCCAATGCAGTGTGCGTTGCACTGTGGTTTTTATTTTGTGCCTGTCGGCCCAGTGCATCCGACTTCAGCACGCATTTTATGTAAGGGTCTGCTTCCTCCTGCATTTTCTAAGGGTTTGCTTCCTCGGGGTAACGGCCGGTGCTGTGATGGGGATCGAACCCAGCACCTTCGGGTCGTGAGCCGTGCCACTAAACCACTAGGCCACGCCGTCCCCTATTGTGGGCATTTAACAACAACAATATTATGTTAAAGATAAAGACAGTTATAACAATTGAGGCCTTATGTTGGCCACCAAATTTATTTGGGAAATGGATGCAATTATTTGAGGATGCATGATAAAGGAAAATATGCCGCCATTGGGAATGAGATCTTAGAGACGTCACTGAACAAAACCTTAGGTTTGATGAGGTAGGGTGACCAATTTCCTTCCTCGCTGCCTTGTCATCTCTAAGTCAAGCATCCATTTACATTGGAGTAGACTGGAGCATGGTGGTGACAATGTTCCATACTGGATGAGTATTGCAGTGCGAGGCAAGTGCTTCAACAACCATGTCGTACGGATGTTATTTATTAAGTTTAGTTAGATGCTCTCTTTTGTTGCTGTTTTTATTTCTCAAGCTTGTAATAAACGATCCATCACTTTCAGTTTTCAAACACAAATTTTCACTGCACGAATACAAAAATGTCCCAAATTATTGAAATTTAGAAACTCAAATTTGTTACTACACGAATATAAAAATGTCCCAAATGGTTGAAATTTAGAAACTCAAATTTGTTACTGCATAAATATAAAAATGCCCCAAATGACTGAAATTTAGAAACTCAAATTGTTACTGGTCTAATGTAATTTTTTGAGCTGAACACGCAGTAGATGAGATGGCAGCAGTCAGTGGCTGATAGCTGATTGCTTGCGTAAAGGCCAGCAAACCAGAGCTGTCTGACCCTATTCTGCCTTCAAGTAGTAACCCTGGAAACAGGCTGCAGTGCAATGAGAGACTTCTCATCAACTCACCACTATGGTGATGTCAATCCCCACCTCGTAGGTCAGAAAGCTGTGATACAGTCTGTTTCCATGAGTTATATGAGGAAATTCTGTGTGGTCTTATCAGTACCTTTCCCTGAACCCGATGTTACTCTCGGTCCTCTCACTATTCTTATGTAAAACTGTCATTAAGCTTTTTGTGATCATCAATCACTCACTGGTATAAAGTGTTACTTATGTTCCTCTCAGATTTTAATAACTAACTCCGCTGAAGACAGATGTGTCAGACTGAAATGTGCAAATATTGCAGACAAGCTGTAAACTAGCGACACAGCCCATTCTGTTCTTCAGACTACATCCTGCTACTTGCAAAGCCCTGTTAAGGGCTTGGTAGTGAGATATTGAGAACGAACGTAGAAGAAGAACTAACTAACAAGACACCACTAGTTCTGTACCACGGCCTCCTACCAATTTGAAAGCACCAACATGCACAGCGACAGCATACACAATTTTTAAGAACAAAAAAGTTACAACATCCATGTCCAAAAGAGTCGCAGTCATTAACAAACATCTTCTATAAATAACACAAATGCTGCAGACCTCATATCACAATTACAAAAGCATTACAATAAAAACAGTCACAAGATGAAATTGTTTCTCAAACTTGAATGAAAAAAAGAAATTTAAATTGCAATATTTTGTGTACGAATATACCTTGCATTTAAATAGCCTGCTTTCTCAATGGATCACACAATCATTGGATTCCAATTGAATGGTTTAGTGACAGGTTCCTGAGCTGTGTTTTGATGGCATGATTATCACTCCCTTTTTGTGTTTATATATATTGTTAAATACCTCTACAGAACAGGGAAGAAGAGGAGCAAATAAGTAAGTATTAACAAAGATAATGTGTGCAATTAAAAAGGTAAAAGTGGAAAGAGCACCCAGGGTAGAAGAGGAGTGACTAAGTAAGTGATACAAAAATATGGCAATTGATTAATAATATACGGTAAAAGTGTAAAGAGCACAAGGTAGAAGAGGAGTGACTAAGTAAGTAAAAATAGTAAATATATAATTTTTTGAATAATAGCTAAAAGTGGAAAAAGCACCCAGGAGTTGAAGAGGAAGACCAAAGTAATTTTAAAAATTAAATATAATGAATGAAGAATATCAGGTAAAAGTGGAAAGAGACGTCTTAAGTCTCTTACAGTATATACCAAAATGGCCATGACTAAGTTTAGTGAAAGTGTAACAAAGAGTGCATCAACATCTACATAAAGCTGCAACTAAATGAAATTGACCCTAGTAGGCAGAAAAATAGAATAACCAACAATAAAATATCAAACAGTATTTATTTTAATTATCAATGCTTAATTTAGCCACAATTATAATGCATTTTTGACTCCTTCACTACATACAATATATTCTTCTTCAGCGTTGGTCCTGAAAAGGACGTAAGACATGTAGTTTACAGTGAGGTTGCGATATCTACACCTCTCGGCCCAACATATCTACTTTCAGCCGGGTTTTTTTAAGTACTGGGTTTGCATTCCCTTCAAATTTGTGATCACTATCCCTTGGCCAGACTACACTAGTGACTAGCACAGCCAGTTTCCAGGGTCGACCTGTGGAGGCTGAATAGCGTCTTAGCTTTGGTTTACTGACCCTGATGCAAACAGCCAGCTATAAGTCGCTGGCTGCTGTCAGCTCATGCACTGCCGTGTCTTCGACCCATACTTCTTCTTCTTCGTACGCTGTCAAACGTCAACCTGTGACCCATACAATACATTCAATTTCCAATGGAAAAAAATAGGCAATGATTCACACATTTTGAAGAAATTCATTGCACGAAGTGTCGACAATGATTTGGAACGAAAATGTTTGCATGTGCAGGGTATGTCTATCTTCACCGTTCTGACAAGGTGCTACCGGCAGTCTGTTTTCTATTTTTTCAATTCACAAAATATTTTATTGACCTTTCCTCATCACCCTGCCATCTGATATTTATCTTTAGTAGTGTCCTGGATAATTTATTTTTCAAGGGGACGGCGTGGCCTAGTGGTTAAGTGGCGTGGCTCACAAACCCAAGGTGCTGGGTTCCATCTCCATCACAGCACCGGCCATTACCCCGGGGAAGCAAACCCTTAGAAAATGCAGGAGGAAGCAGACCCTTACATAAAATGCATGCTGAAGTTGGATGCACTGGGCCGACAGGCGCAAAATAAAAACCACAGTGCAACACACACCCGCCTTGGAAAATTAGAGAAATAAGGCGAACGCCAAAAAATTTTAAAAAATTAAAAAAATATATATTTTTCAGAGCAGAGGCATTAAAAGCTGCAGTAGAAACTATGCTGACAGATGAAAGCAACGAAAGTCCTATAGTTTGTTTTTACAAGATGCCTTGTCCGTGGTTACAGCGCTAAAGAGCCAGAAAAATACAGACCTGAGTGACCTAAGATCAGCCAACTATGCCAGCAGTTCAAGCCTAGAAGAGTCATAGTACAGTGGGTCCCAGCCCACTGTAACATTCAAAGCAACGAGAAGGCAGACAGACTGGTGAAAGAAGGTGGAAGGTTACCACAACCAGATTCAAGTGTGAACTATGAAAAGTCCAAAAGGTTTATTAGGGTCAGATACATGACCAAATGGGAAACAGAGCATACTGGCTACACAAAAAATGATGCGTATTACCAGTTGAACAGAAGAGAGCAGGTAGTGGTCTTCAGACTCCATACAGGCCACAACACATAGATACCATCTATTCAATAAACTGAAGATAGGTGCTGCTGACGAATGCATCTGTGGTACTGAGAAAATTACCCCTGAGCATCTGCTGCAAAATCGCTGAACATACGAGGCCCAGAGAAAGCATGTGTGGCCATCACCAGTTCCAACACTAAACAAGCTCTATGGCAGTGTCGACAGCCTCAGGATGGCCACTTCTTTCTTTGAACAAATTCAAGTCGACGTCTGACAGTGTACGAAGAAAAAGAAAGAAGATCCTCCTTTATTAAAGCTGGAATAACATCTCATTGTGGCATTGTCGTCATTGTTGTGGTGAACTGGATGAGACCAACAGAAATAAAGCATACGAGCATCACTTTAAAAAAAATACCCTACAGAAAAAAAATTGTGAGCTTGGTTTACAATTCCAATGTGCTAGATTCATATCACATTGTGTTCAATTTGACAGGTCGAGCATGTCATGGGTTTTTCATGGAATGACCGCTTCTCTCAGCTGATCGAGCTGTAAATGGGTACCTGATGATGTAGAGGGAAAATTTAAGGGCAACTTTAGGGGCTACTGAGTTTGTGCTATGATGTTGGCCCTTTCAGCAATCAAAGGGACTAAGTACATATGCTGGCGCAGTGAAAGGGACAGAGTACATATATGATTGGGGGTTGGGGGGGTGGTCATCATTAATTTTTCTTTTTGGTTTTGATTATTATTTATTTTTAAATAAACAGAAACTATGTTATGCCATATTTTACAGTTCAACTATGATATGAGCACCTTCTTATCTGGAACATCTGCTTTCATCGGCCCAGGTTAACTCCCCAAATACTGACCACTGAAGAAACAAAGCATAAAACATAAAGTAACATGTATTTATCCCATACACATGGGCTATGGCGCCAGTGAGAGCCTAAGAATGTAGAGATGATTGCTGCCATGGCTACACGACTGTGAAATGCCAACTGGTCCCCTGAGATTAAACAAAACTCAGGATTACCAGCTGATATTACACTCTCGTGGCCAAATCTAGGGGCAAACTACCCATGTGTCCATTCATCTGCAAGTCATATAACCTAATCTACATGTTATTTGATGCAACATGAAGTGCATCAGGGAGACTGGTCTTGAACTCAGTGCCCGCTTACTCCAATATCTCAATAACATTTCTAATATTCCCGGCACTCCTGTTGTCAACCACTTCAATAGTTCTAAGCACCAGGGCGAGGTTGACATCATTCTCCTGCTCTTCCAATGATCAACACCAGCTTGATAATTGTTTGAACTTCCTCATGGATGCATCAAACCTCTTGGTATGAATACATTCCATAAGTCTTGAGTAGGCTTCCCTGCTCATTCCTCTCTTTTCTTAAACCCTCTCTTATTATTATTGCTTTCTAATTCTATTTGGTGCTTTGTTGTCTTTTGTGATATGTTCTTGTCTTCGCCAGTACCTTGTCTACTTATCATATTAACCATTTCTTGTATGGTCTACTCTTTTTAATAGCTGGCATTCCATGACACACACTTCCAGGTATGGCTGATAACTACTCATTTTACATTTTTGTTGTTGTTTGTGTGTTATTTTCATTTGTGTCCTTTGTCCCTGTCCTGATGAAGACCGTGTTTTTCATCTTTTAATTCATGTATCCAATTTTATACAAGGGTGAGACTGCCATGTGTTCAAAGATTAATTTAAAAACAGATTTTAATTGCCTCGTTTCTCCTCTATAATAGTAGCAAATTGTCTTGAGGCTGAATTGGCCTTGTTCTAATGTCCTCGACTGCCTAGCCCTTGTTCTACCAAAAGGACTTTATAATAGTTCATCTGGACAAATTCTTTATAGTGGGCTTGCTGTCGTATTAATCTTCTCTATATTCTTTCAGGTGTTAACCTGTACATATCTAAAGAAAGCATTAGTCATTCTCAGACTATTGACACCTCCACAGAGTTTGCCAGGAATTCTAATGACAATATGGGCTTTCTTTGTTACTATCACTCCTGTTCTTTATCTCCCACCACACACCACAAACTCACTTGACAATATATATCATCTCAACTTACTTGACAATATGTATCATCTCAACGTACTTGACAATATATATTATCTCAACTCACTTGACAATATAAATCATCTCAACTCACTTGACAATATATATATCATCTCAACTCACTTGACAATATATATAATCTCAACTCACTTGACAATATATATCATCTCAACTCACTTGACAATATATATCATTTCAACTCACTTGACAATATATATCATCTCAACTCACTTGACAATATATATCATCTCGACAATATATATTATCTCAACTCACTTGACAATATATATCATCTCAACTTACTTGACAATATACATTACCAAAACTAATCTGACAAACACATATTTTCTTAACTAATCTGACAATCTATATTATCACAACTTACTCAACAACATATATTATCTCTCAACTTACCTGGCACTCATCTGCAAGGTTCAACTTCCAAAGAGAATTGAGTTCAACCATCTGGACTTCAGAAAAGCTTGCAGAGCTTTTATATTGTCTTCATTGTTCAGTTTCTTCTCCTCTGGATTACAGCTTTGCTCACTGAAGATTGTCAAACAGATTTGACTGAATGATTGACTGTTGGCAAGTGATTGAAATTAAAATTTGCAAATAAGCAAAATAGAATGAAATGGTTGAGAACAGAAACTTTGCTAATTTACATGACCTACCGACATCCAAAACGAGAGCCAAAAATAGTAACAATGTATCCTTCCAGGCATGCTGTAGAAATACACGCATGCCAGCAGCAGCTTTTTTGTTGTCAGTTATTTATTGCTCCTAGGAAAGCTGTCATAATAGTCTATCAAGGTTTTCTTATGCAATAAAAAGAGGCCCAAATAAATCAGATACTATATAAAGACTTTTTTGCTATGGGGCAACAGAGGGCGTTGCACACTTTATGCGAGATTGAGCTACTATGACATACAAATACTAGATACTTTATTTTATCTGTTACTGATTAAACAAGCAGCTTTATCAATGACCTTAAATCTTGACCTATCAGATATTATACTAGTTCTCATGAAGCCAAGATGTCACTACTACTTTGGGTGACATGACATTCATATTAGGGTAAGCTGAAAGATACTGACAGAGATTACACTTCATGCCCAAGCTGTGCACCTAGAAACAGCGACCTGCCCAACAAGGTGTGGGATCATCGCTGTGATCCTCGTAATGTTGAACTTACTGAGGAGCCTAATGTTGCACTAGTCAGGAGGGTCCAGGTCCACCTTGTTCAGTATACCCCAGGATATAAGAAAAGCTACAAATTGCTAGTATATTTGTCAATAGTGGAAAAACATAGCACGACAACAACAACAACACTATTACTTTGGTTTAGTATTTACCTGCTACTTTTGTTTAGTATGTACCTGCTACTTTGGTTTAGTATGTGTACCTGCTACTTTTGTTTCTTATATTCCTATTACTGTGGTTTAGTATTTACCAGCTACTTTGGTTTAGTATGTACCTGCTACTTTTGTTTCGTATATTCCTACTATTTTGGTTTAGTATGTGTACCTGCTACTTTTGTTTCGTATATTCCTACTACTTTGGTTTAGTATGTACTTGCTACTTTGGTTTAGTATGGGTAGTTGTGGTATTGTCAGCTACACGGCTAAATGATGGATTTGAAGATAACTTAGATCAGGACACGACAATTTCCTGCGGCCAGATCTCCTAAAAATATTGCTGTTGTGCCTAATATTTTAGGAGCAATATTGTATTTACTCGCAGTTTCCCTCATCATGTATATCTCCTTCCCCACAATCTTTGATGCTTCTTTACATCTCTTTTGAAGAAGATAATGCATTCATGCTAAAAGATTTTTCGTCATCTTCTTCTTCATGGTTCTTTCTCAAACTCCGGCTGCCAAGCACTGAAAAGGGCTTTACAAGTAGCAGGAAGTTGTTTGAAGAACTGAATATGCTGTGTCGTAGTTTACAGTTTGACTGCAATATTTGCGCCTTTTGGTCCGACACATCCAACTTCATCTTGGATCACCACATAGGGATGGAGAAGGGTCTTGGCAGCTCTGGTTCGCTGGCCCTGATGCTAGCTGTCAGCTATGGGTTGCTGAACGCTGCAGCTTATGTACTGCTCAGCATCTTGATACCACGCTAAAATGTTCAAGAAAATTCTGTATATACCACCCAAGGGCCTTCTTCTCTCCAGCAAAGTATATTTTAGCTTGGTGTATATGGTTTTTTTTCTGTTGCAAATTAACAAGTATGCAAAATTCAACTTTTTTTTTTTAAACCCACCAAAAAATATTGCCTACACTCCTGCCACAGACTTTTATTCGAACAAGATAAGATACCCAAGCAGAGTAACCAATACTGTCAAATCTGTTATGTCAAAACTGCAGACGTGGTTGCTGGGCTAAAATAAGCTGTGGCATCGACTAACATAGAACAAACACTAGAGGACCAGGTCTTTCTCAACAAGCAAAGTCATATTCTAAATTTTATAGCATTGACATTTTTATATTTGCATTTCGAGAAAGATTAAGAATGAAAACAGATAAGATTTGCTTGGTTTTATTTTCATTCTTTTTGATACCAAAAAAAATTTATTTTTGTCTTTACATTTTAAAAAAAGATTCAGAAACAGAACAAATTGTATGTGATATGCACTCATGCCAGATTGTTTTACAAAATATCTTAAAAGTAGTCCCAAAGGTAGTTACTGTTTTAAGGGTACAACTGTTCAGGGCTTGATTATGATAGATTCTCAACATTATGATACTTGGTGACTGGTTCCCTTCCTGGTTGTATTTATTACCCTACTATTTAACTCAGGATTTATAAAACGCCTTTCAAGAGAAAAAGAAAGTACCAGCCATCTTCTTTGATATCTCCATGCCTTCAATACTGTCTGGAGAGAAGGCCTGAAGCTGAAAATTCTCCAAGCGGAAGTTACCAACAATATGTTCTCATGGATTAAAAGTTATCTCTTCCAAAGATCTGCTAGGGTTAAATTGGACAACTATACCAGCACGTCAGTCAGGCTGAGAGAGGGAGTGCCACAGGGAAGTGTAATAGTGTCTACCCTCTTCTTAATATATATAAAGAACATCACTAAATGATGACACCAGCATGTCTCAAACAGCTTACATGCAGATGACTTCGCTGTATAGACACCCACAGAACATGCAACATTAGCCTCATACTTGCTCCAAAAGATGGAGAACTGGACAAAATTAAACCCCACCAAAACCTCCACCACTCTCTTTTCAATCTCTCCCAAAGAAGAAACAATTACAATAAAGATAGGAAACCAACAAATAACTCAGTTGGACACACCCACGTTCCTTGACTCGAGACTTACCTGGAAGTCAAATATAGAGAAAATCCAGACAAGGGTCATAAAAAGACTGGCTGGTACATCGAGGGGAGCCAACAAAAAAATGCTCAAGCAAGTCTACACTGGTGCAATCAGACCGATCATGGAATATGCCTCTAGCATTTGGTCAACAGCGGCCAAAACAAAGACAGAAAAATTAATCAGAGTTCAAAATATGGGTCTAAGAATCACCGTTGGGGCATTGAAAAGCACTCCAATTACATAGCTGGGAAAAACAGCAAATAATGAGCCCCTTAGATTAAGGAGACAATATAAATCCCTTACTCAGTTTGAAAAACTAAAGAGGTTAACTGATCATCCTCTGCACCAAAAGTTCCAAGAGAGAACAAAGAAACAGACTACTAAGGAAAAGTCCCAACCATCTGGCCAGAGAAATCCACAGAAAACATGCAGACATCCTTGAAGCTGAAACCAAAAAGTGCGAAATACTCATTCCAGAACCCTGGACACGGAGCCAGGACAAATCCAAAATAATCATGGAGGTTCCAGGGTTAACCAAAAAAAGTAAGCGTTGGCAACAGAGAAAAAAATGCATGTTTTACAGGAACTCAAGAGACAGTACCTTAGAATCTCTTGAACACACGTGTACACAGATGGTTCTGGCTCGATGAGCGATAAAAGGAGCTGAAGACAGAGCTGTTCATTCAGCAACTCAGATTCTTATCAGCCAAAACATTACTATAAGGAAAACGGCCATTCTAACAGGAGTGCAGGAGTGTACTGTGGAGGACATGATTACTGAGTAGAGGAAAGGATGGCTGAGTGAAGGATAGGAGCGCTGTATAGAGGACAGGCTTGTTGTGTGGAGGATAGGATTGCTGATTACTGTGTGGAGGATAGGCTTGCTGAGTGGAGGTTAGGCTTGCTGAGTGGAGGACAGGCTTGTTGTGTGGAGGATAGGATTGCTGTGTGGAGGATAGGCTTGCCGAGTGGAGGTTAGGCTTGCTGAGTGGAAGATACGCTTGCTGAGTGGAGGATAGGCTTGTTGAGTAGAAGTTAGGATTGCTGAGTGGAGGTTAGGCTTGCTGAGTAGAGGATAGGCTTGCTGAGTGGAGGTTAGGCTTGCTGAGTGGAGTTTAGGCTTGCTGAGTAGAGGATAGGCTTGCTGAGTGGAGGTTAGGCTTGCTGAGTGGAAGATATGCTTGCTGAGTGGAGGATAGGCTTGTTGAGTAGAGGTTAGGATTGCTGAGTAGAGGATAGGCTTGCTGAGTGGAGGTTAGACTTGCTGAGTAGAGGATAGGCTTGCTGAGTGGAGGTTAGGCTTGCTGAGTGAAGGTTAGGCTTGCTGAGTGGAGTTTAGGCTTGCTGAGTAGAGGATAGGCTTGCTGAGTGGAGGTTAGGCTTGCTGAGTAGAGGATAGGCTTGCTGAGTGGAGGATAGGCTTGTTGAGTGAAGGTTAGGCTTGCTGAGTGGAAGATACGCTTGCTGAGTAGAGGATAGGCTTGCTGAGTAGAGGATAGGCTTGCTGAGTGGAGGTTAGGCTTGCTGAGTAGAGGATAGATTTGCCATGTGCAGGTCAGGTTTGTGTTTCAGGTTCAATATAAAAACCTAGGCCTTAGAAGAGTTCAAACCCATACCTCTAGACAAACAGACTGGTATCCTAATGACATAGCCATACAAAACATAATTTGGAGTGTTTGCTCAAACCTGTTTCTATACTAAGGCCTTCTTAAGTCAGGCACGACAATAAATTCTTAAAACATGAAGCAATTATCGGCCATCCTTTGTTACGGCAGCGACAAGAAAGTCCTACCTTTTCTTGTTCACGCAATGACGATGGCAGCCTCTGTATGTTCTTCGTCTTTTGGATGTGATTTCCATTTGATGATCTGGTTGCAGGTTGTTGAGATCTGTCAATTTAATCACCACCTGTTCAGATGAATAACACAATTACTATAATCAATCAGTGGAGTGAAGCAGGGATGTGTGCTTGTGCTAACACGCTTTGGGATTTTCTTCTCCATGCTCCTATTGTACGTTTATTGCACATCAGGCCAGATGGGCGGCTGTTTAACTTGTCCCGGCTATGTGTGAGGACAAGGTGAGGACGGTGCTCATTAGGGAGATGTTATTTGTGGATGCTGCGGTTCTAGTGACCAATAGTGAAACATAGTATATTCAACAACACAATTAATATATTAAGCACAATCAGTACATTTAACAAACAAAATCAGTATATTCAACAACACAATCAGTATATTCAACAACACAATCAGTATATTCAACAACACAATCAATATATTCAACAACACAATCAGTATATTCAACAACATAATCAGTATATTCAACAACACAATCAGTACATTTAACAAACAAAATCAGTATATTCAACAACACAATCAGTATATTCAACAACACAATCAATATATTCAACAACACAATCAGTATATTCAACAACACAATCAGTATATTCAACAACACAATCAATATATTCAACAACACAATCAGTATATTCAACAACACAATCAATATATTCAACAACACAATCAGTATATTCAACAACACAATCAGTATATTCAACAACACAATCAGCATATTCAACAACACAATCAGCAAATTCAACAACACAATCAATATATTCAACAACACAATCAGTATATTCAACAACACAATCAATATATTCAACAACACAATCAGTATATTCAACAACACAATCAATATATTCTATAACACAATCAGTACTGGTACTTTTAATAACACTTTTAAAGTTCTCTAGATATTGCCACATAAATCCTGACAATTAAAACCAAGAGTGTGCCCCCCAAAAAAAAGACAGTCATGTTTACAGAAGAAAAAAGGCAAAGTCACAATTACAAATTACAAAACACATGGGCAAAATGGAAGAAAGCAACTAAGAAATTTGCTAACAACAGGTGATGTGGACAATATTACAATAATAGTCAAAGTGGACAGACAAGAGTATATGAATTGTTACATAAGTTGTCTACTTTCAAATGAGCATAACTCATCCACACCCCAAATATCAGTATCTTTATTGAGGCATGTAATTAATCCAAAAGTACAGGGTGTCTCACTCGCTACCAACACATCTGGAGGCACAGACTTAATTTCGCGCCAAATTTTATTTTCTTGCAGTTCCATGAGATTCATTGGCTTGTTGGGACACACTTTCCCTTTCAGCATGCCCCACAGGAAGAAATCAGATGGGTACAGGCATACGACCTTGGTGGGTCAAAGTCCCTTAGAAGTGACACGATCTTTAAAGAAAGAAGCAATTTTAGCCATGATGACTTTTGAGGTGTGGCATGTGGCTCTATCCTGCTCAAAATAGCCAGTACAGAGTTCCTCGTCATCTAACTGGTTCACAGTATGTCCGTATCAAATTTTATTGAACCATGTTCTATGAGGTCATTATTGTTTAACATCTTCATTGACAAAATACCCACCAGAAACCAGTCAAATTGAGACATCTGAAGCAGAACCAAACTCAATACACGAATTACTCTTTGCAGATGGTCAGTATCTGCTGCTGTACAACAATGTACAATAAACTGCAAAATCACATGAACGCGTTTGCGACTACCTGTGCTAAATACAATATGCGAATTAACGAAAAGAAAACAGAAACTATGAGGATCAGTAAAACACCGTGGTCACTCAACACAAGTGTAAATGATATTGCTCTTCAAAAAGCCCATGAGTTCAAGTATTTCGGCAGTATTTTTCTGGCAGACAGATCGACGGGGGAAATCGAGACTAGCTGTCAGAAAGTGTCTGCAGTAACTTATCAACTGTCACCACTGCTTAGGCACTAAAGCATTAGTTTGGCAACAAAGCAACAGCTGATAAACAGTATATTTATGCAGACTGTGTGCTATCAGGGCCAAACATGGCCTCTGTCGAGGGTGTGCGAGAGCAGAATTTCGGCATGTGAAATGAAGTGTTTGAGAAAGGTCATCGGTGTTACCAGGAAAGACAGGATGCGAAACAATGACAATCACAGTACGGTCGGCACTACATCTTATGCATAATACATTTCCATGCACAAAATACGTTGGTTTGATCATCTCATGAGAATGCACCCTCATCAATTTCCACCGATGGCTTGCAACGCTCGAAGATCTGGCTATAGGACAAGGGGGTGGCCACAAGGCAGGTGGATAGATGACAGAGTGATTATGCAGTGACATGGGCTCACATTGACCGACACAATGGACTTGGCACAGTATAGACAATTTAAGCTCCCCACAATGTGTAATGGTTTCAGTGGAAAGAAAAACTAACTTACTAACTGAAGGCAGGTAATTATTCCAAGAAATATAAATGGCCAGAGTAGTAACTGTCCATATATTTAGGCACTTAATAACTCCCAAGAATTTTCAAAGATCTAACATCTGACGAGCTGCTGGCCGGATGTCTTGAATGTCGGCCTTTTGCCGACAAGGTCATGCATTCAAAACCTCAGTACAACATAGATATTTTCTATCGGCGATGAAATAAAAACCTAGCCTGTGTCTGGCAACTGCTTGAGAAAGCAGCCTTTATTCTTCAGTCCTAGAAATTCTCCCCATGGACCCCAGGAATGGGAATAAACTCTGCAGTGAATAGATTGATAAGATAGTCTCAATTCTTCAAACATCTATAACTGTGTTGATGCAAATATTGCAAAATAAGGAATGTGCTACCAATAGCCTTTGGCTACCTTGACAGCAGGCAAAACCTGCCTGTTTGAATACCCAGATTCCCAGTATTCCACATATAAGCTGAAGGCACTGAATTACTCCAAGGAGTGTAATGGACTTCAGGACAAATTTCATTATATTTATAAGATAAAAACAGTTAAGAAGATTAAAGGCTTAAACTCCTGAAATCTGTTACTTTATCAAAGCATTTAATAATCTAAAGAAGCATAAATGACAAAACCACAGCCTAACCTTTTTTAGTCACTTCATTGTTCCAAGATTATGTTTAACCCTTTACAGTCCAACCTGATTTACACGATTTTTGTCGTAATGTCAAAGGCAAGAACAGTAATTCTATTTAATTTGTTTCACAGTTAACAAACAAAGAAAAAAAAAATAACTAAAACTAAAATAAATGATCACAAATTATTTTTTTTAAATGTAAAAATACAGAGTTGAGTTAAATATAACAAAACGTCCATTTATAAATAGAATCTAGCTAAATAATGAGAATTGGTTGCTTTGCGACGACAAACTGCACGATGGTTAGCGGGACGTATCAGGCAAATCGGATTGTAAATGGTGCTACTCTGGTGGGCTGTAGTGGGTGATTTGGACTGTAAAGAGTTAATCAATTACCAAGACAACCATATCTTTATTTCAGTAATTAATTATTCTAAGAATAAAGAACTAAACAAGTAACTCCCCAAATATCTCTATCTTTACTTTTGTTTCTTATAAAAAAATAAAGTATTAACCTTAAATGATTGGGAGAAATGGAGGGGGCTCAAACTAGAGATATCATATTTAAATCCTAAGGTAGTTCATTATTCGAGAAAGTATACAGGTCTAATCTACCAACTCCCCAAATATCTGTATCAACAAGGCATTCTATCATTTAGGAAGTACAAAGATTTTCATTGTAACCTCCTATTCCCCCTTCTCTGCAAAAATATATTTCTTCTAAATAGGTTTCAAATTTTTTTAAAGAGTAAATCGAAACTGAAAATCAAAAAGCAATAAGTCAAATCTCACAATGTTTAAGAACATTTGAGCCAACTTACACAAGCTTTTGTAGCCAAGTCCACCTAAGTGTCAAGTCAGAATGACAGCGATGGAATATGATGATCCTCTAGAGTCTCATTCAGTAAATACTCAAAGCTAATAATTGAATAAATCTTTGTTGTCTAATTCTAATAATCATTGGACCGTTACCCGGAAAATGTATTGCATGTGCTCCGATGGGTTGAGTTCCGCTTTCAACATGTCAGTGCTCTTCTTCTTCGATCAACTGATGCTATGCTTCTAGTCTGGTGAGATTCATGAAGGAGACTTGGCGTTTTAGGTCTTCGCCGGTCCCCAACAGCTTTTCGAGCATGGTCGCTCCCCCAGGCCAGACTGCCTCTCTTTGGTCTGCATAGGTAGGACATTCTTGCAGAATATGTTTTGGTGTTTGCTTGGGTACTCCACAATCGCATGTGGCAGTGTCTCTGAGATCCATTCTGTGGAGGATGAGTCTTGAGTCTACAATGTCCCATTCTGAGTCTGAAGATCTTTGTCTGTCCATCTCTGCCAAGTTTGTCTATGTTATCATTTTCTGGCTTATATTCTTTGTGCTGGTCTCTCCATTCTGTCCTCATAGATCGTTTGATGAGTGTCTTTGCTTCTTTACAGCTCTGTGGATGGGGAGTCTACGTGCCACCACTTCTGCCATTTGTGATCTCACCTGCTTTCGCTCCACAATAACTGCACCGGCCGTTACCCCGGAGAGCAAACCCTTAAAAAATGCAGGAGAAAGCAGACCCTTACATAAAATGCACGCTAAAGTCAGATGTACTGGACCAACAGGCCCAAAATAAAAACATAGTGCAACGCACACCGTCTTGGAGAATAGAGAAATACGGCAAACGCAAAATAAATAAACAAAAAATATTACCACACTGGACAGATGAGCTCCTCCATATGACAAGGGTGAGGTCACCATGAGTCAGATGACTCATTAACAAAAATTAATTCTAAAAGCTAAGCTCTTCCAATATCATCAGAGCTTTTCACTAGAGTGTAGTTCCCCATTACCTTTTTAATTTGTATGGTGGTCTGACTTGTTATCTTGGAAGGTTTATAGTCAACTTTTATTTGTATGATGGTCTCAGCATTGTCATATAAAAGGCCACATACATTCTATTGAAGCATTATTGACTTTGCTTTAACTTTACACAAAGAGGACATTTTTTCTCACATTCTGTAGATAAGCTTCATACCAACTCAACAACTCTGCCATCACCAGGCAACCAGGTACACAAAATGCAATCTCTAAATCGGCCTCAACTATAAAGGTAGAACATGTCGCAACCATAATATGGTATCGCTGGTATTAAACAAAAAACACAACTATATCACAGCATCCACAAACTGGAGTCACAGATATTAAACTAACATATCTACCTGCAAAAAGACTGCAGTTTGTCCTGATATAACTAAAAGGATTGCTGTTGAAAGTGGCATAAAGTAGAGGTAGTCTCATAGCAGACACTGCTGTCGAGGATGAAGTGTTAGAGATTTCATTGTATAATCTCAGATATTTCATGAGAAGGGGCGGCCAGTTCCATTTCTTTGCTGTCTTGTCTTCCCTAACACAAAACCAGGTACAAATTTACAGCTGGGTTGCTGTCGATAACAGGAATTGAGCTTGGTACCTTTGCTACAGAGGAAAACTCTCTACCACTCTGCTATGCAGATGCTTGAAAGAGACCTCACCAAAATGAGACAAAACTCTAACAGACAACAAAATTACCACCTTTAGGTTGTTGTTGTTGATTGCGAATGCCCACAATGAGTAGGTTACTCTTATGTGTGCCATGAAAAGGTGTTAAGTGATGGGTTGCAGTAGCTTTCCTAATATCCCGAGCCTGCTGATGAAGGTGGACCGGGGTCCTCCAGGCGGTTGTGCTATGCTTGGCTTCATCTGTGTGTCGCTCACTACTAAAGAGATCACGTCGAACCTCACCTTCTTAGCCAGACTATTGTTCTTGACAACAGCCCATTTCCAAGACGACCAACGAGGTCAGGTGAGGGTCCTAGCCAGTATATTCCTCCTGACCCTCGCTAACATTCTCTGATCAGTGTATTTTGCCTGACCAGACGATAGCCTCATTGTCCCCCGCCTTTAGGTAAAAATAAAGTCCCTTAGGATTCTGGAAAAAAAAGACTCGTAAAGTTCTCAGCTTATGTTAGGTGGACAGGCTGACCAATTCCCCTTTCTTGCAGCCCAGCCTTCTCTATGGTATAGCAACCATTCTTCTATAAATATACCACAAATAGAGGGAGACCTAATTGGGAAGGAAGTAGTAGAAAGGAGCAGACGTTTGATTGCTCATATGTACTTTGACCTGCTTGATGTGAACATACAAAGCAAGGATGGTTTACATAGCATCAAATATTCAACAGTAATACTGGCTCGGAGACTGAAATCCTAAACTTCTCCAAAGATCCATTTCACTCCAAGAAAACATAAAAAACACATCCAAAAATGTAAAATGTGCAACAACAAAAAAACGTGAATAATTACCCCAAAAGCAGCTAGTGGCTGGGTGGTTTAGATGTCGATCTTCTCGCCAAGGAGACATGCTTTTAAAACCTCTGTACGGCATCGGTTTTTTTGTTTTTTCCATCAGGGATAAAATACAAACCTAGCCTGCACACTGTGTGGTAACTAAAGGGCAAACAACCATTTTTCCTCAGCTCTATAAACTTCCCTGGTGGACCTTGGTAATGGGAATCATTGCAACAAAATAGGGGTTCTTTGTGGTGAAGTGGTCAAACCGTTTGCCTTATGTTCAGACGGTCAGGGTTCGATTTAGAGTTGCAACAGTCGGTTCATGTCAATTTTTCCAGAGATTGTTGGGTTCATCACTGGAGCTATGGAGTTTGTGCTTTGTGCGATGCTGTCGGCAGGCGGATCCCTTCTGTTGAGAGAGACTGAGCCATATAGGGAAAACCCGAGGCGATGAAGTCGAGCCCTCGTCTTTAACCTTTTAGCCTTTATTGAAACAATGATAGAAGTTCGGAAGAAAATGTAACTATGTGACAAATTTTGACACTTTTCCTTTTTCTGGAGTTTCCTCCACCTTGTTGGAGTAGAGTAGCTTGTAGATTTCTATGACCCCAAGAGTTTTGCAGGTGGCAACATAGCTACATACAGTGTCTCTCAAGATGGGCAGGTCAATGGGAAAGAACTAGACATAGTGAGACACTAACTTGCTGCCCTGCAGACAGGATGGGAGACTAACAAGTGCTAAGGAAAACTAATCTAACAAAAACGGCTGCTATAATCTGAGACACTGTTCTATAGGTCTATTTGAACTATAATTTTTTTAATTGATTAAATACTTTCAAAGAAGAAAAAAGTACTGTCATTTTTTTATAAAAGGACAGAGGAGAATAATATCCAATCAGACACAACAGACTTATTAGACTTTGTTAATCAGGATAAGGTAAAACATACTGATCAGACTTTGTTAGTAAGGGTCAGGCAAAACATACTGATCAGACTTTGTCAGTCAGGGTCAGGTAAAACATACTGATCAGACTATGTTAGTCAGGATCAGTCAAAGCGTACTGATCAGACCCAACCTACTTCCAAGCAGTTCTACCTGGAAACAGGCTCTTGCATGGCAGTTAGCTAACAAAGTGGGGATTAAAACTATGATCCCCATAGTGGTGAGCTTACTGAAGAGTCGCACACTGCACCACAGTCAGGAGGACCCCAATCCACCTTTTCATGTACACTTCAGGATGTAACCCACCACCAAAGATAGTCATCAAAAGTACCTAACCCAACTGTGAGTGGCATAAGAAACAATAACATAAATACAAAATCCACCATAATAAGGCGAAGCAACTACTTTCCGACACACAAAACACATTATTTTCTTATCCGTATGACGCGATTCAACCATTTTCTGAAACATCTTACCAATTAGGTCACCACTACAGATTGCTACTTGTAAAAAATACTTGTATGCAATCACATTGAGTGAGCTTGCAGTGGTGGTTTCTACAGCCATTTGTTTGACACAATGAAGTTGCTAACCACAACACACAACCCTCTTTAGTCACTTTTTACAACACACGTGCAGATGCAGTGGTCCTATTCTTTCCTGCCTAGTAAAATGTCCCAGGATCAGATTCACACAAGAACAACACATATTGTAATACCATATAAAAAGTTTGGGTATATAGGCCAGGACAGGTAGAATGAACACAGTGAATATCCTGTTAGAGCAGAATACATTTGCTGAGCAAACATGCAAAACGGCCGGCAACTGTTTGAACTGGCTTTCCTCAGCACATATGTACCCTTAAGAAAGTGAAAGTAGACACCACTAAGTCTATTCAGAGATTTTACTTCATCGCAGGAATACTTAATGTGCCTCTTTCTGGGCTGCAAGATTGGCTGGACTAGTCTCAGGAGGTTAGGCTCTGCAATATATCAGCTGCCTTCAATTCTTATCTGAGCAAACATAATCCCGGCCTGCAGTGAAGCCATAATCTACGTCTGCACTCAAGAGGGTCCTAGCTCTAAATTCAAATATACGACGTTCCTGTCAATGGTTGCTCCCATGAAATCTGCTCTGAATCAACACAACTTTTCTAACTTCAACATTTTGCAATAACATTGTTTCTTATGTGTTTTTCTTGTGTCCTATTCAGGAGCATTAAAATGGACTGCTGCACTCTATTATCTACTTCCCCGCTTCCTTTTCATTATCCCATCTGAAGCAGAAAGCCACCACTGCAGCTGGGCCCCTTACTTGATTCCTGTATTCAAGAATGTCCTTGTTATCAGTGGTGGTTTCTGTAACAATTTTTCGTCATTCGTCCTGAAAAGGATGTTTTGTTACGATGTGTTGCAGTTTATAGCGAAGCTGTGATATGTGCGTCTTTCTGCCCAACACATCCGGTTTCAGCACGGAATTTTGGGACCGAGTTATTTTCCCCCTTCGATCCCTATTCTCTTAGTCAGGCTGCATGAATGCAGTCTGTTTCCAGGCCCACCACTTGAAGGCAGAATAGGGTCTTGGGCAGCTCCTATTTGCTGACCCTGATGCAAGCAGTCAGCTATAAGTCGCTGGCTGCTGTCAGATAAGTAGCTGGCTGCTGTCAGCTATAAGTGGTGTGTCGCTATCAGCTATAAGTTGCTGGCTGTTGTCAGCTATAAGTGGCGTATCGCTATCAGCTATAAGTAGCTGGCTGTTGTCAGCTATAAGTCACTGGCTGCTGTCAGCTATAAGTAGCTGGCTGTTGTCAGCTATAAGTGGCATGTCGCTATCAGCTATAAGTAGCTGGCTGCTGTCAGCTATAAGTGGCGTGTCGCTATCAGCTATAAGTAGCTGGCTGCTGTCAGCTATAAGTGGCATGTCGCTATCAGCTATAAGTAGCTGGCTGCTGTCAGCTATAAATTGTTGGATGGCTTGGCTTCGTTCGTTCTCAAACTCCTGCTTCCAAACCCTGAAAAGGGCTTAAGTAGTAGAATGTAGTCTGGAGATCGGAAATGCGTTGCCGTAGTTTACAGCTCGACTGCGATATTTGCACCTTTCGGTCCAACACATCCGACTTCAGCAAGCATTTTTTGAGTACCGGATTAGCATTCCCTCTTCGATTCCTTCTCCTGAGCCTGTCTGCTCTGTTGCAGCCTGTTATGGAGCTGTAGAAGGGTCTTGGCAGCTCTGGTTTGCTGGCCATGATGCTAGCAGTCAGCTATGAGTCAGCTCATGCGCTGCTGAGCATCTTGATCCCAATCGCTGGGTGATGTCAGCTCATTCACTGCTGTGCCTTTATCCCTCAAAATTTGATTGATATAATCAAGTTGCCCTTAGTCAGTTTTAAAATGCTTAGAAGGTAACATTGGTCCCATCCTATACCTCCCAGGCACCATGCAGGCACACTACTAACCTTGTAGTAAAAGGTCAGGATTGTGCATAAGGTTGGTTGAGTCACCAAATGCTATTATTTCTTTATTCATTGGCAATCTTGTCATTATGGCTAGCTGGCTGTTCTCGCTTCTGTTTTTTTTTGTCACTGATGAAAGCATTTTGGTGATAACATGGTTATCTTGTGTATTTGTGCCCATGCCAAACTGTCCTATTCTGCTGCATAAATTTATTGACAGAAACCTTCACTTCAAGAGTATATAAATGCATCCATGAGAGAATAGGAATTGAAGAAGGGAGGTTAACCCGCATGTAAATGGGAGATGAGGGGGGAAGATGACTGCTGGGAAAATCTACCTTTATTCCTCAGTACTTATAAATTTCCCTAGTAACCCAATCAATTTAGAAATACCAGATCAAAGATGCAGCAGTGAATGAGTTGACAGGAGCCAGCAACTCATAGCCGGCTGCTTGCATCAGTGTCAGTGACCCATAAGTGACCAATCCTATTCCACCTCAAAGTGGTGGTCCTGGAAAAAGACTGCAACCATGCAGCCTGGCTATGAGATTAGAGATTTTAAAAATGAAGGGAAACTGGATCCCAAAATTGCCTTGCTGAAATTGGATGTTTCGATACGAAAGGCGTAGATATCAAAGTCTCGCTGTAAACTACATCACAATGTCCTTTTAAGGATAAACGCAAAAAAAAGAAGAAGAATCACGAAAATTGTATAATGATAATTCTTATGTTAAACTGCATTTGAATCTTCTATAGTTTCTCAGCCCAGCCATTAAATTTGGGGCAATTTTATGCTGAGCTTGACTTCAGAGATATGCAAACTCATTTAGGCAAATCATTATGTCAAGGCATATATTTTGTATATTTATACTACAAGAAATATTTTTTTTCTTGACATCCCTTTCGCTGATATAAAATAGTATAATAACAATTATTGCAAAATGGGATTATCAATGTACTTACTGATGTTATTAAATTAGTTGTACTATTGATATTAGAGATTATTATAGCTAGCTATAAAACAATTTATAATGCTACTTTGTTTTACTTAGTCACTCTTTATTAATTCTGGTGTGTACGTCTTGATTTTCTTGTGATTTATGGTTTCAACATGATGTGGTCGCCAACCACATGCCTAACCCTCCTTAAGTCATCTTTCATGCAAAACCTGGCAGGTTACAGTTTATTCTTTGCTCTTTTTTTCGCATGAGTTTGAGTTTTTTTGTACATAAATATTTTTATTTCCAGCTACTAAGAATAGGTGATCTCAGCGTGTTTTAATTTATACATGAAATTGCCAATACTTTGATGAAAGTGAGGCAACTAAAAATAAAAGCTGGAAAAAAACAAAGCAGAGAACATGTCAGTAATATCCTTAGCAAGAGTAGCTCCTACGATTGTGATTTACAATAATTTTTCATTGAGGCAGACCAGATGACATACCTCTAGAACATTGTAGGCCAGAGGGTTTGTGGTTCCAGTATTATTTTCAGTCATAGTTTTTACTGTTTTATTCACCAATGTTTTATTAATGGGCTTAAAATCATGACTGATTCTGTATTTTAAAAATAGCCTCTAGTCCAACAATTCCCAACTGGTTAGCCACAACACTTTGATGTTCCGCAATTTACAAAGTGTGTCTTTACAACTTTTGATTCATTGAATTTACATATATATTTTGCATTTGCCAATCAAGAACACTTCATTAGATAACACTGCGCAGGATTTTTAAAAAATAATATGTGAAAAGAAATATCTAACTGAATATTAGACTTCGGTACCTACATTATAATACAACACTCATTTTTAATCACTGGGGAATATTATTATGTTGAAATATTACAATTTAAATCAAGTATACCGCGGAAGAATTTTTTCTTCAAACAGGCGTGTACTAAAGGCGAGTAATCACTTTTCTAGTGGAAACTAATATTTTTCTTATTAAATGTGAAAAGACGAAAATAAAACTAACGTAAACTTATAGAAACTTTTGGAAAATTATATCATTTAAAATGGAAACCCTTGGCAGATTAATCTTGCAAATGGGTTACTAGCTGCCAATCACTGCTCTAAGGACAAACACTTAGTCAGATGCATGAATTCTTATAGCCAGCGTTTAATCAAATAAACATTTGCCAGTACTCACCGTTTTCCTTCTCCTCCTCACTCCGGCATATCAACTGTGTTCGAGGACAGCCTCCAATGATCATGCATTGCCTCTGCAACTGTGCGGCTGCTGTGGGCCCATATGGATTGTGGGACCGAGTAACATACTATGGTACCACGTGTAACCAATCCCATCATTCTTCTAGAATTCAAAATAAACCAAAAGAAAAGGAGGGATTTAGAATTTTGCAATGTCAAATCAGGTCTTGCTGGCATGCACAAATAAAACCACTTGCTGATAATATCAGTAGCCATATTTTTTTTTTTTAAACTGGAACACAAATATACTTCTTTTTAAAAAATGCATTTTCTGTATCAACATGGTCTTATGTTTGAAAAATACCCCCAGTATGCACTGATAGCGAAGGTACACATACGATCGACAGCACGTCATCATATATCAAGCAACATGTGGATTCATCCATCTCCTAGGTCGACCAGCGACTTGCTCCACTTTGCTCGAGATAAGAGAAACACAAACTAAGCAATCTAACTGCCTCGACCAATGGCTCTGAGTTCTATTTGTTATCTCCTTAGTGCTTCGCTGTTACCACACTCTCCTCAAGTTGTTCAATAGGTGGGGGCCAGGCCTCCACTTTCTTCACTGCTTACTCATTGCCATCCTCTCTCCAAGAGCAAACAAGCTACCTTGTATCTCAGTGACAAGGCAAGGTTGTCAGCGGTGCATAGATTAAGGAGACTATCAAGGTGCAGTCCAATACGCTATAAAATCAGTGGTTCCCAACCTAGAGCATGTGTAGCACTAGAGCAGGGATCTTCAACAGATTTTCTGCAGAACCCAAGGATTTCATGAAAGGTCTATAAGGAATTGCAAAAGAATTGAGCAAAGGTTTTTTATTTTTTTTGTTGAAACTTAGCTCCCAGTTGTGGGGATGAAACAAAATAGTCCTCTTTTTTATCTTCGACTTTTACTATCAGAGGCCCAATAAAAACCTAGTCTGTACAGTGTGTGGCAACAGCAGATACAAGCAGCCTTTATTCCTTGGTCCTATAAATCCTTGCGGTGGATCCCAGAAAATGGGAATAATCACTATAGTGATGATGAATACTGAATATGACTAACAAAACAGACATGTTGTATGAGGCGTGTTCAAATGAAACGGGCCCAAACTACAACAAATGAACATACCCACGATGCGCATGATGAGGTTACTTCTGATGTAAACAGCACATACCAACCGCCAAGTCTGCAAAAGTTAATTATCCTCTGACTTATAGTTTCCTCAGCAGACCATTGGAAACATGGCGGGTGTGAGGCTGAATCTGTCCAGAGTTGATTAGCAAGCGGTGATCAGGTTTCTAACAGCTGAAGGATGTCGACCAGTTGACATTGATCGCAGAATGCAGGCAGTGTATGGTGACAAAAGTGTGTCGAAGACAACAGTGAAGAACTGGACAACGATGTTTAAAGAAGGACGTGATTTAACGAAAGATCTTCAGAGACAAGGTCAGGCGCATATTGTTGCGTTAGAAGATGCCGTCGCCAAAATTGATGCAGTAATTTGGTTGGACTGTCACCAGAGCCACATCGCTCGCTGATCAACTGGACAGATTCCATATCACACCTGCCATGTTTTCAGAGGTCTGCTGAGGAAACTATGAGTCGGAGGATAATGAAATTTTGCAAACTTGAGAGTTGGTATGTGCTGTTTACATCATCATGCGCATTGTACACATGTTCACTTGGTTCAGTTAGGTCCGGTTTCATTTGAACACATCACGTATTCAGTATGAAATAAAAACAAACTTCCATGAAATGCATCGAGAGATCTCAAGGATAGCAGCAGGATGATTCAGTTTTGAGCGCATAATGGCATACTTCAACAGATGAAAAACAGTGAAGCAATGGTATACGGATGTGAGGTGTTGAACCTATGAAACGTTGATATTGCTTAGTTCTAAACTACTCAAAGTATAATGGATCGTAGAACATTGTAAATCTCACTATGGAGCCACATCCACAACACTGCCATCAGGAGTGAAACATACTTCAATGACATTGTACATTTTGCTGTTGTTGTTGAATGCCACAATGAGTAAGATTACTCTTTCGTGCACCCTGAAAAGGGAATTAGGTTGCAGTAGCTTTCCTCATATCCCAAGCGAGCTGATGAAGGTAAACCGGAGTTCTCCATGCTGTTGTTCTATCGTATGCTTGACTTAATCTGTGTGAGGCTCACTACTGCGGTGATCACGTTGATCTCTACCCCATTAGCTAGACTGAAACAGACCGTTTCCAGGGTGAACTGCTTGAAAGTGAAGTTGGGTCTTAATGAGTATGTTCATCTGACCCTGACTAACAGTGTTCGATCAATATGTATTGCCCAACCTTACGTCAGTATCCTCTCTCCAACATTGTAGATACAGTGCTGCCAAGAAAGTACAGGAGGGTACACACGAGGTACACTTTCAAGAAAATAGCTGGACATATCAACCCAGACAACCACCAAAGAGATGAAGAGATGGCCTGTGACAAGACCATGGTCTGGCATGGTACTTCAAGGCAAGAGACAGAGATGAGTTCAGATATTTGGCTACCTGACATTGGGCACATGCTGTGCTTTGGAATGAACACCAGTTTTATAGTATTACAAAAAGCACACAATAAACAGAACACTGATAATGATGATATTTTCAACCTAGTGGTGGGGTCAAAGACACGATAATGAATGAGCTGACAGCAACCAGCGACTCAGTTAGCTGCTTGCATCATCATCATCATCGCATCTCAATTTCTGTACACCATGCGTGTGGTGCCTTGTCGAGTTTTGTTCAGCTCTGTTTCCTGTATTTCGACAGGCTGCTTTGACTGTAAATGTCTATCACAGAGTGACAGTCCCTGCCACAGATTGTACAACCACGCTGAGGAGGCTGACTTTCCAGGGTCTTTCCCAGTTTCTTCAGTCTTTCTCTTTTCTCTGCAGCCAGAAAGGCCTCTACGAGTGTTGGCAGTCACTATACCCCTTCCAACTGTCTCCAAACAGCTTGATCCTGAGCAATCGTTTCGCAGTTTTTTGGATGGGATGTTGCATGACTTCATGTTCCTCTTGCGGGCGCCCTTGAATTGCAGTGTGGGACAGCCGATTCTTCTAGCTCTAATGGCCAGCTGTCCATAGAGAATATCTTCTGGCAGTCTCATTTTCCATGCAGTAAACATGCCTCAACCATTGAAGGCACCTTGGCTCAACAGTGAGAACATGCTGGGTGTGTTTGCTTGCTTTAAAATCACACTATGTGGCACTCTCTCTTGCCATCCAATCCTTAATATATGTTGTAGATGCCACATGTGATAGACCTGTCCTTTCATCAGGGTCAGAAAATTATATAACCAAGAGCCAATTTCAAGAGGTGGCCCTAGAAAATGACTGCATCCATGTAGGCTGACTGAGATAATACGAATCAAAGAGGGAAAGCAGGGATCAAGATGCTGAGCAGCGCACGGGCTGCAGTGGTCAGCGACCCATAGCTGACTGCTAGCGTCAGGGCCAGCGAACCAGAGCTGCCAAGACCCTTCTACACCTCCACGTGGTGATCCTGGATAACAGGCTACAGCAGGGCAGACTGGCTAAGGAGAAGGGATCGAAGAGGGAATGCTAACCCAGTACTCAAAAAATGCTTGCTGAAGTTGGATGTGTTGGACCGAAAGGTGCAAATATCGCAGTCAAGCTGTATACTACGACACGACGCATTCCGTTCTCCGGACTACATTCTGCTATTTAAGCCCTTTCAGGGTTTGGTAGTGGGAGATTGAGAACGAACGAAGCCAAACCCGGTCCCAAAAATACCTTGCTGAAACTGGATGCATCAGACCACGGCACAATGTACTTTCCAGGGTGAGTAAAGTTGTATATATTAGTTCCTTTGTTGTTATTTACATATTTCTACACATTAATGGTGAGACACACGCTATTCAATCCCAGCTGTTCTCTTCCTTATATCAGTGCATACTTCCCATCTTGATAGTGTGGCACTTGGCCTGATATTAGCTCAGATAAGGGCTTCATTATTTTATATTATAGTATACCTGCTGGTAAGCTTGCGGTCTTTAATTGGGACTATGATAAGGTGTACTAATGGGGGTAAGGGCACCAAAACAGGTTTAAAAGCCCTGCCCATTAAAAAATCCTAGTTACTAGACCTAGGTATACATTCATTATTGTGTGCACAAGTTATTATTTCTGCAAGGATTGATAAATCTCAGTGCTAATATAACAGAACAATCTCAGTGCTACAATAACAGAACAATCTGAGTGATACAATAACAGAACAATCTGAGTGATACAATAACAGAACAATCTCAGTGATACAATAACAGAATAATGTCAGTGATACAATAACAGAACAATCTCAGTGATACAATAACAGAACAATCTCAGTGATACAATAACAGAACAATCTCAGTGATACAATAACAGAATAATGTCAGTGATACAATAACAGAACAATCTCTGTGCTACAATAACATAACAATCTCAGGGATACAATAACAGAACAAGCTCGGTGATACAATAACAGAACAAGCTCAGTGATACAATAACAGAACAATCTCAGTGATACAATAACAGAACAATCTCAGTGATACAATAACAGAATAATGTCAGTGATACAATAACAGAACAATCTCTGTGCTACAATAACAGAACAAGCTCGGTGATACACTAACAGAACAAGCTCAGTGATACAATAACAGAACAATCTCAGTGATACATTAATCAATCAATCTAAGTGATACAATAATAAATTTTTTTAATAAAAATAATTTTTTTTAAATTGGAGGGATTAAAAGTGGATAAATGTTTGGGCCAAAATGGTATTAATTCAAAATTGCTGTTTGAAATTAGAGACCTGTTTGCAAAACCATTGGCTAAATTATATTCTCAAACACTTGTGCAAAGGATTGTTCCAGGTGATTGGAAAGATACAGGAGTGATCCCCTTGTTCAAAAAGGGAGAAAATTCAGATCCAGGGTGAGTTTAACGAGCTTAGTCTGTAAATTGTCAATAATCAAAGAAAACATTGCAAAGTATTTAGACCAATTTAATCTAATCAAGAATAGTCAGGATGGGTTTTCTAAAGTGAGATCGTGCTTAACAAATCTTTTAGAATTAATTGAGAAGGTTACTAGGACGATAGATGGAAGGGAACCAGTGGATGTTATTTATCTAGATTTTGTCAAAGCCTTTGATAGTGTACCTCATCAAAGATTTTTTATGAAGTTAAAATCACATAAAATAGGTGACGAAGTTGCCAAATGGATTGACAATTAGGTAACGGAAAGAAGGCAGAGAGTGGGCATAAATAAGGATTACTCTGAGTGGTGTGAGGTAAAAAGTGAAGTGCCACAGGGCTCGGTTTTGGGACCAAATTTTGTTCTTGAAATACATAAATTATTTGAACTGTGATGTTGGATCCATGATTGCAAAATTCGCAGATGACACAAAACTGCAGAGGTGTCTCATCTAAAGCAGAGGTGGATGTTTTGAGGTTGGACAGACAAAATTCAAGAATGGTCTGGAGAGCTGGCAGATGGAGTTTAATGTAGATTAATGTACAGTTATCTACATGGGTAGATCCAATATGGAATTTAATTATAGAATCGAAGAGAACAATATTAGAAAGTTAGAAAAATAAAAGAACCTAGGGGTTATAATAGATCATACAAATAAGGTGAGTGTGCAAGTCTAGGCAGCAGTAGAAAAGGCAAATGCAATTTAGGTATGATAAAAATAAACATTAAACATAGGAGCAAGGAAGTGTATAAAGCATTAGTTAGACCTAGATTGGAGTACTGTGTACAGGTGTGGAGTCCTTATTTTAGAGAAGATGCTGGAAAGGATACAAAGAAGAGCGACAAAACTAATAGTGAGATTCTGGAATTGTAGTTTTGAGAAAAGACCGGCCTATTGTCTTAAACTTTTGAGGACGACACAGGCCGATGATCGGCCCGACTTACGTTAGCGAAAAAGACGAGCGGGCTGATCCATCGGCCCTGAGAAAGAAAGTTTCAGTATGGCTAACTAAAAATAGTACCAGCCAATCAAATGATCTCTTTTATTTTTTGCGCATTCTAGCATTTAAATGGCAGCCCCTTGAAAGTTTTCACAGGAGTTTGAGAATTATATTGGATGTTTTATGTTGTAGTTATTCAGCTCATTTGAAACTGAGATATTGAGTGATTCAGATTTAGATAATATTTCTGTGTCAGATGTCACTAACAGTGATATAAATGACAGTGAAAATAGTGAGGAAACATGACTCTCCAAGAATATATATACTTCTATATTTATTCCTTGTTATTATATTTTGAACGTTTTTTTCTAAAACATCACCCTTATCCTATTTTTATTTCCTAGAAATGGCTCTGTCTTTTAGGCAGTAAAACCATTATTAAGCTCCGTCTCCAAAGGGTTAAAAGAGACGAATGCAAGATGAGTTAATACAGGTTTATAAGAAAATCATAAGGAAGGATAAATCTTACTATAACAAGTTTTTCTTCAAAATATAATCGGCTACAAGAGCAAGAGGGCACAGCTACAAATTAATTAAAAAAAGGTTCAGATTAGATATTAGGAAACGTTTTGTTAGTCATAGAGTGCTTGGAATGCATTGCCACAAGAAATAGTGTATTTAGTGCATTGAAGAATAGATTGTATGCAGTTATTTTTAAATCAAGTATAATAGAAAAAACTGGTTGTATACAGACTCTGCAGTCTTCTAAACCAGTATAAAGAAATTAAGTGAAGTTAAGTTAACATAATCCTCTTTTCTGAAGAACTCCTTCCAACAATCCGTACCCCATTCAGCCTTCTCTGTCCAACATCATAATCCTTTTTGCTATGTGAAATCTCTTCAATCCTTAAATAATAGCTTATTAATCAACATATAATCCAGACTTCTTTCACCTGTTTCAATCACGAGATAGGACAAACACAAGGTAGCTCCATAAGCTTTTCCTATTATACAACATTATCACTATAGATGAGAGATGAAGGAACGTGATTCTCAAGAAACGAAAGTGTGAAACCATGAAACGGTAGGATTTCAAACTCTACTAGCATCAAGCATCCCATGGTCTCAAGAGAGGTGAGACCAGCATGTAGTCATTGAGGAGATTAACAAAAAGTTCAGAGATCCTGTGCACACACTGTGCATGTAAAAGAACCCTTGGCAGTTACAAATCTATAAGAGTAGACAGTTAGCCTCTGTACTGGCAAAATTCTAAAAAGAATAAATGAAATTCCTACCCAATATGTAACCTACCTTCCCCCAGGTCTGCAGAAAGTAAACATTGCAATAAAAAAGAACGTACTACGGATAGCATCTGGCTACCTGCATAACCTGCATGTTCGAATACCAAGATTCCAATAATTCCAAGTACAACTAAATCATCCTGACTGGAAAACATCTTCCATCAATCCAAAAGAGCTGTGCTCTTCAACCTGGGCGCTACCAGATTTCAGGTGGGCGGTAACAGAATAATTACTTTTCGCATTAAAAACATCAAAAATATGCAGACTAGGTGGAAAATCGCGGAATTGTCTTCAACTGAGATTTTAGTGGGAGGTCAGGAAAATGTATCCTCTCTGAAGTTATAAAAATAGGCACAAGTATAAAAAGGTTGAAGAGCCCTACAATAGAGTGATAACCATCTCACTCAAACCTCCTCTATTGCCTTTTGGAAAACCCCTAGTAGTGATAAGTTGTGTAACAGATCTTAACTGTGCAGGCAATATATAGGTTTAGACAACTATTTTTCTATTTTTTTCTTTCGTCTTCGTGGGATTTGAGTCAGTGCAGCTGAACGCAATCCCCTCAGAATTTCAGTAACCAAATCGAACCACGACGTAAGTTACAGGCTATGTGTCAACACCTGGAACGATAGTTGTTAGTGACGCATAGACTTGTTGCCGCCGACAAACCCGCGTTGTCTGGAAACAATGCAAATAGGATTGGGGCTAATGGCAAGCAGACGGACAAAAACGTGGGCGGTTTTGGAAATCACGTGATCTGGCGAATACAAATACTTGGAAAAAGACGCTCAGTGGAGGACATGCGACGAAGATATGCAGTTGAGGTAGATTAGAGTTGAAATTTAGAGGAAGGATAAAGGCAGTCTTCCAGGCAATCCATTCATCATATTGACGCAGTCCCACTGATTACGTTGACATTACCTTGATCACGTGAATGTAAGTCGTCAGTCGCAGCTAGAGGCAGTTTTACACTGATCCAATGGGTCACATTTGATGCAGTCGATCCTGACTACGTCGAGACCACTTTGATCTACTGCCGACAAAGAGGAATAAGACCCCAGACGTCATACTCTGGCATCAGAACCTACGAACTTTACCATCAGCAGCAATTCGCAACTAAGTTCAATTGCAGCAGGCCAGATTATGAGATCAGCAGACCAGATTAGGAGAATAGGGTATCGTGACATCTAAATGGTGAGAGAAAGAGTTTAAGTTGTTAGAGAGTTTATAGTTGGCGGTGTTTCTTGATGAAATAATCTGTTGTATTGTGTTTATATTTAGTGTTACTTGAATTTGTTTAGAGTGAGTGTAGCGTGAAATAGAATAGAGCAGACCCCTTTACCGTCTGCAACAGAGCTCCATCAAATCAACTGGCTCTGGTACAGCTGTTCAATTCTCTGCTCCCCCATTGGGGAATCAAACATGCTTGGTTAACAGTTTTTGTACAAGTGTATGTGTACCCAAATGGCAAAGTAGTTAGAGCACTTGCTCCAAATTGTAAAACTAAACAGGTACGTAACCAGTACTGGGAAGTTGTTGTTGTTCCTTCATCTTCTTTGGTGTTCGTCCTGAAAAAAACATTGTGTCCTAGTTTACAGCGAGACTGCAATATCTGCACCTTTCAACCTTGCACATCCAATTTCAGCTGACTTTTCTTAGTACCTGATTTGCTGCTAGCTGCCGTCAGCTCATTCATTGTGCTGCATCTTCAGCTCCCTGCTGTTGTTCGAAGCTACCCGTGCTGAGTCGAGCTCACTCTTAGCGAACATTCTTTGGTAGCGGGTTACTCTTGTTCTTCTTACATAATGATACGCACTTGAGAAGATGGACCAGGGTCCTCCTGGCTGTAGTGCAATGTGAAGCTCCTCAATAAGTTCGCCATTATGTGGATTACTGTGTCGATCGCCCACTTTATTTGCTAGACTGGTGTGACGCAGCCTGTTTCCAGGAGCACTGTGAGGATGACACTTAATCAGTATGTTTCATAACTCAGAATTCTTTTTACTCCCATAGCGGAAGCTCCACCCAGCCACAAATGAGCACCTAACTCAGTCAGAGTCTGTAGGGAGTAAGAGTTGCTAGAGTCTCATCTAAATAATGAGTAGTAGTGTCTGCAAGCAAGCTATCCCACCTTCACATGGTTTTACTAAAACAACTCTGGCGAATGGCGAGCAGCTTGCATCAACAAACTAGTTCCCCCCAAGTCTATGAGAGTAGAATCATAAGAATGGGGTCCCTACAGAAACCTCTGGCAGACCAGGTCTTCCATTAAATGCAGCAGATGCAGGGGCCACCTGCAGCACATAGACATGTCTTGATCCCCATTGAGACCTCACCCAGAGAGCATCCACTGGTTAAACAAGGCTCCCTGAACAAGATCACAGTCTGTTCTTGCAAGACAAGGTGCTGAAGGCTGAGGCAACCAGCCAAGAGGTGCTCCACATTCATCAGGATACCACGTGTATGAAAGTATGCCTATATCCACAACGGTATGGCACTCAGCTTGTGATGGACAACCAGGTGGGTGCAGTGCAGGGTATCCTGTACTAGCATGTTATAGACAACTCGGCGGGAGCAGTGATGGACGAGGCGAGTGCAGTGATGGACAATAGGTGGGTGCAGTGATGGACAACCAGGCAGGTGCAGTGCCGGGTATCCTGTCACAGCGTGTGATAGACCAGGCAGGTGCAGTGATGGACACCCAGGCAGGTGCAGTGCCAGGTATCCTGTCACAGCGCGTGATGGACCAGGTAGGTGCAGTGATGGACAACCAGGCAGGTGCAGTGATGGACAACCAGGCAGGTGCAGTGCCGGGTATCCTGTCACAGCGTGTGATACCAGGCAGGTGCAGTGATGGACAATCAGGCAGGTGCAGTGCCGGGTATCCTGTCACAGCGTGTGATACCAGGCAGGTGCAGTGATGGACAACCAGGCAGGTGCAGTGCCGGGTATCCTGTCACAGCGTATGATGAACAAACAGGTGGGTGCAGTGATGGACAACCAGACAGGTGCAGTGATGGACAACTAGGCAGGTGCAGTGCCAGGTATCCTGTCTCAAAAGAGATCAACCTTTATACAAGACAATGAAGTTTATGCAAGAGACAACATTGCAGATATAGACAGTACATTTTCAAGCAAACAAAAAAAATATATGTAGACAAAGCAACTAGGAAGGGAACTAGTCATCCAATCACAGAAAAGCTGAGACCACCCACATCCAAGTCTCTAACACTTCATCCCTAAGACCATTATCATAAACAGATGAGCAAACTGTTGTGTTGCACCTTAGAACAGGACACAACCGACTCCGAAAAATATGTACACGCTATAGAAGATAGGCAACTCAGTCATGTGAATACACACCCTAGACTGCACAGCACATACTATTGAACTGCCCTAATATGATATATAGAGACAAACCCACTGGCCCATAGAAATAACACTGGTAGAGAAACACTTTGGCCCTGAACGTGACCCCAAATGAATGTGAAGTTTATTTAAAAGACAACATTGCAGATATAGACAATATATTTTCAAAGGAAAAATAAGAATTCCCAACAGCAGTATTTACTATTGGCTACTTTTGTCTCACAAATATGCGAGATGTCCTTCAAGAAAGCTGTTAAGCAGCAAAACCTTCCGCACTTACCAACTCAAGTACCTAACATTAAACTGATGCCAAGTGTACTTAATGTTGCTGTACAGGCAGTAGCTGCTGTACAACACAATATACACAGTCCCAAACACAACTGTCACACAGTAAGTAATAACATTTCAATGCAAGTTATGCAGAGAGCTTGAACCTGTGCATTACCTTCAGAAGCCATAATACAATTTATGAGCAGTAAAAGCAAGTTAAGGACGATACTAACCTTGTCCCTGTACAAACACTATAGACTAGAGTTTCAAACCCTCAAGACGGTATCATTTCGCCTTCACATCTCATCCCCTAAACCCAATATTGAACTGGTGTCTGGGTATATACTTTATACACGTTGTGGTACCAAAATAACCCAGTACGTATAGTTAGGCTTCTTACAGAACTGGGGTTGACAAGAATTCAAGATGGAGAGGATGAGGTGAGCAAGAATTCAAGATGGAGAGGATGAGATGAGCAAGAATTCAAGATGGAGAGGATGAGATGAGCAAGAATTCAAGATGGAGAGGATGAGATGAGCAAGAATTCAAGATGGAGAGGATGAGATGAGCAAGAATTCAAGATGGAGAGGATGAGATGAGCAAGAATTCAAGATGGAGAGGATGAGATGAGCAAGAATTCAAGATGGAGAGGATGAGATGAGCAAGAATTCAAGATGGAGAGGATGAGATGAGCAAGAATTCAAGATGGAGAGGATGAGGTTAGCAAGAATTCAAGATGGAGAGGATGAGATGAGCAAGAATTCAAGATGGAGAGGATGAGGTTAGCAAGAATTCAAGATGGAGAGGATGAGATGAGCAAGAATTCAAGATGGAGAGGATGAGGTTAGCAAGAATTCAAGATGGAGAGGATGAGATGAGCAAGAAGATAACAGTCTCACTCAGATAATAAAACCAATTGTATTTTCATCATTATGTCGTCTGTCATGCTGAGGTCTGCCATGTCTGATTTATAGAGCTCAGGAATAAAGGCCATTAGCTTTACCAGTCGTCGAGTGCAGTATGTTATGTTTTTTTCTTTCAAAATTGTACATACATAAGTTTGCCCCTCCGATAAATATAGAGGCCTACTGAGGTCTGAACCCACGTCTCTGGACTAAGTGACGTGTTCCAACAACCTGGTAACACTTTAGTCAGTGTGCATTAGTAGTCAGATTAGACCATTTCCAGGTTTAGGGCATTGTCATGGTCAGGAATCGACAGTGACTTTATCAGTCATAGAAATCATCACCCATCCGAGTGGCCCTCGGGGAGGTAAGGATAGAGTCAATGTTGTCATGGGCAACTAAAGAGGCTAGCAACCTCGTCAAGTAAAATAAACTTAAAGAGCACACAAAGTACTTTGGCGCAGGGTTCCAGTAATTAGTTCAATGCTGGGGTGGTTCTAAGCTTTATATGCAGCAAAGGTAAGAGAAGAAGTAGAAGGAGGGGTAGAGGTATGAGAGGGAGGAGAAGAACGAGGTGGGGGGGGTGGGGTGGGAATGATGGTGAAGAAAAGAAGGAGAAGAAGGATGATTAGAATAAGGTGGAATAATATAAGGAGGTGGTGAAGGAGGAGAAGGTAAAGGAAGAGGTGGAGGTGAAGGAAGAGGTGGAGGTGAATGAAGAGGTGGAGGTGAAGGAGGAGGAAGAGGTGATGGAGGTAAAGGAGGAGGAGGAGAAGAATGTGAACAAGGAGGAGGTGGAGGTGAAGGAGGAGGAGGTGTAGAAGGAGGAGTTGGAGGTGAAGGAGAAGGTTGAGATGAAGAAGGTGACGGTGAAAAAGGAGGAGATGAAGGAGGAGGTTGAGGTGAAGAAGGAGGTGAAAGATGAGGTGGAGGAGGAGGTGGTGAAGGAGGAGGTGGAGGTGAGAATGAGGAGAAGGTGATGGAGGAGGTGAAGAAGGAGGAGGTGAAGACGGAGGAGGTGAAGACGGAGGAGGTGATAAAGGCTGTTGTTGTTTGCGAATGCGCACAAAGAGTAGGTTTACTCCATTGTGCGTCCTGAAAAGGACGTTAAGTGGTGGGTTGCAGTAGCTTTCCTCACATCCCGAGCGTGCTGATGAAGGTGAACCGGGGTCCTCCAGGCGGTTGTGCTATGCTTGGCTTCATCTGCGTGTCGCTCACTACTACGAGGATCATGTCAATTCCTCACCTTGTTATCCAGGCTGTCATGAAAACAGCCAGCTTCCAGGCAGGGCTACGAGGAAGCCGAGGTGAGGGTCTTAGCCAGTATGTTTTGCCCGACTCTGACTAACATGTCTGATCAGTATGTTTCACTTGACCCTGACTAACATATCTGATCAGTATGTTTTACCTGACCCTGACTAACATATCTGATCAGTATGTTTCACCTGACCCTGACTAACATATCTGATCAGTATGTTTCACCTGACCCTGACTAACATGTCTGATCAGTATGTTTCACCTGACCCTGACTAACATGTCTGATCAGTATATTTCACCTGACCCTGACTAACATGTCTGATCAGTATGTTTCACCTGACCCTGACTAACATGTCTGATCAGTATGTTTCACCTGACCCTGACTAACATGTCTGATCAGTATGTTTCACCTGACCCTGACTAACTTGTCTGATCAGTATGTTTCACCTGACCCTGACTTACATGTCTGATCAGTATGTTTCACCTGACCCTGACTTACATGTCTGATCAGTATGTTTCACCTGACCCTGACTAACATGTCTGATCAGTATGTTTCACCTGACCCTGACTAACATGTCTGATCAGTATGTTTCACCTGACCCTGACTAACATGTCTGATCAGTATGTTTCACCTGACCCTGACTGACATGTCTGATCAGTATGTTTCACCTGACCCTGACTAACATGTCTGATCAGTATGTTTCACCTGACCCTGACTAACATGTCTGATCAGTATGTTTCACCTGACCCTGACTAACATGTCTGATCAGTATGTTTCACCTGACCCTGACTAACATGTCTGATCAGTATGTTTCACCTGACCCTGACTAACATATCTGATCAGTATGTTTCACCTGACCCTGACTAACATGTCTGATCAGTATGTTTCACCTGACCCTGACTAACATGTCTGATCAGTATGTTTCACCTGACCCTGACTAACATGTCTGATCAGTATGTTTCACCTGACCCTGACTAACATGTCTGATCAGTATGTTTCACCTGACCCTGACTAACATGTCTGATCAGTATGTTTCACCTGACCCTGACTAACATATCTGATCAGTATGTTTCACCTGACCCTGACTAACATGTCTGATCAGTATGTTTCACCTGACCCTGACTAACATGTCTGATCAGTATGTTTCACCTGACCCTGACTAACATGTCTGATCAGTATGTTTCACCTGACCCTGACTAACATGTCTGATCAGTATGTTTCACCTGACCCTGACTAACATGTCTGATCAGTATGTTTCACCTGACCCTGACTAACATGTCTGATCAGTATGTTTCACCTGACCCTGACTAACATGTCTGATCAGTATGTTTCACCTGACCCTGACTAACACGTCTGATCAGTATGTTTCACCTGACCCTGACTAACATGTCTGATCAGTATGTTTCACCTGACCCTGACTAACATGTCTGATCAGTATGTTTCACCTGACCCTGACTAACATGTCTGATCAGTATGTTTCACCTGACCCTGACTAACATGTCTGATCAGTATGTTTGCCCAGTTTAAAAAAGGGTAGGGGGAGTTGTAGGAATAAAGAAAGTGAAAAGGAGCAGGAGGTGAAGAGAAGGAAGAGAAAAAGATAAGAAAAGGAAAAGAAAGAAGAGGTGAAGAAGGAAGAGAAGGAAAAGGAGGAAGAGCAATATGAGATGGAAAAGAAGGAAAAAAGGACAGCAAGAGGAGAGGCAGAAGAAGGACAAGCAGGAGGAGGAGAATAACGAGAGGGAGCAGTAGGCGAAGGAGGAGGAGACGAAGGAGAAAAAAGGAACAGAAAAAAAAGAAAGAGCAGAGGCAGAAGAATGAGCAGGAGTAGGAGAAAAAGTAGAAAAAGAATTAGGAAAAGCAGGACAAGGCACAGGAAAAAATGGAGTAGAAGAAGAGAGATGAGAAGAGGGAAATGATGAAGGATGAGAATAAGAAGGATGAGAAGAATGATGAGATAAAGAAGGTTGAAGAGGACGAGGATGAGGATAAGAAGGCGGAGTATTAGAAGAAGAAGAAAAAGAAGAAGAAAAAGAAGAAGAAAGGAATAGGAGGAGTCAGAGAATGAGTAGATAGATGAAAATGAGAAGGGCGAGGAGAAGTGGAGGAAAGACGATGAAGAATAAGAGAAAGAAAATAAAGTATTGTGCGATGAAATATGTTAAAGAATGCCACCCACGACTTTGATTAATAAGAAGAAAGGCGTGAGAATAGACAGACAATAAAAGCAAAAATGTAATACATTGAACAGATAAGCAATTGAGACAATCTTCCTGCGATTGTTGTGAGATGGTGTGGGTTAGGACAGCAACAAGCAAGTCTCAGAGAAAGGAGGTTGGGGGGGGGGGGGGGCAAGAGAGATCAAATACTGACAGTTTAACGGCATGGGTGGACAGTCTACAACGGACGGACGGACAGGCAGACGTGTGGATGGATGGGTGGGTGAACAGACAGACAGACAAGGCAAGGCAATGCAGACAGACAGACAGACAGATAGATAGATGTATAGAGGTGTTAAAATGAAACCGGACCTAACTGCACCAAGAGAAAATACCTACAGTGTGCATGATGATGTCAGTGCAGGTATATACAGCACATACCAACCGTAAAGTTTGCAAAATTGCATTTTCCTCCCGACTCATAGTTCCCTTAGCAGACCGTTTAAAACACGGCGGGTGTGGTACGTAATCCGTCCAGAGTTGAACAGCGAGCGGTGAGTCAGTTTCTGACAGGTGAAGGATGTCGATCGAGGCATGCTCACCTGTCACCTGCCTTCATATCGCAGCAAGTGGTTCTTCTTCTTCTTCTTCCTACGCAGTCAGACAGTAACCATTATTTTTTTCGAAAAAAGCAGCGGTCATCCTGAGGCTGTCGACACTGCCATATAGCTTGTCTAGTGTTGCCACTGGTGATGACCATATCTGCTCTCTCTCTGATCCTCGTATGTCGGGCAGTTTTGCAGCAAATGCTCAGCGGTCATTTTCCCGGTACCACACGGGCATTCGTCGGTGCCACCTATCTTCAATTTGTTGAATAGGTCTATTGTGGCCAGTGCGAAGTCTGAAGACCACGACCTGCTCTCTTCTGTTCAACTGGTAATAGGCATCGTTTTTGGTGTAGCCAATATGTTCCGTTTCCCATTTGGTCATGTATCTAGCTCTAATAAGCCGTTTTGACTCTTCGTATGTCATACTAGTATCTGGTTGTGGTAGTTTTGCACCTTCTTTTGCCAGTCTGTCTGCCTCCTCGTTGCCTTGGATGTTGCAGTGAGATGGAACCCACTGCACCCCTACCCTTTTTGGTGCGGACTGCTGGCATAGTTGACAGAGTACTGCTCTTAAATCATTAAGTTCAGTATTTTCTGGCTTTTTGGTGCTGTGACTACGGCCAGAGCATCTGTAAGCAGAACTATGTGGCTTTCATTCCTTTTACCTGTCACCATTTCTTCCACTGCCGCCCTCAGTGCCTCTGTCTCCGCTCTGAAATTGCTTGTGTATTTTCCAGTAGCGAATGACAGTGTTATTTTTCTGCCATTTGGTAGGTTCAGAAATGCTCCTGCCCCTCCGTTCTGTGTTGTATTTGTTACGGAACCGTCGGTGTATGCATGGGTCCAGTCCATGCTTGGATAGTTTTCCGTTATGTAACTCAGTGTAGTATCTCTTCTTTCTTTTTCAGACTAGCAGTTTTTGTTTCCAATACCTGGTATATTTTCTACCACCTCTGGAAATATATCCTGCCTCTAGGTAGGTTTTCGTACAGTAGGGATGGGCTTTGGTGTTACTGCGTTCATGGGGTTTTCGTGCATCTTTGCTTTGGCTATTTCTGCAAAGTTTCTTCGCTTTAGTTTCCCATTTCCGAAATTATTTAGTCTCTGGTGCATTGGGTGGTCAGTCAGTCTTCGGAGTTTCTCTGATTGCAGCTGGGCTCTGCAGTCTCTTCTGTCGGTCATGGATTGCAGTTTTGTAATCTTTTCAAGTTCTACAATTGGCGTTGACTTCATGCCTCCGGTTATACCTCTCATGGCTTGGTTTTGAAGTTTGCTGACTTTATCGAAGTTCGCCTTTGCTGCTGTTGTCCATGCCGAAATGCCATACTCGAGCACTGGTCTCACTCTTCCAGTGTACAGTTTCTTTAGTATGCCTTCGTCTGCTCCCCAGCTTGTGCCAGCAAGTTTCCTCATGATTGCCATTCTTTCTCTGGCTCTCATTCGGTTTATCTCAATCTGACTTTTCCATGTCATGCGCCGATCAAATGTGACTCCCAGGTAGTTTGGGTTGTCGTTTGGATGCAGGTATTTGCCGTTTAGACTTAATTTGGTGTTTTGGGGTTTGATTGATAGCGAGAATATTGTACATGTGGTTTTGTCCTCGTTTATTTTGACCAGCCATGAGTTCGCCCACTCTTCCAGCGATGTTAGGGCTTGCTGCATCCGATTTCTCAGCAAGTGGTTCAAACTCCATCCCATGCGTTCTTGCTTATGGTGGTTGGTCAGCAACCGAGGTACCCATTGTGAACACACCGTCCGATGACTAACCACAATTTGAACTGTCCCTAGCGACACAGCGAATTCCTCTGCTAGCGAACGTAAGCTCCGACGACGGTCCACCCGAATTGCTGCATCAATTTTGGTCATGGCATCTTCTGACGCAACAATATGCGCATGGCCTGGGCTCGGAAGATCTTTCGTTAACTCACGGTTTCTTTAAAAATCGTTGTCCAGTTCTTTACTGTTGTCTTCGACATACTTTTGTCACCATACACTGCCTGCATTCTGCGATGAATGTCAACTGGTCGACATCCTTTAGCTGTTAGAAACCAAATCACTGCTCGCTGATCAACGGTTTCACACCCGCCATGTTTTCAACGGTCTGCTGTGTAACAGTTCCAGCCTGGGCATGAGCGTTTAGGGCATGGGTGATGTGGTCGGCGACTCTGAGAACAAAGGTACCTAAATATGTGCCAAGGTCACTCTCCGTCTGGACACAGACACATAGGGGGATAGGTGTCAGGAGAGACACTGTGATAACTAGCCTGAGGATAAAACCACGTAAGTTCGTGACCTAACTGGACTTGAATGAGTATGAATGGAGGCGTCAGCCATGGGTAGTAAGGAGAGGCGCCTACAGACAACCGCCTGGGAAAATTGACCTGAACTGTTCGGGTGTAACACTGAAAGGTCGTGTCCTTAGAGGAAGACGCGGGATCCAGGTCGGGGTATGTTTACCTCAATGAGTAAGGAGAATTCCTTAAGCTGTTTTTGTTTGGTTCAACTAAAGGTCCTGCATGGACATAATTTATTGAAAGTGGTTGCTTGCGTTGTTTAATCCAGATGTAAAAACGATGAGCCCCATGTGTTTTTTTCTCTTCTTGTATTGATTATGTATGTATTATGAAAAGTTTAAGTGGGTATTGAATAACATTAATCCGAATATTTCATGTGAGTATTGAATAACATTGTTTTTGGATGCATGTACGATGTGAGTGGGGTAGTAAACAGGAGTGGTGTTTACATTATGGATAGTAATAGAAGAAAATGATGGTCATTTGGCAGATGGAAAAAATGACCAACCATGTTTCGGTCTGTACTTTAGGGAGGTAATGTAACAGTTCCAGCCTGAGCATGAGCGTTGAGCATGAGCATGTGGTCGGCGACTCTGAGAACAAAGGTACCTAAATGTGTGCCAATGTCACTCTCGGTCTGGACACTACGCCAAGGTCACTCACCGTCTCCAACAAAGGAAATCGGGGTTGGGGGGGGGGGGGGGGGGGGGAATGTGTACAGGTGGTGAACTAAGAACTGACCACTGGCGTTCCGATTTGGGTAGTGGGGGATGAGTGACAGACAAGAGGGCATCGGAATTTGCTGTGATATTTGAGTGACAATAGATCAATGCGTGCCAATGGCAGCTGAATGGAGTCAAGACACCCCCCAGAGATCCATTGGATAGCTCTGGTACTGCTTGAGACTATATAATACTAGACAAAGTTTAGCTCAAGCAGACTGGCCATGGAGAGAGAGAGAGAGAGAGAGAGAGAGAGAGAGAGAGAGAGAGACAGAGAAAGAGCGAGAGAGACATAATTTAGCAAGGAATCTGTTTAGCTCACCGACTTAATAGAAGAGTGATTAATAGGCTGTTTTTATGAATGTGTGAGAACAGGGTCGCTGAACAAGCATACGCCTTCGAGTCTTGGCCAGTCGCTCTATAAGGTGTGTGTTGGGCGCCCTGTGTCTAAGAGAGATCTAAATGCATGTGTGGTGTGTATAGATACCGAGGGAACGATGCGTGTTCTGAAGAGTTACGCAAGTGTACAGATCGACTAGGATGGATCTTGATGTGTGTGTAGACACGGAGGGAACGATATATGTTCAAGAGCGTGAGTATAACACAGATCGATTGAGTGTGTGATCATATGTGAGTATACCTTGAATATACTGAATGTATTACATCCGGATCACCCGCCTGAGGGGATCTGAGTGTCACAGAATACAAACGTGAGGACGAGTTTTTGAGAGTGTGTTGAGGGTGCAGATAAGGGGAGGGAGTATGCGGCTAGAACTGGGTTAGATTAGTTGGGATCAACATCAATAGCTTATGCTTATAAACTCCATGTATCTATTTAGATAAGATTGTATTTCTTATATCGTTTGTAATTTCATTGCACTCATGTTAATAGTTGTTGTATGAGTATGATATAATAAATATGCCACCTGATGTTTGCTATGTTATTTGCTGTGTGTGGTCGTGAATGATGTGGATGAGCGTGATAACATTATAGATAGTGGAAACCTGGACTCTGCTACAGCTGAGGAAACTATGAGTCGGAGGATAATGGATAATGAAATTTTGCTAACTTGGCGGTTGGTATGTGCTGTTTACACCAGAAGTGACGTCATCATGTGACGGCATCGTACGCATGTTCACTTGGTGCAGTTTGGTCCGGTTTCATTTGAACACGCCTCGTAAGTAGGTAGACAGACAGACGGATAGAGTATGTATGTATGCGAGCGCCCGAGTGTTACAGATTTCTGAAAGTGAAGCAAAGAATAGTAAGACTGTAACATGTCAGGAACATCATAAGAGGAGACAGTGAGAGCTGGGCATGGGACCTTTAGGCCACAAAATCTCCCAACAGATAAGGGGAGACACATTCAGTGATCTGTATGTTTTTGTTGAAGGCGAGTGCGTGCCATTCTTTCAATCAATCAACATGTCAAAATTAAATTCCACTAAATAGCCAACATAGAACTTAACTTCTGGCTAAAGACAATAAGTGAAAAACAGAAGCCAAGAAGGGAAAATGAGGAAAAGGATAAGAAAGGAGAAAAAGTGGGAGTAGAACGAGAGATACAGAGATGTATAAATTGAGAAGAAAACGAACGAGAGAGCTGAAGTGAGAGACAAAATCGGAAGCAAAGCAAACGAGTCTCCTTCCTCTCTCTTCCTACCTCACTCTATTTCATTTGACTATGTCCAACAATCTCACTCTATTTCATTTGACTATGTCCAACAATCTCACTCTATTTCATTTGACTATGTCCAACAATCACACTCTATTTCATTTGACTATGTCCAACAATCTCACTCTATTTCATTTGACTATGTCCAACAATCACACTCTATTTCATTTGACTATGTCCAACAATCACACTCTATTTCATTTGACTATGTCCAACAATCTCACTCTATTTCATTTGACTATGTCCAACAATCTCACTCTATTTCATTTGACTATGTCCAACAATCTCACTCTATTTCATTTGACTATGTCCAACAATCTCACTCTATTTCATTTGACTATGTCCAACAATCCCACTCTATTTCATTTGACTATGTCCAACAATCACACTCTATTTCATTTGACTATGTCCAACAATCTCACTCTATTTCATTTGACTATGTCCAACAATCTCACTCTATTTCATTTGACTATGTCCAACAATCTCACTCTATTTCATTTGACTATGTCCAACAATCTCACTCTATTTCATTTGACTATGTCCAACAATCACACTCTATTTCATTTGACTATGTCCAACAATCACACTCTATTTCATTTGACTATATCCAACAATCACACTCTTTCACAACTTTCACACGCACCCTCAGGGTGTGGCCCTTCTATTGCACTTTGGTTGGGCTGGCTTCTGAGAGCGCACAAACCTAGTATAGGTACATACAGACGCAGACATACATCCAAGCACTAGTTTATGCGTCTTAATATCGCCAAACTGACTACGGTATGGTGTGGAATAGGCGCCCCTCTGCCAGCAGAAACTAGTGAGGCAAACACGTAAAATTAAAAAAAATTAAATTTTGAGTATATATATATATATATATAAACACATTGGTCGGTGTCTGTCCGGTTTATGTGCCGTATGCAAGGAAGCCAAAAATTTTCTGTATGCGTCCAGATCTTTTGCGACGCTGTATCAATGCGGGCCTAGGTCTTTGGTCAGTCCATCTCGCCATCGCACAGGTGGGCGACCACGTGGTGAACGTGCACAAGTATGGCAACCAAAACGTTCTACGCGCCCATCTGTTGTCCGGCATGCTTACCACGTGTCCAGCAGCGAGGGTTGCGTGATTTCGCTGCTTCCACAACGTTCCGAAACAGAGTTTGATGTCGAACTTTTTCGTTTCGGATCTATACTGTATATACATTTTAAATATTAATACATATACACACACACTTATACAGAGAGAGAGAGAGAAAGACAGAGATTGGGGGGGGGGGGGGGACGACAGGAAAGAAAACGAAAGAGAGCGTTGGTGGGAGATAAAGAAAGACAAATGTAGAAGAAAGCTTAGCAGAGAGTTGAGGAGATAAAAAGATTTGTATACCTAAACAATATGAGAAATGCAAAGGCGGAAATGACAATTTTCTCCTAACATTGCACTGTGCCACAGTGGTAGTAATTGATATAGGTCAAATAAATAATTAAACAAATAGCACACAGATTATGACAAAACTAAAAGGTATACATCAGAAGTTGAGACAACGCAAATTTGAGTAGTGTCAGCAAACTTATTCTTGCACTAAAGCTAACACAGACGAGAATAGTCAACTATCTAGTTACAGAACTAGGTGTGACACAAATGAGAATAGTCAACTATCTAATTACAGAACTAGGTGTGACACAAATGAGAATAGTCAACTATCTAATTACAGAACTAGGAGTGACACAAATGAGAATAGTCAACTATCTAATTACAGAACTAGGTGTGACACAAATGAGAATAGTCAACTATCTAGTTACAGAACTAGGTGTGACACAGACGAGAATAGTCAACTATCTAGTTACAGAACTAGGTGTGACACAAATGAGAATAGTCAACTATCTAATTACAGAACTAGGAGTGACACAAATGAGAATAGTCAACTATCTAATTACAGAACTAGGAGTGACACAAATGAGAATAGTTAACTATCTAATTACAGAACTAAGAGTGACACAAATTAGAATAGTCAACTACCTAATTACAGAACTAAGATTGACACAAATGAGAATAGTCAACTATCTAATTACAGAACTAAGAGTGATACACATGATAATAGTCAACTATCTAATTACAGAACTACTAGGAGTGACACAAATGAGAATAGTTAACTATCTAATTACAGAACTAAGAGTGACACAAATTAGAATAGTCAACTACCTAATTACAGAACTAAGAGTGACACAAATGAGAATAGTCAACTATCTAATTACAGAACTAAGAGTGACACAAATTAGAATAGTCAACTATATAATTGCAGAACTAAGAGTGACACACACACATATATATATATATATATATATATATATCCATACACTGATAACATACACAGGGTTACTAAGTTAGGTTCTTGACATGAAGAGCAAATACTCGTCGCATTTAAAGAACATAGTTCTAACCACAATAACAATCCGGAAAGTTCTAACCACAATAACAAATCCGGAAACTTCCAAAATTGAAATCGGTAAATCAAACGAAATTGTCCGGCCGGTGATTGACCATCTTACTTCTTCTCTGTCCACGCCAAATTTCAAAATGTGAAGCAGCTCCATGCAAAGGTGCAACTGGAACTAGGTCACAGGCCATCTTTGCTCCAACTGTGACCCGGCTTGTCAGTGCAAAGTATTCAACGGAGGGAGAGGGGGGAAACACGCCACGGATTATTGACTTCTCAGTTAAAGGTGGGGACGCTGAGAAGGTGGGGACGCTGAGAAGGTGGGGACGCTGTGGTCGCGTGATACGTGATATCCATCATTGGCAAGGTTGTTTTTTTAAAGTGAAATAGTTAATCTCTCTTCCTTCCTCTCTCTCTCTCTCTCTCTCTCTCTCTCCCCCTCCCTCCACTCGGTTAATCAATCAATGAGTCAACTAATCCTGGGTACGACAAATTCCGGGCTCCATGGCGCCTAGAATTGAGAAATGTTCTTGTGGCGACTGGCATTTCAGGAGCAGTGTCGTATTTACTGATACTATTTATAAATACTGTCCCCTCCCCGGAATATGTTTCTTGTCACTCCCCTCATCAAATACTGCCCCCCCCCCCCGGAATATGTTTCTTGTCACTCCCCTCATCAAATACTGTCCCCTCCCCGGAATATGTTTCTTGTCACTCCCCTCATCAAATACTGTCCCCTCCCCGGAATATGTTTCTTGTCACTCCCCTCATCAAATACTGCCCCCCCCCCCGGAATATGTTTCTTGTCACTCCCCTCATCAAATACTGTCCCCTCCCCGGAATATGTTTCTTGTCACTCCCCTCATCAAATACTGTCCCCTCCCCGGAATATGTTTCTTGTCACTCCCCTCATCAAATACTGTCCCCTCCCCGGAATATGTTTCTTGTCACTCCCCTCATCAAATACTGTCCCCTCCCCGGAATATGTTTCTTGTCACTCCCCTCATCAAATACTAATACTGTCCCTTCCCCGGAATATGTTTCTAGTCACTCCTCTCATCATTTATACGGGACGAAAATGGGAGGAAGACTATCATATAACGACCTACTTCGACGTCCAGGTAGTCCTCCCTGGAAGTAGACGGTTGTCCTTGGCAGTCTGGCTAACAAGCATTGGGAGGAGGAAGAGAGGGGGGGGGGTGGTAGTGTGTGTGTTATGTGGTGCTAGAATTATTAGAATTAGACAATAGCAGTGAGCGACACGCAGATGAAGTCAATCATAGCACAACCGTTTGGAGAACACCAGTCAACCTTCATCAGCATGTGAGGAAAGTGAGGAATAGTGAGGAAAGCTTCTAAACGATCTTTTCAGGGGACACAAATGAGTTAACCTACTCATTGCGGGCATTCATAACAAGGGACCAAAACTATATTTTCCCGCGTAATGTTCTCTCGTGCAGCCGACTTTCAAGATAAGCTTGCCAGCGCAATGTTACGCAGCAGATAATAACAATAATGATGTTCGCTTACGCGTCAAAAGGCCTGTTGCGTGAAACGACCACTTTCATGTCCAACTGTCAAGACTGTTTATGCGTGTCGACTGAAATCCCTACAGACTTCCCTAATGGAGCCGAGTACTCCACTGCCTGGGGATGGGAGCAGCGAGGAGTATGTGTTATACAAATGTTTGTGCCAGGCTCTCTGTGTCTGTCCTTGTCTGACTCCCTGTTGTTTTGTTTGCTCCGCCCCGAGACCTCTAGATTGTGTCCAACTCAGCGTGACCCTTGCTGTGCTGAGAATTCGAGATTGGGAAAGGTATCGTGCAACCTCCAGTAAAATGGTAGGGAGGAAGGCGGCTTCAGTCCAAGCAGAGAGGTCCTTGAGTTGTGATAACCTGGAGTGAATTGAATTCTGGGTGCATTCACGCAGGATTTTGAACTCCGGCATGGGCTGGTCTCCCACGGCTTGAACCAGGCATGAAATGCAACATAACAAACAGGATAACCGATCGAAAGTACATCAATTCCCCAGAATAAAGTCCTTCATACCACCTGGGTGGAATTGTGAATTATAATCGGAACAGTAACCAGCAAACATCAGAAAACGAAACAAACACCGCAGCGAGTCGAGAGCGCAGCCATTCAGGCGCGTCCATCTTACTTCTCGCAGATAAGGCGTGCCACAAATAAGAAATAGCAGAAATATGTAGTTGCTACTTTGAAATTAGACTTTCATTTGCACATTTAGATGTTATATTTCCAAGAACAATTCACCCACACCCTCGTTGCACGTCGTACAACCACACAAGAAACTTTTGATCCAGCACCACACCTGGCTTTTACATTTCTAACCTGGCGCCTAGATCCTGAACAAATTTGTCGTCCCATAAACTAATCAATCAGTCAGACCTGCCTCTATATCAGCGTTCGTCCTGAAAAGCAAGTGGTATCATAGTTTACAGGGAAGCTGGGATATCTTCGCCTTTAGGCCCGACACATCTGATTTCAGCTAGCTTGGTGGGGGGAAAGAGAAAGGGGGAGAGAAGAAGATACCGGGTAGAGTCTCGTGCAGCTGTGTTCTGCTGAGTCTGGTGCAAGCTATGAGTCGCTGGCTGCTGTCATCTCATTCACTGATGCTTCTTCGGTCTAGTCCCGTCCAGCGTAATTACTGTAATGTATTTCAGATTATTGTAAGCATAAACCTGTGATTATATGGACGCTTGTACGTCAGTAAAGAGGGATCGCAGCCAGAGGTAATTGCAAGAATAGCACAAACAACAGCGGCGCTTACTCGGCTGAAACCTATATGGCAAGACAAGCGGTTCTCAATATTTCTGTATGCCTGCGAGACCTGGACCATTACAGCATATATCCAGGGCAGAATACATGCAATGGAAATGAGGTGCTATAGAAAACTCCTAAATGTTACACATAAAGATCGTGTCACGAACATAGAAATACGACAGAGTTGAAAACGCTATTGGGATTTTTGAAGATCTGTTCACAACAATCAAATGACGAAAGATGGCCTGGTGCGGGCACGTCACGAGGTCTAAACGGAATTACCAACTCGATACTCTTTGGTTCCGTACCGGAAACAGAGAGGGCGAGGACGTCTAAGGAAGAGGTGGGTGGACAACATCACTGAGTGGTCATGCCTTCGTCCCGGTGAGATACGACATGCGGTGGCAGACAGGGGAAAATGGCGTGGGATTTTGGGAGTGTCTTCAAGTGTGCCCCAACGACCTCATGGGTTACGGGATGAGCTGAACTGAACGTCAGCGAGGCGAGAAGAGGAAGCGATGAGTCGTTTGGGAGCCGGATCGAAAGGCGCAAATATCGCAGTCAAGCTGTAAACTACAACATAACTCTAGACTTCATCCTGCTACTTGCAAAGTCATTTTTAGGGCTTGGTGATGGAGTTTTACAACGAACGACAAAGAAGAAGAATTGTTACACTATAGCCTGTCACTCACATGTGCCTTAAGAGTGCTGGACATGGTGTAGCCAGCTAACCCGTCCTGCGGTAACTAAGCCAGAAAAAATATATCAGAAACCTGTACATCGTAGATCTCACGGTAGAACAGGTGAGACAAAGTCGCGACACGGCTTCTTAGATGAACTGCAATGCCTGTCCTATGCAGGCGAGGCTCACCCTGGGGGCCACTCTTCCCCTTCTCTCTTCTCTTACCTCTTTCTGTTTCACTTGACTGTCCCACAGTCACACTCTTGCACAACTTTCACACGCGCCCTCGTGGTAAAGCCCTTCCATTGCACTTTGGTTGGGCTAGCTTCTGAGGGCGCACAAACCTAGCATATGTACATACAGATGCACACATGCATCCAAGCACTGGTTTATGCGTCCTGATATCGCCCAATTGACTACGGTCTGGGGTGGAAAATGGCGCGCCTCCGCCAGTAGAAACTAGTGAGGCAAACATCTAAGCAAAAAAAAAAAAAGAAAAACGTCCTATGCAGGCGGCGCTCAAACAAATCAAATCTACTTATTTAATTTGATAGGCAGCTACATTTATTCAGGAGGGAAACAAAACATCAATTCGCCAGTTGACGTTATTAGCTTGCTTAATGTCATTAAACTCCGTGTAAATCTTCTTACCTTTTTCTTCCTCATTGCGTTCTTTAAGTAGAATTTGTATTTATAATCACCTGAATGACTTAATATCAGTACTCTTGTCAACTCTTGTCAACTTGTATTTCACGTCCAAAATGGCCGTTGTACAGTGGGCCCCATCCCACTGTAACATTCAAGGCAACGAGGAGGCAGACAAACTGGCGAAAGAACGTGGAAGATTACCACAACCAGATTCAAGTGTGACATAGGAAGAGGTTTATTATTTATAATTTTTATTTATAAGAAAAGGTTTATTAGCGCTGGATACATGGTCTAATGGGAAACAAAGCATACTGGCTACACGTGAAATTAAGACGCAAGTACCGCTTTCTGTAGCAATGTTTTCCTGGATGAAATCACTAGTATCATGCAAACTCTCTCTAGTCGCCTTTTACTCTACCCTCCGCAGTAAGTGAGTTCTGGGATCGAACCAAGAAAAACCCAATTCATTACTACATGGATAAAACTATGGGATAATTTAGAACAGGTGGTGCCCACCATTTTAAAGTCACGGGCCTCGTTATCAATTCTGGCGGCGTCACACAATGAGATAGTTAGAAATGTAACCAATGGAGGTGGTTAAACATCCGTGCTTTCTAGTTTTGATTAGAATGTAGGTCACAGCAAACAGATATAGAAGAAACTGGCCTACAGTGTATAGGACAGAGAAGAATTCCAGGTGGCTTAATACAAGTTTATAAATTAATTTGTGGAAAGGATAAATGAAACTATACCAAGTTTTTTATAAGTACAACTGGCTACAAGAACATGGAGGCACAGCTTCAAATTGTCTAAAGACAGGCCCAGATTAGACATTGGGAATTTTTTTTTTTTTTTCAGAAAGTGGCCAATGCATTGTCACAGCATGCGTGGCGGAGGCAGCAGGGTCAGTTAATGCATTCACAATTAGATTGAATCATCAGTTATTTTTAGTAATGGTGGAGTGTAATAAACTGCTGTATACACACTCTGAAAAGCCTTCTAAACCAGTATAATGAAGTTAAGTTAAGTTAGTATGCAGTGAAGATGTGGACAACACATACATTGGTTCTTATCACGCCCGGCTGTTCTGTTATGTCACTACCGACGTAAATGCACTCGGGGCAAACCAATGCCAGCCCAGTTTCCCTCGTAAAATGACAAAGAGTGTGGAAACTACGTGTTCCAGTAGCCTGCTGTTTGTACATATCTCGCCCGTCCTCACTGTTATCCCTTCTACCTGCCCCAACCGTGCTTAATATCGACTTTATCATGTCTAACGGACAACAAGCTCCTTCCAGATCAGACAACTAGGGACACGATATCTCAACACAGCCATTCTTGGGCGTAACCAAAGGTCTCTAGAAATACACTGACATATATGTCATGTGATCAACAAAGACTGGTTGAAAGAATAGAACAGGATATAACCAATTAAATTATTTTTTTAAAAGACCCATAGAATTACTGCCGTAGGTGTGTGAGGTGTTAGCGATCTCACATTTCAAAGGCTCGGCTATATGAGGGTGGTAGCCATCTCCTCTCCCTCGCCGTTTTAGTTCCCGGACTGAGCTGGTACCCATTTAAGACTGGGTCGACCCGGGAGCCGTGGCGGTCTGAAAAAAACATTTCCGCCTGAAATGGTGAATGAACCCAGGACCCTCGGATGCGAGGCCAGCTCGCTTAACACTGCGCTACGCGGCTCCCTTAAAATCAATAATAACACATAAATGCATGTGTGTCACAGCTTTAAAAGAACAACAATATCAGAAGTTATCAGAAGCTACTCACGCTGAATTGAGTTAACTATCAACGTTACTTAGCTAGCCGGTTACAGTGGCTCTTCTTATATCTAGAGACGCACACGAGATAGTGTACCTGGGTCATCCCGGCTGTAGTGCAATGCGAAGCTCATCAGTAAGCGCACCGCCATGGAGATTATACTGTTGATCCCCAACTCGACCAGACTGCAATGTCATAGTCCGTAATGCGTCGATACACGATCAAAGTACAAGCGTGTATATACGAGGGCTCTTCCAATTACAATCTTAACATTATTTGTCCTCAAAATGTATTCAGAAAAAGTGGAACACAACTGTATCATTTGTCGACTTAGTCTCCATTGCGTTGGACACAAATAATTCCCTCATCGCCGACAACGTGCATGGATTCCTCAAGAACAATCATCTGTTGGTTGCGTGTTTCGTACGTTGTTGTTCCAATTCTGGAGTCAGCTGCTATGGGACCCATCCGGCATATCGTGGAGGACGTCGTATGCTGAACCTTGACTATTGTTCACCTAAGTTCGGCTATTTCATTCACAGTCACTTTGCGATATTCCATCACGATTCTTTCAGCTGCTGCAGCCGTGCTGTTGATGAGACTACTCAGTGTACCTGGCCCTGTCGAGAACAACCGGTAATTCAACTTACGCCGTTTCTGAACTTCCTACTTCACTCGTACACTTGCTCGAGTGACAAGCATCACCGTACTGAAACTTCATTCGCCAATGAATTTCGGTAGGTTTCACTCCATTGCTGCTTAAAATAACTGATAACAGAACCATGTTCCTCTTCGGCGACTTACTAGCTGGGTGGTCATCTTTAAACAGCTACTATAACACCATATGGCTCCTCGGCACCACCTACAGGAAACTGTTGAAGTCCTCAGCGACGATACTGCCAACGTAAACGACAATGACACGGCGTTTCGAATTTATATCGCAATTAAAAAAATTTCACTTGAAGCTGCCTCGTATAATGCATGCGTGTCAATGTGTGTGTACCGATGGGGGTTAAATCTATACCATACAGAAGACTTCAAGGCAGTACATACGCACACACAACAGGTACACACACATACACACACACACACACACAGAGACACACAAACAACCCTGGCGGTATCCTTGTAGCATTTGTATACTTTCAGATCAGTTCATCCCGTGACCTCTTGAGATTGTTGGGGCCCCCCTGCTGTCACATCCCAAATTCTGCGCCATCCCTCTCTGTCTGCGGTTGCTTTTTGTGCCTCCTCGGTTAGTTCATTCATGGATGTTGTTTTCCCATCGTTTGATTGTAAGCCATCAGTGGAAGATGATGAGGGTGCATTCTCACGAGATGATCAAACCAACTTATTTTCTGCCTGGCACAAGACGTAGTGCCAACCATACTTCGAATGTCGTCATTCTGCAGTGTCTCTACGGTGTGTGAGGTGATATTTAGGGGTCTTCTAAAGAAAAATCATCTCATGGCCTGAATTATTCTCTGGAGGTCTGCTATAAAAGTCCATGTTTCGCATGCGTAGACGAATATCGAAAGAACCAGTAAGCGCATTAGTCTGACCTTTATGACGAGGGAGAGTCGTTTATCTTTTCATATATGTTTCAATTCGTATACTTCGCTGGATTTATTTTAGGTGATTGGAGAGCCGTATTAGACACCATGGATCGTCGATATCTGGTTCGCTGGTCGTATGTTGGACACCCATGATTTATAAGTAACTGCCTGCCGTAAGAAGACAATAATAGTTCTGGTACATATATATTTATAACACACACCTTACCTTGCGTCGTGACAGAAGTCGGTTTCATTCGGGAGTCTCACAGCATAACCAAGGCAACAACCGGATGTCGGATCTTTAGTGCACGAGTTATGACTGGAGCAACGACTTTGAATGGCCCACTCCTGCAAGTAATAAACAAAAGAAGAGGCAATAAAGGCGGGAAAAGTTATGCACACTAAACGGCTGTAACCAGGTTTGAGGTGGTGTATTTTTTTTAAAATTTGGCCTGAATGTCTTTCTAAATACAAAGATTGGAGCAGTCACAAAGAATACTGTTCGTGCAAGAGAGAAATGTAGAAGACGGGAAATTAGTTGAGAGGAGAAGACGGAGAAGGCGAAGGGGAGAGAGAGAGAGAGAGAGAGAGAGAGAAAGAGAGATACCTAAAGAGCCGCACACTTTCATTAAATTCGTATTGGCTATATCATATCAGCTTCCTTATAGTGTGAACAAGACATAATGCATTGAAGACTATATTGGATGCGCATAGCCTTTAGACCAAGGTAATGTAAATTAAACTGGTTGTACACAGACTCTGTAGAGTCTTCTAAACCAGTATAAAGACGTTAAGTTAAGTTAAGTTAAGTTAAGTAACACTTCAAGATATTTGTCTTCTAACGTTCTCTAAACTTCAAATATTCTTTCTTTCCCTTCTCGTCGTTCCCACTTATACATTTCTGTACCACCTTTCCTGTGTCCTTTATTTCTTCGGTGGTTCCACGAAATATCTACAATTTTTTTAATTTTTTTTTGGGTTCGCCTTATTTCTCAAATCCCCAAGGCGCTGTGCGTTGCACTGTGGTTTGGTTTTTATTTTGCGCCTGTTGGCCCAGTGCATCGGACTTCAGCATGCATTTTATGTAAGGGTCTGCTTCCTCTTGCATTTTCTAAGGGTTTGCTTCCCCGGGGTAACGGCCGGTGCTGTGATGGGGATCGAACACAGCACCCTCGGATTGTGAGCAGTGCCACTTAATCACTAGGCCACGCCGTCCCCTTATCTACTATTTAAACCCGAGCATTGGTTCTTGGATGCCAGTGCTGCTGTTCAGATAAGTACCGTTGTTCTTGATCTGTTTCCATATTGATCACCATTAATTCTAGGCTTTGTCCATTGCCCCTAAAGAAGACCGTTTACCCACAATGTAGGGTGACATTCTGATATTGAACGTAAGGAGTGATGATGGTAATGTGAAACACAATTATCAAGGCACTACCTCAACAACGCAAGGCGATGTAGCGGCGGTGGTTAGTGTACCGGTTTCCCAACCAAGCGATCGGGGCTCGGACCCCAGTTGGTGCAGGATTTTCCGATCGCAAAACGGCGACTGGGGTTCGAACCAGCCTAAAATATTGGGTACCAGCATAATCTGGGAGAAGTCGGCGTGACGTTGACCAAATCACCCTTACTGTGGCGTTGGTCAAGAAAAATATAGGCCAAACATCACATACGCCATACAGCGCGATATTTTAAAGGGATCTTTCCTTTTTTAAAAATAGATATCTATTTTTAACTACTCGCGTCGTCATCGTTCGTGCTCCTGGAAGCAGTCTAGCCAACTAGTTGAAATCAACGCTGCAGTCCTTAGAAGCCTTGCATTGCACTACAGCCAGGATGACCCAGGTACACCTTCTCATATACGCCTCAAGACATAAGAATAGCCACTGTTACCTACTACCAAAGAAACGTTAATAGTTAATTCAACTTAGCAGGAGTAGCTTCGAACAACTGATATTCTGATAGTTCTGTTCTTGTAAGGCTGTGCCACACTTGCATTTATGTGTTAACATTGCGTTTATACACCCGGACATCTTTGGTTAAGCCCTGAAGAATGCTGGTGTTGAAATATGGTGTCCCTGGTTGCCTGATCTAGGCCGTGTCTGGTGTTCTGTAGTCGTGATAAAGTCGAAATCAGTCACGGTTAGGGCCGGTCGGAGAAGTGATCGAGAGTCGCGAGTATAGGAGAAGTATGTACAAACAGCGGGCTAATGGCACAAACAATTTCTACTCCTCGGCATTAATGATGGAGACTGAGTAGGTTTTCACTGAGTCCATTTACGTCAATTATTATTATTTTTTAAATTTAAAAGTAACCCACAACATTCCTGCCGTAGGGGTGTGCGATGTTTAGCGATCTCGCATTTCAAAGGCTCGGCTATATGAGGGCGGTAACCATCTCCCCCCCCCTCGCCGCTTTAACTCGCCGACTATATACAGAAGATAATATTCGCGATAAGGACTAATGTCTATCTTGTCCACTTCCTCACCGCATCTTCTATACCAGTTCTCTGTGGCCTACTTCTCTAATCATCAATGGAACGCAAGGATGTTCAAACAATTTCATTGGCTACATTTCTAAGGATGGATGTTCAACAAATTTCACTGACTACATTTCTTAGCATGAATGTTTAACCAATGTCATTGGCTACATTTCTAAGCATGGATATTCAAATAATTTAATTGGCTAAGCACCGATGTTCAAACAATTTCATTGGCTACATTTCTAAGGATGGATGTTCAACAAATTTCATTAGCTACATTTCTAAGGATGGATGTTCAACAAATTTCACTGACTACATTTCTTAGCATGAATGTTTAACCAATGTCATTGGCTACATTTCTAAGCATGGATATTCAAATAATTTAATTGGCTAAGCACCGATGTTCAAACAATTTCATTGGCTACATTTCTAACTGTCTCATGGAAACGGTGTTTCGATTCTTTCACTGATAGTAATGTAGCTATCAATTTACAGCTGGGTGATCTAGATACCTTTGCCATAAAAGCGAATGCTCTGAATGACAACGCTAAAAGGAATTAAAGGCAGTCCCACAGTAGACACTGACATCTGGGATACATGGTTCAAGACAGTGTTGGTACTGCCTGGGTGTCAGTGTTATCTGAAAGGACAGTCAGTGACCACCGTGCATAAGGGCGTCTCGAGAATATCGACTCTAGATCAGACAACAGGATTGCAAATGCAAAACTTGCACTTGTGCGTCTGGAAACGAACGCCTGGAACTGGAAAAGCATCAGTACTGTTGTTTTGACAACTCTGCTGCATGCATGCGAAACATAGACAGCATATAGCAGCCACGCCAGACATCTAAATAGTCTTCGCATGAGCTGTTTGCACAAGCTGCTCGAAAGCAGGTGGCAGGACATAGTATCTAACTCTGAAATTCGTATCATGCCAAATATGTTGAGCATTCAAATGATTCTGTACAACGCCCAGATAAAAGATGACGGGACATGGAATCTGCATGCCCGATGAGGACCTCCCCAAGCAGCTGCTATAAGGTACGCTCAGAACAGGCAGGCGCTCATAACGGGGACAGAAGAAACGCTGCAGAGACTCCTCTAAAATAGACATGAAAAGCTTCAACATTGATCTCCTCAGAGAACTGTTTCACTAGCTTCCCACAAGGTGCTCATGTCGCAGAGCGAAACATCATCGCTGAGGCTCACAGAAAGTGAGCCGCCCGACAGAACAGAACGCATGATGACTCCACAGCCGAGTCGTCACATGCGTGTTCAATGTGCCATCTTCGCTTGCGATGGGCAACTGTTATTATTGTCTCACCGGGATGTTGTATTTTAAAAATCATCTTGGACACTAAGCAGTAGCGGTAACATCCACGACAAGTAATGTTCGAAGCCCTCGTGAAACTGACATACCAAATAACATATCAGAAAGTGAAATAATAGTTTCACTGGGAGCTCAGATAGATAATTGTCACTGGTTTTTTTTTATTGTCATTGCTTCTATTCTTATTGTTTTTTTTGGGTGTGTGTTATTGTTAGTTATCTTTTCCTTGATTTGAACGATGCAAACACTTAACAGACTGGTTACCTTAGCTAATATCATGGCATGTATCCCATCTAAATGATGCGGTAACCCAGCCTAGGATTAGCACTGATAATGGGTGATTTATATTGTATTAAACTGTACCTACCAGAGCATTTCTTTCTTTTTTTAAAATAATGTAAGAAATTTAATTAATTTTTGTAAGGAGAGACCAAATAAAATACGTTTAAAGTAGATAAAACCGTGACTTAACCAGCTTTACAAAACAATTCCAATCCCCTAGTCTCCCAAAGTGTATTACTTATCTTTACAACCATAAATCTTACTGCAATAAATAGGTGGGGCGTTAACGGATTACGATCAGGAAAACATGTGAACCATTCTACTGTAGTTTTGTTAACGATATCCGGAATTCTACTTTCACTTTTTATTCATCATTCTACAGATAAAAACCTGAATGGATGGCCAAGGCATGCCTGGATGTTGACGGTGTGGCCAAGGCATGCCTGGATGTTGATTAGGTGGCCAACGCATGCCTGGATGGTGAATGGGTGGCCAATGCATGCCTGGATGGTGAATTGGTGGCCAACGCATGCCTGCATGCTGAATTGGTGACCAATGCATGCGTGGATGCTGAATTGGGGGGCAAAGACATGCGTGGATGCTGAATGGGTGGCCAAGGCATGCGTGGATCTGAAAATGTGGTCAAGGTATACCTGGATGTTGACTGGGTGACCAATGCATGCGTGGATGTTGACTGGGTGGCCAAGGACATGCGTGGATGTTGAATGGGTGGCGAAGGGCATGCCTGGATACTTAATGGGTGGCGAAGGACATGCGTGGATACTTAATGGGTGGCGAAAATCATGCGTGGATGCTGAATGAGTGACCAAGGACATGCGCGGATGCTGAATGGGTGGCTAAGGCATGCGATAATGCGTACATAAAGGTCTCAAACCTTCTGGGACTTGTGTGTTCTGTTCTGAATAATCTACCTCACTGCACTCCGGACATACCCACAAATGTTAAATCTCTCTGAGCAAATAGTGAAAAGTGTCTATACTGACGCTTCATTCAGCCCGTTGGTTGACCCCACTCCTGCTCTGTCTACTCAAGCAACCCATTCGGCCCGACCCTCGTTTGGTTTCAAAGTTCAGAAGTCTGTGTAATGCTGCTTCATCTATTGCAGTGCCGTTCTCCAACAGGTGGTCACAGACGGATTTCAGAATTGCCTCCCCTATACATATTCTTCTTCTTCTTCGTAGGCTGTCAGACGTCAACTTGAATTTGTTCGAAGAAAGCAGCTGTCATCCTGAGGCTGTCGACACTGCCATAGAGTCTATACATATTCAATGGTCTTCACAATGTTACCCATATGCCTGATTAATTGATTGCTTCATCAAACACACGGGAAACATATGGTTTTAATATGTCATGCATATAATGTTTCATAGAACTACCCGGATAGATAAGACAAGGATTGTGTAGAAATGTCATTACTTTTAGAATATTACAAGGTTAAGCACCACACTTCTATCAATGTTCAACTGCCAAGGATTCCTTTATGTGAACTGCGTGTACACGAGAGCTCCCGAGTTTTATCGTTCGTCTGCAATAGGACTAGGTGCTGGATTTACGTCCCTTGAAACCAGGTGAGGCTTGAAACTCTACCGTTTCGCGCTTTAGTCTCTTGAGATGCACCGAGTCAACTTCGCAAACTGAACGAGTGCGAAGCAAGCGCTACTAATAAATAATACTTGTCATCCGATTTCTGGCAGTGACAAAGAACAACGTTACCGTGTGTGTGTGTGTGTGTGTGTGTGTGTGTGTGTGTGTGTATTTATATGTATGTGTGTGTATGTATATACATGTGTGTGTGTGTGTGCGCGTGCGCGCGCATGTGGCGCCTGTTTTCAACAGTCTGCTGAGGAAACCATGAGTCGGAGGATTATGAAATTTTGCAAACTTGACGGTTGGTATGTGCTGTTTGCACTAGAAGTGACGTACGTGTGTTCACTTGTTGCAGTTTGGTCCGGTTTCATTTTAACACGCCTCGTACGTATGTATGTACGTGCGTTCGTGTGTCTGAAAATGTATAAAAGGGGCTTGTCATAAGTCTTTATCCTGACCATGAAGGAGTAGGAGGAGAAAGTTGAAATTTGGCACAGTGCTTATTCCTTCTCAATGTAGCCACCACCTGAATGTATACATTTTTGCCATCTCTGTGTGACCTTGAAAAGACCTTCAGAATAAAGTAACCTATTTTTCGAACTAAACTAGTTATCACGAGGCAGATTTCCTTTCAGCTGTTTTTTAAGTTTTCGGAAAAGAAAAGTCTGATGGAGTTAAATCCGGAGAATATGGTGGGTGTGGAAGAATTTCAATATTCAAATCGTTAGCTGTTTGCAGAACAAGCCTTTCTTTATGGGAAGGCGCGGTGTCTTGAAGCAAAGGCAGAATTTGAGTGCGCTATCCCTCGTTTTCTGGTCACAGTCTTTCTTAGTTTGGTAAGGAGATCTGCATAATATAGCCCATTAACCGTGTTGCCATGAGACAGGTAATCTTTCAATATGACACCTTTGACGTTCCAAAAACACAATCAGCATCACATTTCTTGCAGATTTCTGTGCTCTTGGCTTGACATGCGTTGGTGAGACCGGGGTTTTCCACTGCATGCTGGAAATTTTGGATTCTGGGTCATAATGGTGAACCCAAGTCTCATCTACTGTCACCATGGTCGGCAACATGTTTTTCGACCGACACATTTTGAGCAACTGGCCACATCAATCAACCCTAATTTATTTCTGTTTACATGTCAGCAGACGTGGGACCCAGCGGGCACACACTCTTCTAATGTTCAGTCTGTTGTGTAAAATTCTAAAAACTGTACTTTCATTCTGACAAACCGTTAGAGTAGCAGATCCGGTCAATAAGGTGTGTTGCGCCATGCACCATACCGAGTAAACCCGCCGAAGAGGGAAATTCATACTTCTCAAGTGCAGTACAAATTCAATGAGCTACATAAGTGTCAAATTTCAACTTTCTCCTCCTACACTTTCATAGTCAGAGTAAAGACTTATGACAAGCCCTTTATATATATCAGCAAGATATTATTACGTATTATCATGAAAAGACTAGGAAACAAAGTAGAATATGAAATGCATGAAACGCAGACAGACTCAAACACGACAGGAGATACAAGAGATCACATCTTCAATGTGAGAAACATCTTTGAAATATGCATAGAATACAATGCTGACCTATACACATGCATCATAGATTACACCAACGCTTTTGACTGTGTACAACATCAGCAACTATGGCAAATAATGAAAGACATGAGCTTTACAACACATCTGATACACCTAATAGAAACATGTCACAGTGGCCAACAAGCTGCAGTCAGAACCAACGACGGCACCTGTGATTGGTTTGAGATCATCAAATGTGTTAGGCAAGTCTACACCCTCTCTCTATTCTTATTCAACATTTGCGCGGAGATTGGTATATTAAAAAAGGTAAAAATAGATCAATACTATGTGAATTTCTACACATTCTCAATTGGAGGAAAATATATTCCAGAACTAAGATATGCAGATGACACAGCTACGCTCTCAAACAGCGTTGAGGGCCTGGTACACTTGCTTACGTCCGTTCAAACGCACAGAGAAGATCATCTTTCTTTATATATTTAGAACTGAATTTATATATTTAAAAAAAACCAGATAATATCCAATGACACACACAGACCCCAACACAAGATCACCTATTGGTAATGAAGAAATTGAACATGCGAATTACTTTGAATACCTTCGCTCTTTCATAACAAACGATGGGGACTGCGCAGGGAAATAAGCAGAGTACTGTTCACAGCGATGCAAAAAATGAATAGTATGCAAAATTTGTAGCAGAATACTAACAAAAAATTAAAATTTACGATTCTCAGAACATGCGTATTCCCGGTGGCAATGTACGGATGCGAGACATGGACGATCACACAAATATTGACAGAGAATCGGGGCTTTTAAGACAAAATGCTACAGAAGAATCATCAAAATACCTTGGAAAAAGAAAACAAAGTAATAAAGCCATCCTGCAAGATCTGAATGTCGAAGGGAATTGGCTTATAAATCACGTTATTTCTCGGTAACGGAGGTTTTTCGGTCCCATCAAGCGTCATGACGGAATGGAAAAAGCAGTTCTGGAGGGCATTGTCCAGAAAGACGAGGCAGTGGCCGACCAAGACATAGATGGACACAAGACATCAAGGACACATACATACATACATACATACATACATACATACATACATACATACATATATATATATATATATATATATATATATATATATATATATATATATATATATAAACATTAACATAAAAATGTAATATTTAATATTTGCACGCAAGCCACGCACGTACGTACGCGCGCGCACACACACATATTTATATTACTGTATTCTGTACCACGAGTAACTTCATTAATAGTTCAGTTTTTCCCGTAGCTAAAAAATATATTTTATTTTAAATACATTGTTTGCTGTTTCCCATTTACCGCAATTGCTCTCTGCCGAATACTGCCACGTCAGGTAATTGAAAACCTACTCCACAATGGTTTACAATGTGAATTCTTAGATCACGTTTCCGTTAATGAGTTTCAGCCCCGGCATACATCAGGTTCTTTGTGATTCCCACACGATTACGGCAGATAGTGTGCAGCGTGTCTTCAGTTTGGCTTGGCTTCGTTCGTTCTCAATCTCCCACTACCAAACCCTGAAAGGGCTTAAGTAGCAGAATGTAGTCCAGAGAACGGAATGCGTTGTGTCGTAGTTTACAGCTTGACTGCGAGATTTGCACCTTTCGGTCCAACACATCCGACTTCAGCAAGCATTTTTTTGGGGTACCGGGTTAGCATTCCCTCTTCGATCCCTTCTCCTTAGCCAATCTGCTCTGCTGCAGCCTGTTATCCAGGATCACCGCGTAGAGGTGTAGACGGGTCTTGGCAGCTCTAGTTCGCTGTCCCTGACGCTAGTAGTCAGCTGTGGGTAGCTGACCACTGCAACTCATGCGCTGCTCAGCATCTTGATCCCGTGTTTTCAGTTTCAGGTTTTTGTAACGTGTACCTTCTCTTCTGTGAGCCCCACCCTGACGCCGTGAGACAGCTTGTGCCCATTGATGATCTTGTAAGATATGTCGTTGTCAGTTGTGTACTTTTTTCAGACTCTTCCTCTTTTTCTGTGTTCGTCCTGAAAGAACGGGACCGGCATTTTTTTTCCACGTGGATCTTCTGGTAAGAATTCCCCTGATCTCTATGTAGCGAGATCGGACTGCCGTGTACTGTGTAGAGCACGTTAAAAATTCATTGGCAGTTGGAAATTGAAAAGAGTAGGCTTAACGGCCGCTGTCTGGACAAAATTCAAAAACGTCTAGTAAAACATCAAGTTATTTGTACCTTTCCCAGGTGGTTTGTTAAGAGCGGCTATAGATGGCGCCTAAATAGCTCTAGTGTTTGAGTCTCTTAATATGGACTCGCACATCGGTAAAAACCACCCTCCAAAAAACTGGTTGTATACAGACTCTGTAGATTCTTCTAAACCAGTATAAAGACGTGAAGTTATCTGCACGTTTCGGTCTAAACATCCGGTTTCAGAACGGATTTTGGAGATCGGGTTTGCATTACTTCTGCAATCTATATTCTCTTAACCGGACTACACAAGTGCAGCCTGCTTTTGGGACCACCACATGAAGGTGGAATAGGCTGTTTCTCAGTTATCGTTCTTTGACCCTGGTGCATGTAGCCAGCTATGAGCCACTGGCTGCTGTTAGCTCATTTCCTGCGACATCTTTGCAGGAAATCATGTTCTTCTCCTTCTCTTTCAAACACTCGCTACATGATGTAGCAGGATGTTGTCAGGAAAAAGAATTGCGTTGTGTCGTAGTTTACAGCTTAACTGCGATATTCGCACCTTTCGGCCCGACATCTCACTCCAGCAGGCATTTTTTGGGTACCGAGTTAGCCTTCTCTTTTCGATCCCTTCGCCTTAGCCAGTCTGTCCTGTTGCAGCCTGTTATCCAGAATCACCACGTGGAGGTGTAGAACGGTCTTGGCAGCTCTGGGTCACTGGCCCTGACGCTAGTAGTCAGCTTTTGGTCGCTGACCTCTGCGGCTTTTGGTAGCTGACCCCTGCAGCTCATACACTGTTCAGCATCTTGATCCCTTTTCAGGTACAACCAGATGAAACAACTCGTCGGTGGCGAGACCAACCAAACAAAAATCAGACCGATCCTCTGTGTGCACGGACTGGATTAGAACTAACATGTAATAAAGTGTTAGGACATTCAATGTAAGTCTTAAATTTTATGAGTTGGAACTACTTGTTTTCCATACTCTATAACCTCCCCACAATGTCATAATCTGTGGCGAAGTGGTCAAGCCGTTTGCCTCGTGGTCAGATGGTCGGGGTTCGATTTCGAGCTGCGACGGTCTGTCCATGATGTCAATTTTTTTCGGAGATCCCTGGGTTCATCGCTGGAGCTACGGAGTTCGTGCTTTGTGCGATGCTCTTGACAGATGGGATACTTAAAGTTTTTTTTTTTAAATAAACTTTCCACAATGTCATAATCAGGTACCCAATTACAGCGCAGTGAACTTGAACGTATAGCGAGATATGTCTATGACGTCAAACGCTGGCGTGAGATACAAGTTTGCTCCGCCAATCTTAGGTCCAACGTGACCTCCCAAATTTTAGGTAGATACAGGAACAAACTAGGAACTGGCATACTAGTCTGGTCAAGCACAACACACTGACAAGTAGATCGCGTCAGGGTCAAGCACAACATACTGACAAGGAGGTCGCGTCAGGGCCAGGCACAACATACTGACAAGGAGGTCGCGTCAGGGCCAGGCACAACATACTGACAAGGAGGTCGCGTCAGGGTCAGGCACAACATACTGACAAGGAGGTCGCGTCAGGGTCAGGCACAACATACTGACAAGGAGGTCGCGTCAGGGTCAGGCACAACATACTGACAAGGAGGTCGCGTCAGGGTCAGGCACAACATACTGACTAGGAGGTCCCGTCAGAGTTAGGCACAACATACTGACCAAGACCACTATCTCTTTTCCATGCAGAGTTCCCTGGAAGCAGGCTGTTTTCAATGCAATATGGTTGTCGAGATATGGATCGACGTCATCTCCATAGTATTGAGAGTCACGCAGATGAAACCAAGCATAGCACAACCCGCTGTAGGACCACGATCCAACTTCATCAGCAGCTGAGAGGAAGTCTACTACAACCCACCACTTACCGTCCTTTTCAGGGCGCAAAATAGTAGACTTACTCATGATGGGCATTAAACAACAACAACTAATTTCAGCCGTAAAGTAAAGATCAAAACCTGTATATAAACATCCAAAACAAAACAAAGATAATGGCCACCAACAAAACACGATGTCAATATAAATTTACAGTAGGTGGTGAGGAAATAGATCAGGTCACGCGTTTTGAATATTGGGGCTACAGAATTGACAAAAATGGTGACTGCTCGAAAGAAATCAGAAGCCTAGCCATGGCAATGCAGAGGTTGAACAGCATGAAGAAATTATGCCAGAGCACAAACAAAACGACAAAAGTGAAAGTCTTGAGAGCCTGTATTTTTTCCTGTCGCAGAGAATCATGGACGATTACCAAAACTTATAGACAAAAATTCGAATCCTTCGAGTCAAAATGTTACAGAAATATCTTCAGAATACCCTGGACCGAGAAAAAGACAAATATAGGCTTTCGGCAAGTTGAACATAGAAGAGAACTAGTTTATCAATTCCATTTTGGCCAGAAAATGCACATACTTTGATCACATCAAGCGACACAACGGTATTGAAAGAACAGTGCTGAAAGTTACGGCGGCAGACAAAAAAATGCAGGGATAGACCAAGAAGACGATGGCACCAAGATATCCAGAATGTCTGGGTATGACTGTGGCGGAAGTTGGAGTTTTAAGCAAGGGAAAGAATTTCTTTCAGACAGACTGTGATGGGAGCGACGTTCTATAAAGGACATGCTACATGATGATGAACAACAACAACTGCAACATAGACTTGGACATTGATATGGGATCCATGATTGCAAAATTTGCTGATGACACAAAAATATTCAGTAGTGTCTCATATAAAGCAGAAGTGGATATATTGAGGTCGGATTTAGATAAAATTCGAGAATGGTCTGTAAGTTGGCAAATGGAGTTAAATGTAGATAAATGTAGTCATCCACATGGGTAGATCCAATATGGAACATAATTACAGAATGGGAGATAATAATATTAGAAAAATAGATAAGGAAAGGGATCTAGCGGTAATAACAGATCATACAGGTAAGGTGAGTGAGTAAGTTCAGGTAACAGTGAAAAAGGCAAATGCAATGTTAGGTATGATAAAAAGAAATATTAAACATAGCAAGGAAGTGATAGTAAAACTGTATAAAGTATTAGTTATATCTAGATTGGAGTACTGTGTACAGGTGAGGAGTCCTTATAATAGAGGGGACATAAACGTGCTGGAAAGAATACAAAAAAGAACGACAAAGCTGATAGTGGGATTCCAGAATTATATTTATGAGGAAAGACTCAGAAAAAACGGCCTACGATGTCAAGAAGTGAGAAGAATTCGAGGTGACTTAATACAGGTTTATAAGATGATCAGAGGAATGGATAAATTAGACTGTAACAAGTTTTTTTCCTTCAAATTTCAGCCACCCACAAGAACAAGAGGGCATAATTTTAAATAAACTAGAAAGGTCCAGATTAGATATTCAGTTCAGTTCAGTTCATCCCGTAACCCATCAGGTCGTTTGGGCACACATTAAGACACTCCCAAAACCCATGCCATCTCTCTCTGTCTGTCGCCGCCTGACGTTCTCACCGGGACGAAGGCCTGACCACTCAGTGATGTTGTCCACCAATCTCTTCCTTGGACGTCCTCGCCCTTTCTGTCCCGGTACGGAACCAGAGCATCGAGTTGGTAATTCCGTTGGACCCCGCGACGTGCCCGCACCAGGCCATCTTTCGTCTTTTGATAGCTGTGAACATATCTTTAAAAGGACCAATAGCGTCTTCAACTCTCTGACGGATTTCTACGTTCGTGGCACGATCTTTATATGTAACATTTAGGAGTTTTCTATAGCACCCCATTTCCATTGCACGTATCCTGCCCTGGGTATCTGCTGTAATGGTCCAGGTCTCGCAGGCATAGAGAAATATTGATAGCACCAAAGAGCGCATTAGTCTAACTTGTATGCCGAGGGCGAGTAGCTTGTCTTGCCATATAGGTTTCAGACTAGTAAGGCCGCTGTTGTTTGTGCTATTCTTGCAATTTGATATAAGGAAATATTTTTTTTAGTCAGAGAGTGGTGAATGCTTGGAATGCATTGCCACGAGAGGTAGTGGAGGCAGGGACAATTAATGCATTTAAGAATAAATTGGATGCTCATATCTTTTAGAGCAAGGTAATGTAAATGAAACTGGTTGTATACAGACTGCAGTATTCTAAACCAGTATAAAGACGTTAAGTTAAGTTTAAAACGTGGACACGCTTTAACCGTCTGCTCACTTTCCACATGTGGACCAACAAACAAACGGATGAGCATGACCTACAGGACAGCCCCTGGACAGTCAGTTAAAGAAAATATACTGGCTCAAGAATTCACACTAAACTCAAAACTGTACGGATCTTAATAGGTGCTTCAAACAACGGTTGAGTTAATCACGAGAACGCGTATAAAGATGTTAGCATCAACGATACGATTACAATAAGAAGAAAATGAAGAAAAAGCGGAAGAAGAAGAAGAAGAAGAAGAAGAAGAAGAAGAGGAAGAAGATACACAGGAGCACTGGTTGCAGACTGCGACACAGAAATGTGGCAACCAAACTATGAGGGTAGGTAAGCATAACCCGCCTTGAAATATGATAATCACTCTGTTTATCTCATACATGTTGATGTAGCATTTCCAAAAGCTGGTAGACCACACAATGTTCATAGCTCTTAGTCGACCTATACTTCTACACGGATGCCCTTGTGCAAGTCCCAGGTCTGGTGTGAGCTGGATGTAGCCGAGAGGAGGATTTGCTGCTTAGCGGGCTAGGCTCGAGTAGCTTATTACTCTGCTGCGTTAGGACAAGTGCTGCGGAGAGTGGTTAACCGATGTGCGAGTCCATCTTAATAGACTCAAATTCTAAAGCAAAGTAGACCCGCAGTATGTTATACACTATCTATGATGCTCTTAATAAACCACTTAACCATGGTCGGTGTTATGCCATGTCCCAAAGTTAGTCGTCTCTCACGACATGCTCGATGTGGGGCAGTGGTGCTATTCTTGTGTCCTTGTCATACACAAAGACCCCGCCGGATCACTCGGGACCCACCCAATGTACTAGAGAATGAATGGACATGGAAGGGAAAGACTAAAGCGGCTTAACTTTCTAGTACCCGTGAAAATAAAATGGAGAACACATCCTTGAAATGGCACATCACAAATAAAACCCAAGTACATTACACATTCTTCTGATTTCGATTAAAAAAATCGCTCCCAATAGCTGATATTAAACATACCCACATCATGAAAGAAATAACAGCCAGAGAAAAACAGAAAAGGTAAAACACATAGAGAAATTACCAATACAACAGTTGGATCCATGTATATACAGATGGATCTACAACAACTGCAACAGAAAATTGAGGTGACGGAATCTTTAACAGCCTTACAAAACAGTACATAAAGAAATATACAATTTGCTAACAAAACTATTGTAAGTAACTTCAGAGTAGAGGCCTTGAAAACTATAGCAGCAGTTCAAATGACATGAAAGCCAAGAGGTACTCGTCACATATGTGCTGTCAATGGTCGTGGCACCAGGAAGCCAGAAGAAATACAGACCTTCAGGAACTAAAAGTGATACTATTTAATCTATGTCGTCTGTTCAAGATAGTCGTTATACAGTGGAGTTAATCTAGCAAAGAAGAGGCTGAAAGACTGCCAAGGGAAAGTAGATAGCTACCTCAACCTGATAAAGGAATAATTTATGAAGAGGCCAAGAGGTTTACAGCGTGTAAATACAGGACAACACACAGGCTAACATCCAAATGGCGCAGCTCAACATGTGAGCATGTGGTAAATTTTAAACTATGCAGAGGCCACAACAGATTCAGATAACATCTATTCAACAAACTGAGGGTAGGAAATACTGATGGAAATGTCAGTGGCAATGATATAATAAATCTTGGCGAAGGAAAGCGAACGAGGAAGCCAGTGCAACAGGAGTGTAACCCATTATAAGCCATCAACAGCAGCTGGACATACATACATTCACCATTAAAACACAATAGCAACTGGACAGAAACACATCCACCATTATAACACATCAACAACTGGACAGACACACATCCACCCTTATAAAACAATAGCAACTGGACAGAAACACATCCACCATTATAACACATCAACAACTGGACAGACACACATCCATCATTATGACACAACAACTGGACAGACACACATCCACCATTATAACACAACAACTGGACAGACACACATCCACCATTATAACACATCAACAACTGGACAGATACACATCCACTATTATAACACAACAACAACTGGACAGACACACATCCACCATTATAACACAACAACTGGACAGACACACATCCACCATTATAACACAACAACTGGACAGACACACATCCACCATTATAACACAACAACTGGACAGACACACATCCACCATTATAACACAACAACAACTGGACAGACACACATCCACCATTATAACACAACAACTGTACAGACACACATCCACCATTATAACACATCAACAACTGGACAGACACACATCCACCATTATAACACAACAACTGGACAGACACACATCCACCATTATAACACAACAACTGGACAGACACACATCCACCATTATAACACAACAACTGGACAGACACACATCCACCATTATAACACAACAACTGGACAGACACACATCCACCATTATAACACAACAACAACTGGACAGACACACATCCACCATTATAACACAACAACTGGACAGACACACATCCACCATTATAACACATCAACAACTGGACAGACACACATCCACCATTATAACACAACAACTGGACAGACACACATCCACCATTATAACACAACAACTGGACAGACACACATCCACCATTATAACACAACAACTGGACAGACACACATCCACCATTATAACACAACAACAACTGGACAGACACACATTCATCATTATAACACAACAACTGGACAGACACACATCCACCATTTTAACACAACAACAACTGGACAGACACACATTCATCATTATAACACAACAACTGGACAGACACACATCCACCATTATAACACAACAACTGGACAGACACATATCCACGATTACAACACAACAACTGGACAGACACACATCCACCATTATAACACATCAACAATTTGACAAATTTACATCCACCATTGTAACATAAGAAGAATTGGACAAACACATCCACAATTATGCAAATAGCATCGCCATTTCTCCCACATTACAGACACCGCAAGCTGACAATAGCGAACAGCAAATAAAACTGTCATTCGTCCCCATCCAACGAAGCACAGGACAGACAGCCCTATTGACAGCTTCTTATATTAAATCAGAGTCAAAGTACTTCGTGTGCTCCTGCAGTCACGGTTTTCCTGCAGCAATTTGTTTACATGACGAGGTTGCCTGTCCCCCACTGACAACACTTTTAAATCGCATTTTACCAACATGAACTGAGGTGCAGTGGGCTGATTCTGTCCTCCTCTGTAAGGTATCACAAGATCTACACCGAGAACAATAAAAACTGCAGGTAGAGGTGTTTTCCACAGACAGGAACACTTTTATAGATATGTTTGTGTGAAAGTATGTGTGTGTGTGTGTGTGTGAGAGAGAGAGAGACAGAGAGAGAGAGAGAGAGAGAGAGAGAGTGAATGCGCACGCGCGCGTGTGAGTGCGCGCCTGCGTTCTTAGTTTATGTGTCTCAGGCAGCACGACAGACACCCGTGTTTTCAATGTTCGGTTACGTGGCCTGCCTTGCCGTTCTCCTCGACATGTTGCCTGAAGGTTTGGTCAGGTGGTCTGAGGCTCTTCATTTGCTCCACAGTCGTATGTCTCATCGCCCATGTATCCCCATCACTTTTTAATTCCCTCCTGCATCGTGATACACTAGTTCGGAGTCTTATTAGCTACTTCCATGTTTAGTAACGCAAGTGGTGTTCAGGCGCATCTTCCTTCCACAGCTCGATCCAAAGAACCTGCATTGTCATTTTTTTTTTTAATATTGCTTTTTTCTGGGACTAGTCTGTAAGTGCTGTGCTGACCTACTAAGAAACTTCCTCTGCATTTTAGCCGTGTGCACTGCAGCTGGTATCCAAACACAGGGTGCCTTGGGTCGTTTATCTGTTTCTCTTTTTTTTTTAAAATTTATGATGCTACACTTTTTCGTGTCTCAGGTGGTGCTGTGTGGATTATGGAGTATATTTTGTTCAGTTGAAGTAGCTTTCAGGCAACCTGTCAACTATATGGCTGTATCAGTGGGTTTGACATACATTTCGTAACCTACGTCTCTATAGGTTGGCCGAATGTAAATATGTTGCAGGTGCCAGCATGATTCCTTTTGCCAGGCCGTTTTATTTTGTTGACTTCGCTCTCGGCCCCTCCCCAAAAGTGACATAGAACGGCCAATTCCCCAAGAAACAATTAATGATGTTGGTGTAGCGCCAATCATGTGTCATAGAATATAGCTTTGTCTATATTCTATATTTAGAGTGGTCTGCCGAGTCTTTGTGTATGACGAGGACAAGAATAGCACCACTGCCTCACAGAGCATGTCGTAAAAGGCGACTGTGTGACATGGGAAAACACCGGCTATGGTATATGTGTTTTGTTTAGAGCAGCATAGATGGCGCCCAACAGGCTGTGGGTCTACTTTGCTCTAATGTTTGAGTCTATTAAGATAGACTGGCTCATCGGTCAACCATCCTTCGTAAGCGCTTCTCCCAACGCAGATGAGTATTAAGCTGCTCGAGCCTAGCCCGCTAAGCAGGAAACCCTTCTCCCGGCTACATCTATCTCATACCAGAGCCGGGTCCTGCACAGAGGCATCTGCCCCTGTAGAAGTACAGGTCGACTAAGAACTAAGATATAGCTTTATCCCCAGCTTCTGATGGTTTATAATGTCATATGATGTACTTAGATCGATCGAAGTCACTCCTGTTATTTGCTTGAGTTCATAGCCGTCCTCGATTATTTGTGTCAAGTTAAGCATTTGGCTTCAACATGATTTTCCAGGTCTGAAATCTGCGTGTTCTCTGATAAGCTTCTTGTCTATCGAGGGTCGCAAAGCGGTTCAGGATCATCTTTTTTTTAAAAACCTTGTACAGATGACGTAGAAACGACACCGGGTTGGAAATTACTGACTTCTTGTAATGGGTTTTATCAACGTAACCACGTGTTAGCGATTTGCATTGAATCTTTAACGTTTTTAATTTGATCTATTCTCAAATCATGAGGACCAGCTGCTTTGTTGTCTTTCATTTGAAGTATTACCTATTAGTTCTCTCGGAGAAGGGTGTCGCCAGTAAGTTATTCTCATTTTTACAATTTCGCTGGAACTTGGTTTGCTCTGTTCTTTTTTAGCGGTTTACTCGTTCAACAATAATTGGTGGGCTACTTGGTTGGAGGTAACTTGCTCTACGCCTGCAAGAGTAGACCTCACTTGGTCATTACTTAAATTCTTGGTTATTTTCCAGGAATGACAATTGTTTTGTTTCCCGTCCAAGTCTTCCACAAGGTAGCGAAAGTTTTATGTTTCCGAGTCTGAAATGGCATGTAGGTCGTTCCCAACCTGGATGGTCTCCTCAGAGAAGAGGTCATTTTCAAATAGTTGTTGAGGGGACGGCGTGGCCTAGTGGTTAAGTGACACGGCTCACAACCAGAAAGTGCTGGGTTCGATCCCCATCACAGCACCGGCCGTTACCCCGGGGAAGCAAACCCTTAGAAAATGCAGGAGGAAGCAGACCTTTACATAAAATGCATGCTGAAGTCGGATGCACTGGGCCGACAGGCGCAAAATAAAAACGCAGTGCAACGCACACCGCCTTGGGGATTAGAGAAATAAGGCGAACGCAAAAACAAACAAAAAATAGTTGTTGTTATTGCTCGTATAGTGTCTTTGAGTTTTCATTAAGGCCAGAAATATACTGAGTTCTGCAGTCTCTCTATGTATATCGTGTGTGTGTGGGGGGGAGGGGGGGGGGAGAGATACAGCTGGTTTCGGTTTAGCTTAGAATGCCTCTTATTGTACGGAGGTTGGATCTAATTTAGACACCTTTTGGTCTAGATCACAGGCAAAAGTACCCCATTTGGCACATTTAAAGTTAAAGCTCCTTTCCACATGTTTATTCTCCGGTTTGAGAACTGCTGAAAAGCTGTACGAGATGGGCCCGTGTTGCGTCCGTGGTATAGGCTCCTCTACAGATTTCCTCCCTTGATGTATGATCTTGTCGCTCACAAATATGTTGTCCCATCCCCTTCGCCATTTGCAGCTTTTAAAAGATGAGGCGCTGCGGTGTCATGCAAGAGCTGAAGTCTATTCTCCAGTTCTCCAGCTCCTCTCTATTAGCTACCGATTCAGTGTGCCCCCAAGTAGTGCGGTGACAATTAAAATTTATCATAACTATTCTGTTATTTTGTGATCAGATGTGACAGGATTTTCGAAGTTAAAGTTGTGTTTGGTTGGTTTATATACGAGGCGTGTTCAAATGAAACTGGACCTACCTGCACCAAGTGAGCATACGTACGATGCGCATGATGACGTCACTTCTGGAATATACAGCACATACCAATCATCAAGTTTGCAAATGACCATTATCCTCCGACTCATAGTTTTCTCAGCAGACCGTTGGAAACATGGCGGGTGTGATACGGAATCCGTCCAGAGTTGATCAGCGAGCGGTGATATGGTTTCTAACAGCTGAAGGATGTCGACCGAGAAGCGTTCACCTGCCACTATGCGCAAAAGGGACGAATCACCCTCCTCTTCAAACCGCAACAAGTGGTTTAAACTCCATCCCATGCGTTCTTCCTTATGATGGTTGGTCAGCAACCGAGGTACCCATTGTGAACACACCTTCCGATACTTCAGTTTCTTTCTAACCACCATGTGAATTATCCCTAGAGACACAGAGAATCTCTCTGCTAGCGAAGGTAAGCTATGGAGACGGTCCACCCGAATTGCTGCATCAATTTTGGCGATGGCATCTTCTGACGCAACAATATGCGCCTGGCCTGGTCTCGGAAGATCTTTCGTCAACTCACGTCCTTCTTTAAACATCGTTGTCCAGTTCCTCACTGTTGTCTTAGACACACTTTTGTCAACATACACTGCCTGCATTCTGCGATGAATGTCAATTGGTCGACATCCTTCAGCTGTTAGTAACCGAATCACCGCTTGCTGATCAACTTTGGACGGATTATGTATCATAACCGCCATGTTTTCAACGATCTGCTGAGGAAACAATGAGTCGGAGGATAATACAATTTTGCAAACTTGACGGTTGGTATGTGCTGTATAGACTAGAAGTGATGTCATCATGTGCATTGTAAGTATGTTCATTTGCTGTAGTTAGATCAGGTTTCATTTGAACACGCCTCGTACTAATATTATTGAGCATAATTAGCTTAGAATTGTGATGATCTCTGAGTTTCCACTCATTGAGCTTATGTCTAGGTCTGGTGTGACAAAAATGGCGCTCCTGTATTGCTCATGTGATCTTTCCACAGCAAGTTTCATTCAATGTATCGTGTGTCTTCGGTTAGCGATTGCGTGATGTGTCTCTAGAACCACATCGTGAGTGCATATGGCAGACAGCAGTAATGTTTCTTTGTTATTAGATGGTCTTTTAATGTTGATTAAAACCAACAAGAGTCCTGTTTCTGTTTATACATGACATCGGTAATTTAAGTATTGGCCGACTAAAAAGTCGTTTCCAGGGGATACCCGATTGCTGTGTAAAAGAAAATCTGCGTGATGGTTCCTTTCGTGTAACCATTTGGTTTCATCTTGCTTATTCGTAGCCAACAGAAAAGAGGGATGGGGAATGGGGTTTGGGAGAGGGGAGGAGAAAAGATGAGAGAGAAAGAAAGGAGAGAGATTGAGGAAGGGCTGAAGAAACCAAATGTATCCGCATTTCCCACATTGAAGATGCATTAAGATTTGAAAGGTTAATGGACAATCCGTGGAACAAATCAGGGATGGGATCAGATGTAAACTGAGAACCTCTGACAGAAGCCATCAGGCGCCATGCCATTTTTCAAACAGCACACAATCAAATAGGTAATTCTAGCGTGATGTACACAGCAGTATTTCTCGTGGCCGTCGTCTGTTCCACAACTTAATTAAACTAACAACAAACAAACTCCAAACATATGAAATAGTTAATTAACCCAAACAATTGCATTTCCTGCATCTCCTCCAACAGTCTATACGCACGCGTTTCTCCCTCCCTCCCTCCCTCTCTCTCTCTCTGGTACATATATTCACTTCTTTAGCTCAAACTCTCTTTCTCTCGCTCTCTCCTGAGCTTAAATCAAGATTCCTCTGCACAGGTTTTCGATTGATGGAAACAACGGAACCTCCCCCCCCCCCCCCCCCCCCCGAAGGAGGCAAGGACTACTATCCGCCAATCTTTAAACAAAGGAAGAAGGAGAACATTAAGCCAGCCAGACAGCTACTCACTTATTAGTCTACTCATCTGTGTGAAGAAGCTAATGGATCGAATCGTTAACATTCGAATAACCTGGCATATAGAACCCCAGAACTTACTTATCTCTAGCAAGTAAGACTTCCGTGGAAATGGATCGACCGAAGAGCGAGCGTGTGACATATATCGCGCAGAAAATTGAAGACGCACATAAAAGGAAAACAGAAAACACTAGCAGATTGGATAGATGTTAATAAAATATGGAAGAGCTAGTTAAAAACCCAACCTACTGCAAATTGGTATAACCAACAACACGTACAAATGGATCAGTAATTACTTCGATAACAGGACAGCAAGAGTATATATCCAAGAACACCACTGAAAAAAAATGAAACAAGGGTTCCTCAATGTAGAAAACTGTCACCCATACTGTTCCTAATATATGTGAGTGATATAATCACAAGAAAGCGTTTGACTGTGTGCACACACACACAAAAACAGTCGTCTGGCAGTCTCTATTAGACCAAGGGGTCGACCCAAGATACACAAGAATCCTTGCTGATTACTACACATTGCACGACTACCTTCTAGCACTTTAAAAGGACCATTAGTAGTATTCACATAGAGAGCAGTCCGTTAAGGGAAACCCCCATCTCACCGAGCCTTTTTTTCCGCATGCCTGGAATCCGTCATAAGCCGGTGCGACATGGACACCTTTGGCCGGTGTAGGCAATGGAGGCCACTAAATCAACTTCGATTTGCAGATGATCATCTAGTGCTTATCACTGAGACAGTCAGAGACGTCAGTGAAATGCTAGCCGCACTCAACCGAGATGGAAAGAAAGCGGGACCCGATATGAACACGACCAAGACAAAAGTCATGCGCAATGGCTTCGCTTCCCTCGAAGAAGATAGATTGGATGACATGGACGAATACATCTACCTTGGATGCCTGCTCAACATGCAGAACGATTTGAACCCAGAGTTGACAAGACTACGTCGCGCGGGTTGGGCGACTTTTCCTTCGATAAAGCCTTCACTGGACAACAGCCAAGACCAGAGCTGCGCACCTCTCTATTCAACTACACAGTACTGCCTGAGGACACATAGTCACTCACGAAGCAGACGGAGTTCAAACCCAGAGTGATGCAAGATTCCCTCGAGAGATACATGGTCGACCTCACGCTTCATAGCCAACGCAAAGAAGGTCTACATAACTCGGACAGTCAATTGTCCCTGGTGGAAGATGCAGTTATTGACACGGCTCAAGGTGGAGAAGACGTTGCTGAAGGAAATAAAATGCAGAAAAACCAAACAATTTGATCATGTCAAGAGATATGACAGTCTGCTGAAGGTTATATTGGCGGGAAGAGTGGAGGCATGAGAGCCAGAAAGCGGCAGAGGTACAGATAACATCAAGATGTGGTCGAGACACAGTCTGACTGAGTGTACAGATGGACATACAACATCAAGATGTGGGCGGGACACAGTCTGACTGAGTGTACCGACCTGACGAGGGATAGAAACAGCTGGAGATCCACTACCGTCAACATCCGCTGCGGAGACGGCGCTTGATGATGGTGAGGAGGAGATTATGATGATGATCACTCAAACCTCAAAATAAAAAACAATCCATCTTAATATATGAATAACAATGCATCCAAGGCTGACTTGGAAATACCAGACTGAAAAAGCCACCAACAAAACTAAAACAGGATGGCCATAATACGACAGATATCTGGCAAAACATGGCGAGCTTACACTGGCACCCTAAATAAACTGCACACAGGTTATCTGAGACTAGTGCCGGAATACGGGATAGCAGCTTGGTCCACAGCAGCAAAAAATAACTTTAAAAAGATTAAAACAGCCCCAAACCAAGGTATTATCTCTGGAGCTATGAGAATAACACGAACATCACAAGACTAGAAAGTTCGAAGACGTGCAGTGAAAAATCTTCTTTTTTTTTAAACCAAGCAGTGGGGATAAGTTCAAAGGAATGTCATATCATTCGATATTTCACAAGATGGGGAACTGAGACGCTAGTCTAGTCAGGCACAAAATACTGACCAGGACGTCACGTCGGGGTCAATACACTGACCGAGACCACAATCTCTCTTCCATGTAGCGTTCCCTGGAAACAGGCTGTTTTCATGGCAGCCTAGCTGACGAGATGTGGATCGATGTGATCCCCACAGTAGTGAGCGCCACGCAGATGAAGCAAAGCATTGCACAACCCCCTGGAGGAATGTGGTCCACCTTTATCAGCATGCTCGGAATGCTACTAAACCCGCCACTTAACATCTTTTCATGGCGAACAAAAGAGTAAACTTTCTCATTGTGGGCATTAAACAACAAAAACATATTTTACAGGATAAATCGTATGGGAAGAGGGAGATAAACCACTTCGAATCAAACATAGAAGAATTGGCAAGAACAGACCCAATCAAAAGCCAGATGGTAGCTAGATATCTAAAACAAACATCTGAAATATCACCATGGAAGAAATTACATTTCAAAACAAAAGAACTCAGATTTAGACAGGCAATTTATTACGGAACAATATCTTAAGCTTGTAAATCTGACAGAAGCATGGATACACGTATATACAAATGGCTTATCTAACAAAGACACATCCAATGTAGGTAGACGGGTCTATTACAGACTAAGTAACGGACAAGTAAAAAAAAACAACAACAATAAAACCACTAACAACGGGAACATATTCCGCGAGGAAGCAGATACACTGAAGGACGCTGCTCAGGTTGTAATCTAAGATGAAGATGTCCACCAAGAAAACAGTATTTCTGGCTGATGCCTCATCAGTATTATCAGCTCTACAACAACACACAGGTGGAGATCCTGAGCAATGTATCTACTCCTTGACAAGACTTTCAGCAGAACATCCAAGGTTGGTCATTCAGTGGATCCCCTCTCAATGCAATATTGAATTGAATGCAATGACGATGCAGACAGGCCAGCAAAGTGTGGAGGAGCTTACACGACAAACATACCATATGCATCACGCATAATGAGACAATAGCCATAATTGAAGCCAACTTCAAAGTGGAAATGGGTTCATCAACACTCGACTGTCGAAAAAAAAGACAGTTACTATGATTTAACTAGAGAATAGCAAGTCTTCATCTTGAGACTGAGAACTTGGAATAAGAGACGCAAGGATCATCTTTACAACAAAATGAGGATTGGAACATATCCTACAAGGCTTACACGCTCACGTAGGAAGAGAGAGTGAGAGCAATACTGGCCTCGCGAGATAGATGTGAGACAAAAGCTGTATGGATTTGTTTTTAACAGACTTATAAACAACGTGATCTTTTGTAAGAGAAATAGGATCTTTGATCTAAGAATCAACGAAGAAGAAACATTTTCTTTAAAAAAAATTATTTCCGTTAAATCTATGTCTTTAGAAAGACAGACAAACGGACAGACATATTTACAGCCGGTCAGACTAGCAGATAATAAGACTGGCAGACAGAGGTGTGGATGGATGAATGGGTGGATGTATGGATGGGTGAGATAGATGAATCCATAGACAGATAGGATAGGATAGAATAGACAGACATATAGAATAGAACAGACAGGCAGACAGACAAACAGGCGGGCAGGCAGGCAGACAGACACAGATTCGCCATATATAGATAGATAGACAGACAGACAGACAGACAGGCAGACAGACAGACAGACAGACAGACAGACAGACAGACAGACAGACATATAGATAGACAGATAGATAGATAGATAGATAGATAGATAGATAGATAGATAGATAGATAGATAGATAGATAGATAGATAGATAGATAGATAGATAGATAGATAGATAGATAGATAGATAGATAGATAGATAGATAGATAGATAGATAGATAGATAGATAGATAGATAGATAGATAGATAGATAGATAGATAGATAGATAGATAGATAGATAGATAGATAGATAGATAGATAGATTAGACAGACAGAAAAGAGATAAACGATAGTGCCGGAACTAAGGACTTCCGAGAGAAAACACAAATGAAAGATCAAAAGACACGAAATATGATAAGTACCCTGACAGTAGCCTAGCCCAGCTTCCGCTTGACAAGATGTAACACAGATGGCATGAAACTGAATGACCCATCACCTATACTGCGACACGGTAAAGTAGTATTCGTACACTAACAGCCGGGTCGCGCTGAATATTCCGCCCTCAGGCTGTTTATTTGTATTGAGTTCAGGATCGATATTAAGTATAACTTTTCGTGTACTTCGCGGTGTGTCTATTGAGTAGGGCTGCATCTCCAAAGATTTCCAACCGTACTTTACCCCTTGAATGTATGTTTTTGATTGATTCGCCTTTTCGCTCCGAATGATGCAGAGGGTCAAGACTACAGCCGGCCTCCTTCTGGGAAGCCCGGACCTGAGCATTTGCAGTCGCAGTGTGAAGAGTAGTAGTAATCCAACTAGGCCTCCAGGGTCCGTGGCGTTGACCGCTCATGACCCAGGCTGATGGCAGAGTTCCAGGTAGCATGCAGGATAGATTGCGTGGAACTGATGTCCCTCAGCCAGGTGTTGCGCGGGCGGTCCCGGGGACGACTTCATGAGGAGTGCGGTCTTCTCCAGTCCTGTATTCAAGGGACAGGTGTAGAAGCTGTCCAGCCGGAACGTCCTGAGAGAGGTGCGTCACGTTGCCGAAGGTAGAGAGGCAGCGATGATCCAACGTTGAGGAAATGCTCTGGAGTTGGGTCCGCTGGGAGACATGGTTGTTAGTGACTAGGTTTTTCAAACGGACTTCATGGAAACGATAATGCTTGCGCATGTGGAAAACCTCGAGCAGTTTCCGGCCTTCCTGCAAGTGGAGCTGTACCGCTCCTTGTGAATATAAATATGTTTATACGTTGCTGCAAACCACATGCACCACCCTCTTCAGTCGCCTTAAAATGTTTGGAAGACTAGTGGTTTTCGTAATTTCAACATGGGCACTATCAGGAAGTTAAATGCGTGAGGCAGTAGTTAGTTTTCTTTTCCACTTATGCCGTTAAGCGTCGTGGGAGTTTAAGTCTTCTAGTGCGCAGCGTCGGTCAATGTGAGACCGTGTCGCTGCACAACCACCTCTGTGCCATTGATCCACCTGCCTCGCGGCCGCCCCATTGCCCTGTAGCCAGATCTACCAGTGTTGCAAGCCATCAGTGGAAGTTGATGTGGGTGCATTCTCATTAGATGACCAAACCAACGTATTTTTTATCTGGAAATGTATTCTGCACAAGAACATACTGTCGTCGTTTCGCATTCTCTTTCCAGGCAACACCGCCGACCCGCTTTCAATCACCCTATTTCACACGCCAAAACTCCGCTAGACATATATGCCGCGCGAAAGCGGATACTTTTATATGCTTGGCAACGGCAGCACACTTGATTTGTTATCAAACCAAGGCTCGGGTGTCCACGCAGTGGCAACAGCTGATAAGCTAATGCAGGCGCCTTCTGACACCTAGTCTCGATTTCCCTGTTGATCCTGCCGTGTCCATGAGGATATAAGAATAACTTTGTGTCCGTCTGATTCTTCGGGAAATGTAGTTATTTTCTTTTCTAGTCCTTATATTCTATTCCCATGGCAACATATGGGTGTGAATCATGGCTTCTATCACAGTCAATACGACGGAACATTACAGTGTTACAGAAAGTTCCTTAAAATACCGTGGATAGAGAAACGAACGAACATAGACACCCTGCAAGAGCTGGACATAGATGATGATTCGCTTATCAAACAGGTCACGCTTCGGAAGATGACGTACTTTGGTCACATTTAAACACCATGAAAGTTTGGAAAGAACAGTACCAAAGAGGGTAATCACTGGCAGGCATGGTTGAGGAAGACCAAGACGAGGGTGGACGCAGGCCATCACAGATTCCTTGAAAATGACTTTGGGGGATGTAGGCGAACTGGTACGGGATCAAGAATAATACAAACTGGTTGTGACGAGTGTGACTTTCCGCAAATGACAAGCTACATGATGATGATGATTCCTTGTATTTGAACTATTGTTTCGGGAGTTTTCTTTGAAACGAAGATGGCTTACTTCAGCTCGGCAAGATTTTGGTTTGTATAGAAGGCCAGATGGGTAAAGCCAGAAGTTATAGCTGTCTACCTTAGAGGTATTTCCAAGTGTAACCTACGATAAGGGCATTGTGCTTATATTTATTTACTGAGTCGATGTGGTCGAGAAGTAAGGAACTCGTCTCTCAACGCGATGAACGGATGGTGGACGATTGAATCCCCCAAGTTTAAAGCGACCTCTGGTCTCAATTGAGGCGGGACTTGATAGTCTGCATACTGAGTTACATACATTTGTCTTGCAACTGGTCCAAGGTAGTTCGGGACCAGAGAGTGAGGTTGATACCCAGTGCATTTACTTCCTCACTATAATACAAATACAGCGCAAGTTACATCATCAATACAAAACCACATGATGATGTCATCATCATAGATGGCGATGGACAACTAACCGAGTCGTTCCCCTTCTAACCTGGGGTGTAGAGTATTCTACCATACTTAGTCGCTCCCCTTCTAACCTGGCGTGTAGAGTCTTCTACCTTACTTAGTCGCCTCCCTTCTAGCTTGGAACGTAGGCTTCTACCTTACTTAGTAGCCTCCCTTCTAGCCTGGAACGTAGGCTTCTACCTTACTTAGTAGCCTCCCTTCTAGCATGGAACGTAGTCTTCTACCTTACTTAGTCGCCTCCCTTCTAACTTACGGTGTAGAGGTATTCGTTTCTTTGTTTTCCTAGGCTGTGTTATCCAGACTCATGCCCAACCCGCTGTCCCTCCTTAGCGCCTCTTACGAATGAGCACGGCAAACCCTGGGCGTTAGGTCGCATAACATTGTTGGCCTAGTATCGTGTTTACTCGCGCGGTTTTCATCAGTGAGTATATCACACATAAGGTTGTACACAAAATATCATATTTTGCTACCTAATTTCCTCTCCTTCTGAAGACTTACAAGGTCATATTTTCTGCGCCATGTTGGGTAACAGCGAATGCACACCCCAAATAAGTAATAGAAGAAATACTTTACTTTGAAAATTGAACTTAGATATTCTAAACTAGAATTCACATTTTCAAATAAAAATCACCCATACCCTCTGGCATGTTGCATGACCCTATTATGAACAATTCGTCTAGTTTCATGACTTCTTGATCCTTCTATAGCCTCAAGATGGCAACTGCTTGGTTTAGATAGATTCAAAATGACGCCTGGAAACGTTTGAAGAGAAAGAAATATTCTAAAAGTCTTGCAGATAACATCTCTAGGGGTGAATTCCCATGTTACAGCATTCAGGAAAAATGGTCAACTGCTCAAAAGGCGTGTATGATTTAACCCTGCAATATTTCGGGTACTATCTGTCAGTAAAACGTGTGATTTTAATATTGCGCTAGCCGGTCTTTCAATCATTTGTTTGTCAGCAGATTGGACTGCAAGTACACACAAAAATACCTATGCACCAAAAGGTGTCAGAAGAATGGAGACTGCGTGAAATTATGTTGTGTTTTCCCCCTTAAATTGATATTATTACTGTCTTAATTAAGGGAACCGGGATCAAGATGATGAGCAGGGCATGAGATGCAGTGGTCAGCGACCCATAGTTGACTGCTAGCGTCAGAGCCAGTGAAACAGAGCTGCAAAGACCCTTCTACACCTCCACGCGGTGATCCTGGATAACAGGCTGCAGCAGAGCAGACTGGCTAAGGAGAAGTGATCGAAGAGGGAATGCTAACTCGGTACTCAAAAAATGCTTGGATGTGTTGGACCGAAAGGTGCAAATATCGCAGTCAAGCTGTAAACTACGACACAACGCATTCCGTTCTCTGGACTACATCCTGCTACTTGAGCCCTTTTAGGGTTTGGTAGCGGGAGATTGAGAACGAACGAAGCCAAGCCAAGCCAAGCCAATTAAGGGAACCCAGTGGTCTCGAGGTAAGGTGTTCGCCTCGGGTGCTGGTTGTCGCGGGTTCAAATCACGGTGGAGACCGAGTTTTTTTCACGTGGATCATCCTGTAAAACTTTTTCCTTTTCTCTGAGTAGACACCCGTGTTCAGCGGCGTGCACGTTACAAATCCATCGGCAGTTGGAAATCGAAAAGAGTAGACCTTAGGGCCGTTGCTCGGGCAAAATTAAAGTTTAAAGTGTACTCAAATTATTCTAGGGAATGTTTAGATGGTTAGCGAACAGCATAGAGAGCGCCTCACAGGCTGCGGGTCTACCTTGCTCTTATTTACGTTTCCACCGCCATCAGTCCCAAAAATAGACGATCGTATATTCCACTGGCTACCAACCTAACAGTTTGTAACAAATACTGGTATTGTCCTAGCAAGTTACCAGTAGATTTTCGTCTACCAAATAAAATTTGAAACGACGGAGGGCACATCTCCCTACGACGTCTAACGGCAGACGTGGCCTGAAGATAGATTTAAGAAAAACGAAGGTACTAAATTCATCCGAAACAAAGTTCCTCGGGTTCCCATCGCACATTACGGGACAGTCCATTTCGGGTTAAGTGGAGGACAAGCCGATATAATTTTATTTTAAATACATAAGTTGACTTAGACAAAAGACTAAAGTGTAGAAAAGATGGTTATATTCAGTTTTGCGAAGGTTAGGGTTAGGGTTAGGGTTAGGGTTAGGTTAAGTTTAGGAAGAATGGTTGTTATTACATCGTCTGACAGCATTGATAATGCCATACTTGTATAGAAACCGGATGCTACTCTCCTTATCATGGACCAACGTTGACAGATTCAAGAAATTCTTGCCTATTCTCGCATAATGTTTTGACACCCACAGCAGTTAAAAAGTAGAATACTATGTCACGTCACTGACTCAAAATCAGTGCTAAAAATATATATTTCATGTGTTTGGGGTGAATTAAAACGTAAATACCAAAACTAAGATAGATTTAGCTAAGTGGACTGGAAGATTTCCTTACTGGAATAAATATAATTGTAAGTTTTGATATGACAGGCAAGCACTCTAACCGATCTATCACTCAGACACTGTGTAATGCTGTATGTGTCAACGCTTCTGAAAAATTACAGCAGACGAAAAGGAAGATATTTGTTTGGTTATGCCACGACAAAATGAAGCACAACAAGCCGATCATCACAGCCAGCCAGCCAATCAATCAATCAATCAATCAATCAATCAATCAATCAATATCTATCTATCTATCTATCTATCTATCTATCTATCTATCTATCTATCTATCTATCTATCTATCTATCTATCTATCTATCTATCTATCTATCTATCTATCTATCTATCTATCTATCTATCTATCTATCTCTCTCTCTCTCTGTCTGTCTGTCTGTCCGTGTATCTATGTATATGTCTATATATATATATATATATATATATATAAAAGGCAAAGGCCGCAGTCCATCATAGACGATGATGGCATAATTTATTTTGCTAGCGCTATTTTTAGTAAGGATTAACTGCGCTACTTGTTATCCTCACTCGCTCGTCTCGTGCCGCCCGACCCCAGTGGCAAGTCAAGGACAAGACGACTAGGGGGCGACTACGAGATGCAGGGGACCCCACATCAAGCACTCGTGAAAAAGACAGCAGAGTCATGAGTCGAACCTACACCACCTGATCACGAGGCCAACGGCTTAATCACTTCGCTGCGGAATATATATATATATATATATATATATATATATATATATATATATATATATATATATATATATATATATATATATACACAAACCCACACACACATATATATAACACCATTTGATAGAGCAGCATAGATGTCGCCTAACCGGCCGCGGGTCTACTTTGCTCTAATGTTTGAGTCTATTAAGATAGACTTGCACATCGGTTGACCACCCTTCGAGGCACTTGTTTCAACGCAGCGGAGTAATAAGCTGCTCGAGCCTAACCAGCAAAGCAGGAAATCCTCCTCCCGGCTATAAACAGCTGACGTTAGAGCTAGGGACCTCTGTAGAAGGACTAAGAGCAATGTCTTGCCATCAAAAAACTACTTTTCAACATAGTCACCACCTTTGGCTATACATTTTTTATAAGGATAAACAAGAGCATACATGCCGCGTTCGTAAAAATCTGCACCAGCGGAGGTGACCCACTGTTTCACAGCTGCTATGACGGCGTCGTTGTTAGGAAAATGTTGCCCACGCAGTCCCTCTTTCATTGGAAGTAAGAAGGCACCAAATTCGGACTATACGGTGGATGGGGTAGGAGAGTCCAGCCAAGACTGACAATGTGCTCAACAGTCTTCAAATTGATATGGGCATGGCGTTAATGTGTTGCAAAAAACAGGTTGTATTCTTCTCTGGCATGATCCTGGACATGTGAGTCTTCAGCTTAGTCAGCGTCGCAATGTAACGGTCAGAGTTGATGGTTCGTCCAGGTTCCAGAAAATCAAGAAGGATTACCCCTTTCCTATCCCAAAAGACAGTGCACATCACTTTACCTACTGAGGGCTGCGTCTTGAACTTTTTCCTCGATGGGGAAAACACATTTCGCCACTCCACAGACTGCCGTTTTGACTGAGAATCGTTGCGGTAGCACCACGTCTCATCACCAGTGAGTGATGATGCGATCCAGGAAACTGTCACCTTCATCCTCGTAATGGTTCAAGTGGTCATGACAAACTTGCATGTGATGTTCTTTCTGTTCCTGTGTGAGCATTCGTAGGATCCACCTGGCACAAACGTTATGTTCCTGTGTGAGCATTCGTAGGATCCACCTGGCACAAACTTTATCTTCCTGTGTGAGTATTCGTGGGATCCACCTGCCACAAACTTTCTGTTCCTGTGTGAGCATTCATGGGACCCACCTGGCACAAACTTTCTGTTCCCGTGTGAGGATTCGTGGGACCCACCTGGCACAAACTTTCTGTTCCCGTGTGAGCATTCGTGGGACCCATCTGCCCCACACTTTCTGTTCCCGTGTGAGCATTCGTGGGACCCACCTGGCACAAACTTTCTGTTCCTGTGTGAGCATTCGTGGGACCCACCTGCCACACACTTTCTGTTCCCGTGTGAGCATTCGTGGGACCCACCTGGCACAAACTTTCTGTTCCGGTGTGAGCATTCGTGGGACCCACCTGGCACAAACTTTCTGTTCCCGTGTGAGCATTCGTGGGACCCACCTGCCACACACTTTCTGTTCCCGTGTGAGCATTCGTCGGACCCACCTGGCACACACTTTGTGATATTCCAATGTTACCCCCATTATTCCCATGTCCAGCTCTGTAGACAGTTCCTTGGTCGTAATCCTCATATTTGCGCGGATCGAGACGTTCTTCATTGCGTGGTGTGACAGCTGTGCATGGCTGTCCAGAACGTTGCTTGTCGTTCAGGTCGCTTTCGCCCCTGCTGAAACGCACAACCCACTGCCTCACTGTGCTAACATCCACTGTCTGGTATTCGTAAACGTTCAGCAAGCGTTGATGAATGTCAATTGGTGCAACTTTTTCCGCATGGGTGAATTTAATAACGCACCTCGGGGACGGCGTGGGCTAATGGATAAGTGACACGGCTCACAATCCGAAGGTGCTGAGTTCGGTCCCCATCACAGAACCGGCCGTTACCCCAGAGAAGCAAACCCTTAGAAAATGCAGGAGGAAGCACTGTGCAAACCCTTACATAAAATGCATGTTGACGTCGGATGCACAGGCTCAAAATAAAACCCACAGTGTAATGCATACCGCCTTTGGGTATAGAGAAATAATGCGACCGTAAAAAAACCAAAACAAATAACGCACGTCAATGACAGACGCCATTTTGCCAGACTGCTCCTACACTGCCACATGTCGGACGAAAAAAAATTATTACGGATATTGGCGGAAAGGTTTCAACTTTACTGCCATATTATCAAAATCCACTTCTAACATGATGGGACATCAAAATAAGATGAGGCATTACTTTCGAAACGCCCCTCGTATATACAAAACAGTACAATTTGTTTTGATTGTCACAGTAAACGTTATGTCACTGGCATATGTTTGTATTGTACTTTCTATCGTTTGTTTGTTGTTGTTTTTTTTGGTGTTTTTTTTTGAGTGAACTTTCCATTCTTTCCAAATAAAAAGTGTGCGTGCAACAGTGTATATTTCGTATTGTATGGAACAGCATCAAACCTCGCGAAACAAGCGTATATTTAGCGTAGAGTGTTTTGTCATTTTTTGACGAGAAAAAAAACATGACTGAAGTATATCACGGCTCCCATACAGAAAAAACCAGTTAAAGTGATAGCAGCAGCATGAGACAACAAGAGAAATATCGATTTGCAAGTGAAACAAAAAGTAAATAAACAACACGAAGATGTAAAACCAGTGAGTGCTGTCGCTCGTGGTTCTGATATGTCGCACTAGACAGTCACGACTATCCTTCAGAGCAATGGCACCAAAATTATCCAAGCTGTTAATGGATCTGCTCCAACGAAGGCTTCAAGGTTTACAAAAATACGATAGGGGCCCATATCAGATTTGAGACTCATATGAATCTCTCTCAGCGCGTTGACGATCACAGCTAAGTCACGAAGCATGTTCTCTATTCAAGTTGACCATCACAGCTAAGAAACCAAGCTTGTTGTGTTCTCTCATCAAGTTGACCATCACAGCTAAGAAACTAAGCTTGTTGTGTTCTCTCATCAAGTTGACCATCACAGCTAAGACACTAAGCTTGTTGTGTTCTCTCATCAAGTTGACCATCACAGCTAAGACACTAAGCTTGTTGTGTTCTCTCATCAAGTTGACGATCACTGCTAAGACACTAAGCTTGTTGTGTTCTCTCATCAAGTTGACCATCACAGCTAAGAAACTAAGCTTGTTGTGTTCTCTCATCAAGTTGACCATCACAGCTAAGACACTAAGCTTGTTGTGTTCTCTCATCAAGTTGACCATCACAGCTAAGAAACTAAGCTTGTTGTGTTCTCTCATCAAGTTGATCATCACAGCTAAGAAACTAAGCTTGTTGTGTTCTCTCATCAAGTTGACCATCACAGCTAAGACACTAAGCTTGTTGTGTTCTCTCATCAAGTTGACCATCACAGCTAAGACACTAAGCTTGTTGTGTTCTCTCATCAAGTTGACCATCACAGCTAAGACACTAAGCTTGTTGTGTTCTCTCATCAAGTTGACCATCACAGCTAAGACACTAAGCTTGTTGTGTTCTCTCATCAAGTTGACCATCACAGCTAAGACACTAAGCTTGTTGTGTTCTCTCATCAAGTTGACCATCACAGCTAAGACACTAAGCTTGTTCTCTCATCAAGTTCACCATCACAGCTAAGACACTAAGCTTGTTGTGTTCTCTCATCAAGTTGACCATCACAGCTAAGACACTAAGCTTGTTCTCTCATCAAGTTGACCATCACAGCTAAGACACTAAGCTTGTTGTGTTCTCTCATCAAGTTGACCATCACAGCTAAGACACTAAGCTTGTTCTCTCATCAAGTTGACCATCACAGCTAAGACACTAAGCTTGTTTGTAATGCTTGAAGACAAAGCAGGACCAGACCACAATAACCAGTTTAGTACTAGTCATGTGTGGTTTACGAGCTTCAAACAACGTTTATCGCTGTATCATGTGAAAGCGAGTGGTCAGTCTGCCAGTGCTGGTTTTATGGCAGCAGCAGATTGTAACGAAACAATAGACACACTATATGTTGTGGGAAGATATTTGTACGGGCAAGTTATTACCACGGGCGAAACCTCTTTATTCTTGAAACGATTGCATGAGATGACTGTGATCCAAAAGGAGAGCATATATTGCACTAGCTGAGGTGCAGTACTGTATGTGTACAGTATCTGAAATATTTAGCCAAGTACATTACAGTGTCCAATTATGTATTTTATTTTTATTTTGCGTTCGCCTTATTTCTCTATTTTCTAAGGCGGTATGCGTTGCACTGTGGTTTTTATGTTGCGCCTGTCGGCCCAGTGCATCCGACATCAGCTTACATTTTATCTAAGGGTCTGCTTCCTCCTGCATTTTCTAAGGGTTTGGTTCCCCAGGGTAACGGCTGGTGCCGTGATGGGGATCGAACCCAGCACCTTCGGGTTTTGAGCAGTGCCACTTAACCACTAGGCCACGTCGTCCCCTGGTATCCGATTTAACTTTGCAAAAGTACCGTGTAGTGTTCGCACAACGTCCCTTTTCACAGAACATATGGTGGGCGCTTAGCGTGGAAATACTGCTGTGGTCAGTACATGTTTGAGGAGCGACATGACAAGAATAGAACCACTGCCCCACAGAGCATGTCGTAAGAGGCGACTAACTATGTGACATGGCAGAACACCTGCCATGGTTATGTGGTTCGTTAAGAGCAGCATAGATGGCGTCTAACATGCTGCGGGTCTACTTCTCTAGTGTTTGAGTCTAATAAGATGGACTCGCACATCGCTTAACCACTCTCCACGGCACTTGTCCCAACACAGCGGAGTAATAAGCTGCTCGAGCCTAGCCCGCTAAGCAGGAAATCCTCCTCCCAGCTACAATTAGCTGACGTCAGAGCTGGGACCTCCACGGGAGCATCTGATCTGTAGAAGTACAGATCGACTAAGACATATATTCTGATCATAATAATATAGTTACTTGTGTGTAAAGTCAGTTCTATTTATAGTCCGATCACGAGATTTGTCAAAATGGGCAACGTGGCTGATTGCGCTAAAAGGGTAGGTCCCGCTCATCTACACCTTATTCTTCTGATCCCGGATAGATATTAGAATACGAAACTAAGTATGTCACAAACTGATATGGAATAGCTGAAAAATGCAGTTGGTAGTTTCTGAAGGTATCATTAGGTGGTACCAACATTCAACGTTGTGATTACTATATGTAGTATACGCTATGTACCGCATGGACGTACACAGTTCACAGAATGGCTTCCGTGCTCATAGAGCGTACAATCAAAGAATTGCCTGCTGTTGTCACTTTTTTTTCTCCTTTTTTTTTTCTTTTTGAGAGAGAGAGAGAAGGGTGGATTGAGCGGTGGCAACAACAACAAAAAATTTCTGCAAAGGATATTCATAAGGAGGAAATGCTTCCCATTTACGATGAAAAGTGTTTGTCTCGTAGAGCGGTGCATAACTGGGTCAATAAATGATCTCAAGGGCGCTCAAACATTGACGATGACCTGGTCGTCCAGTTCAGATTGCAACAGAGCCATCTGTTAGGTGGGTGGGGAAGATGATTCAAGGTGAAAGGCGAGGTGGAGAAGATGATTCAAGGTGAAAGGCGAGGTGGAGAAGATGATTCAAGGTGAAAGGCGAGTAACGATCGACAGTGTAACAGCTGCAATAGGGTGTTCTCATGGTTTTGCCTACAGCATAATGTATGATCTCACCTTTCCGGAGACGTTTCGACAATGGTGAAGTGGTTGAACATGTAGTGCAAATGTGAATGACACAACAGACCAAATACTTATCAGCTGCAGGTTTTGGTGCACTGATAAAGTAATTGGATAAGTGTATCAATGTGGGTGGAAATTGTGTTGAGATATAGGGAACAATTTGGATTCCGCCGAGGTATGAGCTGCACGGACGCATTGTTCACATTAAGACAAATAAGCGAAAGATCAATAGAATACAACGAAAATCTATGTGTTGCTTTCATTTATCAGGAAAAAGCGTTCGATAGGGTAGACATGATTCAACTTTGAATAATATTGGAAGATTATGGCGTACCATAATGTCATGTTGATAATGTCAGAGCACTGTATCGTTCGAGTAAAAACGTCGTCAGAACGACTGATGGTGTCACAGATGCTTTTCAATTCACTACCGTCGTGAGACAAGGGTGTGTGCTTTCTCCTCTGTTGTTTAACATCTATATATACAAAATCGCATCAGAGACTGGTCAAATTGAGACATCTGAAGCAGAACATAACTCAATTCACGAATTACTCTTTGCAGATGATCAGTGCTTGCTGTACGACGATGAAAACTAACTGCAAAACCACATGAACGCGCTTGCGACTACCTGTGCTAAATATAAAACGCGAATTAGCCAGAACAAAACAGAAACTATGATGATCAGTAGAACTCCTGGGCCCATCAAGATAAGTCTAAATGATATTGCTCTTCAACAGGTCCATGAGTTCAAGTATTTGGGCAGTATTTTTTCGGCAGACGGTAGGATCGACAGGGAAATCGAGACACGGTGCCTGAAAGCATCTTCGGTGACTTATCAGCTGTCCCCATAGCTTAGACACCAGAGCATTAGTTTGGCAACAAAGCAACAGCTGATAAACAATATATTTATGCCGATTTTGTGCTACCAGTGCCAAACATGGCCTCTGTCAAGGTCTTGCGAGAGCAGAATTTCGACTTGTGAAATGAAGTGTTTGAGGAAAGTCATTGGTGTTTACCAGAAGAGACAGAATGCGGAATGACGACATTCGAAGTATGGTCGGCACTACGTCTTGTGCCGAATACATTTCCAGGCAGAAAATAAGATTGGTTTGGTCATCTCATGAGAATACACCCTCATCATCTTCCACTGATGGCTTACAATGCTGGTAGATCTGGCTACAGGGCAGACGGCGGCAGCGAGGTAGGTGGATAGATGACATTCGAGTGATTGTGCAACGAAAGGGGCTCACATTGACCGACGCAACGCACTTGGCGCAGGATAGACGACTCAAGCTCCCCGCGCCGCTAAACGGCACAAGTGGAAAGAAAACTAGCTAACTAACATATAAGGAACAACGTAAGTGCATGTATCAATATTGGTCGAAATTATGTTCAGATATAAGGAACAACGTAAATGCATGTATCAATAATGGTGGAAATTATGTTCAGATATAAGGAACAACGTAAGTGCATGTATGAATATTGGTGGAAATTATGTTTAGATATAAGAGACAATGTAAGTGTAGTAATACATGGTTTTAAACTGTGTACCATATATTTCTTTTGTATAGTCATGTGTGACCTATTTACTGAGTTGCCCTCGCAGCTTATAATACACGCAGTATTGTTGCGTATGCTTTCTTTCAAACTTAGACGGCGCTCTGCACTCGGGGCTTTTGTCCTGTGTGAATGACGAGCTGTGTAACCCCGATGAGTTGTAGATTATTCTACCGTAGACTGGTTAGAACACCACTGGTAGTCATCTTAATTCGAAATGCTATCAGTGTTGCAGCGGTCCTATTCTCGTCTTTGTCACACGAAGAACCCACCCCCGGGGGAAACCCCTCTGACAATATGCCTACATCTAAGCTATACCTGGAAAGTACACGCCCCGAACACCTGCCTTGAAACTGGAGCATGTCGTGCATACTCACGGTCAGGGCGTTGCTGGATAGCTCAGCCAACGACGGCCTTCCTAGGCTAAAGGCACGAATTCCAAGGCCCAGTTATAGATCGATCCAATCAACCACTCTTCGTCCTACTTTGTTTATTATTCCTTCATACCGTTCATTGTCCGTTCATTTCTATGTTGTCAGTGCAACCTTTCTTCTGTGCCATAGTTTCTTAACGTTTGTACAATAATACGTCCCCCCCCCCCCCCCCCCCGTCCGCCTACTCATCAGAGTGTCGACATTTTCATTATCATTAATCCTGAGGTGTGGTGGGAGGGGGGGGAGGGGGTGTTGGAGAGAAAAAGAGAGGAGGGAAAGAAGCCATTGCGTGGTTAAGCGGTTAGGGGTACGTCTCACAACCCAAACTTGACGGGTTCGTGTTCTGGAATCAGAAAGGTCGTACCCCCCAATGCGAAGTAATCCGACACAGAAATCCGTGCTGAAGTCAAAAGGAATTGGGACATTAGGCGTAAACAAAGTACAACACACACTTTCATAGGGAAACTAACGAGCGCAAAAGTATGGAAGGCTATGAACAGAATAGATCAAAGAAAATCATATGGATGTTATCGCGTATATTTAGAAAGAAAGAAAAAGGCAAGGCAGAAATACACAAGCAAACTACAGCTAATGACAACTGTTCAGAGATAGAGATCCCATATCCCCATTATTTAGTAGCTATGCCCCCCAATGCGTATGGCTACCGCGCCCCCCTCCCCCATTATTTAGTACCCATGCACCCAATACGTATGGCTACCCCCATTATTTAGTAGCTATGCCCCCAATACGTATGGCTACCCCCATTATTTAGTAGCTATGCCCCCAATGCGTATGGCTACCCCCCCCCCCATTATTTAGTACCCATGCACCCAATACGTATGGCTACCCCCATCATTTAATACCTATGCCCCCAATGCTTATGGTTACCCTCAATTATTTAGTACCCAAGTCCCCAATACGTATGGCTACCCCCATTATTTAGTACCCATGCACCCAATACGTATGGCTACCCCCATTATTTAATACCTATGCCCCCAATGCTTATGGTTACCCTCAATTATTTAGTACCTAAGTCCCCAATACGTATGGCTACCCCCATTATTTAGTAGTTATGCCCCCCCCCCCAATGCGTATGGCTACCCCCATTATGTAGTACCTATGCCCCCAATGCGTATGGCTACCTCCATTGTTTAGTACCTATGCCCCCAATGCGTATGGCTAACCCCGTTATTTAGTAACTATGCCCTCAATGCTTATGGCTACCCCCATTATTTAGTATATATGCCCCCAATGAGTATGGCTACCCCCCCCCATTATTTAGTACCTATGCCCCCCCAATGCGTATGGCTAACCCCCATTATTTAGTACCTATGCCCCCCCACCCCCCCCCCCCCCCCCAATGCGTATAGCTGTCCCAGTTAAGAATCCCTGGTCTATTTCTATCTGTTATTGATCTTCTGTCTTCAATTTCCTCTTCCAAACTGTACTGTCTCTCCCGATCATCTTGGTGACCCAGCGTTTCTCAGCCGGGGCCCCGCGGACCTAAGACTGTCCACAAATTGGGTCTAGGGCAGAAGTTCTTAACGCTGAGGGAAGAAAGAGAGACAGAGCACCAGAGACTCCAACTTTGTGAATATTGATCTTTCTACAAACTAAAATTCCAGATTTGTACATAACCCACAGGACTTCACACTTTATTGTATTGTGACGACATAGTCTTTCATCTTCAATTCCGTCTCAGTCCGTTTTGTTAGGATCGGGAAAAACCCGAGATTTCCACATACAATCTGGGAAACTTTTATCAAACCTCAAAGTGAGTAAAGATCCCGTCACGCCGTGAGGCGTATAGGAAATTTGGTGTTAGACCCATATTATTTTGTTACCAACGGCACATAGGAAATATGGTGTTAGACCCATTTAATTTTGTAACCAACGGCACATAGGAAATATGGTGTTAGACCCATTTAATTTTGTAACCAACGGCACATAGGAAATATGGTGTTAGACCCATTTAATTTTGTAACCAACGGCACATAGGAAATATGGTGTTAGACACATATTATTTTGTAACCAACGGCACATAGTGGATGATGTGGTCAGGATCTCGCCGGCCGCCTTTACTTCCCAGCTTTTTTTGGTACCCAATTTCTGTGGCTGGGTCGTCCACAGGCGCCGGTTTTGTGATCAGAAAAAAAATTCCGCAGCAACTGGGAATTGAACCCTGGTCGCCTGACTGGAAAGCCATTTCAGTAACCACTGCGGTACCGCGATCAAACCTTGTGCTCTCAAAATGGTGGAGATTGTGTTGAGGAAATGGGGTGGGGTAATAACTTGCAGCAGTTTCGCTATCAAAGAGCACGGTTCAAAGGTCAATCAGCCAGATGGCCATTGGCATCAAGAATCAGCTGGTGCTGGTGATCAAGTCTGCACGATTTGGCTTATTTGCAATTCAACTTGATGAATCTACTGATGTGGCATGGTGATCCCAGTTGCTGGTGGTATTTGTCAGATTAGTTCAAGCAGTTTCTCTTTTGTTCTTCTCTTGAAACAACTTCCAAGGCCTGAGATATTTTGGAAAGAGTTTCATCTTTCTTTCAATCAGGAAAAATGTGCTGAGTGATGTCTGTGTAGATGGAGCACCAGTTATGTCCCGGACAAAATCTGGATTTCAAGAAAGTGTTTAAAAAACGACCTAAAAAGGTGAAAGATATTAAAAGTGTGATCCATTGCCAGACACTGATCCTAAAAGCACAAAAGCACTCCCAACCACACTAGGGAAGGCTTTGTACAAAACAATTCAAATTGTGGATTTGATCAAAGGAAGAGCTATCAATCAGTTATGTATTGATATGGATGCAGGCCATCATTTGCTCTTTTTACATACAAATATCCGATGGCTTTCAAGAGAAAATGTAACTGAGCGAGTATCTTCTTCTTCTTCTTCTTCGTACGCTGTCAGATGTCAACCTGTATTTTTTCGAAAAAAGCAGCGGTCATCCTGAGGCTGTCGACACTGCCATAGAGCTTGTCTAGTGTTGCCACTGGTGATGGCCACATCTGCTTTCTCTGATCCTCGTATGTCGGGCAATTTTGCAGAGCGAGTATGTGAGATAAAGATGAGCTCAAATTGTTCTGTGGATGTTCTGGGTAAGCTGGAACTGTGTACCTGGTTAGATTGGAGAAATGGATCCTGCGTATTGTCTATTTGCTTGACATTCTTGAGCAGTTGAAAAAACTGAATTTCAGAGATAGAGAGAAATACAAACATCATAACATGCATTGATTCCTTGAAGGTTTACATGAGCAACCTAGAGAATAAAGGTCAAGATAACAAATGTTGCAATGTTGGAGAAAATGTCATCATTTCTTGTTACCTGTAACGATGACCAACTACTTCCAGAATTTGGGATTGGGGGATGGAGAAAGAAGAGAGAGACAGAGAGAGAGAGAGAGAGAGAGAGAGAATGAGAAATGACATTTTGCAGCATTTGACATCACTGGACAATGAACTCGGCCGCCATTTTCCTGAACGCATTGATGAAGTGTTATATTTAGTGCGAAATACATTCAATTTCTCAGTTGAAAATGGCCCTGATGATTGTCAAGATAAATTTCTGGAACTAAAGACTAAAACGAGGGAAAGAGATATATTTGAAGAGAAATCAATAGCATAATTCACGCCTTCGATGTGAGGGTCCCTACACAAGAATACCAGAAAGGGCTATCAATACATTGCTTTCATTGATGTCGACATATCTTTGGAAGTCAGGCTTCCCAACTTTGCTACGAGGGAAAAAGATGGGAGTGTGAAAATTACTTGACTTCTGTCCATTAAAGCACTCTGTGTATCCAAGAATTGGCGAAGAAAAACCAATCACAGGTTTCTCAGTGAATAAATCAGAATAGATCTGGAAAGAGAACTGAATTGGAATACCATGGCATTCTATTGAACTGTTTTGTTTATTGAAATATGCTTCAGGCTGGTATGTTAAAAATTAATTAGTTATTACTATTTTTTGCTATTATTCAAGCTCTAAAATAAATCAAGGTTTTCCAATGCTATTACATTTATAGAACTATGTAAATAATCCAATTTATGTATAAGTATTAATATTTAAAAAAGGATATATAAAAGATTTTCAGTATGTCTTGTATTCGTTCGTTCTCAATCTCCCACTACCAAACCCTGAAAAGGGCTTAATTAGCATAATGTAATCAGAAAACGGAATGCGCTGTGTCGTAGTTTACAGGTTGGCTGCGATATTTGCATCTTTCCGTCTGACACATCCAACTTCAGCAAGCATTTTTTTTCTACCGGGTTAGCATTCCCTCTTCGATCCCTTCTCCTTAGCATGTCTGCCCTGTTGCAGCCTGTTATCTAGGATCACCGCGTGGAGGTGTAGAAGGGTGTTGGCAGCTCTGGTTCGCTGGCCCTGACGCTAGCAGTCAGCTATGGGTCGCTGACCACTGCAGCCCATGCGCTGATCAGCATCTTGATCCTAGATTTTCAGTATTATTTTAATGTTATTGCGCGTTTCGACTCGGACAATCTACATTTAGTGAAAATCCTTTAGAAATATCTACAACCTGTGCTATCTCAAATCGTTCGACTTGGTAGCTACTTTCAGATACAAATTCTATATGTGGCTACTTGCTAGCTTACTTTCGCATACAAATTATATATGTGGCTACTTGGTAGCTTACTTTCACATACAAATTCTATATGTGGCTACTTGGTTGCTTACTTTCACATACAAATTCTATATGTGGCTACTTGGTAGCTTACTTTCACATACACATTCTATATGTGGCTACTTGCTAGATTACTTTCGCATACAAAATCTATATGTGGCTACTTGGTAGATTAATTTCACGTACAAATTCTATATGTGGTTATTTATCGGCTTACACCACTGTACGCATTATATATGTGGATACAGCCCTTCACACAGGTAGTCACCATCTGATAATAATAGTAATGGTGGGTCCCATGGCAACAATTGCCGTCGGGAATGAAGATAGCTCTTCATTGACTAAACCGCAGCATATGTGAGATGGGGTGACCAGTTCCTTTCCTTGCAGTTTATACCATCCCCAACTCATACATCAGGTACCCATGTACAGCTGGGTCGACTGCCAGGAACGAACCACGTCAGGATTGTGTTTTTTTTCTGTCCGACCGTCATTTCGTACCCTAGCGTGGTGTATTCTCGGTCTTAGCAAGTCAGCTTACGGTCGACTAGGCTGCACACTCCTGGTACACTGGATCAAAATACACTAGCTAAGCCAAATGACATCATCAATCAACTAACAAGGAAGGATCAGATCACCATTTCATAAACGCACTAACAACACCAAAGCCCATCACTACTGTACGAAAACCTACCTGGAGGCAGGATATATTTCCAGAGGTGGTAGAAAATATACCAGGTATTGCAAACAAAAACTGCCAGACTGAAAAAGAAAGGAGAGATACTACCCTAAGCTTTATATCGGAAAACTACCCAAGCATGGACTGGACCCATGCATACACCGACGGTTCTGTAACAAATACTACACAGAACGGAGGGGCAGAAGCATTCCTGAACCTACCAAATGGCAGACAAATAACACTGTCATTCGCTACTGGTAAGTATACAAGCAATTTCAGAGCGGAGGCAGAGGCACTGAGGGCGGCAGTGGAAGAAATGGTGACACACAAAGAAAATGAAAGCCTTATAGTCCTGCTTACTGATGCTCTCGCCGTAGTCACAGCGCTAAAAAGCCAGAAAAACACTGAGCTTAATGACTTAAGAGCAGCACTCTGCAAACTGTGCCAGCAGTCCGCACCAAAAAGGGTAGTGGTACAGTGGGTCCCATCACACTGCAACATCCAAGGCAACGAGGAGGCAGACAGACTGGCAAAAAAAGGTGCAAGACTACCACAAACAGATACCAGTATGACGTACGAAGAGTCAAAACGGCTTATTAAAGCCAGATACATGACCAAATGGGAAACCGAACATACTGGTTACACCAAAAACGATGCCTATTACCAGTTGAACAGAAGAGAGCAGGTCGTTGTCTTCAGACTTCGCACTGGCCACAATAGACTGAGGTACCACCTATTGAACAAATTAAAGATAGGTGGTACCGACAAATGCCCGTGCGGTACCGGTAAAATGACCGCTGAACATCTGCTGCAGAACTGCCAGACATACGAGGATCAGAGAGAGCAGATGTGGCCATCACCAGTGGAACTGCAAGACAAGCTCTATGGCAGTGTCGACAGCCTCAGGATGACCGCCGCTTTTTTCGAAAAAATAATGGTTACTGTCTGGCTGCGTACGAAGAAGAAGAAGAAGAAGAAGAAGAAGAAGAAGAAGAAGAAGAGCACCATTTTCCTACCTAGAACCCAAAATATCCTACTCAACAAGCACCTGAACAGGATCCAACCCCAACACTCTCCTGAGTGTCACCTGTGAAGACACTCATACGAAACCGTTGATTATCATCTCTTTGAGCTCTCGGTGCTCAACGATGTTTAGAAAATACTTTCTCCTTTGAAGCCAGAGAAATAAAACACTTTGTATGGCATTAAACAAACCAAAGGATCAAGACGCTGAGCAGTGCATGAGCTGCAGCGTTCAGCGACCCATAGTTGACTGCTAGCGTCAGGGCCAGCGAACCAGAGCTGCAAAGACCCTTCTACACCTCCACGCGGTGATCCTGGATAACAGGCTGCAGCAGGGCAGACTGGCTAAGGAGAAGAGATAGAAGATGGAATGCTAACGCGGTACTCAAAAAATGCTTGCTGAAGTCGGATGTGTTGGACCGAAAGGTGCATATAGCAGTCAAGCTGTAAACTACGACACAATGCATTCCGTTTTCTGGACTACATTCTGCTACCAAAGCCCTTTTCAGGGTTTGGTAGCGGGAGATTGAGAACGAACGAAGCCAAGCCAAGCCAAACAAACCAAAAACACGCGCAGATACTTTCTCCTTAGAAGCCAGAGAAATGGAACACTTTGTATGGCACTAAACAAACCAAAAACACGAGCAAATACCATTACATGGCATTGGGCTAAAGAGCGACAGCCCAGAACAACATATGAGGCTACTTATAGACTGACTTCACAATATACATTCTAGATACCAATAACAGTTGCTCATCGCAAGCGAAGATGACGACAGCGTCAGACATGTACATTCAGATGCGCCCAGACTACCACACGTGGGGCACACGTACACAGCATCAGGGCCGTTTTACATTCTGTCCTTGAATGCAGCTCGCTTTTCCTCCCCGCGGTTGCGAGCCCCGCTTGTGATGGTTCAGAGCCCCGCTTGTGATGGTTCAGAGCCCCGCGTGTGATGGTTCAGAGCATGTAGTTCCCAGGAGGCGACGTCAACTGTTCAGGATATGCTTTCAAATAGTCTTTGTATAGTTTATTCTGTCTCTCCCAACACCTTCCATCCCATGCAACATCTGCTTGGAGAAGCGTTCATTGCGAATACGAACAACTTGCCATAGTCCACATTGACGAGTTGTAAATACCATATCAACCATTTCGCGACTAGCTCGAAAGCCGCAGTGGAAGTAGCTCCTGCCCGAGATAACTTGTTATGTGGTTGAGCAAGACTCGAGTCCAAATTTTTCCGGCCATTGGCAGGAGAGATTTCTCTGTGGTTATCACAAGATATAAGATTACGCTTACACTTGTAGATGTGGACAACAGTGGTATCTTTCAGTTCGTGCGAAATAGATCTGGTAACTTGTGTAGCAGTCCTGGACCAGTTTTGTAGACCTCAACAGAGATAGCATTTGACCATCGGGTCCTGCCATTGGACATTAGACCGATTACTCTCTCGACTTTATCTGTGCAGGACGGGATATGGCCTACTTGGAGATAAAAGTAGTTCCATAGCACACTTTTCTTGGGGATGATGTGTTGTGAGATTTCACTGTATGACGCCACAGCTTGTTTGATGAGATGGAGTGGCTAGTTCCATTCCTCGCTGCATTTCCTTCCCTGACAGCAAGCTAATATCCCATTTACAATTGGGTCGACTTGAGCGTAACGGGAGTTTAACTATTTCAGATAGACAACGCAGCAAGTGAGACGACAACATCACGGGGAAAGAAAGCCTGTCATTTTGCACAATCAATACAAGAAACAGGATATTGTAGATCTACTTAGCTATTGAAATGAACTGAATATATATACACACACTGTTCTCAAAGTTTTATTAACCTGTTTTGAACGTTTGTTATAAAAGGCTTGTTGTTGTTGTTGTTATGTTGTTGCTGTTGTTGTTATTGTTGCTGTTGTTACTGTTGTTGTTGTTATTGTTGTTGTGGTTGCTGTTGTTATTGTTGTTGTTGTTGCTGTTGTTGTTGCTGTAGCTGCTGTTATTGTTGTTGTTGTTGATGTTGTTGCTATTGTTGTTGTTATTGTTGTTGTTGTTGTTATTGTTGCTGGTGTTATTGTTGTTGTTGCTGTTGTTGTTGCTGTAGCTGCTGTTATTGTTGTTATTGTTGTTGTTGTTGCTATTGTTGTTGTTATTGTTGTTGTTGTTGTTATTGTTGTTGCTATTGTTGTTGTTGTTATTGTTGTTGCTGTTGCTGTTGTTGTTGTTGAATGTTCACAATGAGTGATACTCTTCTGTGCGCCCTAAAAATGTCGTTCGGTGGCGGGTTGCAGTAGCTGTCCTCATTTCCAGAGCGCGCTGATGAATGTGAACTAGGGTCCTCCATGCGGTTGTGTTATGTTTGGCTTTATCTGCGCATCGCTTACTACAACGGGGATCACATCAATCCCCCACCTCGTTAACGGCCGGTTTCCAGGGAGAATTGTGTAGAAGTAGGGTGGGAATCTTGGTCAGTATTTTATGCCTGACCCTAACATTGTGAAATCAATATGTTTTGCCTGATCCTGACTAACATTGTCCAATCAGTATGTTTTGCCTGATCCTGACTAACATTGTCCAATCAGTATGTTTTGCCTGATCCTGACTAACATTTTCAAATCAATATGTTTTGCCTGATCCTGACTAACATTTTCAAATCAGTATGTTTTGCCTGATCCTGACTAACATTGTCCAATCAGTATATTTTGCCTGGCCCTGACTAACATTTTCCAATCAGTATGTTTTGCCTGACCCTGACTAACATTGTCCAATCAGTATGTTTTGCCTGACCCTGACTAACATTGTCCAATCAGTATGTTTTGCCTGACCCTGACTAACATTTTCCAATCCGTATGTTTGCCTGACATTTACTTAATTTAACGTCTTTATCTGGTATAGAAGACTACAGAGTCTGTATACAAACAGTTTTCTTAAAGGGTGATTTTTACCGATATACGATCCATCTTAAGAGACTCAAACACAAGAGCTACGTAGATCCGCAGCTAGTTAGGCGCCATATATAGCTGTTCTTAACAAACCACCTGGGAAAAGGTACAAATAACTTGTGAAGGTTGTAATTTATATTTTGTCCCGGCATCGGCCGTTAAGCCTACTCTTTTCGATTTCCAACTCCCAATGAATTTTAAACGTGCTCGACCCTGGACACGGGAGTCCGATCTCATTACCCAGAGATCAGGGGAATATTTATCAGAAGATCCACGTGAAAAAACCCGGTCTCCACAGTGATTCCAACCCGCGACCTTCGGCACCCGAGGCGGACACCTAACCTCGAGACCACAGTCCCCCATGACTAGTCTCCTCTCCCCAGGCACGTGCTTAAAACATTAAACTTTCTTCTTTGTGAAGAAAATCTTGCGTAAATCAAGTTTATATGAACCAAATGTCGATATTATCCGCAAAGCAAATACAAGACATAAACGTTCTAGTTCGTGACTCAGATCAAACCCGACAAGCTGCGCCATTTCAAAATAGGGAATTCACATCACCGTCTGCTAACGACGGTTTACGACTAGGGAAAATCAGAACGTTCTATTCATTTCGCAATGGCGAACTCTGGGATATCCACGAGGTCTCATTACACACAGGGAGTTTTATATCTGAGCCTACTGAACAAGCACAGACGATTAATTTAAGGTGCAATAAACCGTTGTGGAAATTCTAGTTATTGTGCAATTCTCCATTTAAATCAACAATTGAGGCCATAAAAAAATTGACGTAAATTCTTTTATTTGTTTCGTTCGTTCTTTTTGAATAGGGTCAAATTTGGATTGCAGAATCTGATATATCTCAGCGACACTCCTAGTCTCGATCAATGTGTTACGCCGTTTAGTTGGCTTTGACTTAAGATCAAGCTTTTTTTGCTCTCTCTCTATTTTCGACACATGGTCACGGGTTAATCAGTGCGGATCAACAAGAGCCAGGAATAGTTTCGGCGTAACCTACCACACGTCGGAGATTTGGTGGTCTAGGGGTTTGCAAGCTTGGTTTACAAAAGCAACGTACTAGGTTTGAATCACGTCGTGCTCAGTTTAACTGACATGAAATGTCGGGGCATTTTTCATGGCATGACGGTTTCTTCCTTTCGACCCAGCTGTATATTGGTATCTGACGAAGAAAAACTCCGAGCCACAGTGGGAGCTACGGAGTTCGTGCTCTGTCGTCGGTACTTTCAGCAATAACAGGGTCTGACCACATTTGGGAGCGCCCAGAAAAAGTCGGTACTATAACCATATATAAGGGCCCACATGTCAATAAAGTCGGTACTATAACCATATATAAGGGCCCACATGTCAATAAAGTCGGTACTATAACCATATATAAGGGCCCACGTGTCAATAAAGTCGGTACTATAACCATATATAAGGGCCCACATGTCAATAAAGTCGGTACTATAAACATATATAAGGGCCCACATGTCAATAAAGTCGGTACTTTAACCATATATAAGGGCCCACATGTAAATAAAGTCGGTACTATAACCATATATAAGGGACCACATGTCAATAAAGACGGTTATATGACCATATATTAGGGCGCACATGTAAATAAAGTCGGTACTATAACCATATATAAGGGCCCACATGTCAATAAAGACGGTTCTATGACCATTTATAAGGGCGCACATGTCAATAAAGACGGTTCTATGACCATATATAAGGGCGCCCAGGTAAAATAAAGACAGTTCCATAACCATATATAAAGGCGCACAGGTATAAAGAATTCGGCTCTATGGTCATATATAAATAAGGGCGCTCATGTAAAATGAAGTCAGTTCTATGGTCATATATAAGGGCGCTCATGTAAAATGAAGTCAGTTCTATGACTATATATAAGGGCGCTCATGTAAAATTAAGTCAGTTCTATGGCCATATATAAAGGCGCACAGGTATAAAGAATTCGGCTCTATGGCCATATATAAGGGCGCTCGTGTAAAATTAAGTCGGTTCTATGGTCATATATAAGGGCGCTCGTGTAAAATTAAGTCAGTTCTATGGCCATACATAAGGGCGCTCATGTAAAATTAAGTCAGTTCTATGGCCATATATAAGGGCGCTCATGTAAAATTAAGTCAGTTCTATGACCATATATAAGGGCGCTCGTGTAAAATTAAGTCAGTTCTGTGACCATATATAAGGGCGCTCGTGTAAAATAAAGTTAGTTCTATGGCCATACATAAGGGCGCTCATGTAAAATGAAGTCAGTTCTATGACCATATTTAAGGCGCTCATATAAAATGAAGTCAGTTCTATGACCATATATAAGGGCGCTCATGTAAAATGAAGTCAGTTCTATGACCATATTTAAGGCGCTCATATAAAATGAAGTCAGTTCTATGACCATATATAAGGCGCTCATATAAAATGAAGTCAGTTCTATGGCCATATATAAGGGCGCTCATGTAAAATGAAGTCAGTTCTATGGCCATATATAAGGGCGCTCCTGTAAAATTAAGTCAGTTCTATGGCCATTTATAAGGGCGCTCATGTAAAATTAAGTCAGTTCTATGACCATATATAAAGGCGTATGTACCAACATCGAAGAGAGATTAGACAGAATTGACGCTAAAGAAGCATACAAAGTCGTCAAAGAACTGGTGACACCTAGACAGGGCAGGAACTTTATGATCCAGAATAAGAGCGGCAAGTGTCTTATTGAGGACAATGACGTACTGGCACGATGGACAGAGTACTGTTCCGAGTTATACAACTATGAGGGACGGAATGAACCTGGGAAAACAATCCCTCCAACACTAATAACTATAGAAGATAACAAACTGATAACGAAGGAAGAGTTAGCTGCAGCGGTAAAGACATTGAGAAGAGGGAAGGCCAATATACCAGCAGTGCTCTTACAGGCAGGTGGTGAATTAGTGGTGGAAGGCCTGACACACATCTGCTACAAAATATGGGCGACAGGAAACTGGCCGGACTTTTTGACAAAATCAATGGTTATGTCGTTATCTAAGTCTGGAAACCTAAAGATGTGCCAAAATTACAGAACAATAAGCCTCATCAGCCACCCTAGCAAGGTCATGCTTAGATTAATCCTAGACCGAGTAAAACCCCAAGCAGAGAACATCATTGCTGAGGAGCAAGCAGGGTTCAGACAGGGGAAAAAGCACTACAGAACAGATATTTAATTTAAGACTGTTAAGCAAGAAATATCTAGAACACCAACAAAAACTGTAACATATGTTTGTTGATTTCAAGAAGGCTTTTGAAAAGGTATGGCGTAAAGCGCTATGGGCAACCATGAGGATGTATAAAATCAACGGAAATATTATAACGGTCCTTGAACATGGCGTCCAGTGCAGTTCTTGTGAATGAGTGGCGCGGTGGACTGGTTTCGCACATCAGTCGATGTGAGAAAGGGTTGTACACTCTCGCCAACTCTTGAGGGAATTATAAGTGAGGCACTTGGAGGTCACGTTGGTACTGACAAGATAGGGGGCCGAACGATTAGCAACCTTCGTTTTGCAGATGACATCGACGGGTTGGTGGGCAAAGAAGCAGAACTCCAGGAATGGGGCAGAAGGCTCGATGAAACATCTCTTGAATATGGTATGAAGATAAATGCGGAAAGACCAAATTAATGACCAACAACGCCGAGGTCTTCTACGGTAGGATAAAAGCTAACGGTCAGGAACTCGAAGTGGTCGACCGTTTTAAATATCTGGTTTCGATTGTCAGTGATGAAGGATCAAAATTTGAGGTATTGGCCAGAATACAGCAGACAATAACGGCCCTTGCACGGCTTAACAGAATCTGACAAAATAAACGGTTAGCACTATGCACGAACATCAGATCAATGCGTACATTGGTCCTGTCAATATTCCTCTATGCTTGAGAGACATGGACAATTAAGCTGAGATGCAGAGGAGGATACAGGCCTTGGAGATGAGATGTATCAGAAGACTTCTAAACGTCACATACAAAGACCGAGTTACAAATGAGGAAATACTAGAAAGAATTACAACAGCAATAGGGCCTTTTGAAGACCTCTTCTTGACAACTGTCAAAAGAAGGAAACTCGCTGGTACGGTCACATATCGAGATCAAACGGTCTTGCAAATATGATCCTGCACAGAAAGGTGCAAGACGGACGACGAAGACACCGCCTCAAAAAGAGGTGGGAGGACAACATTAAAAGAATGGACCAATTTCCGACCACAGGTGGCATAGGCAGCGGTCGCTGACAGAGAGGGGTGGCGTAGGATTGAGTCTTCATGTGTGCCCCAAACAACTTCACCGGTTACGGGATGTCCTGACCTGGTCTGAATGCCAAATTCTTTCAGTTAGCAACGTTTGAAACCCTTTGGCATCTTTTTTCAGGTTTTTTTTTTTTTTTTATAGTCAACATTTTCAATTTGTAATGTCTTATAATTGTGTTTTTGTTTTCTGTAAAATATCTCACAACATAATATATTCCTTACTTCAGTCTGTAAAACTAAGACTAGTTGCACTCGAATAATTCAGCAGTTTAGCAGTTTTCTTAGTTAGAACTGAACTTTCAATTTCCGATTCGAAGCGTCAGGGTTGGAATATGCAATTACAACTTCATTGAGATCTTAAAAATAAGTAAAGCTATAATATTTAGTATTAATGTTATATGTGCAATATTATTAAATTATATTGCAAATACGCAAATGGACATCCAGGGGCGTTCGGAAAAGAGGGAGACCCAAGGAAACACTCAGAGAACAATCATCAGAGAGGGCTAAACTATGGGCCTCAGCACCATACAACTTCTAAAAACAGTGGCGTAACACCGTTCCAACTGGAGATCATGTGTTTCTTATTGTTTCTGAAGTCCTGAAGAGAGCAGGCATGCCAAGCATCCGTACATCCGGCACACCTCAGATGGGCTGGGCACCTTGTGCTCATGCCAGACACAAGACTGCCAAAAAGTTTCCTGTACTGTGAGCTTAGGAGAGGCTGGAGTTGATGAGGACGCCAAAAACGCCTGAGGGAAACTCTGAGATGCTGTCACACAGATGAAGACAACTGGGAGAGAATAGGGGAAAACAGATCGAACTGGAGAAATACAGTAAACGTAGGCGTTCCTGAAGGAGAGAGTCATCTCGTGTATTCAGCGCAAATCAAACGACTGATCCGGAAGGAAATCGCAGAGAAACCACCCTCACAAGCAGCAGAAGACATAGTGCGCAAACCGTGCAATATAACATTCCATGCTCTAATTGGACTGAAAAGCCACATGAGGTCCAGCAAACACCGGACCGAAACATGACGGCCAGTTACGAAACAAAACAAAACAGATCACATACAACAAGGATGATGTCGGTGGTTGTCATCGACAATGACCGAAACATGACGGCCAGTTACGAAACAAAACAAAACAGATCACATACAACAAGGATGATGTCGGTGGTCGTCATCGACAATGACCGAAACATGACGGCCAGTTACGAAACAAAACAAAACAGATCACATACAACAATGATGATATCGGTGGTTGTCATCGACAATGACCGAAACATGACGGCCAGTTACGAAACAAAACAAAACAGATCACATACAACAAGGATGATGTCGGTGGTCGTCATCGACAATGACCGAAACATGACGGCCAGTTACGAAACAAAACAAAACAGATTACATACAACAATGATGATGTCGGTGGTCGTCATCGACAATGACCGAAACATGACGGCCAGTTACGAAACAAAACAAAACAGATCACATACAACAATGATGATGTCGGTGGTTGTCATCGACAATGATGGACAGTTATCCTCATCGCACACATTAAGGCTGTTATTAAACAATTTTGAAATGACCAGACGCGATATGCAATATAGATTGTTTCTGCTAATGAACATTGGTGATTTCAATTATTGCACCGATTTTGAAACATCATGGAGTGCTTCTTTCAACTAAGGGGAGGCTGATAAATACACTATTTATTCCAAAATTGTGTTACCAATTGTGAAACCAATGTCCCTACCAAAAACACATAAGAGTAAGATCCAGAGCTGTGAGAGGCGCTGTATGAGAAGCGCAGCCGGAAAGATAATCCGTTACGGAATCCACAGACAGTGGGGACAAACCCAGTTAGTGCCTACATTGACTCCGAACAAATCAAGTGGTTTGGTTATTCAGTCAGAATGCATTATGACCAACCTCCATCAAGAGCATATCACATGCAGGTCTCCGGTCCACGAGCAATGGGCAGACCATGACGTCGGTGAAACTCTCAGGAAGTTACACCTAACGACAGCACAAGTCTCTCACTTGGTGATAACAAGAAATCTAGACATCCGGCCTCTATGCCACACAGTATGACAAGGGCAGTAGGACAAATGAAGGAAAAGAAGAATTCAACACAAATGATTACTTTACCAATTGCCATGTCGTCAAAGAAATGGAAAGCTTCATTTCAAAGGAAGCCTGCTCCCAAGCATTCACATTTTCACTCCAATGTGAAGTATAGGTTTTAACCACAACTGACCCCTTTGCAGGAAGCCTGTATCCGAGTTTCTGTGGTTGCTGATTTTAAAGGCAATGCTTAATTTGTTTAAAGAACATAAAACAAATGATTACGTGAGAGATAAAATAAACTCCCTAGTCGGTTAACGGGAACCGCTTTTGTCAGAAGTGAAACGTCCAACACTGGCATGGTTGGGTATGTAAAGAGATGATGTTGTTGTAAAATGCCCACAATGAATAACATTACTCTTTTGTGCGCCCTAAAAAAGACGTTACGAGGTGAGTTGTTGTAGCTTTCCTCACATCCCGAGCGTGCTGATGAAGGTGAGTCGGGGTCCTCCAGGCGGTTGTGTTATGCTTGGCTTTATCTGCGTGTCGCACACTACTACGTGGATCACGTCGATCTTTCACCTTGTTAGTCAGGGTGTCATGACAACAACCCGCTTCCAGGAAGGGCTACGAGGAAGCCAAGGCGAGGGTCTTGTCCTGTATGTTTTACCTGAACCTGACTAACATTTCTGATCAGTATATTTTGCCTGACCAAATTGTAGGCTTCCTTTGCTATGTAAAGAGATGTGAGTCAATCTCAAAAGTGTTATTGGGATCAGGATGAGGAGCAGCACATGAGCTGCAGCGATCAGCGACCCATAGCTGACTGCTAGCGTCAGGGCCATCGAACCAGAGCTGCCAAGACTCTTCTACACCTCCCCGCCGTGATTCTGGATAACAGGCTGCAGCAGGGCAGACTGGCTAAGGAGAAGAGATCGAAGAGGGAATGCTAACTCGGTACTCAAAAACTGCTTGTGTTGGACGGAAAGGTGCAAATATCGCAGTCAAGCTGTAAACTACGACACATCGCATTCCGTTCTCTGGACTACATTCTGCTACTTAAGCCCTTTTCAGGGTTTGGTAGCGGGAAATTGAGAACGAACGAAGCCAAGCCAAGCCAAAAGTGCTATTGTGCAGTTGAAGCCGGAAGAAAGTGAAGAGGCCAAACAAAGTCACGGGTTGATCGCATCAAAGAACGGACAGGGCATGATTTGTCCACACCTGTTCGCAGGACTGAGGATAGAATACTACGGAGGACTTTCTGTGTTGATGTTTTCACTATGGCACACCTATGGCCCTAACGAGTTAAGGGTTTATTGATTGACTGACTGTTTACATTATGAGGTTGCCATCCCCAAGCACACACCTATTTTTCTGTCTTTTACTACACGCTTAATAGGTGACTGTAGCCATGCCCTATCTTTTGTCATACAATTCAAAATGTGTGCTTATTTGAATACCATTGACATAAAGGTACATCATGCTAGTTAATAGAGATTTAAATGTTTTTTTAATAAATTCATTCACAATAAACACTGGTATGTTCAGTACGTTTATATAGTTGTAGACCTAAATAACGTATCATTGATGTCTTATATGACGTTTTCATATATGATTTCTTGGGTATGTGTGTGTTCGTGCGTGCGTGCGTGTGTATCTATATACTTGTATGAGTACACATAAATAGATTACATTTTAAGAAACAAATATCTTAACAAGTGTGGCATCTTTCTGGCAACATTTTGTTAATTATTTGACAACTTTGCAAAATGTTACCCTTTTTCTTCATCGTTCGTCCTGCTAAGGAAATTGTGAAGTAGTTTAAAGAGAGGCAGATATAACTGCGCCTTTTGGTCCGGCACTTCCAATTCCAGCAGGATTTTTGTTAGTTATTTAGTTGTTTTGTTTTGTTTTGTTTGTTTGTTTTTATTTTATTTATTTATTTATTTATTTATTTATTTGGGGGGGGGGGGGTTGGGGGGGGGTGGGGGGGGGGGTTGGAAGATATACGGGGTTTGTCATCCCACTGCAATGCACACTCTCTTAGACAAACCCCACAACTGGAGCTTGTTTCCTGATTAGAGGCAGAATAGGGACTTGGTCAGACCTGGTCCTCTGATCCTGATTCAAGCAGACATCTATGAGTCGTTGATTGCTGTCAGCTCATTCATTGTGCTGCATCTTAGCCCCCCCCCCCCCCACACCACAAACTGTCACCTACCAACCCTGTTAGTGGGTAGTTTGAAGACAAATTATCTTCTACCCCTCCCCTCCCCCTCAAACTGTCACCTACCAACCTTGTTAGTGGGTAGTTTGATGACAAATTATCTTCTACCCCTCCCCCTCAAACTGTCACCTATGGTTACTGTCTGACTGCGTACGATGAAGAAGAAGAAGAAGAAATTGTCACCTACCAACCTTGTTAGTGGGTAGTTTGATGACAAATTATCTTCTACCCCTCCCCCTCAAACCATTGATGAGACAAAGTACCCCAACAAATGTTGAGAACCATTGATGAGACACAGTACCCCAACAAAAGTTGAGATCCATTGATGAGTCACCTTACCACAACAAATGTTGAGAACCATTGATGAGACAAAGTGTCCCAACAAATGTTGAGAACCATTGATGAAACAAAGTGTCCCAACAAATGTTGAGAACCATTGATGGTCACCGTACCACAACAAATGTTGAGAACCATTGATGAGACAAAGTGTCCCAATAAATGTTGAGAACCATTGATGAGACACAGTACCCCAACAAATGTGGAGAACCATTGATGAGTCACCGTACTACAACAAATGTTGAGAACCATTGATGGTCACCGTACCACAACAAATGTTGAGAACCATTGATGAGACAAAGTGTCCCAATAAATGTGGAGAACCATTGATGAGACACAGTACCACAACAAATGTGGAGAACCATTGATGAGTCACCGTACCACAACAAATGTTGAGAACCATTGATGAGACACAGTACCCCAACAAATGTTGAGAACCATTGATGAGTCACATTACCACAACAAATGTTGAGAACCATTGATGAGACACAGTACCCCAACAAATGTTGAGAACCATTGATGAGTCACATTACCACAACAAATGTTGAGAACCATTGATGAGTCACATTACCACAACAAATGTTGAGAACCATTGATGAGACACAGTACCCCAACAAATGTTGAGAACCATTGATGAGACACAGTACCCCAACAAATGTGGAGAACCATTGATGAGTCACCGTACTACAACAAATGTTGAGAACCATTGATGGTCACCGTACCACAACAAATGTTGAGAACCATTGATGAGACAAAGTGTCCCAATAAATGTGGAGAACCATTGATGAGACACAGTACCACAACAAATGTGGAGAACCATTGATGAGTCACCGTACCACAACAAATGTTGAGAACCATTGATGAGACACAGTACCCCAACAAATGTTGAGAACCATTGATGAGTCACATTACCACAACAAATGTTGAGAACCATTGATGAGACACAGTACCCCAACAAATGTTGAGAACCATTGATGAGTCACATTACCACAACAAATGTTGAGAACCATTGATGAGTCACATTACCACAACAAATGTTGAGAACCATTGATGAGACACAGTACCCCAACAAATGTTGAGAACCATTGATGAGTCACATTACCACAACAAATGTTGAGAACCATTGATGAGTCACATTACCACAACAAATGTTGAGAACCATTGATGAGTCACCGTACCACAACAAATGTTGAGAACCATTGATGAGTCACCGTACCACAACAAATGTTGAGAACCATTGATGAGTTAAAAAGTGTTCCAACAAATGTTGAGAACCATTTATGAGTCACATTACCACAACAAATGTTGAGAACCATTGATGAGTCACATTACCACAACAAATGTTGAGAACCATTGATGAGTCACCGTACCACAACAAATGTTGAGAACCATTGATGAGTCACCGTACCACAACAAATGTTGAGAACCATTGATGAGTCACCGTACCACAACAAATGTTGAGAACCATTGATGAGTTAAAAAGTGTTCCAACAAATGTTGAGAACCATTGATGAGTTAAAAAGTGTTCCAACAATTGATGAACCTGCATTCGCGATTGGACAGCAAACCATTGCCGAGTCTCGGGTTATCCTGCATTATTAGCATCGATTTGGAACAAAACAAGTGATTTAGAAGAATAAAGCTGCAGAGGACAAGGTGGATCATGCAAGCTCGTGGAATAAAGACCAAAAACAAAACAAAAAACTCGGGGAAGCTAATTATAATTCATGACTCACCGGTTCCATTTACAATGTGGAGTTCTGCGTGTGTTTGGGTTGTGTTTGTGTTCCCCGTGACAATGGCGACGAAGAAATACAACGGTAGAAGAAGAAACTCAGGTATGCAACGACCCACGCGGGCTTAACAACAACAAAAAATACGACAATACAGTCAAATGTAATGGATTACCAAGAAGAAGAACACACACGCACGCACGCAAACACCGATTGTGTGCATGAAATCAAGAAGGAAGAGTTTTCTTTTTTGTAAAGGAAAGAAAATGAGCGCTTTTAATACAGATGGTTGTGATATTCTGGAGAGTTCTACAGTGGCGACATATGACACATGTCTAGGCACGCGGGCGTGCGCGTGTGAGCACACACACGCGCGCTCATGCACACACATACGCACGCATGCACACACATGCGCGCGCATGCACACACATGAAGGCGCATGCACAAAGGCGAACACGCGTGCTCTCACTGTCGCATACACACACACACACACAGGCACCTCTTGAGTTACAAAAATGTCCGCTGTCTGAGAGACGCTCTTGACAACAAAATACAAATACCCTCCCCAAAAACGCTCAATTCACTGCTTAAACTGAGTATAGAGTAAGCGACCCTCCCGAGCGGCAGTTAACGAAAAAAGAAACAATGGCCAACAGGTGCAACACATTTACATCTATAACAACAATATATACATGTGGAGTAGCCATACACTTGAGTACTAAACTTCGGTAGGTTATTTTTTTTTCTGAAAAAAATAAACAAAACAATATTTTTACAGGACGCATCAATGATTAATAATAACTCAATTGTTAGCAAAACTACATGAGCTGGTTTTCAAAAACTTTATTGTATCGGGTAGTGATCTTTTTTTCCTTCCAGGCATGTCATGACAGACGACTAAGGCGGTTGTGAATGGGGCTAGCAATATCACTATGTTAAAAACCATTGCTACTAAAAAGGTAATGCTAACAAATGGATCAGGGCTTCTTAAAAACTGGTTAGACTAAACCAAATGTATTGTTGGACATATCTTCATCTAGTTAGGCTAAACCAAATGCTATGTTGGACCTATACACATCTAGTTAGGCTAAACCAAATGCAGTGTTGGACATATACTCCGCTAGTTAGGCTAAACCAAATGCAGTGTTGGACATATACTCCGCTAGTTAGGCTAAACCAAATGCAGTGTTGGACATATACTCCGCTAGTTAGGCTAAACCAAATGCAGTGTTGGACATATACTCCGCTAGTTAGGCTAAACCAAATGCAATGGTGGACATATACTCCGCTAGTTAGGCTAAACCAAATGCAGTGTTGGACATATACTCCGCTAGTTAGGCTAAACCAAATGCAGTGTTGGACATATACTCCGCTAGTTAGGCTAAACCAAATGCAGTGTTGGACATATACTCCGCTAGTTAGGCTAAACCAAATGCAGTGTTGGACATATACTCCGCTAGTTAGGCTAAACCAAATGCAGTGTTGGACATATACTCCGCTAGTTAGGCTAAACCAAATGCAGTGTTGGACATATACTCCGCTAGTTAGGCTAAACCAAATGCAATGGTGGACATATACTCCGCTAGTTAGGCTAAACCAAATGCAATGGTGGACATATACTCCGCTAGTTAGGCTAAACCAAATGCAATGGTGGACATATACTCCGCTAGTTAGGCTAAACCAAATGCAATGGTGGACATATACTCCGCTAGTTAGGCTAAACCAAATGCAATGGTGGACCTATAATCCGCTTTCTATTGTGATAAGTAAATTATGACGACTTTTAATTTGGTGACTTTATTTGTTGTTTAGATGTTTACTTGTTCTTATTATTGTTGACGATATTCTGTGTTCATGTCAAATATTGATTGCCTATTGGGCGATCTTTCACTTGCAGCTTCCACATTTGATTGAGCAGTGAGGTTATTATATAACCAAAGTAAATCAAAACCGGTGGTGACAGGAAATGACGTTTCAGGTGAAAATCATACGTAACTGAGATCAAACGTTCCTGTCCGTCTGGTGTCTAATGGACAGCTTTGTAGTTTAGACAAGATGACGTCGTAAAGGTAAAAAGCAAGCACATTTTTTGCCGACTCGAGAGAGAGTGAGAGAGAGAGAGGGCACTTACGCCAATGCCCATCCATGGCCCATCCCTGCTCGCATGAAACGAGATATGCGAGCCAGGACGAGGATACCGTTATAGTGGAGTTATCCACGGATAGCGAAAGCTGAGAAAAACCATGCCCTATTGCAAATAGCTATATATAGCTAATTGGTAGATCTTCCTGTTGACGTAGCGTCGTAGATCATAACGTAATAGATTTGGTTAAACGTGGACTCATTCTCAGGTGGGCTGGTTGCATAACGATCAATCCATATATATATATATATATATATATATATATATATATATATATATATATATATCCGTTTTACAATGCCAACGCACCGGGTTAAAATCCTAGTGTCGAGTTTGGCAGACACAGTTTTGTTTCGGTACGATCGCTCCACGGAACGGAAAGTAATGGCAATCTATCGTTCTTCCCATTTGCTATAAACTTACAACAGCCCCATAGTGCAGTGGTTTACAAAATAATATGGGTCTGTCGCTATATTTCCTATGCTCCGCATGGCGTGGGGGGATCTTTACTTATATATACACATACCAAGTGGTCCGCCGGGGTCTTTGTATATGACAAGAATAGTACCACTGCGCCACAGCGAGCATGTCAAAGAGGCGACTAAATGTGTGACATGGCATAACACCGGCCACGTTTATGTGGTTTGTTTCGAGAAGCAAAGATGGCGTCTAACAGGCTGCAGGTCTACGTTGCTTCAGTGTTCAAGTCTTTTAAAAATGAACTCGTACATCTGTTAACCATCCTTCGCGGCACTTGTCTCAACGCAATGGAGTAATACGCTGCTCGTGCCAAACCCAGCTAAGCAGGAAATCCTTCTCCCGGCTACATCCACAGTTCATGCTAGAGCTGGGACCTGTAGAATTACAGGTCGACTAAGACTAAGAAAACACACACACATACATACACATACACTAAAGAAGAAGACTGAATCCTTCGAGCATAAATGCTTCAGAGAAGCGTAAAAGAAAAATAAAGAAGACCTAAAGGAGCTGGATATAGAAAAATAAATCGTCTAATATTACGTCAAAGACTTTCAAAAACTTCGGCCACATTAAACTTCACAATTGTCTAGAAGAAAAAAAAACCATACTAGACGGTGTGGTACCTGTCAAGCGAGACAAAACCAGGTCGAGGAGAAGATGGGCACAGGGCATTAAAGCCGATCAAGGATGTATGTGTACTAATATACTACATCCCAGCTGTAACTTTCGCTGAACCTATTAAACACTACAAAAACAGAGACAGATGAATGTCTAGTATCAGCGAAATGCCTAAATGTAAATCCAGGTATATACAGGTAAACTGCCCCACCTCTTTAGACAGAAGGCGTGAACTTGAATTCACTCAATCCAATCAGCAATAAATCTTTCCAGTTAATTCCGGGACATGATAATGGGAGGAGCAAAACAACAGAGATACTGTGGCCAGTTAACACTTCGTAACGTTGTGATTCGACAACCTACGGCCCGCAGTCTCAAAGCTAAATAGCATATCCCCAGGTCCACAGTGGTTCAAAAAACAAATATTCAACCATTTACTTCATGTCACTATGTAAAATCGCACTACGTAAAACCACACTATCTAAAACCACAATATGTAAAACTTTACTATGTAAAATTACAATATGTAAAACCTTACTATGTAAAATTACACTATGTAAAACCTTACTATGTAAAACTGTACATTGTAAAACCCCACGATGTAGAACGGCAGGATGTAAAACGGCACGATGTAAAACCGCACGATGTAAAATGGCACAATGTAAAACGGCACGATATAAAACTCGCATGATTGTTAAAAAAATTAAGAGGTGAGAGAGAGAGAGAGAGAGAGAGAGAGAGAGAGTAAATACTCGCTATTTACGGATGTAACGTTCCTATATAACGCCACGAATATGTAACCATTGATCGTATGAGGAAAAGTTGGGTGTCTGTTGGACCATGTTCGCCACACACATTTGCTATATATCACACTAGTGTGTGTGCTCTTATTGAAAACACTACTTATCTAGTATACTATGCTTGTTGTATATGTATTGTATATGCTGCTTTCCCAGTACAGTAAATTAGAATACAGTAGTGTTGTGTAGTACAGTCGGTGGTGTCGAGAGGTAAGGCACTCGCCTCTCAAGGCGTTCAACGAAAACAATGTGGATTCGAAAACCTTAGGTTTCAAGCGTCCCGTAGGTTTCAGATTTCAAGCGCCCCGCAGGTTTCAGGTTTCAATCGCCCCCTGGTCTCAAAGAAGGTGGGACCAGAGCGCCCTCATCCTGAATTACCTTCAGTCGTCTCGACTTATGTCTTGCCACTGGTCCAAGGTAGTTCGGGACCAGAGAGTGAGGTTGATAACCAGCGCAACTGCTCCTCACTATAATCCAAATATAGCGCAAAATACACCATCGAAGCAAAAACTGTCTAATGGTGTCGTCATCATCGCTTGCGATGGACAACTAAGATTAAGTCCAGGACAGTGTAGTACAGTACTTGTGTATTAATACTGACATCGTTTCATGGGCAGGAAGACTAACGTCTGGTCAGGCAAAATATACTCATCAGACATATTAGTCAGGGTCAGGCAAGACATACTGACTAAGACCCTCACCTCGGCTTCCAAGTAGCCCTCCCTGGAAACGGGCTGTTTTCGTGACAGCCTGGCTAACAAGGTGAGGAATCGACGTGATCTACGTAGCCGTGAGCGACACGCAGATGAAGCCAAGCATTGCACAACCGCGTAGAGAACTCCGGTCCACCTTCACCAGCACGCTCGAGATGTCAGGAAAGCTACTGCAATCCGCCAATAAACCTCCATTTCAGGACGCACAAAAGAGTAACCTACTCATTGTGGGCATTCGCAAACAACATCTTTTCATTCATGATGTAGTGCACTCATTTACACTTAAACTTGCACTACACTTGGATGACATTGTTCATTTTAAAGATAACCGAAGGCAGCATAAGACCGCAATAACAAACAAAAAACGGAATTACAATGTGCGTCACAAACACAAGGAAAGCCTCTAGAACGAGCAATCAACGTGTCGGTGATGTAGCCCTGTAACCATGCTCGGCAGGCGTCTTACATTTTGTTTTCCTATGAAGTGTTTCGGCGAATAGCAGAGCGAGGTACCAGTGAATGGAGACAAATAAGGTACACTTGATTTCGCGCAAATAATTGAAATCGCAAATACTGTACATGAAGATAGTGAGCATTGACTACATGTACAATGTATTCCTAATATCATTTACGGCTTTTGTTTTACTGTTGAATATAGTCTTCTTGTTTGTTGTTCACTCCCGCCGGAGTATAGAGCCACCAACAAGATTGGCCTGTTTTATGATGCCTGCATCAGAAATCTTTGCATGCTTTTGCAGTGGTGCTAGCTGTTTGACACGATGATGTCACTAGCCTCCTACACATCATCTCCACTATCGCCTTTTGCGACATACATTGAGGTGCAGTGCTACTGTTCTTTCCTTCCCTGTAAGGGGTCTAGGGATCCATTAAGAGAACTTTAATATATCAGCTATAGATGGATGTGGTCCACAGTCGCTCACTGATGTAGTGTACGGCCCATTTTGAAAGAAGTTTACCGACTCATGTTGTCAAAGGACGGTTTTTGCAATGAGATAGTAATCTTAGCTAGGTGGAAGAGCTAGGAAAGCTACAGAAATCCTTAACAAAGGCACTCCAATGGCTGCAATCCCAGTGCGGAATCACTGGAAACGAGAGAGCTGACGATTTAGTAATAGTTTGCAGTATAAAGGCACAATTGAATCATCGAGTATCACACAGAGAGGTCAAGAACATCATCAGAAATCAGTATATACGCCAATGGAGAGAAGACAGAAACATAAGCAGTACACCAGACACAATTCACCAACTCAAAAGAATCCAGCATTCTACCTTATTTCGCCTGAGAACTGGTCACTGCAGACTACTAAAACATATATATAGACTGGAGATGAATCACACACCGCTGAATGTCCACGTGGAACAGGGGGCCAGATTCCTGAACACATTCTACAGGAATGTCCACTCTATATGGAAATCAGATTCCATACTTTTCCAGAGGGTGCGAAGCTGAGACAAAAAGCTGTGTGGCAACAGCTCCGACAAGATGAAGACTGTAGACATTGCATTACCACATAACCAAAGATCCTAAACGCAAAAAAAAACAAAAAACAACATATTGTTAGCAGAGGATTTATTTTGTCCTGCAGAAAATAATTTACCGCAAATTATTAAACAATGGTCTGTCTTTAGACATAGGCGTCTCTCCAATTCGAATGAGATTTTCTACATTAGGTTCCACATAATGCCCTTTTTAATGTAGTTCATGTGTTTAACAAACTGTAAGAAATAAATGCGCCATTCGTAGAAAGAATGTGTGAAGATGTCAAAGCACACGATATATAGAACATAGAAAGTTTTCATTCAGTTCTGAGATCCATCTTCTAACTGATTGGGACGGCCCTGAAAAGGACCGTTTTGCCAAGGTGATGGAAACTTCTTCCGTATTTCTCGGAAAACAAACATGTAAGTTGATTTCTCACTTAAGCAGAGCGGACGATTCCAACAAATTGATGACTGCTCTCGGCTGAACGAACGACAGTCCATCTTTTTCCCAATAGCCATCTTCCTCTTTCAAGACATGGTCCTCACATTTAGCACAATAATCCTTGTCTATATTTGAAAGGGCGGCATTTATTAGCTCTTTCATTTCGCATAGTCTGAGAGGGCGGCATTTATTAGCTCTTTCACATCGCATAGTTTGAGAGGGCGGCATTTATTAGCTCTTTCATATCGCATAGTCTGAGAGGGCGGCATTTATTAGCTCTTTCATATCGCATAGTCTGAGAGGGCGGCATTTATTAGCTCTTTCATATCGCATAGTCTGAGAGGGCGGCATTTATTAGTTCTTTCATATCGCATAGTCTGAGAGGGCGGCATTTATTAGCTCTTTCATATCGCATAGTCTGAGAGGGCGGCATTTATTAGTTCTTTCATATCGCATAGTCTGAGAGGGCGGCATTTATTAGCTCTTTCATATCGCATAGTCTGAGAGGGCGACATTTATTAGCTCTTTCATATCGCATAGTTTAAAAGTTTTATTTTCAGCTGCTACTTGTCCTTTAACTTTTGCCCCAACGAGTTCAATTGGGTTTAAGTGTGAATGTAAGGTGGCAGTCTCATACACATATGTCCATTCACTTGGATCAACTTCTCTGTGGGAAATATCGTTTCCTTTCATGTGTGCTCAACAAGGGAAAGCAATTAAGATTTTAGTTACGTTTCGTTAAATGGTATGTGTTCTTTTGTGAGTCACGTCTTCATTGCATCTCTGGTACTGGTTGATGTTGGGATTTTGTCTTCTTGTGACACTGCGTTGTGGTATGATGCATTGTCCATTAGCAGAAATGAGGGTCTATCCAAATTCTTCACCAGCCCATTACGTCTGCTACCTGCATGTGCTATTATCAAGCGCTGTCCTTTGTCACTTGGTGCTAATCTTAATCGTTCCATCGGCTGACTGCCATTCCCTTTCACTCGTGTGGTGAGCATGTATCCACGTTTCTCCCACAAACACATCATAACTTTGTTTACCCATTTCGTGTACTTCACGTAAATACTTGCTTCGCATTGATACTAGCTGCGGCTTCTCACAGATGACGTTTCTCCAGCTCGCATATTTTCTAAAGCTAAAGCCTATACCTCTTAGTTCTCCATAATGTAGATTTCGATACATCAATGCTATTGTGTGTTCTCAGTCGAAACTTCAGTTTCCTTAGTGTCACTGTTTCTTTGGAATCAAACAATCTACAAATCTCTCTTCTAATCACATGCATGTCAAAACTATCTTTCTTCTTTGCGTACTAGTCTTGATGGAACACGAACTTCTAGTCTTGGAACAATCAATCAAATGACCGTTTATTTAACCCCAAAGCCTGGATAGTTCACTTTTCAGGGTTTGAGATACTCTGATACAGTTTATAACACTGATCTTCTCTACACAAATATTGATATATCTTCAAGGCAGTGGTAAGGAGTGTAAGGGACTTGACTTTCAGATTCATGGTTTTTGTATACCATAAATAAAGAAAAGAAAATTCTATATCATATGTTTGTGGGGAAGAAAAAAATATTCGCCATTGGAATATGGTGATCTGCATGTTATAACAAAATGTGAATAATTTTGTTCAAAGGGAAGCTCGGATTTTCAATTTCATACCGCGGCAAACACGTGAAACGCACTATAGTATTTAGTCTAGGTAGCAGGAAGCTTTTGTCCCGTTTTCTGTGTTTGGGTAGTTCCTTGGTCGTGTTCGTGCTATATGTACTGTGTTTGTTTAGTAGTTCCTTGGTCGTGTTCGTGCTATATGTACTGTGTTTGTTTAGTAGTTCCTTGGTCGTGTTCGTGCTATACGTACTGTGTTTGTTTAGTAGTTCCTTGGTGTGTTCGTGCTATAAGTACTGTGTTTGTTTAGTTGTTCCTTGGTCGTGTCCGTGCTATATGTACTGTGTTTGTTTAGTTGTTCCTTGGTGTGTTCGTGTTATCTGTACTGTGTTTGTTTAGTTGTTCCTTGGTAGTGTTCGTGCTATATGTACTGTGTTTGTTTAGTTGTTCCTTGGTCGTGTTCGTGCTATATGTACTGTGTTTGTTTAGTTGTTCCTTGGTAGTGTTCGTGCTATATGTACTGTGTTTGTTTAGTTGTTCCTTGGTCGTGTTCGTGCTATATGTACTGTGTTTGTTTAGTTGTTCCTTGGTCGTGTTCGTGCTATATGAACTGTGTTTGTTTAGTAGTTCCTTGGTGTGTTCGTGTTATATGTACTGTGTTTGTTTAGTAGTTCCTTGGTGTGTTCGTGCTATATGTACTGTGTTTGCTTAGTAGTTCCATGGTGTGTTCGTGCTATATGTACTGTGTTTGTTTAGTAGTTCCTTGGTGTGTTCGTGCTATATGTACTGTATTTGTTTAGTTGTTCCTTGGTCGTGTTAGTGCTATATGTACTGTGTTTGTTTAGTAGTTCCTTGGTCGTGTTCGTGTTATCTGTACTGTGTTTGTTTAGTAGTTCCTTGGTCGTGTTCGTGTTATATGTACTGTGTTTGTTTAGTAGTTCCTTTTTGTGTTTGTGCTATATGTACTGTTTGTTTAGTTGTTCCTTGGTGTGCTCGTGCTATATGTACTGTTTGTTTAGTTGTTCCTTGGTGTGTTCGTGCTATATGTACTGTGTTTGTTTAGTAGTTCCTTGGTGTGTTCGTGCTATATGTACTGTGTTTGTTTAGTAGTTCCTTGGTGTGTTCGTGCTATATGTACTGTGTTTGTTTAGTAGTTCCTTGGTGTGTTCGTGCTATATGTACTGTGTTTGTTTAGTAGTTCCTTGGTGTGTTCGTGTTATATGTACTGTGTTTGTTTAGTTGTTCCTTGGTGTGTTCGTGCTATATGTACTGTGTTTGTTTAGTAGTTCCTTGGTGTGTTCGTGTTATATGTTCTGTGTTTGTTTAGTAATTCCTTGGTGTGTTCGTGCTATATGTACTGTGTTTGTTTAGTAGTTCCTTGGTGTGTTCGTGTTATATGTACTGTGTTTGTTTAGTAGTTCCTTGGTGTGTTCGTGCTATATGTACAGTGTTTGTTTAGTTGTTCCTTGGTAGTGTTCGTGCTATATGTACTGTGTTTGTTTAGTTGTTCCTTGGTGTGTTCGTGTTATCTGTATTGTTGTTGGGTAGTAGTGTAGTGTTCGTGTTATCTGTACTGTTGTTGGGTAGTAGTGTAGTGTTCGTGTTATCTGTACTGTTGTTGGGTAGTAGTGTAGTGTTCGTGTTATCTATCTGTACTGTTGTTGGGAAGTAGGGTAGTGTTCGTGTTATCTGTACTGTTGTTGGGTAGTAGTTCCTTGGTCGAGGAAGGAAGAGATGAAGGTTATGAGAAGGAATTAAAAGAGGTGAATGAGAAGGAAATGAAGAAGAAGAGGAGGAAGAAGAGCAGACGGAGAAATAGCAGGAGAAGGAAGAGCAGGAGGAGGAAGTATGGGAGAATGAGAAGAAGAAGAGGGAGAAGAAGGAAAAAGGAGTCTCCACCACTAGGGGACTTAACTCTGCAGTGACCTACAACAGAAATTAAAACAACACGTATCAGCTTGTCTGCCCATGCCTAACGCTCAAATGATATTTGTGTACAACTCCCGCCGATAACCCATGTTTGATCACAATGAAAATCCATGGGGGTTTGTTTGTCTTGAACCTTTGTTTAGAATTCATTTCCATGAATTGGTCGACGATCGTGAATTAGCTGTCCGTGACAGGTTTTCACCACAAATCACACGTACCGTTTACATGTATTTTCTAACGTTCTAGAATCGATTTTATTATGGCCACCGCTTTGGGGTTAAGCATATTATTTTAAAACTAAACACACAAAAACGTACTTTACAGTTCGTTACTCGATAGGCGAATGTGCTTTTATGAGCACGGGGAGACCAAACGTTGGGGGAAAAGGGGGGGGGGGTGTGCAACCGTTAGGAGCCCGAAAAAGGTAGGATTCAACATGGGGAACGTACGTTATACATGTTCAAGGCAATAGTTGACATTACGCTTGGCATTACGCGAATTTCGCACGCTGAACCGCTTGACTGACCTAGAGGAAGAGAAAAAGGAAAACGTTGGAGAATACAACGAGTAGAGGACGTCCTTCCTCTTCTTCTTCGTACGCTTTCAGACCTCAACTTTAATATCCATATAGAGAAGCAGCGGTTAGCCTGAGGTTATTTGTATCACCTTTAAGTATGTTAAGGAATAGTATTGGTGTTGGAGTGAATGAACTACATTGGCCAGCGAACCAGCTTTGTCAAGACCCTTCTTCACCTCCACGCGGTGACCCTGGATAACAGGCTGCAGCAGAGCAGACTAGCTAAGGAGAAGGGATCGAGGAAGGAAGATTTACCTGGTACTTAAAAATGCCTGCTGAAGTGTGTTGGACCGAAATGTGCATATATCACAGTCAAACTGTAAATTAACATACAACGTATTCCGTTCTCTGGGCACCAATCTGCTACTTGCAGAAGCCTTTTCGGGACTTGGTAGCGGGAGTTTCAGAACGAACGAAGGTGTATTGTTGTTGGCCATATCTGCTGTCTTTGATCCACTAATGGAGCTAAATTCGTCTCTCTCTTGTAGCGAGGCACTTTCGTCCCATGGATGACCTGGGTTCCATTCCAGGGTGTCTAATACTTGACATTTGTGTTGTTTTTTGATGAATGTTTTCTATGTTGAGGGAGCGTGTGGCCTAGAGGCTGTGGTCTTGGCTTACAGTCACGACGTCCGAGGTTCAAATCACGTCGCGCTCGTTTTGACAAACCCCGAATTTCGAGGATTTCTTTCTTCAAGGTATGACCGCTCCTCCTTAGATATGTAAATGGGTACCCGATGAAGGAAGTCAGGGGACAATTAGGGCAGAGTCGCAAGAGTGAAGGGGTCCGTGCTCTGTCGTCAGCACTTTCAGCAATGAAGGGTACTGAGCACATATGAGGGCGCACGGTTGCAATGAATTCGGTGAGTCAGTGACTGAAAAGTGGTCAGTGTCCATCACACCTGGTGGCCTCATTAAGGGCAGCAACAAAGTCCCTCATCTTCGCCCGGTCTGCAGCAATCTTTCGTAGCGTGCCGCAGCTCTGATTCATGAATTCCAATTCGGTTTCCACGGTTCTTCGTCAAGTTGTCTTATGTCTGGCCGTCCTTCACCTTTCCTCTGAGGTCCATCCCATGACGATTCTGGTGATGGTGCCTGGTTCCTCTCTTAGTACACGGCTTATCTCAATCCTGCGTCGACCGGTTCAGGTGGTGCGCATGTCCTCCTCCTGGTTTCCGGGCGAGTAGTTCCCGGTTAGTGATGGTGTTTGACCAGAAAATTATTTGGATCTATCTTAGACATAGTCGACAGTCAGCTGGCTTATTATACTGGGATTATAGCGTGGCAGGGGTTCGAGTTCACGGACGGGCAGAACAAATCAGGGCCGTGGTTCGTGCCTGGTAAGACCGCTTATCCAGTCGACCCAACTGTAAATGGGTACCTGACGTATGAGTTGGGGGAAGGTAAAAACAAAAAGAAAGGGAACTGGCACGCCCCGCCTTACATAGGATTCGGCTTAGGACATGAAGAGTTAGTACATATCAATTGTTGCCATGGGAATAACCTTCACCTTTATGTCATGTAGAATGCTGACAAATTTGCCATTTCTTTTTCTGTTACTCTCAAACATCCGGCACCATCAAGACTTCCAAACATTTAACATAGCAAAGGCTATTATGGCGGATCATTCTGCTTTTGGTGGCTTTGTTCATTCTGGTTTTCGTGGCTTTGTTCATTCTTTTTTTTTATGGCTTTGTTCATTCTGTTTTTGATGGCTTTGTTCATTCTTGTTTTGGTGGCTTTGTTCATTCTGTTTTTTGGTGGCTTTGTTCATTCTGCTTTTAGTGGCTTTGTTCATTCTGCTTTTGGTGGCTTTGTTCATTCTGCTTTTGGTGGCTTTGTTCATTCTGCTTTTAGTGGCTTTGTTCATTCTGCTTTTGGTGGGTTTGTTCATTCTGCTTTTAGTGGCTTTGTTCATTCTGCTTTTGGTGGGTTTGTTCATTCTGCTTTTGGTGGATTTGTTCATTCTGCTTTTGGTGGGTTTGTTCATTCTGCTTTTGGTGGGTTTGTTCATTCTGCTTTTGGTGGATTTGTTCATTCTGCTTTTGATGGGTTTGTTCATTCTGCTTTTGGTGGGTTTGTTTATTCTGTTTTTGATGGCTTTGTTCATTCTGTTTTTGATGGCTTTGTTCATTCTGTTTTTGATGGCTTTGTTCATTCTGTTTGTGGTGGCTTTGTTTATTCTACTTTTGATGGCTTTGTTCATCCTACTTTTGATGGCTTTGTTCATCCTACTTTTGATGGCTTTGTTCATTCTTTTTTTTATGGCTTTGTTCATTCTGTTTTTGATGGCTTTGTTTATTCTGTTGTTGATGGCTTTGTTCATTCTGTTTTTGATGGCTTTGTTCATTCTGCTTTTGATGGCTTTGTTCATTCTGCTTTTAGTGGCTTTGTTCATTCTGTTTGTGGTGGCTTTGTTTATTCTACTTTTGATGGCTTTGTTCATCCTACATTTGATGGCTTTGTTCATCCTACTTTTGATGGCTTTGTTCATTCTTTTTTTTATGGCTTTGTTCATTCTGTTTTTGATGGCTTTGTTCATTCTGCTTTTTATAGCTTTGTTCATTCTGTTTTTGATGGCTTTGTTCATTCTGCTTTTTATAGCTTTGTTCATTCTGTTTTTGATGGCTTTGTTCATTCTGCTTTTTATAGCTTTGTTCATTCTGTTTTTGATGGCTTTGTTCATTCTGCTTTTGATGGCTTTGTTCCTCCTATTTTTGATGGCTTTGTTCATTCTGCTTTTGATGGCTTTGTTTATTCTACTTTTGATGGCTTTGTTAATCCTACTTTTGATGGCTTTGCGCGATTCACCCTCTTGTGTAACTCTGCTTCTGAAATATGTAAATGTGCCCGTCCTCGTTACTTTGTAATGTCCTATTTGAATGAGTGTGGGGTTTCATGTATTTAGTATCAGGACTTAATGTTCACTCCTACTCCTGTGGTCGGTGAATATTTCCGTTTTCTCTTGAATGGGTTGGTGTGAATGGCTCGGCTTGGCTTCGTTCGTTCTCAATCTCCCGCTACCAAGCCCTGAAAGGGCTTAAGTAGCAGAATGTAGTCCAGAGAACGGAATGCGTTGTGTCGTAGTTTACAGCTTGACTGCGATATTTGCACCTTTCGGTCCAACACATCCGAATTCAGCAATCATTTTTTGAGTACCTTGTTAGCATTCCCTCTTTGATCCCTTCTCCTTAGCCAGTCTGCCCTGCTGCAGCCTGTTATCCAGGTTCACCGCGTGGAGGTGTAGAAGGGTCTTGTCAGCTTTGGTTCGCTAGCCCTGACGCTAGCAGTCAGCTAGGGGTCGCTGACCACTGCAGCTCATGCGCTGCTCAGCATCTTGATCCCGGTTGGTGTGAATGTGCAAATAGTACTGAGTATTCCAGTGTTGAAAAAATAATGTCCATATTATTTCTCTTGCTGTTTCATCTGCAGCCTGTCGAATTATCTGGTTAGTGACAGGCAGAAAGAGAATAATGCTGTCCTCATATAACCAAAATGATTCGGTCTGTGGCTGACAGCCGAGTGCCTCGCCAAAAATGTCTATTAAACAACAAATATGTGTTTTCACGTAGTGCTGCATTTGGACTGTACTTTGTTTGTCAGCAACGATTGGTAACTGTCTTGAGTTCTACTGCAAACCCTCGTTAACACACTCGCGAAGTAACCGAACGTTCAATGAAATTGTGGATGTGTGTACACGTACGTGGGTGCATACGTGAATTCGTCTTCAGTTTGGACAATAAAACTCATGCAGAACGACACGAACATGCAAAGGTCTACATAACATCAATCTGACACCGTTACTTCGCACACACGCATACAGTGACCTGACGCCCTAGAAATTATTTCAAAGCGACAAACATTTCAAACATATAACTCGATACCCTTATCTGGCGTCCCTGGAAAGCGAGGGACAAATTCAAATAGTTTATCTTTCAGCCCGGTTGTAAAGGAAGGCATTCGACCTACGCGATAGTTGCTAGGCAGTTCCGATATTTGTCTCGTGGACGGGCTACGTTCTATTTCTAAGGCAAATAAATCCTGCTATGGTCCGGGTCCAAACCGGTTCATCCGGAATCCAGAAGCCCGGAAGGGAGTCTAAGGGGATTGTGAGAGGCTGGGTTTTTGATAAAGTGGAGAATGAGACAGCAGATAAGATGATTGTAGTATATTAAACTAGGGACGTGACTGAAGGGGGGAATGACCAGGAATAACGGCTGCAGACGGGATCCAGGAATATGTGGTTATAGAATGGCGATGGTAGTTTCGCCTCTTCGTTCCAGGTGAAGCATATGGTTATTACTGCAGCTAGCATCTTTACAGGAAGCCTGTATTCGAGCATCATTTACAGCGGCGGTTTCAACAGCATAGTTTTTGCACATTTAAATCGTTATCCCCGTAAGCAATTCTTTTACGACATGCTTTGAGGATTACAGTGGCCCTAGTCTATCTTTCACTAGCACCTACCGTTTCTTCTTCATCTTCTTCTTCTTCTTCTTCTTCTTCTTCGTTCTCAATCTCCCGCTACCAAACCCTGAAAGGGCTTAAGTAGCAGAATGTAGTCCAGAGAACGGAATGCGTTGTGTCGTAGTTTACAGCTTGACTACGATATGTGCACCTTTCGGTCCAACACATCCGACTTCAGCAAGCATTTTTTGAGTACCGGGTTAGCATTCCCTCTTCGATCCCTTCTCCTTAGCCAGTCTGCCCTGCTGCAGCCTGTTATCAAGGATCACCGCGTGCAGGTGTAGAAGGGTCTTGGCAGCTCTGGTTCGCTGGCCCTCACGCTAGTAGTCAGCTATGGGTCACTGACCACTGCAGCTCATGCGGTGCTCAGCATATTGATCCCGCACTCCCCGTTTGAGTGCGGTTATAAAATGTCGAGGAGCTTTCGTGGCATGGGTCTCAAACTCAAACCATCTTCAGTGGCGCACGAGGACATGTTCAGTGGAACAAGGGCCGCATGAAGATAATATCCGATGTTGCTGAATTAAAGAGAAAATTACCAGATGAACCGAGCAATATCTTCCTCGTTCGTCTTCAGACCTCAATTTCAATTACTCTAACAAAGGCAGCAGTCGACTCAAGGCTCTGTACGCTTCCGCATAGCTTCTCGTGGACTGTTGCCAAATGCTACTTCTTTTGTCGGTATACAGTGGATATGACTGCAAAATATGTTCAGCCTTCGTGGGGGCTGTACCGCAGCCACAAAGGTCTGTAGTGCCAATCTTGAACTTGTTGTACAGATGACATCTCAGTCTGTTGTGACCTGTGCGTAGCCGGAGAATTATCACCTGGTCTCGTCTGGAGAGTTGATGGTAGGCATCGTTTTCTATGTGGCCATGGTGGTCTTTTTTCCATTTTGCACTGTACGTTGCCCTGATGAATGCTTTTGTCTCAGCATTCCTCACTCTCTGGCGAGTCTGTCTGCCTCCTCGTTGCCTGGAATGCTACAGTGGGCTGGTATCCACTGGACTGTGTTTTTTTTTTAAGCACTGGGACAGGCGTTCGAGCGAGTCTGCCAGAGCACCAAGTTCATTTTTGCGCTGGTTCTTGAGCGCCATTAACACTGCGAGGGCGTCTGTGAAAATGACCACTTGCTTTTCTAACCGAGCAATATAACAATGCCCTCAACCGTATAGCATGTGCTCCATCACAAGCGTTAATGGGTGGCCCCATCTTATAAACCCAAGTTAACGACCCGGATCTTGACACCCCTACCATTGTAGAAGTACAAAACACCTTACAGAAGTTGAAAGACGGCCAAGGATCATGACCTAATGACATTATCACCGAGCTGATGAAATACGCACGTGACACGGTGCGCGTTAGCCTGCACCAACTGGTTCATAAGTTTGGTCCACGGTACACGCTCATGCTGCCCCAACTGTTTCACAAGTTTGGTCCACGGTACACGCTCATGCTGCCCCAACTGGTTCATAAGTTTGGTACACGCTCATGCTGCCCCAACTGTTTCACAAGTTTGGTCCACGGTACACGCTCATGCTGCCCCAGCTGTTTCACAAGTTTGGTCCACGGTACACGCTCATGCTGCCCCAGCTGTTTCACAAGTTTGGTCCACGGTACACGCTCATGCTGCCCCAGCTGTTTCACAAGTTTGGTCCACGGTACACGCTCATGCTGCCCCAGCTGTTTCACAAGTTTGGTCCATGGTACACGCTCGTGCTGCATGGAGGAGCGTAATCATCATATTCTCAAACCACACAAAGGAAAATAGCCTGGCTCTGAATGTAGCAGCTGCAGGTCCATCACATTACTGTATGTCCCTGGAAAGGTGTTTGCCTACATAATTCTCTCCAGCATCCAGCCTTTGCCGGAAATGAATCAGCGCCCCCAACAGTTTTTTTACTTCACTTCCCGTGGTTCCGCCATCGATGCCATCCTTGCTCTTCATCTACTCATGGGGTATTCAACCACACCCTCCCCGTCCTTTACATCGACCTAAAGATTGTCTTTGCCCCCACGGACATATATGTCACGGGGAAAGCCTTAAAACAAGTTGAAGCTCCCAGCACACTGTAATGGCTGATCGAGCAACTACACTGCAACACTGGAGCAAGAGTCCACATGGGTCACCATCTCTAGGGCAGGTTCTCTACATCCTCCAGGTGTGCGACAGGAATGTGTCCTCGTACCAGCATTGTTCAGCCGCTCCACGGACCGGATCTTCGGTCAGCTGGAGAAGTACAACCCAGCAGTCACCATTGGATAGCTGGAAGTGTACACCCCTGGAGTCACAATTGGACAGCGGGAAGTGTACACCCCAGTAGTCACGATTGGGCAGGTGGAGAAGTACAACCCAGGAGTCACCATTGGACAATTGGACGTGTAATTGAACTCATCTACGCAGATGACGTAGTCCTGTCAGGCTCCAATCCAAGAACAGAAAATAACCACTGGAGCACCTAGACGAGTTTGCACCTAGACGCATCTAGAGTAGGCCTCCACATCTCATGGGGGGAAAAAACAAGACACTAAACCTTGGTTGCAACCCCACAACATCAGGAACTGTTGTCGATGGCAACCATGTCAACCCACCAACATCAGGAATTATTGTCGATGACAACCATGATAACTCTACTGACGGCGAACAAGATTCTGAGCATCGCATGAGCTGCAGTGGTCAGCGACCCATAGCTGACTGCTAGCGTCAGGGCCAGAGAACCAAAGGCTGCCAAGACCTTTCTACACCTCCACGCGGTGATCCTGGATAACAGGCTGCAACAGAGCAGACTGGCTACGGAGAATGGATAGAAGAGAGAATGCTTACCCGGTACTCAATAAATGCTTGCTGAAGTCGGATGTGTTGGACCGAAAGGTGCAAATGTCGCAGCCAAGCTGTAAATTACGACAGAGCGCATTCCGTTCTCTGTACTACATCCTGCTTCTTGAGCCCTTTTCAGGGTTTGGTAGCGGAAGATTGAGAACGAACGAAGCCAACTCCACTGGCGATTTCATTTACCTGAGTAAAAAAAAACCGTTCACTCACGAAGACACCTGGACATTATTCGCAGGATCAGTCTGGCTGTATGAACGACGTGCATTGAATGCGGGAATAGTAGAAGCTTACACGGAAACCAAGCTACGAATTGACATAAACTGTGTCCTCCCCGTCTTGCTATACGGTTCCGAAACCTGGAATATTCTGATCAGAAGTACATTGACGCCTCCCACATGTGCAGCCAGAGACGAATTCTTACGATCCACTGCTATGACCGGGTTTCAAACCACGAGGTCACTTGTAGACAGGCATCGAGGTCACTTGTAGACAGACCTCGAGGTCACTTGTAGACAGGCCTCGAGGTCACTTGTACAGGCCTCGAGGTCACTTGTAGACAGGCCTCGAGGTCACTTGTAGACAGGCCTCGAGGTCACTTGTAGGCAGGCCTCGAGGTCACTTGTGGACAGGCCTCGAGGTCACTTGTAGACAGGCCTCGAGGTCACTTGTAGACAGGCCTCGAGGTCACTTGTAGACAGGCCTCGAGATCACTTGTAGACAGGCCTCGAGGTCACTTGTAGACAGGCCTCGAGGTCACTTGTAGACAGGCATCGAGGTCACTTGTACATGCCTCGAGGTCACTTGTAGACAGGCCTCGAGGTCACTTGTAGACAGGCCTCGAGGTCACTTGTAGACAGGCCTCGAGGTCACTTGTAGACAGGCCTCGAGGTCACTTGTAGACAGGCCTCGAGGTCACTTGTAGACAGGCCTAGAGGTCACTTGTAGACAGGCCTCGAGAGCACACTTGCCACGCCAAACCGTCACCGTTTGATCATATTTCAGCATATGGCCAGCCATGCCTAGGATGACCCGGCCCACCAGCTCTTAAAGCATATCATGAACATCACGGATGAGAAGCTACCGTCTCACCTCCCACTCACCCCCCCCCCCTTTCCGACAGCCGTCCACGGACCCCCTGGTTAAGGTAAAATCGGAAAGATATCTCATCCTCACTTCATGTAGCCACTCATCGTGCTCAAGGACGGTTGGCGCGACAGGACAATATTGCCTAAGGGGCTACCTACCTACCAATTAAGATAGGACGGACATATTGGCAACAGTCAGTGACCTCAAGTTGAATGAAGACATGAGCGACCCACACACAAATTGTCCTAGTTTGTACATCAAACGTGAGTACATGGCAGAGGGTCATTTGAGAGGACGGATCAGAAGTGTGTACAACCAGCGAGCTACAGAATATATTATAATCAGTATCTATCCAACGTTCGAGAGTGAAAAATGACTTTTGGAGTCGTTCAACGTACTCAACTTGCAGGTATTGTCTCAACGATTGATCGCCGTCGTCTCTCCCTCTTCGGTCACGTTACTCGGCTTTCCCGTGAAGTCCCAGCCCACGAGATGCTCCGGCAGGCTGTGGGGGCGCGTCACGGGAAGAAACCGTGCTCATCTTAGAGACGTCCTCTGGGCCACCCTCTTAACACCTGGCTAAAACAGATCACCACCTCCCCAACAGAACTACAGGCCGCCTGGGACGCGACCATCAGATGTGGTCATGGACATGGTCATTCTACGCGACGGGCAGTGGTCGCCTAAACGTACGATTGATTGATTACATATTCTTCTTCCTTGTTCTAATTTGTTCTTCAATAACTCCATCCTGGAAGTGTACAATTAACGGCGATGCTTCTTCGTCGTCATAGTTTTATTATTAATTGGGTCTGGAGAGCGTGACAAGGTCACACTGCTTTGAACCAACAGACTTGAGGAACATGTTGTTCGCAATGTGTCTTCACTAAATGGGCAAATGTCTGAGAGTCCAATGTCATGACCAGATGAAATTTTAGTCTGTATCAACTATTGACTTGGCGGTCATTACATTTCCCTTTGGAGCACAGACTTGCGACTTCACATTGTCACATACATCCAATATAAACATTCCTCTTTATGCTCCATGTGATCTGACTTCCTCTTCTGGTCTCCTTTTCAAAGATCTCTTGTCTTCCCTTGTTTCTTCTTCTGGTCTCCTTTTCAAAGATATCTTGTCTTCCCTTGTTTCTTCTTCTGGTCTCCTTTTCAAAGATCTCTTGTCTTCCCTTGTTTCTTCTTCTGGTCTCCTTTTCAAAGATCTCTTGTCTTCCCTTGTTTCTTCTTCTGTTCTCCTTTTCAAAGATATCTTGTCTTCCCTTGTTTCTTCTTCTGTTCTCCTTTTCAAAGATATCTTGTCTTCCCTTGTTTCTTCTTCTGGTCTCCTTTTCAAAGATATCTTGTCTTCCCTTGTTTCTTCTTCTGTTCTCCTTTTCAAAGATATCTTGTCTTCCCTTGTTTCTTCTTCTGGTCTCCTTTTCAAAGATATCTTGTCTTCCCTTGTTTCTTCTTCTGGTCTCCTTTTCAAAGATCTCTTGTCTTTCCTTGTTTCTTCTTCTGTTCTCCTTTTCAAAGATATCTTGTCTTCCCTTGTTTCTTCTTCTGTTGTCCTTTTCAAAGATATCTTGTCTTCCCTTGTTTCTTCTTCTGGTCTCCTTTTCAAAGATATCTTGTCTTCCCCTGTTTCTTCTTCTGGTCTCCTTTTCGAAGATATCTTGTCTTCCCTTGTTTCTTCTTCTGTTCTCCTTTTCAAAGATATCTTGTCTTCCCTTGTTTCTTCTTCTGGTCTCCTTTTCAAAGATATCTTGTCTTCCCTGGTTTCTTCTTCTGGTCTCCTTTTCAAAGATCTCTTGTCTTCCCTTGTTTCCCATCCCTTGTGGGCTCTGATCCAACACATGTGGGGGTACACTTGTATCCTTATTTCAGAATATATGATCCCTCCATCCACAATTACCCTCATTAAATCTCCAGCTACATTGGATGTTGGCGGATCCTTTGTCGTTAGATAGCCAGTGATTGTTTTTACATCTGGCCATCTGATGCAAAACATGCCTCAGAGACATATGTATACGAACGTCCGGGATTGGGTTGTTTTGTTAAATGGGAAAAACAGTGAAGGGAAATAACTCTCATCCTACAGCACAGTGCTTCCCAAAGCTTTGGTAAATTACCTAACATTCTGTACAAGTGGTTTTTCTTTGTGTAAAGACACTTCGGAATACACAAATAAATTTACCGTAAAAGTGTAGAAGAATAAGTAGATTGATTAGTCAGTGTGCACCGATAGCCTAGAAGAAGCCTTCTTAAAGAGCACAAAATTAAACTGCTGATCCCCGAATAGACTAAGATATAGGCGTGTTCCGTCTCCAATTGCTCTCAATTTAGCGGAACCAGTAAATAAAATAGATAGGTGGCATTATACTCATTACCTGGGACATGAAATATTCATGGTGAATAATTATCACATTTTGTTTGTGGCTGTATAAATGTTTATAAATGTTTGAAATAAAGACATTGCCGCAAAACATTTTGTTTGTTTACTGTCGTCGGTTTTTTTTTTTTGTCGATCTCTATTCACCTGTCGTATATGTTTTATGTATAATTAAACTTTTACCCACATTGGGTAAACAGGGCTCTGTTATAAGCGGTTTTTTGGATAATGAAGTTGTGGGTTTGTGTTTGTCTCTGATTGGGGGAAACTGCGATTGCAACTATGTCCTGTTCTACTCCCTATCGTCTGCTTTTCGTTTTACATGACGCATAGACTAATATTATAGCTGATCCGTTCGTTTTACATGACGCATAGACTAATATTATAGCTGATCCGTTCGTTTTACATGACGCATAGACTAATATTATAGCTGATCCGTTCGTTTTACATGACGCATAGACTAATATTATAGCTGATCCATTTACAGGAAGCACGTATTCTCATACATTATTGCAGTGGTTGATTCTATAATAACACCTTTTAACATGTTGAGTTTGCTAGATTCATGCACAATCCTCTTTAGTCGACCCTCGCGACATGTCGGAAATGTTACAGTATGACAGTACAGTTGTCTCTAGCGAAATAACGAAAACGTGTGCAGGAGCTGAGATCTAAGGAGGGTGGTGATTACATAACGTGCGCTCATTTTCCTTTCATAGTCGTGTGTGTGTGTGTGTGTGTCTGAGCATTACATCTAAGTTGTGTGTGAGTGTGTGTCTGAGCATTACATCTAAGTCGTGTGTGAGTGTGTCTGGGCATTACATCTAAGTCGTGTGTGTGTGTGTCTGAGCATTACATCTAAGTCGTGTGTGAGTGTGTCTGAGCATTACATCTAAGTCGTGTGTGTGTGTGTCTGAGCATTACATCTAAGTCGTGTGTGAGTGTGTCTGAGCATTACATCTAAGTTGTGTGTGAGTGTGTGTCTGAGCATTACATCTAAGTCGTGTGTGAGTGTGTCTGGGCATTACATCTAAGTCGTGTGTGTGTGTGTCTGAGCATTACATCTAAGTCGTGTGTGAGTGTGTGTCTGAGCATTACATCCAAGTCGTGTGTGTGTGTGTGTGCGTTTGTGTATGTCTGAGCATTATATCCAAGTCGTGATGTGCGTTTATGTATGTCTGAGCATTACATCCAAGTTGTGTGTGAGTGTGTGTCTGAGCATTACATCCAAGTCGTGTGTGTGTGTGTGTGTGCGTTTGTGTATGTCTGAGCATTATATCCAAGTCGTGATGTGCGTTTATGTATGTCTGAGCATTACATCCAAGTCGAGATGTGCGTTTATGTATGTCTCTGAGCATTACATCCAAGTCGTGTGTGTGTGCGTTTGCGTATGTCTGAGCATTACATCCAAGTCGTGATGTGCGTTTTTGTATGTCTGAGCATTACATCCAAGTCGAGATGTGCGTTTATGTATGTCTCTGAGCATTACATCCAAGTCGCGTGTGTGTGTGTGTGTGCGTTTGCGTATGTCTGAGCATTACATCCAAGTCGTGATGTGTGTTTATGTATGTCTGAGCATTACATCCAAGTCAAGATGTGCGTTTATGTAGGTCTCTGAGCATTACATCCAAGTCGTGTGTGTGTGTGTGTGTGCGTTTGTGTATGTCTCAGCATTACATCCAAGTCATGATGTGCGTTTATGTATGTCTGAGCATTACATTCAAGTACCAAATTAAGTCTAAATGGCAAAATCCTGCAGCCAAACGACAACCCAACCTATCTGGGAGTCACATTTGATCGGCGCATGACATGGAAAAGTCAGATTGAGAGAAACCGAATGAAAGCCAGAGAAAGAATGGCGATCATGAGGAAACTTGCTGGCACAAGCTGGGGAGCAGACGAAGGCATACTAAAGAAACTGTACACTGGAAGAGTGAGACCAGTTCTCGAGTATGGCATTGCGGCATGGACAGCAGCAGCGAAGGCGAACTTCGATAAAGTTAACAAACTTCAAAACCAAGCCATGAGAATTATAACAGGTGGCATGAAGTCAACGCCAATTGTAGAACTTGAAAAGATTACAAAACTGCAATCCATGACCGATAGAAGAGACTGCAGAGCCCAGCTGCAGTCAGAGAAACTCCGAAGACTGACGGACCATCCAATGTACCAGAGACTAAACAATTTGGGAAATGGGAAACTAAAGCGGAGAAACTTTGCAGAAATAGCCAAAGCAAAGATGCACGAAGATCCCATAAACGCACTAACAACACCAAAACCCATCACTACTGTACGAAAACCTACTTGGAGGCAGGATATATTTCCAGAGGTGGTAGAAAATATACCAGGTATTGGAAACAAAAACTGCCAGACTGAAAAAGAAAGGAGAGACACTACCCTAAGCTTCATAACGAAAAGCTACCCAAGCATGGACTGGACCCATGCATACACCGACGGTTCTGTAACAAACACTACACAGAACGGAGGGGCAGGAGCATTCCTGAACCTACCAAATGGCAGACAAATAACACTGTCATTCGCTACTGGTAAGTACACAAGCAATTTCAGAGCAGAGGCAGAGGCACTGAGGGCGGCAGTGGAAGAAATGGTAACACACAGTGAAAATGAGAGCCATATAGTCCTGCTGACAGATGCTCTCGAAGTAGTCACAGCGCTAAAAAGCCAGAAAAACACTGAGCTTAATGACTTAAGAGCAGCACTCTGCAAACTGTGCCAGCAGTCCGCACCAAAAAGGGTGGTGGTACAGTGGGTTCCGTCACACTGCAACATCCAAGGCAACGAGGAGGCAGACAGACTGGCAAAAGAAGGTGCAAGGCTACCACAAACAGATACCAGTATGACGTACGAAGAGTCAAAACGGCTTATCAAAGCCAGATACATGACCAAATGGGAAACCGAACATACTGGTTACACCAAAAACGATGCCTATTACCAGTTGAACCGAAGAGAGCAGGTCGTTGTCTTCAGACTCCGCACTGGCCACAACAGACTGAGGTACCACCTATTCAACAAATTGAAGATAGGGTGTACCGACGAATGCCCGTGCGGTACTGGTAAAATGACCACTGAGCATCTGCTGCAGAACTGCCCGACATACGAGGATCAGAGAGAGCAGATGTGGCCATTGCCAGTGGAACTGCATGACAAGCTCTATGGTAGTGGCGAGAGTCTCAGGATGACCGCCGCTTTTTTCGAAAAAATAATGGTTACTGTCTGACTGTGTACGCAGAAGAAGAAGAAGAAGATCCCCATCACAGCACCGGCCGTTACCCCGGGGAAGCAAACCCTTAGAAAATGCAGGAGGAAGCAGACCCTTACATAAAATACATGCTGAAGTCGGATGCACTGTGCCGACAGGCGCAAAATAAAAACCAGAGTAACGCACACACGCCTTGGGAAATAGATAAATAAGGCGAACGCAAAAAAAAAAACAAACAGCCCAAATCGGTTCAAAATGTGCTTTTCGTCATCTTTTTCTTAGTGATTGAAAGTAGTTCTGTCTGACGTTTTGATATCGTAAATTGATAGGATGAGGTTTTGCAACCCACTCGGATAAAGGATTTCAACAAAGCCATTGTATATGTGTATTTTTCTCACGCGCTGATTTGTTTACCCGTGCACGGGGTTCTGTTTGTGTTGTGCACGGGTTTACATTGGTTGACATTGACACAAGCAAGATAAAGCTTTAGCTCGTTTGATACGCCCCATTCACAAATTAAAATGAAAGGTGGGGAAAAACACACAGACGTGCTAATGAAATGATTACACCAAGAACCCCTGGACATTATATCTTATTTTCTCCAACCACTTGATACTATCCCAATTCTAACGGCTTCCCGCCATGATCAGTCATCATAGCTCCTTTCAAATGTCAAACAATGATATTCAGTTAGTCACTTCCCTGCTCTCTATGTCTAACGCTATCTGTTATCAAGCTCCTACACAACCCTTATGTAACTGATACAAGTGCATCCCAACCACAAAGCTTGGAACCAGATCACATGAGCAGCCAAGAAGTTTCTGGTATGACACATTCAATTGAAATCACGAAGGTGGAAGTTATCTACCGAAAATGGGACGATGAGGCTAACGTCTGGTCAGGCAAAACACACTGGCCAGACAATGTTAGCCAGGGTCAGGAGAAATATACTGGTCAAGACTCTCACCTGACGGGACGATGAGGCTAACGTCTGGTCAGGCAAAACACACTGATCAGACAATGTTAGCCAGGGTCAGGAGAAATATACTGGTCAAGACTCTCACCTGACGGGACGATGAGGCTAACGTCTGGTCAGGCAAAACACACTGGTCAGACAATGTTAGCCAGGGTCAGGAGAAATATACTGGTCAAGACTCTCACCTGACGGGACGATGAGGCTAACGTCTGGTCAGGCAAAACACACTGGTCAGACAATGTTAGCCAGGGTCAGGAGACATATACTGGTCAAGACTCTCACCTGACGGGACGATGAGGCTAACGTCTGGTCAGGCAAAACACACTGATCAGACAATGTTAGCCAGGGTCAGGAGAAATATACTGGTCAAGACTCTCACCTGACGGGACGATGAGGCTAACGTCTGGTCAGGCAAAACACACTGGTCAGACAATGTTAGCTAGGGTCAGGAGAAATATACTGGTCAAGACTCTCACCTGACGGGACGATGAGGCTAACGTCTGGTCAGGCAAAACACACTGGTCAGACAATGTTAGCCAGGGTCAGGAGAAATATACTGGTCAAGACTATCACCTGACAGGACGATGAGGCTAATGTCTGGTCAGGCAAAACACACTGGTCAGACAATGTTAGCCAGGGTCAGGAGAAATATACTGGTCAAGACTCTCACCTGACGGGACGATGAAGCTAACGTCTGGTCAGGCAAAACACACTGATCAGACAATGTTAGCCAGGGTCAGGAGAAATATACTGGTCAAGACCCTCACCTGACCTCCTGGTAGTCCTGGAAACGGGCTGTTGGCTAATAAGGTGAGGTTCAACGTGATTACCGTAATAGTGAGTGACACGCAGATGAAGCCAAGCATTGCACAACCGCCTGGTGGACCACGGTCCAGTTCATCAGCACACTCGGGATGTCAGGAAAGCTAATGCATTCTACCACAAGTTCCGTCCTTTTCAGGGCGCACAAAATGGTTACCAACCCATTGTGGGCATTAGAGACCAATCATCTCCAGAAAATAATTATTATTCTGTCTTTCATTCCTGTATCATATTTGAGGTAATTGTTTCTAGAGCTTTGTTTCAAACCTAGAAAAGTAGGGGACTGCGTGGCCTAGTGGTTAAGTGGCACGGCTCACAACCAAAAGGTGCTGGGTTCGATCCCCATCACAGCACCGGCCGTTACCCCGGGGAAGCAAACCCTTAGAAAATGCAGGAGGAAGCAGACCCTTACATAAAATGCATGCTGAAGTCGGATGCACTGGGCCGACAGGTGCAAAATAAAAACCACAGTGTAACGCACACACGCCTTAGGGAATAGATAAATAAGGCGAACGCAAAAAAAACAAACCAAAAAAAAACCGAGAAAGCTACTCCACACTTATCAGGCTTCTTCTTTTTTTTTATTTTTGCGTTCGCCTTATTTTCCTATTTTTCTAGGCGGTAAGCGTTGCACTATGTTTTTATTTTGCGCCTGTCGGCCCAGTGCTTCCGACTGCATTTTCTAAGGGTTTGCTTCCCTGGTGTAACGACCGTTGATGTGATGGGGATCGAACCCAGCACTTTCGAGTTGTGAGCCGTGTCACTTAACCACTAGCCCACGACGTCCCCTAACAGGCTTTTGACGTGTGGAATAGTTCGTCTGGTGGAACCTTCTACACTAAAAGGATTATTGTTGTTTAATTTATGCCCAAAATTTTTTTAATTTTTTTTTTTTTGCGTTCGCCTTATTTCTCTATTCCCTAAGGCGGTGTGAGTTGCACTGCTGCTTTTGTTTTGGGCCTGTCGGACCAGTGCATCCGACTTCGGCATGCATTTTATGTAAGGGTCTACTTTCTCCTGCATTTTCTAAGGGTTTGCTTCCCCGGGGTAACGGCCGGAGGATCGAACCCAGCACCTTTGGATTGTGAGCCGTGTTACTTAACCACTAGCCCACGCCGTCCCCAACGCCCACGTCTGTGCGTCCTGAAAAGGGTCTTAAGTGACGGGTTGTAGTAGCTTTCCACATGCTGAGCCTGTTGATGAATGAAGGCGGACTGCGGTTGTCCAGGCTGCTGTGCTATGCTTGGCTTCATGTGCATGGCACATACTACCATGGGGATCCCGTTGATCCACATCTCGTCGGCCAGACTGCTTTGAAAGCAGCCTGTTTCCAGGGAACGCTACATGGAAGAGAGATAGTTGTCTTTGTCAGAATATTGTGCCTGTCCCTTACACAACGTCCTGGTTGGGACGCTGTGCTTGGTCGGACTAGGGTCTCAGTACCTGAAGGATCAGGTGCACGGCAATCAATGAGTTGATATCGGTTGTGCTTGGGGATAGTAACCTCATCTTGTCAAATGAATGACTATAGAAACCACTACATGCATTTGTGTTTGAGTAAACCATAAGAGGGGCAACTGCAGTTGCTGCCATATGTTTTGCAGGGAGTAAAACAAAGAAAGTTATTTCTGTGGCATCGCTCACAAATCAAAAATACTGTGGGGCAGAAGATGCAGCAGAGTGAGTGAGCTGACAACAACCAGCGACTCATAGCTGGCTGCTTGCATCAGGGTCAGTGACTCATAGCTGGCTACTTGCTTTAGGGTCAGTGACTCATAGCTGGCTGCTTGCATCAGGGTCAGTGACTCATAGCTGGCTGCTTGCATCAGGGTCAGTGACTCATAGCTGGCTACTTGCTTTAGGGTCAGTGACTCATAGCTGGCTGCTTGCATCAGGGTCAGTGACTCATAGCTGGCTGCTTGCATCAGGGTCAGTGACTCATAGCTGGCTACTTGCTTTAGGGTCAGTGACTCATAGCTGGCTGCTTGCATCAGGGTCAGTGACTCATAGCTGGCTGCTTGCTTTAGGGTCAGTGACTCATAGCTGGCTGCTTGCATCAGGGTCAGTGACTCATAGCTGGCTGCTTGCTTTAGGGTCAGTGACTCATAGCTGGCTGCTTGCTTTAGGGTCAGTGACTCATAGCTGGCTGCTTGCTTTAGGGTCAGTGACTCATAGCTGGCTGCTTGCTTTAGGGTCAGTGACTCATAGCTGGCTGCTTGCATCAGGGTCAGCGAACTTCCTCCACATGGCGGCCATGGTAACAGACTGCAATAGTGTGGCCTGACCTAAGAGAATAATCACAGTGGGAATGCAAACCCGGTACTCAATAAAAACAAGCTGAAACCAAATGTGTCGGGCAGAAAGGTGCAGATATCGCTGTCTTGCTGTAATCTACAATTCAACATCCTTTCAAGATGAAAACTTGCATGCAGTCGTGCCCTAACTGAATGTAAATCCATTTAAAAATGTGTGCTGTACTTACTGGGCCATAAGGCACAAAACACATTACACCGCACTCTGCCTTGAGAAACAAGGCAAAACGAGACAGTACCACCCTTAGCCAACAACTTAAAAAGCCGCCAGTGACTATTACATCTGATTGCGTAATTCAGCACAGCAACAAACTATCCCTACTCTATGCTCTGTGCGCTACCTTTGTTCGTATAGAGGCACAGCTCTGGTTCATGATGTTCATTTCAGATTGCTACGGCTCTGCACCAAGTTCATTTCGGTCAGCCTCTCTGTTGTCGCCTTTCTGGAATCCGACATTGCAATTAACCCCAGAGGGAAAAGATATTAGCAGAACCACCAAGCGATGGGCCCCAGATACTGTCACAACCATTCACAAGAATCAATCACAATAGAGATAGCAGACTTATTCAATAATAAACGGGGGCGGCATCACTTAGTCGATAGTAATATAGTTCTCAAACCAAACTTGTATATGTTCAAATTCATCAACTGGCAAGGCCATTGCCCTATGGGATGTGCATTCATTAAAAAAAATGCATGCTGAAGTCATATGCACTGGGCCGCAACGTACAAAATGGAGTACAATACTCCATCTTAACAAATAAGGCGTACAAAAATAAATCACGAAAAGTAATTCAGGAATAAACAAAGAATATAATATAACATATAGACTCACTGCTTCCTCAATCATACAGCAGGTGCCTCACTGCATGCTTGTGATAATCAACACAGCAGAAAATAAGCTTGGGTTCATGTCACCATCAAGCAATGACCACACTCCTGGATGTTTTTGTTGATTCAACTCATCTTCTCATTGAGGGCTGCTTTAATGCAAAGCCAATCTTTCCCTAGAAATATGCATAAACAAGAATGTATCACAAGTTTTATTTGCCAGAGTGGATGTGTGTGTGACTGTGGCGTGAATATGACCCCTACCACATTGAGAGCATGTCATAAGAGGTCTCTAACATTGTGATCCCGCTAGAAGATTCTCCAACACCTGACATTCACAAAAACCAAAGGCGTGCTGAGTGTGGTGTAGCCTTCTGAGTTTGAAAGAGAGTTCTGGAAACAATACCTATATATGATACAGGAGCACAAAAGTTGTTTTTCTGATGATTAGAAGCAACAGAGAACGGGTAGATGCATTCAGACATGATTTAAAAGAATCGTTTTAGTTACTTATCAGACAGGAAAGAAAGATTTCAGACACTTATTGAATTACGATTGGATTCAAAGGAAGATTACAGTCTCTTACTGACATAAAGATGGGATTCAAAGAAAGATTTCAGTCCCTTACTGACAAACAGATTGGATTCAAAGGAAGATTAAATCCCTTACTGACATACAGCAAAGCATTCTTAGTCACTTACTGACATTTAGATTGGACTCAAAGGATTCTTACAGTAAGTTACTGACTTACAGACTGGATTCAAAGGAAGAATACCTCTCTGACATACAGATTGGATTCAAAGGATTCTTACAGTCACTTACTGGCATACAGATTGGATTTAAAAGAAAGATTAAGTCCCTTACTGACATACAGATTGGATTCAAAAGGAGAATACATCCCTAACTGACATATAGACTGGATTCAAAGGATGATTTAGTCCCTAATTGACAAACAGATTGGATTCAACAGAAGATTAAGTCCCTTACTGACATACCAGTTGGATTCAGAGAAAGATTAAGTCCCTTACTGACTTACTAGTTGGATTCAAAGAAAGATTTTAGTCCTAGAAGGATTATTTACTCTTTTATTCAACATGAAGTCATTTTCCCCTTTACAGAAAGCCTGTATCGAATCACTTGATTGTAGTGGCAGCTTCAGTAGCACTGGTTTTACATGGTAAGATTACTGGTCTCTTGAGGTTCCTTTTACAATATGCCGAGAAGGTTACAGTGGCCTTATTCTTGTCATGCCAAGTGGTTTTGCTCTTTTAGCATTTGGAGTCAAAATGTAATCACCATATACTGAAAGAAAAATGAACTGAATGAAGCAGACAAGACATTTGACCTGAACATAAATAAAAAAGATCCAGTTTTTACTGAACACTATATTCTCTCTGAAGGAGCTGTGACTTAAAAATAAGCCCACCAAAAATGTCAATGAGTATGTCTACCTAGGCCAGGAAGTCAACAATAGCTACAAAATAGATAAGGAAATCTCACACTGGGACAATGTGGGTTGGCTCAGCTTCACCGGCCTGAATTCGACACTCCAGGAGAAGACTGAAGTCAAGGCCTGGGCTCACGCCTACAATAGCACGGCTATTTCAACAATGGTATATGGGTGTGAGGTTTGAAGTCTATGCAAATCAGATGCAATGAAGCTCTGTGTTACTGAAAGAGCAATGCAGCGTAGAGCAGTTGAAAGACCACGTAGGAACTGCTGACATTCGCCACCAGAGTTCTTGGGTGTCATCAACTTTGCATCAATTTGAAAGTGCAGATGGACTGGCCATGTGGTCCGCATGCCTGATGATAATGAATAAGGTGAGTGTCTTTCTGGTGGCTATACAACTACATCCGTCCATGTGGCCTCCCGCCAACAAGATGGAGAGATGATTCGTATCATGGCCTTGAACCATCCAGGGCAAAGGACAGATACGGATTCAAGAAGCTTTTGGCTACCTGGCATCAGACAATCTTGCCTGATTGAAAACCAGGATTCAAGTAGGTAGTAAGTAAGCAAACAAAAAAACATTAAGGATAGTTTTAGAAGTTCCCCATTCCATATTACTTGATCTATTTAGATTACTTGATTTATTTAGATTAGTGTGTTTATGTGTGTACTATTTTTTGTTAGCATCATCCCCAACAAAGACTTTTGGTCAAAATGTCTTATTTTTGCTTTCATTTAGCTTTCTATGGTGATGTCTCTTCTACATAGCATAACATCACCATTTTAACTAGCATTAGGCTGAGGTAATCTTTTGCTGTGCATACTGGGCAAACGCATTGGTGCTTAACTACTTTAAGACAAGGAAAGGATATGGATAAGGATGGTTCCAGCAGCTTGCTGGTTGTACACATTTTTGCTAAGTTCTATCAGGCACACCTCACTGACCAACCTTTGTCTGATTAAAACCTCTTGCAATATGTGGATGGTTGATCCATTGTCTTTTTCGTTCTATCCATAAATATGTCCCCAATATGAGTGCTTTTGAAGTCAGGAAGACAGCTCTTTTATTGTCATAAAAACCAGCATTACAGAGACAGCTGAATATCAACACTCTAATAGTATCTATATAAAACAGTGATACAACTAATTGATTGTCCAATGGTGTAATGGTAAATGCCATTAAATTTGTCAATGATCAAGCCATAGTGAGAGTGGATCCAAAGCAGCATTGCAACGGCTTCTTGAAAAAATTAACAGCACAGCCAAAAGTTTGGCATGAAAATAAACACACTAAATAAAAAGATTATAGCAATAGTCAAATAACAAAGGCAAATAAATACAACCATCAATGGAGAAATAATCAAACAAGTACGGTACAGATGTTTACATATTCAGAGCATACCATCACAGAAGAAGTTTGAAATTAAGCCAGGGATTGCAAAGCAAAAATAGCCTTCAGACAAAAACATAAATTGCTAACCACAAATAAAATTTGGGATGGAACTGAGGAAAAAATATATCCTAAATCTTCGACTGCTTCGTCATTCATTCTCGAACTCCTGCTACCAAGTCCTGAAAAGGGCTTTGCAAGAAGCAGGATGTTGTCCGGAGAACAGAATGGCTTGGCTTCGTTCGTTCTCAATCTCCAGCTACCAAACCCTGAAAGGGCTTAAGTAGCAGAATGTAGTCCAGAGAATGGAATGCGTTGTGTTGTAGTTCTACATCTTGACTGCGGTATTTGCATCTTCGGTCCAACATATCTGACTTCAGCAAGCATTTTTTTAGTACCGGGTTAGCATTCCCTCTTCAATCCCTTCTCCTTGGCCAGTCTGCAGCCTGTTATCCACTTGGAGGTGTAGAAGGGTCTTGGCAGCTCTAGTTTGCTGGCCCTGACACTAGCAGTCAGTTATGAGTCGCTGACCACTGCAGCTCATACGCTGCTCAGCATCTTGATCCCAAACAGAATGCGTTGTGTCGTAGTTTACCGCTTGACTGTGATTTTTGCATATTTCGATCCGACTTCAGTATGGCATTTTTGGGTACCTGGTTAGCCTTCCCTCTTCAATCCCCTCTCCATAGCCAGTCTGCCCTGTTGCAGCCTGTTATCCAGGGTCCCCACATGGAGGTGGAGAAGGGTCTAAGCAGCTCTGGATCGCTGACCCTGATGCTAGCAGTCAGTTTAAGGTCACTGATCGTTACAGCTCATGCACTGATCAACATCTTTATCCCAATCTGCTACTAAATCATTTTAGTTTAGTCAAATAATCAGCGTCATTGCACACGGTTTAACCCAAATAATCAGCGTCATTGCACACGGTTTAACCCAAATAATCAGCGTCATTGCACACGGTTTAACCCATTAGTGCTCTGTACTTCTCTATATTTTAGGAGAATCTCGGCACAATGCATGAACTCTGTAGGACCGACGAAGATCCTGTAATAGACTGGGTGGATTTTTAACTTTGCTCGAGCAGCTGCATTTTTAACATGAGCGACATTGCACACTGAATCAGTGAGCTGGACGGACAGAAAGAAGATTCAAAGACAATGTCCTCAAGGGGGACAAATATTGAAAATTATTTTTGGAACCGAAGATTAAGTTGGCTGGGACACAATATGCAAAATATTGTCTTCTTCTTCTTCTTTCGTTCTTAATCTCCGGCTACCAAGTTCTGAACAGGGCTTTGCAAGTAGCAGGATGTAGTCCTGAGAACAGAATGTGTTGTGTCGCTAGTTTACAGTTTGGCTTAGAGATTTGGACCTTTCGGTCAGAAACAACCGTCTTCGGCAGCAAAATATCATCTATTACAGAAAATGGCAAGATCCAGGAAAAAAGAAGAAGAGGACGACCAAGATTCACCTTTACATCGCATGCATGCAGAGATATCAAAGTATGAACCTATACTGAAATGAAGATTGCTGAAGAGAATTGGGTCAAATGGAGAGCTATGCTCAGACAACCTAACAACCAGTCTTAGAACTAACCACCCAGTTGATGATAACTTACCATAACAATACTGTACCTAACAAGGCTGCAAAACAAACATTATGCTTAAGAACAAGTCTGTCATGAATCCTCCCCTCTTTTATCTAAGGTTTACATTGTATTCTGTATCAGGTGACTGGATATATTTAGTTTTTCCAACGACCACTAACATACATCAATTTAAAGACATTTCTTTGCATATTATTACCCAATGGCCAACATATTTCTGACAAAGCAATTATTTTGCTACAGTACACGAAGGCATGGTAAGAAAAAAATTAGAGACTGAAACATATAAGGAGTTGTTGTTTGCGAATGTCCACAATGAGTTGGTTACTCTTTTTGTGCGCCCTGAAAAGGGCGTTAAGTGGCGGGTTGCAGTAGCTTTCCTCGTAGTCCAAGCATGCTGATGAAGGTGGACCTGCTATGCTTGGCTTCATATGCGTGTCGCTCACTACTACAGAGATCATGTCGATCCCTCACCTTGTTAGCCAGGCTGCCATGAAAACAGCTCGTTTCCAGGAAGTGCTACGGGGAAGCTGAGGTGAGGGTCTTGTCCAGTATCTTTTGCCTGAACCTGAGTAACACGTCTGATCAGTATATTTTGCCTGACCAGTCGTTAGTCTTCCTTCCCACATATAAGAAGAGACTGCAACATATAAGGAGCGACAGCAACATATAAGAAGGGACTGAAACATATAAGGAGAGACAGCAACATATAAGGAGAGACAGCAACATATAAGAAGGGACTGAAACATATAAGGAGAGATAGCAACATATAAGGAGAGACTGAAACATATAAGGAGAGACTGAAACATATAAGGAGAGACTGAAACATATAAGAAGAGACTGAAACATATAAGGAGAGACTGAAACATATAAGGAGAGACTGAAACATATAAGGAGAGACTGAAACATATAAGGAGAGACTGAAACATATAAGGAGAGACAGCAACATATAAGGAGAGACAGCAACATATAAGGAGGGACTGAAACATATAAGGAGAGACTGAAACATATAAGGAGAGACAGCAACATATAAGGAGAGACTGAAACATATAAGGAGAGACAGCAACATATAAGAAGGGACTGAAACATATAAGGAGAGATAGCAACATATAAGGAGAGACTGAAACATATAAGGAGAGATAGCAACATATAAGGAGAGACTGAAACATATAAGGAGAGATAGCAACAACATATAAGGAGAGACTGAAACATATAAGGAGAGACAGCAACATATAAGGAGGGACTGAAACATATAAGGAGAGACAGCAACATATAAGGAAAAGACAGCTTGAGACTGACATAAAATAAAGATGTGGGACTGGAACAAATGATTCATATTTGATGAAGACCTGTGCTTCACGGTCTTAAAGTGAAGTTTGTTGGAACTGTTGAAAGAGGATGCAAAAAGGAATTACATATACTACTGAAGAGGGGTCTGTATGGTACTAAAATATAAGAACCACTGCTACAAACCCTTAAACATTACATTATGCAGACAGCGGTGGCCATTTTTAAATTCATTTTCTGTATACTGAACCAGTAATATTCAATCCCTTACCTAAACAGCTGATAAAGGTGACCTCAACCACCGTACTTCTTTTCCCCCAGCTCCTCTAGGCTCATTTTCTTTCCGTTATCTAAAAAGAGGACTTTGAAGCACTCTATTCTGATAACAGATAAACATTATCAGCTAAGAAAAGCTCTTAGAAAGCTCTCCGTCTTTGTAGACCAATCATTCACCTGTATTAGTCCAAGCTAGCTGAATTGTCATGTGGTTACAGTTGACACTTTGATGATATGACTGATAAAAGCTGTGCAGGAAGTCTGTATCAATGTGTATTTGGCGCTATACATTAGTTTTGATGGTATCCTATCGGGTAGATAATATTCAAACTTTGCCAGAAACAGTTTTGACAAAAGAGCTTTTGAAAGGTGCGCCAATATGTCTCTGACTTCCTTGCAAAAATTGTAACTCATCTGTTACCTGTTCTAAACTATATGATAAGTAAAGGGAAGGGATATACACAGCAAGGAAGGGAACTGGCCACCCCACCTCACATAGGCTGCGGCTTAGTCCATGAAGAGTTATCTTCATCCCCGACGGCAGTTGTTGCCATGGGACCCCCTTCACCTTTTAAAGGGAAGGGAAGAATTTGTGTCTTACATGCACGTAGTAAATGGTGAGGAAATGAAATTTGTATATACAATGTTACCATGTAAAGCGAATTGATGTAAAAATAACAACTAGAAGGCTACATGGCTAGCAGCACATTGATAAAGGCTTCCTGTAAGAGGATAAGCTACAATGGTCATCATTTACTTCTATGAAGCTAAAGGAACACAAGAGAAATTTTTTTTTTTTTATGAAAAATAAGACATTCTAAATAAAAATATGTGCTTTTTTCATTTTCTTGTATTTGCACTTTTTCTTTATTGGTGTGTGTCATTATGATCTTTCTTTTTTTTTTTTAATAGATAGAAGCATGAGGCCAAAACTGCACTTGGCCTGGTTAAATTAAAGCAAGTCTTCTACAAGTCTGCTTTTTGAAGCACATTGTTAATCATCTTTAACAACATGCAAAGAAAATAAATATACTTGAAGAGAAATCACGTGAATTCCAACCAAAAATACAGAGACAAGACAAAGATTACAGGAGCCATTGCAACTAATGACAGTCAGACTACACTGCGAGACATAATCCTACAAAATGTGGAATCCTTCATTTATTTGGTAGTAATCTAGAAAACTAGGAGAAGCAGATTAGGATATCATAATAAGAATACGAACGGCTAGAGGAGCTATTTTCACATTGGAAAATATTGACATGTTCATTTTATATTTCGTCCAATACAACAATACAAATCTTTTTAACTCCAATATAAAGTCAGTGCTACAATATGTGGTGCCTACAAAAGGTCACTAACAACACCAGAAGAAACAGAAACACAAATATGAGTATTCGGGGGAAGGTTGGAATAATTCCTTGCCTACAGTACACCAAGCAACAGAGAATGAATTGGTTTGGTTACATTGTGAGAATGCAACGAAACACATTGTTCATGCCACCTTCTACAAGAGAACATCAGCAAGAAGGGCAAGAGGTAGACAGAGGAAATGGTGGATAGACAGCATAAATAAGACCTGTCGTAAAATGGGGAAAAATTTTACTTGGGACACGAGAGGTGAAATAAAAATACATACCACGACCTGGTAGAAAGTGAGACGACAAAAGAAAAGAAGCTACTATGTCTCTGAAACATGGAAAACAACCAAAACAATACAACCTTTCAAAAATGGTTACTTGTCCCGAATGGAAGGATTGAAGCAGTTTGGTATCACGAGTGGAAATTGTTAGTAAGAACCAGACAAGCAAGAGTAGAATGGGAGATGAGAAGGAAGAAATTAGCATTGGATGGGACACACATTAAGGAACAAGCTGACAGCATGACAACCCAGTCTCTACTCTAAAATCTTTGGGATAAGAAAAATGGAGAAAGACGGAAGCACTAACGGAAAAGAGAGATAAAAACAGAAATAAAAAGTGATAAGAATGATGTTCAGAGCTGGAAAAGATGGCTCAGGACAGCAGGATATGTATTTGTTGAATTTCTGGACACCACAGGGTGCTCAAAGGTTTTGATTGATTGGTATTCAGGTGTCAGTGGACATACTTATTATTCCCCCATTAAGGGCCCTCACTATCAATATGTCAGTTGACTTGCATAACTCAACTGGTGGAAGTTGAGCCAGGAAGGAGTTTCAGTTACAGAGCTGAGATTACACTTATTAATCTAGCTGCAAATATAAAACTGTCACAAGTTTGTAACATTCATAGTATCCAAACAAGGAACTTAATTTACACGTGGACATGAGTTTCATGTTCAACGTAATAGCAAAAGGGGGGTGGGGTGGCTGTGATCAAGAGATTAGGCACTCGCCTCTCAAATGAATGAACGGAAATGGTGGGCGATCGAAACCCGCAAGTTTCAAGCGACACCTGTCTCAAAGGAGGTGGGACCAGAGTACCTGCATACTGTTAGCTCCAATCATATTACCTTGTGTCTTGCCACTGGTCCAGGATAGCTTCCAACCAGAGAGTGAGGTTGATGACCAGCGCAGTTTCTTCCTCACTGTAATCCAAATACAGCGCAAGTTACATCATCAAGATAATACCGCCTGATGATGTCGTCATCACCACTTGCAATGGGCAACTAACTTTTTAATGGCTGACAAATCAGTGTCACTGTGATAAAATTTGCATGAAAGCAAAATGTCAGGTGGCTTATGTAAACTTTCCTATTATAAATGATTAAATGAGGAATGTCTGACAGAGAGGTTGTAATAGCAGTCTCCTACATAGGTTCAAACCCCGGTAGGTCATAGTCCTTTGTTATTTGGAGTGAAATTTATTTATTTTTTTTGCGTTCGCCTTATTTCTCTAATCCCCAAGGCGGTGTGCGCTGCACTGCGTTTTTATTTTGCGCCTGTCGGCCCAGTGCATCCGACTTCTGCATGCATTTTATGTAAGGGTCTGCTTCCTCCTGCATTTTCTAAGGGTTTGTTTACTCGGGGTAACGGCCGGTGCTGTGATGGGGATCGAACCAAACACCTTCTGGTTGTGAGCCGTGTCACTTAACCACTAGGCCACGGCGTCACCATTTGTGGTGAAATAATTACTTAGGAAGTACATATTATGGCAAGTGATGGAACAAGCAGCCTTTATGCATCAGGTCTTTAAATCATCCTGCTGACCTCAGTTATGAAAAAAACTTTATAATTAGTTTTAATGAACAAGCAGTTACTACTAAAGCAATTTGTACAGTTTTTACACAAGCAAATACTGCTGGCTCATGTGAACCAAATCCTTGATAAAAATCATTAATAGTCAAAATGCCAATCCTCTTCCACTGATGTTCTTACATAAAACATTTTTTGGTATTTTTTTCAATGATCAAGTTGGCATAGTTCTGCTGCGGTCCTTCCCAGATATGAATTTGTTTGAGATAATCAGTTGCTATTTCTTTAACCTTTCTTAGTTGCCATCCAAATATTCTTGGAAGTTGCTTGCAGTAAATCTACTTACCTCTTCAGTGAGCAAAGGTAGGCCTGAAGAATGATCGAAGTGATATGTTGATGCAATTACATGTTTTACTAAATTACTTCTAAGACACTCATCCATTGACTCTTTCCGTCTTGTCAGACGATAGTAATTGTGCTTTGAAAAAAGGGATGCAACTACAGTCCATGATGATAACTCATGTGAGTCGTAAGAACAATCCAAGCAGAGAAGCATCTTCCATAGTGTGTGTAAGGAAAGTCAGGACCATTTGTGGTATTGCATGGTGTGGCGTGTCTTCTCAAACGCTGAGTAATTAGCCTATCCGCAATCAGTATCTCCTTTGTCTGTATGTCATGCTTAATCCTGCCCCTCAATGTAACATGCGTCCTGTTCCCATGATTCCATATCAATGCCTGTATCATTCATATCCCGCTTGCATACTTCTTCTTCTTCTTCTTCATCGTACGCAGTCAGACAGTAACCATTATTTTTTCGAAAATATAGCTTGTCTAGTGTTGCCACTGGTGATGGCCACATCTGCTCTCTCTGATCCTCGTATGTCGGGCAGTTTTGCAGCAAATGCTCAGCGGTCATTTTCCCGGTACCACACGGGCATTCGTCGGTGCTACCTCGCTCTATTGTGGCCAGTGCGAAGTCTGAAGACCACGACCTGCTCTCTTCCCGCTTGCATACATCTTTGTACTGAAGTAGTAGCCAGCCCCAAGACCTTTACCCCAACTGTAATTCCCCATAGAGAAAATATTTTGGTATTCTGTCATCATCACTAGACAGCACCAAAAGAATTAAAAACAATAGCAAGGAAAATCTAAAGAAATTAAGTCCAACACAGAAATAAACAATTTCAACTTAATGTAAGGTCTGTTCTAATGTACGGTTCTGAAACATGAAGAAGAACAAAAACAAAAAGGTACAATCTTTCATAAATCTGCACAGAATAGAGAGACTGAAATGGTATGATAAGATCACTATTGTGGAACTGATGGAAAGATCCAGAAAGATATTATATGATGAGGAGACGCCAGCACTGGATGTGAAACACATTAATGAAACCAGTTGGCTTGGCTTAGTTTCATTCGTTCTCAATCTCCCGCTACCAAACCCTGACACGGGCCTAAGTAGCAGAATGTAGTCCAGAGAACGGAATGTGTTGTGTTGTAGTTTACAGTTTGACTGCGATATTTGCACCTTTCGGTCTAACACATCCGACTTCAGCAAGCATTTTTTTAGTACCGGGTTAGCATTCCCTCTTCGATCCCTTCTCCTTAGGCAGTCTGCCCTACTGCAGCCTGTTATTCAGGATCACCATATGAGGTGTAGAAGGGTCTTAACAGCTCTGGATCGCTGGCCCTGACGCTAGCAGTCAGCTATGGATCGCTGCAGCTCATGCGCTGCTCAGCATCTTGATCCCAAGAAACCAGTTGATAGTACTACAAGCCAGTCTGTTCTAGAATCCTCAGGGCAAAAGAGGTGGACAAAGAACAAAACAGAAATGGAGACAGGAGTTTGTAACAACAATAATGGGACCAGGGAAGAAGAAGACCACTGGAAAGAATATCTCAGGACAGAAGATACTTGGCTTGAATTTGTTGAAGACGCGTGCTCTAAGAGAGCTGTAGAATTTTATGATGAAAAAAGACAAACAGGAATAAAGCTAAACAGAGCTATAAAAATGATCAAACGAATAACAAGGGGACGGCGTGGCCTAGTGGTTAAGTGGCACGGCTGGGTTCAATCCCCATCACAGCACCGGCCATTACCCCGGGGAAGCAAACCCTTAGAAAATGCAGGAGGAAGCAGATCCTTACATAAAATGCATGCTGAAGTCGGATGTACTGGGCCAACAGGCACAAAATAAAAAACCACAGTGCAACGCACACCACCTTGGGGATTAGAGAAATAAGGCAAACGCAAAAAAAAAAAAAAAAAAAAACATAAAGAGGACAACAAGAAACAGTCCATTTCAGTGGTTCCTAAACAAAGCTCTGTAAACTGTAAGGTTTTCTGAACAAATCATCATCATGTAGCATTTCCTTTGCAGAACGTCGCTCTCATCACAGATACATGTACGACACTTGATACCTGGCCAGGTCTCCTGCCTTTGCCACTTGCAACCTCAGAGCCTCTAAAATGTCCCAACTCCGTCTTCTCCCCTGTCCCTTTTGCCAGGGACCATACCCTCCATATCATTCTTTCTAAGCCATTATGGCATCTGATGTGGCCCAAGTATGTTACTTTCCTAGAAGTAATGTTGTTTACTTGTCAGTTTTGTTGCATATCGATCTCCTGTAGGACTTCTGTGATTTTCTCTTTCGCTATATACTTTGAGTTCCTTTCTGTAGCCTTTTAGCAAAAGAATTCAATCTTCTTCCACAGGGTTTGTGTGATTAACCATGTCTGAGATCCACACTTTACCACCAGCAAGATGCAAGTCCTCAAGATCTTAATTTGTCATTTTGTTAGTGTTCTGTCATACTTTTTTCAATGTAATTAACCTCTGTGGTATCTTGGTCATTTGTCTTCTTTCTTTTGGCAAAATATGCCATTTTTGTATTATTGAATTGTAATTACATTATAGGCCTATTTCAATTCAAAGTTTTGAGGATGATGAAAAAGGATTGTGGGAAGATATTATATAGGAGAATAAAGTTAAAACCGCAAATGCAATTTCGTTTGTACTTTTTTTAAGGAAACAGTAGATTTTCCTAGGTCGTTTTAAAGGTTGGTAGCTAAGTACTTCTTCTTCCTCTTCTGCATTCATTCTCAATATCCCGCTACCAAGCCCTGAATTGGTCTTTGCAAGTAGCTGGATGTAGTTCAGAGAACGGAATGCGTTGTATCACTAGTTTACAGCCAGCTTGACTGTGATATTTGCACCTTTCAGTTCGACACATTCGTCTTCGACCGCAGCTAACTAAAAACATATGATATATATAGTACTAGGTAATCATTCAGTAACCACATCAGGACAATAACAAAACGACACTCACTTTTACTGCCTAAAGACGTTTCCCGAATTACAAATAACGAACTAAAACAACTAACATTAACAAATAACAATAAAAACCAAGACATGATACAATTACTATATTATTATATTTATTATCATTTGTATAAAGTAGTAACAATTACAATATGGTTTGAGTTAGTTGTTTTCATAGTAGTGATTAGTAGTGGAGTGGTTCGTTGCCCACATTCACATCAGAACAAAAACAAAACACCTGCGTGGTGTAGTCACTGAACCGTTACCTATGTTTGTATTTACTTTTGTACTTTTGACCTCCAGTTCCACTGCAGCTTCGATCTATTTTGTTTTGTTTTGTTAGGATAAAGTAAAAAGTAAGTACTGTACTGTAACTTGAATTTACTTATTTAGGCAGGCTAGAGTTCTTCTCCTATTAACCTAACCGATGGATGCACTGGCATGCACATACACAGAACTAATGATGTTTTCTTCTAATGGCCTATGACGTATTCATGTTTATGTTGGTATATTCTCCCATTTATATAAACCATTCTTACCTCAAGCTATGACCATATTGAAACTAACCGCCAAACGAGCCCGTTTCCCGATCCAGGAAGTACATTTTTTTATTAATCAATGTTCGATAACTGGCACTGAGGTAGATAATCATCCTCAACTGAAAAATATTTTAATAAAATTGAAAAAGAACGTTGTGTCTTAAACCACGGCCATTCTTAAACGCTCTTCAGCATATACGAATGTTGTATGAGTTGCAAATTGCATTTATTTATAAATTAATTAAGTTTTCACGTATGGAGTGCCACAGGGCTCGGTTTTGGAACCGATATCTTAATATATATAAACGATTTGGGCATTGATATATTATAGGATCCATGATTTACAAATTTGCAGATGACACAAAACTATGTAGGCGTGTCTCGTCTATAGCAGAGGTGGATATATTGAGGTCGGATTTAGATAAAATTCGAGAGACTCTTGCACAACTTTTACACGCGCCCTCATGGTGAGGCCCTTCTATTGCACTTTGGTTGGGCTAGCTTCTGAGGGGGCACAAACCTAGCAAAGGTACACACAGACGCACACATGTATCCAAGCACTGGTTTATGCGTCCTGATATCGCCCAATGAACTACTGTCTGGGGTGGAGTGGGCGCGTCTCCGCCAGTAGAAACTAGTGAGGCAAACATCTAAGCAACAACATACAATTCGAGACTGTTCTGTGAAATGGCAAATGGAGTTTAGTATAGATAAATAGACAGTCATCCACATGGGTAGATCCAATATGGAACATAATTACAGAATGGAAGAGAACAGTATTAGAATGGTAGATAAGGAAAGGGACCTAGGGGTTATAATAGACCATTACAGGAAAAAAGAATGAGCAAGCCTAGGTAGCAGTGAATGAGCCAAATGACATGTTAGGTATGATAAAAAGAATATATTAAACATAGGAGTAAGGAGATGATTGTCAAACTGTATAAAGCATTAGTTAGAGCTAGATTGGAGTACTATATACATGTGTGGAGTCCTTATCGTAGAGGAGATATACACATGCTGAAAAGGATACAAAGAAGAGCGACAAAACTGATAGGGGGATTCCAGAATTAAAGTTACGAGGAAAGACTCAGAAAACCGGCCTACAGTGTTTAGAAAAAAGAAGAACTCGAGGTGACTTAATACAGGTTTATAAGATAATCACAGAAAAGTTAAATTAGACTATAACAAGTTTTTTTTTCAAATTACAACCACCAACTAGAACAAGAGGGCACAGATACAAATTAACTAAAGAAAGGTCCAGATTGGATATTAGGAAATATTTGTTTAGTCAGAGAGTGGTGAATGCTTGGAATGCATTACCCCAGGAGGTGGTGGAGGCAGAGACAGTTAATGCATTTAAGAACATACTGTATGTGCATAGCTTTTAAAGCAGGGTAATGCAAATGTGACTGGCTGTGTACAGACTCTGATGAGTCTTCTAAACCAGTATAAAAACGTTAAGTTAAGTTAAGCTCAACTTTCACACGTGTCCTCAGGGTGAGGCCCTTCCATTGCACTTTGGATGCGCTGGTTTCTGAGAGCTTACAAACCTAGCACACACACACATCCAAGCACTGGTTTGTACGTCTTAATATCGCCCAATTGTCTACGGTCTGGGGTGGAATGGGCGTGCCTCCGCCAGTAGAAACTAGTGAGGCAAACGTAAAATAAACACACACACAAAAACGAACATTTTAGGGCGTCTTTGTGATACGGGAAACGACTGTAAGAAAACTTTATTGAGACACGAATTTTTGTCATTATTTCCCCTAGCTAAAATCTATTAAGTTCAGTTTTCATGCAGTTTTGCCTGTGCTGTTGCAAGTGCACATCGTTGTAGGATTACTCGTGTGTCAGATATATATCAGCCACTTTGCCTGCCTCGTGCCATGTAGTCACTTCCAGTGTTAGACGGGAGTTGATCAGGCCGTATTATCATGAGATGACCGAGTCGTATTATTTGTCTCTAATGTTTTCAGCACAAGGGCAAGTACCAACCAAATTTCTTCTTTGTTTACAATCTTCCGCTACCAAGCTCTGAAGAGGGCTTTGCAAGTAACAAGATGTAGTCCTGGGAACAGATTTGCGCTGTGTCACTAGTTTACAGTTTGACTGCGATATTTGGAACCTTTCGGTCCGACTTCAGCAGCACATTTATAATGTCCTCGTTTCTCATTCTATCTCTCTTGGTCCTGACCAAAATTTGCACGCTTATGCTATTTTCATTTCAGAATGATAAAGGGAATATATAATATAATAGAGCTTTCTTTAAAACTCTTTTTCTTCTTCTTCTTCTGCGTTCGTTCTCAATCTCCCACTACCAAACCCTGAAAGGGCTTAAGTAGCAGAATGTAATCCAGAAAACGGAATGCGTTGTGTCGTAGTTTACAGCTTGACTGCGATATTTGCCTCTTTCGGTCCAACACATCCGACTTCAGCAAGCATTTTTTTAGTACATGGTTAGCATTCCCTCTTCGATCCCTTCTCCTTAGCCAGTCTGCCCTGCTGCAGCCTGTTATCCAGAATCACCACGTGGAGGTGTAGAAGGGTCTTGGCAGCTCTGGTTCGCTGGCCCTGACGCTAGCAGTCAGCTATGGGTCGGTGACCACTGCAGCTCATGTGCTGCTCAGCTTCTTTATCGCCTTTAAAACTCAAAAGACAACTCCACGATTAGATACCTTGGGCACATATACATACATTGCAACCTTCGTTACGACCAAAAAAGTCTTCGACAGAGACAACGAACAATACAAATGACAATAATGTAGTTAAATAATATAAACGTGAGCGCGAATAAAAATATGTATGTATCCAACACAGACTGTCTTACTAAGTCATGTATCAAGTCATGCACAATATACTTCACTGCTATATCAGGTAGACCTAAGGCAAAAGGCGAAATGTATAAATACAGATGGTTCGTCTAGCTCATGGGCTATTAACCATGAAGTAAATTTATTTATTTAATAGTTTGTACAGCCCTAATAAAATTATTTTTATTCTTTTCGTTTATCCTGTTTTGCCTTTCAGCATCAGGATCTGAAGTAATCTCTAGAACAAGCCTTACTGTATGGCTCACGCACAGTGGCATTCGCGTCCTCAGATATTTCCGTAAGCCACCTTTTTCTTTGGCGTTGAATTCGTTGAATCGTTTAATATAAAAGCATTGCTTGTTTGGGATGATGTGCGATGGTGGGCTGGTTACGTGGCAAACTATTTTAGTTGATATATTTTGATGTAGTCTAATACTGTTCCTACTAGTCTCCTGATGTCATCGTTTCTGATGTTGTCTCTCCTTGTTACACTCAATATTTTTCGCAGGCGTTTCGTTTCTGTTGTTACGATTTGTCGTTGTTAAATTGATGTCAGCGTCCAGTTTTGACATTGGTAGTAAAGTGTGGGGACGAAAATCGTGTTGTAAAACAGCTCTTTTTGGTAACTGTTGGCACGTCTTTGCAACTCGGTATTTGTGTTAATTGTTCAATGATCTGATTTGCCATAGTTTTAGCTGAAAAGATGTATATGCAAGCATTTGGAAACATTACAGAACTCTTATAAAAGTTATTTCTATCTTGATACCATAAAAGTGGAACCATGGATCCGAAAAGTTTTTTTTTTCCTGGTATAAAAGGTATCGAAGATGTTGACCTAACCAAAGATGAACTCATTTATCTTAGAATAAACAGATTACTACAATTGGAGTTTAACTTTAAAAAAAGCCTTGGATAATTCTGGTATTCTCTGAGAAAATTATATCCTCGCCTTCTAAAGCGACATATGGAAGCTTTAATTCCATTTTCAACAATATATCTTTGCGAATCTGGATTTTCAACACTTGTTACAAGGAACAAAAATAATCTAAATCCATTCGACGTCCGACGTGATTTGCGCGTTGCTTTGTCAAATACAACACCGCAGTTAATGCCCTTAATCAAGATAAACAGCAACAGTCTTCAGGCTGACATGTGTTTAAACAATTTAATTAAACTTTATTTTTCCTATATTTTAAATGTATTGTATTGCTATTTAATGTGTTACATATATTTTTTTCTTAATTTCAAAGACTTTCTTGTATTCAATACGATTACAGACAACCATTGACGGTATAGAGACCAATGTTGCAGTAAATGCTCTCAGAAACCGGGGCATCCCTGCAACCTATATCAGCCTAATTGAGGAAACAAACAAAGACTGCAATACAGCCATCACCAGTGGCGTGCCGTGACTTTTCTCAAAGGGAACTAGGTTTGAGGACACCTTTCGTTATTGGATTAAAGTGTAATACTGTCCTTATAATGTACAATATGTAGCTTACCAATGGCACTGTTTATGTTTCAGAGAACTGACGTCATTGCTCTCCGGTCATGTCAATATGTACCCAGTCTTTCTCAGCAAATGGGGGAGGGTCTGGATGCTGATGGTCCATGTAGCTCGCTGGTTGTACACTCTCCTGCTCCGTCCTCTCAAACGCCCCTCTGCGCTCCAACCTCGTTTGATGTCGAAACTTTGCAGTCTGTGGATTGCTGATTCCTGTATTTCGGTGTCCTCACCCAACAGACGACCGTTGATCGATTTCAAAATGTCATTCCTATCCACCACTAACGTGCCCATGATGGGAGTTTTTGAAGCCATGATGTCAGTTCTTTCATTGCCCTGAACCCCAGCATGACCAGGACTGTAAGCCTCAAAAGCTGCCAACGACTCGTACCTTCTATACCTTCTGAAGTACGGCTTGGGCATCAGTCACAATGACTGCCCTTGAAGAGGTCTCAGATAGTCCTCTTAACGCTGAAGTTACTGCTTCCATTTCCGTTCTCAAAGTGGAGGTTATTGACGTGTATGTTCCACTCCACTCAGCAACGACATGTCCTCTCACGCTAGCTGAGAAACCTTATTGCGCAGTACTGATCCGTCAATGCATATGACGGCATCACTATCCTGCGTATTGTCAGTTATCAGTTGATTTATCTCGAGCTCTGCTCTCCCGTTGCCCCATTCTCTGCATTCCTTGTCTGTTCGATAACTAGTATGGACCCGTTCTTCCCCCTTGGGTATCGCCTCAACTGGGGTGACGTCCTATTGTTTTCCCTGCCTGTGCCATCCATGATGACCCTCTCTTGATGCTTGATCCCTTGATGTCTGAGATCCTACTGTACAGAGGGTGCCGCCTGTCTTGGGTGACACGCATATATGCTTTGACTTGTGCCAGTTTATGTCTGGATGTCACCGATAACAATCTCATCATGTACCGCGTCATCACATTCGGGGTATCTCTAGTGCAGCCCAGAACCAGTGGCATACCTTCATTATGGATGCGTTCCAACCTTTGTCACTGTGTTCTCGATAGTGTGAGGATGCCCAGTCCGTAATCAATAACCGATAGCCCAACCTGATGAAATAGGATGAACAGAAGCTGTTCCATGTTAACAGCAGCCATAGTCGTGAGTACTCATAGCTCTCGCTTACACATTTGAACGGTCTGGCCAATATGGCAACTATATGAGAGACTGCAATCAAACGTCACTCCGAGGTATTTCAACCTGTCAATAGTGCATCCTTCAAATATGATGCCCGGAAGTTCAGCGGTTACTATTGAGTTGTTCAAAAAGCTTCACGTCATTCAGACCTTGCTCGGATTGATCTGTGAGCTGGAGTCCTCACACAACTGTGCGATAGCCTGTAAGATTTCCTGGATGACTTGACCAACTCATGCCTGTCTGAGCCAGTCCTAGCCCTGCATCTTAGGATGTCATCTGCAAATGTTAAAGGGGTTAACGGTTATAGACAAGGGGTTTGAGCCAGGCATTAATTTACCCACATCTTACTGTCGTGAATGACTGACGTCCAACAAGACTAGCATCTCGGCCTGGGGATACGGATGGTGTTATCGACCTGGCACTGGTATCTAGTGATGCTGCTCTATCCACACACTAGGATCTATTAGGGGCCCAAGAGAGAGACCATCTGCTAGATATTGTACTTCTACTCAAAAGAAAACACACCATACACAGGAAACCCAAACAGGTGTTCACATATGCAAATAAACACGACAATTAAACAAATTACGCGGGTCAATCAGCTTGCAGGATCACTAGATCTCCCTTTGTCCAACCATCCTGTTGGAATCAAGTAGTTGAACAAGGGTGAAGAGAAAAGGAGATGGCAACAAAAGAGTGACGGAAAGTCAGAAAGAGAACATGTGCTTATGTCGACGAGGTAAAGGGGAAGAATGAGGTAGAATGTAAAGAGACCCATGACCTTATTACCGGTCAAAGTTCAGCAATCTACCGCACTTCAACCGATGTACAATATTTAGAAATTTAATAAACACAAAATATTTCAGGGATCATGATGCTGGGCAGTGCATGAGGTGCTGCGGCCAGCGACCTATAGCTGACTGCTAGCGTCAGGACCAACGACCTATAGCTGACTGCTAGCGTCAGGGCCAGCGACCTATAGCTGACTGCTAGCGTCAGGGCCAGCGACCCATAGCTGACTGCTAGCGTCAGGGCCAGCGAACCAGAGCTGCCAATACCCTTCTACACCTCCACGCGGTGATCCTGGATAACAGGCTGCAACAGAGCAGACTGGCTAAGGAGAAGGGATCGAAGAGGTAATCCTAACCCGGTACTAAAAAAATGCTTGCTGAAGTCGGATGTGTTGGACCGAAAGGTGCAAATATCGCAGTCAAGCTGTAAACTACGACACAACGCATTCCATTCCCTGGACTACATTCTGGTACTTAATCCCGTGTCAGGGTTTGGTAACGGGAGATTGAGAACGAACGAAGTCAAGCCAAGCGAAGCCAAGTCAAGCCAATCCATATTTTCAAAAATCAATTCTGGTTTTCCCGAAAGTTTATAATTTAGTTATTGCAGATCATGTTGCGTATGGTGTGAGTGAGTCTTTTTGTTGCGCATCTTGGCTTGCTGAAAATGACTGAAAAAAGTAACAAAAAGCCATTATTATCCCACAAGAGAAGGCCAACAATTCAGTGTTTCTTGATTTGCACGCAGTTAAGCATCTGACAACTTGCGTCTTAATTTACCCCAGACAAAAGACATATATATATATTTAGCACCGAATTTGATGCAGTGACGTCACAGAACAGTCCATTTATATGTTGGTGGTGTCAAACATTCTGTGAGAATAAACGATCATTTATTTTTCTACTAGCGCTTATTCCTGCTGGCTAATCAATGAATTTCTTGAATCTGTCAACGTTGGAGAGTAGCATCCAGTTTCTACAGCAGCGTGGCATAATCCATGCTGTCAGACGATGTAAAAACAACCATGTTATCTAACCATAACACTAAACCTAACCGTAACCCTAACTATAACCCTAACCTAACCATAAATTTAACCCTAACCATAATCCTAAATCTAACCATAACCCTAACCTGAACATATGGGTGCACTGCACCCATTCGTGCTCAATATCTTTCATTACTGAAAGTGCCGACGACAGAGCACGAACTTCTGCGACAGCTCTAAAATTGTCTCCTGACATTCTCAGGTACTCATTTACAGTTGTATCGACTGAAAGAAGCGGTCACACCACAAAAAGATACCCCAATCCCCGACATGCTTGGTCTGTCAAACTGAGCACGACGTGATTCGAAACTGGGATGTTTGGATGATAAACCGAGCTCCCAACTACTAGGCCACCGAATCTCCGAGTTAATTACTTATCAACAATGATTGGCTATTGTGAACAATTTACGATGGTAAGTAGAACAACCTTGGACAACCTGACAAAATATCGCCGCGCGGGTTGGGCAGCCTTCTCGTCTATTAACACAGTCCTGGGCAGTTGCCAAGACCAGAACATACGAGCCACTCTCTTCAATTCCACTATGTGCTAAGGTGCTGAAACATGGACACTAACACAATCACTGGAGGACAAATTGAGAGCGACCCAGGTTTCTCTTGAGAGACGCTTGGTAGGATCACTCTCCTTAACCAACGTATGTAAAATCTCCACAATTCTGACATTCTCCTTGGGGAATGATGCGGTAATCTATACAGACACAGCAAACACCTAGGTTGACACGTCACATGCTCCGATGAAACGGTGATTGATGGAGAACGGCGACAGCAATCTAGTACTCCGAGGAAACAAAAGAGACACGAGGATGTCAGGTGAGGGTCTTGGCTAGTATATTTCTCTTGACCCTGTCTAACATTGTCTTGGCTTGGCTTCGTTCGTTCTCAATCTCCCGCTACCAAACCTTAAAAAGGCTTAAGTAGCAGAATGTAGTCCAGAGAACGGAATGCGGTGTGTCGTAGCTTTCAGCTTGACTGTGATATTTTGCACCTTTCGGTCCAACACATCAGACTTCAGCAATCATTTTTTTGAGTACCGGGTTAGCATTCCCTCTTCGATCCCTTCTCCTTAGCCAGTCTGCTCTGTTGCAGCCTGTTATCCAGGATCACCGCATGGATGTGTAGAAGGGTCTTGGCAGCTCTGGTTCGCTGGCCCTGACGCTAGCAGTCAGCTATGGGTAGCTGATCGCTGAAGCTCATGCGCTGCTCAGCGCCTTGATCCCTAACATTGTCTGATCAGTGTGTTTTGCCTGGCGTTAGCCTCATCGTCCCACAGGATGGGATAGTCAGCCCCTATGCCCAACCCTCGTTAATCACCTCTTACGCTATGCATGCCACATATATATGAATGTGTGTACGTGTGTATTGTTGTTAGTCCATTGTAATCGAGGAGGACCAGCTGTCACTTTGTCAACATTCACTGTTTGCAGACGTTCGATGGTGGCTAAATAAGCCAATCCGAGCCCTGAACGGCGTGCTGCACTTGGTGTAAGGAAATATGACACTCCCACGAAGGTGGGAATGTTCCATACACCAAATATCAAAGGCACTTACATTGTGCACTTCATAGTAGTTATTGGTGAAACGAACGTGGAATAATATATATATATAACAAACTATCTTTGTACATACCTAAACCCGCAACATAAATTCTATGTTAGGAGATACCAGACCCACAGATAAGGCCATAAAAGAGGAGTACTCATATTAATATTCTCTATTCATATTATGTAGTTAGAAGTACTCACAAATGGATAAGCAGAGACCATCTGTACATGTTATATACATTGATAACCAGATGTTCTGTCTGTTTGATATATACAGATTGGTGGACAGAGCCCTCATAGAGATAACGTAGTCTGTTAGACAGAGCCCTCATTCTAGAGGCGATGAAGATTACATGTAGGCTGGTAGACAGAGCCCTCATGCTGGAGGTAGATAACATACAGCTTGGTGGACACAGCCTTAATGCTAGAGGTAGATAACGTAGTCTGGTGAACAGAACCCTCATGCTGGAGGTGATGCAGATAATGTGTAGTCTGGTGGACAGAACCCTCATGCTGGAGGTGATGAAGATAATGTGTAGTCTGGTGGACAGAACCCTCATGCTGGAGGTGATGAAGATAATGTGTAGTCTGGTGGACAGAACCCTCATGATGGAGGTGATGAAGATAATGTGTAGTCTGGTGGACAGAACCCTCATGCTGGAGGTGATGAAGATAATGTGTAGGCTGGTGGACAGAGCCCTCATGCTGGAGGTAGATAACATACAGCTTGGTGGACACAGCCTTAATGCTAGAGGTAGATAACGTAGTCTGGTGAACAGAACCCTCATGCTGGAGGTGATGAAGATAACGTGTAGTCTGGTGGACATAGCCCTCATGCTGGAGGTGATGAAGATAATGTGTAGGCTGGTGGACAGAGCCCTCATGCTGGAGGTAGATAACATACAGCTTGGTGGACACAGCCTTAATGCTAGAGGTAGATAACGTACAGTCTGGTGAACAGAACCCTCATGCTGGAGGTGATGAAGATAATGTGTAGGCTGGTGGACATAGCCCTCATGCTGGAGGTGATGAAGATAATGTGTAGTCTGGTGGACAGAACCCTCATGCTGGAGGTGATGAAGATAATGTGTAGTCTGGTGGACAGAACCCTCATGCTGGAGGTGATGAAGATAATGTGTAGTCTGGTGGACAGAACCCTCATGCGGGAGGTGATGAAGATAATGTGTAGTCTGGTGGACAGAACCCTCATGCTGGAGGTGATGAAGATAATGTGTAGGCTGGTGGACAGAGCCCTCATTCTAGAGGCGATGAAGATAACATGTAGGCTGGTGGACAGAACCCTCCTGCTGGAGGTGAAGAAGATAACGTGTAGGCTGGTGGACAGAGCCCTCATGCTGGAGGTGAAGAAGATAACGTGTAGGCTGGTGGATAGACCCCTCATTCTAGAGGCGATAAAGATAACGTGTAGGCTGGTGGACAGAGCCCTCATGCTGGAGGTGAAGAAGATAACGTGTAGGCTGGTGGACAGAGCCCTAGTGCTAGAGACTCAGCTAAGATGGATGGGACATGTTCATATGGCAGATGAGCGCATCCCAAAGCAGCTGTTATTTGGTGAGCTCAAAACTGGCAGATCCCTTCCAGAAGAAACTCTAGCAAAACCTGTTGAAAGCGTCTCTGAAATATAATATATGTCACCTCCTGGGAGATGCTTGCACAAGACCGTACCACCTGGTGAGCTGGTATCATCCCAAGTGCTCAGATTGCAGCTACCACCAAGGCTCAGCAAAAGCATGTTGCCCGAAAAAAGCAATTCTCACAACGATCCGACTGCTGGCTCCCCCCATGTGGCAGGGTGTACCATTCCAGGATTAGTCATTACAGCCACCAGAGAACACATTTCGCAGCAGCAGTATGATGCTGTTGCCATCTTCTTTACGATTGGCAACTATTATTATATACACACACAGCGTATATATGTTCTTAATAATCACACTCCCTGATCGATTAGCTCTTGGGGGATTCTAGTTTACTAGAGCTGTGGCGTCCTGTAGGTTTCCTTCCTTCCCTGGTCAAAAGTCCGACAAGTGTCTGCTGGCACCTTCACGGCCACAGAAGAGAGCAAAATGTCTTCGAAAGAGTGCAATGTCGAATGCCAAGCTAAAACAATTCTGAGGAGACCCTGGGGGGCCTTACCATTTCCACCAGCACACACAAACCTCTTGGGTGTGTGTGGTGAGTGTCTCGATTTCGTCCGCGGATCAAGTTTGCAAATGGGCAGAGGGACACATTCCCCGAGCTGGGTACACTCAGCCCTGTGATTTGTTGAATAGAATGCCCTCAGCGATGTGCTGTGCTAATTTTGATTTTACTCAACACAGTCCAATGCTGAGTTGATTATACTCGGCGCAGTGCAATGCTGAGCTAGCACAGAGACCTGGTGGGTACGTATAAGATTTAAGTCTAAAAGTGTACTCCTTTTTTAAAATGATCCTTTTTGTGACATAAATACAATTTATATTTACTGAAGTATTCTGTTTATTTGATATATTTGGTTTAGAATGATCTTGCAGAGAATAGGGAATAATGATTACGTGGGAAAGTGTACAAATAAAATTCCAAGGTATCATTTCTCATTGATTTCATCAACAACATCTACACAACTGTTTGAATACTAGCAGGCTGTACACAAATAGAAAAACAGACAACATGAACACAAATTGTTCTGTACAATCAAACTATTTAATGAGGGAGCTGATTGTAGGTTGCACAGATCTTTCTTGTGGAGACCGACTGACATAATATGTTTAGAAAAACAAACAAATTACAAAATGTTGCAGATTGAAAGAGGAACTGATAACACAATAATATTGCAAAGTGTTTTTTAAAAATATATCTTCGTAGTATAAAGTTCCTTATGCACACAAACCCTCAATGAAATGTGAGATAAATGAAGAGAAACATTAAATATGAGCTTCTTTTTCTGCGTTCTGTCTCAATATCCCGCTACCAAACCCTGAACAGGGTTTTGCAAGTAGCAGGATGTAGTCCGGAGAACGGAATGTATTGTGTCGCTAGTTTACAGCTTGACTGTGATATTTGCACCTCAAATTTCATGTGTGAACTCAGTGCTTTCAAAGTGGAATAGAATTATATAATCACTCCAGCATACTAAACATATTTTCTTCTTCTTCTCGTTTGCCATGCTTTTTCTTGTTACGCCAACACATGAAGTCCAACTCTCTGGATGAAAGACAGATAAGGTGGGTCGAGCATGTGTAAGAGAAACCAAAATAGCCCAGATGAGATGAACGTGACAAGTTGTTTGCATGTCAGATATGTGCTTCATGCTGTACTGTTAATCTCAGAACAGGCACTCATCTGAAGGCAGAAGAAATGCTACAAAGACTTTTTTAGTAATGTCTCTGAAGTTTCAATATTGATGTCACCTCTTTAGAGGTGATTGCACAAAACACTTTAGAGGTGATTGCACAAAACAGTTATGCCAGGAATGTGAGAACATCACACATGATGCTCAGCTCACGGAGCAGCAGAATATCATTGCTGAGGCTCAGAGAAAGTGAACAGCCAGAAAAAACAGAATATTCTTCTTCGCACGCTGCCAGATGTCGACTAGAATTAATTTGTTCAAAGAAGACAGCGGGCATCTTGAGGGGCTGTCGACACTGCCATAGAGTTTGTCTAGTATTGGCACTGGTGATGGCCACATGTGCTTTCTCTTTTCCTCATATTTTGCAGCAGATATTCAGGGGCCATTTTCCCAGTACCAAAGGTGCATTCATCAGTTGCACCTATCTTCAGTTTATTGAATAGATGGTACCTCAGTCTGTTGTGGACTGTGCGGAGTCTGAAGACCACTACTTGCTCTCTTCTGTTCAACTGGTAATAAGCATCATTTCTTGTGTAGCCAATATGCTCTGTTTCTCTGGCCCTAATAAACCTTATAGACTCTTCATAGGGCACATTTTAATCTGGTTGTGGTAACCTTCCCCCAGTCTGTCTGACTCATCGTTGCCAGAATTTGACTTCCCAGTCCTATGAGATCTCATTGATGGGCAACTATTATTATTAAAGAAACCATCCCAGCAGAGGATATAAAAGCTTGATGCGGATTTATTCAACCAGACCAATTGCTGTTTGTAGCCCCATATTAATATGTAATGAAAAAATAAAAGATCAAGGACATATATCAATCAAAACGCAAGTCTGTCTTGTTTTTCACTCTCCTACTTCTGTCCCATCGTCCGCAGTTTTCTCAAACTATATTCATCAAATCGATCTTGGATGGCTCCCGTGTCTCTTTAGTATTCGGGTTCCAGCACTGTGACATTTTTGTAATGTCATTCTCCCATTGGACACAAAGTATGTCCTATCCACCAACAACAACATCTCTTTATCTCTTGCCAGCTGCTCAGTTCTATGCCACAGGTCCATGTGGGCAACCATATCATGCAAAGTCAACATCAGATAATTACCCAATAAATTCAGATTAACAATCTGTGGATTTTCTGTTCCCTTACAGCAAAGAAAACAAATGTAACAATTCAACAAATAACTTTTATTTTCATTAATAGTAATATCAACAGCAGCTAAAGTTCAGTTCAAGTGCATGCATTGAAGGTCGGCAGCAATGGATCTCCAGCGTACTTTATCTCTTTCTATTCTCAGTTAAAGACAGTTCCTATAGCAGACACTGAAGTGGGAGAGAAGTGTTAGCGATCTTATTATCCTAGATTTTAAGTTGTTTTTTTTAGGTAGGGTAACCATCTCCCTTCCATAACAATAAGTTAGACTGCAGTTTGTTGAAACCGGGAATTGAACCTAGTACAATTGCAGCAAGTACACTAACCACTCTGTCCAATATCAACAGTGCAAATTATCACAGGGAGTTGTGAATAGATGTGAATGCATACATATGTCTCCATTGTACCAGATGATGGTGATCTATTCCGAGGTATTATAGCATGAAATCTTTACAGCAGTACTAATTTTTTAAATAAAGCTGTGAAATAACCCATTACAATAAACTTTCAAGCAGGAAATATACCACATATTCCTACCAGCAGGGAGAACTGTTTTCCTACTTATATTATCTTTTTATAATGAAATATTTTAACATTTTAATGTAATGGAATTTGATCCAGCGTACATACCATTGTCTCTCGCAGCAAAATAAAACATTGCGGCTTCTGCAATTAATTTTGACTTCTAAAACGCGTGTTTGTTATTTAGTTTGTGGAATTTCTCCTTTTTTTTAAAAAAATGGGGTCTACTTGATGCTGACCTTCGCGCTTGCGCAATTGAACTATAACTGTAAGCTTACTTTCGGTAAGTAAATATTTGTGAAAGTTATTATGTTTTTAGGGTCGATACATTGATAACAATAAATATTGTGCTTTAAAGTCCACCTAATGATTTATTATTTGACCAGACAAATGATGGATTACTCGTAGACACCCCCGATTGAAATGTAATAAGGTATATGAAACCAACAACGCAGTGTGGAACAAAAAATGTTTCCTCTCCAATTTCCAGCTTCGCATTAATACCACTTAACGCTTCAAACTATTTGGAATATTTATTATGAATACTTTATGTCATAGTTTAATTATGTTGCTTTCGATAATTAAATCGCAATTTTAGCTCAATTTGTTAAATATTAATTTATTTTGAATATATAACTTTGATGTATGGAATACCGGCATTTGGTCCGGATGGAAATGTACAAATCCGAAAAGTTAGCTGGGACTGAAGAGGGTTACGATTTTTATTCAATACCATAATGGTTATAAGCTTTAGAAATAATATTTTATTCTGGTTTGCAACAGATATGTCTTAAAAAAAATAAAAATACAAAAACTGTCTATGAAATTTGTTAACATATTTATCTTACATTTTATTCACTTACGGTGGCTTTTTTCTGTAAGTAAAATGTCAGTTATTATTGTTCTTGCATAAATGAACAGAACCCAACAAGCATTCATAAATAATCTCTACAGAACTTACTTTATCAATTTTTCATTTTAATGTGTCATTGTCTTTTGTTGTTGCCCAATCTGTACCATCAGTGATCACCATGTGACTGGACATTGATGTTAGATTTGGCGTGTGACTATGCTAGAGTGTACGAACACATCGTTTTGGTCTACAAGGTTACATACCAAATATAGTCTAAACAGCTAATAGTTTCATCAACGAAAGTTAAGAACAAATAATGCAGCAATACAATTGAACTGAACAGTTAAGCAGAGCGTCCTGTGCCAGAAGCTTACAAAACACTTTAATAACTTCTACCAAACATTGTGTAGTACTTTGGTGGGGCTGTACATTTTGGCATGATGCACTTTGCGTCTGGCTTCAGCTCCTGTGGCTGCTTGAATGGTATGCATAATCCTTTGGCACCCATAGCGGGAGCACCTTCCTCATCCATGATCTCCCTAAAAAACAATACAGTATTAACATTGATGAATATATTCCTTGTACACTAGTATCTTAATGAAATAAGTGATCAACTGCTGAATTTTATATAAAGACTAATCAAACATGCTTTTCCCATTCAATTCAGTAGGGATACTTTTCATATAGGTATATAGAGAATACAGGGGCCGCTTTCCACACAAGTATAATAGAAATACAAGGGCCACTTTCACACAGTTATATAGAGAATACATGGACCACTTTCACACAGGTATATAGGGAATACACAGGCCACTTTCACACAGGTACACAGAGGTTACTTTCCACAAGCATATATGGATACAAGGGCCTCTTTCCACAGATATATGGATACAAGGAGGTCCACTTTCCACAGGTATGTAGGAATATATGGGTCACTTTCCACACATGTATATTAGGATGCAAGGACACAGAGGTTACTTTTCACAGGTATATATGGATACAAGGGCGTCTTTCCCCGCCCGCACATGTACACATAAGGTTACAAGGGTTAATTTCCACGTGTATATGGAGATACAAGAGCGTCTTTCCCCGCCTGCACATGTACACAGAAGGTTACAAGGGTTAATTTCCACGTGTATATGGAGATACACTTTCTACATATGCATATGGTGGTGATAGGATGGACGATTGACTGCACTGTTAGAGTGCTGGTCTTTCATAGCAAAGGGTTAAGTTTAAAACCTGGAAATAGCACAATATGTTCCTGTTAAAATAGGTAAATGCTTACTGTTTGTTAAGGTGCAACATGTGACGAACTGGTCACATTCCACCCCACAAAGATAAGACCTAGCATCAAAAATCTTGTGGCAGCCGCATAGCGCCGACTTCGCATATTAGTGGGTCCCTAGCTGAGGCAGAAATGTTTTTTCAGACTGCGACGGCTCCTGGGTCAATCCAGCCTTAAATGGGTACCAGTTCAGTTTGGGAAGTAAAGGTGGCCGACGTGATGCTGACCACATCATCCACTAAGTTCAGTGGGTTACAAAATAATATGGGCCTAACACCATATTTCCTATGCGCCGCATGGCGTGACGGGATCTTTACTTTTTTTTGTATCATGAAATCTTCATTTCCTTATAAAGGACAATGTCTATTATCTGTACATTTATTTGTCACTTCAAACTTCTATTGCCCTCTTCACTTCTAAATCCAGCTAGAATGTCAATGTCTTACCTTGCACTGTCCTTCTTGATGCTGTCCTCACACGCAATAACTCCACAGAAAGGAGCTTGGATTAGTTTCTTTCGATCCAAGCTGTCGCAGAACTCAGACCAGTCATGACAAACCACAAGGTTCTCGTCAAGCTCCTTCTTTGCTCTTGAGGTATAATAAATTCAAAAGTTGAATCGTTTTATCACAGATGATAAAATCTTGCACCAATATTAAAATAACTCATTCAAGTTTTGAAACCACCATTGACAGCTACCTTCCATCTATACTGTATTTCAAGTTCAAATTTATGGTTCACCAAGCCTAATACTATAGCTCATAACATCACATAGTTGTATATGAGATAAGACACAAAATCTCAATGTTTCTACAGGAGAAAAAGAGCAACACTAAGTGGATGTTATTTATCTAGATTTTGTAAAGAACTTTGATAGAGTACTTCATCAATTATTGTGTAGGAAATTAAAATTACATGGAATAGGTGGCAAAGTAGCCAAATGGATTGAAAAATGGTTAACAGGAAGAAGGCAGAGAATGGGCATTAATCAGAAGTAGTTTGAGTGGGATGAGGTAAAACAAAAGTCCCACAGGGATTGATTTTGGGACCAATTTTGCTTGTGATATATGTAAACGATTTGGACAGATCTATGATTGCAAAATTCGTGGATGCCACAAAACTATGCAGAAGTGTCTCATCTAAAGCAGAAGTGGATATATTGAGATTGAATTTAGATATAATTTAGGAATGGTCTGAGAGCTAGCAAATGGAGTTTAATGTAGATAAATGTACAGCCATCCACAGGGGTAGATCCAATATGGAACATAATTACAGAATGGAAGAGAACAGTAGAATGATAGATAAAGACATAGGGGTTATAATAGATCATACAGTTGAGGTGAATGAGTAATTCCAAGTAGCAGTGAAAAAGGCAAATGCATTGTCAGGTATGATAAAAAGAAACATTTAACATTGGAGCATGGATGTGATAGTCAAACTGTATAAAGCATTAGTTAGACCTAGATTGTAGTACTGTGTACAGGTGGGGAGTCCTTATCGTAGAGGAGATATAAACATACTGGAAAGAATACAAAGAAGAGCGACAAAACTGATAGTGGGATTCCAGAATTACAGTTATGAGGAAAGACTCAGAAAAACCGGCCTACAGTATTTAGAAAAGAGAAGAATTCAAGGTGATTTAATACAGGTTTATAAGATAATTAACGGAAATGATAAATTAGATTACAAGTTTTTCAAAATACAACCACCTACTACAACAGTAGGGCACAGCCACAAATTAATTAAAGAAAGGTCCAGATTAGATACCAGGAAATATTTTTTTAGTCAAGAGAGTGGTGAATGTTTCGAATACATTGCCACAGGAAATAGACGAGGCAGGGTCAATTAATGCATTCAAGAATAGATTGGATGCACACAAATAATTGTTAGATCAAGAAACTGATTGTATACAGACTCTGCAGAGTCTTCTAAACCAGTATAAAGATTTAAAGTTATCTAAGCACAATGTTTCTGTGCTCCAGATTGTGACAGTGGCACATCTTGGTTTTTTTGACATGATTTTGTTTTTTACATCTGTCATATTTTCAAATTACAGATTAGAATAGGCTCTTACATTTGAGTCAAACAACCTAATTTTGTTTTTTCTTTACAACACCCCAAAAAAATGACAAACGGCAAATACAGCTTTGCTTGCAATAATATGTTGGTTTATTTATCTTTCTTTGTCATTTTTATTTGATAGGAAAATATTGCTTTGTGTAGTATTGTTTTTCTCTTGATTGAATCTCATCAATTTCATTATCAATACTTGTGTGTGAATGGTAACTGAGAAGGAAGAGACACATTAAGTATAAGGATACACATGAAGGATAGATGGTCAAAATGAATGGCAGAAAGTTAAGATGAATGGAAATGTTTTGTCTCAGGTTTATGTATCCTCTTAGCTCGATGTATCCATATTTTTTCAAAAGCATCTTTGTGATAAATGAGCATTTAAGGCTCAAAATTACTGTAATATTTAGAACATTCTTACCAGCACAAATAAATATTAAGCTTTAGACAAAGTGAAAAAAGAAAGCCTTACTTTTTGTAGAGACTATCTTGGATATCTCCCAGAAGCTGGTTGAGTGACTCCACTAGCCCTTCCATGGGGATGGTGCTTTTCTCTCCAGTGTCACGTCTCACAGCAACAACTTGGTTCTGTTTTAAGTCTCTTGGTCCAACCTCAACTCTTACAGGGACACCCTAAATTTGCGAATGATGCACACAACTTCGATAAATTTGCAGAGGATTAGAACCTATTTCTTCTTCTTCAATATCTCCAGCTACCAAGTCCTGAAAAGGTCTTTGCAAGTAGCAGGGTGTTGTCCAGAGAACAGAATGCGTTGTGTCATAGTTTCCAGCTTGACTGCTATATTTGCACCTTTCGGCCCGACACATCCAACTTCAGGGATAACCTATTTAAGAAAGTAAAGATTTGTCCCACAGTACACCACTGTCAGGGAATGCTACAACTTGAATGAGATAGGCTGACGTATTCATATCTCACTGCCTTTTACTTCCCTTGTCATATGACAATCCATTTAATTGTAATCTAAGATAGTGTACCAAGAAACACTTGAAAACAAAACTGATAGTTATCTATGACCATATTCATTTACAACAGCAGGCAAGTCTACAATGTCTAGACTGACCAATCATCCTCCTCTTAGAATAGAACCTGTGGGTAACTGGTGGTATTGTTACATGACATTTCTTCATCGCTCCCTCTAAAACTGAACTGCGGCTACAAAGACCTGAAAACAGTTTGGCAAGTAACAGGATGTACTACGGAGAACGGAATGCGTTGTAGTTTACAGCTTGACTGTGATATTTGCAACTTTAGGTCCAACACATCCGACTTCAGCAGGCACTTTTTGGTACCGGATTACCTCCCCCTCCTTTCGATCACTTCTTCATAGTCAGTCTGCTGCAGACTTGTCCAGGATCACTGCATGGAGGTGTAGAAGGGTGATGGCAGCTCCGGTTCGCTGGCTCTGGCGCTAGAAGGCAGCTTTGGGTCGCTGACCACTGCAGCACATGCGCTGCTTAGCATCTTGATCTCTTACATGACATTTGAATGGCACGTCTTACTTAACCCACCTGATTCCCGCTAGATAATACGACTGCAATGAATGTTGTTCACCAGTTTTGATTTGGAACCAGCTTCTTGTGCTCCACTCATTACAAGCCAGCTGTTCTATCCTCTCTACCAGTTCTTCACCAGATAGTTAGCAAGCACTCTTCAATGTATAAATTATTTACTGTGTGAAGATTTTGTTAGCCTATTAGTATATCCATAGAGCTTATCCAAGAACGGTATTGGTGATAGCCATATGTACTTGTATGTTGGACACCTTTGTAGCAGATGTTCAGCAGTAATTTTATCAGTGCTGCAGATTTCCTACACTCAGTTTGATGTTGAATAAATGATATCTCAATCTAGTGTAGCTAAGGGAGCCGCGTAGCGCAGTGGTTAGCGCGCTGGCTTCGCATCTGAGTAGTCCTGGGTTCATTCCCCAGTTGAGGCGGTAATGTTTTTTTCCAGACCGCAATGGCTCCCGGGTCGACCCAGCCTTAAATGGGTACCGGTTTAGTCCGGGAAGTAAAAGCGGCGAGGGAGAGGAGATGGCTACCGCCCTCATATAGCCGAGCCTTTGAAATGTGAGATCGCTAACACCTCATACCCCTACAGCAGTAATGCTATGGGATACTTGACTTTACTTTTCAATCTAGTGTGGCCCGTGCGGAGTCTAAAGAATACTACCTGCTCACCTCTGTTGAGCTGGTAATATGTGTAATTGGTTGTTGACCTGTGCATTCTGCTTTCGACTTGTACCTGTGTCTACACTTTGCAAACCTCTTCATAAGTTATCCATATATCAGTTGAGGTACCTTTTCACCTTCTCTTGACAGTCTGTCAGTCTCTTTTTGATAAAAATATTGCAATGAACTAACTATATCACAACTCTGTTCAACAGGTGACATAGTCTATAGAATATCACTCTTAGCTCCTTTAGATCTGTATTTTTCTGGCTCATCAGTGCTGCAGCCACTGACAGTGTATTTGTGAAGAGTGCCAGCTACCTCTCTGTGTTTTCCTTTGTCGTTAGAGCTTCTGCTGCAGTTTTCAAGACTTCTGCTCTGGAGTTACATGACATTGTTGGGTCTTCACTAATATCTTCCTTTGTGTACAGTTTTTTAGGTCAAGAAAGATCCTCACCTCCATTCTTTGTTGCAGATACATCTGTATACACATGGATCCAACTGTTGTTTAGGCCGTACTTATCTATATTTTTCAGTTATGTTGTAGCCAGCCCCATGTTGAACCCTCCAAAGTAGCCTCTTATGGCAAGCCTGACAGATTAAAGTGTTACTATTTTTTGTTTCCTATTCTGATCATGGTAACACTTGAGTGTGTTAGTAATATGAAATTATCAGTAACATTTCAACAATATATTTAATGCATGTGTACGGCGCTGTGGTCAAGAGGGCCCCGCAGTTTTCAAGCGACCCCTGGTTTCAAAGAGGTGGGACTAGAATGTCTGCATCCTGAATTGCCTCCAGTCGTCTTGACTTAACCTTTAGCACACCACACAATTTATGACGAAAATTTGACCTAATTAATTTTCTTTATTTCTCGCTATGGTATCGACTTTTAAAATTTGTAACTTTTCTGTTTGTTTGTCAATAAATATGATTTTCTTGTGTGTTGAGACACAATTGAATAACGAACATGTGGGTGTTATTGTTTTTGTTGTGTGTTTGTTAGTTTCTGAGATACAAAAAGATTAAGTTGAAAATTTATGAAAATCTCTTTAAAAATTTGGACTCGACCACTAGGCCTAGTCGCTCCGATTGAAAACCATGGAAACCACACCAAATAATCGATACTGTGTTTACACTATCGACACAACTATTAGTTTCCAATTTAAACGTAGTTCTTTCATATAAACAAACAAAATAAACAGATCTACTCGATAAAGATCGTTCCCAACAACCTACTTCACCTTTCGCAAAAAGTCGGCTTGCTCCAAACGGCGTATACAAAATTTAAAATGTTCAAAAGCCATTTGTAATCTAACATACGATACTTTAACCGGCAAAATGCTGAGTATATATGGTGACGTATTCAGCATTTTAAAAAGGGCTGTCAGGAGTGGCTCCGTTAAAAAAAATAATTTTTTTTCCCGTACACCGTTTTTGTAGGCCGAGTTGGTCCGCTTGGGTGTTACAAGGGCGTGCTAAAGGTTAAGTCTTGCCACTTACCCAAGGTAGTTTGGGACCAGAGAGTGAGTTTGATGACCAGTGTAGCTTATTCCTCACTATAATTCAAATACAGCACAAGTTACATCATCGAGATGGGGACAGCGTGGCCTAGTGGCACGGCTCACAATCCGAAGGTGCTGGGTTCGATCCCCATCACAGCACCGGCCGTTACCGGAGAAAGCAGACCCTTACATAAAATGCATGCTGAAGTCACACTGCCTTGGGGATTAGAAAATTAAGGCGAACGCAAAAAAAACAAAAACATCATCGAGACAAAAAAACGGTCCGATGATGTCCCTATCATCGCTTGCCATGGGCAACTAACTTTAACTTTAAAGTGCTATACAACTAGCAATATGTAAATTACACAATGCATAACCTAAGCGTTTTAGTGATATGAAACTAGCAGCTGCTATTCTGAGAAAGTAACAATTCATACTTTCAATTCCCAGTGGTTAAACTTCCATCCAGGGGAATAGTTGTCTCGATTGTCAGCCTTGGAGCGGATTTTGGCATCCACCAGAGCGGATGACAGCTCTGAACACTTGTCATACAATTGTTTAGATTCCTCATCTGACATGGAGGCAGTGATACCACATGGGACAACCACACACTGAAAGTACAGATGAATATTTATGTCTGAATGTTTATTATGATGACATTTAAAATTAAATGAGTCTCCTATTTAAAGCCACTTTCTGGTCCTATGGCCCAATGCTTCTTTGGTGGTCTCATAGATCCAGCACCACTCCAGCGCTTGTTCTTCTGTCCAACACATTCAGGGATGAAATATAACTCTTCTACAGCTGTGCACAAACAAGATTTTTTGAGATATTAAAGACAAACATTTCACACTAAAGTTAGAATATTCAACGCCAGTGTCAAGTTGGTGTTGTATAGATGTGAAACATGGAGAACAACCAAGGTGATACAACAAACGTTAACAGATACCTGCGAATATGCAGCAGACAGAATGAGCTGACAGCAACTCATAGCTGACTGCTTCCATCAGGGTCAGCGAACCAGAGCTAAGACACTTTTCCACACCCATGAGTTATCCTTGGAAACAGGTTGCACTAGTGTAGTCTGGCTAAGAGAATGAGAATCGCAGTGGGAAGACAAATCCAGTACTCTGTGTCAGGTTGAAAGGCGCATATGGCACACAGACTGGCAAAAGAAGGTGCAAGACTACCACAACCAGATTCTAGTGTGACCTACGAAGAGTCCAAAAGGCTTATTAGGCCCAGATACATGGTCAAATGGGAAACAGAACATACTGGCTACACAAAAAAGTGATGCCTATTACCAGTTGAACAGAAGAGAGCAGGTCGTGATCTTCAGACTCTGCACAGGCCACAACAGACTGAGGTACCACCTATTCAATAAACTGAAGATAGGTGGCACTGACAAATGCACTTGTGGTACCGGGAAAATGACCGCTGAACATCTGCTGCAAAACTGCCCGACATACGAGGACCAGAGAAAGCACATGTGGCCATCACCAGTGGCAACACTAGACAAGCTCTATGGCAGTGTCGACAGCCTCAGAATGACAGCTGCATTTTTAGAAAAAATACAGGTTGACGTTTGACAGCGTACGAAGAAGAAGAAAGGCGGGTATATCTCTGTCATCTATGACATAGCGTCCTTTTCAGGATGAATGTTGAAGAAGAAGAATGAAGACATGTGGGAAAGGAGCCAACAACAGCCACTTGACTACAAATTAGGAGAAGAAAACTGGGCTGGACAGGAACATACGCAGAGGAAAGCACCAAAATTGCCAAGCAGGCTCTCACATGGAATCATCAAGGCAGGCCTAAAAATACAGAGAGAAAATAATGTGAGAGTAAACTACAACTAAATGGATACATCTGTAGAGAGGCAGAAAGAGTAGCACATATGCAATTGAGGTGTGGCCAATGGCATACATACCGAGAGGAATGATGGGTTTTGATTTAAGGATATGCATCCATCTAAGACTACTGGAACTGTATGGAAACTTTACCAATAAGCTGTAATTCAATCTTGCTATTTTTCTACAGTTTATACTGTGTTTTCCTATTTTTCATTAACTTCTGTTGATCACATGTAACTAGCTATCTGTTTCTTTAAGTCATTCCAACTCTATATTCCTTAGTGAACACAAATGTACAGTTTCCCCATAAACACGTTTTGTTCAATCATCTTCACAGATATTTGCACTGATGAAATCTTCAGTATTTGTGCTGTAGTTTACTGCGAGGCTGTGATATCTACACCTTTCAGATCAACACATCCGATTTCTGCCTAGCATTTTTGGGACAAGATTTACCTTCTCTCTTCGATATCTAATCTCTTAGCCAGGCTGCAGTCTGTTTTCAGGGCCGCCACTTGGAAGTGAATTACGATTTTGGTTAGTCATGGGCCACTGACCCTGATGCAAGCAGCCAGCTCATTCCCTGCTGCATCTTCGGCCCAGCACTGATGGAAGCAATCAATGGTCATTGTGGCAAATGGTGTTGTTCAGGGCAAAAACAAACTTCTTCGACATGACTCAGCCAGCAGCCATCATTTGTACTGTGTCTCGGTTCTAGTTTATGGTTTTCATTTTGACTTCTGTGGTTCTTCTCCAATGTGTTTTAGTAGGACCCCTCTTTTACCTTCCTTGTGGAGGCCAATAACATAGTGGTTTCGGTGATTGTATTAGGGCCCTTCCTGAAGACATGACTGATCAGATCCCAATATTGACAAGATATGATGGTGTCCATATCTTATTGGTTGGTCTGGGTAAGCAGTTCTTGATGTTTAGACAGAAATTCAATGAATTTTCCATAGACAAATTCTGTTGAAATGCAACAATGTGGACATTTTCCCTCAATTGCTCTCCAACATCCGACACTGTACCAAAAGTACACACCTCTTCTGCATTCTTAGGCCGATACTTGTGCTGTACTGTAAAGACTTCCAAAACTTATTTAGGTCGACACAAGTGCAACAGCATGCATATTACCTTTTTATGTTTGGAAGTAATAAAATTCAGTTTGATTAAAAAAATGTTACCAAAATGTACTTCACAAGGAACCTGTTGTATATATGCTAATCTCCTGACCTGAATTTGTCACTCCTCTTCAACTGTGGGATGTAAATTTTGTTTCCACTTGTGACTAATTAGTATCTACATGATACAATATCCTTCCCTATTTCCAACCCTCTTTATCCGACTCTGACGATATGCCTGGCAGGTAACACAGTGTTATAATCTTACATACCTGAACGGAAGCCACTTTAGGTGGCAGGACAAGGCCTGTGTTGTCTCCATGCACCATGGTCAGAACACCAATTGTCCTTGTAGTGAGTCCCCAGCTGTTCTGGTAGACATACTGCTTTTGCTTGGTCTCTGGATCTTCAAACACAATGTCGAACATCTTAGAGAAGTTCTGACCTGCACAAAAAATTATAAGATTAGCATATTATAACATTGCTCAAGTGGGCAGCTGAGGTAGCGTTCGATGTTAGTACACTGGCTTCCCAGTCGATCAATCGGGGTCCAGTCTCCAGTTGGTGCAGGATATTTCTGATGCAAAAATGGCTCCTGGGGTCGGCCCAGCCTAAAGAACTGGGTACAGCAACAATCTGGGCAAGTAAATGAGGCAAGCTTGATGTTGACCACATCTCCCATAGTGTACCGTTGGTCAATAAAAATTTGGGTCTTAAACCATTTTCCCAATATGCCACACTGGCATGTTAACTGGATCTTTCCTTCCCTTTCCCCCCTTAAAATCCAAGTGGTAACCGGGTAAAAAACAAAACAAGCTCACTTAACTTTTGAAGCTGTGAAATCATTTACCTATCTAGATAGCAATATAAACAAATTAGGAGGTACAGACAAACATAAAATAAGAATACAAAACACAAGAGAGAGCTCACAATTATTACATTTGAGAAATTGTGGAAATCACAAGAAATCAAGTCCAACATAAAAATCTTCAACTCAATGTAAAGTCTGTTCTATTGTATTATTCCGAAACAGCTAGGAAAAAAAACCAGATTTTCATAAATGAGTGCCGCTGCAGAATCACTAATATGGAATGGTTGAAAGGAACCAACAGATATCAGTGGAAAACACCAGCCAGCTTTTAGGAAGCATGTACCACTGTAGTGGTGGGTACAGTGGCACTTAGTTTTTTTTACATGATGAGGTTGCCAGTCCCCATTTGGGACATGAATAGCAACATTCAATGGTCTGAATATTTCCTTCCCGATCAGTATTTATTTAGTCACTCTTCTATCATGAGGTGCAGAGAACTGCTTTCACTTCTCTTGTGCTGCCAAAAACGAATGTGTCGGACTGAAACGTGCAAGTTGTAAACAAGTCAAGCTGTAAACAAGTCAAGCTGTAAACTAGCGACACAACGCATTCCGTTCTCCGGACTACATCCTGCTACTTGCAAAGCCCTGTTCAAGGCTTGGTAGCAGGAGATTGAGAACGAACGCAGAAGAAGAATTTCTCTTGTGTCTTTCTACAAGATGGAGTAGGGTGCAAAGGATTGCATTAGGACCAGGTGCAACAAACTGACCAAGATACCACTTCATGTCCATGCAGTACACCTAGAAGTAGGTTGTTACCAAATTCTGGTCTGAGGTGAGGGATTGATACTGATCTCCATGTAGTGAGTACAAGTATATCCCAGGATACAAGAAGAGCCACTATAACCCAGCACCATCTGAGAAAATTCAATTAGAGTGAAAAACCCTTATAAATAGCTTGAGAGTTATCCTTGAAGGATGTTATCAAGATAAATGGAGAACACCTCAAAGAAGATAAACAACCCACCTATCTTGGAGTTACATTTGATGATAGGTTGACATGGAGGGAACACATCAACAAGGCAGCCAAAAAAGCCAGGAGGAAGTTAGCCATCCTGAGAAAATTAAGTGGAACCACGTGGGGTGCTAGTGGAAAAATACTTAACGAAGTTTACCAACAAGATATACGGCCACATCTGGAATATGGGTCAGCAGCGTGGTGCCCCGCAGCAAACACTACCCTAAAAGAGATGGATAAGGTGCAAAATCAGGCACTTAGGGTCATTACAAGAGCAATGAAATCAACACCTATTGTGGAGATGGAGAAAATGGGAAAGATACAAGCACTAAGAGAGCGCAGAGACAAAAAGGTATTAACACAGGCAGAAAGGTGCCACTGCATGCCGAGCCATCCAATGAAAGACAGATTTCAAAATTTAGCAATGGGAAGACTGAAAAGAAGTAGTTTTATACATCAGGCTACTAAAGAAACTGTACACTGGAAGAGTGAGACCAGTTCTCGAGTATGGCATTGCGGCATGGACAACAGCAGCGAAGGCGAACTTCGATAAAGTTAACAAACTTCAAAACCAAGCCATGAGAATTATAACAGGTGGCATGAAGTCAACGCCAATTGTAGAACTTGAAAAGATTACAAAACTGCAATCCATGACCGATAGAAGAGACTGCAGAGCCCAGCTGCAGTCAGAGAAACTCCGAAGACTGACGGACCATCCAATGTACCAGAGACTAAACAATTTGGGAAATGGGAAACTAAAGCGGAGAAACTTTGCAGAAATAGCCAAAGCAAAGATGCACGAAGATCCCATAAACGCACTAACAACACCAAAACCCATCACTACTGTACGAAAACCTACTTGGAGGCAGGATATATTTCCAGAGGTGGTAGAAAATATACCAGGTATTGCAAACAAAAACTGCCAGAGTGAAAAAGAAAGGAGAGACACTACCCTAAGCTTCATAACGAAAAGCTACCCAAGCATGGACTGGACCCATGCATACACCGACGGTTCTGTAACAAACACTACACAGAACGGAGGGGCAGGAGCATTCCTGAACCTACCAAATGGCAGAAAAATAACACTGTCATTCGCTACTGGTAAGTACACAAGCAATTTCAGAGCAGAGGCAGAGGCACTGAGGGCGGCAGTGGAAGAAATGGTAACACACAGTGAAAATGAGAGCCATATAGTCCTGCTGACAGATGCTCTCGAAGTAGTCACAGCGCTAAAAAGCCAGAAAAACACTGAGCTTAATGACTTAAGAGCAGCACTCTGCAAACTGTGCCAGCAGTCCGCACCAAAAAGGGTGGTGGTACAGTGGGTTCCGTCACACTGCAACATCCAAGGCAACGAGGAGGCAGACAGACTGGCAAAAGAAGGTGCAAGGCTACCACAAACAGATACCAGTATGACGTACGAAGAGTCAAAACGGCTTATCAAAGCCAGATACATGTCCAAATGGGAAACCGAACATACTGGTTACACCAAAAACGATGCCTATTACCAGTTGAACCGAAGAGAGCAGGTCGTTGTCTTCAGACTTCGCACTGGCCACAACAGACTGAGGTACCACCTATTCAACAAACTGAAGATAGGGTGTACCGACGAATGCCCGTGCGGTACTGGTAAAATGACCACTGAACATCTGCTGCAGAACTGCCCGACATACGAGGATCAGAGAGAGCAGATGTGGCCATTGCCAGTGGAACTGCAAGACAAGCTCTATGGTAGTGGCGAGAGTCTCAGGATGACCGCCGCTTTTTTCGAGAAAATAATGGTTACTGTCTGACTGTGTACGCAGAAGAAGAAGAAGATACATCAGGCGAAACGACTTCGCAGGCAAATTATGGATCTACCTGAAGTTGACATCCCCCTAAAGTCTGTGCCAGAACAAACCCCTTGGAGAGAGGAGCACGAACTATCAGTATGCATTCAAACAAAAGTGAAAGGAATATTAGACAAGGATGAACAGAACAGTGTGCAACGTAGGATAGTGATCCTCAATTTCCTGGATGAAGAATACCCACAAGACCTCTGGATCAGAGTATACACAGATGGGTCAGCACAGAATGCAGTAAAGAATGGTGGAGTGTACATAGAATACCCAAACAACATTAGGGATACAGTCAAAGTACCAACTGGAAAATTCTGTCATATATATGATGCAGAAATACAGGCAATCAAGGTGGCAACTGAGAAACTGTTGAACACTAATGTCGGTCCACAACCTGTAGTATTTCTTACAGATGCACAATCAGCACTCCGCGCACTTAAATTTGAGAAACTGCCAGATCTACAGGCTCTACTGTCTGAACTGAGCAACCAGCGCAAGATTGTCATGCAGTGGATACCTTCTCATTGTGGAATACCAGGAAACGAGAGAGCAGATCGACTGGCAAAGGAGGGTGCTGCAGACGAGCAACCAGATGTGCCAGTTACATACCAACAGAAGATAAGGATGATCAAATCAATCAGAAAGCCACCAACAGTAACACCAGACGATTACCATAACATGAACAGACAAGAGCAAACTGTTGTGTTGCGCCTTAGAACAGGACACAACCGACTCCGCAGCCACATGTACACAAAAATGAAGATAGGCAACTCAGCCATGTGTACATGCGGACAGACGCCCCAGACAGCAGAGCACATACTACAAAACTGCCCCGAATATGATATACAGAGAAAATCTCACTGGCCCATAGAAACAACACTGGAAGAGAAACTTTATGGACATGTATGTGAACTACAAAAGACTGAAGTTTATACAAGAGACAACATTGCAGATAAAGACAATATTTTAAAGCGAACGAAAGAAGAAGAAGAATCCTTGAAGGATTAATATCTTTCTGTAAGTTATCCACTCACATCAAGACTTTCATTCTGGACCTTCTGAAGACCAGACTGAGAATCTGACAAAGAACTACATTAATTAAAGAATGCCTCATAATGGCACCAACAAAAGATTTATGAAGACGTCTACCTAAATGATGTGAAGTCGCTCCTTGGATGGCCCTGCCACTTGCGGAGATATAAACTTCTACAGTGGTTGTAAAATCAGCACCAGCAAATTCTTCCTTCTCTGTCTTTCTACCCCTCACCACTGGGATGGCAAGCAGCTCCTCATAGACACGAGCATACTCTTCCAAGATTGCAAACACCTAAAAAGTGCACAAAAATGTTGACAAGTTTTATAATTTTAATGAATTTGTCTCTGAATGAGTTAGGGAAGACAGGGTATCATAGATGGGAATAGCTCACCTCATACAGCATACAAACAGTAGAATATTCTTTGCGGGTAATGTCAACTCCATGAGAAGAGCTGCGTGGCAGCACGACTTTCTACAACCCATTTGAGGGATAAACAATTTTCTGTGCTGTCTATGAGAAGGCCTACTTTGTCTTTCGTTCTTTGTTTATTTCGAACATAAGATTCACTTTCTGAGCTAAGTTCTGCTTGTCCAAATATTTTTAAATATGTTTGATTTACCTGCCTTTGTATATTTTGTCCATGCTTTATTTTTAGCTTTTCTACATTTAACTACAAATCTAATTATCCACTTTTTACGCTTGAGGTTTACCTCCCTACATGGAACACATACCTCTTTTAGCTTTTCTAGAACTGTTTTAACCTTTACCCCATTAAACAATAGAAGTACGGAAGTGCCCACAACAGTTGAATTATTTTTCAGGACGTCACGTTTTTCTAGGTTGTTCACTTTGAAAATCTATAGTTTGTTTGTTGTATAAATATGATTTGTTTGTGTGTAGAGACATAAATGAACAAAGAACTACTTGGTGTTATTGTTTTTGATGTGTGTGTGTTACTTTATGAGATACAAGATGCATCATATTACCTTTGTATGTTTGGAAGTAAGAAAATTCAGTTTGATAAAAAAAGTTACCAAAATGTACTTCATAAGGAATCTATTGTATATATGTTAATCTCCTGATCTGAATTTGTCATTCCCTAGACAGTACATGTAATGATAGTTGTGTGAAACAAGTGACTAATGGGCTTCACACGGTCAGTCAAGTCATATTCTGCGGCTCACAGTACAAAAATCTTCACAAGGTCAGACAAAAGCAGACCCCTGCTAATTTGTTGGACCAGGGACAAAGCACTGACGAATTACCAAAAGACAACTTTTATTTAGTTTGCCAATGCATAATGACCACACAGAGAAAAATAAAAATAACGCACAATATATTATTTGGAAATGCATAAGCAAAAACATATAAAGATGTACCATGATGGTGTAGCCAGATTGGTGAGACTGGCAAGTGAAAAGGGAACAATTATAAGTGAAAAGTGACGAGAGAGAGCAAAGTGATAAATGCAAGAGTCTGCTGCAAATCTACATGTGTTCTTGGAAGAAACAATGGTGATTATAAAAGAGAATACACTCTTCATTAATTGCAAAGTTATGGAAAAAGAAGCAACAAAAAAAAATAAAAAAATACAGCAGTGACCCAAGAACTGCTGTCAGGGATGAAGTGTTTAAAAACTTAACTGTGCTAGAACATATATTTTTTTAGATGGGGTGACCAACCCCCTCCTTCACTACATTTCCTTCCCTAACAAAAAGTTGGGTATGCACTTACAACTGGGTAGACTGAAGTGTGCAGAGACAATGGATTGAACCCAATGCCGTTCCCTTGAGAAATCAGTGCTCTAACCACTCTACATAAACTAAAACGTATTTATCAAGTATGTACACAGGTTAATTGTGGTGCAGCTCATAATCCAATGAAACTGTTTTAATTCAACCCTTGGTTTATTATGTAGAGCTAATATATCGGCTCGTAAACTTCCTTACAATGCTATAAAGCTGATATATTGGCTTCAACAATTGTCATACAAAGACTAAACTTTAAACTTTTTCAATAGTTATTTTTCCTAAATTTGTAAATGCACCCGTACTTCCAAGTGGTGGTTTTACATTGCAAGAATAAATGTCCAGTCCCGAGAAGCCCTGATTGTACCTTGGAGATTACTTTCCCCCTAAAAATAACAACAACTTGCCAGCCAATTCAGGGTGTCAAAGATAATGATCAATATTTCAAACATCTACTTGGTGGCTGGATAATAACAAGATGTATGCCCTTACTTCTTTCTCTGCTGTTGGCTTATCTGCCCAAGCTGTATGCCCTTCCTGCCAAAGAAACTCCCTCGTTCTTAAGAACGGCTGTGGATGTTTGAACTCCCACCTCTGTAAATTATAACATAAACACAAATAAGAGACAAATATACAGTTGTACAGTATTTCTGCTAAACATCATCATTTCATTTACTTGCTCCCATACAAGCATTACCCCATCACCAAAGTTGGCTTTGGAAGTCTGCATCAAAGACATAATTATGTGCTCTTGCAGTTGTGATATCTTCAGTGGTGGATTTTGCATGAGAACACCTTCAGCCACACACACAAAACCATCAACGACTGTTGTTTAGGAAGGACATACACATTTTAAAATGAACATAGCGATTGTGTGGATTTAAGGGTTGATTACCTTGTCTGTGATACTTGTCATTCTTACATTGAGTCACGTCTTATAATCAAGGCGTGCAAACAGTTTACCAGCAACGATCGTCTGGTTCTTCATTTGAAATTGTTGCGGATTGTATCTGTGGTTCGCGCACATCATCACACTTTGGCAGGACTACCTTCTGTGGTTACAGACAAATCGGATTAATCATAGTGCCTTAATCACTATGTGGGTGGCTTTGACTCCCACCTTGTGACAACACTTTGTAGATATTGGAACATGATTTCTGTGCCATTCGTTATGAACAGAGATTTGGTCCTGGCCATGCTTCTTTTCCCAGCCTATTAGATGTCACACCCCCGCAGTCTTGCGGGATACCCGTTTACAGGAAAGAATTCAGGAGTAAACTCTGAGGAAAAATCTGCATCCTGTGCTATCTCCAGCCGTCTTGACAATGTCTTACCACAGTGCCAAGAGTAGCTCAGGAACAGAGAGTGAGCTTGAAATATTCCGCAAATCTTCCGCACGTTAATCCAAATCACAGTGCAAGTCACCCATTTCAGCAAACTTAAAAGCAACTAAATCGATCAATCAAAGTCCATCACTCCTCTCAGTGCATAAGCCATTGATCACAACTCATCAGCACATGAGCTACTCTTTCCACCTCTCTCCAGGTGTAACCATTTTTCTTTCTTTTTTTTTCTCAAATCCCCAAGGCGGTGTGCGTTACACTGTGGTTTTTATTTTGCACCTGTCGGCCCAGTGTATCCGACTTCAGCATGCATTTTTATGTAAGGGTCTGCTTCCTCCTGCATTTTCTAAGGGTTTGCTTCCCTGGGGTAACGACCGGTGCTGTGATGGGGATCGAACCCAGAACCTTCGGATTGTGAGCCGTGCCACTTAACCACTAGGCCATGCCGCCCCCTGTGTAACCATTTAATCGCAGTTTCTTCTAACACCCTCATTTCCATGCATTTTTAGGTTTGCCTCTTTCTCTTCCATATGTGAGAACGTGTCTAGCTATGTTGGATAGAGCAGGTCGTCGTCTTCAGACTCCGCACAGGCCACAACAGACTGAGGTACCACCTATTCAATAAACTGAAGATAGGTGGCACTGACGAATGTACTTGTGGTACAGGGAAAATGACCGCTGAACATCTGCTGCAAAACTGCCCGATATACGAGGACCAGAGAAAGCACATGTGGCCATCACCAGTGGCAACACTAGACAAGCTCTATGGCAGTGCCTACAGCCTCAGGATGACCGCTGCTTTTTTTGAAAAAATACAGGTTGACGTTTGACAGCATACGAAGAAGAAGATGGATAGGGCCTTACTCAGCATATGCCTTTTCCAACCCTTTTTTTCCCCCTCTTAATTGGTTATCCCAGTGTCTTTTGTTGGCTCTTTTTTTAAGGTCTTCATTCCTCCTCATGTCCTGTCACTTTATATACATTAATCTTCGCAGGTATCTGCTAATGAAGGACTGGAGTCTTTGTTGTATTGCCCTGATTGTTCTCCATACAACAGCACCGACTTGACAATGGCGTTGAATATTATAACTTTGGTGTGAATATACATTTCTCTGGATCTCCAATGTTGATTTTAGTGTCAGGAATGCCATTCTAATTCTGGTCTTTCTACCTACATCTGAACTGCCTGACATGTCAATTGCACTGCCCAAATGAGTAAAGGCATCCATCAGATCCAGTCACCCATAGCATGATTGGTTCTTTGTTCATCAGATTAATTTTAAGGAGCTTTAAATATAACTAAAAAGAAATAAATATATATAATTCACGGCACAATGTAATAGCACTTGAGATATACAAGGAATTAAAAATAAAAATACACAAAATAATTCATTACATGCATAATCAGAGCGGTACTATCTATCTATTAGTTTTATATGGACTGAAAATAGGAACATTGTAACGTTTCAAGCATGTCGTAAAAGTTGAGTAAAGAGGGCTGTATATGAGTCTAGCAACCTCGCCGTGGTTTACAGCTAAGCTGCGATATCAGCGCTTTTGTACTGACACAACAGGTTTCAGCTGGCTTTTTGTAGTGCAGAGTTTGCCTTCCCACTGCAATCGTTATCCTCTTGACCAGACTGCACTATTGCAACCTGTTCCCAGGACCGCGGCTTGGAGGCAAAATAGGGTCTTGTTAGCTCTGGTTTGCTGACCCTAGTGCAAATAGTCAGCTATGAGTTGCTGGCTGATATCAGCTCATTCGCTGTGTTGTATCTTCAGGTCCCCGCCCCTAAAACTTTCTAATTTGACTTATCATTTAAGTGAAATACTTTCTCAGTTATTCACAATGATACTACTGACAAATGTAAATTAAATTATAGTATGGAAAGAAAATAGAAAATGGCTCAAAGAACAAGATGCCCCAAGAACAGCTGAATCAATGGGGAGAAAAAAAACCATGGAAAAACATATTTTGATCTCAATTGTATTTCGTTTATAATTTACAGAGTACGAGAAAACAACACTTAAAAATTCAGATAGAACTACTAATGGGTATAACTATGGTACTGATAGAACGACCGCTCAATATAGGCTACAAAAGCGCTCAACATGAGGACCTTAGCAAGCACATATGACCCCCAATAGTACTGCTCCTAAACAAGCTCTATAAAAGTCCTAAAAACCTCAGGCCATCCACTGCTTTATTTTTGATATATTCAAATTGATGTCTGAAAGTGTACAAAGAAGAAACTGTCCAAGCATACAAAATGAAGCATATTCTCTTATAAAACTGAAACATACCACAACATTACACCACTGGTTGAGCCTAAGAGGAAGATCCCTGTGTGACTTGATCCACTTGGCAAAGGATGGATACATGACAGTTTCACTGGTCGGACGGATGGCGATGGGCTCTGCAAGCTCAGACTGTCCTGATCTTGTTACCCAGGCAACCTATAAGAAATGGACATGTTGATGTTGCTTTATATTCTTGCACCTTTTCATTTGAACATTTATAACATAACTGCATTATCATATGGAGTCAGTGTGACCTAGGGGTGAAACTCACTCAGTTTCACAATCCCAACGCACTACGTTTTTTTCTGTGAACACTTCTTGAACACGGAAAGTAAAGGCAACCTACCGTACTGCACACCTGCCAAACAACTTATACCTGCCAAATAGGTTGGCGGTTGTAAGAAGTGACATGATACTTGCCTTTTAATTATCATATAATGAATAGTTCTTTACCCTTACTTTTACTTGGCATAAAACACAAAGACTCCTTTTGTTGGGAGGAAAGAATAAACTCACTGTCTTTTTCTTGTTACTGTCACTCCAAATGAAAGAGTATAGGTTCAACGCTGCATTTCGTTTATCCTAACCAACTTTTAGGGAAGCCTGATTCCAGTTATATGCAGTTTAGTCTCAATATAGCAATGATTTTAAATGGTGAGGCTGCGAGCCCCATGTACAATCCTCAATAGTCGTCTCTTACGACATGATGGGAATGAAATAGAATCTCTGTAAAGTAAAGTAACCCATAGCATTACTGCCGTAGGGGTGTGAGGTGTTTGCGATCTCACATTTCAAAGGCGTAGCTATATGAGGGCAGTAGCCATCTCCTCTCCCTCGCCGCTTTTACTTCCCGGACTGAACCGGTACCCATTTAAGGCTGGGTCGACCCGGCGGCCATTGCGGTCTAAAAAAACATTACCGCATCAACTGGGGAATGAACTCAGGACCACTCAGATGCGAAGCCAGCGCGCTAACCACTGCGCTATGCTGCTCCCGGATATCTGTACCCTACTATAAAAAAGATAAAGCTAGTACTTCTTCTTCTTCTGCGTACACAGTCAGACAATAACCATTATTTTCTCGAAAAAAGCGGCGGTCATCCTGAGACTCTCGCCACTACCATACAGCTTGTCTTGCAGTTCCACTGGCAATGGCCACATCTGCTCTCTCTGATCCTCGTATGTCGGGCAGTTCTGCAGCAGATGTTCAGTGGTCATTTTACCAGTACCGCACGGGCATTCGTCGGTACACCCTATCTTCAGTTTGTTGAATAGGTGGTACCTCAGTCTGTTGTGGCCAGTGCGAAGTCTGAAGACAACGACCTGCTCTCTTCGGTTCAACTGGTAATAGGCATCGTTTTTGGTGTAACCAGTATGTTCGGTTTCCCATTTGGACATGTATCTGGCTTTGATAAGCCGTTTTGACTCTTCGTACGTCATACTGGTATCTGTTTGTGGTAGCCTTGCACCTTCTTTTGCCAGTCTGTCTGCCTCCTCGTTGCCTAGGATGTTGCAGTGTGACGGAACCCACTGTACCACCACCCTTTTTGGTGCGGACTGCTGGCACAGTTTGCAGAGTGCTGCTCTTAAGTCATTAAGCTCAGTGTTCTTCTGGCTTTTTAGCGCTGTGACTACTTCGAGAGCATCTGTCAGCAAGACTATATGGCTCTCATTTTCACTGTGTGTTACCATTTCTTCCACTGCCGCCCTCAGTGCCTCTGCCTCTGCTCTGAAATTGCTTGTGTACTTACCAGTAGCGAATGACAGTGTTATTTTTCTGCCATTTGGTAGGTTCAGGAATGCTCCTGCCCCTCCGTTCTGTGTAGTGTTTGTTACAGAACCGTCGGTGTATGCATGGGAAAGCTAGTACAATAACAGGCATTGTTGTTGGGGATAAGTGTTAAAGACTGCACTTGAAATAATCTCAGCTTTATCTGAGGTGGGGTGACCGGTTTCCTTAATCTTTACCGTACCAACGATATGGAAAGGTGTTGGAACAGATTTACGTCCATTTCCGCTACAGCACCAGCTCCTGGGTCATCGGTTTATTATATATAAACTACTAGGTTAATGCCATAGAAACGTCTGAGCATACTGCTCTTTTAATTGTAGATTTCCGACTTCCGTCCTTTACGCTTAGATAAAAAACAATGGCAATTTTCAATTTGTTTTAGACCTGTTGAAAAGGATTTCTTGATTATGTGCTTGGATTTGAAGATTCACCCATCAATTAAGATTACAGGAAATAAAATGTAATTTGTGTGCAGTGTTGTAAAGGTTAACTGCCTTCTTTAACCCATTCTAGTCCAGCCTAATGTACTAGATGTGTGTCTTACAGTCCAAGGCAAGAGTCATAACTCTCTGTATGCCAACTAACTGATTTTTTTGTTCTTCAAAATAAAATTAATTACTACGAGTTGTGTTCAAATGAAACCAGACCTAACTGCACCAAGTGTACATATGTACGATGCGCATGATGATGTCACTTCTGATTTAAACAGCACACACTAACTGCCAAGTGTTTACACAATTTCATTATCCTCTGACTCTAGTATCCTAAGCAGACCGTTGAAAACATGGCGGGTGTGATATGGAATCCGTCCAGATTTGATCAGCGAGCGGTATTTCGGTTTCTAACAGATGAAGAATGCCGTCCAGCTGACATTCATCACAGAATTAATAACTAAATGAAAACTGTGCATGCACCAGAAAATCCCAAATACGTAAACAATGTTGCTGATTGGTACACAGGTCTTAGATGTTGATTTCAGCCCTGTCGGACAGTCAGTGATGTTTTGTGTGACATTAATTAGGATTGGGTGGAACTGTAAGGAGTTAATTTAAGTCAGGTACATAATTGTGAGACATGGACAGTTACAGCTGACCTTCAGCGAAGGATATAGACCTTGGAGATAAGATGTTTCCGAAGACTTTTAAACGCCACGTACAAAGATCGAGTTACAAATGAGGAAATACGAGATAGAATTACAACAGCAGTAGGGGTAGGGCCTTTTGAAAACCTGTTGGCAACTGTCAAAAGAAGGAAACTCGCTTGGTACGGTATTGAGATCAAATGGTTTTGCAAATACGATCCCGCATGGAAAGGTGCTAGGCAGATGACGAAAAGGCCATCCTAAAAAGAGGTGGGAGGACAACATAAAAGAATGGACCAGTCTGACCAGAAGAGGTTCAGGCAGTAGCCGCTGACAGAGAAGGGTGGCATTGGGTTGTGAGGATGTCTTCATGTGTGCCCCAACGACATCACTGGTTACGGGATGACCTGACATAATTACAGCTTAGTGGGTTGGAGCATTTCATTGATTAAAACCAGCTCTTTTGCAAACAAGAGACAAGAGCGTTAACCACTCTAACCCTACTCTGTGCATGTCATAAAAGATGACTAAGAGACTTTGCTGACAGGACTTGCAAGACCATGTAAAAACAGACAAACAATCACAACAATACTACAAAACATTCTTTGGTGCAGGCTTACTGCAAGAAAGTCAATTCCCAAAGCATTACATGTATTGTGGCAATTGCGATTTCTGTAGCAATTTGTTTAACCTAAGATGGCTAGAAAGGTACTCTTTAGTCAACTTATGAGACATGGCCTTATATCATTCTCCCCTGGATTCACACATGTAGACATGTTTTATGAATTGCCAAATAAGGTCAGCATTTTGTTTTCTATACTCTAAGGAAGCACAGGATCACTAATGTGGAATACATAGAAACGAGAATGTGAGAAGGGAACTACAATTATATGGTAACACCTGGAGAGAGGCAGAAAGAGTAGCCTAGGAATGTAGCTGGGAGATGGTGGTCAATGACCTTTGCACCAAGAGGAGCGATGGGCTTTGACTGATCCAGGAAGGTGTAGTTATTATGTCCTCTCAACTAAGAGAGACATGGATCCACATGCTCAGCTGCTTGAATACTAAACATCTACATTCTAACAATTTAAACAAAGACTCAAGATGATATATATTAGTATTACCTCTGGAGCGAAGTCTGCGATATGTGTTTTCTCTTTTTCTAAAGCACTTCGTGACACGAACATGGGGAAGTAGCAGTTTTCAACACCCATTTTCTTGATGGCTGCATCAAAAGTATCTTTTATGGCCTCCCAGATTGTATAAGCCCAGGGACGAAGAATATAGCATCCACTGACATCGTAATACTCAATCAACTCTGACTTGGTCAGCACTTGAGAGTACCATTCTGCTAAGTTATCTTCCTTAGTTGCTTCAAGGCCAAGTCTTAAAAACAATAATTAGTACAAATTTCATTCAGACGCTATAAACTATACATACAAATTGTTATTAATTTAAGATAAGAGAACAGAGTTTTGTTGATTGGAATACTAGAAATCCTTAAAATATGCCAATACATCTGGCTCCATAAATAAGAACATGCTACTACCACTGTAATTATGTCCATGCTAGATGTTAGCATCACAACATTGATGTGCTTCTCCAGTGTTGGTTACTATAGCACTTTGTTTTGCACAAAGGCTGAATATTACCATATACTGACTATCAGGAGTTGGTAATATTCATCTTGATTTTGGTGGCCAGGATGCTCTGCTGCTCACGTTATTTCTTTATTTACTCTTGGTAAACCTCTTGAGTCTCTTCATAATAAGTTATGCTTACACCCCTGCAAGATGGATGTGTTAGACCAAAAGGTGCAAACATTACAGTCAAGCTGTAAACTAGCGACACATCACATTCCGTTCTCCTGACTACATCCTGCTACTTGCAAAGCCCTGTTCAGGGCTTGGTAGTGGGAGATTGAGAACGAGCACAGAAGAAGAAATACTTGCACCAATTTGAGACAGCTGTCCAAATTCTTTGTTAAAATTTGTTTTATTGCAGTGAAATTTATTAGTAATCATATCTCATTATTCATCTTTTTGCTCCAATGCAAAGCATTGGTCCCCCACCCCATCTGACTCTTTTTGAAGTAAGCATTGTTTCCCAGCATTTGTAATCATTTACTGTTCTGCTCCAATGTGAAGTATAGATTTTAACTACAGGAAGTCTGTACATGAGCCTTTGCAGTGGGAGATCACACTGGAGACAAAAATGTAGACTTTTTGTGTTTATCTGAGCTTAAAACAAGTAACCTTTATGGTTTTTGGGATGCTGAATATGAATGTGGCTGTTAATTAAACTCCAGATGAGCTCAGTTTTTTAAATAGATATTTACTTAAAAAAGTGTTATACATCTGGATATTCTTAAGATAACCATCATAAAGGAAACGATTCTGACCGACGCCACTTTGCCTGTAACTTGTAATTTTCTTCAACATCTCTCACAATGATCCAACAATAGTCGTGTAGCATTCCATAACCTTTGGAACCTTTTTGTTCCCACAAAACAGTTTCTGTCCTCATCCCTGACAGAACAGCACTTAGTCGGGGAAAAAAATTCAGATGAGAATGCAGTAACCAGAGCTGCCAAGACCCTTCTACACCTCCACGTGGTGATCCTGGATAACAGGCTGTAGCAGGGCAGACTGGCTAAGGAGAAGGGATTATAGAGGGAATGCTAACCCGGTACTCAAAAAAATGCTTGCTGAAGTTGGATGTGTTGGACCGAAAGGTGCAAATATCGCAGTCAAGCTGTTAACTACGACATGACGCATTCCGGTCTCTGGACCACATTCTGCTACTTAAGCCCTTTCGGGGTTTGGTAGTGGGAAATTGAGAACGAATGAAGAAGAACCTAGAACACTAAAAAAATGTTGCTTTGGCACCTAATATTCTAAGACCAGTGTCACATTTATTTGCACATTTGATCTCATTGCATTATCATATTCATCCAGCACTATGCCTGGCTCCTAGACCCTAAATAAATTTGTCACCCTCTGCGCCAAACAACAGAAAATAAAGTGAAGTTAGAGGCAATGTGGCATACAACCTCTGGCTTCCAAGTGATGATCTTCTTCTTCTGCATTCATTCTCAATCTCCCACTACCAAACCCTAAATAGGGCTTTGCAAGTAGCAAGATGTTGTCCGGAGAACGTAATGCGTTGTGTTGCTAGTTTACAGCTTGGCTGCGATATTTGCACCATTCGGTCTGACACATCAGTTTTCGGCAGTGCTTCCAGGTGATAATTCCGGAGTGCTTGACTTTCATTTCTGCTGTTTGGTATATTTATTTCAGAGTGCTTAAAATAGATTGGTTGTTGCTTCTTGCTTTGCCAAATGAATAGATATCAAATGTATTTTATGTACAAAGAAATGGATTAAGTATGTGATTTAGCTTACATATCAATGAAAGTCATTTGAACAACTCACCTGGTAACTTTCTTGACCTCTCTTTTTCCTTCGTCTTTATCTCCGGAGCCCTGTTTCTTACTCTCTTTCTCTTCCTTCTTACTGTCTTTCCCTTCCTTCTTACTGTCTTTCTCTTCCTTTTTACCGTCTTTCTCTTTCTTTTTACCGTCTTTATCTTTCTTTTTACCGTCTTTATCTTCCTTTTTACCCTCTTTATCTTTCTTTTTACCCTCTTTGTCTTTCTTTTTACCCTCTTTGTCTTCCTTTTTACCCTCTTTGTCTTCCTTCTTACCCTCTTTATCTTCCTTCTTTCTGTCTTTCTCTTCCTTCTTATCGTCTTTATCTTCCTTCTTATCGTCTTTCTCTTCCTTCTTACTGTCTTTTCCTTCTTTCTTACCCTCCTTCGCAGCTTTCTTTTCTTTCTTGTCTTTTTTATCCTTTTTCCCTTCTTTCTTTGCTTCCCTCCCACCACCAGCTACATCTTCCCCTGTAAGATCTTTATACTGAGCTTTCAAATTGAGCAGTGTCTGAACCTCTGTGTCTACTGCAGCCTGAAAATATAGAAGGATCATTAGCAACAACAAAAATGAAAGAGAACAAAAATATTTTACAAATGAAATTGTTAATAAACATGTATTATTATTTTATTTGTATAAAGATCTGTCACAAACGTAGAAATACGTCAAAGAGTTGAAGACGCTATTGGTCCTTTTGCAGTTCTGTTCACAGCTATCAAAAGATGAAAGATGGCCTGGTGCGGGCACGTCGCGAAGTCCAACGGAATTACCAACTCAATACAGTTTGGTTCCGTACCAGGACAGAGAGGGCGAGGACGTCCAAGGAAGAGATGGGTGGACAACATCACTGAGTGGTCAGGCCTTCGTTCCGGTGAGAAACGACAGGCGGCGACAGACAGAGAGGGATGGCGTGGGATTTTGGGAGTGTCTTCATGTGTGCCCCAACGACCTAATGGGTTACAGGATGAACTGAACTAAAATAATAGGGGTGTGGGTGATGTGTGGCGTTTCTGTGTTTAGAGTGATTATTGCAGCTGTATGTTTTTATTAAATATATATGAACAAAGAAAGTCATATCACAACAGTGAAATCTTTGGTCTTGCCTTGTCATTTCCAGATGCTTTTAGCTGTCTAACTTTCTCTCCTTGCTCATCTATCTTGATCTTCAGAGATGTGGCCTCTTCGCTGTCGTTTTTGGCAGACATAGCAACTGATGTTCCTGATGATGATGTAGGTGCTGAATCTGCTGCTGGTGACTGCCAGTCGTTGCCGCAGGCCTGTTTGTATTCCTTCTTCAGCTTGTTGAAAGCCTTTTCTTCCGTGTTAATCTTGCTCTGATTAATAAATATATATATAATTATGCAAACATAACAGAAAATGTAAATACTTTGGTTACATCAAGAGACACAATGGTCTTGAGAGAACAGTGATGGAAGGTGTGGTGCCAGGCAAAAGAGGCAGGGGTATACCAAGAAGACCATAGCACCAAGATATCCAGGAATGTCTGGGTATGACTGTGGCGGAGGCTGGAATTTTGGCAAGGGAAAAAGTTTCTTTCAGACAATGATGATATAATTATGATTATAAAATCAGCATATGTATTTTGTTACACCGAATAATAACTATCGCTACCATAGTGTTATGTTGAATTGAACAAGTCAAGTATTTCTGAATGTAATGTTCAAGTTGCAAATTATGCCCATAGCAGGTTGCATTTATATTCTCATATACTATTACATATGTCTGGTTAGTGAAGTGGTAGAGAACTCGCTTTTCACAGTAAAGGTATGGGGTCAACTCCTGCAACCATAATGCTCTAGTCGATTAGGGAAGGAACAGACAGTAAAGAAGGAAAATGATCATGCCACTTCACTCAAGTTGTGGCTTAGTATACTGAATTCTGTAACACTTCAATTTGCACCTGAGCTTAAGTCTGCTGAAGGACACACTTTAACTTAAAAAAAAACAACATACTATTACATGAGTGCCCTGAATTGGTTAGAACAGCTGCCTCTAACAGCAATAGGACGAATTCTCTGCCAGTCACTATAAGCGCCTGCTGTGAATACCTGATTTAGTTTGGGAAGGCAAGGCAGCGAAATTAGATGTGATCCATTCACCTAATATAAAGTTGAAACCTTGTTTGTACAATGGTACTTCATGCTTCATCCCCACTGCAGTATCTGCTCTGGAACTACATTAATGCTTTTTAAAAAATACTATGCTTCCTCTGCAAAGTTAATTCACTTTAAAATGTATTACTTTCTTCGGAATTGACAGATGGCATTAAACAACACTTGAGTGGTACCACCCGGGGAGGAAAATAATAGGTACATTGCAACCTTTCAAACATATAACTAAAGAGAGTTCTGAATGGGAATAGCAACCTCACTATATAAAGCATATTGCTACATAAATCACCACTGCAAGAACGCAAACAGTGTTTTGATGCAATATTACAGTAGTGGCTATATGTTTTGAAAAAAATTAAAAACTGGACGCAGACATTTTAAAAAACCTTTAGTCCCCCTGAGGAGTCTGACAATATCAGCTCCCTGATTAATTTTTTTCAAAGAACAAACGTATCAGGTTTCACAATTGTGTTCTCAAAATCACACATTTTCCCTATTACTAGTTCTAAAATTCTTTCTTTAGTTTCTGAAGTTCAGATTTTGTACTTTTAAATTCCTGGCACACTTTGTGTGCATTAGTGAAAGCATACTAGGATCCCAGAAAATGTGGCTGGCAGCCATGAATCAGGTACAAACCTTTTTGAACTGCATGTGCCTTCAGTAAATGTGAATATTATAAAACCTTCTGTGCCTACTTAGGTGCAACTTCCCACGTGAATTACTGTCAATAGAAAGTTATTCCTGCCAAAGACAGATGTGTCGGACTGAAAGGTGCAAATGTTACAATCAAGCTGTAAACTAGCAACACAACGCATTTTGTTCTCTGGGCTACACCCTTCTACTTGCAATACCCTGTTCTGGGCTGGTAGCGGGAGATTGAGAGCGAACGCAATTGAGAAAGAAGAAGAAAGTCATTCTTTATTCGTGTATTGGTGCAGAACTCAATAATGTATTGGTGAGCACACACAACATTTATTAATTAAATTTTTTTTAAAACAACAAAAGCTTATGCAACTATAAATAATCCCTCTGACACAAATGTTCATCCCTACCTGTAAAAATAAAATGTATGTATTCTGCATTCAATTACGCTTTAAAACGTGTATACCATGAGAGTACCTTATATTGCGTGATACAATGAACCTAATAGTTTGGAAGTCACAGAATAAAATGTGCCGAACATAGAACTAGAGTAAATTACTCAGTAGTCTACAAATTACAATGCGGTTGCATCAACTCCCCAAAATACTTTACTTCCGCTTTAATTCCCAAGTACCATTAGATGATTAGTCTAGATGTATATTCCTGAAAAAATCATGCGCAGATAATTCTAGGAAAATTGTAGCCAAAATACTCTACCTAGCTGTTAACAGCGGACACTTTTTCAGTTATTGACTACTACAGCTAGGCCCTTAACTTGCCGACATTACACACAACACAACCGGTGGACAGTGACTATTATAAAATTAGAATGATGGTGTGCTTCTGTCGTCTGCTCAGATCTGGTCCTGCTTGCTTTTAATTGTGTGAGGAACACATTTGCACAACCACAAAAACGTTCCAGTCAAGGTATAATGAATTTATATACAGGCGAAATGTTACCGTTTAAGAGCAAAATGAGACCACCGTTCGTTCGTTCGACTAGTCAACGTGGCCAAGACTTACGCCATTTCCACATCATATAGGCCGGGTGTTGAGAACACACTGACCTACTTAGGGAGAATAAAATACACAGAGACGTGGCCGTGTTTTCGTATTGAGCGCTGACGGCGCTGCAAAGGATCTGGGCTCAATTCTCGGTCGGCACACGCTCCTCTACCTCGCTGTATATAAGAGGGCGCTACAAAACGTTCATGGAATTTGTATATGTTATAATTAGCAATATATGTTGATGCATACGAAGGATAATAGGCATATGGTGACAGTACATCATGAGGAATGAAGACCTATGGAAAGGAGCTAACAACAGCCACTGGAACAACAAAGAAAATTGGGCTGGGAGGGACATACGCTACGGAAGGTGCCGTTCAACATAGCCAGATAGACTGTTACATAGAACCTCAAGGGGGGAAAGAGAGGGGGTAGACACAAAAATACACGAGAAGAGAATGTGAGAAGGAACTAAGATCACATAATTACACATGGGGACAGGCAGAAAGAACAGCCCAGGACCGTGTATGCTGGCCAATCAACACAGAGGAGCGATGACTTTGATTGATAAGTAGCAATACAATTATTTACACTTCATTGCCTTCAAAATAGTTCCCTTCACCAACTTCACACTTCTGCCATCGTCCATACAGCTCTTGGAAACATTCACCGAAATGATTTTTTGACACCTCTCTCAGCTGCTTTGTCGCATTGATGATAGTGTCATCATCATGGAATTGCTGCCCTTTGTGTGCGGATTTTAGAAAAAGATACAAGAACAAATCAAGCGGTGCGGTGGTCGGAAGAATATGGAGGATGTTCTAAGACAGTCACATTGTGCGTTGTACTGCTTCGTCAGTAGGGATCGATGTGCTGGCTCTTTGTCATGCAGCATAATCCAATTGTTTGTTCTTCATTTTTCTGGGCGTTTCGCAGAAACGTCTGTGCCACTCAAAAACTTGCGATTTCTTCATCGAGGTATCACCATGTACTTTTTAAAGCAAGGCTACTCTCTGGATGTGACTTCTCAAGCAAAACACACAATTTGACACGAAAACGTTTTTCTTTCAATGACATTTTCAACTCCGATGATCCTATGTGCACAACACACAAACATAATACTAATAATAATAGCTGTCCATAGTTGTCGATGAGGACCGCCGACATCATCCTTGTCACATATTTCCCTGTTGGGTGTGGGTGCGCTTGTGGCTGAACAGGCCAATGCGAGCACGAAAACATCTGCTACATATCGGGCACACGAGATTTGTAGAAGGCGATGGTGTTCCCGCTGCTCTTAATTTCCGCGTCTCACGTCTGCTCTGGGCTTTCACAACACGGTCGTCTTCACCGGCAGCTACACCCGATTTGACTGCGCTTCCCCAGTCAGATCTGTTTTGCGCAAGACATTCCCAGGTGTTGATGTCTATCTGGGAACTTTTTAGTGAGTCCTTCAGACCGTCTTTAAAACGTTTCTTTGGGCGCCCTCTCTCGCGCCATCCCTCTCTCAGCTCGCCGTAGAGAAGCTTCTTTGGGAGCCGCTCGTCTGACATACGGACGAGGAGTCCGGCCCATCATAGTCGTGCTTTTTCTAGCACGTGCACGGATGCTGGGCATGTTAGCCCTCGAGAGAACATCGATGTCAGTGACACGATCTTGCCATCGGATGTGGAATATTCGCCTCAGGCAACCTGTGTGGAAGTGGTTTAACCTCCTTGCATGTCCAGAGTATACAGTCCAGCTTTCGCAAGCGTATAGTCGGGTTGGAATGATGGTTGCACGGTAGACTTTGAGTTTGGTCTTGACGCTGATGCCACGACGTGCCCAGACCATCGAGCGCATTCTACCAAAGGCTGTGCTGGCCTTTGCTATTCTGCTTGCCACCTCATCGTCTAGGCTGACAGATCTCGACAGCGTGCTGCCCAGATATGTGAACTTGTCTACGGCATTCAACGTCTGCCCGCTGACTGTAGTCTCTGGTTTTGTGTACGACATGCCTGGTGCTGGTTGGTACATGACCTGTTTTTTTTTGCATTTATGGTCAGGCCAAAATTTTTGCATGCGGCAGAGAACTGGTCCATTCCAACCTGCATGTTCAGTTCTGAGTTGCTCATTAGAGCGCAGTCGTCAGCAAATACAAGTTCCCTGATTATGTCGCCAGCCACTTTGGTTTTGGCCTTCATTCTTCTGGAATTTAGTAATTTGCCATCTGTGCGGCACTTTATGGATATTCCAAGCTCCAATGATCTGAAGGCGTCTGTCATCGTGGCCGCGAACATCATGCTGAACAAAGTCGGGGCGAGTACACATCCTTGTTTTACTCCGTTTGATACTAGAAACGTTTTAGAGATTGCACCGCTGTCCAGTACACGAGCACACATGCCTTCGTGTAGCTGTTTTACCATTGTTATGAACTTGTTGGGGCAGCCAAACTTAGACATTATCATCCACAGCCCACCTCTGTTAACGGTATCAAATGCCTTTGTAAAATCAATAAATGTGGTGTACAAGGCCTGATTTTGTTCTCGACACTTCTCTTGTACTTGGCGAGCGGCAAAAATCATGTCCACTGTTCCTCTTCCGGCTCTGAATCCACATTGGCTTTCTGGGAGGTGATGGCTTTGTTCAAGGTGTTTGTTGAGCCTGTTTAGCAGTAAGCGAGCTAGGATCTTGCCTGCTACGGAGAGTAGCGATATTCCACGATGATTGTCGCATTCCTGACGGTTGCCTTTTCTTTTGTACAGGTGAACGATTGAGGCGTCCTTTAGCTCCTGCGGAATTTTTCCTTCAGCCCACATGTGACAGAATAGTTCAATGATCCTTCTGGTGAGGGATGGGCCAGCTGTCTTATATACCTCTGCTGGTATTGCATCAGCTCCTGGAGCTTTTCCTATAGATAGTGAACTGATTGCCCTGTCGACTTCCTCCTCAGTAATGACTTCATCCAACGCCAGGTTCAGTTCCACCTGCGGCATTCGCCGGATGGCCTCTTAATTTATGGACGATGGGTGGTTTAGTATTTTGCAGAAGTGGTCTGCCCATCTGTCTAGAATCTGAACCTTATCTGTTAGCAGTACCCCATCCGCACTGCGAACTGGAGTATTACTAGAGGGCTGCGGGCCGTAGAGAGCTTTCAGTTCCTCGTAAAACCGTTTGGTGTCATGACGCTGGCGGACATCTCAATTTCGTCAGCTCTTTTGCTGAATCAGGAGTCTTGCATCTCTCTAAGCCTGGTCTGGACAGCTTTGCGAGCAGTATTGAATGCAGCTTTTGCTGCCGGAAATGATGTGTTCCTCTGGTATTCCCTGTGCGCTTCATGTTTTGCATCGAGAAGGCCCTGTATTTCTAGATCGTTCTCATCAAACCAGTCCTTATGCTAGCGCGTGAGTGGGCCAATGTGTTTAACAGCTGTATCGTAGAGTGTGTTTCTTAATGATGCCCAGTTCTCTTCGATGTCGTTCTTTTCAAAACGAAGCTCAGATAGTCTGCCCTCAAGCTCTTATTGGAAGCCTCCTCTCGTGGGTTCGTATTTCAGCTGAGAGACATTTAGCCTCCTCAGTGGCTTCTTTCCCTGGGGGCGCATTTTGGGCTGGATCTTGAAGTTTAGCTTGGCAATGACAAGTCGATGGTCGGTCCAACATTCTGCACCACACATGCTCTTCGTTACCATAGCATCCGCTCGATCCCTACGTCTGATGATAATGTAGTCAATGAGGTGCCAGTGGCGGGACCTTTGGTGCATCCATGTGGTTCTATTTCGGACAGGAAGTCGGAAAGCTGTGTTTGTAATGAGTAGTTCATTTGCGGCACGTCCTCAGAAGGAGCAGTCCATTACTATTGCATTTTCCGATACCATGTCTGCCAATGGCCCCCTCCCAGGCTGTATGGTCTGTGCCAACCCTAGCGTTAAAATCACCGAGGATGACCAGTTTGTCAGATTTGGGGACTGCAGCGATGAGCGCCTCTAGGTCCTCATAAAACTTATCTTTTGTTTCCTGAGGATTTGTCATTGTGGGTGCGTATGCACTGATAAGTGTTGCATGGCGCTCTCCTATTAGGGGGAGACGCAGTGTAATCAGGCGGTCATTAATTCCTCTGGGCATGCTTGTGAGCTTGTCGACCATGTTGGTCTTGATGGCAAAGCCAACTCCAGCTTCACGGTGTTCTTCTTTGCTGCGGCCGTTCCAGAAGAGAGTATAACCAGCGCCTTCTTCTGTGATCTGCCCTTCCTCTGCCAGTCGTGTTTCGCTCAGGGCAGCTATACAGATATTGTATCTAGCCAGTTCCCCTGGCGATCAGTGCTGTCCGTCGTTCAGGTCTGTTTGCTTTGGTGTTGTCCAGTAGCGGGCGGACATTCCATGTTGCAAGCGTGATGGGTAGTTTTCGTGATCGCTTTCTGCCTGTTCCGCCACTGCAGTTTGGGGGCCCTGCCAGTTGCGAGCTGCTAGTCAGGGTGTGATCTGTAGGGTGATGTCGTGAGTTGCGCAATGTGTTTATAGTCAGGGAGATGTGCGCAGGATATTCCTCACTCTCTCGTCCGGACTCAACATGTTCTAGAGGCAAGACATTGTCAAGACTTCTAGTGACGGGTCGGATGCAGACAGTATGGTGTCAGCGTGTGCCTCATTTTCTCGGTAGCCCTTCCCTTCTCTTTTATCGATGGGGTGGAGCTTTGAGGTATCTGTTCTGAGTGCATTTGTTTGTGTATTCTTCTTCCACCTCTCGTTCCTCTGGTCTTTCGCCTTGATTGTATACTTGTGAGTTCCGATGCCTCCTCGGTTTAGTGTATTTTCAGCACTCGCAACAGATGTAGATCTGAGTTTGAAGGGACGTAGTGTGCTGATCGAAGCGCGATGAGCTCCTTCAAACATACTTCTGTGCGAAAGTACACGTGACAGTTACACCAGCCCTGTCGTTTCGTCAAGGTCACTACCAACTTATAAAACGTTTATCTCTATGACATAATCACTCATTCAAACGTGAGCCGATCCTTCTGGAACCTTTTGAGCCGACCTCATATATGTACCTGGATTAAAGTTATGAAAGGCGAGATAAGGAACTTGTAACGCCGCCTTAGAAAACGCTGAAACCTTGCACAGCGAACTTTATCCTCGTCTGCTATGGCAATGCTTCCTAAACTTTTCAGTGTGACCGACCGGCAAGGATTTTGTTCACTGCATCAAAGACTGGTGCCACATTTATTGAATGCTATTTTTAGATCACCTTAAATGTGTATTAACATTTGTTTAAATGCGTGCTTAGCCAAGGGAGCCGTGTAGAGAGAGATAGAAACGTTTTTTCAGACCGCAACGGCACCCGGGTTGACCCAGCTCGGTTCAGTCCGGGAAGTAAAAGCAGCGAGTGGGAGGAAATGGCTACCGCCCTCATATAGTCGAGCCTTTGAAATGTGAGATCGCTAACACCTCACACCCCTACGGCAGTAATGCTATGGGTTACTTTACTTTACTTTAGCAAATTCTATGACGACTCCTCGTTCGCCATGCTTTTTCTTGTTACGTCTGCACGCGAAGTCCAGTTCTCTGGATAAATGTTGCTGTAGTGGAGAGTTCTTCATGGTTTCCAAACAGGGCTTCAGTGCGCAATTAGATAAACATATAACAATCTTGCAGGACATGTTCGGATGTCTGTGCTGCCGATACATTGCCGCTGGAGCCAATTTTAGCTGGTGTAAATGGCTATTCAATTCAATCTGTTCTGTCCCATTCTCAGGATCACTTGTTCTGCTCGATCAAGACAGTGATAGTTGTATGTTTTTCTTGGAAGGTGATTGCATGTTCGACTCTATTACCATTTAATGATCGCAGTTATAAGTGTTTATATTATGACTGTTTTACAGAAATGTAAGCTGTTTTTTTCTTCTTGAAGTCCTTTGTGGACTGACACTGGTCCGCGGTGGCAACCTTTTCTTTAAAAAAAATCTTCCTTTTTTTCTTCAATATGAGTTTGTCACCAGTATGAATAGTATGGAGCAAAGAATGTGGTCACTGCAAATTTTCATACATGGTGAAAGAGGCAAGTTGTGCATGGGGCTAGTAAACTTTCTTCATCAAGTCACTACTCTTCTACGCTGAGGTGTAGAGATAATTAAAAAAACAAATTGTGGCTTTCAGTTTCTATCCGAAGGCGTAGACCATAGCTGGTCCCATGCTAAATGCTCCTTAGTCCTCTCTTACAACATGTATGGCAGCTTAGCAAACTCATCATGTAAAATAAATTGCTACAGAAATCCCCACTGCAAGAATACATATGCTTTGCTGCAGATGTCCTACCAGAAGGTCAACTATAGTTGGCAAACCACTGCAGCTGGTCACCATCTTCTTCTGTGCCTCATCTTGAAAAGGATGTTGTGTTGTAGTTTATAGCCAGAATGCAATATCTGTGCCATATGGCCAGACACCACCGGTTACAGCTAGCTTTTTGGGGTACAAGGTTTTGCCTCCCCACTAGAAATAACATTTCTTTTAGCCAGATTACACTAGTGTAGATTGTTTCCAGGGCCACCATTTGGAGGCGGAATAGGGCCAGCTGTGGTTCGCCGACCTTGATGTAAGCAGCCAGCTATGAGTCATTGGCTGCTGTCAGCTCATTCAGTCTGTTACATATTTGGTTATCCAGATGGTCACCACAGATGCATGCCTTCTTCTTCTTCACCCTTGTGACCTTGGGGTGCATAGACCATCAACCGGTCCTCTCTCGTCACCCTTACCACCTTGGGGCATATATATCACCAACCAACCCTCTCTCTTCACCCTTATCACCTTGGGGCATATAGACCATTAACCAACCCTCTCTCTACACCCTTATCAACTTGGGACATATAGATCACAACCAACCCTCTCTCTTCACCCTTAACACCTTGGGGCATATATACCATTAACCAACCCTGTCTCTACACCCTTATCACCTTGAGGCATATATATCAAAACCAACCCTCTCTCTTCACCCTTATCACTTTGGGGCATATAGACCATTAACCAACCCTCTCTTCACCCTTAACACCTTGGCGCACATAGATCATCAACCAACCCTCTCTCTTCACCCTCATCACCTTGGGTTACACATCCCACCAACCAACCCTCTCTCTTCACCCTCATCACCTTGAGTTACACATCCCACCAACCAACCCTCTCTCTTCACCCTCATCACCTTGAGTTACACATCCCACCAACTAACCCTCTCTCTTCACCCTCATCACCTTGAGTTACACATCCTACAACCAACCCTATCTCTTCACCTTCATCACCTTGAGTTACACATCCCACCAACTAACCCTCTCTCTTCACCCTCATCACCTTGAGTTACACATCCCACCAACCAACCCACTCTCTTCACCCTTATCACCTTGAGTTACACATCCCACAACCAACTTACCCTCTCTCTTCACCCTCATCACCTTGAGTTACACATCCCACCAACCAACCCACTCTCTTCACCCTTATCATCTTGAGTTACACATCCCACCCACTCTCTTCACCCTTATCATCTTGAGTTACACATCCCACCAACCAACCCACTCTCTTCACCCTTATCATCTTGAGTTACACATCCCACCAACTAACCCTCTCTCTTCACCCTCATCACCTTGAGTTACACATCCCACCAACCAACCCACTCTCTTCACCCTTATCACCTTGCGTTACACATCCCACAACCAACTTACCCTCTCTCTTCACCCTCATCACCTTGAGTTACACATCCCACCAACCAACCCACTCTCTTCACCCTTATCATCTTGAGTTACACATCCCACCCACTCTCTTCACCCTTATCATCTTGAGTTACACATCCCACCAACCAACCCACTCTCTTCACCCTTATCATCTTGAGTTACACATCCCACCAACCAACCCACTCTCTTCACCCTTATCACCTTGAGTTACACATCCCACAACCAACTTACCCTCTCTCTTCACCCTCATCACCTTGAGTTACACATCCCACCAACCAACCCACTCTCTTCACCCTTATCATCTTGAGTTACACATCCCACCAACCAACCCACTCTCTTCACCCTTATCATCTTGAGTTACACATCCCACCAACCAACCCACTCTCTTCACCCTCATCACCTTGAGTTACACATCCCACCAACCAACCCACTCTCTTCACCCTTATCACCTTGAGTTACACATCCCACCAACCAACCCACTCTCTTCACCCTTATCATCTTGAGTTACACATCCCACCAACCAACCCACTCTCTTCACCCTCATCATCTTGAGTTACACATCCCACCAACCAACCCACTCTCTTCACCCTTATCATCTTGAGTTACACATCCCACCAACCAACCCACTCTCTTCACCCTTATCATCTTGAGTTACACATCCCACCAACCAACCCACTCTCTTCACCCTTATCACCTTGAGTTACACATCCCACAACCAACTTACCCTCTCTCTTCACCCTCATCACCTTGAGTTACACATCCCACCAACCAACCCACTCTCTTCACCCTTATCATCTTGAGTTACACATCCCACCAACCAACCCACTCTCTTCACCCTTATCATCTTGAGTTACACATCCCACCCACTCTCTTCACCCTTATCATCTTGAGTTACACATCCCACCAACCAACCCACTCTCTTCACCCTTATCATCTTGAGTTACACATCCCACCAACCAACCCACTCTCTTCACCCTTATCACCTTGAGTTACACATCCCACAACCAACTTACCCTCTCTCTTCACCCTCATCACCTTGAGTTACACATCCCACCAACCAACCCACTCTCTTCACCCTTATCATCTTGAGTTACACATCCCACCAACCAACCCACTCTCTTCACCCTTATCATCTTGAGTTACACATCCCACCAACCAACCCACTCTCTTCACCCTCATCACCTTGAGTTACACATCCCACCAACCAACCCACTCTCTTCACCCTTATCACCTTGAGTTACACATCCCACCAACCAACCCACTCTCTTCACCCTTATCATCTTGAGTTACACATCCCACCAACCAACCCACTCTCTTCACCCTCATCATCTTGAGTTACACATCCCACCAACCAACCCACTCTCTTCACCCTTATCATCTTGAGTTACACATCCCACCAACCAACCCACTCTCTTCACCCTTATCATCTTGAGTTACACATCCCACCAACCAACCCTCTCTCTTCACCCTTATCACCTTGAGTTACACATCCCACCAACCAACCCACTCTCTTCACCCTTATCATCTTGAGTTACACATCCCACCAACCAACCCACTCTCTTCACCCTTATCATCTTGAGTTACACATCCCACCAACCAACCCACTATCTTCACCCTTATCATCTTGAGTTACACATCCCACCAACCAACCGACTCTCTTCACCCTTATCACCTTGAGTTACACATCCCACAACCAACTTACCCTCTCTCTTCACCCTCATCACCTTGAGTTACACATCCCACCAACCAACCCACTCTCTTCACCCTTATCATCTTGAGTTACACATCCCACCAACCAACCCACTCTCTTCACCCTTATCATCTTGAGTTACACATCCCACCAACCAACCCACTCTCTTCACCCTTATCATCTTGAGTTACACATCCCACCAACCAACCCACTCTCTTCACCCTTATCATCTTGAGTTACACATCCCACCAACCAACCCTCTCTCTTCACCCTTATCACCTTGAGTTACACATCCCACCAACCAACCCACTCTCTTCACCCTTATCATCTTGAGTTACACATCCCACCAACCAACCCACTCTCTTCCCCCTTATCATCTTGAGTTACACATCCCACCAACCAACCCACTCTCTTCACCCTTATCATCTTGAGTTACACATCCCACCAACCAACCCACTCTCTTCACCCTTATCATCTTGAGTTACACATCCCACCAACCAACCCACTCTCTTCACCCTTATCATCTTGAGTTACACATCCCACCAACCAACCCTCTCTCTTCACCCTTATCACCTTGAGTTACACATCCCACCAACCAACCCACTCTCTTCACCCTTATCATCTTGAGTTACACATCCCACCAACCAACCCACTCTCTTCACCCTTATCATCTTGAGTTACACATCCCACCAACCAACCCACTCTCTTCACCCTTATCATCTTGAGTTACACATCCCACCAACCAACCCACTCTCTTCACCCTTATCATCTTGAGTTACACATCCCACCAACCAACATACTCTCTTCACCCTTATCACCTTGAGTTACACATCCCACCAACCAACCCACTCTCTTCACCCTTATCATCTTGAGTTACACATCCCACCAACCAACCCACTCTCTTCACCCTTATCATCTTGAGTTACACATCCCACCAACCAACCCTCTCTCTTCACCCTTATCACCTCGAATTACACATCCCACCAACCAACCCACTCTCTTCACACTCATCACCTTGAGTTACACATCCCACCAACCAACCCACTCTCTTCACCCTCATCACCTTGAGTTACACATCCCACCAACCAACCCTCTCTCTTCACCCTCATCATCTTGAGTTACACATCCCACTAACCAACCCTCTCCAAGCAGTTGGTCCTGTCCTTTCTCTAGTCCATTTCTGACTCACTCTTTCTTTATCGACCTCTATGTCCTTCTCCGTGTGTTTTGTCCATCCTTTGCCTCTTTTTTACTAGAGATTTCGTACCCTATGTGATGATATCTTGAGGACTTTCACAGTATGTGAAATCCCTAACTACCTTCCTCCTAATATTGCCTGCACTCTCCCATACTTCTTTTGATAGTAACCTTGTCAAACAGCTGCACCTCCTAGTCTTTGTCAGAATATTTGTTGATAAAGTGTTGTTATCTATTAATATTGAGTTTGGTCAACCGTCATATTTCCGCTCCATATAAAATGGGACGCTTCACATCAGAGTTGAAGACCATTAACTTGGTACACTGTCTGATCCTTTTAGAACACATGTAGGAAATAAGCGCTAAAATGGTATGTGTTCTTGCAGATTAGCTTCTGCAACCCTTCCATTTCTTCTTTGGAGTTAGTCTTGAAAAGGACGGCGTGTCGTAGTTTACAGAGATGCTGCGATATTTGTACCTTTCAGCCTGATCCAATTTCAGCTGGCTTTCTGGGGTTTTGGGTATGTCTTTTCACTGCAGTTCCTATTCTCTAAGCCAGACTACACTAGTGCAGCTTGTTTTCAGGATTGCCGCTTGGAGGCAGAAAATGGTCTTGGTCAGCTACGGCTCGCCAGCACTATGTAGAAACCTCTTTAGTCATCGTCTGTGACTTGCAAAATAAAATGAACTGGGTCTATTCTTTCCTCTCAAATAAGAAACACGAGATCAAGATGCTGAGCAGCGCAGTAGTCAGTGACCCATAGCTGACTGCTAGCATCAGGGCCAGCGAACCATAGCTGCCAAGACCCTTCTACACCTCCACGCAATGATCCTGGATAACAGGCTGCAGCAGGGCAGACTGGCTAAGGAGAAGGGATCAAAGAGGGAATACTAACACGGTACTAAAAAATGGTTGCTGAAGTCGGATGTGTTGGACCGGAAGGTGCAAATATTACAGTCAAGCTGTAAACTACGACACAACGCATTTCGTTCTCTGGACTACATTCTGCTACTTAAGCCCTTTCAGGGTTTGGTAGTTGGAGATTGAGAATGAACGAAGTCAAGCCAAGCCAAATAAGAAACACTGGACCCAGAGGGGGAACACATTGATTTGCCTTTTGTTAGAAGCAAAGCATAGGAGCATGCGTTCATCTGGAATCTTTACAGGAAGCCTGTATTCAATCATTTTCAGTGGTGGTTGTAAATAGCTGTGGTGAGAGTGAAGAGTAATCAAGGTCAGATGAAACATTTTCAATTAAACCCCAAAATACCAAATTAAGTTTAAATGGCAAATTCCTGCAGCCAAACGACAACCCAAACTATCTGGGAGTCACATTTGATCGGCGCATGACATGGAAAAGTCAGATCGAGAGAAACCGAATGAGAGCCAGAGAAAGAATGGCAATCATGAGGAAACTTGCTGGCACAAGCTGGGGAGCAGACGAAAGCATACTAAAGAAACTGTACACTGGAAGAGTGAGACCAGTTCTCGAGTATGGCATTGCGGCATGGACAACAGCAGCAAAGGCGAACTTCGATAAAGTTAGCAAACTTCAAAACCAAGCCATGAGAGTTATAACAGGAGGCATGAAGTCAACGCCAATTGTAGAACTTGAAAAGATTACAAAACTGCAATCCATAACCGATAGAAGAGACTGCAGAGCCCAGCTGCAGTCAGAGAAACTCCGAAAACTGACTGACCATCCAATGCACCAGAGACTAAACAATTTGGGAAATGGGAAACTAAAGCGGAGAAACTTTGCAGAAATAGCCAAAGCAAAGATGCATGAAGATCCCATAAACGCACTAACAACACCAAAGCCCATCACTACTGTATGAAAACCTACCTGGAGGCAGGATATATTTCCAGATGTGGTAGAAAATATACCAGGTATTGGAAACAAAAACTGCCAGACTGAAAAAGAAAGGAGAGATACTCCCCTAAGCTTTATATCGAAAAACTACCAAAGCATGGACTGGACCCATGCATACACTGACGGTTCTGTAACAAACACTACACAGAACGGAGGGGTAGGAGCATTCCTGAACCTACCAAATGGCAGAAAAATAACACTGTCATTCGCTACTGGTAAGTACACAAGCAATTTCAGAGCGGAGGCAGAGGCACTGAGGGTGGCAGTGGAAGAAATGGTGACACATAAAGAAAATGAAAGCCATATAGTCCTGCTTACAGAATGCTCTCGCCATAGTCACAGCGCTAAAAAGCCAGAAAAACACTGAGATTAATGACTTAAGAACAGCACTCTGTCAACTATGCCAGCAGTCCGCACCAAAAAGGGTAGTGGTACAGTGGGTCCCATCACACCGCAACATCCAAGGCAATGAGGAGGCAGACAGACTGGCAAAAGAAGGCGCAAGACTACCACAAACAGATACTAGTATGACGTACGAAGAGTCAAAACGGCTTATTAAAGCCAGATACATGACCAAATGGGAAACCGAACATACTGGTTACACCAAAAACGATGCATATTACCAGCTGAACAGAAGAGAGCAGGTCGTTGTCTTCAGACTTCGCACTGGCCACAATAGACTGAGGTACCACCTATTCAACAAATTGAAGATAGGTGGAACCGACGAATGCCCGTGTGGTACCATGAAAATGACCGCTGAACATCTGCTGCAGAACTGCCCGACATACGAGGATCAGAGAGAGCAGATGTGGCCATCACCAGTGGAACCACAAGAAAAGCTCTATGGCAGTGTCGACAGCCTCAGGATGACCGCCGCTTTTTTCGAAAAAATAATGGTTACTGTCTGACTGCGTACGAAGAAGAAGAAGATGATGAAACATACTGATCAAGATCCAATCTCACTCCCTCATTTGAGGTCCTGAAAACAGGCTGTGTCACAAGTCTGGCCAATGAGGTGGGGGATGGACACTAATTCCTGACGTGGCGAGCATACTGAGGAGTCCTGAATTGGACTACAGCCAGGACAACGCCAGTCAATCTACTGAATGTAAGAAGAGCCACTGTAAGGACTTTATGGACAAACCTGTCACAAACTTCTGCCCAAAAGTTTCTTAAACTACAATGTGCCAAGAGGTCATGAGACTATGAGTGAATGGAATTAACATATGTAAACCTTTATATTATTAAGCAGAATTCCCAATGAGTTAGATTGTTTGCCCCAGCGTACGAAGAAGAAGAAAAAGATTGTTTGCCCATTAATAGGGAATGTGAGTTAGGATAAGACTGTCATGAGACAGGTTTGGTTTACCCTACCGTTTATGAGATTTTTGTAGTAGTGAGCGCCACGCAGATAAAGTCAAGCCGCCTTGAGGACCATGGTCCACCTTGATCAGCACGCTCGGGATGTGTGGAAAGCTACTACAATGCATCACTTAATGCCCTTTTCAGGATGCACAAAAGAGTAAACATACTGATTGTGGGCATTAAACAACAACAATAACCACACTGTCGATAGGTCAATGCTATGGTAATCCTGCTCAGTAGAGAAGAACTGCAGGTTCAGATATTTGGATCACATGCTTTGTGTACATAAATTAATGGTGCACTACTGTATGTATGCTGCCAAGAAATCATGACGGCCAAAAACAGCTGCGATGAGAACCACATTCTTTGAAGAACATGCTAAATGATAATCACCACACCCATATAAAACACTTTGCAGGTTAGTACCTGTCCCACCGCCTTTTTGTTGTTACTGATATGGTCTATTGTCTTTTTTTATATATATTGTTCTTGTCCCTAGTGAAGACCATTTAGTTGTAACACAGGTTTGTTTTGTCTCTGTTCGGGCGCTACGTTTGAGTTATACGTGTTGTGTAGTTTTCAATTATTAAATGGACAAAAAGTTATAGAAATTAGTGCTTACCTAAATCAGCCGATGCGGTACATGAAGGAATACAAGGCCATAGAAAGGTGGCCTCAAAAGACACAGTAAAGTTGGGCGATACACTACATTATCAGTAGAGAATATCAGTTGCATTTATAATGATAATTGTAACCATATACCGCCAGCTTAGACACGTGCAGAAAATTAAGTAGCATATTAACTACCGAATTGAAAAATATGTAGTGGCATTAATTTAGCTCTCACATTTTTCATCACCAGGAAGGGAATGTTCAAATTTAGCCAAATTTAAGGGGATGGCGTGGGCTGGTGGTTAAGTGACACGGCTCACAACTAGAAGGTGCTGGGTTTGATCCCCAATCACAGCATGACCGTTACCCCAGGGAAGCAAACCCTTAGAAAATGCAGGAGGAAGCAGACCCTTACATAAAATGCATGCTGAAGTTTGATGCACTGGGCCTACAGGCGCAAAATAAAAACCACAGTGCAATGTACACTGGTTTGGGGATTAAAGAAATAAGGTGAACGCAAAAACAAAAACAAAATTTCCGTATTTTTCTTAATTGTGAACAGATTTGTATGTCATTTTGAAGATAACTGAATGTGCTGTTTTATTAGCTGTTACATGGATGAGGAGACAGGTCAGGCAAAATATACTGATCGGACAATGTTAGTCAGGGTCAGGTGAACATACTGACCAAGACTCAACCTCACTCCCATGCAGTTCCCCCTGTAAACAGGTTGTTTCGTGGTAGTCTGGTTAACGAGGTGTAGGATTGATGTGATCCCTGTAGCAGTGAGCATCACACAGATGACACCAAGCATAGCACAACAACCTGGACCCTGGTCTACCTTCACCAGCACGCTCAGGATGTGAGGAAAGCTAATTCAACCTTTTCAGGACGCACAAAGGAATAATCATACTCATCGTGGGCATTAACAACAACAAGCTGTTACGAGCTAACACACCATTAAACATTTCTGGTGCTGTGAGCGGATCATCGCATTTAATACATTACGGCGCTGTGGTTAGTGTGCTGGCTTCGCACATGAGTGGTCCTGGGTTCATTCCCCAGTTGAGGTGCAAATGCTTTTTCAGACCGCGACGGCTCCCGGGTCGACCCAGTCTTAAATAGGTACCAGTTCAGTCCGGGAAGTAAAGGCGGCAGGGGTGATGCTGACCACGTCATACAATAAGTGCTATGGGTTACAAAATAATATGGGCATTACACCATATTTCCTATGTGCTGCACGGTGTGACAGTATCTTTACTTTTTGCTGTGGCGAAACTATGATGCAATAGGCCATATGCATCACTTAAGTAGATCCCTCTCTCTCCTAACATGTGAGCCCCAGTAAAGCAATTTATATCTACTGCATTTGAAAAGTCAGATTTTTAAAAGCAGAAACACAGCACATACAATCCCTCGACTTCTGGCACAATCAGCTATTTTATTACCAGTATAGGATCATTATTTTCCACGTAAGTATTTGAGTAATAAAACATGAAGAGATGACCTTTGAACTGAACTATCCAAATCTTGTACAAATAAATACATATAAAAAAGAATTAAACTAAACATGTAATTAATGTGTAATACTCCAACGACCTCAATGCATAGCAAAATAAGGAGAAGGAAGAAGCAAACAACAAACAAACCACGAACAAACACGCATGCAGAAAACATTAAAAACACACACCATGTAATTTTAAAGTTTTCACAAAAATGCTTTTCTGGCAAGTCACTAACCTTGTCAGCCTTGTCTGATCTCAGCTGTTTCAGTTTGATGTCCAGCTCAAATAGCTGTTTTGAGACAGTTTCAACATCAGCACCAGCATTTGATTGTGGCTTGGAATCACTAGAAGGTAACGACTCTGGCTTCCAGGCTTGGCTTGTCAGTGTTTTGTACTCTTCTTTCAGGGCAAGCAACTCCTTCACAGCATCATCCACAATATTCTAAGATCACAAGTGAAAAGAAAGAAATATAAATAATATTTCCGTAATTATCTTTCACAAGCATAAGCGTCACGGTTGTTGCTATAGATGAGAGGTAAGACACTTGCCTATCGAGAAAAAAAATAGCAAAAGTACGAAACGGTAGATGTTTGAATCCTGCAAGTTTCATCATCACCTGGACTTGAGAGGTGAGATCTTTACCTAATCCTATCGGAGATGAATGATAATATAATCATCTTTATTAATTTGTCCTTTTCAGGAAGACAAAAATAAACCATGGCCAAAAGCATGTACCAAGACATGATGGAAGCTCCAAACAGTAATTGGACATTTCTCTTGCTCTTATTCCTTGCACTGATCGCTCTAATCCTGCCTGTGATAGTACCCACGGCCGTTTGCCAGACACCTGCCCATTTTGTCAGTTCTCATGTGGACTTTGCCAAGACGCAATGTGCGTATGCTGGAGAACACTACCACATCAATCAGGACAAAGTGCCCAATGATCATAAGAGAAAAATAAATAGTCCATTAATGTTTTCATGGGCACCCTGCTTCTTAGCAATCATGGCGTTTTCATTCAAGATGCAAAGCCTCATTTGGTTCCAGCTTCATGGCTTGGAATCTTCTTCTTCTTCTTTGTTCGTTCTCAATCTCCCACTACCAAACCCTGAAAGGGTAAGTAGCAGAATGTAGTCCAGAGAACGGAATGCGGTGTGTTGTAGTTTACAGCTTGGCTGCGATATTTGCACCTTTCGGTCCAACACATCCGACTTCAGAAAGAATTTTTTGAGTACCTGGTTAGCATTCCCTCTTCAATCCCTTCTCCTTAGCCAGTCTGCCCTGCTCTAGCTTGTTATCCAGGATCATCGCGTGGAGGTGTAGAAGGATCTTGGCAGCAATTGTTCGCTGGCCCTGACGCTTGCAGTCAGCTATGGGTCGCTGACCACTGCAGCTCATGTGCTGCTCAGCATCTTGATCCCGGCTTGGAATCAACATTGAAGCAATTCTCCACGAGATAAAGATTCACCAAACCAGGAGTAAAACAGAAAGAATGGAGCTTTTAAAAGATGTAGCTCAATCACTGGTACTGACACTAAAATGCCAGGGGAATTCAGCAACTTTCATACTTATTCTGTTATGGAAATGTCTCAGCGCATTGCTCTCCTTCACACTGTTCTTGTCAGTGCTGGTTTTAACCACTCCTTTTGATGACAGTAGACAGACAGGGGAATCATTCCAGGATAGGCCACTAAGATCTCACAGCAACTGTTCATACAACGTAATCTCCCACACGAAGATGACATATATGATTCCGTCCATTTACCCAGTGAATATTATTAGTTATTCAGAAGTTGTTCAGCATTTTCCTATTCGTGGTGAACATTACTGACATTGGCCTGTGGATCACTATGCTGTGTTCCTGAGATCAGGAACAGACAACTTGCAACTAGCATCCACTCCAGGGAAGTTGAGATGTTCTGTAAAACAACACACTGCAGCTTAGATAGGGAGTTGACCACCTTAGATAGGGAGTTTGCCACCTTTCTTGGGTTGGATGGATTTATACTGTTAAAGGTAATCAAGAACAAACTAGGAGAGCTGGCTTGGACAGAATTCAGCCTCCTCCTATGGCACACCTATCAAGACAAGCTTGAAGCCATGACTCGCCAGAATGCTGAAAATGTGACTGGCTAAGCCCCATAACAAATATTTTCACTTCGAAAGAATCCAACATGAGCACCAGCACAGCAAATATGGAAACACAAAAGCTAGAGAGAATCTTCAGTGACAAGGAAGCCAGCACACCCAGTGCAGAAATATAGTACAATGTAGTGTACAACACTGTCGACTTGCAATGTGGAAAAACGAGGCTTCATTTGTTGTTTTTTTGTGGTCAAAGGGTGTGAAACCTTCAAAATCTACAGGAGAATGAAAGTCTGGTGTGGAGACAGTTGTTTGAGTCAGGGAAGAGTATGAATTAGTAGAAAAATTTCTAAATGGAAGACAAAATGTCATTGATGAGCCGCAGCATGGGAGAACAGCAAACATGGCAACTCACAAGGTGAAAAAGCAGACTAACCAGCTAGTCCATGGCAACAGACAAGTCACTATTGATGAAACGGCCATAGATTTCAACATGAGTCACAGCGCTGGGCACACATTTGTCTATGATGACATCAGTTATAGGAAAGTGTGTACCAATTGAGTCCCAAGACAGATGACGAGGTAATGGAGACAGAGCAAAATTAGTTAAAGACAGTACCGAAAGATGATTTCCCAGAGAACAACCACAAGCTAAAGGAAGGCTGGACCAAGTGTGTTGTCAGGCAGAGAGACTATGTTAAAAAAAACAAGACACAAAATCTTTATGGTTTGTACTCACAATCATAAAAATGTTTATCATAAAATTCCTGTTACTTAATGTCTGTCCCTCGTACAAAGGTCAGAAAAAGTACATCAGAAGCCTGATACAGTGTAACTCCATCAAGGCTGTACTAAAAACTTTTCACAAACATGCATGTTTGTTGATGCATTTTTAATATGTTTGTAATGACTGACTTACTTACATCAAATCAACGGATTCATTCAATCAAAATCCTTCAATCCTGTTCAGAACATAGGAGATCGACAAATAACTGCAATCAGCTTCATTCAGCAGCCAACCGCTGCAACTCAATCAATAACGGTAAGTGCTCGCTCTATTTGCCTCCTCTTCCCATCTCCAGGTGTGTTGAGGTTTTCCTCTGTTTCCCACCAAGTTCAAGTGCAGACACTGTCGAGTAATACTATCAGTATCTTTGCTCAAGGTGTGACCTATCCTTCCCCATCGTCTCTTCTTCACCTCTTGTACCACCAACAGTTGGTTCGACCTGCACAACAGGTCGACATCTGTGACCTTATCATACCACCTCAAACCCAAAATTCTAAGCAAGCAGCCATTCACAAATGTCTACACCCTGCTTTGTTAACTCCTTTGTTGTCCATCATGCCTCTGAACTGAAGAACAAAACCAATGTGACATTTGAGTTGAAAATTCTAAACTTTGTCGTGCACCTGATTTCCGGGGATCTCGAGAGTTTATCCAACATAATAAAAGCTCCCAGCGCCTTCTGGATTCTTATCCATCCACTTGTGCAGTTAAGCATTATGGGGAGCTAAAGTTGCCATTCTTGGGCCAAGTGTGTTCTGTCAGCTGTTGTAGGATTTGTTATGTCATCTATTCATCTCCCACATGAGCTTCCTTGTGGCCAGATCTTCTTGTGTTGTAAGCTTGCAGTGGTAGTTAAACAGGTTGTATTCTCATGAAATGACTGAACCATCATATTTTCTGTCTTGAAATGCATTCAGCACAATTAGAGGTGTAGAGGGTCTTGACAGCTCTAGCACACTGACCGTGTAGCAGTCAGCTTTGGGTCGATAACTGCTGCAGCTAATGCATTGCCAAACTTTTAACTTAATTTTTATATTAATTTCTCAACCTTAGACACAAATACATTTTAGGGGAAATTTATTTTAAACCAACGCTCAAGCTTTCAAGACCAAATTAATAGTGTTAACTGGGGTATTGATGTAAATATTTTGTAAAGAAATCTTCAAGTGAGGAATTTGTTGTAGGGCCAAGAAGTTAAGAAGAGTATGTGCTGCACATATGTTGTAGAGACAAGAAGTTAAGAAGAGTATGTGCTGCACATATGTTGTAGGGCCAAGAAGTTAAGAAGAGTATGTGCTGGACATATGTTGTAGGGCCAAGAAGTTAAGAAGAGTATGTGCTGCACATATGTTGTAGGGCCAAGAAGTTAAGAAGAGTATGTGCTGCACATATGTTGTAGAGACAAGAAGTGAAGAAGAGTATGTGCTGGACATATGTTGTAGGGCCAAGAAGTTAAGAAGAGTATGTGCTGCACATATGTTGTAGGGCCAAGAAGTTAAGAAGAGTATGTGCTGCACATATGTTGTAGAGACAAGAAGTGAAGAAGAGTATGTGCTGCACATATGTTGTAGGGCCAAGAAGTGAAGAAGAGTATGTGCTGCACATATGTTGTAGGGCCAAAAAGTTAAGAAGAGTATGTGCTGGACATATTATATGTTGTTGGTAGAAGAAGTGAAGAAGATCAAGAGAATATGCTGCACAAATATCTTGTCACTTGTTTTCATTTTATGTAAATTACCCAAAAGAATGTGTCTCCAGAGGTATATAGATTTTTATGTTGTTTAGTTAAAGGAATATGTATATTCTTTATGCTATTTATGTCACCTGAATGGTACCCTTGGATGGAAGGAACAGATAACATCACTGCTTGAGGGAATAATAATTATGTATATAATGATACTCTAGCTTGAAAGATAACATGTTAAACTGTTAACTGGAGCTGAACATATAGCACTGAATGAGCTGACTGCGGCCAGCAATTCAGCTGGCTGCTTGCATCAGGATCAGCAAACCAAGGCTGATCAAGACTCTATTCTGCTTTGAAGTGGTTGGTTTGGAAACAGGCTGCACCAATGTAAGTCTGGCTAATAGAATAGGGATCACAGAGGTATGGCAAACCCAGTTACAAAATGGAGTACTGAAACAAGATGTATTGGGCCAAAAGGTGGAAATGTCGCAGACTCTGTGCAAAATATGACACAATGTTCTTTTCAGGGAAAACCCTGAAGAAGAACCATTAACTACCATGAGCATGAGCAGAGGGGATCACCTCGTGCGTCACAGAGCCACTACCAAGCATCATGTCTAGTGTAGTGATAAATCTAATTTAAATTTAATTAATAAAATCTCTTTTCAAATTTCAATATACTGAAATACAATATGATCCAATCCAATGTTTTAACCTTTTACAGTCCAAATTGTCCATTGCAGTCAACTAGAGTAGCACCACTTACAGTCCGATTTATCTGAAGGCGCATGTTGCATATCAACCATACCTTGTTATTTAGCTAAATTTGATTTATAAACAACTGTTTCTTTTTTAGATTTAAAAATTATAATTTAATAATTTGTTGTTGTTGTTGTTGTTGTTAACCATGAAACAAAGAAAATGACTGTTCTTGTTTTGTAAATTAGCTTGGACTGAAGAGGGTTAACTGACCACATCTTAATTTCTAAACACACCCCAGAGTGAAAAAAGTGAACAAAGATTTATGACATCACAACATGTTTTTCACTTCAGCAATGGGGGTGGTTAAGTGACATGGCTCACAAAACGAAGGTGCTTGGTTCGCTCCCCATCACAGCACCCTGGTCAAGCAAACATTTAGAAAATGCAGGAGGAAAATTCATGCCGAAGTCAGATGCACTGGGTCAACAGGCACAAAATAAAAACATAGTGCAACACACACAGCATTGGGGAATAGAGAAATAAGACGAACAGAAAAAAAAACAGCAGTTAATGTGATGTGGCTTGACGAGTAGTTTGGATGACTGTCGGTATTCCACATAGATGAGCGTTCTAAACCTTGGTAAAGCATAGGTTTGTTTTTGCCATCAGCATGTACCTAGATGTACAGTTTGTGGCTACTGCAGGGACAAGTGATGTTTATTCCTTATCGATCCTCACATGTGCTGCAGTGATAGTTTAGTTAATGTGATAATATTACAGCAGACAAACATCACTGATTATTCTGAAAGGCATTAGTACACAAGCTGAAAATACTCCTTTGAGAGATTCACTATATAAGCATAACTAATCTTGGCATAAATCTAATTTGCATTATGTGGAGCGTATAAAAAAACATGTAACGATAAGACATTGATGTTGCGACAAAGGTTGAAGTGCATGAATTTGTGAAATGTATTTGTCTATTTTTATAATAAAAACAATATTTTTAGTGTTTTAATTTTCTTCTTTCTTCTTCTCTGCCGTTCTTTCTCAAACTCCCTCTACCAAGCCCTTAAAAGGGTTTTGCAAGTAGCAGGATGTAGTCTAGAGAACGGAATTCGTTGTGTCCTAGTTTACAACTCAACTACGATGTTTGCACATTTCAGCATGGCATTTTGGAGTTCTGGGTTAACCTTCCCTCTTCGATCCCTTCTCCTTAGCCAGGCTACCATGCTGCAGTCTGTTGTCCAGGAATACCACGTGGAGGTGGAGAAGGGCAGCTCTGGGCCTCTGGTCCTGACGCTAGCAGTCAGCTTTGTGTCGCAGACCGCTATAGCTAATGCCCTGTTCAGCATCTTGATCCAGTGTTTTAAAATAAAGTATAGCCTTACTTGAGTGAGAAAAATGATAGACTGAGCATATACAAACATTAAACAGCATAGCATAAAAGACAAACTAAGAATACACAAGATCTGAGCAATTCTTGCATGGTGTGTTGAAGAGAAACACGAAAAGAAAAGTCCAAACTGTCGTATTTAAGTACATGAGTTCAGTTCAATTAAGGATTCAGCGAATCCTAGGGACTGCGATCCCAAAAGTAGGTGAGTTTGGAAAGAGAGGAGAATCTTCTTCTTCGTACGCTGTCAGATGTCAACTTGAATTTGTTCGAAGAAAGCAGCTGTCATCCTGAGGCTGTCGACACTGCCATAGAGCTTGTCTAGTGTTGCCACTGGTGATGGCCACATGTGCTTTCTCTGGTCCTCGTATGTCGAGCAATTTTGCAGCAGATGTTCAGCGGTCATTTTCCCTGTGCCACAGGTGCATTCGTCAGTGCCACCTATCTTCAGTTTATTGAATAGATGGTACCTCAGTCTGTTGTGGCCTATGCGGAGTCTGAAGACCACGACCTGCTCTCTTCTGTTCAGCTGGTAGTAGGCATAATTTTTTATGTAGCCAGTATGTTCTGTTTCCCATTTGGCCATATATCTGGCCCTAATAAACCTTTTGGACTTTTCGCAGGTCACACTAGAATCTGGTTGTGGTAGTCTTGCACCTTCTTTTGCCAGTCTGTTTGCTTCCTCGTTGCCTTGGACGTTCCAGTGGGATGGAACCCACTGTACCACTACTCTTTTTGGTGCGGACTGCTGGCATAGTTGACAGAGTACTGCTCTTAAATCATTAAGTCCAGTATTTTTCTTTTTAGTGCTGTAACCACGACCAGGGCATCTGTAAACAGGACTATCTGGCTTTCATTGCTTTCGCCTGTGAGCATTGCTTCTACTGCAGCTTTCAGTGCCTCTGCCTCCGCTCTGAAATTGCTTGAGAATTTTCCAGTTGCCACTGACAGTGTTATTTTTCTACCATTTGGTAGGCTCAGGAATACCCCTCCCCCTCCATTCTGTGTTGTGTTTGTTACAGAACCGTCGGTGTATGCATGGGTCTAGGCCATGCTTGGGTAGTTTTCCGCTATGCACCTCTGGGTTATGTCTCTCCTTTCTTGTTCAGTCTGGCTGTTCTTGTTTCCAATACCTGGTATATTTTCTACCACCTCTGGAATGATATGCTGCTTCCATGTGGGTTTGGGTACAGTAGGGATGGGCTTTGGTGTTGTTATGATGTTCATAGGATCTTCGCTCATCTTTGCTTTGGCTATTTCTGCAAAGTTTCTCCGCTTTAGTTTCCCTTTTCCAAATCTATTTAGTCTCTGTTGCATTGGATGGTCTGTCAGTCTTCTTAGTTTCTCTGCTTGCTGCTGGGCTCTGCAGTCTCTTCTGTCGGTCATGGATTGGAGATTTGTAATCTTTTCAAGTTCTACAATTGGTGTTGACTTCATGCCTCCTGTTATAACTCTCATGGCTTGGTTTTGAAGTTTGCTAATTTTATCAAAGTTCACCTTTGCTGCTGTTGCCCATGCCGCAATGCCATACTCAAGAACTAGTCTCACTCTTCCAGTGTACAGTTACTTGAGCATTCTTTCGTCTGCTCCCCAGCTTGTGCCAGCAAGTTTCCTCATGACTGCCATTCTTTGTCTGGCTCTCATTCGGTTTCTCTCGATCTGACTTTTCCATGTCATGTGCCGATCAAATGTGACACCCAAGTAGTTTGGGTTGTCGTTAGGCCGCAGATATTTGCCGTTAAAGACTTATTTTGGTGTTTTGGGGTTTGTTTGAAAGCGAGAATATTGTACATGTTGTTTTTTCTTCATTTATTTTGACCAGCCATGAGTTCGCCCTCTCCTCCAACGATGCTAGGGCCTGCTGCATCCGATTGTTTGCTGCGGTGACATTTTTTTCGGAGGTCCACATAGCCAGATCGTCTGCAAACATGGACCTGTGGACTCTTCTTGGTAAATTCTCTATGATGTTGTTTATATACAGCAGAAAAAGTGTGGGTGACAGTACTCCCCCTTGGGATACTACTTGCTCCAGTGCCACCTTTTTGCTCATCTGCCCTTGTACTTGGACTTTGGCTGTTCTGTTTTCGAGGTAGTGGCTGATCCATCTGTACATTTTCCCACATACTTCACTTCTTCGTAGCTTGACTTTAAGTCAAATGCCTTCTCTAAATCCACCCAAACTGTTACTGTATGCCTTTTCTCCTGGTAAGCATCCTCTATTTCCTGGGCTATGAGAGTGATCTGGTCCTCAGTGGATCTGTGTTGTCTAAATCCTGCTTGCTGTGGAATTAATATGTGTAATTCTTCCAGGTGCCACATCAGTCTGGTGTTTATCATACGCTCCATCAGTTTTCCTACACAGCTCAGTAGACTGATAGGCCTGTATCCATTTGGATCTGTTCTATCTTTTTCTTTCTTTGGTACTGGTTTAAGTACAGCATCTTTCCATGCCTGCGGTACAATTCCCCTTTTCCAGCTTTAGTTCAGCACTGAAAGTAACTTCCTCTTTGCTGTTTGGCCCAACACCATCAGCATTTCATTTGTTATCCCATCTTTTCCGGGCGATTTCTTTTTCTTTAAAGTTCTCATGGCCTTATCCATTTCGTTCATTGTTAGTTTTGCCATCATGTGCTGAGGAGAATGACATAGGCCCACAGACAACAAAATTGTTCGATACAGGTGTAACACAGGCATCAAATGGGCATGTCTGAAACACTTGAGAACTGCTAACAGTTGTAAGTGAAATTCATTCATTAAACCATGTTTGTCAACCCTGACAGGAACGGCAGATCCCCACCAACGGAGGACGACTTCGATAGAATCACTGATTTGTAATACTATAGAATTAGACTAAGCTTAGGATTTATGTTATTTAATATGATGTAATTTAATGTTCTCTAATTTAGAAACATGGAAAACAACAACAAAAACAATGAAAAGGGCACATGCTTTCATAAATGGGTGCCTGCACAGAATAAAGATTGGAATAGTATGATAAGATCACTAACTTCAAATAGCTGGAAAGACATATATCAGTGGAACATGATGTGAGAAGAAGGCCAGGGCATTGTATAGGACATCCATTAAGAAAACCAACTGATAACATTACAAGACAGACTCTGTTCTGGAATCCCCAAGGCACAGCCAAAGATGTAGCAGTGATTGAGCTGACAGCAGCCACCAACTCATTGTTGGTGGCTTGCATTAGGATCAGTGATGGATGTTTCTGGCTGAAAGGCACAGATAACTCAGTCCAGCTGTAAACTACAACAGAATGTCATGAAAGAATGAATGAAGAAGAAGAATAATCCCCAAGGCAAGAGAAGTAGTAGCAGACCAAAATATATATGGAGAAGAGAGCTCAAGACAAACATAAAAGAAACAGGGAAGATGTGTACAGAGCTGCAAACTGGTGACTCATGGCAGGATGACTTTGTTTATTTGTTAAAGACCTGCACTCTACAGGGAGCTGAACAATTTTTTGATTAACTTGAATTTTCCTTTTTCTAGTTTTGATTGATTGACTGCAAAGTGGCTCGTATATGAAAAACAGAGAAAGCAATTATGGCCATCACCAGTACCATTTCTGGACAAGCTTGATGGAGAAAGCTACAACCTCAGACCAATTATGGCCATCACCAGTACCATTTCTGGACAAGCTCGATGGAGAAACCTACAACATCAGGCTGACCAATGCTTCCTTTAAATTTATTCAAGCTGGCATCTCACTCTATTCAGAGTGGAAGGAATAGGGCCACTGCAACCTTCCAACCATGATGTCATACAAGGCAAGTAAAGAGATTTGTGCACAGGGTAGCAGCCTCATCATGTAAAACCATTGCTATTGAAACTGTCACTACAAGTCCTTGGATACAGGCATTATGTAAAGTTGGTCTGCTAAAGTGATGACCTTATGTTTCGGAGTAATGATAATGACATTGATGTCTGAAAGAGCATGATGAAGGAAGAAATCAGGCAAATGAAGATTTGTTCATTAATTTTCTTACCTTCTGTGACTTGCTTGCCTTCAGATCTCTCACTCTATTTCCCTGAGATGCGATCCTAGCACCCAGCTCATCTGCTGTTGATCCAACTGATGAGGAAGATGATGATGGTGCTGCTGTGCTAGTTGGTGCACTATCTGGAAATGTCATACCAGGCTTCCAGTCTTGGCCTGTTGCAGCTTTAAACTCTGCTTTCAGGTTGAGGAGTGTCTTAACCTCCACGTCTATCTCACTCTGCAGGAACAAGAAGAGAGGAGCTAATACAAAAATATACACAGCAATGAGAGAGGAGGAAACAACAGAAATGAGGAGAATATACACAAATTTATATAGCAACAAGAGAGAAGGAAAAAAAACAGAAGAGAGGAGTGTACACAAAAATATACACAACAGAAAGAGAGAAAGATATAAAAGAATTATACAATAAGAAAAGAGGAAACAACAACAGAAGAGATACATTTACTCTCTTAACGTGCAGGGATAACAAATTATTCACTCTTTTATTCCTAAGCAGAGTTGTAATAGGGGTGTCAAAGTTAATGGTATGAAAGTGAATGCCATCAAATTTGCTGATGACTTAGTGATAGTGGGAGGATCAGTAGCAACATTGCAAATGATGTTAGAAAAAATTAATAGCATAGCCAAAGAGTTTAGCATGAAAATAAACACATCGAAGACAAAGACGTTGGTAATATCCAAGCAATGTAGACAAATAAATGTGATAATCAATGGAGTAATAATCAAACAAGTACAGAAGTTTACATATTTGGGCCAAACCATAACAGAAGATGCCAGAAATGAGACAGAAATCAAGACAAGGATTGCAATGGCAAAATAAGGCTTCAGAGAAAAACAGAAATTGTTAACCTCAAAGAATATCAGGATAGAACAGAGGAAAAGAATAATCACCAGTCATATATGGCCAATTGCACTGTATGGGGCTGAAACATAGACTCTAGCAAAGAAGGATGAAAAAAGATTGGGAGAGCTTAAATTGTGGTGCTACTGTAGAATGGATAGAATGAGTTGGACAGAAAAACGATCTAATGACAATGTACTCACTGAAGTGGGAGCACAAATACAATTACATATGATACAAAAACGTCGGTTGAGTTGGCTGTGTCACAATATGAGACATGAAAGTCTTCTACAGAAGATACTAGAGATTCAAGGGAAGAGAGGACGTCAAAGATTCAATTTTACATCCCAGGACATTAAAATATGAACCTATGCTAAAATGAAGAGAGTTACAGAGGATAGGGTCAAATGGAGAGACATACTCAGACAACCTTACACCCAGTCTCCGGACTGAGCAACTAGTGGATGGGGTCAAATGGAGAGACATAGATAACCTTACAACCAGTCTCCAAACTGATCAACCAGAGGATAGGGTCAAATGGAGAGACATACTCAGACAACCTTACACCCAGTCTCCGGACTGAGCAACTAGAGGATGGGGTAAAATGGAGAGACATAGACAACCTTACAACCAGTCTCCGGACTGAGCAACTAGAGGATAGGGTCAAATGGAGAGACATAGACAACCTTACAACCAGTCTCCAAACTGATCAACCAGAGGATAGGGTCAAATGGAGAGACATAGACAACCTTACAACCAGTCTCCAAACTGATCAACCAGAGGATAGGGTCAAATTGGGAGACATACTCAGACAACCTTACAACCAGTCTCCGGACTGAGCAACCAAATGATGAGTTCAGAAAGCTTGCAACTAACAAAATACTAATTAAAAACTTCAACAAATGAAATGTGCTGACGCAGAAGAATGTGCCGTAATAAATTAAATGCAAATATTAACAATGGAATCATATAATAAACAGACAAGTCGGTTACGGAAGCCCCCTGAGAAAATGGAGACAAAAGAACGCCAAAGAACACATGGAGAATAGACCCAGAGGAAGATACAAGAAAAACTGACATATGCTGAAAAGAAATGGAGAAAATTGAGCAAAAAGGGCAAAGAAAAAACAGACAATTGACAAGGGCCACCAAAAAAACATGAAACAGACTAGTATAACAAAGCCATTAAATACTTCTAAAACATCCCAGGAACACTAGCAGTAAAACATTTCTAAATCACGTGGTTAAGATGAACGAAAGAAAGATATTTACACCTAGTTTAACAGGGCTAGATTTGTTTTCAAATCTCTTCAACCAAATATGAGCTCAGCAGGATTATACATGGCAAATAAGATTAGGTTGTTTAACACACATCTAAAATCGGTCATACCATATGGCTCTTAAACATGACATGTAGCAAAGAGTATCACAACTAGATTGCACTTTCACCAAATAATGTCTTCGTCACATATCTCATATTAGATAGCCAGAGGGGGCAGAAGCTGCAGCACAGCAAATGAGCTGGTAACTGCAAGTGACTCATAGCTAGTTTTTGCACCAGTGAACCATAGCCCCAAAGTGGCGGTAATGGAAATAGACTGCACTAGTGCCAATAACCTCAGGCCAATTATGGCCATCATCAGTACCATTTCTGGACAAGCTCGATGAAGAGACCTACAGCCTCAGGCTCGATGGAGGTGCCTACAGCCTCAGACCAATTATGGACATCACCAGTACCATTTCTGGACAAGCTTGGTGGGAGATGTTAACAACCTCAGGCTGACTGCTGTTTAAGTGATATGTATTCAAGCTGGCGTCTCACTCTATTCAGAGTGGAAATAATAGGACAACTGCAACCTTCCAAGCATGATGTCACATAAGGCAACTAAGAGATGTTTGTGCATGGGGTAGCAACCTCATCATGTAAAATCATTGCTATAGAAACTGTCACTACAAATCCTTGGATACAGGCTTTATGTAAAATAGTCTTTAACCTTTAGCACGCCATTGTCCGATCCCTTCTAACCAGCTCGGCCTGCAAAAACGGTGTGCGGAAAAAAAATTTCCTGACAGCCATTTTTTACTGCTGAGTACGTCCTCCATATATACACGATATTTTGCCGGTTAAAGTATCGTGTGTTCGATTACAAATGGCTTTTGAACAGTTTGAATTTTGTATACGCCGTTTGGAGCAAGCCGACTTTTTGCGAAAGGGGAAGTAGGTTGTTGAGAAAGATTTTTATCGCGTAGATCTGTTTATTTTGTTTGTTTAAATGAAAGAACTACATTTGAATTGAAACTAACAGTTGTGGCGATATTGTAAACACAGTATCGATACGTTGTTGTGGTTTCCATGGTTTTCTATCGAAGCCTAGTGGTCGAGTCCAAATTTTTCCCGAGATTTTCATAAATTTTCAACTTTATCGTTTTAAATCTCAAAAACTAACAAACATACAACAAAAACAATAACACCCACATGTTCGTTATGCTATTGTGTATCTACACGCCAGAAAATCATATTTATTGACAAACAAACATAAAAGTTACAAATTTTGAAAGACGACTACCACAGCGACTAATTAAGAAAATTAATTAGGTCAAATTTTTTTCATAAATTATGTAGCGTGCCTAAGGTTAACAGTGGCCTTGTTTCGGAGTAATGATGATGATGAAATTTATGTCTGAAAGAGCTCGACGAAGGAAGAAATCAGGCAAATGAAGATTTGTTCATTAATTGTCTCACCTTCTGTGACTTGCTTGCCTTCAGATCTCTCACTCTATTTCCCTGAGATGCGATCCTAGCACCCAGCTCATCTGCTGTTGATCCAACTGATGAGGAAGATGATGATGGTGCTGCTGTGCTAGTTGGTGCACTATCTAAAAATTTCATACCAGGCTTCCAGTCTTGGCCTGTTGCAGCTTTAAACTCTGCTTTCAGGTTGAGGAGTGTCTTTACCTCCACGTCTATCTCACTCTGCAGGAACAAGAAGAGAGGAGCTGATACAAAAATAAACATAGCAATGAGAGAGGAGGAAACAACAAGAGAGGAGAGTGTACACAAAATGTACACAGTAACAAGGCACGGGCATTCGTCGGTACCACCTATCTTCAATTTGTTGAATAGGTGGTACCTCAGTCTATTGTGGCCAGTGCGAAGTCTGAAGACAACGACCTGCTCTCTTCGGTTCAACTGGTAATAGGCATCGTTTTTGGTGTAACCAGTATGTTCGGTTTCCCACTTGGTCATGTATCTGGCTTTGATAAGCCGTTTTGACTCTTCGTACGTCGTAATAGTATCTGTTTGTGGTAGTCTTGCACCTTCTATTGCCAGTCTGTCTGCCTCCTCGTTGCCTTGGATGTTGCAGTGTGATGGGACCCACTGTTCCACTACCCTTTTTGGTGCGGACTGCTGGCACAGTTTGCAGAGTGCTGCTCTTAAGTCATTAAGCTCAGTGTTTTTCTGGCTTTTTAGCGCTGTGACTACGGCGAGAGCATCTGTAAGCAGGACTATATGGCTTTCATTTTCTTTGTGTGACACCATTTCTTCCACTGCCGCCCTCAGTGCCTCTGCCTCTGGAGATCATTTGAAATAATCCAATATAATAATAAGTTGTAGTTTAACCTTTAGCACGCCCTTGTAACACCTTAATGGACCGACTCGGAATACAAAGACGGTGTGCGTAAAATTGTTTTTTTTTTTTTTTTTTTTGAACTCCCGACAGCCATTTTTAAAATGCTGAATACGTCACCATATATATATATATATATATGACATTTTGCCAGTTAAAGTATTGTATGTTAGACTACAAATGGCTTTTGAACAATTTTAATTTTGTATACGCCGTTTGGAGCAAGCTGACTTTTTGCGAAAGGTGAAGTAGGTTGTTGGGAAAGATCTTTATTGAATAGATCTGTTTATTTTGTTTGTTTAGATGAAAGAACTACATTTGAATTGGAAACTAACAGTTATGTAGATATTGTAAGCACAGTATCGATACGTTGTTGTGGTTTCCATGGTTTTCTATCGGAGCGACTAGGCCTAGTGGTCGAGTCCAAATTTTTTCAGAGATTTTCATAAATTTTCAACTTCATCTTTTTGTATCTCAGAAACTAACAAACACACAACAAAAACACCCACACGTTCGTTATTCAAATGTGTCTCTACACACAAGAAAATCATATTTATTGACAAATAGAAAAGTTAAAAATTTTGAAAGTCGACTACTATAGCGAGAAATTCAGAAATTAATTAGGTCAAATTTTTTAAATTAAAAAATGTAGTATGCTAAAGGTTATTGTTCAAATGAAACCAAAAGGAAAAACAGTAATGATTGAGAAAAAAAACATCATTAAAAGAAGAAAATAAAAATCTTAACAGCTTATTACAGCTAAATAAGAAAGATAGTACTATCGTGAAAGATCAAGCAAAAATCGAATAGGAATGAACATTTTTTTTTGAAAGTCCCACAATATAGGCAGTATGCCACAATTTGATGCAAGTGACTAAATGTGGTACGTGATCCAGCATTAAAAGACAGACAAAACATCTGGTGTAGGTAGAAAAATATAGCCTATGCATGAGTGGCAACGATAGTTTGTTGTACAACAGCGAATTAACAGTCTGTACATACAAAGACGTCTTCGTAAAATGCCTAACATATGCCTATAATGTATAACAGAGATGCACACAAAGCTGCCATTAAAGAGACTACGTTCTGGAAAGAATGTCACATGATGATGATGATCAAGGAACTAATACCTTTGAAGCCTTTGCAGCTTTCAAATCCCTCACTCTGTTGCCCTGGGCTTCAACTGCACCATTCAGCTCCCCAGCTCTGGAAGCAGCAGCATCACCACCACCACTAAGAGCAGGCTTAGCTGACACATTTATGGATTGTTTTTTCTCATCAGGCTTAGCTGGCTCCTTCATGGGCTGTATTGTGTCTTGTTTCCATTCTTTTCCAGTCTTAGCTTTATATTCAGCCTTGAGGTCCAACAAAACCTTCACCTCTGCATCAATCTGTTTCTGTAGACAGAATAATCAGCTCACATTAACAATGAGCAATATATGCCAAATAGACTCACTGCATAGGATGACCATTTTATAACACAGACAAATATTCAGTAGTATTGACAAACATAGAATATTTCTTCTTCTGCGTCACATTTTAAAACCAAGCTGCAAAACAAGTGCCTTTTAGTCCGGCACATTAGCTTTCAGCATTCTTTTTATTTAGGTTAATGCTCGTTAGTCTTTGGCTGTCAACAGACTACCCGCATGACACCAAGTGGTGTTAAATCAGTTTTCCATCTCCTAGATGAATTACTAGATATGGCTTTTAAGCTTAATCTGCCCAGAGTATTCTGGCTTAGGGTACCTCGCCCTTTCTGCTTGTTGGAAGAGTCCTGACGTGAGGACACTAGTTGCCGCACTTGTGTTGTTATAGGCTATGTGCTGCCCATGCTTTTGTATCATTTTTTTAGAATTGAGAGCTCATTCTCAATTCCACTCCTGGCTATGACAGCATATAGGATCGCCTTACAGACAAAATTAACTTTATGAATCGGGGGGGTAAGGAATGCTGTAGGTCTATCTAAATAATGAGAAATGCCTGGAATCAAGTGAACCGCACCTTCACATGGCACTCTGTTTCCACTAACGCGGCTCTAGCAAATGGCGAGAAATTGGCGCCAACAAACCAGTCCCCCAAAGTCTATGGGCGTTAAATTTTAGACTATGGGTGAGGCAAATCCTACAGAAAACCTTGGCAGAGCAGGTCCTCCAATAGATGTGGCAGATAATGGACCCACTGGTGCGTGGACATGTCCCGATCCCCATTGAGACCTCGCCCAGGGAGCATCCCTGGTTAAACAAAGCTCCCTGAGCAAGACCAGTCTGCCCTAGCAAGACAAGGTGCTGTAGATGGAGACAACCAGCCAAAAGGCACACCACAGCAATAAGACTGCCATGCAAATATGCAAGTACTTCATGAATCTAAGTATTTGCACTCCGGTAAAAATATAAATAAACAGTTAGATGAATATATAAAATTTCAATAGATGAGCCGGGATCAAGATGCTGAGCAGCGCATGAGCTGCAGTGGTCAGCGACCCATAGCTGACTGCTAGCGTCAGGGCCTGCGAACCAGAGCTGCCAAGACACTTCTACACCTCCATGTGGTGATCCTGGATAACAGGCTGCAACAGAGCAGACTGGCTAAGGAGAAGGGATCGAAGAGGGAATGCTAACCTGGTACTCAAAAAATAGCTTGCTGAAGTCAGATGTGTTGGACCGAAAGGTGCAAATATCGCAGTCAAGCTGTAAACTACGACACAGCGCATTCCGTTCTCTGGATTACATTCTGCTACTTCAGCCCTTTCAGGGTTTGGTAGAGGGAGATTGAGAACGAACGAAGCCAAGACAATCCAATAGATGAAACAAAACTCAGCGTCTTCTTGATCACTCTCAAATCACCATATCCCTTATGAACATGGCAGACTGTGTCATGACTCTCTCATCACTATGAAGTGTAACCATTAAAATGAGTAATCTTTCTCCAAGGTGTGAGAAATCAATTACATGCTGAATGAACGGTATTTTAATTTTTTTGTTCCTGTACAGATTATATACTGCATTTACATATTACAGGAGATATACTCCATAGACAATATAAGAGATTTACTAGATATTAGCCTTACACCTTATTGTATCAAAACAATGTAACTGGTTTGTTAGTGGTGACCCCCATTTTAGTACAAACAGGATTTTGTCTTTTCTATCAATGGTTCATTCAGATTGCAATGTGTGTTACTATGGACAAAATCTACAGGTCTTGAAACAAGAGATCTACAAATAGTAGATGAGCAATTTCAATGCTCTATGGGATTCAAAAAACAGGAGACTTGCAAATATTTAAACTTGCCATAAAATGTGGCTAAACACAGTTGAGCCGTTTGTTCTTTTGCAAGTCAATACCAAGTTTATAAATTTTATGTTTATGTTCATAGATTTGGCGGAATATTAATGATTGTGGGGGGATATGGGCACGCTGGTAATAGTTTTTTAAATTTAAAGTTTCGTGTCAGATAAAATGCTTCAACAAAAGCTAAATTGAAAGATTGGTCAATACATGAGTAATTTCATAGATTTTTCTTTGAAGAACACATTCAAGCAGACACTTGCATACTTTTTCATGTTATAGAAGCATACTGTTAACAAAATTATGTCATGTAATACTGTTGTTATGTGCCAGGCATGTCATAAGAAGTGACTAAGGAGGGTTGAGCATGGCTACTCAGACAATAGAAACTATGAGCCAGATAAAAATAATCTCTACACCCCCAAAGTTAAAATGGAGCGACTAAATCAGTTCCAAGTAATTTTCAAAATGAGTGTATAATACAAGGTGTGATAAAAAAAGTTGTGATTAAAAAAAGTATCAATTCCTGAGCTGTAGTATATATGCAAATACTTAAAGTTACGAACAGATTATAAGGAAAATTGCATGAGTCATATAAATATTTTAAAGATGGTTATGAAAATGTTGAATTATGAACAGTCTGAGGCCTGGATCCAGTAAAAGTGGAAACAATGGAAGAGAAGACCTTATCACACAAGTTGCTAATTGAAGGTAAGTTCAGTTATACTAATATTCAATACAGACATCGTACTCATAGCGAGTTTGTCCTTCTCAATTGCAAGGTCTCGTTCATTACTAAAAGAAAATGAATGTGTATTTGTTCATGAGATGATGTGAAGAATTTTTGGCATTTCATATTTGGATCGCGTTACAAACAAGAGTGTTCTTGAAACTGTTAGGTCAATTTAAAAACCTATTGACTAAAGTAAAAGCACACAAATTTACATGGTATAGACATATATCTTGATCGATGGAGCTGACCAAGACTTTCCTCCAAGGCACTGTGCCTGGGAAGCGTGGGCAGAGGAAGACCAAAAAAAAGATGGGAGAACAATATAAAAGAGTGGATGGGAAGGTCTATAGCTGAAACTAATAACCTGGCAAAAAAAAGGAAAACGCATGGCAGGAACTGGTTCAACAAGCTGCAATAACAGTGCCTCAATTACCTTCCGATGATAATTTGTTCATGCATACCTTAGGTGCCTTTTCAGCCTTGACTTTCCTAATGCAGTCTCCTTGTGCAACGATCTTGTTATTGAGATCAGCTACATCAGAGAAACTAACTGACACTGGTGGCTGTTCCTCTTGTGGAGATTTCTCTGCAGACTTGCCTTTTTTATTCTGAACAACCTAAGAGTGAAAACAGGAAACTCATATTTGAGCAAGTGAATACATGAACACATGTTTGTCTTTCAGCACTATCAAATTACAATGAATTTTACTGAACAGTATGTGGAGGAAGACTGCTGAGGCAAAATATACTGATCAGACATGTTAGTCAGGATCAGGCAAAATATACTGATCAGACATGTTAGTCAGGATCAGGCAAAATATACTGATCAGACATGTTAGTCAGGATCAGGCAAAATATACTGATCAGACATGTTAGTCAGGATCAGGCAAAATATACTGATCAGACATGTTAGTCAGGATCAGGCAAAATATACTGATCAGACATGTTAGTCAGGATCAGGCAAAATATACTGATCAGACATGTTAGTCAGGATCAGGCAAAATATACTGGCCAAGACGCTCTCCTTGGCTTCCCAGTAACCCTCCCTGGAAACAGGCTGTTTTCATGGCAGCCTGGATAACAAGGTGAGGGGTCAACATGATCCCCGTAGTAGTGAGGGACACACAGATGAAGCCAAGCTTAGCACAACTGCCTAGAGGACCCCAATCCACCTTCATCAGCACGCTCGGGATGTTAGGAAAGCTACTGCAACCCATCACTTACGTCCTTTTCAGGGAGCACAAAAGAGTAGACCTACTCATTGTGGGCATTTGAAACAACAGTATATATTTTAGAGCAGTCCAACTGATTTTGTATGCAATTACTTGTTGTCATAGATTGAGTGGTGTTAAGATTCTTGCACCCAATGCAATAATATTTGGCATTTTATAGATAGTAAGAGGTGAGTAAAGGTGCAGCCTCTAGGGTAACACTCTCTATCTAACGGCAGTGCAAACATTACCATTCACACAGACCCAAACACTTTGTGAGTGTGAAGTAGCCTTCTGAATTTGAATACTGGGAACTCGACATACGAGGATCAGAGAGAGCAGATGTGGCCATCACCAGTGGAACCACAAGAGAAGCTCTATGGCAGTGTCGACAGCCTCAGGATGACCGCCGCTTTTTTCAAAAAAAATAATAGTTACTGTCTGACTGCGTACGAAGAAGAAGAATAATACTGGGAACTGAAATGGGGAGCAAAGACTAATAAGACTGTAACCTACCAGGAATGTCATAAGAGGCAGCTCAGCAGAGTTGGTCATTGGACTGGCTACTCCATCCTACAACTTTAAGCCACAAAAACTTCAATATATTATATACACACATTACACAAGCAATTTCAGAGCAGAGGCACTGAGGGCGGCAGTGGAAGAAATGGTAACACACAGTGAAAATGAGAGCCATATAGTCCTGCTGACAGATGCTCTCGAAGTAGTCACAGCGCTAAAAAGCCAGAAAAACACTGAGCTTAATGACTTAAGAGCAGCACTCTGCAAACTGTGCCAGCAGTCCGCACCAAAAAGGGTGGTGGTACAGTGGGTTCCGTCACACTGCAACATCCAAGGCAACGAGGAGGCAGACAGACTGGCAAAAGAAGGTGCAAGGCTACCACAAACAGATACCAGTATGACGTACGAAGAGTCAAAACAGCTTATCAAAGCCAGATACATGTCCAAATGGGAAACCGAACATACTGGTTACACCAAAAACGATGCCTATTACCAGTTGAACCGAAGAGAGCAGGTCGTTGTCTTCAGACTTCGCACTGGCCACAACAGACTGAGGTACCACCTATTCAACAAACTGAAGATAGGGTGTACCGACGAATGCCCGTGCGGTACTGGTAAAATGACCACTGAACATCTGCTGCAGAACTGCCCGACATACGAGGATCAGAGAGAGCAGATGTGGCCATTGCCAGTGGAACTGCAAGACAAGCTCTATTGTAGTGGCGAGAGTCTCAGGATGACCGCCGCTTTTTTCGAAAAAATAATGGTTACTGTCTGACTGTGTACGCAGAAGAAGAAGAAGATATACACACATCCACAGGTCAATGTCTGATACTTGGCATGCATTTTTAAGACCTATGCTCCACAGGGAACTGAGAAGGTTTTAATGATGATGTGAAAGAAAGATCTAGAAACAATACCTGATGCATGCAGCTGGAATAGATAGTGAACAATTCATTTTCTCAGGAACCAGAAGAAGAACAAGAGGAATTAAGGCTTTCTCAAACAAATCTGTTGAGAGAATGAGCTAACAGAGACTTATATAGCTGGCTGAACATATTTTGCAGTCCTGTCCACTGTATACCGACAAAAGAAGTAGCATTTGGCAACAGTCAATGTCCTTCCACGATAAGCTGTACGGAAGCGTACAGAGCCTTGAGTCGACCGCTGCCTTCGTTAGAGTCATTGATGTTGAGGTATGAAGATGAACGAGGAAGAAGAAGAAGAATATAGCTGGCTGTTTGCATCAGGATCAGCAAATCATAGCTGACCAAGACCCTATTCCATCTCCACATGGCAACGGGCTGCACTAGTAACTAGTGTAGTTTGGTCAAGTGTTAGGGATCACAGTGGGAAGGCCAACCCAGTACTAAAAAAATCAGCTGAAATTGAATGTGTCTGACTGAAAGGCCCAGATATCGCAGCCTTGCTGTAAACTATGCCACAATGTTATTTTCAGGACGAATGCCAAAGACAAAAAAAGAAATAGATCTGTTGCGCTCAGCTTGGGAGTTTGCCAGGATTACTTTAAGGTGGATTTGTGACTTGATTAATAACATGCATGGCAATCTATCTATCTATGTTCTTTGCACGCCAAATACGGCACAAAAGGCAGAAACAAATTACCTCCAGTTGGAGCGATGTGATGCTACTGTTTTTAGTTTAGATCTTGTGCTGAGACCCATAGTTGAGCCCTCTCGGATGATTTTCTTCAGAGTGTTTCCTTGGGTCTCCCTCTTTTCTGAACGCCCCTTTGTGTCCATTCGAGTGCTTGCAATGGAAGACAGTTGTTGTTCCGTTGTACAATGCCACTACATTTAAGTAAATCACAATGTTACCTCTTTGGGACTTGGTTCTTTAGTTTCCTTGTGTTTTGAGCCCCCTTTTGGCATCTCTTTTTGATGTCCATCTGGTATGTTGATTAGAACACAAAGGCTATCCCTGCCAGTGTGTGGACTGAAATCAAGACACATCAGATAAATGCAATGATAAAGTAGATAATCTAATGAAATAATTAAAATCAGTATCGTGCTTTCCTGACTCTTAGTAGAAAAATGGGGCAGCCACTGCAGCTTGCCTCCTTACAGGAAGTCTATGACACAGTATTTATATGCTCTGTCAGTCATTAGTTACTGTAGTACTAAAACAATGCATCTTTACAAGACATTGGGACAAAAACAATTCAAATTTTCCTAAATACTGTAACAAAAACATAACTTTATAAATATTATTATTTTAAGTATTGTGACAAAAGCAAGCAGCTTGGTTGTTCTTTGGTAGAAATAAAAATTCATGAGATATCTCTACCTGATTGGCTCATAGGGTTGGTCACAAATATAGTATCCCCTTCTCTGCAGCTGGATGATGTCCCCTTTCTTCAGGCTGGCTAGGCATGGGTCACCAAGCATGATCTCTTCTTGCTGTGTACACAAAATCAATCTTGTAGTTACTGTCCCTGATTACAACTTCCGTTAAAAACATATTAAAAAATAAAACCATAGAAAAGGTTAAAGGTAAGGGCTCGACTTCATTGCCTCGGATTTCCCCATATGGCCGAAAAAATTGACATCATGAACCGACCGTTGCAGCTCAAATTCGAATCCCGACCGTCTGAACACGAGGCAAACAGCGTAACTACTTTGCCACAGAGACCCCGTAGAAAGGGAAATAAGAAAGACAGTATTGAAGTGTAATGTACGAGTGTTAAGTCAGTAAGTAAAGCAAAACCTGATATGGGATAGGTGAAAAATGTGGCTTATAGTTTCTAAAGGTGTTAGAAACATACAGCTTTGTTATTAGTGTAGGTAGCAGACTCTGTGTCACAAGCACGTATGCTAAACAAAAATACAAAAAAAGATCCAGTCACGCCGTGCGGCGGATAGGAAATATGGTGTTAGGCCCATATTATTTTGTAACCAACGGCGCACAGTGGATGATGTGGTTAGCATCACGCCGGCCGCCTTTACTTCCCAGAAATTTCTTCAATTGCGATTTTAGTGGGCACTAAGGAAAATGTATCCTCTTGAAAGTTATAAAAATGGACACCAAGTATAAAGAGATTGAAGAGGTCTGGCCTACAGCATAATCCCACCTTGGCGGGGTACCGTTTCGTAAATGACGAAGATATTGAATGTGAAGTATAAATGTGGCTGGGAAAGCAGAACAAAGACTTCTACTCTGCATGTTTTTGTGAATTGATAAAGCAATGGAATAAGTCTATCAATGTTAGTGGAAATTATGCTGAGAAATAAGAGACAATGCAAGTGCAACAATAAATGGTTTTAAAATTCATCATCATCATGTAGCATGTCCTTTGTAGAACGTCGCTCCCATCAGTCTGTCTGAAAGAAACTCGTTCTCTTGCCAAAACTCCAGCCTCCGCCACAGCCATACTTAGGCATTCCTGGATTTCTTGGTGCCATTGTCTTCTTGGTCTACCTGTTCCTCTTTTGCCTGGTACCATACCTTCCATCACCGTTCTCTCAAGACCATTGTGTCTCTTGACCTAAGTATTTGCATTTTCTAGCCAAAATGGAATTGATAAACCAGTTCTCATCTATGCTCAACTCTTGCCGAATGTCTGCATTTGTTTTTTTTCTCTGTCCAGGGTATTTTGAGGATCTTTCTGTAACATTTTGACTCGAAGGATTCGATTCTTTGTCTAGACGTTTTGATAATCGTCCATGATTCACAGCCATAAGCTGCCACAGGAAAAACACAGGCTCTTAAGACTTTTACTTTTATCATTTTGTTGGTGCTCTGCCATAATTTCTTCAGGCTGTTCAGTCTCTGCATTGCCATAGCTAGTCTTCTTCTGATTTCTTTCGAGCAGTCACCATTTTTGTCAATTCTGGAGCCCAGATATTCAAAATGTGTGATCTGATCTATTTCCTCACCACCCACTTTCAAATTCATATCTCATTAATTTATATTTTAATAGCCATGTGTGATCTGTTTATGGATTCAATGCACAGGCTATCTTAGAATTAGGATAAGACTCACTTTTGAGTGCTTGTTGATGTAAAGTTTGAAGTCTTCATCTTTGCCAAGAACTCCTTTAGAAATCAGATGCTCATACTGGAGACACACTGTTGGAGTAAAAGGCCCATTGTCTGATTCAGCCAGCCAGGTTATTTTCTGAGTCTTCTTGTAGTCCTGTTGTTTGAGAAAAATGTAGAAGCTACAGAGTAATGTGGAGTTTAAGGCATTAACAAACTGCAAACACAATCTATTATGCTCCTAAGCTATCATTAAATTGTTTAAGTCCAATGGAATGATTTATGTTGCTGAGAAATATAGGTTGCTTGCTCCTACAGTCACCATGCACTTTGCAAGCTTGGTTTTTATTTTATAAAAAACTTAAGAATTTGAATGTATGTCCTCGTTGTCAAAGATCTACATCATTTGCCCAGCTGTTCCCAAAGTACACAGCCACATTAACTGTGTCCGGCCCAAACAGAGTGAGATTACGCTGATTTGGCTTCGTTCTACTGACGTTACACACCGCCAGCTCTGCTCTAGGGCCATCGCTTTATCATATATAAACTGCGGGGTTAATGCTATAATAATGGCAGAACATGCTGCTCCTTTGATTTTTAGAGAGTTCCGACTTCTTCCATGTACGGTTAGACGAAAACAATGGTGATTTTTTAATTTGTTTGAGATTTTGGAAAGGATTTCTTCAGTTTTTCTCTTGAGTTTGAAGATTCACCCATTATTGAGAATGAGAGAGTTAAGTACCTCCCAACAGATTTTTCTGAGGCAGATCTATTTAGTTTGTTTATGTAGATACAGTAATTATGTTAACCTGTAGCACGCCCTTGTCCGATCCCTTCTAACCAGCTCGGCCTGCAAAAACGGTGTGCGGAAAAATGTTTTTTGTTGTTGAACGGAGTCACTCCTGACAGCCATTTTTTACTGCTGACTACGCCCTCCATGTATACACGATATTTTGCCGGTTAAAGTATCGTGTGTTCGATTACAAATGGCTTTTGAACAGTTTTAATTTTGTATACGCCGTTTGGAGCAAGCCGACTTTTTGCGAAAGGGGAAGTAGGTTGTTGGGAAAGATCTTTATCGAGTAGATCTGTTTATTTTGTTTGTTTAAATGAAAGAACTACGTTTGAATTGGAAACTAACAGTTGTGGCGATATTGTAAACACAGTATCGATACGTTGTTGTGGTTTCCATGGTTTTCTATCGAAGCGACTAGGCCTAGTGGTCGAGTCCAAATTTTTCCCGAGATTTTCATAAATTTTCAACTTCATCTTTTTAAATCTCAAAAACTAACAAACATACAACAAAAACAATAACACCCACATGTTCGTTATGCTATTGTGTGTCTACACACCAGAAAATCATATTTATTGACAAACAAACATAAAAGTTACAAATTTTCAAAGACGACTACCACAGCGACTAATTAAGAAAATTAATTAGGTCAAATTTTTTTCAAAAATAATGTGGAGTGCGTAAGGTTAATAGTCGAAGTGACAGATATAGCCATTACGACAAACACTGATAGTTGCTTTAGTTAATGTTTCTGTGAATTTTTTGTCTTTCCCTAGCCGCTACCAGGTAAGTCTTTATGTCTGTACTATTTTTCACCGCTATCACCTTCATCTTCTTGTATCTAAGAAACTAACATACACACAATAACACCAACAAGTTCTTTATTAATATATGCCTCTAGACACACACACACACAAATGTTTTTTTAAATTTGAGGTTCTCAAAATCAACAACCATGTCGGGGCATGACGTGCTGAAAAATTATGCAGTTACAGGAAATGAAGATGATGACACTTTGAAGCAAAACGTCAGAGGAAAAGCTAACAATCTGACTGCGAGTGAGATCCTGGTTTGGCTAATAAGATGTTTACACTTACGCACAATGGGCCATGCAACAGATAAAGAGACGTAATGATACTCACAGTATTGTCAAGATTCAACTCAGCATCAATAGAGATTATTGTCTTGTTTGAGTCTCTAAAATTATAAAAATAATTACAAAGAATTCATTAAGATTAAAATAATTTGAGATTTATGCAACAATTTTTTTTAATGTGTATATATATATATACACACACACACAACAACATGCTGTAACTTTATGGTATGTGTCTTTACACGTTTTGCCAAGTTTTTCACACAATCTGATGCAAATTAGTTGATGAATCTTTTCCTCAATGATACTGTAATGTATGGGTCACATATGTAAGGTCAAAGCACTTCTGCAAACAAACCAGATGAGCAGGAGATGTGACTCAAAGCTACAAGCATTGTTAAGTTTAAAAGCCAACCTGTGCCTAGCAACATCTGTCTGTATACTACAGTTCTGCATTTATGATGCCAACAAGGATACTTTTTCATCACACCTAATATTTTTGACAAATATTCAAACCAGTTAATTGTATGTCTGTCTACATATGCTATGCATTGGTTGTTTCCGCTTTCCATCAGATTTCTTCATTTTTCAATGTCTTTTCTAGTGATCAAAATCAATTTATGTAAGATTCTCATTTCACATGTTGTGATCTTTTGTTCTTTGGCTAGGGTCAGTGTCTGACACTGATAATGGAGAGAGTATAAATATACTGTTAGTCCTATTTAATTCATTTATCAATATAATAGACAATTCTGACTTTTCTTAGTCGTGCCTCTTCTACCATTGTGTGTGAAGGTTTTTTCTTTTCTTTTGGCATAGTTTCTACTGGCTGGGGTAGCCAGCCGCATTCACAACCCTCCATAATCGCCTCTTATGACATGTCTTTCAGGTTAGTAAAGCAAAGGTTTGACCCATAGTAGTTACACTATGAAATTGTTAGAGACTTCAGTATACTAAGCCCTAGTTCCTTTCCTCGTCGTATGTCAGGTTAGTAAAGGTAAAAGTCAGTCCATTGGCCGCAACAATTGCCATCGGGGATGAAGATAACTCTTCATGTACTAAGTCACAGCCTATGTGAGGTGGAGTGGCCAGTTCCCTTCCTTACTGTTTATACCTTCCCCAACTGATGTCAGGAACCCATTTACAGCTGTGTCGACTGGAGGAGCAGTCATATCAGGAACGACTTACGTCCTGATTTGTTTATGTCCATCCGTGATTTAGAACCCTGACGCGCTGTAATCCCAGTCTTAGCAAGTCTGCTCACTGTCGACTAGGCTACATGTGTCAGGTTACAGTGCTATTTTTTCTTGCTCCCCTTTCGAGCCCCGGTAAACACATGGTTGCATTGATAATTCCAATGTCTCATTTACTTTCTGAAAGCTTTCTCTCACTGACATTAAATCTGATTTAATAATTCACAAACCTGTGGATTTTCTTAATTTTCAGATTTCCCCAGTTGATGAATGTGACAATCTCTCCTTCTGAAACAACCTCGGCATCAGCTAAATCAATGTACACTTTTGGTCCATACCAAACAGTCTTGTTGCCAACATCTGTGTTCTGCATTGAAAAATGTTACAATATTAATATACACAACTATCTGTGTTGGTACATTATTCATTTATGTATTCAGGAAATCCCAGAGCTCAATAAAGCATCAGATAAATCTCTCAAAGACAAGACAACACTGGAATCAGATGATAGGATTTTGCAGATATCAATCTGGGCAGCCTCTACACATCAGAGGAGGAGGGGCAACCTTTATACTTTAGGGGAAGGGGCAACCTCTACACTTCAGGGGATAGTGGCAACCTCTACACATCAGAGGAAAGAGGCAACCTCTACACTTCAGGGGATAGTGGCAACCTCTACACATCAGAGGAAGGGTTAACCCCTACACTTCAGGATAAAGGGGCAACCTCTACACTTCAGGATAAAGGGGCAACCTCTACATTTCAGGGTGAAAGAAAATTGACAAAGAAAAAAATGCAAAATTAGAGGCCTCAAGAATTCTCCATGAAGTTTACTTTTGTAGTTTCCAGTAAAAGAGTGGAAATACAACTTCGCAAACAGGTAGATTTTTTAGATGTTTAAATGCCAAAATATTTTTTTATAATTTTAGCAACCCAGTAAAACTATTTAATTTACTGCCGAGTCAACCATAGTACGCTTTTCACTAAGGGATCAAATTTAAACTCCATGATGAGCAGTTCATGTGATTGACACTCCCTAAACATTCTGACGGCTATGTAACATAGTCACATAATGCTCAGTCTACCCAGCTGTAAATTGTTTCCTGACTTTTTGTAGAGATATAAAATTAAGTAAACTGGACATTTCACCTCTGAAAACACTGATCCTCATACATACACATCTTTAAACCTTTACCACTCTATATTAAAAAATTACGTAATTTTCCTGCCACTGCATTATTTTTCATGACGACACGTCATTTAACTATGGTCACTACTTTGAGAGACATTTTTATTTGATGTCTGTTGATATGATTTATTTGTGAGTAGAGAAATAATAGAATAAAGAATTTATTGGTGTTACTGTTTTTTTTGTGTGTGTTACTTTCTGTGATGAAAAAAATTAAGGTGATAATGTTGAAAAAACAGCACAATTAGACTCTCCCGCTTTCAGCGCTAGTCGGTTGAAAAAAAAAAGAAAATCTCTGTGAACGGATTACCGATGTTTGCCGTAATGACTATGTCTGTCATTTCAACTATAAATGTTATTATTGTATCTAAATAAACAATCTAAACAGATCTACCTCAGAAAAATCCGTTGCAGGAACTTCACTCCCTCATTCTCAACAATGGATGAATCTTTAAATCCAAGTGAAAAACTAAAGAAATCATTTTCAAACGCCTAAAACTAATTCCAAGATCGTCATTGCTGGTATCCAACAGTACATTACGGAAGAAAGAACTCTATACAATCAATTGATCAGTGAGGGGGACGGCGTGGCCTAGTGGTTAAGTGACACGACTCACAATCAGAAGGTGCTGGGTTCGATCCCTATCACAGCATCGGCCGTTACCCCAGGGAAGCAAACCCTTAGAAAAATGCAGGAGGAAGCAGACCCTTACATAAAATGCATGCTGAAGTCGGATGCACTGGGCTGACAGGCGCAAAATAAAAACGCACACAGCCTTGGGGATTAGAGAAATAAGGCGACACAACAAAACAAAAAAATTGATCGATGTTGTTTAGACTATTACTATGTAGCTGTTCATTTTCAAGTTTGATGAAATGGCCGATGCAAAGCACGGCCAACGTAAGTCAACCATCAGTGTCTTGCGCGTCTCGATAAAAAATGACGTGGTCGCTTTGCGCTGCCCCTAAATTGTAAAGGCTAACACTTAATGCTAAATAGTAGTATTTGTTATTAGGCTACTTAAAACTTTCAGAAAAATTCAAAATAGCAGTCTGTTACATAGCTCAAAAGGGGAGCAAAGCAGTGACATTGTAACCTTCCAGGTATGATGTAAAAGGTGAAAAAGGAGGTTTGAGCATGGAACTAGCTATCCCATCCTGTAGAAACAATTAGCCACAAGAAAAAAAGAAATGAAAGCCAGTACATCTCATAGTAGAAAAGTAGTGACAGTCTAGTACTAAGGACTTCAACCAATGACAGCTTCAGCCAAGCTGTACACTATGACACAATGCATTCTGTTCTCCGGACTACATCTTGATACTTGCAAAGCCCTTTTCAGGGCTTGGTAGTGGGAGATTGAGAACGTTCAGGGCTTGGTAGTGGGAGATTGAGAACGTTCAGGGCTTGGTAGTGGGAGATTGAGAACGTTCAGGGCTTGGTAGTGGGAGATGGAGAACGTTCAGGGCTTGGTAGTGGGAGATGGAGAACGTTCAGGGCTTGGTAGTGGGAGATGGAGAACGTTCAGGGCTTGGTAGTGGGAGATTGAGAACGATCAGGGCTTGGTAGTGGGAGATTGAGAACAAATGATGAAGAACAAGAAGAATGATAGTCAATTGTTTGGCAATTTTAGCAAGTTGACAAAACTCTGTAATCTATTAACTGATCCAACTCATGTACGCTTTTCACTAAGGGATAAAATTGTAAAATCTGTTGGCTGGTCCAGCTCATAAATGCACAAATCTACACTGATAACAGTTTAAAATATTAAAATCTCCCATGGAAGAGGACAACATGCCAAAATTTAAACTCTCCCTAAATGGAGCATCAATATTTTAGGGTCAAAGACATGGAAATCGACAAATTATGACACACATACAAATCTCACATTGAAATGAATACAAGTATTTAAAGACTAGCAAACCAACCTTAGGATGTTTAGCCACCTCCTTTGCTTCTAACACAGCACCAGGCACATTCAAGGTAACAACATGAGACTTCAAAAGAGCTGTGAACCTTGGCACAACTGGGTCAATCACCTGCATTGATAATTATAGAAGAAGATCATGTTATCAGCACTCAAGATTTGAGACAGACATCTTCTTTGGTTGTATTTTTGTAATTGTAAAAACGTTGGACTGTAATTTATATATGCTTTTTTGCCCAGCAAATATGCTTTTGGCAACTATTTTTATTCCCTAGCTTTTGACGGTCACCAGAGTATCTGCAAGGTAGCAGATGGTTTGAAGTCAGTTTTCTTCTCATAGATCAATTACCACTTATGGATCATTACTTCTTCCTCTCCTTAGGTGTTTGTCTTGAAAAGGATGTTTGTGATGTTATGTAGTTTATAGCGATGCAACAATTTCTGCACTGTTCGACCCAGCATATCCGATTTCAGCTCTGCATTTTTGGGACTGGGTTTGCCTTCCCTCCTTGATCTCTAATCTCTTAGCCAGGCTGCATGAATGTGTCACTGACCCTGATGCAAGCAGCGAGCTAGCTATAAGTTGCTGGCTGCTGTAGGCTCATTTACTGCTGCATCTTCAGCCCCACTCAAGGCCTACATGCATCATTCATCCATTTAGGGTGCCACAGACTCGCACTTACTCACGCTCTCTTAATAAGAACATTTCTCGAACAGAGAAGACTAAGATCTGTGCTTTTGCTGTCAGAGGTTATGTGATGTGCATGCATTAGATCATCCTCAATATTACTTCCAGCTACGACTACATCTGGAACTAGGTCAGTATTGATAATTAACTTTTGAACAACAGACAGAACAGTCTGCCGGGGTCTTTGTGTATGATAAGGACAAAAATAGTGCCACTGCCTCACAGAGAGCATGTCATAAGAGGTGACAAACTGTGTGACACGGCATAACACTGGCCATGGTTAGGTGGTTTGTTTAGAGTAGCATAGATGGCGCCTAACAGGCTGTGGGTCTACTTTGCTCTAGTGTTTGACTCTATTAAGATGGACTTACACAATGGTTAACCACCCTCCGTAAGCGCTCGTCCCAACACAGCGGAGTATTAAGCTGCTCGAGCCTAGCCCACTAAGCAGGAAACCCATCTCCCGACTACAACAAGCTCATACCAGAGCGGGGACCTGCACAGGGGCATCTGCCCCTATAGAAGCACAGGTCGACTAAGAACAACAACAAATAATAGCTAATAGTGTAAATAAAAGATATCCAGATTCTCCCAAATCTGTTCAATCTTAGTGTAAACCAAATACACGTTAAACAGTCAAATTCATTTGCCTCACCTATAAAATTGATATTTGGACTTAACTTCACTCACTGATTTCTTCTTCTTCTTCGTACGCAGTCAGACAGTAACCATTATTTTTTCGAAAAAAGCGGCGGCCATCCTGAGGCTGTCGACACTGCCATAGAGCTTTTCTTGTGGTTCCACTGGTGATGGCCACATCTGCTCTCTCTGATCCTCGTATGTCGGGCAGTTCTGCAGCAGATGTTCAGCGGTCATTTTACCGGTACCACACGGGCATTCGTCGGTTCCACCTATCTTCAATTTGTTGTATAGGTGGTACCTCAGTCTATTGTGGCCAGTGCGAAGTCTGAAGACAATGACCTGCTCTCTTCTGTTCAACTGGTAATATGCATCGTTTTTGGTGTAACCAGTATGTTCGGTTTCCCATTTGGTCATGTATCTGGCTTTAATAAGCCGTTTTGACTCTTCGTACGTCATACTAGTATCTGTTTGTGGTAGTCTTGCGCCTTCTTTTGCCAGTCTGCCTGCCTCCTCGTTGCCTTGGATGTTGCAGTGTGATGGGACCCACTGTACCACTACCCTTTTTGGTGCGGACTGCTGGCATAGTTGACAGAGTGCTGTTCTTAAGCTCAGTGTTTTTCTGGCATTTTAGCGCTGTGACTACGGCGAGAGCATCTGTAAGCAGGACTGTATGACTTTCATTTTCTTTATGTGTCACCATTTCTTCCACTGCCGCCCTCAGTGCCTCTGCTCTGAAATTGCTTGTGTACTTACCAGTAGCGAATGACAGTGTTATTTTTCTGCCATTTGGTAGGTTCAGGAATGCTCCTGCCCCTCCGTTCTGTGTACTGTTTGTTACGAACCGTCGGTGTATGCATGGGTCCAGTCCATGCTTGGGTAGTTTTTCGATATAAAGCTTATAGTAGTATCTCTCCTTTCTTTTTCGGTCTGGCAGTTTTTGTTTCCAATACCTGGTATATTTTCTACCACCTCTGGAAATATATCCTGTACAGTAGTGATGGGCTTTGGTGTTGTTAGTGCGTTTATGGGATCTTCGTGCATCTTTGCTTTGGCTATATTATTATGCAAAGTTTTTCCGCTTTAGTTTCCCATTTCCCAAATTATTTAGTCTCTGGTGCATTGGATGGTCAGTCAGTCTTTGGAGTTTCTCTGACTGCAGCTGGGCTCTGCAGTCTCTTCTATCGGTCATGGATTGCAATTTTGTAATCTTTTCAAGTTCTACAATTGGCGTTGACTTCATGCCTCCTGTTATAACTCTCATGGCTTGGTTTTGAAGTTTGCTAACTTTATCGAAGTTCGCCTTTGCTGCTGTTGTCCATGCCGCAATGCCATACTCGAGAACTGGTCTCACTCTTCCAGTGTACAGTTTCTTTAGTATGCTTTCGTCTGCTCTCCAGCTTGTGCCAGCAAGTTTCCTCATGATTGCCATTCTTTCTCTGGCTCTCATTCGGTTTCTCTCGATCTGACTTTTCCATGTCATGCGCCGATCAAATGACTCACTGATTTCAATTGTCCAGTCCCCGATAAAGGTCTATTGAAGTTGAAACATCAGTAAAATCTGTTATTCTCATGAAAAATAACATTTTAGCCTTGCTTGTTTTTCAGCTATTACAAATTGTAGTGTACAGATCTACAGGTTAATTATTTTTTGTGATTTTCTTCTAGCTTAATAAGGACGGCAAAAGAGTAAATATCTTGTTTCACCAAGGACCACAAAAAATTTGGGAGATTATGCACTGACATATGGGTCTACCCAGAGCTAGCGAGCGCTAACATTGCGTGAGATGTAAACTTAAAACAAACAAAAAAACATTTTACAATCACAAAAACCAATGGAAGTGTAACTATAATGTTCTGAAAAGCCTGATATAGACCCTTCTCCTTGTATTGTAAGCTACTATACGAGACTATAGTCAGACCCAACTTAAAACAAAACAAGGTGAATTGTAAATTCACGCCAGAATTAGCAGATGTAGGTTTCAATGGCAACTTTTCATCCTAAATAGTACACTTTCATTTCTTATAAATTTAACATTTTTTTTTTTGCGTTCGCCTTATTTTTCTCTAATCCCCAAGGTGGTGTGCGTTGCACTGTGTTTGTATTTTGCGCCTGTCGGCCCAGTGCATCCGACTTCAGCACGCATTCTATGTAAGGGTCTGCTTCCGCCTGCATTTTCTAAGGGTTTGCTTCCCCGGGGGTAACGGCCGGTGCTGTGATGGGGATCGAACCCAGCACCTTCGGGTCGTGAGCCGTGCCACTTAACCACTAGGCCACGCCGTCCCCAGTTAAATTGTGACTGTGAAGTAGAGTGGAATGACACTAAATTGAGATAAACTATATTTACGAGAGCAGCCTAAGACAGACCACCATGTACCGCAATCCTGGTATTCAATCAAGCAGAGTAGTGGCTGATGTCAGATAGTCAAAAGCTATCTTTTGTTCTACAAACCCATCTAGTCGGCTCTTAGAAGGTGAAGTCTTGTGTCTTTATTGGTTTGACCTTTGGACAGTCATTTGTCTATTAGAAATAAGTTTCTGGCCACTTCCTTCCTGCGACTTTATCTGGGACCATTATGTTTATGAGGGCGTTGTTGTTTAATGCCCACAATGAGTAAGTTTAGTCTTTTGTGCACTCCAAAAATGGCATTAAGTGGCAGGTTGAAGTAGCTTCCGTTTCATCCCGAGTGTGCTGATTAACACTTTACAGTCCACATTGTCCATTGCAGTGAACTAGAGTAACATCACTTACAGTTCGATTTATCTAAAGTCACATATCAACCATATCTTGTTATTTGGCTAAATTTCGATTTATATACAAAAGCTAATTATCATCATGTAGCATGTCCTTTGCAGAACATCGCTCGCATGACAGCCTGTCTGTAGGAAACTCTGTCTCCGTCAGACTTCCCACCTGCTACAAGGTCATATCAAACGTCTCCTTGATGTCCTGAGTACATCATCTTCTCGGTTGGCATCTGCCTCTCTTTCCAGTGATTGTGCCCTCCCTAACCACTCTTTCCAGGCTGTTGTGCCATTTGATGTGTCCAAAAAACCTGTTTTCGGATCATTACATCATTTATGAGCTGATTCTCCTCTACATTCAGGTCTTGTCGGATGGATTTGTTTGTTTATTTCTTTGTCCACAGGATTTTCATGACTCTTCTGTAGCACTGTTTCAAAAGCACCGATCTTCGCAGTTATTGCTTTTGTAGTCGTCCATGTTTCCCATCCATAGGTTGCCACAGGAAAAATGCATGTTCTTAAGATCTTTAGTTTTAGTTCCTTGTTTGTATTATGCCATAGGTTCTGCATACTCCTTATCTTCTGTATTGAAATAGTCAGTCATCTTCTTACTTCTTTTGTACAGTCTCCATTGATGTACCTTTAAATTTTAAAAATAATAATTTTAGTATTAACCTTTAGCACACCAGCAGTTTTTTGAAAAAATTTGACCTAATTAATTTTCTTAATTTCTCGCCTTAGAAAATGTTTATGTTTGTTTGTCAATAAATATGATTTTCTGGCGTGTAGACACACAATAGCATAACGAACATGTTGGTGTTATTGTTGTTGTTGTGTGTTTGTTAGTTTTTGAGATTAAAAAAGATGAAGTTGAAAATTTTTGAAAATCTCGGAAAAAATTTGGACTCGACCACTAGGCCTAGTCGCTTCGATAGAAAACCATGGAAACCACAACGTATCGATACTGTGTTTACAATATCGACACAACTGTTAGTTTCCAATTCAAACGTAGTTCTTTCATTTTAACAAACAAAATAAACAGATCTACTCGATAAAGATCTTTCCCAACAACCTACTTCCCCTTTTGCAAAAAGTCGGCTTGCTCCAAACGGCGTATACAAAATTAAAACTGTTCAAAAGCCATTTGTAATTGAACATACGATACTTTAACCGGCAAAATATCGTGTATATATGGAGGGCGTATTCAGCAGTAAAAAATGGCTGTCGGGAGTGACTCCGTTCAAAACAAACAAAAATTTTCCCGTACACCGTTTTTGTAGGCCGAGTTGGTTAGAAGGGATCGGACATAGCGTGCGTAAGGTTAATGACTTTTGTTAGCCTTGAAACACATGACTGTTCTTGTCTTGGACATTAAGACTAACATCTTATAAATTATGTTGGACTGTAAAGAGTTAAGGTGGTCCTCAGTCCTCCAGGCGATTGTGCTATGCTTGGCTTCATGTGGGCGACGCTCATTATTACGGAGATCACTTCAATCCACATCTCGTCGGCCAGACTGCATTGAAAACAGCCTGTTTCCAGGGAACGCTACATGGAAGAGAGATAGTGGTCTTGGTCCGTATGTTATGCCTGACCCTGATGCGATGTCCTGGTCAGTATGTTGTGCCCGACCGGACCAGTTCTCCTATATTTATGAGGTAAATAGATGTGGTTATTTGAAACCAAACGATGAAGTAAACAACTTGCAAATAAATGGACAGTAGTGAAAATGTTAACAGTTGATATAGACAAGATACAATACACCAAAAATGCCAACCTTTTTATTGTAAGCCCATATCTTGTCCCACTCCATCATGTTCACAGAGCGAGATGATCCCTGTAAGAAAAATGCGTTAACAAAAGTAAATAAAGACTGTCAATAAAACTGTTCAGCTTCTTGTGGCGCATGTCTTCAACAAATACATGCCAAGTAATCTTGTCCTTTGCCTTTCATCCTATCCCAGACCCCACCTTCCTTGTTTTCTTTGATGTCTTCCTGTTTCCTTTATGTTTGTTGTAGCCTATCTTTTTCATGTGTGTTTTGGTCTACCTTTACTTTTCTAGCCATGTGTATTCCAGAATGGAGACGGTTTTGTAATACTATCAGCTGGTCTCCTTAATGTATGTCCTATCCAATACTAGGTCCTTCTCTTCATGCCAAGTGTTACTGAAATCTGTCCTGTCCCCTTTCTTAAAGTTCCTCATTAGTGACTTTATTGCACCATTTCAATTCCTTTATAAAATGCTTGCACTAATTGAAATATGACATAAAACCAGCATAATCAAGCATAAAATATGTACAACATAAAGAAACAACACCAATTAAAAAAATGTCATGTTACAAAGTGGTCAGAAGAGCGCCAGCAATGTGGGGGAATGTGCCGATAAGCCAATGGTAGCCAAATAGTGGTCCAGATGGGAGAACAAAGAGAAAGCAATATAAGCCGGGAGGACGTGAGATTGATATAGGAGGGAGGGAGGGGGAAAGAACCAATAGTAGAATGTGGGGGATGGGGGGGGGGTGGCATCGCCAAAGGAAGACAAATATCTGGGGGCCAGTGTGAGGGTTTAAGAAAAAGTATGGAAGATATTACTGCCATATGGTTGGAGACAACACAGACTAGAGATAAGTCTATTCTCAAGGGCGAATCGATGACGATCGTCAGAGAAGCACGAAACTAGACTAGTGACACTAACGTCAGCCGTACTCCGGTGCTCAGGACCATTGAAGTGGCTGGCAATTGGGGAACCAGTGCGATTGTGGATGTCGTTGAGGTGTTGGTGGAAACGATCCCGCAGTTCCATACCAGTTTTCCCAATGTATGTCATACCACACTGGAGGCAGATGATAGAATAGACGAGGTTACGAGAATTGCATGTGAATCCCTCTTTGATGAAGAATTCTGCTTTCGGAAAGGTGATGGAGCGAGAAAGGATGATATGAAGGCATGTAACACAGCCATGTGTATTTTTGCACAGCCTCATGCCTGGGAGGCTATGAGGGCTGGTGTGTAGGCGACTACTGACCAGCAAGTCCCTCAGGTTCCTATCTCGTTTGTAGACGACAAGGGGAGGATCGGGAAAAACTTTACGAGTGGCAGGATCAGAGTAAAGAATAGGGAGATGGCGGAAGAGACGCAATGAGGGTGATAATTGAGGATGAGTTTCACGCGGTCAGAGGGAGGACGGTGAGTGGGAGTGAGGGAGATAAGAAGAACCCGCTGAAGGGCGGAGGAGAGAGTGGTCTCAGGGTCCAGTCGCTTGCGGAAGAAGTCAAGCATCTCATGGGCCCTGAGAAGGAAGTCGTCGTCATCCTGACATAGGCGTCAGAGGTGGAGGAGTTGGGAGAAAGGAAGTGTAGAGGTTTGTAGTAGACAGTGGTGGAGAGGCCTGAAGGGCAGATAGAGACAGTGATGTCTAGAAAGTGGACAGACATGAGGAAAATATCAGACGTGAACTTGATCGAGTGATGGAAGTCATTGATAAAGTCGATAAAGTTTAGGAGATCCTTCTCCGATATGTCAGTAATGCCAATCCCATCGTCAATGTACATCAAAGGAAAGGGGCCCTGGAATTGAAGCCAGATCAAGTGTTCCAGATGACCCATGAACAGGCATGCATAGCTGAGGCCCATTCTGGTGCCCATAGCTACACCGCTGATCTGGTCGAAGAACTGGCCATTGAACTCAAAGGTATTGAGAGTAAGGACGAGTTCTGCCAGACGGACAATGGTAGACGTAGAGATGAATGGGTTGACCCTTCGGTCAAGGAAGAAACGAAGGGCCAATAAGCCATCGGAGTGGGGGATGGAGGTGTACAGTGAACAGATATCAAGTAGGAAGAGACGATAGGTTCGGTCCGGGAGAGGACAATAGTAGAGAAAGTGGTTAAGGCGTGTTTGGTGTCCTTGAGAAATGTGGGAAGATTCTCCACCATAGGCTGGAAGACACTATCCAGGAAGTCCGATACCAGTATTATAACAGTATGTATTGGGATATCCTAGAAATCAGAATGGAAAAGAAAAGGTGGTCCATTACAGACACTGCAATCAGAGATGAAGTGATACAGACTCCATTTTACTAGGTCACAGATTTTTTTTAGTTGTGGAAACCAATTCTCTTCTGTAACTGTAAGTCAAGTGCCTATCTACAACTGGGTAGGCTAGAACATGTTGAGACCAGGTTTTGAGCCCAGTATCTTTGCTATGAGAAACAAACTCTCTAACCACTCTGCTACATAGATGGTCAAATCAGCAGATTAAAGTTAAACTTAAAAAAAAAAGCTTGTGACATAAGTATTACTGGCTAAGTAGAATGAATGCAAACTTTCAGACAGGCAAAATGACAAAAACGAAATTAAACAACAAAGCACAAGCCCGGACACCCATCATGATTGTGAAGAAACATTGCTGCATGAAAATATAAAAAAGTTGATTATTAAGTGAACATGAATGTTTATTAACGAACGAAAAACAAAACAGAGAGTCTCAAATATTATACCTGCGTAATGATAAACTGCTTGAGGCCCTCAACTGTCATGCCCCTTCGTCGTACACCTCTCACTGTTGGAAATCTGGGATCATCCCTTGTTTGGGTTGAAATAACAATAGTATATATAAATATAATACATGTATCTTTAATTTTACTATAGCTCTAACTGATATTAACTCATTTGCTTCCAACGTCTAATTGTTGTACTAGTTGATAAGGAAAATCAAATCTCACCGAATCTCTTCTCCGTATGTTTGAAATCAGTCATCAGCCGATTAACGACAGACACCTCAATCACCTTTAATTTGCCAATGACATAGTGCTCATTTCAGAGTCAGCAGCGGAAGCTAACCAAATGATGCAGCTTCTCAATGGTGAAAGCGGGACTAGAGATGAATGTCTCGAAGACCAAAGTGTTGTGCACTCGTTTGCCAATTGTGATCCAGTTTTCCTTGGCTGGGTGCAACTAGAGGATGTCAACGAGTACATCTATCACGGGAGCTTCCTCAATAAGGAGAATAACCTAGAACCTCAATTGACAAGACGTTGCCGCGCAAGCCGGACAGCCTTCTTGACCATTAACATAGTCCTGAATGGTTGCCAAGACCAGAATCTACAAACCTTTATCTCCAATTCCACTGTGATGTGCTGCAGTGCTGAAACATGAAAAATCACTGGAGGACAAATTGAGAGTGACCCCAACCTCTCTTGAGAGATGCTTGGTTGGAACGAAACCAATGTGCGCAAACTCTTTACAATTCAGACAAACAACGATTGTCCTTGGTGAATGATGTGGTAATCTATGCAGACATGGCAAAACTTAGATGGGCAGGTCACATGCTGTGATGAAATAATGGTCGATGAAGCACAGAGGCAGCGATCTGATATCCCCAAAGTAAAAAGAAATCGCGGGGAAGACCTCCAATGCATTCGTCAGACTCCCTCCAAAGGAGGGCTTACCATGCAGTTGTCTGACAAAGTCAAGGAAATTGTGTGTCAGGCCACTGCAGGAGCTAAGGAGATTGTGCTCAGCCATCAGCATTTTGAGAATGTAAAGGGACTGAGCACATATAGGGGTACCCAGAAGCAATGAAGTCGGTTTCATGAGCCATTTTCCATATCCTTTCAAATCTAGAAGACCACCCACACTTAGATAAATGTGCAACGTCAAATTTAGGAAAGCTTTCTACTGAGTTCTATAGTAGACACTTACCACCCATCCACTAGTCCTTCATTGACAAACCATGTCAGCTTTCTCTTGGACATGACAGTGTTCTGAAGATTGAGACGACTGTACTCATAAATGTGTGGCTTCCTCATGCCTGTGGAGAACAGATAGTCAAGACATGAATGTCCACACACTTAACCTTTACCAAACATTCCTTGCTTTGAAGCAACAGACAAAAATGTGTAAGTTTTACGAACTGAGTCGTTGCAAAGCAATTTCTAATCATAGATAACCAAACCGGGCTCCTTTTATAAATCGCTTGAACATACTGCAAATTGGATTGTAGAGAGTTTGACTTTCGTCTTGTCTGATTTTCTTGATTTATTTGAGACTTTTGGAAATGATTTATGTTTTTCACTTTGATTTTAAGATTCACCTAGTATTGAGAATGGGGAAGTTAAGTTTTTGCAACGGATTTTTCCGAAGTCGATCTGTTTAGTTTGTTTATGTAGATACAATAATTACGTTTATAGTGGAAACTGATGGATATGGTCATTTATAATTATTGATATTTTAGGTGGAATTTAAAAAAATTTTTTAAAGCAAGTCTTTATGTTTGTACTATTTTTCAATACTATCACCTTCATCTTCTTGTATCTCAGAAACTAACACCAACAAGTTGTTAACATTAATTATGTCTCTATACACAACAAAATCATATCTATAGACCAACTAATAAAAAGGTCACAGGCTCTCAAAGTCAACAACCATAGTAAAATGTGACGTACTAAAAAATAATGTGGCTGCAGTGGAAATTGCATCAGTTTTGTTATGTGATTTGAAACAAATTGCATCAGTTTTGTTATGTGATTTGAAACAAATTACATCAGTTTTGTTATGTGATTTGAAACAAATTGCATCAGTTTTGTTATGTGATTTGAAACAAATTACCATCAAGCAGGGTGCCAACATGCTTACCGGAAAAAAAGCAGCAAACGCCTTTATAGAACATTATGCCAGAGCAAACCACATTGATGTCCTTACAGACAGGCATACAGACATTAGTGAAGAACAAAAGAGCCACGACAACATCAAGATGGCACCAGAGGAGCACATAATGGCAAAACTAACAATGAATGAAATGGATGAGGCCATGAGAACTTTAATGAAAAAGAAATCGCCCAGAAAAGATGGGGTAACAAACGAAATGCTGATGGGGTTGCGCCAAACAGCAAAGAGGAAGTTACTATCAGTCCTGAACCAAAGCTGGAAAAGGGGAATTGTACCTCAGGCATGGAAAGATGCTGTACTTATACCAGTACCAAAAAAAGAAAAAGATAGAACAGATCCAAATGGATACAGGCCCATCAGTCTACTGAGTTGTGTAGATAAACTGATAGAGCGTATGATAAACACCAGACTGATGTGGCACCTGGAAGAAAAACACATATTAATTCCACAGCAAGCAGTATTTAGACAACACAGATCCACTGAGGACCAGATCACTCTCATAGCACAGGAAATAGAGGATGCTTACCAGGAGAAAAAGCATACAGTAGCGGCTTGGGTGTATCTAGAGAAGGCATTTGACAAAGTGTGGAAAGAGGGACTTAAAGTCAAGCTACGAAGAAGTGAATGAAGTATCTGGAAAAATGTACAGATGGATCAGCCACTAACACAAAAACAGAACAGCCAGAGTTCAAGTATAAGGGCAGATGAGCAAAAAGGTGACACTGGAGCAAGGAGTACCCCAAGGGAAAGTACTGTCACCCACACTTTTCCTGGTGTATATAAACAACATCACAGAGAATATACCAAGAAGAGTCCACAGCTCCATGTTTGCAGACGATCTGGCTATGTGGACATCTGGAAAAAATCTCACCGTAGCAAACAATCGGATGCAGCAGGCCCTAACATCGTTGAAGGAGTGGGCGAACTCATGGCTGGTCAAAATAAACGAGGAAAAAACAACATGTATGATATTCTTGCTTTCAAATAAACCACAGAACACCAAAATAAGTCTTAACAGCAAATATCTGCGGCCAAACGACAACCCAAACTACTTGGAAGTCACATTTGATCGGCGCATGACATGGAAAAGTCAGATCGAGAGAAACCGAATGAGAGCCATGAAAGAATGGCAATCATGAGGAAACTTGCTGGCACAAGCTGGGGAGCAAATGAAAGAATACTAAAGAAACTGTACACTGGAAGAGTGAGACCAGTTCTCGAGTATGGCATTGCGGCATGGACAACAGCAGCAAAGGTGAACTTTGATAAAATTAGCAAACTTCAAAACCAAGCCATGAGATAACAGGAGGCATGAAGTCAACGCCAATTGTAGAACTTGAAAAGATTACAAATCTCCAATCCATGACCGACAGAAGAGACTGCAGAGCCCAGCAGCAAGCAGAGAAACTCAGAAGACTGACAAGACCACCCAATGCATCAGAGACTAAATAGATTTGGAAATGGGAAACTAAAGCGGCGAAGCTTTGCAGAAATAGCCAAAGCAAAAATGAGCGAAGACCATATGAACACTAACACCACCAAAGCCCATCCCTACTGTACGCAAACCCACATGGAAGCAGCATATCATTCCGGAGGTGGTCGAAAATATACCAATATACTTTACTGAAAAATAAACATTACATCTGACAACAAAGTACCTACAAAACCAACAATGAAATGTTCAATGATAAAACACAAAGACACAGCACAGTAATAATACCAATGGCATCCAGGAACCAATAGTACTGCTCATCACGGTCATGGTATTCAGTTGTACGAAGAGCATGTGTCACATTCTCAATACTGTCTACAATCGGGCAAGCAAAGTCATAGGTTGGGTACACCCTGATAATAGAACAATGATAAAGGTATTATAATCAACACCATCAAGATATTAAGTGAGGAGATGACTAGACAATGGAACAAAAAACCTGCCTGTACAACTTGAACTTTTCCCATCAGTTTGTGTGTGAAAAGAACATGGATCACACTCCACTAATTATAACTCATTTATTCAACTTTCTTTGTTGGTTCAAGTCATATCTTTTGTTTAAAAAGTTCATCCTCAGATCAAGGTCCCAGTTTCTCTTATGAAATAAGACACTGCTGTTTTTTTTAAAAATCTCCATACAGCTTTTCTCTCATATCTGTCTCGTGAGTCCAGTATTGCTCTCTCACTTCCTGCATGAGCATGCAACTTTGTAGGATGTGTTCCACAGTCATGGTATGTTCCCATGGACACCTGTCACAATCCTCATTTTGTTATAAAGATGACGATTGAGTATTATGCCAAGTTCTCAGTCTGAAGATGATGACTTGATATTCTCTAGTTGAATTAAAGAACCTGCCTTCTTTTTGAAATTCCAGGTGTTAATCAGCTTGCTGTGGAATTAATATGTGTTTTTCTTCCAGGTGCCACATCAGTCTGGTGTTTATCATACGCTCTATCAGTTTATCTACACAACTCAGTAGACTGATGGGCCTGTATCCATTTGGATCTGTTCTATCTTTTTCTTTTTTTGGTACTGGTATAAGTACAGCATCTTTCCATGCCTGAGGTACAATTCCCCTTTTCCAGCTTTGGTTCAGGACTGTTAATCAGCCCATTTTCCCATGAAGTTGACTTAATTACAGTCTTGGCCTCATTATATATGATCCTTAAGTCTGTTTGTGAAGATGTTCCTCCACACTTTGCTAGTTTGTCTGCAGCTTCATTGACTTTAATATTGCAGTGGGATGGGATCCACTGTGTGACCAATACAGGTTCAAACATTTTTATTAATTTTGAAGGACAATTTGCAATCAATAAAGTGAAGTCATTTTTGTACAAAATGAAACATAATCAATACAAACACTACAAATTTCCTTTGCAAAACATTATTGTCAATCAGCACAATGGTCTATGGATATGATCCTCATCTAGTGTGCTAGGTTCAAATCCAATATTTTTATCTGCTTCTAATTTTCTGTTTAAAAAATCTGATTTAGCTTCTAATTTTCTGTTTAAAAAATCTGATTTAAACTTTTTGTTAGCGAATGATATAATACTTATTCACAATTAAATACTGCTGACTACTTTTACTTGACATCTCATTTTTCAATATGGACTCAATACCGTGTGCCTGAGACTTATTAATCTGGAGTATTTGACGTCTGACAGTGTACGATGAAGAAGATTTATCTTGAGTAAAGATTCACTAAAGTGTTTGATAATATTTTCCCCTTTTTTTTAAAGAATTTAAACCAGAATACCGGACTGAAAAGACATTTGACATGTATACATATAAGGCATTATTTTGACATACGTTGTTATTGTTTCAAATGCCCACAATGAAAATGATGTTAAGTGACAGGTTGCAGTAGCTTTCCTCACATCCCGTGCGTGCTGATGAAGGTGAACCAGGGTCCTCCAAGCGGTTGTGCTATGCTTGATTTCATCTGCGCGTCGCTCACTACTACGGGGATCACACTGATCCCTCACTTCGTTAACCAGGTTGCCATAATAACAGCCCGTTTCCAGGAAGCCGAGGTGATAGTCTTGGCCAGTATATTTTGCCTGACCCTCACTAACATGTCTGATCAGTATGTTGTGCCTGACCAGACGTTAGTCTTCCTCCTCTATTTTGACATAAAAGATAATTAAATTATTTGTAATATATATATTTTTTCACTGGTCTTATGTCATTTTTTCAGTTATATATATACTTATTGTGTAAAAATGTTTAATTTGTCAGCGAAAATAATCCAAGGGAATATGTTCTCACAGTTTCAAGTATAATGTGTTACAGTATTCATAGTTTCATTATGGAACGTAATTTGAAAACATGAAATGTCAATGTGATTAGAAGCTAGTAGACAACAATCATAAATTCAAATGTTTTTCACATACACTGAACAATTGAAAAGAAATTTAAGACATAGACAATTTGGCAAGCTCCAGTACGACAGTGATGAAAGTACTTCACTTCAAGATAGAGATGAGTTAAGCGATTCACCCCAAAACAAGACGATACCAACCAAGCTTTCCTTTGCACAACTCTGGAATATGACTTTGTTACTACCTAACATCAACCTTAATGCTTGTGCCAACTTCAGACTACTTAGTGGTATGACTGGAATATTTTTGTTTTGTTTTGCGTTCGCCTTATTTTTCTATTCCCCAAGGCGGTGTGCGTTGCACTGTGGTTTTTATTTTGTGCCTGTCGGCCCAGTGCATCCGACTTCAGCATGCATTTTATGTAAGGATCTGTTTCCTCCTGCATTTTCTAAGGGTTTGCTTCCCCAGGGTAACGGCCGGTACTGTGTTATGGATCGAACACAGCACCTTCTGGCTGTGAGCCGTGTCACTTAACCACTAGCCCACTCCGTCCCCTCCGACTGGAATATAATACATCTATTTCATAAAACGTGAGTGAATTTTGTTTGCCCTGGAAAACACTTATAGCTTCTGTGGCCGCTGGTAGCTAATCAGAAAGTTGTTATCAGTTGTTTGCAGAGTGCCATCGAAAGGAAACTCAATTAATGCATTTAAGAATAGATTGTATGCGAATAGCTTTTACAGCAAGAAAATGTAAGTGAAACTGGCTGTATACAAACTCTGCAGTCTTCTAAACCAGTATAAATAAGTTAAATTATACACAAGAGCACAGTGTTTGTTCTCCTGTTCTCCACTGTGAGCAGGACTGTTTATAGCCATAACAAAAATCTTGTACTGTGAAGGGATGTTGTAGTATTTGAAGTGTGTGGTGATTGCTAGTTCTGGAACTATTCGGTGGTATTTGTTATTTTCTTGTGTGGAGGTTCCTTTATCTTTTTTGTATAGAGTGTGACTCCGCCTGATTTTTATTTTAACCTTTACCATACCCTGGGGTGAAATTACGACCCGTTTGTTCAACGACACGGTCAAAATTCTAAGCCAGCTCTAGGCTTATTGTTTTATCGTAAATAAAGTACAGTGAAAATGCCATAGAAAGGCTGAACATACTGCTCTTTTGATTGCAGAGAGTTCCAACTTCTGCCATGTACAGTTAGATGAAAACAATAGCAGTTTTGACATTTGTTTTAGATTTTTATAAGGATTTCTTTTATTTTTCGCTTGGATTTCAAGATTGACATATTATTTAGAATGGGGAATTAAATTTCTGTAACAGATTTTTCTAGGTAGATCAATTTAGTGTGTTTGTGTAGATACAATAATTATGTTTATAGTCGAAGTGATAGACATAGTCATTATGGTAAACATCGATAGTAGTAATAGTCAAAGGGGAAGAATGTATCCACACGGGTGATAGAATGAAAGAGTACCAGAGAGTCATCATAACCGTAGGCAAGAAATGCAGAGAACGTAACGAGAGAGCAGAGCATGAGGTAAATCAGCTGATAACTGAGAACACACAGGAGAGTGACGCTGTCATATAAAACCGACGGATCAGTCGTGCGCAGTGGTACATCAGGCTGGGGTTTCTTGGTGGAGACGGAAGCAGTGACCTCAGCACTGAAATGGATATCTGAGACTTCTATAACAAAGGCAGTCATCGTGACAGATGCGCAAGCCATACTTCAGAAAGTACAGAAGGGATGGCTTAGGTACGAGTGGATAGCTGCTGTTGAGGCCTCAAACCTCCAGGAGCTGACCTGGATCTACTGTCCTGCTCATGCTGGGGTTCAGGGCAATGAAAGAGCTGACATCTTAGCTTCACAGGCTCCCATCACGGGCACATTAGTGATGGACAGAAGTAACATTTTGAAATCAATCAATGGCAGCATACTGCATGAGGACACCACAATAGATGAAGCATCAATCCACAGACTGCAAAGTTTTGACATTAAACGAGGTTCGAGCGGAGTGGGGCGCAGGAGAGAGTACAACCAGCGAGCTACAGGGACCCTCATCATTCATACCATACGCCATTCGATGAGAGAGACTGAGCACCTATGGGCATGCCCGGAGTGCAGTGACGTCGATTCTTAGAAACAGAAACAGTAGTAATAGTATGTTTTCTGCGTAATTTAAAAATTTTGTTTCTTACCAAGGGACGCCGCTAGTGGATCAGTCTATATGTTTGTGCTATTTTTCTTCACTATCACCTTCATCTTCTTGTATCTCAGAAACTAACATACACACAATAACACTAAAAAGTTCTTTATTAATATATATCTATAGACACACAAACAAACAAAACATTTATTTAAAAAAAGATTAGAGTTCTCAAAATCAACAACCATATTGTGGTCCGATGCGCTGAACAATCAAGCAGCTGCAGGAAATAGACATATTTTTAAAATCTGGTACGGTAAAGGTTAAAAATGAATGATGGACAGCAGATTAATTTGAAGAAAAAATCATATTTGCTGCATGCAGCAACTGTTAAAACATAGTTAATAATTTGACAGTATATAACATAGGTAGAGCTTACTTGTACTTGTTCCCAGTCTTCACGTGTGTCTCTACCTTACAGCGGTACATTGTGGGATCTCTCATACAACCATTGTCAGATTTCATGTCAAGTTTAGCTCGGACGCAGCATTTTTGTCCCCTTGGACTGCCATTAACCATTTCCTTCCACATCTCCAGGTTTTTAGCAACGTCTACAACAGAATTTAACAAAATGTTTGAGAGTCTTCAAAAAAATTTTATACCAATGATCACTGAAAACAAACAAGGTTAAAACATAGTTTTACCAGAGAGCACATGTATATGTTGTTTAACCAGGACTGCTGAGCTGTTTGCTCTTACGTAGTTAATGCCATATTGAAGAATTTGCAGGTCTTTTACAGCTGATTAGTGGAGCTGTATAACGTATTAGTGATTGTTGGGGTGCCAGGCAGTAACTTTAATCTAGACAAGCGAGTAGTTCGTAGTTGCCAATGTAATAAATGTACATACCATTGCTTCTATTCTTGGACTCGGCTCTTTCTTCCCTCTCCTTTTTCATAGCTTCGGGTTCTGTGTCATCTACATAGGCCCTGCTCTCACGAATCAGGCGCTCACAGCAGGTCAGCAGATAGTCAAAGTGGTCTGAGGTATGGCTGAACTTGTCATAAGTTATGCCCAGCAGAGCAATATCTTCTAGAATCACCTGTGTGCAGACAAAAGAGAAACCAATTAGCTTCCAGGGTTAAGCCAGTGCTTTATAAATTAGTATCAGTTGCAGGTGATGCAAGAATGAATAGTACTACTACTACAGGGGTCCCCAGACTTGATTTTTCTTTGCATTTATCAACATGGGGTGCTATCAACGTTCTTCAAGCAGTCCTGCTATTTTGTCCGACTCTGTTTTTCCTGTACCGTTCTCTTCTGCGTGTGTTCTTTCTTTCGTCTTCATTTGCTCAATTTCGTTGGGGTTTCCCCAACAGAGATGACCCAATGATACTGGCTTAAGGCTTTCATAAAGCCTGGCCTATTCAATTTCATCATCTTCCTAAAATTTTCTGTTCCAACTGGATATGTCATGTCCATAAGCTTTCACCTGTTACTTTGTTGAACCACTGCTGATGACCATGGATCTTCCTCTGGAATTTACTTATGAAATCATGTATGTAATCTCTTTCTATTGAGTCATGAAATCATGTATGTAATCTCTTACTACTGAGTCATGAAATCATGTGTGTAATCTCTTACTACTGAGTCTGGTCTTCTATCCATACAAAAGGACTGACTTCATTTTTATAATTGTATTATTTCCTAGTTTTAATTTAACTTCCTGGTTTAAAACCAGTTCTTCATAAACTGGGAACAGTTGCAGATGATGCCCTGAAACAATAGTAGAAATACAACTAAGGGGATCCCCCAGACTTACAGTTTAAAAGTAGCTTAATACAACCACATAGCAACTCTATGAAAATAAATACATTACTTGTGTGTACTGGACTGCTGCAAATGATATACAGTTTACACTGAATAATTCATATGCAATCTGGCAATTTACACTGAAGAAAGGGAAGAGAAAAGTCACTATATCCAGGCCAGAAACACTAACTTCATCAATTTCTGTGTGAGATATCCTGGAAGCACACTCACAGACAACAGCAGAATAAAATAGAAGATAGAAGCAAGAGCTCAATAAGGAAATGATGTGAAATGCCAGCCATCACCACTAAAACATACAAACAATCTAATTGTTACAAAAGCGTATTCAAACTAATTCTTTGTCATCAGTATCAGACATTGACGTTGGCCAAGGCACAGGAGCGAAAGATCATAATATGGGAAACGGATACTTGCGAAAAGCAGTCAATGTCACTAGAAGAGACAGAATAATAAATCCGACAGAAAATGAGAACAATGCCAAGCATAGTAAGAACAGACAGAATTAGGTGGTGTGGTCAAATGACAAGACTGTCTCCAAATCTACCTATAGTGTGAACTATGTTATGTAATAACAGAACAAAAGAACTACAAAGAAAATATAGATAAAATTAAACACTAAACTCTCACATTTTACACTGAAATGGGGAGGAAGACTAACGTCTGGCCAGGCAAACTATACTGATCAGATATGTTAGTCAGGGTCAGGCAAAACATACTGGCCAAGACCCTCACCTCGGCTTCCTAGTACTAGCCCTCCCTGGAAATTGTTCTAGACCTCCCTGGAAATTGTTCTGTTTTCATGGCAGCCTGGCTAACGAAGTGAGGGATCAACGTGATCCCTGTAGCAGTGAGTGACGCGCAGATGAAGCCAAGTATAGCACAACCGCTTGGAGGACCCCTCCATCAGCACTCTCGGGATATGAGGAAAGCTACTGCAACCCAAAATGTAATGTCTTTTTCAGCGTGCACGAAAGAGTAACCTACTCATTGTGGGTATTCACAAACAACAACACTGAAGTAATCTCTCATACTTTATGCTGAAGTAATCCTACATATTCACACACTTGACACTGAAAGAAATTATACAAATTATCAGTTTACACTGAAGAAATACTGCACATTCTCCAACTGTACATTGAATAAATTCAGTATGTTATTGGGGCTGGAAAGAGCAGCAAAGAATAGTTACAGTATATCCAGCCAGAAGCTAAGGGGATAACCCCCAAAACTGGAGCACAGTGTGTGTTTGATGATTTGTACATCTTGGTTGAACCTGCCAACACCACAAGACTCCCACCAACAAAGCTGATGGGATCATCAAGACACACTAGATGTCCTGGGAAAGTAAAGAACATGAGACGGGCACGCTACAACACATGAAATAACAGTCAACTAAGAAGCATTGTGCGTGAAGCTGACAGCTTGAGGCAAATCAGTATTTAAACGTCACAGCAACAGTACATAAACATCTTGCCACATACTACATGCAAATAGGACAAAAACAGATGTTGTCCCATACTTTAGATGGAGCTAATGAGAAAGGATAATGATTTACTCATAAAATTATCACAGATAATCAAACATGTTGCTTCTGTTTTACCTTCTCAAATTCGGCATTTTCCTTGGCAGGGTTGGTGTCATCAAATCGCATAATGAGAGTTCCCTTGAAAATGTCCCTGTAATACTGATTCAACAACGCTGCTTTTGCATGACCAACATGCAGATAACTGCAATGCAGAAGAAAATAATCAATTATAAATGATTGCTTATCAAAACTGATTAGGTCAAACACAACATTCAGTGGTCGTCGTGGCACGGCTCACAAATTGAAGGTGCTGGGTTCGATCCCCATCACAGCACGGGGCGTTACCCCGTGGGAAGCAAACCCCTAGAAAATGCAGGAGGAAGCAGACCCTTACATAAAATGCATGCTGAAGTCGGATGCACTGGGCCGACAGGCACAAAATTTAAAAAAACAGTGCAACGCACACCGCCTTGGGGATTAGAAAAAATAAGCGAACGCAAAAAAAATATATACAACATTCATATCAATTGATAATGAAGCCCATGGTGGAAAGCCTAAGCAAGGCAATAATGCAAGCCGCCACTGAAACCATCCCAAGAGGAGCTAGGAAAAACTATAAGCCCTATTGGAATGATGAGTTGCAGAAAGCGGAAGATGCAGTAACAAATGCTAGGAACATGGCAGAGCGAGAACAATCTATGGAGGCAAACATCGCCCTCAAAGCCGCCACGGCGAAATACAAATACACTCTTAACCAAACAGCAAGGGAGAGCTGGAAAAACAAAACGGAAAGCCTCAACCTGGACAAAGAAGGGAACAAGCTATGGAAGCTAGTCAGAGCCATGAACGACGAAACCCCGTCAAACAAACAAATTACCATCAAGCAGGGCGAAAACTTGCTCACTGGTAAGAAAGCAGCAAACGCTTTTGTCGATCACTATGCCAGAGCAAACCACATCGAGGTCCCTGCAGATAGGCATACAGATATTAGTGAAGAGCAAAAGGGGCACGACAACATCAATACGGCACCTGAAGAGCATATGATGGCCAAATTAACAATGAGCGAAATGGAAGAGGCCATGAGAACATTAAAGAAAAGGAAATCTCCCGGAAAAGACGGGATAACAAATGAAATGCTGATGGGGCTGGGCCAAACAGCGAAGAGGAAACTGCTATCGGTCCTGAACCAAAGCTGGAAAAGGGGAATTGTACCCCAGGCATGGAAAGACGCAGTACTTGTACCAGTACCAAAAACAGGAAAGGACAAAACAGATCCAAATGGAAACAGGCCTATCAGCCTACTGAGCTGTGTCAGCAAGCTGATGGAACGTATGATAAACACCAGACTGATGTGGCATCTGGAAGAAAAATGAATACTAATTCCACAGCAAGCCGGCTTTAGACAGCACAGATCCACTGAGGACCAGGTCATCCTCATAGCCCAGGAGATAGAAGATGCCTACCAGGCACAGAAACACACAGTAGCTGTTTGGGTGGATCTGGAAAAGGCATTTGACAAAGTCTGGAAGGATGGACTTAGAGTCAAGCTAAGAAGAAGTGATGTTTGTGGGAAGATGTACAAGTGGATCAACCACTACCTCAAACAAAGAACGGCCAGAGTCCAAGTACAAGGGCAGATGAGCAAAAAGTTGACACTCGAGCAGGGAGTACCCCAAGGGGGAGTACTGTCACCCACACTCTTCCTGGTATTTATAAACGATATTTCAGAGAATATACCAAGAAGAGTCCATAGCTCAATGTTTGCAGACGATCTGGCTATGTGGACCTCTGAAAAGAATCTCACCATAGCAAGAAATCGGATGCAGACGGCCCTAACATCTCTGGAAGAGTGGGCGAACTCATGGCTGGTCAAAATAAACGAGGAGAAAACCACATGCACAATATTCTCGCTTTCATTAAAACCCCAAAGTACCAAATTAAGTCTAAATGGCAAATTCCTGCAGCCAAACGACAACCCAACCTAGCTGGGAGTCACATTTGATCGGCGCATGACATGGAAAAGTCAGATTGAGAGAAACCGAATGAAAGCCAGAGAAAGAATGGCAATCATGAGGAAACTTGCTGGCACAAGCTGGGGAGCAGACGAAGGCATACTAAAGAAACTGTACACTGGAAGAGTGAGACCAGTTCTCGAGTATGGCATTGCGGCATGGACAACAGCAGCGAAGGCAACTTCAATAAAGTTAACAAACTTCAAAACCAAGCCATGAGAATTATAACAGGTGGCATGAAGTCAACGCCAATTGTAGAACTTGAAAAGATTACAAAACTGCAATCCATGACCGATAGAAGAAAGAGACTGCAGAGCCCAGCTGCAGTCAGAGAAACTCCAAAGACTGACCGACCATCCAATGCACCAGAGACTAAACAATTTGGGAAATGGGAAACTAAAGCGGAGAAACTTTGCAGAAATAGCCAAAGCAAAGATGCACGAAGATCCCATAAACGCACTAACAACACCAAAACCCATCACTACTGTACGAAAACCTACCTGAAGGCAGGATATATTTCCAGAGGTGGTAGAAAATATACCAGGTATTGCAAACAAAAACTGCCAGACTGAAAAAGAAAGGAGAGATACTACCCTAAGCTTCATAACGAAAAGCTACCCAAGCATGGACTGGACCCATGCATACACCGACGGCTCTGTAACAAACACATCACAGAACGGAGGGGCAGGAACAATCCTGAACCTACCAAATGGCAGAAAAATAACACTGTCATTCGCTACTGGTAAGTACACAAGCAATTTCAGAGCGGAGGCAGAGGCACTGAGGGCGGCAGTGGAAGAAATGGTGACACACAGTGAAAATGAGAGCCATATAGTCCTGCTGACAGATGCTCTCGCTGTAGTCACAGCGCTAAAAAGCCAGAAAAACACTGAGCTTAATGACTTAAGAGCTGCAAACTGTGCCAGCAGTCCGCACCAAAAAGGGTAGTGGTACAGTGGGTCCCATCACACTGCAACATCCAAGGCAACGAGGAGGCAGACAGACTGGCAAAAGAAGGTGCAAGACTACCACAAACAGATACCAGTATGACGTACGAAGAGTCAAAACGGCTTATCAAAGCCAGATACATGACCAAATGGGAAACCGAACATACTAGTTACACCAAAAACGATGCCTATTACCAGTTGAACTGAAGAGAGCAGGTCGTTGTCTTCAGACTTCGCACTGGCCACAATAGACTGAGGTACCACCTATTCAACAAATTGAAGATAGGGTGTACCGACGAATGCCCGTGCGGTACTGGTAAAATGACCGCTGAACATCTGCTGCAGAACTGCCCGACATACGAAGATCAGAGAGAGCAGATGTGGCCATCACCAGCGGAACTGCAAGACAAGCTCTATGGCAGTGGCGACAGCCTCAGGATGACCGCCGCTTTTTTCGAAAAAATAATGGTTACTGTCTGACTGCGTACGCAGAAGAAGAAGAAGAATGCTCCTGCCCCTCCGTTCTGTGTGACTCCCAGATAGGTTGGGTTGTCGTTTGCCTGCAGGAATTTGCCATTTAAACTTAATTTGGTATTTTGGGGTTTTATTGAAAGCGAAAATATTGTGCATGTGGTTTTCTCCTCGTTTATTTTTACCAGCCATGAGTTCGCCCACTCTTCCAGCGATGTTAGGGCCGTCTGCATCCGATTTCTTGCTATGGTGAGATTCTTTTCAGAGGTCCACATAGCCAGATCGTCTGCAAACATTGAGCTATGGACTCTTCTTGGTATATTCTCTGTAATGTCGTTTATATACACCAGGAAGAGTGTGGGTGACAGTACTCCCCCTTGGGGTACTCCCTGCTCAAGTGTCACCTTTTTGCTCATCTGCCCTTGTACTTGGACTCTGGCCGTTCTTTGTTTGAGGTAGTGGTTGATCCACTTGTACATTTTCCCACAAACATCACTTCTTCTTAGCTTGACTCTAAGTCCATCTTTCCAGACTTTGTCAAATGCCTTTTCTAGGTCCACCCACACAGCTACTGTGTGTTTCTGTGCCTGGTAGGCATCTTCTATCTCCTGGGCTATGAGGATGACCTGGTCCTCAGTGGATCTGTGCTGTCTAAAGCCGGCTTGCTGTGGAATTAGTATTCGTTTTTCTTCCAGATGCCACATCAGTCTGGTGTTTATCATACGTTCCATCAGCTTGCTGACACAGCTCAGTAGGCTGATAGGCCTGTTTCCATTTGGATCTGTTTTGTCCTTTCCTGTTTTTGGTACTGGTACAAGTACTGCGTCTTTCCATGCCTGGGGTACAATTCCCCTTTTCCAGCTTTGGTTCAGGACCGATAGCAGTTTCCTCTTCGCTGTTTGGCCCAGCCCCATCAGCATTTCATTTGTTATCCCGTCTTTTCCGGGAGATTTCCTTTTCTTTAATGTTCTCATGGCCTCTTCCATTTCGCTCATTGTTAATTTGGCCATCATATGCTCTTCAGGTGCCGTATTGATGTTGTCGTGCCCCTTTTGCTCTTCACTAATATCTGTATGCCTATCTGCAGGGACCTCGATGTGGTTTGCTCTGGCATAGTGATCGACAAAGGCGTTTGCGGCTTTCTTACCTGTGATCAAGTTCTCGCCCTGCTTGATAGTAATTTGTTTATTTGACGGGGTTTCGTTGTTCATGGCTCTGATTAGCTTCCATAGCTTGTTCCCGTCTTTGTCCAGGTTTAGACTTTCCGTTTTATTTTTCCAGCGTTCTCTTGCTGTTTGCTTGAGAGTGTGTTTGTACTTCGCCGCGGCGGCTTTGAGGGCGATGTTTGCCTCCATGGATTTTTCTCGCTCTGCCATGTTCCTAGCATTTGTTACTGCATCTTTCACTTTCTACAACTCATCATTCCAGTAGGGCTTATAGTTTTTCCTAGCTCCTCTTGGGATGGTTTCAGTGGCGGCTTGCATTATTGCCTTGCTTAGGCTCTCTACCATGGGCTTCATTTTGGTGTTTCGTGTGTTGATGGTTTCACACAGCCCATCTGTCAGGATTGCAAATCTGTCCCAGTCGGCTCGTTTGTAATTCCAACGTGGGAGCGGTTTTGTTTCCTGTGGGCCTACTTCCATGTCAATGGTTAGCCTGATCGGCCTGTGGTCGCTACCTGCCAGCTGGTTTAGCACCTGGCGGTCTATTTTATGGTGTATGTCCTGTATGGAGAAGGCCAAATCTGGAGTCGAGGTGGTATGCCATGTTCTTGATTAGAAGCTAGGGCTATCCTCCGGCCTATTGATTAGGGAGAGATTTGCATCTATCTCCCAATCTTCCACTTCGTCACCTCTGCTGTCTGTGTCAGAGTATCCCCATCTCTCCGAGTGGCTGTTGAAATCTCCAACTACTATGCAGTTGGAGTCTCTGACCTCCATACTCGAGAGCGATAGATCTCTAATTGGTGGTCCGTACAGATTGAAAATGCGGAGCTTCGTCTCTTGGGCCATTATGTCAACTCCTACAATTTCTGCTTGTCCGGTGTGATTGACAGATACCGCGCTACTCGGTATGCAGTTTCTGGTCAGTATCAGGACCCCTCCTTTGTGGCCTTCTCTATCTAGACGGAAGGTCTGGTATCCTCTGATTGAGAATTTATGATTATTGTTGAGGTGCGTTTCCTGGATACATGCCACGTCAATCTTACCTTCATGCAGGTGATGTGTTAGGGGCAGGAGCATTCCTGAACCTACCAAATGGCAGAAAAATAACACTAGCATTCGCTACTGGTAAGTACACAAGCAATTTCAGAGCGGAGCCAGAGGCACTGAGGGCGGCAGTGGAAGAAATGGTGACACACAAAGAAAATGAAAGCCATATAGTCCTGCTTACAGATGCTCTCGCCGTAGTCACAGCTCTAAAAAGCCAGAAAAACACTGAGCTTAATGACTTAAGAGCAGCACTCTGCAAACTGTGCCAGCAGTCCGCACCAAAAAGGGTAGTGGTACAGTGGGTCCCATCACACTGCAACATCCAAGGTAACGAGGAGGCAGACAGACTGGCAAAAGAAGGTGCAAGACTACCACAAACAGATACTAGTATGACGTATGAAGAGTCAAAACGGCTTATCAAAGCCAGATAGATACATGACCAAATGGGAAACCGAACATACTGGTTACACCAAAAACGATGCCTATTACCAGTTGAACAGAAGAGAGCAGGTCGTTGTCTTCAGACTTCGCACTGGCCACAATAGACTGAGGTACCACCTATTCAACAAATTAAAGATAGGTGGTACCGACGAATGCCCGTGCGGTACCGGTAAAATGACCGCTGAACATCTGCTGCAGAACTGTCCGACATACGAGGATCAGAGAGAGCAGTGGTGGCCATCACCAGTGGAACTGCAAGACAAGCTCTATGGCAGTGTCGACAGCCTCAGGATGACCGCCGCTTTTTTCGAAAAAATAATGGTTACTGTCTGACTGTGTACGAAGAAGAAATCAATTGATAAATCAGAGTCGAAGATGCAGCACTGAATGAGCTGACAGCAGGCTTTGACTTATAGCTGGCTGCTTGCATCAAGGTCAGTGAACCATAATTGATCGAGACCTTATTCTGCCTCTAAGTGGCGATCCTAGAAACATACTGCAACCATGCAGTCTGGCTAAGAGATTAGGGATTGAAGAGGGAAGGCAAACCAGGTTCTAAAAATGATGTGCTCAAATTGAGAGTGTTAGGCCGAAAGACAAAGATATCGCAGTCAAACTGTAAACTAAGACACAACGTCACAAAAAATTTTTTTCAGGACGGATGCTGAAGGATAATTGATCAATCTATGAATTTTGCAAAGAATATTAACACTGTAACCTGCCAAGCATGTTGAGGGCATGTGGCCTGCTGCACTATCTTGTAGAAAATATAAGCTACAAGGAAAATTATAGAAGACCTCTACACCCTATGGTAGAAGAGGAACAACAAGTCTTAGTCAAGGTACTTTACAATATATGTGCATGTTAGGAGCACAGATTAAAAATAGTTTCTTTTTCTTTTTCGATTGCTGATAGATGATAACTGAAGAAGTAGTCATTCTGTGTTTGCCGTGAAAAGATTTGTTTTGTTACTTTGTGTTGCAGTTTAAAGCGACGCTGCGATATCTCACCTTTAGGCATGTCACATCTAGTTTCAGCACTCCACGTTTTAAGGACCTGGCCTGCTTCCCTATTTGATCCATATTCTCTCAGTCAGGCATGTCACATCTAGTTTCAGCACTCCACGTTTTAGGGACCTGGCCTGCTTCCCTATTTGATCCATATTCTCTCAGTCAGGCATGTCACATCTAGTTTCAGCACTCCATGTTTTAGGGACCTGGCCTGCTTCCCTATTTGATCCATATTCTCTCAGTCAGGCTGCACAGATACAGCTTGTTTTCAGGGACTTCAGTTGGAGGTGAAATAGGGTCTTAGATCTGGTTCATTCAAAGTGCAGCCAATGCCAAGTTATCTTAGCATCATAGATCTAGGTTTTTCTTGTAAATTTTCTGCTCTTTCACTACATGTTGAGTTAAAATCATGAGCCCCGTCTCAACTTTGAGACAATCGATTCCGCATATATCAGTCACAGACTGCTGTCATTTTGTTTACTGCATCTTAGGTAAGGTAGTCGTGACCATCACACCAAATTGCATCTTTCATCATGGCAGTTACAACTACACACATGTCGAAGACAGATGTGTCAGACCAAAAGGTGCAAATATCGCAGTCAAGCTGTAAACCACAGAAATAGCACATTCCGTTCCACAGACTACACCCTGCTACTTGCAAAGCCCTGTTTAGGGTTTGGCAGCAGATTGAGAACGAATGCAAAAGAACAACTATACACACTTCGCTTGGTCTGCAACAATCTCTGATTCATGATTTTTATGAGGTTCTTGGTCAAGCTGTTTTAGGTCTGCCTCTCACCTATTTTCATGATTCATTTTGTTATATTTTCTATTGAAGTCACTCTTTACTCTGGTTTTCCATTGTTTGCAGGAATAATCAGCCACAAGAAGACTAAGAAGTGGACATCTGCTGTAACAGACTATGTATTACAAATGTCTTGGCAGCATCTAGTTAAAATTGAGAGCTGCTTCTAAATTCCACTATTGGCTCTTACAATATGTCAGACCCCCTATTAAAGTGAAATGTTAATGATTTCTTTGCATTTATAGTATACAAACTATGAACAAACGACATACAAGCATAACATTCAGCTTACCCACTGGCTTCTGGTGGAAAACGTACGACAACTTTTCCTATCTCTGCACCTGGCAGATCAACAAATTTCCCCTCATCTTTTTTGATCTGAATGATACAAGTTTTCACAAGCTTATTTAAAACAAAACTATTCAGATACAGTTGATTGTATATTTTCTCCCTATTTGCCATGTCCAAAGATACAGTGAGTTCTAACTTTCCTGTTTTTGAACACATCGTATAAAAGTTAACCATCTCTTACTGATTTTTATTTCTGTATTATTATTAGGTATTTGTGGTGGGGTTGCACATTGTGAACCCTACCTTGACTAGTGCAGGGGGCAACCATTCACCCTTCTTAGTAAAAAGGGGTATGTATGGAATCCAAACATGATTGCACTACAGCAGGGTTCTCAAACTCAAACCAGCTGCATGAATACATTTTTATTGACCTGTTGGACACACCTCAGTAAATCTATGTATATTGCTTCTTCTTCTTACCTGTAACCTGGGAGGTAATTTGGGATACTACATCTCGCTGAATTATAAATCTTGGATAAGACATTTCGCTGCTTAACAAATGTTTGTTTCAGCATAATAACTGTATCCCATCACTTTCTAGCAACACAATTTTTGTCTAGCTACACATTGTAACACAGCTGCGACAAACATTATACTCTTTTCAATATGTATTGGGGGTTTTGTTCTGGATTGTCCAACATTTTTTTCTTGTTAGCTTTGGCTACAAGTAGAAATGAAGGTCAATTCACTCTGTGCGGTTCTCTAGGCCTGGGGGAGGTGCTGTTACAGCTGACCTGATATATGATAACTTCTCATCCTGTTGGATTTGATGAGTGAGTTATCACTGTTTGTAGAGGAAACAGCCACTGTTTCCGATACCGTTAGTTTACATTAAAATTAAATTACAAACTCACACAGAATAAACTGTGACATCTCAATCATGATAGCAGCAGGATGGTTCTGCTTCTGCCACACCAAGCCCATACTTTAATAGATGAGAAACAACAAGGCAAGAGCTTCCACCCTCAACAGTCCGGTCATCTCAATCATGATCCATGACTGCTTTATAAAAAACACTAAAGGCAGATGCAATGCAGAGACTTTTAAGTAACCCAAAGGTAATGGAGTGAAGAACATTGTCAATCTCACTACAGGATCACGTACAGAACACCATAATCCAGGGTCAACCTTCCTTCAGCTACGTCATTGATGCAGCGCTGATAAGAAAATCCAGATGCGCCGGACACGCAGTGGCTTCCTGGCATCTGACACATACTGTACCTTTTTTTACTCCAGCTGGAGTATAAGGCCACCACTACAGTTGACCTTGCACCAAGGTACTCTGGCAGTGATGGTTAGCTTTACTCAATGAGAATGAGGTTGCTAGACCCCAACAAACTCACTCTTTTGTCCCCTTTCAAGACATGCACGGAGGTGCAAGTCCTATTCTTTCCTGCTCAACAAGGAACTCCTGAGATCCATTCCGGGAGCTGACAGGTTTGGACAGATTTTAAGTTGATATGTAATTAAAAAAACTCACTGTTGTTTCATTGGTCCTTTTCTTTTCCTCCTTGACTGCAGCTCCAGGAAAAGTGGCAGCTGTTCGAGAGAATGGCTCCTGAGAAGTCAGATACTTGTAGTAACGTGCCACATGCGGAAAAGAGTCATTTGACACCAGCAGTGTTTGAAAACTGCTGCTTACTGTGAATGAGAAGGAGTTGGATATTAAAGGTATTGTATAATAATATACAACAATATTATCATAAATACATCACAGTTAAATAACCATTGTTTAATATTGTACATAGGTTCACTGTGACAGTGCAAATATAACAAATAAATGTTAAATTCAATGCTAAACATCACAAGAAATCAGATAATTTAATCATCATCATGTGACATATTCTTTTTAGAGCATAGTCTCCACCAGGGCAGCTCTTTTTGCATCTCGGATTAGAGCAAGTCAGCCAGCGTCCTATAAAAACATCCTTAAGACTGTCTGTAATGTCCTGATGCCAATTTCACCAGTAGTTGACCTCTTTTCCTCCTTCCAGGAACCATGACCTCCTTTATCAATCTCTCCAGACCATTGACCAAAATATCTAAGCTTTTTTTTTCTGTGTCTACAGAGTCGTTTTCCTGTAATATGCAGAGACTGCAAAATTTCTTTATTTGTTTTGTTTATGATATTTTCAACATCGTTATGTAAAACTTCAAAGCCTGTGTAATGTAACACAATGAGTAAAGAAAAGGACTTTAATCTTGTATGTTCTGTTAATTAAACAAAATATTTGGTTACTTGCTGAGTCCCCTTTATAGTTATATAAATCAATCATAGTACTCCGCCTCACCCAGCAAATGGCATATATGATGATAGCCTGCTGACTGGGCACACTCCTGCTACATTCTCAGATACCCCTTCTAAACTCCTGAAGCCTCAATGACATCATCTACCAAGCAGTAAATGAAAGCTCACAGGTGCCTTAGAAGCTGATATATCGAGCTCTTTTTGGGCTATGAACTCCAAGCTGACCACACAAATAATTGAAGGTTTGAGACCTTTTGTGTGTTATCTGCTCACACTGTATTTATATAAGATAAATTATTATCTACTGAGCAACTGTATATTATCAAACATGCACTGAGGTGCTGGGTTCGATCCCCATCACAGCACCGGCCGTTACCCCGGGGAAGCAAACCCTTAGAAAATGCAGGAGGAAGCAGACCCTTACATAAAATGCATGCTGAAGTCGGATGCATTGGGCCGACAGGCGCAAAAATAAAAACCACAGTGCAACGCACACCGCCTTGGGGATTAGAGAAATAAGGCGAACGCAAAAAAATTTTTTTTTAAAAACATGCACTGTTAAATGCATTACATTACAGAGTAATTATTAGTTGTCATCTGAGTGGTAGATATGGAAAAGGAAAGTATAGGACTACTGCACATTGCAAAGTAAGAAGGCAATGAAAGAAGGTTGCACTTTGGGGGTAGCAGTCTCATATTGTAAAACTAATTGTCATAAAAACAACAATGGCAAAAGTGGGAGCCAAGACTAGCGTCAGGGTCAGATCAAACATATAGACATGTCATTTTCCTGGAAACGGGCTGTCTTAAAGTGGGGATAGACACTGTGATTACCATAAGGGCAAACCTACTGAAAAGCCTCACATTGCACTACAGCCAGGAGGGCCTAGGTCCATCAATTTTGAGCATGTCTCAAGATATGAGTCACTGTAATCCGCTACCAAAGAGACAACAAGAGTGAGGAGCTCAGCACGAGTAGCTTTCAACAACAGGCTTCAGGTAAGGGATGCATTGCAGTGGTCATCCTATGTTTCACATGGAGCAAGGGGACAAGATTCATTATCTGTAATACATACGTACAGTGCAACACCTCCCATACAGCCAAGTCAGCTAGAGAGATGGAGTGTCCAACAAGGTAAGTTGCTGGTTGTAGTACAAGGTCCAGATATTCAACAGCATTCTTGAAATTTGTGGTACATGCCAGCCTTCCATAGGCAAAGTTGAGCCAGTGATCAATCTGTAAGCAGCGAGATAGTTTCGTTATCATACAAAAAACTAATATTGCATTAATTCTATTTTGAAATGCAAGTTTTTCCCCCATTAAATGTCTCTAGAATAAGAATGCGTCTCACAATCAATGGCGGTTTACAATCAGCACCAAAATAAAGTTATCTGGCATAAGGTTGATGGGACTTTAGGAGTCACCTGTCATTGCCCAATGCATGATAAATTTGGTAGTGGAACTTTCAGTGTTTGCATTATTTTAATATTGTTGCATCATTTAAAGTTTTCTTTATCTTGTTCTCTTATTGTCATTCAAAATGTTATCAAAAAGATTGTATTGCAAAACCATGTTAAAAATAAAAGTTATTGTGTATGTACAAGAACATGGAAATAGAGAGAAGGACTAAAATTGTACGTTAATCAAGAAAATTTTAGTTGTTGGAGAAATGACCATAATTCCATGCAAAGTCCTTGATGGCTCAGAAGACAATATGTTAGGAGATGATGTAGATATCAATGGCTTGACACGTAATTCAGATGGATTCGACTCTAAATATGAAATTGACTCTGATATTAATTCAGAAAAGAGTGATACATAATATAATCAATAATTTGTTCTTAGTAAATTTATTGATATAACATTTTTTTTTTTTGGCAGTACAAATTGTGCGTTCATGGTACCAAAATTGAGGCTGCGTCTTATGTACAATCAATGGTGTCTTAGAATGGAAAATATGCAGTACATAAATGTTGAAGACAAAACTGACTTAATGGTTCCGTTTGGAACATAGGCCTGAAACAGATGCTCTCCAGATTCCCAATTTTGATTGTCTTAGGCAGGAAATAAGGCTAGTTTTAAATAGAGCCCCAATTATTCCCCCCTCCCCCCTTTCATAGTCAGATCAACATACATTTTGAGGAAGACTAACGTCTGGGTTAAGTAAAATATACTGATCAGACATTTTAGTTGGGGTCAGGCAAGACATACTGGCCAAGACCCTCATCTCGGCTTCCTAATAGCCCTTCTGGAAAATGGGCTGTTTTCATTGCAGCTTGGCTAACGAGGTGAGGGATCGACATGATCCCCCATAGTAGTGAGTGACACGCAGATGAAGCAAAGCATAGCACAACCACCTGTAGGACCCCGGTCCGCATTCATCAGCACGCTTGGGATGTGAGGAAAGCTAGGACAACCCGCCATTTAATGTCCTTTTTAAGGCGCACAAAAGAGTAACATACTCATTGAGGGCATTCGCAAGCAACAACATAAATTTAAATACCAGTATATTAATATAAATGTGCCATGATTTCTTAATCTTTTTCATTAAATATACCCATAATCGACATAGCACCACCTGAGATTCGAAAAGGTGTTACATCAGAAATTGAAAGACAGAAATAAACATACAACCCAAGGCACCCTATGTTTGAACACCAGGTGCAGTGCACAAGACTGAAATCTAGACAAAGTTTCTTACAGTTAATACAGACTTTGCAGACTAGTCCCAGGAAAGGTCAAATCGAAAAACGGAATCAAATGACCCAGGCCCCCTTAGATTGACCTGCCGGAGGAGCCTGTGTCTGGACACTACTTGCCTTACGCAGCATGGAAGTCACTAAACAGACACTTGTATCCTGGTGTAGGAAGAAAGTGATGGGGATACAGGAACGACGAGACATGTGACTGTGGAACAAAACCAAAAATAAACAGACCACCTGATGATCTGACCACACCTTATGAAAACATGCAATTTTGATGACATGTTTGAGGGGAATGACAAGGCAATTCATGTGGCTAAACATTGGATACATGATGTCTGATGTAGTGGTGATCAGGACATGGAAAGTAAGTAAGTGTGCAACCTGAAAATGGTCACTTGAACTCATTAAGATAGCTGATGAGAAGAGACATTTTCAAAACATGGCTGGTTTTTCTCTATTGCTGATTTAAGGACAGCTTTGATAGTTGTGTTTTTATATCACGATTGGAAAATAACATACATGAACAGAGTAGAAGTAACATATACTCCTAGGAGGCACAAAAAGCAACCGGGGACAAAGAGGGGTAGTGCAGGATTGTCAAGACGTCAGCATGGAGCCCCAATGATATCAAGAGGTCACGGGATGAACCGAACTGAAATATTATATATGTATACATTTATTTGAACTCAAAACTAAATGTAAAAAATGTTTTGATTACTACACTTTGAAAACATTTATTGCACACATTCATTTACCTCTGTCTTTTGAAGAATGTCTAAGCCATAGAGGCTGGAGTTCTTGAAAGAGCGAGCCAAATGTCGAAGAATAGATGCTGAGTTGGAGAAGACAACATCTCTGCAAAAGACAATGAAATATCTACTACCACATTTTAGACATCTTAAAGATTCTTAAATAGTTTTCAATGTCTTTGAGATTTGTACATGGGCTCAATTCAATACCAGCACTATGAATTTTTTGTGACTTACAATTCTCTAATAATTGTGAACAATTGAACTTTACAATACAGAGCTCATGTCAGCCTACAGCTATATTCATTCCAAATATTAATTTATAACACATACTGTGAGAACTAATACTGATACTTTATAGACTGCAAAATGATCGATATATTACACATATCGATAGGACAGGTTAACTTATTCAGAACTAAAATAATGTTGCTACTTACTTGTTTACTGTCAAGCTGTTGTCATCACCAAGTCTCCATTTGACATCATGGCCTTTAGCAGACAGAAGTCTAGATACCAGAACAGCGGCTAGAGAAATTATAACATGTTTGTTTAAAATACAGGAAGAAATTTAATGATAGTCTAAATTCATTCATTAATATTCACATGTAACATTAATTTTTCACTGCCAATGCATGATACTATTGATAGGTAGCCCAGATCTGAATGTCGACAGCCATGCTTGATTCAATCATACTGCTTGCCAAATTGCAACCTATGTATCAGGTCCAAATGGCCATTAAACAATTTATTCACCAGCAGTACTTCCAGTTCGTAGCTTTTGTGGTCTCACAATTGTTTTCAAATTTCAGGTCAGCCACAGCGAAAGTTTTACTATAATTAATTTAATTGCTGTACCGAGGTGTTTGCTGCATTGTTCGAGTGGATATCATCTGATGACAAACAAGGAAGAAGATACTAATGACTGTGTTCAAATGTACTATTAGATAGCACAGTAGCAACAGTTTGTAATATTATTGTTTACTGTTAATGAATTTTAATTTTGACATCTTTAATATTGAAAGGTCTTTCCAAATGTTATGCAGTTGGGTTCTCCAGACAGAAGTTGTGTGTCGTTCATGCTGATTTTAATTTAAGGGAATAACTTTTCATAGGTACTTTGATATCCCAAAAACGACAATAGGGGGAAATAAGACATTTTTTCTTCAATTTTTTTTCTTCTGCAAAAGGCTCTAGCCACTATTATATGGGTTATATTTTTCATCACAAACATGCACAGCAAAATTTTTGGGTCATATACTAAGCCAAACATACGCCATTTTAATGCTTTCAAAATTGATTGTTGCTTACTGAAAATCGGTTGTGGCTATTGGAATTTACAAGCAATTGAAAAATAGATGTAAATTTTCATGCTTACTTCACTTATAACTTATAAATGGATGTTTGGTATGTACATCAACTGCATTTTTGAATTCTTCATCAACTTATGCGTATTTTTGGTAAATTTGATAGTGATATGAAGTTCAATTTAAACGTACAGAGTTTGAACAAAATGAACACAATTTTACCAGCATGATGTGTCCAATATTTGTTAATTGCTTTAAAAACATCAATGACCATGGATATATTTGCAAGCTTAAATAACTTATTAAGGAAAGTTTAGTAAGTAAAGCAATTGTATTTTTTAATTCATCCACATATCTGTATTTTGATAAATTTGATGGTGATATGACATATAATTTAGGCATACAGTTTGATAAAAATGAATGCAATTTTACTATAAACTGCACTTTTCAGTTCAAACTTCAAGCTTATATTTTCATTTATAACCCGTTGGCGGATTTTTAAGCCCAATTAATTCACACAAAAATATGTAAATTTGTGCGGGTCAATATATCATTGAATTGCATTTTTTTCCTTCTCCTTCAATCAACTGATGCTACACTTCTATCCTGGTGAGGTTAATGAAAGAGACTATGTGATTCAGATCTTCGTCTGTCCCCTGCAGCTTTTCGAACATGGTCGCTTACCTGGGTCAGACTGCTTCTCTTAAGGTCTATATAAGTAGGGCAGTCATGCAGGATATGGTCCTGTTGTTTGCTTGGGTGCTCCACAATCGCATATGCAGTGTCTCTGAGACCAATTCTGTGAAGGAGGGTCTTTGAGTCTGCAATGTCCCATTCTGAGTCTGAAGATCTTTGCCCATGCTTGCCAAGTTTGTCTATACTGTTATTTTTTGGCTTGTATTTTTTGTCTCTACATTCCGTCCTCAAGAACAGTTTTATGGGCATCTTTGCTTCTTTACAGCTTTGTGGGTGGTGAGTCTGCATTCGGCCACTTCTGGCTTTTGCAAGCTCATCTACTTTCTCATTTACAAGGACCCCACAGTGGGCCCGAATCCACTGTAAGACTAGATCTGTTTTTTGGGACAGCAATGTAATATTGTATTTTATTTAGTGTGAGAGTCTATCTTGTTTGGAGCTTGAGATGGCTTGAAATACACTCCTGAAGTCTGTTAGAATTAACATTTTCCTTGTGTTTTGGCTGATAAGAACTTATATTGCCGCAGGAACAGCTGTTGCTTCAGCTCAGCAATTGGTACAGGTTTCTCCTGCTGGGATGGAGTTATTTTCTATATCACTGTGTTGGTATGCACTGTAGATTCCACTACCTTCAATATTTTCCACTCAGTGGTCGATCCTTCTGTGTACACATTAATCCAGGAGTTGCTAGGGTATGGTCTCTTGAGCTCCTGCAGAACGTGGATTTTTTGTTGCTGCTTACTTTTCTTCGTTATACCTGGAACCTCAAAGATTATTTTAGACCGGTTCTGGCTCCATATCCATGGTTCTGGAATGAGCGCTTTGCACTTTCAATTTTAGCTTCAAGAATGCCTGCATGTTTTCTGTGGATTTCTTTGACCAGATGGTTGAGGCTTTTCTTTAGTAGTCTGTTTAGTAATCGAGAACATTGAAAGTTTCGATATATTTATGATTGGTGGGTACGAGTTTCCAGAGTTACAATATGCAGACACAGTGATACTATCAAGAAGTGCAGAAGGGCTAAAGCAGCTAATTTCAGACGTACATGGACACAGTAAAGAACAAAACCTGTTTATAAACATAAATAAAACAAAGATAATGACCACCGACAAAATCAACGTCAACATAAATTTAGTTGGTGGTGAGGAAATAGACCAGGTCACGCATTTTGAATATCTGGGCTCCAGAATTAAAATTAGTGGCAACTGCTCGAAAAAATCAGAAGATTAGCCATGGCGATGCAGACTGAACAGCCAACAAAATGATGGCAGAGCACCAACAAAATGACAAAAGTAGAAGTCTTGAGAGCCTATGTTTTTCCTGTGGCAGCTCATGGACGATTACCAAAACTACCAGACAAAAAATCAAATTCTTCGAGTGAAAATGTTACAGAAAGATCCTCACAATACCCTGGACAGAGAAAAAGACAAATGTAGACATTCTGCAAGAGTTGAGCATAGAGGAAATACTGGTTTATCAATTTCATTTTGGCCAGAAAATGTAAATACTTTGGTCACATCAAGAGACACAACGGTATTGGGAGAACAGTGATGGAAGGTATGGTACCAGGTAAAAGAGCAAGGGGTAGACCAAGAAGACGATGGCACCAAGATATCCAGGAATGCCTAGGTATGACTGTGGTGGAGGCTGAAGTTTTGGCAAGGGAATGAGTTTCTTTCAGACAGACTCTGATGGGAGCGAAGTTCTATAAAGGACATGCTTCATGATAATGATATAGACTAGAGTAATTACACATTGCTGGTGAAGCAACTGCAACACCATCACAGTTATCACCGTTTAAAAAAATATAACAATGTTTAGATCTACAATATTAATAACAAATTAATTAGACCTCTAGGTTTCGGTGTGAAAATCACACTAACAACAGTAACAAGTAACTTATTGAATTGTACTCAAATATAATGATTAATGTAGATAGAATTGTAGACTAGAATGCATTCTTTTTTATCATAGGACCACCAATAGTAAAAAATCTTTGCAGAAAGTCTGCTTAAATGCATTTATTCATGTATGTGCTTCTACTACTTGCCTTCAATTCTTTTAAATAGAAGTGATTTCTATGGGCAACATGGCTCTTTCACTTTTCAGTCTTTGTTTTAGTAGTTTTACGTTCACTTTATTATGATTTTGTAGTTACAGTCACATGATTTAAATAGAAGTCTAAATTAATCCCGAATTTAAGTAACAAGTAACTCATGAACTGATTCAACTCAACTACTACACTGTAACAAATACCCCTAACACTATTAACAGTAAAAGTTACAGTACTCATACTGAATACCAACAATTGCAGAGAGAGAGTGCTGCAGAACAACTATTATTCAACTCAGAAGTGCTGCGTGCACACACTAGACAGATCAAAAACGTACCCAATGCTGGTTTCTCTTTGCTAATAACTAAGTCAGACGCCATCATACGCTTTCAGCCCGCTTCCGAAAGAAAACACAATGCAAATGATGACTTTCTTGCGACAACTTAGACACTTCAATTTAGGAATGTGTCAAGGAATTGCATCAAGCCACAGAGAATAGATCACGCTTCTTACATCACCGGAAATGGATAGAAATCTTGTGTGCTGAAGAGTTGTCCCTCTCTGTCTTCAGACTTCATTAATGATGTTGTATATGCCATTATTCTAACTTTCTTAATTAACGTAATTATACTTTAGCTCTCTTCTGCTAAATCTTGCTCCTTCCATCCCAGAAGAAAAAAACGTGTTATTTACTATTTTATTCATTTATTTTAAATGAGGTAACTTAACTTCATTTTACTGGTTTAGAAGGCTCTTCAGTTTGTATTCAACATTTCGTTCCACTCCACCGATGCTGAAAATACCATGAGCATCCAATATATTTGTTAATGCATTAACTGACTGCCTCCACCACATCCTGCGGCAATGCATTCTAAGAATTCACCACTCTGTGACTAAAAAAATATTTCTTTATATCTAATCTACAATACAATACAATACAATACAACAGTACGTTTAAGCGACCAGGGCCCGTCGCGTCGAATGACCATGTCCATGACCGCGTCTGATGGCCGCGTCCCAGACGGTCTGCAGTTCTGTTGGGGAGGTGGCGATCTGATTTAGCGAGGTGTTGCGAGGGCGACCCCGAGTACGTCTCCAGAAAGAGCACGGCTCCTTCCCGTAACTGGCCCCCACATCCTGTCGGAGCATCTCGTGGGCTGGGACTTCCCGGAAAAGGCGAGCAACATGACCAAAGAGGGAGAAACGACGGCGATCAATCGTTGAGACAATGCCTGCAAGTTGAGTACATCGAACTACTTCACTGTTGGAAACCGTGTCCTGCCAGACGATCTCGAGGATGCGCAACTGGTTGCCCAGGTGGAAGGCCTCAAGACGTTGCCGGTCCTGCTGAAGTAGTGTCTAAGACTCGGAGAATGAGGACAATGCAGGATGAGTAAATAGGAAGCCGTATCTCCAGGGAGAACCTTTGCTGGGACCAGACTCTGCGGAGCGAGTGCATGAATGAAGCCCATCCTACGGGGGATATCGTGGCTGCTGCGTGCGTCAGAGGACTGTCTGCTGCCGAGTTAGACGAAGTCCTCGGTAACTGCAACAGGGTTGTCGTTCACGGTGATGCTCAGCGCTAGGGGGCTCCTGCTGAGGTTTTGGATTTTTGTCTTCGTCCAGGAAATGTGCAAGCCTATGTGGGTAGCCGATCGATCCAGTGCCTCTATGGGGCCTACCAAGGAATGAGAATCGTAGCCCGGTATGAAGATGTCATCAGCGTAGACGAGATCGGTTACCCGGGAGTCGCCGACAAGGAACCCCTGGATTGTGTGCAGAGGACTGGGAAGATCCAGAGCATGGAGCAGCAGAAACGTGCAGGGGCGAGAACACATCCCTGTCGTTCTCCGGATGATGTAGAGAACTCTTCTGTGATCTCACCCGAGCCTAATTTTGGCGCTGGTGTGACTGTGAAGCTCCACAATTAGGGTCAGCACAGTGCCTGGGATACCCACGCATTGTAGGGCCTTCCACATGGCACATCTGTAAATGGAACTGGTTGTATACAGACACTACAGAGTCTTCTAAACCAGTATAAAGACGTTAAGTTAAGCTAGAATAAAAGGCAGATTGTAGGTCAACGCAGGCGACGTGGAGAGGGCGGTTAAACTCGCGATGCAGTTCTGTGAGGAAGGAGAGGGACTGTTGGGGACGACGATGGTGAAGGGAGAAGATGTGAACCCTGACTGTTGGGGACGACGATGGTGAAGGGAGAAGATGTGAACCCTGACTGTTGGGGACGACGATGGTGAAGGGAGAAGCTGTAAACTCTGACTGTTGGGGACGACGATGGTGAAGGGAGAAGATGTGAACCCTGACTGTTGGGGACGACGATGGTGAAGGGAGAAGCTGTAAACTCTGACTGTTGGGGACGACGATGGTGAAGGGAGAAGATGTGAACCCTGACTGTTGGGGACGACGATGGTGAAGGGAGAAGCTGTAAACCCTGACTGTTGGGGACGACGATGGTGAAGGGAGAAGATGTAAACCCTGACTGTTGGGGATGACGATGGTGAAGGGAGAAGATGTGAACCCTGACTGTTGGGGACGATGATGGTGAAGGGAGAAGATGTGAACCCTGACTGCTGGGGACGACGATGGTGAAGGGAAAAGCTGTGAACCCTGACTGTTGGGGACGACGATGGTGAAGGGAAAAGCTGTGAACCCTGACTGTTGGGGACGACGATGGTGAAGGGAGAAGCTGTGAACCCTGACTGTTGGGGACGACGATGGTGAAGGGAGAAGCTGTGAACCCTGACTGTTGGGGACGACGATGGTGAAGGGAGAAGCTGTGAACCCTGACTGTTGGGGACGACGATGGTGAAGGGAGAAGCTGTGAACCCTGACTGTTGGGGACGACGATGGTGAAGGGAGAAGCTGTGAACCCTGACTGTTGGGGACGACGATGCCTCATTAAAAGGGGATGCAGTTTGGAGAGGAGACAGTAGGGTAATTGGCATGTAATTACCGCATTCCAGACGGAGCCATTTCCCTTGTACAAGGAAATTATTATTCCCTCGCGCCATGCCGCAGGCACTTGGTAAGTGTTCCATACCGTTGCAAAGAGTTGGTGCAGGCTGGTAGTCATTTGGGTCAAAGGCGTACTTTAAAAACTCAGGGGAAATATTGTCGGGGCTCGTGGCTCTGCCGTCTTTGTTTTTCTATTGCTGCTTTAACCTCAGCAATCGTAGGTGCGTCGGGGCTGGTGTCAGCGTCAGGAGTTGCTGTGAGAGACTCACTGAGTAGATCTGGCGATAGGTGGAGGAAGGGGGGGGGGGAGGTTCTTCTTCTTCTTCGTTCGTTCTCAATCTCCCACTACTAAACCATGAAAGGGTAAGTAGCAGAATGTAGTCCAGAGAACGGAATGCGTTGTGTCGTAGTTTACAGCTTGACTGCGATACTTGCACCTTTCGGTCCAACACATCCGACTTCAGCAAACATTTTTTGAGTACCGGGTTATCATTCCCTCTTCGATCCCTTCTCCTTAGCCAGTCTGCCATGCTGCAGCCTGTTAGCCAGGATCACCACGTGGAGGTGTAGAAGGGTATTTGCAGCTATGGTTCGCTGGCCCTGACGCTAGCAGTCAGCTATAGGTCGATGACCACTGCAGCTCATGCGCTGCTCAGTATCTTGATCCGGGGGGGGGGGGGGCTGGGTGGGGGTTTCAAGGATGCGTTGTAATGTTCGTTCCATCTGCTAGCTATTTCCTCTTTTGTTGTGCAGGGGATCCACCAGACTTATTCGGGCATTGCAGGGTGTCGGAGGGACGTTGGGAGGGATTGGAGCTTAGAGTTGTATTGCGCGGTATGTTGCTCTGATGTCTCATGTCATGTTGTCGATACGACACGGAATCCCTGCGTACCAACGTTAGTCTGGCAGCCCAATATGCCGCATCCATAGACAGCAAATGTACCGCTCTGTATACGCTTTATAATGACCCTAAATCTGAGGGACACATCGATGCCCAGGCCATCCACGAGGTTGCCGACACAGCCCTGGTAATAGGAAGAATATCCGGAAAGCTTGGCTGACGTGTCCGCCCGAGCAATGCTAGAGGACAGGATTTCAGCGAGGGCCAGGGGTGACCATCCGGAACAACAACGCATAGAAAACAAATTCCTGGCTGCCGCCAAGAAGGACCTTGAATACCTTTACAATTCCATTACCTACAGCGCCTAGGGATATCTAATCTGGGCCTGTCTTTAAACAATTTGAAGCTGTACCATCTTGTACTTTGAAAAAAACTTTGTTTAGTCTAATTTATCCTTTCCATTGATTAATTTATAAACTTATTTTAAGTCACCTCGAATTCTTCTCTGTTCTTCTTCGTTCGTTCTCAATCTCCCACTACCAAACCCTGAAAGGGCTTAAGTAGCAGAATGTAGTCCAGAGAACGGAATGCGTCATGTCGTAGTTTACAGCTTGGCTGCGATATTTGCACCTTTCGGTCCAACACATCCGACTTCAGCAAACATTTCTTGAGTACCGGGTTAGCATTCCCTCTTCGATCCCTTCTCCTTAGCCAGTCTGTCCTGCTGCAGCCTGTTATCCAGGATCATTCGCTGTCCCTGACGCAAGCAGTCAGCTATGGGTCGCTGACCACTGCTCAGCATCTTGATCCCCTTCTCTGTTCAAGACACTAAGGACTAGTTTTTTTTAGTCTTTTCCCATAACTATAATTCTTTTTTTTTTTTTTTTGCTAAAATGTTTGCCTCACTAGTTTCTACTGGCGGAGGCGCGCCATTTTCCACCCCAGACCGTAGTCAATTGGGCGATATCAGGACACATAAACCAGTGCTTGGATGCATGTGTGTATCTGTATGTACCTATGCTAGGTTTGTGCGCCCTCAGAAGCTAGCCCAACCAAAGTGCAATGGAAGGGCTTTACCACGAGGGCGCGTGTGAAAGTTGTGCAAGAGTGTGACTGTAGGACAGAGTCAAATGAAACAGAGTGAGGTGAGAAGAGAGAGTAGGGGAAAAGTGGCATAATTCTGAAACACAGCGATAATTTTTGTAGCTCTTTTTTGTATACTTGTATCCTTGTGGAGGTGTAGAAGGGTCTTGGCAGCCTTGGTTCGCTGGTCAGCTATGAGTCGCTGACAGCTGCAGCTCATGCGCTGCTCAGCATCTTGATCCCATTTATATAGTTTAATTATTACTTCCTAGCTCTTATGTGAATTGTTTCTTTTTAAAAAAAAATCATATCCAGCATTACAAAAGCCTTTTTCACTGCCCTTGGACTTGCTGTGGTAATTTTCTGTGTGATCTATTTAAACAACTAGATACCTGTCCTTATTTATTGTCCTAATATTGTTCTCCCCCATCATGTAATTATATTCCTCATTAGATCTTCCTATGTGGACGACTGTACATTATTCTTCATTAAACTTCACCAGCCAGCTCTCATACCATTTATGAATCGTATATAAATCTGATCTCAATAGATTCACCTCCGCCTGAGAAGAGACCATGTCGCATAATCTTGTGTCATCCACGAACTTTGCAATCGTGGATCTGATATCAATGTCCAAATCGTTCATATATATATTTCAAAATTGGTTCCAATATCGGTCCCTGGGGCATTCAACTTATTACATCACACCAGTCAGATCACCCCTTATGTCTGCCCACTCTCTGCCTTCTGTTCGTTAACCAATTTTCTATCAAATTGGCAACTCCGCCACCGATACCATTTGATTTCAACTTTCGAAACAGTTGTTGATGAGACACTATATCAAATGTATTGTGTAATTGTGTCTATTTAAAAAAAAAAAAGTTTTATTGTAACCCGATAAGGCCACTTCACACTCAAAATGTTTTGGGCCGACGTGATTGACTGAATTTTTAATACCCATGTGTTCAAGAGTCTTCTGCGCTGTATGGGTTATTCTGCATTGTTGGTTGCCTCTTACGACAGGTTATCAGTGTGGTAATGATGTAATTCTCGTTTCTGTCACAAATTTGTCATGGCCTTTTTCGTCTTGACAGACGGTCAGTAAGCTAGTCTGTTGTAGAGATGGCGATGGCAGCATCTGTCCTGAAGGGACATCGATTTTCGTGGCTGATTTTGCCGAACAAGTTCGATTGGTGTGGTATAAGCTCCTTTCTTTTGCGTCGTTTGTCTTCATCTTTGTCATCAGAACTAGCTCTGATTCCTCGATGCCCGTTCTCAAAGTCGCTCTCCATGTAGCTCTATCCTCTGCTAGCTTCTCCCATGTATTTGAATTGATCGTAACATCGTTCATGGATCTTTTGAGAATGTCCTTGTATCTTAATTTAGACCATCCTTGTGATCTGGTTCCCAGTATGAGTTCACACAGGAGTAACTGCTTCGGAATGCGGGTATTTGACATTTGTTTCACGTGACCCAACCATCTCAGTCTTTTGTTGCTCAGAGTTCAGAAGAGGTAAGATATCTTGGTGCGTTTCAGTATTTCCCTAGTTGGTCACCTTGTTCTGTCACTTTATGTTCATTATACAGCGAAGACATCGCATATGAAAACTGTTTAACATCTTCTCGTGTCTTGAATGTATTGTCCATGTTTCCGTTCCGTATAACAGTGTACCAAGCATGTATGCTTGATATATCATAATCTTTGTATTTGGTGCCAGCTTTCTGTTGTTCCATGCCCTTTCTTTCAGTAAGCCGAAAAGTTGTTGCTGCTTGCCCTATGCGTATATTGATCTCTCATCGAGTGATAGTCTTGTTGTTACTGTGGAACCCAAATATATGAACACTTGAACTTCATCGAGCGGATCTTCATTTAGCGTAATTGTTTTTACTGGTGCGGTTCCAACTTGTTTTAGGACAACCGTTTTTTTTTCTTCACGTTTCATCTTCTTATTCCTCGCTTGTCTACATATTTTTCTTCTATTTCCCCCATCTTATTTGTCATTGCTCGGAATGGAAGTTATTATCTCGTTTGTTCGTCATATATATGATGCAGAAATACAGGCAATCAAGGTGGCAATTGAGAAACTGTTGAACACCAATGTCGGTCCACAACCTGTAGTATTTCGTACAGATGCAGAATCAGCACTCCAAGCACTTAAATTTGAGAAACTGACAGATCTACAGGCTCTACTGTCTGAACTGAGCAACCAGCGCAAGATTGTCATGCAGTGGATACTTTCTCATTGTGGAATACCAGGAAACGAGAGAGCAGATCGACTGGCAAAGGAGGGGGGGGGGGGTGCAGACGAGCAGCCAGATGTGCCAGTTACATACCAACAGAAGATAAGGATGATCAAATCAATCAGAAAGCCACCAACAGTAACACCAGACGATTACCATAACATGAACAGACAAGAGCAAACTGTTGTGTTGCGCCTTAGAACAGGACACAACCGACTCCGCAGCCACATGTACACAAAAATGAAAATTGGCAACTCAGCCATGTGTACATGCGGACAGGCGTCCCAGACAGCAGAGCACATACTGCAAAACTGCCCCGAATATGATTTACAGAGAAAATCTCACTGGCCCTTAGAAACAACACTGGAAAAGAAACTTTCTGGACCTGTATGTGAACTACAAAAGACAGTGAAGTTTATACAAGAGACAACATTGCAGATATAGACAATATTTTAAAGCGAACGAAAGAAGAAGAAGAATCTCGTTTGTTCCATTATCTTACATAGTTTATTGTTTATAGAGCATCTTATAATTCCGAGAAAGCTACTCAACATTTGGCATATGTATGGCCATTGGGAATGGTTGGATGAGCAGTGCCATGAGTAGAAGTCTTCTACCCAAAAAGGGCTAGACAGCTACTGTTAGTCCCCAATTACGACATGTCATCAGTGCGACAGCATACCTATTCTTGTATAGGCCACATACAGATCCATCCCGGAAGTTTAATTTCCAACCCGAGCTATCGTTTTAATTAAATATTGATTTACTTTATAAAAAACCATTAAATGCAAACAGTTTCTGAACTCGCTCAGTGACAAATTTCGTGTCGCACACAAGCGAATATATCACGATTGTCTCGCATGCTGTGGACGAACGACTGGCGAAAGATCTTCACTAAGCCACGACTAAATCACTCATTGTACAAACGAACGGCATTGTATATAAGAAATTATCCATTGAACTTAACATAATGTTCGTCGCTGAACAATCTTTCTATCAAAGAGACACTTGCTATATTAAGATGTTCTCAAGGACGACGATGTAACATGTGTGACACGGATATTGATTTCACTCTTAATTTTAGAAGATCGAGCTAACTGACGTAAGCGGAGATGAATTTATCGGAAAAAAATGTAAGTGTAGCCGAGTTTTTACAAGCGATCTTCCCAGAAAAATCCATCTTTTGACTTGAAAGCACAATTGACCCACGGGCGTCGCGAGAATTGCTATATTTGAGGTGAATGTTCACGAAGTAGTTACTTTGCCTTACTGTTGTTCAGATGTTTTGAGACATATAGATTGGATATTCACAGCGTAAGGTAAGATCTTTATTTGTTTTTGTGTGTGTGTTTCTTTCCTTATCGCTACGTTTCCCTACGCATTTGTAGTGCTGGTCTGTATTAGTTTCAAGGATGAAATCGTCATGTGTGCATGTAACGTAAGTACATGTACCTAGCATTTATAAGCGTATTATCAATCTCGTATGTGTACTACATGTCTTCTCGTCGCTCCGCTTTTACCTTCCGGTGTAGAGTTTTCTCAGAAAGATCGTCGTCCAACTTTCTTTCAATGTAAACGTTTAATCGATTTTGTAAACTGGATTATGTAATATGAACTTTAATAAACTATTTTATGGGGACGGTGTGGGCTAGTGGTTAAGTGACACGGCTCACAGCACGACGGCTCTGGGTTCGATCCCCATCACAGCACCGGCCGTTACCCCGGTGAAGCAAACCCTTAGAAAATGCAGGAGGAAGCAAACCCTTACATAGAGTGCATGCCGAAGTCGGATGCACTGGGCCGACAGGCGCAAAATAAAAACCACAGTGCAACGCACACCGCCTTTGGGAATAGACAAATAAGGCAAACGCAAAAATTTAAAAACAAAACAAACCATTTTATATTATAAAGATTATGTTATTATTATATAGAAAATTAAATATATTTTTTTAGTTTATCGGTATTATTATTTCCAATATGATTTCTTTCTCCATGTGTTTTTGCTTCAGATGTTGAAACACAGATCCGATACTGCTTTTCACTTTACCGCTCATACGGAAGACTGCTTTCAGTCAATTGTAGTGGTTGTTTCGAAGCAAGTGTTTTTATATGATGAGTTTGCCAGCCCCGTGCACAACCTTCAGTAGTCGCCTTTTACAACATGCTAGGAAGATGACCGTGAACCTTTTCCCTTCATCGTGGATACCAAACATGCGATTTCTTATCTTGATATTTTAATATTTATCCTTTTTTATTATGTAAAACTTAAACCATTCAACATCCTTGATTGAACTAACCCACGACTCGAGGAGGCACAAAAAGCAACTGCAGACAAAGAGGGATCGCGCAGGATTGTGGAGGTGTTAGCAGGGGTGCCCCAACGATCTCAAGACGTCACGGATGAACTGAACTGAAAACGCTATATATATATATATATATATATATATATATATATATATATATATATATATATATATATATATATATATATATGCAATTTTTTTTTTGAAAATTAAAATTAGATACCCTCAAACCAATAATTTGTATATGATATAATTAAGTTTAGGACTAATAACTACACAAATTAGTTTTAATTCATTCGTATCGGCGATGGGTTTTTTAAGCAGACATGCCTTAATAAACACAAATTGATAATAGACTAACGTACAGGACCACCCACGGACTCCTGCCAAGCAACCTCCTCCTTCGGTAGTGGCGACAATCAGGCGGGGAAGTTTACGTGCATTCTATAGTTGCTTTAGTACTAAATCATTATCATATCAGGTGTCAAAATAGTCCCATGACTTAGTAATGTTTTATTTGTGGCCTCGAGACAGGGAGGACTATTTCATTGAATCCATTTTTACTGAACATTTTAAATATGTTCATTTTAAGATTAAAATAAAAATAATGAAACATTAACAAAAATATATCAATCAAAATAAAAGCATTGTTTCTACAAAATTTGGTACTTGCGTCTTAATTTACCACAAACAAAAGAACTATCTATTTTTAGCACCGAATTTGAGGTGCAGACGTCACAGAATAGTTCACTTTTTAACTGTTGGGGTGTCAAACATTTACGAAAATATACGAGAATTTCTGGAATCTGCCTACGTTGAACCATGATAAGGAAAGTAGCATCTAGTTTCTACAGCAGCGTGGCATTATTGATGCTGTCAGACGATGTAGTAACAGCCATGTTTCCTAACCCTAACCATAACCCTTGGCACAACTGAATATAACCATCGTGTCTACACTTCTATCTTTGTCTAAGTCTTTACTTAGTTATTTAAAATAACATTATATCGGCCTGTCCTCCTCTTAAACTGAAATTAAAGGCCCCAATACGAACGATGGGAACACAGACAACTCTATTTAGGGTGAATTAAGAGACAGGTACGATAAAAAGGGCCGCACTTAATGGCCTAAAAGACTTCACGTAGCCTTAAGACAACAGGCTCCCCAACAGGGACATAGACCTAGATACAACCAATGAGAATAAGCGAGCCACATTATTCAGATAATTTTTCATGGAGAAATATAATGCTCCTATTTGTTCATCTCATCTGTCCGCTTATGTGTTTAGACGGCGCGGGGAGGTAGACATTTCTGTTGTTCTGATGCAACACGTGACTGTAACACTGGCATACATATCAGATACCGGACGGATGGGCAACTGTTCACTCTGAGGTGCCTAAAGGCCTTCACAAAAGTGAAAGAAGTAACTATCGTAGATCTCTTCTTTGCCGACGACTGAGCAATTAACACATGCTCAGAAGAAAACATGCAGGCAATCATGAATGAGTTCTCATCTGCGTGCACTAAATTTGGTCTAACTGTAAACACCAAGAAAACGGAGGTAATGTTTCTACCTGCTCACGGGGAGCCTTTCCACGAACCAAACGTCAGTGTACAGGGGCATCGCATAAAAGCAGTTGATAGCTTTATCTACCTTGGCAGTACCCTCACCAGAGAAGGAAATATTGACTCCGAGGTCCACAGCAAGATTTCCAGGGCGAGTCCTGCTTTCGGAAGACTACAAGAAAATATTTGGGACCGGCAGGATATCAGTGTCGCCACCAAGATTGGTGTGTATCGTGCTGTTGCATTAACCACCCTTCTGTAGGCATGCAAAACACGGACAGTCTATAGCAGGCATGTCAGGAAACTTAATGGTTTCCGTATAAACTGTCTCCGCAGACTGCTCAGGATCGGCTGGCAGGGCAGAGTGTCCTCAGCAGGGCTAGATTCTCTGGCATCCACAAGGTGCTACAGAGAGCCGAGATCAGAAGAACATGGCATGTTGTTTGCATGTCAGATGAGCGCATCCCTAAACAAATGTTGTAAATTGAACTCATTATAGGACAGCGCTCGCATGGGGCGGGGCGGGGGGGGGGGGGGTGCGAAAGAAACTATACAAAGACACTCTAAACGTTTCTTTGAAAAGTACTCCACTGATGTTGCTGACTAAGAGCTGCTTGCTCCGAACCGCTCAGGCTGGCGCACTGCGTCACATATGATGATTGCACCGCTGAGCAGAGGACCAACACGGATGCGCAGGAAAGGCGAGCTGCACGAAAAGAAAGAATGCAAGACTGCCCAACTACAAATGCTGCTCACGTAAGCTTGTCTTTACTGCTATCTGCTAATAGCTTGGTGAAACTTGTCTTTACTGCTATCTGCTAATAGCTTGGTGAAACTTGTCTTTACTGCTATCTGCTAATAGCTTGGTGAAACTTGTCTTTACTGCTATCTGCTAATAGCTTGGTGAAACTTGTCTTTACTGCTATCTGCTAATAGCTTGGTGAAACTTGTCTTTACTGCTATCTGCTAATAGCTTGGTGAAACTTGTCTTTACTGCTATCTGCTAATAGCTTGGTGAAACTTGTCTTTACTGCTATCTGCTAATAGCTTGGTGAAACTTGTCTTTACTGCTATCTGCTAATAGCTTGGTGAAACTTGTCTTTACTGCTATCTGCTAATAGCTTGGTGAAACTTGTCTTTACTGCTATCTGCTAATAGCTTGGTGAAACTTGTCTTTACTGCTATCTGCTAATAGCTTGGTGAAACTTGTCTTTACTGCTATCTGCTAATAGCTTGGTGAAACTTGTCTTTACTGCTATCTGCTAATAGCTTGGTGAAACTTGTCTTTACTGCTATCTGCTAATAGCTTGGTGAAACTTGTCTTTACTGCTATCTGCTAATAGCTTGGTGAAACTTGTGTTTACTGCTATCTGCTAATAGCTTGGTGAAACTTGTCTTTACTGCTATCTGCTAATAGCTTGGTGAAACTTGTCTTTACTACTATCTGCTAATAGCTTGGTGAAACTTGTCTTTACTGCTATCTGCTAATAGCTTGGTGAAACTTGTCTTTACTGCTATCTGTTAATAGCTAACTGAAACTTACTCATTCAAGAAAACAAGGACAATACAAAATTGACGAAGACTTAGACTTGTACACTATTTTCAGAAACAAAAGAAAAATCGATGTACTATTACTTTTCCAACGTGAAGTACCTTGTTTACTGCATTTCTGTAGTTGTCATTGAACTTAATGAACCCCCCAGGACGCATTTCAGGTATTGGCTTGCTGTTTGTTATCCGTTTGTTTACTGTGCTCAGTGGCAGGTCAATATCGATTAATCCCTTGCTCGGCAATCTTCTCTAATGTTTTAATTATATCTGCCAGTTCGCCATTTCATTCTGTTTATAAGCATTCGATAGATATGCAACACAATACACTAAGGACATGTAGTTAAACTCACTGTGGAGATTTGAAGCCAGTCCATGTGATAGCACGTTGCTTCCTGTAAGAAATATAGAAAAATGAGCACCAAAACAAATGATAAAACACATTTTCTTCACTATAGCACATCTACACACCTTTATCATTAAACGGCACATTAAGAAAAGGGGGGGGGGGGGATTTTTCAAGATCTAGGCGCGAGATAAAATATCCAGGAGCCAGGCATAGCTGGATATATTTTTTTGGGTTTTTTGTTGTTGTTTTGCGTTTGCCTTATTTCTCTAATCCCCAAGGCGGTGTGTGTTGCACTGTGGTTTTTATTTTGCGCCTGCCGGCCCAGTGCATACGACTTCAGCATGCATTTTATGTAAGGGTCTGCTTCCTCCTGCATTTTCTAATGGTTTGCTTCCCCGGGGTAACGGCTGGTGCTATGATGGGGATCGAAGCGAGCTCCTTCGGGTTGTGAGCCGTGCCACTTAACCACTAGGCCATGCCGTCCTCTAGCTGGATATATGAAATGTGGAATATTGTGCGTGTACATAGAATTCTGATCTTGGAATGTTAGGTTTCACAGTACAAGTTTTAGGCGCCATAACAAAATTTCTAGGTGCTGTACCAACCTGGCTCCCAGCATTTGTCATACCCTGCACTAAAGATATCTTTTACGGCACACTAAATTTGATACTAAATAAACTATGACACGATTTTATAAACATGGACACGAAAGACATTATAACTACTGAGGCAACGATTATAATTAGAATACGAGTTACGTAATTATGTGGGTAAGTTCTGAAATCGATAATCAAATTAATTTGAAAGATAAACGAAACATAAGTCATGCCAGTCGGATTTTGCCGCATTTCACAATGAAAAGACTGAAATAGAAATTCACGCAGTACAATCGGGTTTTCGGGTTAGAACGAGGCACTACAGATCCCACAGTCAACATGAGAGTTAGTCTATAAAAGTGCAGAGAATTCATCGTTGATCTACACACCTGTTGATCAGACTACAACCAAAAAGCGTTCGACTGCGTACAACATCAACAGTTTTAGACTATCATGGACAACATGGGTTTCTCTAAAACATATCACACATTTCATAGCACAGCTGTATCACGGGCACTATCTGCATTTTCGGATGCATGCTGTGAGTTCGGGTTAACAATCAGCAAAACGAAAACACAAGTTATGGCCAGGGCGCAAACAAGCCACCAGTAATCTCTATTGACGATGAAGCTCTCGATATAGTAGATCACTTTACGTACTTGGGATCCTCAGTCAATAATAAACTATCCCTGGACCTAGAGATCAATATCATGTTTGGAAACGCAGCAACAACAATGAGCAGATGAACAAAAAGGGTCTGGGAGAACAAGAAGCTCACTGTTAAAACAAAAATTCTTGTTTACCAAACCGGTGTCCTCAGCACTCTTCTTTACGGCAGTGAGACATGGTCAACCTACGTGCACCAGAAGAGGCAGCTAAACAGCTATCACATGAGGTGCTTGCGCAGAATTCTGGGCGTTGGGTGGCAAGACAAGATCACCAACGCTGAGGTGTTGGAGAATACAGCCAATGTCACAATCTTTTCCCTGCTTAGTAATCGAAGACTCCGCTGGCTGGGACACATTCGGAGGATAGGTGATGGCAGAATACCAAAATATCTTCTCTGTGGGGAATTACAGTTGGGGAAAAGGTCTTGGGGCCGGCCACTAATTCGGTACAAGAATGTATTCAAGTGGGATATGAATGACGCAAGCATTGATTTGGAATCATGGTAACATGACGCCATGGATCGTGTTACATGAAGGGGCATGATTAAGCGTGGAATACAGACAAAGGAGATACTGATTGCTGATAGGGTAAAGACTCAGAGTTTGAGAAGATATGCTATACGATGCGATGCCGCTAACGGTTCTGATTTTTCTTGCACACACCGTGGAAGATGCTTCTCTGCCCGGAATGGTCTCACGAGTCACATTCGTTACCGTCATGGACTGTAGTTGCATACATTTTCAAAGCACAATTACTATCGTCTGACAAGACGGAAAGAGCTAATGATGATGTATCACGGGCAACAAGCTGTAAGGATGAATGGAGAAACATTAGAATTGTTCGAAGTGCATAATCGAGCAGGACAAGGATGTATTCTCTCCGCTTATCTGTTCAATAATATGGTGATAATATAATGAAGAGCGTCAGGGATGATCAGGAAGACTATTCGTCTGACGTTTTCAGCATATGTGGAAAACAGATCCCAGAAATTAGGTATCCTGACGACACAGTTCTTATATCGGCGAGTCAAATGGGGCTAGAAAAGCTAATTGAATCAGCAAACAAATACATCAGAATCTATATTTAAGTACCAAGAAAAACAAAAAGTTTAACAACAGGCAAAGTGCATAACAAATTGTTTTTTAAATTGATAATGTAATAATAAATCATCTACAGGATTTTGAACATCTGGGATCTACCATCAATAATACTGGCGACTGCGAAATTGAAAACAAAGACGTGTAATTGCTACATACAAACTAATTCAGATGAAAAATGTGTGGCAAGGCACGTGCAAGCAGACACAGGTCCAACTGATCAGGATATTAATTTTCCCAGTGGCGACATACGGTTGTGAGATATGAACATTAAACAAATCAACTGCAAAAAAGATCACAGCTTTTGAAATGAAATGTTTAAAAAGGATGTTGTAAATATCATGCCCAGATAAAAAGAGAAATAGAGAAATTTTGCAATCGTTGAATATTACAGAAAATTAGCTCATAGACAAAATCGTAAGACCAAATTTAGATATTTTGGTCATATGAAGAGATATAACAGTCTGGAGAGAATGATAACGAAGGGCATGGGCCCTGGCAGGAGGAAAAGAGGTCGACCACGACGAAGATGACATCAGGACATTATGGATAATCTGAGGATGTTTTCGTATAACGTTGGCCGATTTGCCCTGAACCGAAATGCATACAGACAGAGCTGCCGTGACGGAGTTGTGGACCGACTCGCTCTGAACTAATATGCACAAAGTGGTGCCGTAAACCGGACTCTCTCTGAACCGAGATGCATACAGAGATGCCGTTAGGGAGTTGTGGGCCGACTCGCCATGAACCGAGATGCAAACAGAGCTGCCGTTAGGGAGTTGTGGAACGACTCGCCATGAACAGAGATGCATACAGACCTGCCGTTAGGGAGTTGTGGGCCGACTCGTCATGAACCGAGATGTATACAGAGCTGCCATGACGGAGAGGTGAGCGGACTCGTCCTAAACCGAGATGCAAACAGAGCTGCCTTGACGGCGAAAACGTTCTGGACTGAATATGTTCAATAATGATGAAACAAAACATGACATTTTCGATACTATTTAATTTTTTTTTAAAAACAATATTGACTTCCCACCTACAATTCTAGTGAAGAACTATTTCTTTGACATGAAGACAAACTGAAAAAGTATTGAAGAAAACATGTGAATACTTTGTCTTTTAAAAAAATTGGTTCAATGTATGATAGCGCTACTCTGTTTTTGGATCACGTCGTACAAATATGGTCTCTTTTTATTTGTAATTAAAATTAACGCCGAGAAGATGGGCCTGCAACGTGTGGTAGGTGAAAGTGGCAATAACACAGAAATGTATTGGCTAGCAAGTTGAGGATATTTTTCGTTCGCTTGAAGCTAAACAACGTCTACGTTCAGACAAAAAATGGCAATCATGAGGAAACTTGCTGACACAAACTGGGGAGCAGACGAAAGAATACTGAAGAAACTGTACACTGGAAGAGTGAGACCAGTTCTCGAGTATGGCATTGTGGCATGGGCAACAGCAGCAAAGGTGAACTTTTATAAAATTAACAAACTTCAAAACCAAGCCATGAGAGTTATAACAGGAGCCATGAAGTCAACGCCAATTGTAGAACTTGAAAAGATTACAAATCTGCCATCCATGGCCAACAGAAGAGACTGCAGAGCCCAGCAGCAAGCAGAGAAACTAAGAAGACTGACAGACCATCCAATGCATCAGAGACTAAATAGATTTGGAAAAGGGAAACTAAAGCGGAGAAACTTTGCAGAAATAGCCAAAACAAAGATGAGAGAAGACCCTATGAACATCATAACAACACCAAAGCCCATCCCTACTGTACGCAAACCCACATGTAAGCAGCATATCATTCTGGAGGTGGTAGAAAATATACCAGGTATTGGAAACAAGAACAGCCAGACTGAAATAGAAAGAAGAAACATAACCCTGAGATACATAGCGGGAAAACTACCCAAGCATGGACTGGACCCATGCATACACCGACGGTTCTGTAACAAACACAACACAGAATGGAGGGGGAGGGGTATTCCTGAGCCTACCAAATGGTAGAAAAATAACACTGTCAGTGGCAACTGGAAAATTCTCAAGCAATTTCAGAGTGCAGGCAGAGGCACTGAAGGCTGCAGTAAAAGCAATGCTGACAGGCGAAAGCAATGAAAGCCAGACAGTCCTGTTTACAGATGCCCTGACCATGGTTACAGCACTAAAAGCCAGAAAAATACTGAACTTAATGATTTAAGAGCAGTACTCTGTCAACTATGCCAGCAGTCCGCACCAAAAAGAGTAGTGGTACAGTGGGTTTCATCCCACTGAAACATCCAAGGCAACGAGGAGGCAGACAGACTGGCAAAAGAAGGTGCAAGACTACCACAACCAGATTCTAGTGTGACCAACGAAGAGTTCAACAGGTTTATTAGGGCCAGATACATGGCCAAATGGGAAACAGAACACACTGGCTACACACAAAAAATGATACTTATTACCAGTTGAACAGAAGAGAGCAGGTCTTGAACTTTAGACTCCGCACAGGCCACAACAGACTTAGGTACCATCAATTCAATAAACTGAAGATAGGTGGCACTGACGAATGCATCTGTGGTACAGGGAAAATGACCGCTGAACATCTGCTGCAAAATTGCTCGACATACGAGGACCAGAGAAAGCACATGTGGCCATCACCAGTGGCAACACTAGACAAGTTCTATGGCAGTGTCGACAGCCTCAGGATGACAGCTGCTTTCTTCGAACAAATTCAAGTTGACGTCTGACAGCGTATGAAGAAGAAGAAGAAGATATCACGTTTGGTCTCGAAAAGTTATCCACGATCCTTCGCTTTCAAAGGGAACGTTGCACCAGCAGAAACATCACCAGACGATGAAAACAGGTTTCAAATCCAATTATAGTGTTGTAATTAACAGGGAGCAAAGTAATGTGAAGGTTGTCTTTTTATCATAATTAAATGCTTTTCAGTCAAATCTAATGTTGCTGCTTTGTCGTTGGTGGTAATTTCAGTTTTCAGTACATCTCTGGTGACCGCAGTTTAAGCGTTTAATACGTCAATTGATTATTTCAACTGAAATTTACACTTAATTCGTCAATTGATTATTTCAACTTAATTGTACGCAATTAATACGTCTCTTAACTGCTTCAGCTGAAAGTGAGACCATTAATACGTCTCTAAACTGTTTCAGCTGAAAGTGAGACCATTGATACGTCTTTTGACTGTTTCAGCTGAAAGTGAGACCATTAATACGTCTTTTAACTGTTTTAGCTGAAAGTGAGACCATTAATCCGTCTTTTGACTGCTTCAGCTGAGAGTGAGACCATTAATCCGTTCTTTGACTGTTTCAGCTGAAAGTGAGACCATTAATACGTCTTCTGACTGTTTGAGCTGAAAGTGAGACCATTAATCCGTTCTTTGACTGTTTGAGCTGAAAGTGAGACCATTAATACGTCAATTGACTGAGCTGAAAGTGAGACAATTAATACGTCTTTTGACTGTTTCAGCTGAAAGTGAGACCATTAATCCGTCTTTTGACTGCTTCAGCTGAGAGTGAGACCATTAATCCGTTCTTTGACTGTTTCAGCTGAAAGTGAGAACATTAATACGTCTTCTAACTGTTTCAGTTGAAAGTGAGACCATTAATACGTCTATTGACTGTCAGCTGAAAGTGAGACCATTAATCCGTCTTTTGACTGTTTCACCTGAAAGTGAGAACATTAATACGTCTTCTAACTGTTTGAGCTGAAAGTGAGACAATTAATACGTATTTTGACTGTTTCAGCTGAAAGTGTTTACTTACATCTTCAACTACTTCTGACCCAATTAAAAGCCTGACTATTACCGTGCTTACCTTCATAACAAACCTTTCGTTGATGGCAAGGACATTTTTTGATTAGTCATTCGACGTGAATACCAGCTTCTAGTGATGTAACAGAAGTTACTCGTATATCAGTCAACATCATCATTTACCCGGCTCGTTCGCCTTGGAACATGGGGCCGCAGCAGATTATCTTAATCCGTTCCTATTCTTTTTGAGTTCAGCCCAAGAGACGCCAGTTGACCTGAGTTCCTTCTCGAATGTTATCAGCCATATGTTTCTTGGATTGCCCAATCGTCTTTTTCTTTTTGGGTTCCAATCACGTGCATGTCTGGTTATGTTGTCCGGCTCCTTTCTGAGAGTGTGTCCTATCCATCCCCACTATCCCTCCCCAATTTTCAGCTATATTGGTTGTTGGCATGCTCTTTCCCCACAGATCTGCGTTTGCCATTACCTCTGGCCATCTTATAAGCAGGATGTAACTAAGACACTTGTTAACGAAGGTATGCAGTCTGGATGTAACATCCACATGCTTTCTCAGAGCCACATAGTAGGGCAGACTTTAACATTTGTGTTAAACAGCCTAATCTTGATTCTCCGTGGAGAATACTGCTGAGTTCCACATTGGGCGAAGATAGTTAAAAGTAAATCTGGCCCTATTGTTCCTGAAGTTAACATCTTGATCAGTTCCTCCGTCTCTATCAGTGCCACTTCCCAGATTGGTAAAACGTTGTACTTCCTCAAATATCTGGCTATTTATAGTTACAATTTATAGCTAGACGTTGTAAATTTACTGTTTTAAATGTTGGCCTATAGAACGCTTACATACTTCATTTCTTTCATGGTATGGTTAGGATTTTTGTTGTTGCTGAAATGTGGTGAGTTAATTGATTGGGTACCATAGTCACGTTTGATAATTGTGCTGGATTTAATTACGTTGGAAATCAAATATTCCCACACTAAGTAAATCCATATGCTATGTATTCTTCTTCTTCATTTTTTCCCCTTCTTTTTCTTAAGCGTTTTTCCCGGAAAGGACATTTGTGGCGTTATGTTGTAGCTTACAACAAAGCTGTGATATCCTCGTATTTTGGGCCCAATAAATCCGATACCAGCACGACATTTTTGGGACTGGGTTAGCCTTTCTTTTTCGTTGCCTAATCTCTTAACCAGCCTGCATGGTTGCAGTATGTTTTCAGGGCTGACACTTGGATGTGGAATACGGTTTTTCTCAGTAATGGATCACTGACCCCTGATGCAATCAGCCAGCTATGAGTTTTTGGCTGCTGTCAATTACTTTACTTCTCGGGGACTTCAACAATCACTCTCCAGGTTGGGGCTACAACACCATGGATACAAGAGGAGAGGAGGTGGAGGATTGGATGGTAGAAAATCTCATTCTAATAAACGAACCAGACACAGAGCCAACCTTTCTGCAGCCCTCCCCTCCCTGTATAATCTACACATTGTTTTTTGCTTTGTGTGCGGGCATGTGCGCATGTGCAACACTAGTTCGATGTGTGAAAGAATTTGACATTCTGTCCGCAAAAGCGCATGTACTTTAAAAAAACACAAAATGTTTGTTTAAAATGTACATATATATATATATATATATATATATATATATATATATATATATATATATATATATATATATATATACATATATATATATAACGGCAACCGTATTGTAGCTATTTTCAACTCAAAATATTTTTTTCAAACCACTTTTCTTCAACACCGGCAAACAAATTAACGATATATTTATACGATAATCACACAATAATAAGAAACAGCAGCAGAATTAACACTAAAAATAGCATCGCAATTATATTATTCGCAGTGTAGTAATTGGTATAATTTTGTGATAGTCTTGAATATTAGACATTGGCAGTCGTGCTTGAGAATCTGTAACCTCCCTCGACGTCGCAGCTAGGCAGTCACGAGGACAGAACTGGTGTGCTTCTCTAAGTGTTTATTAGCTTCACTTTCCCTACCCACCCCTTTTTGCCTTGTTCTGTGTTTTGGTAAAATCTAATGCAAGACGGTTGTTCAATTCTTTTGGTCATTTCGTGGTGAATGAAAACCAGACAGCTGCTCATTCCACTTAATATTGAAAAGCTGACTGCCACACAATCTGCGGGAGGGAAAACAAATTAATGCATGCTATTAACGGTCCCCTATACCTCCCTGTCGAAGAACACCACCCATACTTTTTTGTTTGCGCGGAAGAAATTAAGGTCGGATACTTTTTGAACAGACCTCGTATATGTATGTATTTATTTATATATATATGCATATATACCCACCCACCCTTTACCAGGGACAATCCTCATATGTCAGAATTGTGGAGACCCTGCATGTGTTGGTTCCGGATAGTGATTCCAACCAAGCGTCTCTCGAGGGAAACCTGGATCACTCTCAATTTGTCATCTAGTGATTTTGTTAGTGACCACGTCTCGACGCCGTAACACCTCGCAGGGAGTACAGTAGAAATGAAGAGGAAGGCTCATAGGTCTTGGTCATGACAACCATCCAGGGCCGTGCTAATAGACCAGAAGACTACCCAACCCTCGCGGCGACGTCTTGTCAATTCAGGTTCCAGTTTATTCTCCGTATTGAAACGTCCAAGATAAATGCCCTTCTTGACATCTTTTAATCGTACGACGCGAAGGAAGACTGGATCACAAGGGGCGAAGCGATTGCGCAGCACTTTGGTCTTCGAGACATTCATCTCTTGGTCCGCTTTCTTGCCCTCTCCATTGAGTTGCTGCATCATTTGGTTGGCGTCTGCTGCTGACTCTTTGATGAGCACTATGTCATCGGCAAATCGAAGGTGATTGAGACGTCTGCCGTCAATAAGGATGCCAAAGGTGTCCCAGTTGCATCGGTTAATGGCTGATTCCAAACATGCAGAGATAAGATCGTCCTAGCGGACCCTCTATTGAATTGGCGCTACAATTGGACGTTGGAAGGGACGAAATGTGGTAGTGCAGTTCGTGTAACTGTTGGTGGTAACTCTGATGTAACCAGGATCGACACCGTGTTCCAACAGTGAACGTCAGACAAAATATGGTTCTACCGAATCAAAAAACTTAATGTATAGTCGATGAAGGTGAGTCTGGAATTCTCAGGCTGCTGCAATAAGGCGGCAACGGGTTGAAATATGGTCCATTGTGCTGTACGAACGCCGAACGTCTGCCTGTTCGACTGGTTGCCATTCTTCGAGTGTGGTGCTGACTCTGGCAAGGATGCATTTTGCAAACATCTTGTAAGTGACTGGGAGGAGAGTAATTGGGCAATAGTTTCCTAGATCCTCTTTTGTCTCCCTTCTTGTGCAAGAGTGTTCTCCTCGAGTTGTGCGAGACAGCAAGTGTTCCCCCGAATGAAAATAACGTGTGAAACGTTGCGCTAGAGCTTGATAACGGAGTAGACCGCCATTCGTTTGTGAACGTCTTTCTCTTTCAGTGATTTTCAGTGAAAATTGCCATAAATATATCCAAATGTTTAAAAACTTCAGACATAGATTGCTTTGATAAGGACCGTGGAAGTAATACATCATCATTTTCGTTGTCTCCTTGATCAGCTGCTTGTTGTTATTCCATCTGAATAAGATCATTATTCGGTAATTCTTCCATCAAATGATTGAAGTAACTTAACCAAGCTTTCCACTTCTACCTCAAATAATCCAGCTTGGTATGCCAATCCAACAATTTATTCAAGGTTCTCTGTTATTGACTCTTCAGATTTAAGAATGTCACTAATATATTCTAGCCACATTTCTTGTCCTACCCCGTTCAAACTGGTTGTTTTTACTTGTTGCCATGTATCAGCCAAATTGTAGATAGCTTTCATGACGTGTTAGATACGCCACAATCTCCTTACAATAGACATAGTTTCATCAAATGTAAACTCAGTTAACTGCATAAATATGCGTCGTAAATAACATGCCTTGAATGTTGAAATAAATCATGTATGCATTGTATGAATCAGGCAAGATGCGTTTGGAGATAAACCATTACTTCAACCTTGTCTGATAAGTCACCCAGGTTAGGTGGGTGGCCTGGTACATTATCTAAAGCAAATATTGCTTTGTGCTCAAAGTTATTTTTGTCACACCATTCCTTGATAGCTTGTCAGAAATACCCAGCTAAATGATCTGGGCTCGGTTTCCAATTTGGTACGGGATTTTTTCAATCGCAAGAACGTATCCTGGTCTTAAAAATAAAATACCTGAGCAATCTGGAAATTTATTTATGTCCATTTTGTTGTTGTTGCTCTGGCCTAATTTTTCCATTCATCAAGGCGGTGTGCGTTAAATTATGTTGTTTTTTTCGCCTATCGGCTCAGTGCATCCGAATTCGGTATGCATTTTATGTAAGGGTCTAATTTCTCCTGCATTTTCTAAGGGTTTGCTTCCCCGGGATAACGGCCGATGCTGTGCTTGGGAAACGAACCCAGCACTTTCGGGTTGTGAGCCGTATCACTTAACCACTAGCCCACGCCGTCCCCAATCTGGGAAGTAATGGCGACCGGCATGATGCTGACCACATCACCCCTAGTGTGCCGTTGGTCATAACAAATATGGTCCTTCCACCATTTTCCTCATACGCCGCATGGTGAATTAACGGGATCTTTAATTCTATTTTAACTTGACTCTTCAAGCACACTTTTCTAGTGAGTGAACCTCTTTTGTTGGAGCACCAAACAACGTGAAGATGAGCTTTTTAGTATCTTTTCATAGCCATGTGTGTCTCATCGTGACAGAAGCACAAAGACGTGAGCTTTCAAATCTCCTGCAGCATTGCCCCCGAACAGGAACGTTATGCGATCTTTTGCCGCCTTGAACCCAGGTGCATATTTTTCTTTATTTCTTCATCTTCTTCGTTCGTTCATTGCGAACTTTTGCCGCCTTGAACCCAGGTGCATATTTTTCTTTATTTCTTCTTCTTCTTCGTTCGTTCATTGCGAACTTTTGCCGCCTTGAACCCAGGTGCATATTTTTCTTTATTTCTTCTTCTTCTTCGTTCGTTCTCAATCTCCCACTACCAAACCCTGAAAGGGTAAGTAGCAGAATGTAGTCCAGAGAACGGAATGCGTTGTATTGTAGTTTACAGCTTGGCTGCGATATTTGCACCTTTCGGTCCAACACATCCGACTTCAGCAAGCATTTTTTGAGTACCGGGTTAGTATTCCCTCTTCGATCCCTTCTCCTTAGCCAGTCTGCCCTACTACAGCATGTTATTCAGGATCACCGCGTGGAGGTGTAGAAGGGTCTTGGCAGCTATGGTTCGCTGGCCCTGACGCTAGCAGTCAGCTATGGGTCGCTGACCATTGTAGCTCATGCGCTGCTCAGCATCTTGATCCCTTTCTTTATTTAAAATGTGATGTTCTGGCTGGTATTTGTTTCCAAAACGAGCCTGTTCGACCACATTAACGTCTGCTGCTGTGTGTATCCGCCATCTTCAATTACTTTCTTAATTACTGCTGATGTACGCGCAGCTGCTTCTTTATCTGCACGTGCAGACTAACCTATAACATGTACGTTGTGCAAGTTTGAGCTAGTTTGAAGAGAATAAACAAACCATCGAACAATAACAAACAGATATGACACCTAAGCATGTCGCTTACATAGCGCACTATTACTAGTCAGACACCAGCACCTTTGTACCAAATGTTCTATATTATCGTATATCTGTATATTTTTTCTCACCTGTGTTATTACGAAACGAAAGGTCGTTAATCTAGGAGTTCGTGTGCATATATATATGGTGATTCCGTGGCAAAGTGGTTAAGCTGTCGACCTCGTAATCAGGTGGAATGGGTTCGACTCCGGACTGCGCCGTCTTTTTCACGGGTGCTTGATGTGGATGCCTGAATCTCGTAGTCACCCCCTAGTTGTCTTGTCCTTGACAGGGGGTCAGGAAGCTGGTCTGTTGTAGAGATAGCGGTGGGGGGGGGGGGGGGGGGTGGCTGCTTCTGTCCTGGGGGGGGGGGGGGCATCGCCTTTCGTGACTAATTTTGCCGATTGATAGGAACGACAGCAGTGTAAACAGAAAAAGTTCGATTGGAGTTGGTGTAAGCTTCTTTCTTTTACGTCGTTTGTCTTCCATCTTTGTCATCAGAACTAGCTCTGATGCCTCGATGCCTGTTCTCAAGGTCGCTCTCCTCTGCAATCTCCTCCCAGATATTTGGATTGATCGCAAAATCGTCCATGGATCTTTTGCTTGCAAATGTTCTTGTATCTTAATGTAGGCCTTCCTTATGATATGAGTTCACCCAGGAGTAACTGCTTCGGAATACTGGTTTTTGAGATTCGTTTGACGTGACCCAACCATGTCAGTCTCTTGTTGCTCTAGAAGAGGGAAAGTATCTTGTGTGTGTGTGTGTGTGTGTGTATATATATATATATATATATATATATATATATATATATATCATCATGTAGCATGTCCTTTATAGAACGTCGCTCCAATAACACTCTGAATGAAGTTCTTTCCCTTTCCAAAACTCCAGTCTCCGCCACAGCTATACCCATGTATTCCTGGATATGTTGGTACCGTCGTCTTTTTGGTCTATCCCTGCCTCTTTTGCCTGGCACCATACCTTCCTTCCATCGCTGTTCTATCAAGACCGATATATGTATATATATATATATATATATATATATATATATATATATATATATATATATATATATATATATATATATATATATACAGGGGAGGAAGACTAACGTCTGGTCAAGCACAACATACTGATCAGACGTGCTAGTCAGGGTCAGGCAAAACATACTGGCCAAGACCCTCACCTCGGCTTCCTAGTAGCCTTCCCTGGAAACGGGCTTTTTTCGTGGCAGCTTGTCTAACGAAGTGAATGATCGACGTGATCCCCGTAGTAGTGAGCAGCACGCAGATGAAGCAAAGCATAGCACAATCGGCTTGATGACAACGGTCCACCTTCATCAGCACGTTCAGAATGTGAGGACAGCTGCTTCAACCCGCCACTTAACGTCCTTTTCAGGGCGCACAAAAGGGTAACCTCTACTGATTGTTGGCATTAACAAACGCAAATATATATATATTTTTTATTTTGGTTTTGTTTGTTTGTAGTTCGTCCATCACGAGTGATGAGGATCTTTACTTTTTTCACATAGCCAATCCTTCCAGTCGAGTATTCTGTAAATCCTGGTTGTGAATAGATCCCTTCTAGTCGTCATACGCTATAAACAATATCCATACATAGTGCAGGAATAACATAACAAATACTTTGTCTTCATTGGAGATCGGAAGAAAAGGACAAATATATACCTCCACGTGCCTGAAACATGGCCATTATTTGCATACATGAAACGTTAAATCCAAACAATGGAGATGAGATGCTTTAGAGATATCGTTGGAAAGTGTACAGGGTTAGTATCTTAAATGTCAACATACGACGTACTGTCGAGTATACTATCAGACCATATAAAGATCAGTAAACAGTTGTAGTAGTACACAAATTCCATAAGCACCATCTTGTGTCAGGACAAATTGGCTGCCCAACACGATACTCAAGATAACAGCATCTGGAACGACAGAGTTCAAAGAGGCACATGACAGATGCTATTCAGAAAAAAATGGGGAAAAACCTTCATGGGTACAAAAATACTGACAATAAACAGACATATATCGATGTAGGCAATTTTGCATGCATAGAGTAGTTGTACCCCGACGGTCTTGTAGACTACAGGAAAGAGGAAGTAGAATGCAACTAGTGATACAGTTACTAACATTGATGAGAGTTGTGCTAGGCAACCAATTCTCACTAGGATTGACTTTTACCGCAGGAAATGGAAATCTATAATCCTATTTATATGCAATGAGGCACACAACGTAACAATTACTGGAAACGTGAATAAAACCCCTATCGATTGACTGAGTAATTTTATATAATTTTCTTAGAGGGTGAAATCTATGGGAAGATTAAGGAAATTCTTTCCACCTTTGCTGGGATGGTTATGAGAACCGACCGGTCGAAAACACCTGGTCAAATTAATATAAAACACCTGGTAAAATTAATATAAAACACCTGATAAAATTAATATAAGACAACGGATAAAATTAATATAAAACACCTGGTAAAATTAAAATAAGACAACTGATAAAATTAATATAAAACACCTGGTAAAATTAATATAAAACACCTGTAAAATTAATACAAGACAACTGGTAAAATTAATATAAAACCCCTGATAAAATTAATATAAAACCCCTGATAAAATTAATATAAAACACCTGTACAATTAACTCAAGACAACTGGTAAAATTAATATAAAACCCCTGATAAAATTAATATAAAACCCCTGGTAAAATTAATATAAAGCCCCTGGTGAAGTTAATATAAACCCCTGATAAAATTAATATAAAACCCCTAATAAAATTAATATAAAAAACCAGGTAAAATTAAAATAAACCCCTCGTGAAGTTAATATAAAACACTCGTAAAATTATTATGAAAAAAGAGCGCAGTGACGTTTTAAAGAAAATACGGAGCAGTCTAAACACATGGACTCATCTTTCGTGCCTTCACACCGAACTTGAGTATCCCCGTGACACGAAAAACTATGCCAGCAGTGACATGTCTACTAGCAGGGCCGTTAAGGTAGTACAAGATACAGATTAGGGGTCAGTCTAAGTGAGACACGAACATGCTGGTCTGCAGACAGGATCGGGTACATTCAATGCTTAATGAAGGCAACACTGGCATAAAGAGCTGCAGAAATAGGATGGTCTATGTCAACTATCTTTAGCCATTTCCTAAATCACAGATCATCCTCTTCTTCCTTCTTTTTCTTTTTCTTGTTCTTCTTTTTCTTCGTTTTTTTTCGATATCCTTTTCCCGCATTCAAGCCAAGAAAAGATATTTACAAGTAGCAGGACCAATGCCAATTCGACATCGCATCTACTTGTCCCTTTCACTACTTTCCCTCATCACACAATGTTAAATTGGCTTGGCTTCGTTCGTTCTCAATCTCCCGCTACCAAGCCCTGAAAGGGCTTAAGTAGCAGAATGTAGTCCAAAGAACGGAATGCGTTGTGTCGTAGTTTACAGCTTGACTGTGATATTTGCACCTTTCGGTCCAACAAATCCGACTTCAGCAAACATTTTTTGAGTAACGGGTTAGCGTTCCTTCTTCGATCCCTTCTCCTTAGTCAGTCTGCCCTGCTGTAGCCTGTTATCCAGGATCACCGCGTGGAGGTGTAGAAGGGTCTTGGCAGCTCTGGTTCGCTGGCCCTGACGCTAGCAGTCAGCTATGGGTCGCTGACCACTGCAGCTTATGCGCTGCTCCGCATCTAGATCCCCAATGTTAAATTAAGAATCCAGAGATAAAACTTTTGTACACAAATATTTGGTTCACGGATCACCTTCATCTGTTTCCAGGTTCAGAACCACTGTTTCAGGTCACAGGTCTAGCAAAACAGAGGAGCATCATTTCACTTGTTTAAGTAATCTACTCAGAAGAACACGATAGTATAGGAATAGACATGACCAACAACACAAATGGAAAAGTTGTAGAGAGCATGCATCATTTCTTCTTGTTTTTCTTGTTCTTGTTCTTGTTCTTGTTCTTCTTCTTCTTCTTCTTCTTCTTCTTCTTCTTCTTCTTCTTCTTCTTCTTCTTCTTGTTCTTCTTCTTCTTCTTCTTCTTGTATTTCTTGTTCTTCTTGTTCTTGTTCTTCTTTTCCTTCTTGTTCTTCTTGTTCTTCTTCTTGTTGTTCTTCTTCCTCTTCTTGTTATTCTTCTTCTTCTTCATGTTCTTGTTCTTGTTGTTGTTGTTTTTCTTCTTCTTCTTCTTCTTTTTCTTCTTCTTCTTCTTCTTCTTCTTCTTCTTCTTCTTCTTCTTCTTCTTCTTCTTCTTCGGCTTCTTCTTCTTCTTCGGTATTCATCATGGGAAGGTCTTTGTGGCGTGTCGTAGTTTACAGAGATGTTGCGATATATATTCGTCCAGTCACATCTGGCTTCAGCTAGCTATCTGTTTGTTTGGTTACCGGGGTTACCTTCCAATTGCAATCCCTATTCTGTTATACAGCCTACACTAGTGCAGTCTATTTCCAGAACCACCACTTGGAGGAGGAATAGGAACTTGGTCAGCTTTGGTTAACTGACCCTGATGCAAACAGCCGGCTATGAGTCGCTGACCCTGATGCAAGCAGCCGGCATGAGTCGCTGACCCTGATGCAAGCAGCCGGCTATGAGTCGCTGGCCCTGATGCAAGTTGCCGGCTATGAGTCGCTGACCCTGATGCAAGCAGCCACCTATGAGTCGCTGACCCTGATGCAAGCAGCCACCTATGAGTCACTGACCATGATGCAAGCAGCCGGCTATGAGTCACTGACCCTGATGCAAGCAGCCGGCTATGAGTCGCTGGCCCTGATGCAAGTTGCCAACTATGAGTCGCTGACCCTGATGCAAGCAGCCACCTATGAGTCACTGACCCTGATGCAAGCAGCCACCTATGAGTCACTGACCATGATGCAAGCAGCCGGCTATAAGTCACTGACCCTGATGCAAGCAGCCACCTATGAGTCGCTTGCTGCTGTCTTCTACCTCTTGCAATACTTCCCAAATTCCATATATTTTAGATTTTGTTTACACACAATTCGATTATCCAAAGGCTCACCGTTAGATTTAAGTTAACAGGAGGTAAAGTTAATTTGATCTATTAGTGTCTTCTTTTATTAGTGTTTTCTTTTATTAGTGTTTTCTTTTTTTTAGTGTTTTCTATCGTTTTTTTTGTGGTAAATTACTTAAAAAAATATTCTCAATCTCCATATCCTGAATTCAATCAGGTACGTGTGTCTGATGCCAGGTACCCAAATGTTGAGTAAACTCATTTGGCTTCTTTGCCTTTGTTGTACCATGTTCAGCCAAGGGCCTCCGTTATGCTATCTCTCCATCTCATTGTCGGTCGCTCGCGAGGGCGGCTAAAGTTGTATGGCCACTACGACGACACTCTACGTGCCCATCTGTTATCATGAGGGTGTCTGAAGTTGTGGGCCCACCACAATGTCACTCTACGTGCCCATCTGTTATCCGGCATGTGCACCACATGTCCGGTCCATCTGTATTTTCGTAGCAGCCCGGACATCTATGATGTCAGAGAAGGAAGTTCAACGTCTGATCTCTGTGTTGTGGATTTGGTCTCGAATGGAAATCTTCAGTGTTCTTCGCTACATCGCTTGTACATCTGCATCAGCTTTCCGTTGGTTTCACACCTCGCAGCCATATACCACACTGGAATAACCACACTGTTGAAGTTGTGAGCCCTAGCGCTGACGTTTCGCATCTATTGTATGGGTTTAATACAGTTAAAGCTGAGCCAGCCACTTGTTATCTTTCATGGGATCTCCCGATTTATTAAATGGGAGTTCGTGATCTCTTGGCCCAAGTAGATATACGAATTTACGATTTCGACGTGACAATATCCGTCGCATATCTCCTTTTGGGCAGAAAGTGTTGAGCATGAAATGGGTTTTCTTTATGTTGATTTGAAGGCCAACTGCAACGTTTGCTGTGCTGAGTTCGTTCAGGCTTTTCTCCTCTTCTTTGGCGTCGTGGCTGAGGATGACTATGTCATTAGCAACCCTCAGATGAGTAAGAATTTCCCCGTCAATGTTTATGTCCCTATCTTCCCAGTCCACCTGTTTAAAGATCTCTAGGGCCCTGGTAAATAGTTTTGGTTGTTGTTTGCGAATGCCCACAATGAGTAGGTAACTCTTTTGTGCGCCCTGAAAAGGACGTTAAGTGGCGGGTTGCAGCAGCTTTCCTCACATTCCGAGCGTGCTGATGAAGATGAACCGGGGCCCTCCAGGCGGTTGTGCCATGCTTGGCTTCATCTGCGTGTCACTCACTACTACGGGGATCAAGTCGATCCCTCACCCAGTTACCCAGACTGCCATGAAAACAGTCCGTTTTCAGGGAATGCTACTAGGAAATCGAGGTGAGGATCTTGACCAGTATGTTTTGTCTGACCCCGACTAACACGTCTGATCAGTATGTTGTGCCTTACCAGACGTTAAGTCTTCCTCCCCAATAGTTTTGGTGAGAGTGTAATAGTTTTGGCGAGATTGTATCACCCTGTCGGACGCCACGTTGTATCGGTAAGGTGATGGTTCTATAGAATAGGGTGATATCCGTTGTGCATCAGCTGTTTGTCTCCTCTATCAGTTAAGCGAATTTTTCTGCAATTCCTTGATTTCTCAGGGCATTCAGCACCGCAGTTATTTCGATGCTATCGAAAGCCTTCTCATAATTCACGAACACAAGGCATAAAGGTATATGTACGTCATGCGCGCTCTCCATTAATTGGTTCATTGTGTGGAGGTGGTCAGTGGTTGAGAATCCTTTCCTGAAACCTGCCTGCTCTCGTGATTGATTCTCATCTAGTAGCTTCTCCGTGCGGTTGGCGATCACTCTGGTGAAGAGTTCATGAAAGGGGAGAGCAGACAGATCGGACGGTAATTTGACAAGTTTTTCTTGTCCCCCTTTTTATGGAAATAGGATGGTTTTTGACGCTTTTCATTGGTCTCTAATTTTGCATTTGTTCAGACAGATGATGAATAAAGAAGTTAAATGGCCAGCAAATGTGTCCCCGCCTGCGTCGATTACGTCATTTGTGATTATGTCTTTGTTCCTGGTTTAAGTTGTTTGATTGCATGTGCCACCTTATCTGATTCGATCTTTGGTACCGGCACAGATTCGTTGTTCGGTGTCAATTTGGTGACTATTGTATTTGATGCAAAGAGGCCGGTGTAGTACCTCTGACATTTTATCTTTATATCTGCTCTATCCGTCGCGATAACATCGTCTGCGTTGTTTAGGACGGTCATACTATTCTTTGATTGGAGAAGGCTTTTCCGGCATTTGGTTATGCTGCCTCTTATCTCAACTGCTCTGGTCATCTTGTTCAGACTATACTGTTCGTAGTCCTCTTTTAGTCTGCTTCTGACCATCTTGTTCAAACTATACTGTTCATAGTCCTCTTTTAGTCTGCATCTAATCATCTTGTTCAGACTATACTGTTCATAGTTCTCTTTTAGTCTGTTTCTGATCTTGTTCAAACTATACTGTTCATAGTCCTCTTTTAGTCTGCTTCTGATTTTGTTAAAACTATACTGTTCATAGTCCTCTTTTAGTCTGCTTCTGATCTTGTTCAAACTATACTGTGCATAGTCCTCTTGTAGTCTGCATCTGATCATCTTTTTCAGACTATACTGTTCATAGTCCTCTTTTAGTCTGCATCTGATCATCTTTTTCAGACTATACTGTTCATAGTCCTCTTTTAGCCTGCTTCTGACCATCTTGTTCATCTCGCATACCTCGAGGATGTTGTGTACGCCAGTCTGTTTCAGCCTTCTCCTCCTATGTAGAAGCTGCAGGGTGTCTTCGCTAATCCACCTGCCTTCTGCCATTCGGCAAAAATAGTTCTATTAAATATTTATACAACTAAATCCAATTATAACGCAACCCGTTTAAATGGAACAAGGTTTATAACGCAATTCAAGAATGTCTCGTATTTTTCGTAAGCTCAGAAGTATTTTTAACAATAACAATTAAAAAAAAATTGCATTTCTCTCAACACGTGTTGCCATCTTTCCCATCTTGCAAATACACAATACCCATTCCCTAGTGACTCGAGTGCTCGTGGTGTGTCACAGTTGTGCCCTTTGTGTGCTCAACGTCCGACATACAACATACACTTCTCACGTCGCTCGACAGACTAGTCATCACAATTATTGGCGTCTTGATTACTTTATAGAACAACCATTGAATCATGATTATAGATTATAGTACAACCATTGAATCATGATTATAGATTATAGAACAACCATTGAATCATGATTCATTTTATTGCTGTTCTATAGTACTAAAGTTATCGCGTGAACAAATAAGTGCAATGTGAAATCGAAAGCATGCGCAAGTTGAATGTAACAAAAATGACAACAATTTTCTAGCTTCACCCAACTGTGTCACAATGTGATTCCTTGGACATCGCGTAATTAATTATGTAAAATTTTCAAAGACGTCATAGAAACGGCGTTGACATAATAAAAGTACAAGTCGGCCTGCCATGTTGTTGTTGTTGAATGTCCACAATGCGTAGGATTACTCTTTTGATTTGGGAGGAAGACTAACATCTGGTCAGACAAAATTTATAGCCAAGACCCTCACCTCGGCTTCCTCGTAGCCCTCCCTGGAAACGCGCTGTTTTCATGGCATCCTGGCTAACGAGGTGAGAGATCGACGTGATTCCCGTAGTAGTGAGTGACACGCAGATGAAGCCAAACATAGCACAACCGCCTGAGGGATCCCGGTTCACCTTCATCAGCATACTCGAGATGTGGCTTCGGCTTCGTTCGTTCTCAATCTCTCGCTACCAAACCCTAAAAGGGCTTAAGTAGCAGAATGTAGTCCAGAGAACAGAATGCGTTGTGTCGTAGTTTACAGCTTGACTGCCATATTTGCACCTTTCGGTCCAAGTCATCTAACTTCAGCAAGCATTTTTTGAGTACCGGTTTAGCATTCCCTCTTCGATCCCTTCTTCTTAGCCAGTTAGCTCTGTTGCAGCATGTTATCCAGGATCACCGCATGGAGGTGTAGAATGGTCTTGGCCCTGACAACTAGCAGTCAGCCATGGGTCGCTGACCGCTGCAGGTCATGCGCTGCTCAGCATCTTGATCCCACTCGAGATGTGAGGAAAGCTACAAGAAACTGCCACTTAACGTCCTTTTCAGGGCGCACAAAAGAGTACCAACACATTGTCGGCATTCGCAAACAACAACTCTTTTGTGCGTCCTGAAAAGGACAAGTGGCAGGTTGTTGTTGCTTTCCTCACATCTCGAGCATGCGGATGAAGGTGGGTCGGGGTCCTCCAAGCGGTTGTGATATGTTTGGCTTCATCTGCGTGTCTCTCATTACCACGGGGATCACGTCGATCCCTCACCTCGTTAGCCAGGCTGCCATGAAAACAGCCCGTTTCCAGGGACGGCTGCGAGAAAACCGAGGTGAGGGTCTTGGCCAGAATAGCTTGCCTGACCCTGACTAACATGTCTGAACAGTATATTTTGCCTGACTATGACTAACATGTCTGAACAGTATATTTTGCCTGACCCTGACTAGCATGTCTGAACAGTATATTTTGCCTGACCCTGACTAGCATGTCTGAACAGTATATTTTGCCTGACCCTGACTAACACGTCTGAACAGTATGTACGCCACGTAGTACGCTTGCCTGACCCTGACTAACATGTATGAACAGCATGCACGTCACGTAGCACGCTTGCCTGACCCTGACTAACATGTCTGAACAGTATGTACGCCACGTAGTACGCTTGCCTGACCCTGACTAACATGTCTGAACAGTATGTACGCCACGTAGTACGCTTGCCTGACCCTGACTAACATGTCTGAACAGTATGTACGCCACGTAGTACGCTTGCCTGACCCTGACTAACATGTCTGAACAGCATGCACGTCACGTAGTACGCTTGCCTGACCCTGACTAACATGTCTGAAAGCATGCACGTCACGTAGTACGCTTGCCTGACCCTGACTAACATGTCTGAACAGCATGCACGTCACGTAGTACGCTTGCCTGACCCTGACTAACATGTCTGAAAGCATGCACGTCACGTAGTACGCTTGCCTGACCCTGACTAACATGTCTGAACAGCATGCACGTCACGTAGTACGCTTGCCTGACCCTGACTAACATGTCTGAAAGCATGCACGTCACGTAGTACGCTTGCCTGACAATAGATGGGCAAGTAAAGTGACGTTACGGTGGCCCTAGACCTTCAGTCGAAGACCCGGATGCCCATCAATGTGACGGAAGGATGACCTGCGACAAGAGCTTGGTCCGGCATGGTACTCCAAGATAAAAGGCAGAGATGAGTTTACACTAGCGGTCCTCAATCTTTTTTTTTAAACGTGGCCCCATTTCGACCTTGTTTCCTTCCTGTGCCCCTCTTTCCTAACCGTAGAAAGGTAGCTATTTAAATATTTTGTTTGTAAATAGAAAATGTTTTATTTATAATTTATACAAACATCAATTACATACACATTTATACTTGAAGTATTTCTCAATCAATGGGACACATGTGCTAGATGACCAGATCAAAACTTTTTTTATATTGAGTTCCATTGTTGTTAGGGATAACCGAAGATTATATCTGTCTGCTATGTTAAGGCGATTCCGTGTTAGACTGAGTAAATAATTCATACACCTGAAATCTGATTCTACAAAATACAAAGTAGGTAATGCCATGAAAAACAATTTTGCTTCATTTCAAAGCTGTGGAAACTTGTTAGATATTGCACTCTGTAATGGTGTTTTTCTTGACTGAAAGTCACTTTGACCTCTGGACGGTTGCCAAGATCAGAACCTCTTTCTTCATTTCCACTGTGCTCCCTACAAAGTGCTACGGTGCTGAGGAATGGACGCTAACAAAATCACTGGAGGACAAATTGAGAGTGGCCCATGCCTCTCTTTGGGAACGTTTAGTCGGAATCACTCTCCGGAACCGTATCAAGATGCTGAGCAGTACATGAGCTGCAGTGGTCAGTGACCCATAGCTGACTGCTAGCATCAGGGCCAGCGAACCAGAGCTGCCAAGACCCTTCTACACCTCCACGCGGTGATCCTGCTGGATAACAGGCTGTATCAGGGCAGACTGGCTAAGGAGAAGGGATCGAAGAGGGAATCCTAACCCGGTACTACAAAAATGCTTGCTGAAGTCGGATGTGTTGGACCGAAAGGTGCATATATCGCAGTCAAGCTGTAAACTACGACACAACGCATTCCGTTCTCTGGACTACATTCTGCTATTTACCCTTTCAGGGTTTGGTAGCGGGAGATTGAGAACGAACGAAGCCAAGCCAAGCCATGCCACTCTCCGGAACCAACGTATGCAAAATACCCCCAATTCTGACATAAGACGATTGTCCCTGGCGAAGGATGCGGCAATCTATGCAGACAAGGCAAAACATAGATGGGCAGGTCACGTGTTGCGACGAAACGATGGAGCATTACGACAGCAATCTGGTACCCCCGAGGTAAAAGGAACCACGGAGAGCTCAAATGTGTTGGTCAGACTCCCTTGCTGCACACAACAACATCCGCAACGCCTCTGGATAAGAGTTTACTGGACTTCTGTAGCCCAAGACAAGGTACACTAGAGACGAAGTTGGGACCTACAGCTTCTCTGAGGAACAGGTCATCAAGATCAAGATCAAGCTGCAGCCTGTGAGGTTGGGTGGTTAATTCCCTTCCTCGCTGCCTTTCTCTACCTAACAGTAGGTCAGTTAACTATGTACCAATAAACCCCATGTAAGCTGAGTCGACAGAAGCGTACCAGTAGCTGGAATTGAACACCGTACCTTTGACTTGACAAGCGAGTGCTCTACCACTATACTAACCAGACAGATACATGCACAATAAATGTTAAAAATGCAAACAATTAGAGAACGTTTCACGCAACGAATAAATTAATGTGGTTAATGGGGAAACATGAACTAATTTGATTGTGGCTTAATTCAAATAGAGAGGACGGATCAGTAGTGTGTACTACCGGAGAACGAAACGAAACATACGTATCTATAACAAAACCATGTGCTGAAGCTGAACACTTTCTAAGCAACACTAAGCAGAAGCATAACATAACATAACATAATAGGCACTCCAATATCGCTTTGAAATCAAATTTCAAATTCCCTTTTGTCTCTAGGCAGTCTTTCCGGTAGACAAGTAATTTTACGAGTGTCTTTCTAACCTCCCCTTGGCACATCCGAATTGAAAGTAGGACCAGTCACGGAAGATCATAGTCAGTGATTCTCACCCTGTGAAACTGTGATACAAGCAAAGACGTTAGAAAATTGTGTTGTCTTCTGTGTAGCTGATAATTCATAGTAATGCTGTTGGAAGCTTCTCGTGCCGAGTTTCTCGCTATTAACGAGTATTTCCCCGGTAGCAGGTTACAGTGGTTGTTCCTATATAATGAGGAACACTGAAGAAGGTGAACATAAGATATCCCGGCTGTAGTGTAAGATGAGGCTTCTCAGCAGGTTCACCATTATAGGGATCACAGTGTTGATTCTCACCTGGCTGGTCACCCCGTTGATAGATTTTCACCTGATTGGCCATCTCGTTGCTGAATTCTCACCTGGTTGACTATCTCGTCTCTGGATTCTCACCTGGTTGGCCATCTCGTCGCTGGATTCTCACCTGGTTGGTCATTCGTCTCTGGATTCTCGCCTAGTTGGCCATCTCGTCGCTGGATTCTCACCTGGTTGGCCATCTCGTTGCTGGATTCTCACCTGGTTGGCCATCTCGTTGCTGGATTCTCACCTGGTTGGTCATCTCGTCTCTGGATTCTCGCCTAGTTGGCCATCTCGTCTCTGGATTCTCACCTGGTTGGCCATCTCGTCTCTGGATTCTCGCCTAGTTGGCCATCTCGTCGCTGGATTCTCACCTGGTTGGCCATTTTGTCGCTGGATTTTCACCTGGTTGACCATCTCGTTGCTGGATTCCCGCCTAGTTGGCCATCTCGTTGCTGGATTCTCACCTGGTTGGCCATCTCGTTGCTGGATTCTCACCTGGTTGCCTGTCAATTACCATGAACTACTAGAAACAATCTTGCAGCGTTACGAGATACTAGGGTACAACGTGTCATTGATATTACACTGTCTGCCTACTCATCTGGATTTCTTCGCGGCGTCATCTTCCCCTTCTTTTGCTCGCTTGAAAATATATTGTGTGTATCTGCAATGCTGACTCTTGTATAAACTTCACTTTTGTAGCTCACTCATAGGTTCATGAAGTTTCTCTTCCAGTGTTGTTTCTATGGGATAGTGGGTTTATCTCTGTATATCATATTTGGAGCAATTGTAGCAGATCCCACTGTTTGCCTTGGCCGTGATCTAACTTAGAACATTCTCACACTCATCCACATCATCATGACCATACTCAGTAAATGACATATCACACAGCAGGTGGCATATTTATTAAATCATACTCATATCACAGAATGAGTAGAGAAATTACAAACACAATATAATACATATCATCTTAACTAAACATTCTACTAAAACGGGAATTGTAAGCATTAGCTATTGATGGAATTTCCAACTATCTAAAAACCCAGTTCTATTGCCTTGCAATTACATCACACACACATCGTCTTAACTGCGTCTTCAACACACCTTATCAAATACTCTTCCTCACTGAAATCCCCTCAGGTGGGCGATCTCGACATAACTCGTTCACAATGTGTCCTTGCTTACAAACACACTTTCAAATTATCTATTAATGCAAAACTCATTCACCTATTTGAGCGATCCTGTTCTATCACTAAACATTCGTCCAACCGTCTATCAATCGCTCCTCTATCTAAGTCGGTGAGTTAAACATACGATCCACGTTCAGTCTCTCTCTCTCTCTCACTCTCCTCCATACATCCTCTCTCTCTCCAGCCTCCCCAGCTAAACTTTGTCTCGAGTTATATATCCTCAAGCAATGCCAGAGCTTGACCAATCGATCTCAGGTGATAGTCATCTTCAATCCAATTGGACCGAAACACTTTTGCACACCTGTCACTCCATTTCTCTCGCATCAAGCCCCGCTGTCAATTTCGTCTGTCAATCAATCTCCCCCTACCAAAATCGGAAGGCCAGTGGTCAGTTTCTACCTGTCCACATTCCTTAACCCAACTCTGTTCTCCTTTGCTGAGACGGTGAGTGACCTTGACATGCATTCAGGTAGCTTTAAGCTTTAACATGTTCAGGCATCCTAAACTCCCCTTGCTCCGGCGGGAACTGTTACACAATTCTAAAGAATGTGTTCTGCGTTCTGGGGTGCCTGTCTGCTCATGTACATAGTTGAGTTGTCAATTTGTGTGTAGATGTGGCTGTAGAGTTGGTTGCGTCCTGTTCTGAGACTCAACACAGCAGTTTGCTCTTGTCTGTTTATATTATGGTAATCGTCTTTTGTTAATGTTGGTGGCTATCTTATTGATTTGATCATCCTTTTTTCTATTTATATGTAATTGGTGCAACAGCACCGTCCTTTGCTTGCCAGTCTATCAGCTCTCTCGTTTCTTGGTATTCCATAATGAGAGGGTACCCTTTGCTTTCCAGTCTATCAGCGCTCTCGTTTCTTGGTATTCCATAATGAGAGGGTATCCTTTGCTTTCCAGTATATCAGCTCTCTCGTTTCTTGGTATTCCACAATGAGAATGTATCATTTGCTTGCCAGTCTATCAGCTCTCTCGTTTCTTGGTATTCCATAATGAGAAGGTATCCTTTGCTTGGCAGTTTATCAGCTGTCTCGTTTCTTGGTATTCTATAATGAGAAGGTATCCTTAACATGACAATCCTACGTTGGTTACTCAGTCCTGAGAGTAGAGTCTGTAGTTCTGGCAGTTTCGCGGACCAGTGCTTGGAGTACTGATTGTACATCTATCAGGAATACTGCAGGTATTTCTTTCTGGCTAACTGCGGGGCTGTCAGTGACGAACACGGGTAACGGTTGTATCAGAACACCTCTCATAAAAATTTGCCGATGACCAAGCGATAGTATGACGATTAGTAGCAACGTTGCAAATGCTGCTTGAAAACATATTAAAAGCACACCTAAACAATTTGGCATGGAAATAAACACATCGAAGACAAAGGCTTTGGTAATATCCGAGCAACATAGGCAAAATCAAAATAATTATCAATGGAGAAATAATCGATCAAGTACAGACGTTTACATATTTAGAGCAAATCATAACAGAGGATGCCCGCAATGAGTCATAAATTAAGACAAAAATTGCAATGGCAAAAACATGGCTTCAAAGAAAAACATAGATTGTTAACCTCAAAGAAAAACATAGATTGTTAACCTCAAAGAAAAACATAGATTGTTAACCTCAAAGAAAAACATAGATTGTTAACCTCAAAGAAAAACATAGATTGTTAACCTCAAAGAAAAACATAGATTGTTAACCTCAAAGAAAAACATAGATTGTTAACCTCAAAGAAAAACATAGATTGTTAACCTCAAAGAAAAACATAGATTGTTAACCTCAAAGAAAAACATAGATTGTTAACCTCAAAGAAAAACATAGATTGTTAACCTCAAAGAAAAACATAGATTGTTAACCTCAAAGAAAAACATAGATTGTTAACCTCAAAGAAAAACATAGATTGTTAACCTCAAAGAAAAACATAGATTGTTAACCTCAAAGAAAAACATAGATTGTTAACCTCAAAGAAAAACATAGATTGTTAACCTCAAAGAAAAACATAGATTGTTAACCTCAAAGAAAAACATAGATTGTTAACCTCAAAAAAAATTTGGATAAAAATAAGGAAATTGATAATCGCATTTCAAATTTAAACACGAATTCTAGCAAAATAAAAAAAAAACCCAGTTTGGAAGCGTTTGAAATGTGGTGCTACTGTAGAATAAGTTGGACAGAAATAAGATCTTATGTCAAAATGCTCATTGAAGTTCGCACACACACAAAAATATAGAATATGATATAAAAACATCGATTGAATTGGCTGGGTCACAATATGAGACATTCGAGGGAAGAAGGGACCGGGGCGACCAAGACTCACCTTCACATCTCAGGCATGCAGGGACATTAAAGTACGAATGTATGCTGAAATGAAGCGATCTACAGAGGATAGTGTCAAATGGAGAGACATACTCAGACAACCTTACAACCATCTCAGGACTGATCAACCAGATGATGTTGATGACCTCTTATAAAAAGATACTAAGAGAAATGTCAGATAGCAATGCTAGCTGACTATTGTTGAACCTTTTTGAGAGACACTCCACAAACTCATTACACGCAACAGTCAAAGCGACGCCAATCTGAAATATTTTTTCTATGAGGATAATCAAAGGGTATGTAAATGTAAATGTGTAAATTTTAAAAATTAATATTTCAAAAACTAGATCAGGGGATGGCGTAGCCTAGTGGTTAAGGGACACGGCTCACAACCAGAAGGTGCTGGGTTCGATCCCCATCACAGCATCGGCCGTTACCCCGGGGGAAGCAAACCCTTAGAAAATGCAGGAGGAAGCAGACCCTTACATAAAATGCATGCTGAAGTCGGATGCACTGGGCCGACAGGCGCAAAATAAAAACCGCCTTGGGGATTAGAGAAATAAGGCGAAATAAAAAAAATAAAAAAAGAAAAGAAAAATAACTAGATCCCATCTAGTGTTTTTTGTGGTCATGTCCATATGCAACAGGCCAACCAGCCTAATGGATACCTAGCTTAATCTCGAAGACACACAAAAAGTCAACACTTGTTTTTCCTAACCGCTGCAGTTTTCAATGAGATAATTTGTGTCACTAGTAGATTCGGGATAGGTTTCTAAAATAGTGAAAAGTATTAACTTAACTCAACTCATTGTGAAATCATTTCTTCTGTGATATTATTTCTGTTATAATACTAACGTATACCGATTTCGAACAGCTTGTTGACAAATTCCAACGGCACAGACGCGTATTGGAAAAAGATTAGAACCCCCGAAAGAGAATTATGATAGTATGCAGGCGGTCAATGTGCAATAGGAAAGCAACTAAAATGCATGACGAATGCAACCGACATTCAATACGATCGTGAAGTTGACAGTTATAAGATTGTGATAACAAGCACACGTTTATAGGAGGCGTGAAGGCAGAATCTTGGCGGAGAGATCATACAGGTACCTCGTGTTTCGTGTCTGTCTGTTAACGAATTTTTGCATTAGCCCACCCAGATTCGTCGTGTGGATCTCTGAAACCCAATCTGGGCGGAAAGAATAGGACAAATGTACTTTCATTTATGTCGTTACGGCGACTAGAGAGTGTGGTGCATGCTGTTAGCAACTTCATCTTGTAAAACACAATGCTACAGAAACCAACGCTGACAGAGCTTTCATTGTGCTTTGTCGCAGATTTTCTTTTATATAAATATCTACAGCTGTGATCCAATGCTTTGTAGGGGAGCAACTATTTAATGGAACTTCTTTCTATTTAATACCTCTCACATATTTAATCTTCGCCATCAATTTAATTTCCACCAATCTAATGTCCCCATCTATTTAATGTACCTCCTATCTATTTATTGTGGACCACATGTTTAATGTCCCCCACCCATTTAATGTCCCCCACCTATTTAATGTCCACCACCTATTTAATGTCCCCCACCTATTTAATGTCCCCCACCTATTTAATGTCCCCCACCTATTTAATGTCCCCCACCTATTTAATGTACCTCCTATCTATTTATTGTGGACCACATGTTTAATGTCCTCACATATTTAATTTCCCCCACATATTTAATGTCCCTCACCTATTTAATGTCCCCTACCTATTTAGTGTCTTTGACATATTTAATGTCCCCCACATATTTAATGTCCCCCACCTATTTAATGTCCCCTACCTATTTAGTGTCCTTGACATATTTAATGTATCCCACCTATTTAGTGTCCCCTACCTATTTAGTGTCCTTGACATATTTAATGTCCCCACCTTTTTAATGTCCCCCACCTATTTAATGTCCCCTACCTATTTAGTGTCCTTGACATATTTAATGTATCCCACCTATTTAGTGTCCTTGACATATTTAATGTCCCCCACCTATTTAATGCCCCCCCCCCTATTAAAGTCCTCCACATATTTAATGTCACCCACCTATTTAATGTCTCCCCCCCCCTATTTAATGTCCTCCACATATTTAATGTTCCCCCCCCTATTTAATGTCCCCCACATATTTAATATCCCCCACCTATTTAATGTCCCCCACCTATTTAATGTCCCCCACCTATTTAATGTCCCCAATCCATTTAATGACCCCCATATTTAATGTCCTCTACCTATTTAGTGCCCCACGCCGATGTCACGCCTCTCATCTATTTAATATCCCTGCTCTCCATTTAATGACCCCCATATTTAATGTATCCCATCTATTTAATAGCTCCCATCTATTTAATGCTTACCATCTATTTAATGCCATAAACCTATTTAATTTCCCCCATTTATTTAGTCACCCTCACCTTTTTATGTCCCCATCTATTTAATGTCTCTCCCCAATTGAATGTCCGTCATCAATGCTATGCCACTACCCCTCCTCCCCCCCCCCATATTTAATTCCCTCCTCTCTCTCTGTAATGTGCCCCACCTATTTAATGTATCTAGCTTATTTAATGTATCCTATCTATTTAATGTCTTCATTTATTTAGTCCCTCAGAAATTTAATGTTATCCACATATTTAATGTCCTTCCTTTCTATTTAATGTTTCCCACCTATTTAGTTGCTCCCACGTATTTGATGGCTCCCATCTATTTAATGTTTTTCATCTATTTAATGTCTCCCATCTATTTAATGTCCACGCCAATTTAATGTACGTTTCCTCTATTTAGTGCTCACTTCTATTTAATGTCCACATCAATTTAATGTCCGTTCTCTCTATTTAGTGCCCACCATTTATTTCATGTCCCTCATTTATGTAATGTCTCCCATCTATTTTATGTCCCTCATTTATTTAATGTCTACCATCTATTTAATGTCTCCCATCTATTTAATGTCCCCACCAATTTAATGTCCGTTCTCTCTATTTAGTGCCCACCATCTATTTTATGTCCCTCATTTATTTAATGTCTCCCATCTATTTAATGTCCCTCACCTATTTATCGCCCCACACCAATTTAATGTCCATCACCTATTTAATGCTCCCCATCTATTTAATGTCCCCCACCTATCTAAAAGCCCTCCCGCAATGAATACTTTTTACGCTATAATATTAGCTGTTTCATTGCACAAGACCAAAACGATAGCCCTTAACAGTTTGAAGCCTTTATTTCCGCTATCCACTTATGCCATAACCATAGCGTCTGTAACTTCAGAAGCAAGGATTAACTTAACTGGATTTTTAAATAATCAAAAGAAAAAGTTAAAGATTGAATGAAAGAACCTCCTAAATTGATACTCGTAAAGAGGTCAGGATACATTTAACTCTGGTCTGTTGGCTTGGCTTCGTTCATTCTCAATCTCCCACTACCAAACAATGAAAGGGCTTAGGTAACAGAATGTAGTCCAGAGAACGGAATGCGTTGTGTCGTAGTTTACAGCTTGACTGCGATATTTGCACCTTTCGGTCCAACACATCCGACTTCAGCAAGCATTGTTTGAGTACTGGGTTAGCATTCCCTCTTCGATCCATTCTCCTTAGCCAGTCTGCCCTGCTGCAGCCTGTTATCCAGCAGGATCACCGCGTGGAGGTGTAGAAGGGTCTTGGCAGCTCTGGTTCGCTGGCCCTGACACTAGCAGCCAGCTATGAGTCGCTGACCACTGCAGCTCATGCGCTACCTCTGGTCTGTTAAATGAAGTGCTTTACCTATTGTTTAGTCAGAAGGTTGCTAAGTTTCCTAAGACATTTGTATTTTATTTATAACAGTAGAGTATAAGAACAAAAGTAATTAAACAAACATTGTCGTAGTTTTTCTTAATTCATGTTCATTCAATATGTCTTGCTTTTGTTTCGTTTCAACAGTAGCACAATGGATAATCTGGATAATCCAGTGGATAGAAGTAAACAGTAGCACAATGGATAATCCAGTGGATAGAAATCAACAGTAGCACAATGGATAATCCAGTGGATAGAAATCAACAGTAGCACAATGGATAATCCAGTGGATAGAAATCGATCTCGATCCAAGGACCCTCTCAAATCAAAAGGGAGGTCACGATCAGCTAATACGTTTAAGAATTCTCCGTTTTACGAAAAGTTTATGTTCTTCGAAAATGTCAATGTTAGTGGTTCATGTGCGCCTGCTAATGTTGGTACTAGTTACAAAGCCAGTGATGTAGTTAAGAGGTACAACCATCAAACATCACTTGACCAACGCATCAGAGGTCAACCATCTGCACGCTATGTTGGTTGTCAACCAGGAACAAACCAACAAGCATTGCTCAATATATCTACTATTACCCCGAGTGACAGCGCTTCCAAACACAGTTTTTCATTTGGTAGACTCCATGCGTCGCCAGACGGCGGCTGTCAACGATACAGTCAGCATAATCGTGTTCATCCTCAGCAGCATCTAAGAGCAACCAATCCAACACCTGTTTCGAAAAGCATACGATCAGATACTTACATGAGTAATTCCTTACGCGAATTAAAACCATCACATCATGTTTCAGTGCCCACTAAACATTCTCACCGGCAGCCAAAATATTCATCTTTCAAAATGTCAGAATCTGATTCCTTTCCACCTTCCACGACTGCTGACACAACAGTTACTAGAACAGATTTCTCAGACAAAGCAGACCAACTTCCCGGGGAACTTTCTTCAGATTCAACTCAAATTAGACACCTTGCATGTTCTCCATTCCATGACACACACAGTGACGACAACTACTTAAAAACAACAGCCGATGAATCATCAATAAACGAACTCCTGTTACATACTCTGGATCATGACCCAAGGTTGACTGATAATGTGAGTCTGAGGCGTAGTATTTCTGCCTGTGATCTTTTTGAATGCACGAAAAACGAAGAAGTGTCTTCGACTTCATATTTGACAGATACACCAATCGACGTTCAAGCTGTGTCAGTCGCGAGCGCTATTCCACAGTCAAAAAATTCACATTTAAATATATCAGAAAACTCGCAGGCAACAGCGGTAAGAGCAATATCTACGATAAGCATTACTTTAAAAAATTCAATTTCGACTCAGCAGAAGACAGACAGAAAGATTCACGTGATCGAAACACGCCATTCCAAGCCGTATATTGCACCAGACACATCACCAAGACTTGATGAATGGCTGAGCTCTGTTATGAAGCTACAGAAGGAACGTATGCACACTGACCATTGGGCATTTCCAGAAGATGAGCACATCGTTTCTACTCCTTACTCGTCCATAGATCCCACCTGCTTACAGAACACAGATCGTATTACACTGTCTAATTCTGTGCTGGATATTTCACCACTAGCAGACGATTCAGGTGGCGTCAAACCTACATATAAAAGCTGCTCATCAAAAGGTGTAAACACTGACGTATCTTTCGCGGTCGAGAAAGTTCTTCCAGACGAAACCACTTGCAATGATCTAGATATCTTCTCTACGATTTCTCACGCTGAAAGACAAATCAATGAGTGTGAGAATAATATATTTGAATATAGCTCATCGCCTTCAACTCACTGCTCACATTGTTGCACATATCGCGAGGATCAAAATCGTCTTGATGTAAGTGCCAGCAAAGTGAAAGTATCAACAGTTGATGCTAAGCCTTACGAGCCAACAATGCATGCACGACAGCGTTTTCAAAGTGCAGATTTTGCTGAAAATGAAAACAAATCAATTATCAATGATCAAATTAAAAAGCTAAGAAGTACAAGTAAGCCGTTACAAACAAGACACAACAGTCTAGTTAACACTGATATAAATAAACCTGATGCCAAAATGAAAAATTCCAATTCTGAATATCATAAATCTGGAATAACAATACAAGTCACTGGTGAAGAAGATCGTGGCCTGGCAGCTACCAAGCTGTTACTTAACCCAAAACAGCGAGGCAACATTGCCAGTGTATCTAGAAGCTCCGATCAAGGATTTAGATGCATCCATGATGCATCAACAGAACGAACCTTTGCCATGCGGGGAGCATCTCCTCATTATATGTTCCCGTGCAATCACCCGACATGGGAGGAAGATGACGTACACCGGTACTTAATGTCCCCAAGGAACAGTGTTGGCAGCATTAGCAGTATCATGTCTTATAAATCCAGCAACGCAGACTCAGCAGTGGACATGTGCCCACCAGATGACGATCAGGATTTGGAATATGCAGACTTTCTTGACAAGCATCAATCGCGGAGGTTCTCTCATACAAACGAGAACTTATCGCTCATAGAAAAACAAGCTGTCGATGATTCATTATTAGCGGAACAATTGGGGCGTTTTTCTAATGTTGATCAAACTGTACATGGACATTATTCAACATATCACAGATCAAGTTTCCATAGTCCTCAAACTAAGAGTAGCCGTGGTTTATCTGAGTCTTCTTATTTTAGCATACAGAATCAGCAAGAGGAGCAATCGCTGGAGGATGTAGGCGCAAAGGCTAATGATTCTGAAGTGCTAACAAAGCTTTTAGGACTATCAAAGGATCGAGTTGCTATACGACATTCAGATATAGAATCTGCTGGCTCGTACGTTCATTTTCCTTTGCGGATAGATGACATGAATAGTAGTTCTAAGTCTGAGTCAGGGTCTGTCTTGTACAAAAGAATAACTTCGATCGGTTATGCTCTTGATGAAGACTCTCATATTAAATCATTCCAAAAATCAAATGCTTTAGGAAAAGTGGTCAAATCTACTTCTATACCTGAACCAGCTGACGATTCGGACTTCCAGAAGCAGTATCCGCAAAACCCAATAACTGATTTATACAAGGAACAGCCTAGACTTCATATTATACCAGAATTAATCATCAGTGATCACAGTGACACACGTAATAGCAGAGAAAATAGCCCCACCTTCCAACTTGGGGCACGAGACACAGGTCTTGACTCTCCATTGCCTTCCAGACAAGGAAGTAGTTTGGATTCCTCAGAGGATGAGCTTGTGGACGCTGAAGAAGGAGGTTTTCTGCGAAGTGTGTCTATGTCTTCCCTGTGCTCTATAGCATCGACTTGTTCAACTTGTACTGCGGTGTCAGTTTCCGATTTAGAGGTACCAGTCAAGAGGGTAAGTCATTGTGTGATACTGTCATATTTTGATAAATTGTATTATTCAGCTTTCTCATCTTCATCTTCATCAAATTATCATCACTATAATCTTTCATCTATTCTCATATTGCTTCTGCTACTGCTGTTGCGGATACTACTACTCTAATACTACTACTACTTCTTCTGCTACTACTACTACTATTACTACTACTACTACTACTACTGCTACTACTACTACTAATGGTACTACTACTTTTACTATTTCCAATACTACCATCGATACAACTACTACTACCACTACTACTACTACTACTACTAATACTACTACTACTACTACTACTACTACTACTACTACTACTATTACTACTACTACTACTAATACTGCTACTACTATCACTTCTACTATCGCTATAACAGCAACAACAACTACTACTACTACTACCACCACCACTACAACTATTACTATCACTACTACTACTACTACTACTACTGCCACTACTATTACCACTACTACTACTAATACTACTACCACTACTACTACTAATACTACTACTTCTACTACTACTTTTGCTACTACTACTACTTTTGCTACTACTACTACTAATACTACTACTACTTTTACTACTACCAATACTACCATCGCTACAACAACAACAACAACTACTACTACTACTACAACCACTACCACCACTACTACTACTACCTCGACCTCCACCTTTCGACAAAGCTATTTCTAAGCATTGCTTCGATTCTTTCTTCAAGCCAAGCTCTTCACAAACGCTCTCTATCAAACCAGCTAACCTCAAAGGCTGCTTATGATGATATGTAATTTAGTCACAGCTGATTCAATGATTCTTAGTTGTACCAAAAATATTACCCAGCAGTACAAAACGTTTACTCGTTCTGAACTCATTTCTTTCTGTTGGTCCCTTTTGAAACAGAAAACTAAAACAATCACGGGTCACCGACTTCCATGTCTAAACATCTTCCTGGTTCACAATTCTAAGCTTCATTTCCTCTTCTACTGTTATGTAAGTTACGTTCATTAGCATCATTTCTATACTCTAGCCTTGTGGGTTCTGATCCAACACTTATTATATTGTTTTCTGTTTTATAATAATTTGTGATATCTTTTATTTCTTTTCGTTTGTTCTCCATCTCTCGCTAACAAGCTCTGAAAAGGGCTTTGCAAGTTCCAGAATGATGTCCGGAGAACAGAATACGTTGTGTCGTAGTTTACAGCTTAACTGCGATATTTGCACCTTTTAGTCTGACAAATTCGACTTCAGCAGGGTCTGATATATATATAAATAGAGGGTAAAAAACATTTGTTTTTTCGTGTGAACAATACTTAGCGTTAGCAGGTTTTTCTACCTAAATACACAGTTACCACGGACTAGACACAGGCGACGAACGCAGGTGAAAACAGTGATCTAAGTTCAAGGAATAGCTGTGTAAAATATGTATTTAACAGAGGTGGGCAAACGTTTCTTCCGGAGGGCCACGTGGACATCTGTGAGGTCTCTAGTAGGCCTCGTGTGACAAAAATCTAAATTTATTCAAAATAATGAATAATCTATTTTCACACAATATGCGCAATAAGCCAAGAGTTTGGATTGGTCATACACGTAAAGAAAACAAAGACTATGGTAATTGGGAAAAGTGACAAGCAACTATATATGCAGATACAAATAAAAGATCAAATATTGGAACAGGTACATAGTTTCTCCTATCTAGGTCATATAATAACGGAAGATGGTAGCTGGGAAAAAGAAATCAGAAAGAGAATAGGTATGGCCAAGATGGTATTTGACAACATGCGACACATTCTGACATTAAACAGATAAACCATAAATTGAAAATGAGAATTGTCACGGGTTATGTATACTCGTCACTACGTTATGGTGCAGAAACATGGACACTGAATAACAAGTTGGAAAAAGGTATTGAAGTATTAAATGTGAGTATGAAGAGGAATAGGTCGCATTTCTTGGAAGGCGAGGAAAACCCGACACCTCCCTCTAAATGACTCTAAAGGCTGCAGTAAATAAGTGTTGGGGGGTGGGGGAATACAATATTCATTTATTGGTGAACCTCACAAGTCTTGAAATCGGACGAAAGAGAAACACATGTGAAATTTGAAAACAAGTTGGAATGTAAAACCGACGATAGATGAAACAAGTCAAGTGATTTGCTCTCTCGCTCTCTCTCTCGCTCGCTCTCTCTCTCTCTCTCTCTCTCTCTCTCTATTTTCTTTCTCTCTATCTCCCTCTATATTACATATTTGATGACCCGTTCTTCAGAGGGGGCTGTACCACTGCAGGTCCAAACTTCGTCTCCAGTATCCTGGGCTATGGAGGTCCAGTATATAGAAGGCGTGTTCAAATGATACCGGACCCAGTGGCTTTATTGCATACATATGAAAGTTCCATCATCTAGTGTGGCAGAATTAAATATAGCAGTTGTTATGAAGCAAACATGCCACAGGGTTCATTAGAACAAGTCACCATATGCATTCAGACATGCATCCCACTGATTGGGTAGACCGCGGATGCCGTACGAAAAGATGACTTTGGTTGCTTTATGAACCGCTTGGTCACTGAGGTCATGACGTCTGCATCTGATTCGAATATTTGTCCCTTCATAATTTTATTTAAGCGTCTGAACAAATGGAAATCACAAGGGGACATATTGGGGCTATAGAATACTTTCCATCTTTTCTGTGATAACGCTTTCTGAACAATATTTGCGACATGTGGAGGCGCATTGTCGTGCAGCAGAATCACACCACGCGAAAGCATGCCGGGTCGTTTATTCTTGATTGCTGTATGCAGCTTGTTTAGTGTGTCATTGTAGCGAATGGCATTGATGTTCACGCCAGGCTCTTTAAAGTCTACCAACAAAAGTCCCTCATGGTCAAAGCACGCTGTCAGCTTAACCGTACCAGCAGAAATGTGTGACTAGAATTTGTTTGGTTTCAGTGATCCGGGATGTTTCCATTGCATGCTATCAGTTTTGTTGCTTTGCTCAAAGTGGTGGCACCACGATTCATCACCTGCCACTATGCGCAAAAGAAATGAATCCTGTTCGTATCGCAGCAAGTGGTTCAAACGCCATCCAATCCGTTCTTCCTTATGGTTATTGGTCAGCAACCGAGGTACCCATTGTGAACACACCTTCCGATACGTCAGTTTCTTGCTAATCACCATTTGAAATGTCCATAGCGGAATCAAGATGCTGAGCAGCACATCAACTGCAGTGACCCATAGCTGACTGCTAGCGTCAGGGCCAGCGAACCAGAGCTGCCAAGACCCTTCTACACCTCCACGCGGTGATCCCGGATAACAGCTTGCAACAGGGCAGACTGGCTAAGGAGAAGGGATCGAAGAGGGAATGCTAACCCGGTACTCAAAAATGCTTGCTGAAGTCTGAGTTTTGGACCGAAAGGTGCACAAATCGCAGCCAAGCTGTAAACTACGACACGACGCATTCCGTTCTCTGGACTACATTCTGCTACTTACCCTTTCAGGGTTTGGTATTGGGAGATTGAGAACGAACGAAGAAGAAGAAGAAGAAGAAGAAGAAGAAGAAGAAGAAGAAGAAGAAGAAGGAATGTCCCTAGCGACACAACGAATGTCTCTGGTAGCTAACATAAGCTGCGGCGACGGTCTACCCGAATTGCTGCTTCAATTTTGGCGATGGCATCATCTGACGCAATACTGCGCTTGACCTGGTCTCAGAAGATTTTTCGTTAACTCGCATCCTTCTTTAAACATCGTTGTCCAGTATTTCACTGTTGTCTTTGACACACTTTTGTCACCATACACTGCCTGCATTCTGCGATGAATATCAACTGGTCGACATCCTTCAGCTGTTAGAAAACGCAACACTGCTCGCTGATCAACTCTGGACGGATTCCGTTTCACACCCGCCATGTTTTCAACAGTCTGCTAAGGAAACTATGAGTCGGATGATAATGAAATTTTGCAAAATTTACGGTTAGTATGTGCTGTTTACACCAAAAAGGACGCCATCATGCGCATCGTACGTATGTTCACTTGTTGGAGTATGGTCCGGTTTCCTTTGAACATGCCTCGTATTTGGCTTTCCAGTTAATGCATACTGGAAGTTGTAGTGGAGTGCTAGGGAGTCTGATCCCGCGGATTTTTTCCGCTTTGATGGTACTAGTCTGCTGTAGATGTTTTCCAACCTTCATCCTTTGTTCTGGGTATGTGACCTGCTCACCAATGTCTTGTATTGATTCACGCAATCAATTGATTTCGTTAATCAATGCATCGCTCGACAATGATACTTGCAGAATGTCATAATTGTAGATATTCTATATGCGCAGGTTGCAGAGAGTAAGGCCCACCAAACGTCTCTCAAGAGAAGCCTATGATCACTCGCAGTTTGTTCTCCATTGCTCTTGTAAGTGTCCATGTTTCAGCAGCATAGCACATTGCAGGGACCACTGTAGAGTTGACAAGAATAGCACAAACTGCCTCACAGAGAGATTGTCGTAAGAGGCGACTAGCTGTGACATGGCATAACACCGGCCATGGTTAGGTGGTTTGTTTAGAGTAGCACAGATGTCGCATAACAGGCCGCGGGTCTACTTTGCTCTAGTGTTTGAGTATAATAAGATGAACTTGCACATCGGTTAACTGCCCAACGCTGCGGAGTATTAAGCCCGATACGCAGGAAATCCTTCTCCCGACTATATCCAGCTCATATCAGAGCTGGGGCCTGCACAGGGGGCATCTGCCTCTGTAGAAGTACAGGTCGACTAAGAGCTAAAAACTGAGAACTGGAGTTGAAGAGGGAAGCGCGCAAAGTCCAACCCGACAACCTTCCAGAATTGTCTGTATAGACGTCCAACCTGTGCAGCGCGCTAAACCGTGTTAGCTCCGGCTCTACATTATTTGACACGCTGAGAAGAGGTACAAGATACAAGAATTCCTCGAAATCATCCAAGTTTTCCCCATCGAGCATTATTTGGGCACAATGGGCGAAACTATTTCGCATGGCTTTGTGTTTGAGATTTTTATTTCCAGCCTTCATCTCTTTCCCTCTCCGTCGAACATCTCTACCATGCGGTTGGCTTCTGCGGCTGACTCTGTAATCAGCAACATGTTGAATCGAAAAAGGTTGAGGCGTCTGTCATCAACATTGAGTCTCGGGTCCTTCCAGTCGCAACAACTGACAGACAATTGATTTTATTGTCATGAATCACTGTGTCATGTGATATTACGATCACGAGGCACATGAATCGTCTCAAATTCATTATTTAACTATCAATCCAGTAACCACTAATTTTTCAATGTTCACGCACTAGTGACGCATTTGCCTGCAAAGTAAATGCAATTCTCGAATTGATCAGTTTAGTATCGATACTTTGTCTCGTGACAGGCGGGAACGGAGATCAGATAGTACTTGACCCGCGATGACGCAATAAGGCATGGATCTCAAACATGGGACCAATCAAGCCATGTTGTATGGCTCACAACTTTGTTGGTCAATCAAGCCATGTTGTATGGCTCACAACTTCGTTGGTTTCAAAATATTTTTTAGAACTATCATTGCGACATTTATTCTCATTGGTGAGGTGCACATGGAGGATTCGTAGGTTTGAGGAATAAAGGCCCCTTGCCCGTGTAGCTGCTACGCACTGCAACGGCTATATTTTTTAAAAACTTCTGATAGAAAAAAAATAACCCTGTGGTCAGAAGACCGATGTCCAAACAACTCGTTCAGTCGTCCCTCCCTAGAAGAAACAATAACAGATTCAGTGAAAGTATACGTTCCTTCAACCACTAGAGGAACTGGTCCGCCTTCTACGATACGCACTCTCACTGTCTCAGTGAAAGTATACGTTTCTTCAACCATTAGCGGAATTGAACCGCATTCTACGATCATCTCTAACTATGCAGTGAAAATATACGTTCCTTCATTCAACCAAAAAAGCAAGATGGCCGGGCCTTATTGGCTGCGCTCTCGACTCGCTCCGGTGTTTGTGTCGATTTCTGACTTTTGGTGGTTTCTGTTCAAATTATATTTCACAACTCTTTCACCAGGTGGTATCAAAGACTTAATTCTGTGGAATAGATGTGCTTTCGGTCGGTTATCCTGTTTGTTATGCTGAATTTCATGCCTGGCTTAAGCCGTGGGAGACCAGTCCATGACGAAGTTCAACGTTCCGCTTAACTGCACACCAGAATTAAGTCCAGATTATCACTACTCAAGAACCTTTCTGCTAGGACTGTTGACGACTTCCTTCTGTCCGCCTCTCCCTCCACCAGAGGTTACACGATACCTCTCCCAACCTCGTATTCTCAGCACAGCAAGGGTCACGCTGACCAAAAGGTGGACACAATCAGAAGCCTTGGCGTCGGGACACGGAAAAACAGGGAGTTTGACACTGACAGACACGGAAAGCCTGACACAAACATTGGTCTAACACACTCCTCGCGGCCCTCATCACAAGGCAGCGGTGTGCACGGCTTCACCTGGGAAGTCTGTATGGATTTTGGTCGACATGCTACGCATGAACACAGCCTCAACAGTTGGACATGGTAGTAGTCGATCGACGCAACGGGCCTTTGACACCAACGCAAATATTATTATTATTCAACCACTAGAGGTATTGGACCGCTTTTACGATCATATCTCACTGTGGCAGAGAATATATACGTTCCTTCAACCACTAGATGAGTGGGATCACATTCTACGACATGTTCACTGACAGTGACGAACAGAAGAAAAGATGGACGAAATACTTTGAAGCGCTCTTAAATGGACCACCACCAGACAAATAGCGAGACATCTTACCTGCTGAAGAAGACCTCAATGTTAGCCGCGATAAGCCACGTATAGAAGAGATTACGAAAGAAATGGACTTTCTTACGAATGGAAAAAGCTGCACGTCTTGATGGAATACCAGCTGAAGTTAGTAAAGCAGACATTGAAGGATCCATCGATATGCTTGACAGTTTCGTCGTCTTCTTCTTCTTCTCTTTCTCCTCATACTCATTATTCTTCCTCATCATCTTCTTTTTCATCTAACTCTTCTTATTTTTCTTCATCCTCTTCTGTGTTCTTCGTAAAAAGGATGATTGTGACGTTGGGTCGTACTTTACAGCTAGACTGCAATATCTCCGCCCTTCGGTCCGACACATCAGATTTCAGCATGTCATTTTTTGGGACTGAGTTTGCATTCCGTCTTCAATGCCCAATCTCTTAGCCAGGCTGTATGGTTGCAGTTCTGTTTGCACGGCAGTCACTTGGAGGCCGAATAGAGTCTTGGTCAGTTGTGAATGACTAACCCCGATGCATGCAACCAGCTACAAGTCATTCACTTCTGCATCTTCGCTGCTGCATCTTCGACCCCGCATGACTGTTTTTATAGAGAATGTGCGGGATACAGGAAGCATTATAAAAAAAGTGAAGAGAAGGCTATCTGATTTAATAATTTTTTGTTTAAAGGCGGTCTACAAGAACGTAACAATTAAAGAGGAGCAATGTTCTTATCAGCTCTGGTAATGTGTTAAACAGTTATACTTGAAAGATCAAACCGCGATCGACGCTACAATCGATCACTGGCGCAAACATCTGAGGACTTGTGTTTAAGAAAAATAGGACACTCTTAACACAAAATAAAATAGCTAGCCTCTTTGTTCGCTAATAATGTAGACATTATCATAAAATATCGTTAACTAATAACTATTTAATAATGAGTTTATTTTGGCTCCTAATGTTCTACTAACCGTGTATATAAACTTTGTTGAGAAAAAGTCGTAAACAGAAAACAAAATCATACGTCTGAGACGACTTTGTTAATTCATTATACAAAAAGCCTTTGGCAGTTTGAATAGGCATGCACTCTGAAACTACTAAGGTACTACGTGATCATACAAAAGCTCACAAGCATAATCAATTAGACGTATGAGAACATGCAGGGTAGTGTGTTGCGCGAAGGACAACTCACAGAATCATTTAACATTACACCAGGAGGTTCGTCGGGGATGTCCTCTATCGCCTTTTCTGTTCCTGCTGGAATTTGATTGGATTATGAAATAAACTACATCCTACTAAAGAAATGAAATCTAGTGGGCGTTATTAAAACAGATAAAAGACTTTGGCTTTGCAGACGTCATAACACTCCTATCTCGCAGCCAACTCTAAATGTGGAAAAAGTCGGTCACAGTGGACAGAATATCAGAGCAAGCAGGTTTATCGACCCATTTAAGATAGGAACGAAATTGTAAAATTAAATGCGGCCAACAGTACGGATCCTATTGAATGAAGAGGAAGACTATTGGGTAAGGTGGAGTTCCTCACAGTCCTAGGGAATAATACAAACACTCACGTGTTGCAGATTAGGATGTAAAAAACAGGATGCAAAAGACAAAAGTGGAATATCTTATGATGGAAACCAAATGAAACTGTGAAATTATCAAAATGTATACCTGGGCAAAGATCGTCAACTCAAATATAAAGTAGATTTCAATATGGAGTGGAAACATGACGGATGGCCAACTCAGTATTAAGAGACCACATAGCTTTATCAATAAATCCCTGCGAAAGATCCTGGGCCTGCAGTGACTCCTCAAGGTTACAAACGAAAGCAAATTAGAGACTACAGGACACAATCATGTAGAACTGGACATCTTAAGAATAATGTGTCACTGGTTAGTCCACACATGGTTAAAGTACCAAACCAGTATCAACAAGCAATACCTGTTAAAGAACTCTCTTGGAAAAAGAGCAAAGGAATACCAACGCTGAAAATAGCTGGAGAACATTGCATCTATGCGGTCTGTTTGAGGAGAGCTGCTTGATGGCGTATATACCCCAATGTGATAGGGGCGCAGTGAGAGGGTTGGTTGGTGGCTTCTACACCTCAACGTGATAGGGGCGCAGTGAGAGGGTTGGTTGGTGGCTTCTACACCTCAACGTGATAGGGGCGCAGTGAGAGGGTTGGTTGGTGGCTTCTACACCTCAACGTGATAGGGGCGCAGAATAGGACTCGTTGATGGTATAGACACCCTGAAGTGATACGGGCGCAGTGAGAGGGTTGGTAGATGGAACATACACTACAAGGTATACGGACGCAGTGAGAGGGTTGGTAGATGGAACATACACTACAAGGTATACGGACGCAGTGAGAGGGTTGGTAGATGGAACATACACTACAAGGTATACGGACGCAGTGAAAGGGTTGGTAGATGGAACTTACACTACAAGGTATACGGACGCAGTGAGAGGGTTGGTAGATGGAACATACACTACAAGGTATACGGACGCAGTGAGAGGGTTGGTAGATGGAACATACACTACAAGGTATACGGACACAGTGAGAGGGTTGGTAGATGGAACATACACTACAAGGTATACGGACGCAGTGAGAGGGTTGGTAGATGGAACATACACTACAAGGTATACTGACGCAGTGAGAGGGTTGGTAGATGGAACATACACTACAAGGTATACGGACGCAGTGAGACGGTTGGTAGATGGAACATACACTACAAGGTATACTGACGCAAGAGAAAAAGTCGCTAACAGAAAATACATTCATACGCCTGAGACGTCTTTGCTAATACATTATACATATTTTCATGAGATTCTCATACCTCAAAACCTATCTTCATAAAATCATCAGAACCTATCTTCATTAGATCCTCAGAACTTATCTTCATGAGGCCATCAGAACGTATCTTCATAACTTATCTTCATGAGACCCGCAGAACTTATCTTCTTGATATCTTCAGAACTTATCTTCATGATATCTTCAGAACTTATCTTCATGATATCTTCATGAGATCTTCAGACCTAAGAACCTATCTTTTTGAGATCCTTTGACATCAGAACCTATATTCTTTAAATCCTTAGACATAAGAACTTATTTTTCTGAGATCCTTTGACCTCAGAACCTATATTATTTAAATCCTCAGACATCAGAACTTATCTTCGTGAGATACTCAGACATTACAACGCTTCTTCACGAGGTTCTCATACTCATAACTTTTCTTCAGACCAAAATACCGTATCTCGCGCGAGCCTCAGACCAAATAACGTATCTTTATGCGACCCTCAGACCAAATAACGTATCTTTATGCGACCCTCAGACCAAATAACGAATTCTTATGCGACCCCCAGACCAAATAACGTATCCATATGCGACCATTAACCCACTCAACGTATCTTCATGTAGCAGGAAGATTAAATAACGGCATTATTATGTGCCCAAATAACGTATGTGGATGCTGCACTAAGACCAAATAACTCAACTTCAGGCGGCCGTCGAGGTAGTTTGAGACTCCTGTAAGTACTTGACTATAGTCACCCTGATCAATAATGTGTGCATGCTTGTCTCAAAGCAAGATCAATAAAATATTCACTCCTGCTCTGAGAAACGATTAACGTTAGGATGCTATCTGAAATAGTTATCTCTGCCTGGTTACTAGTTGTTAGAGTATATATAAGTGGCACTGTATGATTATGTCTGGTAGGTTCAAAGTTCAAACATACAAAAAGCTGCAAGTTAAAAGGCTCGATTGTAATAATATAACAAGAGTATGTTGAATCAATATGTAACAAAATCTTGCAACTTCATGTGGAACACAGGTACTCAACAAATCCACATTACAACTATGCGATCCGTTACAGCTTTCTTTACATCTTCCTTACCTGTCTCGAGCTTTCATTACGAAAAATATTGAAGTGAGGTGGAATCCATTGTATTACAACTCTTTTGAGCCGGTGATATAATTTTTAGATCATTACTCTGAACTCCTTAAGGTTTGTATTCTGATGGCTCTGTAGTGCCGCAACCACTGACAGTGCATCTGTGAAGAGTACCAATTATTTCTGTGTTTTCCTCTATTAGAACTTCTGCCGTAGTTTTAAAGCCTTCTGCTTTGAAGTTACTTGAACATTTTCCCGTTGTCACTGGCAGTTTTCTTTGTGTACTGTTTTTAAGCTAAGTAAGGGTATCAAGATGCTGAGCAGCACATGAGCTGCAGTGGCCAGCGACCCATAGCTGACTGCTAGCGTCAGGGCCAGCGAACCAGAGCTGCCAAGACCCTTCTATACCTTCACGCGGTGATCCTGGATAACAGGCTGCGGCAGGGCAGACTGGCGAAGGAGAAGGGATCGAAGAGGGAATGCTAACCCGGTACACAAAAAATGCTTGCTGAATTTGGGTGTGTTGGACCGAAAGGTGCAAATATCGCAGTCAAGCTGTAAACTACGACACAACGCTGTCCGTTCTCTGGACTACATTCTGCTACTTAAGCCCTTTTAGTGTTTGGTAGTGGGAGATTGAGAACGAACGAAGCTAAGCCAAGCCAAGCCAAACTAAGTAAAATCTCTCCACCTGCATTCTCTCTGATGTATGTGTTTGATGATCTCATAAAATATCCTGGCGGACCTTACCAACGATATCACCTCCGTGACGATCGTGAATTATTATACCAAACTGTCAATCTGGAATTCCGCAGCTGGGGAAGAAAGAATAACATCACTGAACCATGATATAAACATGGTTAAGTTGTCCCAAATACATCTAAATTCACCAGTGGGGTTGAACTGTTAAAGGCTTGAGGTACGAGCTATGTAATGGCTTGTGTTAGGTGAGGCGAACTGTTCATTTTCCTTGCTTTCATTTCTTCCTTAGCTCTAACCGAGCAGGTAGTAGTTTACAGATGGGCAAACAGTAACGTGACACTACTAGGTTACACATCTGGTCAGATTTACTGTGAGAAGCCAGCGATCTGTCCATCAGATACAATATAGAACAAAGAATGCCTTGAAATTTATCGTGTTTTAGTAAAACAAAGAGGTCATTTAATAAAATTTAAAAAATGATTAACAATAAAAGATTCAAACAAATTTAAAATGCGAATGTACATTGTACAGAGTGCATTTAGTTTTAACAACTTGATTACATGTCGACTTAAGAACAAGTTAACCGGAACAGAATGAAAAGCGCAACACAAACCTTTCAAGATTGAACAAATAATTATTTGTCTCTGGGAACATCCTTGAACTGTCAAGTGACCTGTGCATAAATGATAATAAAAACAATTACACTTATTGTTATGAACATTGTAATACTGTGGTTGTTGTTGTTTAATGCCCACAATGAGTAAGTTTACTCATTTGTGCGCCATGAAAAGGACGTTCAGTTGCGGGTTGTAGTAGCTTTCCTCCCATCCCGAGCATGCTGATGAAGGTGGGCCGCGGTTTTCCAGACGGCTGTGCTACGTTTTGCTTTATCTACGTGGACCTCACTACTACGGGATCACATCAATCCACATCTAGTCAGACAGACTGCCTGAATACAGCCTCTTTCTATGGAACACTACATGGACGAGAGATTGTGATCTTGGTCAGTGTATTGCACATCGTTATGGTCAATATGGTGTGCCTGATTGAACTAGCGTCTCAGTTCCCCGTTGTAATAGTAATAGTTACCCATCGCAAACGAAGTTGGCCAGATCGTTAAATGTGTTTTCTGATGGCTGCAAAGACCAATCCTGGAACGACACACCCTGACACAGACAGAGCACACATGCAGGGAGCCGGCTGTGGGATCGTTGTGAGTATTATTTTTTGGGGGCAGCGCCGTTTTCGCTGAGTCTCCGCGATGTGTTTACTCTCTGCGATCTGAGCACCTGCGAATATACTAGCTCGCAAGGTGGTACGGTCTTGTGCAACCATCTCACAGGAGATAACATCAATATTGAAGCATTTCAGAGCCACTTTCAATGAGGCGCAGTAGCGTTTCTTCTGTGCTTCTGACGAGCGTCTGCCTGTTTTGAGCTCGCCGTGAAACAGCTGCTTGGGAAAGCGATCATCTGACATGAGAACATGTCCCGTCCATTGTAGCTGAACCAATTTCAGAAGTGTCTGGATATTCAACGTGTTAGTATTGCGAAGAATGTCAAAGTTATATAATAATAAAAGTAATAACAATAGTAATAATAATAGTAATAATAGTAATAATTGTCATCACATATGCATATTCAATTTCTCAGTCCTTCTTCTTCTTCTTCTCCTTTCGTTCTCAATCTCCGGCTACCAAGCCCTGAACAGGACTTTGCAAGTAGCAGGATGTAGTCCGGAGAACGGAATGCGTTGTGTCGCTAGTTTACAGCTTGGCTGCGGTATTTGCACATTTCGGTCCGACACATTCGTCTTCAGCAGGTCTCAGTCCTATAATTCCTGAAGAATGAGTTGGGGAAGGTAATAACAGCAAGGAAGGGAACTGGCCACCCAATCTCCCATAGGTTGTGGCTTTGTCCATGAAGTTATCTTCATACCCGCCGGCAATTGTTGCCATGAGACTGACTTTCACCTTTACCTATAATTCTGAGGTACATCCGAAATGATGCACTGGATGTCCTGTCGAGCAATCTAGGTTCAATCTCCAATTTGTGCAGGATATTTTTTCGTGGCCGAATCACCTTGGCCGAATCAGTCTGAAATATTGAATACCAGAACAAGTCTGAAAGTAAAGGCGGTCGACGTGGGGATGACCACATCATCCCCAAGTGTGCAGTTGGTCAATAAATTATGGGCCTAACAACATGTACCAAATACCACAGGGCATTTAAACGGGAACTAAGCGAAATAATTTTTTAAAACACACAGAGAAAAACCAGTACAAATGGAAAGAAACACGGACATAACATTTTCTATTTTCGGTGTTTACATAGTTTTCTTCTTTCTTTTGGCTTTTCATTGTCCTGTTTGCGCTTTTCAAGTTAGGAAGAGGTGTCTTGACCGTGCCTAGTATGTGCCTCATACATGGGGAGTTTAATTAATTCCATTATTTCTGCTACCCATCATTTTCATGGCTGCATTTGGCTTTGTATTTACTGTATCTGTATAGCAACTCTTTATGAAGGATACTATCTGGTGTTTGGCTATTCACGTGACCGAACCATTTGATTTGTTGTCTCTTTATGAGGTCTAGCACTGGTGTTATACTTATTTGTCTCCTAATATCTTCGTTTCTGATTCTATCCATTCTTGTTACTCCAAGCATTATGAGCAGACATTTCATCTCAGTTGTTACGATGTGATTTTATCTTTCTTTGTAAATTTCCAATTCTGGTACTGATAGCACAATGCGGGTAGGAACATTGTGCTGTGTAATGCTCTTGTTTTGTATTCATTGTCTCGCGGTTACATTATAATATCCGGAACATTTGCGCAATGAATTTACTTGCTTTATTACATCTGTTTGGGATTTTTATGTCGCCTTTGCGGTCTGCTGATATAATGTTACCAAGGTACGTGCAATTTGTCCCCTGTGTTTGCTTGTTGGTTTTGTATGAATGTTGTTGTTTCTATTTCTTTTCTTGCAATAGTCATAACTTTCAGTTTTCTTTATGTTGATTTTCATACTGTAATCTATTCAGGGGGGGGGGGGGGGGGGGTAGGGCAGAAACCAAAGACATACTGAATAGATGGAGAGAGTACTGCAGAACCATGTATGGAGACAGCACAAAGCGCTCAGTTACAATCCTACCAAAGGATGAGAATGAACCTGAACCAACATTGGAAGAAGTACGCTCTGCAATTAAATCTGTGGAGAATCATGAAGGAAATGGGGTTTCCTTTGCATATAGTCCATCTATATCAAGAAGACGATGGCACCAAGATATCCAGGAGTGCCTGAGTATGACAGTGGCGGAAGCTGGAGTTTTGGCAAGGGAACGAGTTTCTTTCAGACAGACTGTGATGGGAGCGACGTACTACAAAGGACATGCTACATGATGAATCTATTCAGACCTCATTGCGATTGTTGATATGTTGCTGCAGTTGTTTTTCTGAGGTAGCTATTAGTGCTTGGTCAGCAGCAAAGAGAAGTTCATGAATCAGAAATAGAACACCAGAATTTATTTAAGGGGCATAACTTCCACATAGGTTTTCATACCAACGATTAACGTTTGAGTTGTCTGTTTGCTAACTGAGCTAACGTAACTAAGAGTATCCGGTCCAGAGTGTCTTGGCTTCGCTTGGCTTCGTTCGTTCTCAATCTTCCGCTACCAAACCCTGGAAGGGCTTAAGTAGCAGAATGTAGTCCAGAGAACGGAATGCGTTGTAGTTTACAGCTTGACTGCGATATTTGCACATTTCGGTCTAACACATCCGACTTCAGCAAGCATTTTTGAGTACCGGGTTAGCATTCCCTCTTCGATCCGTTCTCCTTAGCCGGTCTGCTCTGTTGCAGCCTGTTATCCAGGATCACCGCGTGGAGGTGTAGAAGGGTCTTGGTATTTCTGGTTCGCTGGCCCTGACGCTAGCAGTCAGATATAGGTCGCTGACCACTGCAGCTCATGCGCTGCTCAGCATCTTGATCCCCGGTCCAGAGTGAAGAACATCTTTAACACATGTCTTCATTACTTGCTTCACAATATATGGCCCGGTGAAGTGGCAAACATTGAAACAGCCAATTGAGCAGAAATAGAAGCAGGTGAGTATAACTAGACATATGCTGGATTAGACCCCACAGGGAAAGAGCGAGTGTGGAGACCAAGAAACAGCCGTGAAGAATGTTGGAAGTGGAAGCCAATTGAGTCGAGATCACAGAGAGCGGAACTCGAGAGGCCAGCACAATTTAGGAACACCATTGTGAGTGTTTGTTGCGATCCTATGTTTCGAGGGGAACATAATGATGGTGTATATTTACTGTTTTGCCCTATTTGATCCCCTAGGGACAATAAGCTGGAAAAGTCACTACGTCTATTTCAATCTTTGACGATTTTCTTGTGCTCGGCACACAGGATTGAATGACATGACGGTTGTCTCGCCGCAAAGGCCAGACGTTCAGCCCACCGTCTCCGACACGCTCCAGTCTGCCCTGCTGTAAATGGGTGACTGACTTAGTCTAAGACACGACAACAAAGAAGACAACTCGTCACTACAACTCAGAAAAAAAGGTTAGACAGTACAACGAATTCTACGGCCTTCGCCGTGGACGACAGTCTGCCTTGACCTTTAATCTTGAGGATCGCTATCTTCCATTGTTCTACAACTGGGGTTATTTTTAAAATTTGACCTCCGCATACCTGTCTTCCTATGTGGGTTCTGACCTAATCCTACTTTACAAACTGGCAACACGTATGCAGCTTTTCATAATTTACAACAACCTAATTTGATCCGTTCATTTATGTGATTAGACGTCGCCAGAAAGTGCAATCTGACATTGTGTGTTCTATGTGTGGCCGTTTTCTTGCCATCGATACCTCAGTAGTGTTTTTTAACACCATCAATCTATCGTATTCTTTGTCATCCTCTTGGACTGAAACTGCTGTTTAGTGTTATAAGCGCTTGCGAAAGGCAGTTTTGGAGACATTCTTATAATATGACCAAACGGAGACGGCGTGAGCTAGTAGTTAAGTGACACGGCTCACAACCCGAAGGTGCTGGGCTCGATCCCCATCACAGCAGCCCTGAGAAGCAAACCCTTAGAAAATGCAGGAGGAAGTAGACCCTTACATATAATGGATGCTGAAGTCGGATGCACTGGGTAGACAGGCGAAAAAAAACCACAGTGTGTTTAGTTATGAGAATTTTGTGTAAGTCTTCGGACTTTTCGTGGGTTCGTTTCTCATGCGGACGTCCTCATTAATGATAATCTAATATCTAACTCTCCTACTGTATTCTTGGGCTCCTTACCCTGAAGGACAGAATAGTACCACTTCACTTCCATCCATGTTATAAAAGGCGACTAAATAGAGTTGTGCATGTGGATACCAACTTCATCGTGCAAAACGAATTGCTAGAGTATCCACTATAGCAAGTGCGCACAGCTTAGGTAATCCGCCTGGAGACATACAGTTATGGTACAATGTTTCCGCAAGGAGCAAACCATAATAGTAAAAGATGAAGAAGATGAAGTAGAACAAGAAGAAGAACAATTAGAAGAAGAAGAAAACGAACGTAACCTTTCCCCTTCTTTCTCGACGTTAAAGTTCATCTTGCAATTCTTGTGATACGACACAGGCGACCATGAATACACAATTGCATATCCTGTGTCCCAGCAAGCAACGCCCAGCTTGTTCAACGACCTATTTCCAGTTCAGTATAAGCATCTTTATTTACACAAGCGGCTGTAAAGTTTTACACATGTGAATAGGTCTTAACACGCAGGCACGTATTACAGATGTTTGGTTCTCACGTCAATGGTATCAGGTTCACTCCCGCCGGCAGCGATACGCTCTAGTCTACCCAGGCTGCAAATTTGGGCAGACTAACAGTTAAAACTCCTCTAGGATAGAATATATATATATATATATTTATATAATTCTCTAACATCTAGTATTGATCAGTTTGCCATTCACACAGTACTGACGTATTTTGAGTGTGAGATATCCTTTTGTGGTAGGAAGAAAGTTCTAGAAACAATACCTGATATTTGACACAAGAAACAGAAGAATGACTAACTTTTTTCATCAGCGATAGAAAGAAGAAAAATACGAAGAAAAAGACTAACAGAAAAATTAAGTCACCTAGGAAAGGAGCTGTACACGTTTACTTACAAAGACATGAGACTTCGTACATTGAAACCTTTAACTTCATGGCCCAGGCAGAGTCTGCCATGGAAGTACTTTTAAAATACACTATTTACCATAGAGTACAATCGCGGAGTGATTAGAATAAGAGTACCAAAAGCATGTTCCGTAGGCCACTGCATCATGGACTAGATTCACGCAGGATTCCCCCCCCCCCCCCCCCCCCAAAAAAAAAATATTTAAAAAAAAATATATATATAAAAATAAATGATAAATTAAATTAAATTAAATTTAAAATAAAATAAAAATTTTACAAATTAAAAAAAAAACACACATATAAAATATAAAATAGCCCAAACTAAAGTGTAGCAACTCCTGCGAAACCTATCGGATAAGGAGAAAAATTCAGATTCTCGACGAACGCTAACAGCTGGCACTGCAAAAGATAAGGTACAAAAATCAGGCGCTTACGGTTATTACAGGGACAATGAAATCAACGCCTATAGTGGAGATGGAGAAACTAGGGAAGATACAAGCACTACAGGAACGTAGAGACACAAAGGTGCTAACACAGGCAGTAAAGTTCAACTGTATGCCAAGTCACCCAATGAAGGATATATTCCAGGACCTAGCAATGGGACGATTGAAAAGAAGTATCTTTGTACACCAAACCAAACGACTTCGTAGACACGCCACAAAACTGTTTAAAATTGTTATTCTTTTAACAAATGTGCCAGAACAAACAACCCGGAGAGAGCAGCATAGACTATCAGTACGAGTCCAAACAACCATTCAGGGAATACTAGGTAAGGAGGAACAGAACAGTGCGACGTAAGACAATTGCTCTCAGTTTCTTGGATGAAGAATATCCACAGAATCTATGGGTCCGAGTATACACAGATGGGTCAGCACAGAAGACAGTAACGAATGGAGGAGCAGGAGTGTATATAGAATACCAAAATAACACTATGGAAACAGTTGCAGCACAAACAGGAAAATTCTGCCATAATTATGATGCAGAGTTACAAGCGATAAATTTGGCGACGGAAAAACTGCTGAACACCAACCTTGGCCCGTATGGTGTGATATTTCTGACAGATGCAAAATTAGTACTCCAAGCACTATCATCTGGAAGCTGACATATCTATTAGTTTTATTGTCAACGCAGAATCACGATGCAGTGGATACCGTCTTACTGTGGAATACCAGGAAATGAGAGAGCTGACACACTGGCGAGGGAAGGTGCCGCAGACGGGCAACCAGATGTACCAGTTACATACCATCAAAAGAAAAAGATGATTAAATCAATGAGAGAGCTTCCAACACAAATACAAGATGACTATCATAGTATAAGTAGGCAAGAGCAGATTGTCATACTGCGCCTCAGAATATATACGACGTGGGGTGGGGTGGGTGAGGAGCAGAAAATGATGATGCGGGACAGCAAAACATGTCCAATATTAGTTAACGACCTATGCTCCCCAGGGAGTTGATGGGTTTTGATTGATTGATTGATTGAATGTATGTTTTCCACTGAGTCTCTCTCTCTTGATACGCCTTTGTATTCTATGTCCCATATTACGTCCACAAATAACAATAGCGCTCCAGTGGCTACCCTCCCATTGCGAAATCACGGGAAACGAGAGAGCTGATGCTCTTGGAAAAGATGGCAGCAAAAAGGCACAATTTACTCATCGAGTACCATACAGAGAAATCAAGAACATCATCAGAAATCAGTATATGCACCAATGGAGATAAGACAGAAACATAAGCAGTACACCAGACCCAATTCACTATCTCAAAATAAATCAACAAACTACCTTATTTCGCCTGAGAACTGGACACTGCAGACTACTAGAACATCTATACCGACTGAAGATCTCACACACCGATGAGTGCCCATGTGGAACAGGATGCCAGAACCCAGAGCCTATTCTACAAAGAATGCCCAATTTATAGGGAAATGACCTGCCAGAGGGTGCGGAGCTGGGACAAAAGCTGGGGGGCAGCCGCTCCGACCTGGTGAAGACTACAGACTTCATCATGGCGACTAGCCTGCAGATATAGCATGACCAGAAGATCTTGAACGCAAGGAAGAAGGAGACGTCCAAAAATATTTGTAGGAGCAAAGGATGTCCTGAGAAGAAGACTGATGACAGGGGGAAATGATCTGGAGGCGTGTTCCTTGCGGTTTCGACCTCATCTGTTTGGAACAGTTCGCGGAGCGGATCCACGGCAAAGGATACGCTACGATTGAAGCACAAACATTCCTACTCATCCGCACAATGGCTGGTACGACGTGAAATGACCTAAAAATATGCGTCAGGTATAAATGGCGTACCTTCTGCATAAATACAGGTAATCGCTTAATAAACAAGGATGTTCGATGGAAGGCCGGTGAGAAGGCGTAATGGCGTCTGTGTTGGAGATATGGAGGAAGGCGGAGATGAGACCGGCATCGAGGTTGAGACGTTTGAGGAAGAAACAAGCATATCTTGAGACTTTAAAAGGAAATTTTCGTTCCTCCGACAAAGACGACAGGGAGATGGGAGAAGTGGTGTTATTTCCTATATGATTTCGGGCGAGAAGAAGCGTAGTGGTGACAGTTATGACAGTCAGTGGGTTTACAATAAAGAGTGGTGGAGAGGACAGGTGGAGACAGGAAGGGAAAAGTTATAAGGACAGATGGGGATAGGGGTGGAGAGGTCAGAAAGAAAAATGGAGACAGTCGTAGAGAGGTCAGAAGGAAAGATGGAGATAGACAGGAGTGGAGAGACGGGAAGGACAGAAGGAGAAAGGAGGGGAGAGGCGGGAAGGACATAATGAGACATGAGTGGAGAGGCGAGAAGGACAGAAGGAGACTGGAGAGACGGGAAGGACAGAATGAGACAGGAGTGGAGAGGCGGGAAGGACAGAAGGAGACAGGAGTTGAGAGGCGGGAAGGACAGAAGGAGACTGGAGAGACGGGAAGGACAGAATGAGACAGGAATGGAGAGGCGGGAAGGACAGAAGGAGACAGGAGTGGAGAGACGGGAAGGGCATAAGGAGACTGAAGAGGCGGGAAGGACAGAAGGAGACTGGAGTGGAGAAGCGGGAAGGACAGAAGGAGACAGGAGTGGAGAGGCGGGAAGGACACAAGGAGACAGGAGTGGAGAGGCGGGAAGGACAGAATGAGACTAGAGTGGAGAGGCGGGAAGGACAAAAGGAGACAGGAGTGGAGAGGCGGGAAGGACAGAAGGAGACAGGAGTGGAGAGGCGGGAAGGACAGAAGGAGACAGGAGTGGAGAGACGGGAAGGGCATAATGAGACTAGAGTGGAGAGGCAGGAAGGACAAAAGGAGACAGGAGAGGCGGGAAGGACAGAATGAGACAGGAGTGGAGAGGCGGGAAGGACAGGAGACGAGTGGAGAGGCGGGAAGGATAGAAGGAGACTGGAGGGGCGGGAAGGACATAATGAGACAGGAGTGGAGAGGCGGGAAGGATAGAAGGAGAATGGAGGGGCGGGAAGGACATAATGAGACAGGAGTGGAGAGGCGGGAAGGACAGAATGAGACAGGAGAGGAGAGGCGGGAAGGACAGAATGAGACTGGAGTTTAGAGGCTGGAATGACAGCATGAGACAGGAGTGTAGAGAAAGTAGAGTGATGATCGAGAGTTACGTGACGTAAAACGGATCCAAGTTTTTAACATAGCTGATGAAACCGAAGATATCATCACGAGTCTTGTCAATAATACCGAAACTATTGTCAATGTTTTTGTAGTTCAGCAGATAATATAGACGTTACATGTTTGCATGTGTTACACGGGCCTCCCAAATCAGCTGGTGTACGATGAGGTCTGGGGGACAGACTAAACACTAAAAAGACTCTTTAGAACTGAATTTAAAGAATTAGAACATTGACGTCACATCCTGGAACACAGTTTCACCTGGCATGCGAACATCTTATAAGGTGCTCAGTACGTCATGCGGAATATCATCGCTGAGGTTCAGAGAAAGTGAAGTACCTAAAGAACAGACGTATCGACGATCCCACGGTTGATACTTTGCATGTGTGTCTCACACTTAGAAGGGCCTGTCTTGCAGAGATATAACTTTGCAATCACATGCGATCTAATCTTATAGCACAGGTCTGGTATTGTCACCACCTTCTCTTGTCATTGTCAAATATTAGTACATCAGGAAAAATAAATTTTGATATTACAAAAATAAGTGACCAAAGTGGTCTATGAACAGGTATGCATGTCTAAGACTCATGGTAGTGTACATGGACAGCTGATCTTGTCGAAAAATTGGCTATTGAACTCGAAGAAAGTGTTATGTTTAGAATGTTCCGCTAGACAGATGAGTGTAGATGTTGTTGATCCTCCTGACAAGAAAGAACTGAAAAGCCGAGAGACCGTCCTAATATATATATATAAGACAATGTAGCAAGAACAGACGGTAGGTCCGGTTAGGAGAGAATACAGTACAGGAGAAAGTTTCAGTCCACCTGATGGTATGAAGGCAGACTAGTATAACCATCTCGACCATCTGGCCGACGGTATACTTTGTTGTTTGGTTAGATGTTTGCCTCACTAGTTTCTACTGGCGGAGGCGCGCCCATTCCACTCCAGACCGTAGTCCATTGGGCGATATCAGGACGCATAAACCAGTGCTTGGATGGATGTGTGCGTCTGTATGTACCTATGTTAGGTTTGTGCGCAGAGAGCTGCTATCCCGAACGAGAGAGCAAGCGTTGAGGTCGATGACCCAGTCCGTATGCATAAACTCTGACACTTTTAGCAAGTCAAACATGTTGAGGATGCATACGCATCTGTAAAAATCCCGGATAAGATGCGCGGGGCATGTTGCGCTCGTGCCCGATGAGCGCCTCCCAAAACAGCTGCTTAACGGTGAGCTCAGAACAGGCAGACGTCCACCAGGGAGACAGAGGAAACTCTACAGACACTCCTTAAAAATGTTAACATTTATGTCACCCCATGGGAGATGTTTGCACATAACCGTTCCATCTGGCACTCTATCATCCCACAGGGTGCTCAGATCGCTGATCGAAATATCGTCGAGGCTCAGAGAAATAGAGCTGCCCGAAAGTACAGAATACACGACGACTCGGCGATTGGCTACTCACGTATGTGCCCCAGGTGCGGCAGAGTCTGCCGTACCAGGATTGGACTTTATAGTCTGTGTCTTTCTCGTTCAGTACTGTTGTTAGGAGGTAAACTCGCCAGGACTCTGGTACAACTTTGACATCACACGGCACTGAGGTATCTACTCCGAACTGCACTTCACCCAGTTTGCCCACCTCGGCATTGCGCTGAAGATAGATTGTTTCGTGCCCTATTGCAAAACTGAAACTTTGTGGAGCTGATGGATGAAGGACTCTCTCGGGTTCATGTGGGCTGGTAGAGGTAGAGGTCACCAAGGTCTTCGGTACCAATTCAGCATTGCATTGTGTTAAGGGTGCTCAACTCGGCCTTGTACATAGTTGAATGCGCACGATGCAGCATTCTACAGAGCTCAGTGTATTCAACTCGCATTGGTCTGAGGGTGCCAAACTCGACTTTGTACAGAGCTGAGTGCGACAAGCGTGGCATTGCTCTGCAAGAAACGTGTCTCAAGCCGGATTGCAAAACTGAAGCACGGTTGAACTGACGGATACGCAACTACTCTTGAGACCCCGTATGTTGATGTAGATGGTAAATCCGTCAGAGCTCCTCACAACTGTTTTAGCCCGGCACTGGAAACAGCATACCGTCGACTGCATCACGGTCCCCTCTGATCGGGTAGTAGATCTCCGACCTGGGTGATCAGTGTACCCCTAAAGGCAGGGCGCCCTTACTACATTTTAGGGGACCTTTAACATACATGGGTCCTTTGATATTTTTTAGGGGATCCCTTGACACATGCTAAGGGTCCCTTTACACATTTCAGGGGGTCCATTAACACATTTTAGGGGTTCCTTTAACAAATTTCAGGTGTCCCATGACACATTTCAAGGGGTACCTTAACACATTTCAGGTGTTCCATGACACATTTCAGGTGTCCCATGACACATTTCAGGGGTCCCTTAACACATTTCAGGTGTTCCATGACACATTTCAGGTGTCACATGACACATGTCAGGTGTCCCATGACACATTTCAGGTGTCCCATGACACATTTCAGGGGGTCTCTTAACACATTTCAAGGGTCGATTAACAGATACCATGGAGTCCCATGACACATTCTCGCGGATCCTTTGACATTTTTTAGACGGATCCTTTCACACATTTCAGAGTTACATTGTGCATTTCATAGGTCATTATACTGGAATGAGCAAAAACGCAATCTTTATTTTTGCTAGCCTCAAACTGAAATTTAGCATTTGATTAAAAATATATACAATCAACGCACATCAATAGATCATCTAAGTGCCATAGTGATAGAGCGACGCTTCTAATGGCAAATGAGCCGGGTTTTATCTCCGTTATCAACACGCTCAAGTCGATTTAGCTGTAAATGAGAACATGACTTATTGTTAGGGAAGGAAAGACAGCGATCAGGGGAACTGATCACCCCACCTGATAAACAAGCTGTGTACAGCGACGTTTCTAACACTTCATCCTCGACAACAATGTCTGCTATATGACTACCTTTTACCTAGTAATGTGATGTTTTTTTTCTCGATGGTACTGAAGCTTCAACAAATCGTACGTCAAAACATTATGCATTAAAAGCATAGTATATTAATCGAGAACTGACGTATACGGCCGATCGGTCTTAGCCCACAACTGACAGATAATGTCTTTTTACAAATTGTACTTTTAAGTGATTCTGTCACGATCTCTCACAGAACCTCTAGAGATATAGCCGCTAAGGACAGTGTATACCAGACACGCCAGACAGCTAAATCGTTTTCACATGAGCTGTCTGAGTATGCTACTTAGTATCAGGTGGCATGACAAAGTACCTAACTCTGATATATTTAGCAAGTTAAACATGAAGAGCATACATATGCGTGTGTAAAAATCTCGGACAAGATGGGCGGGGCATATTGTTTTCATGCCCGATGAGTGCTTCCCCAAGCATCTGATATCCAGTGAGCTCAGAGCAGGCAGACGCCAACCAGGGGGACAGAAGAAACTCAACAGATATTCATGAAAAAATGTCAATATTTATGTCACTTGAGAGAGATGTTTGCACAAAACCGTCCCACCTGGCGCTATAGCCTCACACCAGGTGCTCATATCGCAGAGCGAGAAATCACCGAGGCTCAGAATGCGTGACTCCTCTACGACCGACTCCTCACGTGTGTTCGCTAGGTGCGGCATAGTCTGACCATATTTGGATGGGACTCAGCAGTCAAATAAGAACACATCTCACAGCCATCTTCACTTTGGATGGGCAATATCATTATTTAAAAGGCAGAGATCTTCCACATAACACATACAGACCTTTCATAGAATCCATACAGACCTTTCATAAAATTCATAGAGACCTTTCACAGAATCCATAGAGACCTTTCACATAATCCATAGAGACATTTCACAGAACCCCTGCAGACCTTTCATAGAATCCATAGCGACCTTTCACAGAATTCATAGAGACCTTCCACAGACCCCATAGAGATATGTATAGTTTTCGTAGAATCCCTAGAGATCTACAGATTATTCTCAGAACCCCTGTACATATAGACCTTTCACAGAACCCATACAGACCTTTTACAGACCCTCTAGACATGTATCGTTTTCATAGAATCCCTGGAGACCTAGAGTCTCTTCACAGAACTCCTAGAGACTATTCACAGAACCCATACAGACATTTCATAGAATCCATGGAGACCTAGAGACTATTCACAGATTCCATACATCCCTTTCACAGAATCCCTTGAGACTCAGAAACTATTCACAGAACCCATAAAGACCTTTCATAGAATCCCTGGAGACTTAGAGACTATTCACAGAATCCATAGAGATCTTTCACAGAACCCATAGAGAAATTTTTTGAACACATAGAGACCTATCTCGGAGCCTTTATAGAGCTTTCTATGAACTCATAGAGACATTTTTGGGAATCATAAAGACCTTTCTCGTGATGCTGAGAAACCTTTCGGAACCCTTAGAGACGTTTTTCTGAACCCGTAGATTCCTACATGCGGACCCAAAAAGACCTTTTTAGTTCTTCTTAGTTCTTAGTCGACCTGTACTTCTACAGTGGCAGATGCCCCTGTGCAGGTCCCAGCTCTGGTATGAGCTGGATGTAGCCTAGTTGACCTGTACTTCTACAGTGGCAGATGCCCCTGTGTAGGTCCCAGCTCTGGTATGAGCTGGATGTAGCCTAGTTGACCTGTACTTCTACAGTGGCAGATGCCCCTGTGCAGGTCCTAGCTCTGGTATGAGCTGGATGTAGCCTAGTTGACCTGTACTTCTACAGTGGCAGATGCCCCTGTGCAGGTCCCAGCTATGGTATGAGCTGGATGTAGCCTAGTTGACCTGTACTTCTACAGTGGCAGATGCCCCTGTGCAGGTCCCAGCTCTGGTATGAGCTGGATGTAGCCTAGTTGACTTGTACCTACAGTGGCAGATGCCCCTGTGCAGGTCCCAGCTCTGGTATGAGCTGGATGTAGCCTAGTTGACCTGTACTTCTACAGTGGCAGATGCCCCTGTGCAGGTCCCAGCTCTGGTATGAGCTGGATGTAGCCTAGTTGACCTGTACTTCTACAGTGGCAGATGCCCCTGTGCAGGTCCCAGCTCTGGTATGAGCTGGATGTAGCCTAGTTGACCTGTACTTCTACAGTGGCAGATGCCCCTGTGCAGGTCCTAGCTCTGGTATGAGCTGGATGTAGCCAGTAGGCGGATTTCCTGCTTAGTGGGCAAGGATTGAGCAGCTTATTATTCCGCCGCGTTGGAACAATTTCCGCGGAGGGTGGTAAACTGATGTGCGAATCTATCTTAATAGACCCAAACACTAGAGCAAAGTAGACCCGCAGCCTGTTAGACGCCATCTAAGCTACTCTAAACAAACCACCTAACCATGACCCGTGTTTTGGCATGTCACACGGCTAGTCACCTCTTACGACATTCTCTCTGTGGGGCAGTGGTGCTATTATTGTCCTAGTCATACACAAAGACCCCGGCGGACCACACGGCCAAAAGGCCTTAGTCGTGCTTATTTGCATTTTCTCAACACTTTTGTCAGGCCGGGGTTACCAGTTCCCATTATCTTTTGCTTTTCCTCCTCTACGTCATGTACCCGTTTACAGCTGGGTAAACTGAAGTGTGTAACTACGTGTGATCAAATGAACGTCTCACTACTGGGGAGCCAATGAGAACCAAATACACTTAACCACTATTCCACCCATCCGCCTCAGGGGTGTATTCACAACAAAATGTGAAGAAGCAGTGACAAAAAATAAGCCAGGCTTTAAAAAGGTAACCTACTCTTCTACGCACTGGTCCTGTGCCATATTTAATACATTCATGTGTAGAATTTCAGGCTTGTCCTTCCGACAAATCTATTTATAGCCAACAGCAACCCAAACTTGTTGGAACAGTCAACTCCTGCTCGCACTGACTGTACTGTCAGTCCTCGAGCCTAATCGAAAGGACCAAGGTTTTTCATACTTCTGTGGAATATGTGAAATGTTGTGTTCCGTGGATGTGGATCTACTTTTATATGATTACAACGTTTGTGTGGTAAAGCGTGAAGGAATTGTCTATATTGTTTCGTTTTTAAGTTTTTGAATTTTAAAAAGGACATTTGTGGGAATACATTGATTGTGTATATTTCTTCTTCTTCTTTTTCTTGTTTTCTTGTTCACTTCCATTATCGTCTTCTTCCTATTTTTCTTTATCGTTTTCTCCTTCTATTATTTCTTCTGATCTTTCTTCTCTCCTTCTTCTTCATTACCATCATCAACCTATTCTCTTTATTCTCTCCTTCTTCTCCGCCTTCTTGTTCTTCTTCTTATTTTTCTTCTTCTTCATATTAGTCTATCTTATTCTTCTACAAAATCGTTTTCTCTTTCTTCATCCTCTTGTTGTTGTTGTTGTTCTTCATCATCATCATCTTCTTCCTATTCCTCTCCTCCTTATTTATCTTCTTCTTTTTCATTATCATCATCTACTTCATGTTCTTCTTTAGTAACCTCAAGGAAAATAAATCGTTCACTCTCTCATTTTCTTTGTACCAAATAACGTTTGGTCGGAGGGGTGGGGAGTTATTATTGTAGCTTTGTTCCAAAATCCTCAGTGTGGTGTGCAGTGCGAAGTGTAACGAAGCCTTCTGAGTTGGAGGGGTTAGTGTAAAGCTTAGATGATTTAATATTAGTCATTTGAATGAATAGACGGGATCAAGATGCTGATCAGTGCATGAGCTGCAATGATCAGCGACTCATAGCTGACTGCTAGCGTCAGGGTCAGCGAACCATAGCTGCCAAGACCCTTCTACACCTCCACGCGGTGATCCTGGATAACAGGCTGCAGCAGGGCAGACTGGCTAAGGAGAAGGGATCGAAGAGGGAATGCTAACCCGGTACTCAAAAAATGATTGCTGAAGTCGGATGTGTTGTACCGAAAGGTGCAAATATCGCAGCCAAGCTGTAAACTACGACACAACGCATTCCGTTCTCTGGACTACATTCCGCTACTGAAGCCTTTTCAGGGTTTGGTAGTGGGAGATTGAGAATGAACGAAAAAGAAGAAGAAGAAGAATGAATAGACACTGTGTAGTCCATTGGTTTAGGTAGGTATTCAGAGATGTTTGTAAATTTCTCTTACAGTAAAGTGGAGAGGTCTATATTTTGCAACAGTATTTTCAAACTCAAGGGCCTCTGAGGGCCACACGAAATGAAACTATTGGATCAAGGCCTACGTGCCGTGAAATTAATTGGTGAACGGCCGCATGAGTTGAAGTTAATTGTTCTAGGGCAAAATTAGGTGAAGCTAGTGGCTCAATGACTACATCAGGTGAAGCTAGTGGCTAAATGACCACATCAGGTGAAGCTAGTGACTAAATGACCATATTAGATGAAGCTAGTGACTAAATGGCCACATTAGATGAAGCTAGTGACTCAATGACTACATCAGGTGAAGCTAGTGGCTAAATGACCACATCAGGTGAAGCTAGTGGCTAAATGACCACATCAGGTGAAGCTAGTGACTAAATGACCATATTAGATGAAGCTAGTGACTAAATGGCCACATTAGATGAAGCTAGTGACTCAATGACTACATCAGGTGAAGCTAGTGGCTAAATGACCACATCAGGTGAAGCTAGTGGCTAAATGACCACATCAGGTGAAGCTAGTGACTAAATGACCACATTAGATGAAGCTAGTGACTAAATGGCCACATTAGATGAAGCTAGTGACTCAATGACCACATCATGTGAATCTAGTGACTAAATGACCATATTAGATGAAGCTAGTGACTAAATGATACATGAGGTGAAGCTAGTGGCTAAATGACCACATCAGGTGAATCTAGTGACTAAATGACCACATTAGATGAAGCTAGTGACTCAATGACTACATCAGGTGAAGCTAGTGGCTCAATGACTACATCAGGTGAAGCTAGTGGCTAAATGACCACATCAGTTGAAGCTAGTGGCTAAATGACCCCATCAGGTGAAGCTAGTGGCTAAATGGCCACATTAGATGAAGCTAGTGACTAAATGACTACATTAGGTGAAGCTAGTGGCTAAATGACCACATCATGTGAATCTAGTGACTAAATGACCACATTAGGTGAAGCTAGTGACTCAATAACCACATCAGGAGAAGCTAGTGGCTCAATGACTACATCAGGCGAAGCTAGTGTCTAAATGACCACATCAGGTGAAGCTAGTGTCTAAATGACCACATCAGGTGAAGCTAGCAGCTCAATGACCACATCATGTGAAGTTAGTTGCTCAAGGACCACAGTAGATAAAACTAATGACTCAAGGACTACGTGAAGTGAAGTTAGAAGCTCAATGACCTCATGAAGTGAAGTTACTGGCTCAAGAACTACATGAAGTGAAGCTAGTGGCTCAAGGACTACATTAAGTGAAGCTAGTGGCTCAAGGACTAGATGAAGTGAAGCTAGTGGCTCAAGGATCACATACGGTGAAGTCTGTGACTCAAGAACTATATGAAGTGAAGTAAGTGGCTCACTGGTGATATAAGGTGATGTTACTTGCTCCAAGATCATTAAAGATGAAGTTAGCAGCTTATGAGCTGCTTGAAGTGAAGTCAATGATTCAATCGTCACGTGTGGTGAAGTTAGCACTGCGTGGAAATGTTGGTGTGGCTTTTGGCCAGTATATTTTACCTGACCCGTACTAACATTGTGTAAAACATGCAACACTGATTTAGTTACCCGAGTAAAGGTAATGCCGTAAAGGATGCTGTCGTCTGGGATGAAGTGTTTGATTGCACGAAGTCTTAACGTTTGGTGGGGTGGGGTGATCGGTCTCCTTCTTTTCTGCGTAATCTTTATTAACTTTAGTTTGGTTCCCATTTGCAGCTGTGTAACAAGAATGTGAATTGAACCGCGTCTTTTAAATTGCTGCGAGAAATAAGCGCGTCAGCTAACCACTCTGAAGCTGAGATTCAAATAGAATGGCACGCATGAATACAAGTGAATATTGATAAGTGAATTATAAACTTCGTTATACAGCAGTGGTACATTGGAAAACTCACAGACACAAATGGCATACATGAATACAAGTGAATATTGATAAGTGAATTATAAACTTCGATTTACATCTGTTGTAAATAGGCAAAGTCACAGAAACAAAATGGCATACATGAATACAAGTGAATATTGATAAGTGAATTATAAACTTCGATTTACATCTGTTGTAAATAGACAAAGTCACAGAAACAAAATGGCATACATGAATACAAGTGAATATTGATAAGTGAATTATAAACTTCGTTATACAGCAGTTTTACATAGGCAAAGTCACGGAAACAAAATGGCATACATGAATACAAGTGAATATTGATAAGTGAATTATAAACTTCGTTATACAGCAGTTGTACGTAGGCAAAGTCACGGGAAAAAACCTAGTTTCAAACAGAAACAAATCATGTGCAGAGCAGATACCCACATACTTGCTGAACGGTCATTAGAAGGGAACTCTATATACCAACTTTGTTTACTATGGGAAAAGCCGTTGAAAGTTTGGGAAGAGATATACTCTTGAAACTACTAAGGCCCTCATCAGGTGATCCCATCAAAGTTCTCCGGCATAATAAAGGGACCAATGAGGATATGAAGGGTAGAGTCTAGCACAATGGGCAACTCGCATAATCTTCACCCACAAGAACAAGAGGGCATAGCTACAAGTTGACTAAGGAGAGGTCCACATTCGATATTAGGAAGTATTTTTTTAGTCAGAGAGTGGTGAATGCTTGGAATGCATTGCAACGGGAGGTGGTGGAGACAGGGACAGTTAATGCATTTAAGAATAAATTGGATGCGCATAGCTTGTAGAGCAAGATGATGTAAATGTAACTGGTTGTATACAGACTCTGCAGAGTCTTCTAAACCAGTATAAAGACGTTAAGTTCTTTCTTCTTCTTTTGTCGTCTCACTCTTTTAGCCGGGTTGTAGCCCAGTGTCGTGGCATGTATTTGTCTTTCGCCTCTCTCGTGGCCCGAGTTTTATTGCAGGTCTCGTTTACGCTATCTATCCACCTTTTCCTCAGTCTACCTCTTACCCTTCTTCGTGACGTTCTCCTGTAGAAGGTTACATGAAAAATGTGGTCTGGTTGCATTCTCACAATGTGACTGAACCAATTAATTATCTGTTGCCCGATATACTATAGACAGGCAATTGTTCTAACCTTCTGCCGAATATTTGCATTTGTGATTCTGTCTCTTCTGGTGTTGTTAGTGACATATCGTAGGCACAAAATCATGTACATTCAACCTCGGGCTCGCCAGAGCTATCTTCTATCACCTTTATTGTTCCTGCGGGAATTTGATTAGATTATGAAAGAAACTACAGCTTATAAGAGTATTAGAATCCAGGGGACGATACGATATTTAAGAAGACCTTGATTTTACACACGATATAATCCTCCTATCTCATCGCCAAATTCAAATGTAGAAGACAGACACACTAGACAGAATGTTCTAGCAAATAGGTCTAAATAGTCATGCAGAAAAGACAATAATTGTAAAATTAAATGCGACTAGACTAACAACACGACTTCAACAAATTGAAAGAGACACGATTATATTAAGGTAGAGAGCTTCACAGACCTAGGAAGCATCATAAACAAGGCAGGGTGTTCAGATGAGGATGTAGATAAAAGCCAGGATAGAAAAGGCAAGAGTGCTTTTTGTCTTGTTGAAAACCATATGGAGCTCTTCAATGATCAGAACGCATACCAAGCTATCTTCAACTCCAATGTGAAGTCGTTCCTTCTATATGGAGCGGAAACATGATGGATGACCAAACTCAGTATTAAGAGAATACAACAATGAACTGAGAAAGATTACGGTCAGCAGTGGTTCAACAAGGATGCAAACGAAAGCTTATGTGAGAGAAAACAATGGGAGGTGGAGCAGAAAACCGTTAAAGAAGGTTCCGCTGGATAGGCCACTAACTGCACAAGAATCAAGAAAAGTATCACCACACAACCTCTGCCTCGGAAACCTCAGGGAAAAAAGATGAAGAAAAAAAAACGGTCAAAGAGCACATAGAGAAAAGCCATAGGGAACGATACAAGAAAAATAAGCAGAAAATAACACAGACTATCTTGGAGAGGATTGGCGGACGGCATATACACTCCAATGTCATATGGGCGAAGACGACAAAGAAAGTAATTGAAAAAGCATTTTTATATCACATAATCCATTCATCTATCTGGTTTCCGTTGGAGCATAGGGGCGCACCAGATGTTGTCCAGGAGTTCATATTCCGATTTTTAATCTTGTGTTTCGTCAACGAGGCACCAGCAAAAACTGGTCTACTGTTCCCCATTACTTAGGCAAGCGAGGAAGCGGTGGTCAGGTACACGGACACATGTAAGAGATCACTGATCCAGTGCGGTATTAACCACGGTGACTGGGAAAGAATCGTCATCAATCGCAGAGACTGGCTCAGCACTATTGCTGATGGTGTTCAGAGACCTGAGGCATCAAGAATAGATGAGGCTATCCTCTGCAAGTCAACTAACATCAACCCTTCTTCAACCTCGATGAAAGGCGGTGTCGTATTTCCCTGTACAGAGTACAACATACAATTCAACGCTCAGATTGGCTTATTTAGCCATCTTCGAACTCATGCCATCAGTGAATGCTGACAAATTGGTCCTCGTCGATTACGATGGACGAACAACACTTAGAATTTACCGAGCTTGTCGTTTACTTCCCTTGCCCCTACTCCCTCAATCCCCATCGTCTCATTTCATGTAGGTTCCAAACCATCGCATGTCTGGTAATAATTCCAGATTTATTTTTGAGGGTAGGCCCAATTCATCTCCTTTTTCTCTCCCCATCTCCAGCTTAATTTATTACTGTCGTGCTCTTTGTCGCAAATCTGTGCTTGGTTTCTATCAAAAGGTCGTATCAAATAAGTATGCAAGTTTGACTTTGTCGTTCGTCCAGTAGTTCGCCCAGCGAGACTGGGATAACTGCACCTTTCAGCCCGACACCTCTGATTTTAGCACAGCATTTTTGAGACAGAGTTTACCTTCCCTCTTCGATATCAAATATCTTAACCAAGTTGCATGGTTACATACTGTTTCCATAGCTGTAACTTGAAGGTGGCGCAGGGTCTAGACCAGTTATAGGTCACTGACCCTGATACAAGCCGTCAGGTACGACTCACTGACTGCTGTCAGCTTATTCACGACGCGACTGTCCCTGTGGTCTGAATTTGAGATTGTTGGTTTGTTATTGATCCAGCGGCCTATGGGTCCCTGTCCTTTGGTCCAATGCCATATAGTGGTATATCCAAGTGTTTGTAAGCTGTTGTTTAGTTTTCTACAAAATGTTCCGTTTGCCTGGCCTTGAATTTGAGATCCATTACAGTGTAATAAACCTTTGCGGATGGGCAGTTTTGTTAATAACAATCTGTGTGAAAGTAAAGACTTGTCATGTGCATTTAACGATTCTTTAAGAGAGATTGCTACTCTACATATTTCACCTGACTGGTTAACATGGGTAGTTGTATATACAGAAATTACCTTTAAGAAAGACTTATAGGAGCGCTTTGAAAGCCTGCTTCTCCGCGAAAAAGTATCAGGCCAAATACCAGCCTCGTCACGATCAAGTTTACCCAGCTGTTTGTGTGAACATGCTTTCGTGTTATGGAAAGCAATGTGGCGTTGAAGAAGTTGGACTACCTCAGAATAAACCGATAGCTTGTACAATAATATCTGGCACGCCTTCCGCGACGGCAGCGTTTGCTATGGAACTACCCTTAGCATATATTAACTAACCTGATGTACGCTTCCTAAAGAGGGGGCCGATTTGCGATCAGAAATTTAAAAACACCGCACCAACTACGGATTTAACCCTGATCGCCTGACTTGGAAACCAGTGCATTAACCACTGCGCTACCATGGACTCCTCTGTGACCAGGTAACGCTGGAAATTTGCGGGATTCGAACACTCACCCCTTTACATTTTCGATCATTGGTTGTTTTTGAAGCGAGCGCCATTATTTTAGACTTAATTAACAAAATTGATAAAATTAATTACCGAGTTAGTGTTATTTCGTTGGAAGACGCTAAGTTCGTTAATGTCATTATTTGTTAGGTCATAAAATTGATAACATTATTTTGGACATTACCGATTTAGTGTTATTTTCGACCTCAAGTTAATTTAAGATTAATTATTTTTGACATCGCCGAGTTAATGCTATCTTGCTAGAAATCGCCAAGTTAATGTAAATATTTTGAACATAGTCATGCGAATGTAATTTTTTTGGGCATCACCAAGTTAATATAATATTTATTTTCAGTCGCAAGTACGTGATCTTAAAAAGTTAGATATTATCTAGAACATTTGTGTCGCCTGTTTCTTGCGACATCAATTGTTCCTGTTGTCACACAACGCTGTAAGTTCTCAATTCCCGTAAAGGTCAAGGCCAGTCCTATGGCAACAGTTGCCGTCGTTGATGAACATAACTCTTTATGTACTAAGCCGCAGAATATGTGAAGTGGGGTGCCCAGTCACATTCTTTGCTGTTTATACCTTCGCCAACTCATACGCCAAGTACCAATTTACAACTGGGTTGACTGGATACAACTGGTCGTATCAGAAGCGAATCACGCCTGGATTTGTTTCTGTGTGGCCGTGATTTCGAACCCTGGCGCGCTGTAACCTCGGTCTTAACAAGCCATCTCATTGTCGTGTACGCTACAATCTCCACGTGCTATAAAACGAGTACTACGTCTTCCTACTATATTCAATATTCTTTTTCTGCACTTTGACAAATTTTGACAAATTATAGATGTTAATTGATAGAGAGGAATTCAAATTCAAATATTAGTTGGGTTTTTTTTCCAAATTTATTACGCAAATCGGGCAGACACATGTATTATTTGCGTTCGAGTCAAGTCCCACAGAGGCCACATAGTGTGCTTGTTCTTCTAGAAAATAAGGAGTTTGATAGTGTGTGTAGTCCTTGTACATCATATATTGCCCCTCTTTATCGGACACGAAAGTCTTTCCGACCATCATCTCTGAGTGATTCAGTCACAGAAAGAAAGGTGTGGAGAGTTCAGTGGATGTGGATAATATCCAAAGTGAAGTTCCTCGATAGTTTCAACCGTTGCACTGGCAGTATAGTGTCAATCATTGTTATGTTGCAACAAGAAACCTGAACTCAGACCCTCACACCGTTTTGACTTTACCTGAGGTCGAATAATCCCTGGGAAGATCTGTACACGTGACATTTGTGACAGTGTTCTCTCTGGGCATGTAGTACTCTGAAATAAGGCATCATTAATCTCAAAAAGAGAGTCCACATATCTTGAGTGCGGAACTCTTTCGTTTTGGTACGGTGGAAGGGTGCAATGTCTTACTCGTTTTCTTCTTTTCCGGCTCGTGGTAGTTAAGCTATGTCTCATCTCCAGTAACAGTTCCCGCTAGAAAGTCTTCAACTTCTACTTCAAAGCGTCGCAAACGTACATGACAGGAATCAACACATTTTTCCTTGCTGTTTATACCTTCCCCAACTCATTCGCCAAGTACCAATTTACAGTTGAGACAAAATTGAGATTTTGTAGTTTGTGTTGAAAGAGACATGAGTGGCATAGTGGTAGAGCGCTCACTTCTTGCGGCGAATGAGCCGGCCTTGATCCCCGTTATTGACATGCTCCAGCCACTCACCCCATCTGTAAATGGGTACATGCCTTACGTTAGGAAAAGACAGGCAGCGAAGAAAATAAATGGACAACCCACCTCATTAACAACTGAGGCCTAGCACAAGGAAGTCTCTAACACTTCAGCTAACTTCGACAGCCATATCTGTGTGGGAGTACAGTTACATATGTTGGACATTTTTGTAGCAGATGTTTGGTAATCATTTAAAAGGTGCACCAGTCACATTCCGAGGAAGCTCAAATCTTTATTTTGTTGAACAATGTGTTTCAATTCTGGAGGCTTAAATGGTGTGGCATCCCCCTTGCGGACACTTTGGGAAACTAGAGCACATGTTGGATAATGTAGTGTGCAGAGCTTTGACTAATTCCCAGAGGTACGCCTGAATCATTCAAAATCACTGAAATTTTTCATCACGATGCGTTCACCTGCTGCAGTCGACTCTGGTGTCACTACTCGGTTTGTCCGACCGGGTCAAGAACCGTCTGTCACAGAACTGACGTCGTTTCGGTACTTCCTACTCCACTCGTACACATACTTGAATAACAGGCATGCAATACTGTACTGTATGTATTTCAATAGATTTCAGCCCTTCACTGCTAAAAAACAACAACCAGATAACAGGACGCTGGTCCTCTGTTGGTGCATGTCACTATCGTGTCGGCCATATTTAAACTGCCACATATACAGCGACACTTCCAACTTACATAACAACGACACGAAGTTTTAAATGCTATCACAATTTTTAGGTTTCCACCGGAAGCCCCTCATATTGGCAGTATTCTGCAAAAGCAACAATCTATAACGGCAAACGATCTTCTTAATAGTTTACCGATATTCGTTTACATTTCAGGGGCCGAGGATTCAATACATCGAATGAGCTGACAACAGCCAATGACTCATTGCGGGTCAGCTGATCACAGCTAAGTCCATATTCCGGTTCCAAGCGGCGGCCCTGGAAACACGCTGCACTAGTGTAGTCTGACTAAAGAATATGGATCGCATTTGGAACGCAAAACCGGTACCAAAAAAAAAAGTCAGCTGAACCGTATGTTTCGGATTGAAAGGCAAAGATATCGCAGATATCTCTGTAAAATATAACAAAACGTCAAAAAGGCTTTTTCAGAACGAACATAGAAAAAGTACTGTAAACATCATAGTTTTGTCACTTTCTGGCTACAATCCCCCGAAAAACGAGGTGTTCACTTATTTATTACTGTAAAGAAACATGTTATGTATACCAAATACCGCGCGAAGACGAAAACAAATGAAACCTATACACTTTTTTAATAACTTAATTTAATTCACAGTGCCGCCGCAGCCTCGCCACATTTTAATTTTTGTTTCGAGTTTATTCTTGCATATGCATGGTATTATTTCTAGATCTCTCTTTTATGCTCAGACAGCTACATCGCTCAGAGCGGTGTGAAAGGCGTGTTGTACAATTCATTGAGTTGAGTAGTCTTCTGTCATATCGGAGTTAACTGTACGAGGGGCGCACTGAAAGTAATGTCTGCCATTTTATTATAATGTCTCACGACGTCAGAAGTGCGTTTTGACAGTATGGCAGTACAGTTTGAACCTTCCCGTCAATGTTCGTAAAATCGTTTTTTCCGTCCGACAGGTGGCAGGGGAGAAGCAGTCTGACAAAATGACGTCTGAAAAATAGGTTTTGGAATGCACGACATTGCTCTCAAATAGTGTTATTGTGCTATTTTTTATCTGTTATGCTTTTCATGGAACAAAATAGGATTGCATTACTTTTGGAGCGCCGCTCGTATATTACATGAAATATTATAATAATGGGTGAACAGAAATCACAGATAAGGCTCCACACATATCACAACATAATGAGACTCAACAAAATAAAGATATGAGCTTCCTCGGAATGTGACTTCTGCACATTTTAAATGATTACCAAACATCTGCTACTAAAATGTCCAACATATGTAACTGTACTCCCGCACAGATACAGTTGTCGAGGCTGAAGTATAAGAGACTTCCTTGTACTAGGCCTCAGTTGTTTATGAGGTGTTGTGTCCATTTATTTTCCTCGCTGCCTGTCTTTTCCTAACGTAAGTCATGTACCCATTTACAGATGGGTTGACTGACTGGTGCATGTCAATAACGGGGATCGAGACCGGTTCATTCGCCGTTAGAAGCGAGCGCTCTACCACTATGCTACTCGTGTCTCTTTCAATAAAAACAGCAAAGTCTTGATCACTACCATTCATACACAAGCTATTTGAAGATACCATTAGTCTCAGGCTGACTACCGTTTCTCTTCCGATATATTCAAGATCAGGTCTGCAAACATACGAAGAATTTAATATAAGTATAAAAACTAACCATGCAAACAAATTACCCGAACAAAATAGAGGCATCAGTTTCTGAAACACTATTCTATGTATTTGACAATGCAGGCAGACATGTCAGTGTGAGGTAGCCCTCTTCTGTACCGATTATAATACACCTGCTTGACACCTGTCAGAGGATAACACTGCGAACATTAAGATTCGCTGTGGGTTTTATCGTGAACTATTAACACGGACGCTGCGCTTGTATTCAGTATTTTATTAACGAACGTTTTTATATTCAATTTTTTTTTCATTTGGAACGAATGGAAGCTTGCTGTTTAGGATGGAAAGGTAGATTAGAGAGTGCGAAAGATTGGTTTGATAGCTAATGCATAGTGCGCGAAAGAGATAGATAGAGAGAGAAAGAGAGAGAGAGATAGATAGAGGGAGAGAGAGAGGGAGAAAGAAAGAGGCCCGAGGCGGATGTAAATATAAAATGATAGGTAAGCGTACTATAGCACTAGTAAATCTATTGCCATCTTACCTGCATCAAATTAGAAAGCCAAAGGTATTAACAGAAAGGCATGTCGTATCTATCCCACGCCACGAATAAGGCAGTTCGGGACACGGTTAAGATAGAGGTCAGTCAATATAAAAACCTATTGACTATGGTAAAAGCACGCAAGCTTACGCTTTAAGATCGTCTGGGTTAACCAACACGATTCTACTAGGTCTGTGTCTGGGAAGCGTATTAGATGGAGGAAAAAAAAGAGATGGGCAGACAACATCAGAGAGTGGACGGGAATGTCCATAGCTAGAACAGATATCCTGGCACAAAACCGAGTGGAGTGGCGGGAACTGGTCCAACAATCTGCAGTGTTGGTGCCCCAATGGAGTGGCGGGAACTGGTCCAACAATCTGCAATGTTGGTGCCCCAATGACCTTTCAGATTACGGGACTGATAATGTGTGGCAAATACAACGAAAACAACCAATACAAGAGGGTATGTAGTTGTTGCTACGGATCCAGCAGCATCCGGGCTCTTGCCCTTCTACTCAATGCCATGAAATGGTACCTGCACGTGTTTATCAGTTGATGTCTAGTGCCATACAAAGTGTTCCATTTATCTGACCTCAGGAGAAGAAGCATTTTCCTAACATCTTTCAGCGCTGAGCACCCAAAGAGATGATGATCAACGATTTTATATGAGTGTGTACACAGCTGGCACTCAGGAGTGTGTTGTGGTTGGTTTTTGTCAGGTCCTTGTTTAGTGACATGAGTTGGGTTCTCAGTCGGAAAATGGTGATCTGATCCTTCCTTGTGAGTTGGTTTATACTGTCATTTTGGTTGGGGCTTGCCATATGTCTGCATACCTCCCTCTCCGTGTTTCATATGCTCATATGTTCAGCCGTTACTTTGTTTGCATACATGTGGGTATAAGTGGAAGAAAATGAAAATGGATAGGTCACACTTTCAGAAAGAAATGGAACATAATGAAATAGGGTTCATAGAACCATCATCATCCATCTTGGATCCACCGTATGTGTTCAGTACCTTCCATTGCTGACTGCAGACGACAGAGCAAAAAACTCCGCAGTTCCCACGGCTCATAAATTTCCACGTCTTGGCCAGGTACACATTTACAGCTGGGTCCACTGGGACAAACGGCTCATACTAAATACCACACATGACATGGCTGGCTTGTCAAAATCAGCTCGACGTGATTGATATTTGTAAACCAAACTCAGACGCACTTGGCCCCAATGTCCCCATTTCAAAATGAAGATTCGTTATAACCAGACGCACTTAGCCACAATAAAACCGTTTCAGAATGAAGATTCGTTATAACCAGACGCACTTTGCCCCAATGTCCCCATTTCAGAATGAAGATTCGTTATAAACAGTCGCACTTGGCACCAATGTCCCCATTTCAGAATGAAGATTCGTTATAAACAGTCGCACTTGGCACCAATGTCCCCATTTCAGAATGAAGATTCGTTATAAACAGTCGCACTTGGCACCAATGTCCCCATTTCAGAATGAAGATTCGTTATAAACAGTCGCACTTGGCACCAATGTCCCCATTTCAGAATGAAGATTCATTTTAACCAGACGCACTTGGCCCAAAACCCCCTCTTTCAAAAAGAAGATTCGTTATAACCAGACGCAGTGGATTAGCGTATCTATAGGAAAAGACTAGTGGGAAAACCAAAGAACTGGATAAAATACGATAGAAAAAGGAAACCAATGCAGATGAAGTCTCATGGATGATTCAAGAAGTTGGTTCAAATTAGGGATGGGTGCAGAGTATACAGAAAATGATGGCTTCTGGTGATGACATATTGAAAGTTGCATAACTAGACAGTCTTAACGTAACTTAACTTAACTTAATTTAACTTAAACTTAACTTAACGTCTTTATACTGGTTTAAAAAACTCTGCAAAGCATGTATACAACCAGTTTAATTTACATTTCCTAGCTCTAAAAACTATATATTCTTGTATGCATTAATTGTCCCTACCTCCACTACTTCCTGTGGGAAATCATTCCAAGCATTCACCACTCTCTGACTAGAAAGAATATTTCCTAATATATAAGCTGGACTTTTCGTTGGCTAGTTTAGTTTGTAGCTATGCCCTCTTGTTCTTGTAGGTGGTTGTATTTTTAAAAAAAACTTGTAATAGTCAATTTATCCTTTCCGTTGATTATCTTATAAACCTGTATTAAGTCACCTCGAATTCATATCTTTTCTAGACACTACAGGCCGGTTTTTCTTATTCTTTCCTCAAAACTGTGATTCTGGAATCCCACTGTCAGTTTTTATTGCTCTTCCTTGTATCATTCCGCGAATGTGTATATCCCTTCTATGATAAGGAATCCACACCTGTACACAATACTCCAATCTAGGTCTGACTAATGCTTTATACACTTTGACAATCACTTCCTCGCCCCCATGTTTACATGTATTTCTTCTTCTTCTGCGTACGCAGTCAGACAGTAACCATTATTTTTTCGAAAAAAGCGGCGGTCATCCTGAGGCTCTCGCCACTGCCATAGAGCTTGTCTTGCAGTTCCACTGGTAATGGCCACATCTGCTCTCTCTGATCCTCGTTTGTCGGGCAGTTCTGCAGCAGATGTTCAGCGGTCATTTTACCAGTACCGCACGGGCATTCGTCGGTACACCCTATCTTCAATTTGTTGAATAGGTGGTACCTCAGTCTGTTGTGGCCAGTGCGAAGTCTGAAGACAACGACCTGCTCTCTTCGGTTCAACTGGTAATAGGCATCGTTTTTGGTGTAACCAGTATGTTCGGTTTCCCATTTGTTCATGTATCTGGCTTTGATAAGCCGTTTTGACTCTTCGTACGTCATACTGGTATCTGTTTGTGGTAGTCTTGCACCTTCTTTTGCCAGTCTGTCTGCCTCCTCGTTGCCTTGGATGTTGCAGTGTGACGGAACCCACTGTACCACTACCCTTTTTGGTGCGGACTGCTGGCACAGTTTGCAGAGTGCTGCTCTTAAGTCATTAAGCTCAGTGTTTTTCTGTCTTTTTAGCGCTGTGACTACGGCGAGAGCATCTGTCAGCAGGACTATATGGCTCTCATTTTCACTGTGTGTCACCATTTCTTCCACTGCCGCCCTCAGTGCCTCTGCCTCCGCTCTGAAATTGCTTGTGTACTTACCAGTAGCGAGTGACAGTGTTATTTGTCTGCCATTTGGTAGGTTCAGGAATGCTCCTGCCCCTCCGTTCTGTGTAGTGTTTGTTACAGAACCGTGGGTGTATGCATGGGTCCAGTCCATGCTTGGGTAGCTTTTCGTTATGAAGCTTAGGGTAGTATCTCTCCTTTCTTTTTCAGTCTGGCAGTTTTTGTTTGGAATACCTGGTATATTTTCTACCACCTCTGGAAATATATCCTGCCTCCAGGTAGGTTTTCGTGCAGTAGTGATGGGTTTTGGTGTTGTTAGTGCGTTTATGGGATCTTCGTGCATCTTTGCTTTGGCTATTTCTGCAAAGTTTCTCCGCTTTAGTTTCCCATTTCCCAAATTGTTTAGTCTCTGGTGCATTGGATGGTCAGTCAGTCTTCGGAGTTTCTCTGACTGCAGCTGGGCTCTGCAGTCTCTTCTATCGGTCATGGATTGCAGTTTTGTAATCTTTTCAAGTTCTACAATTGGCGTTGACTTTATGCCACCTGTTATAATTCTCATGACTTGGTTTTGAAGTTTGTTAACTTTATCGAAGTTCGCCTTCGCTGCTGTTGTCCATGCCGCAATGCCATACTCGAGAACTGGTCTCACTCTTCCCGTATACAGTTTCTTTAGTATGCCTTCGTCTGCTCCCCAGCTTGTGCCAGCAAGTTTCCTCATGATTGCCATTCTTTCTCTGGCTTTCATTCGGTTTCTCTCAATCTGACTTTTCCATGTCATGCGCCGATCAAATGTGACTCGCAGATAGGTTGGGTTGTCGTTTGGCTGCAGGAATTTGCCATTTAGACTTAATTTGGTATTTTGGGGTTTTAATGAAAGCGAGAATATTGTGCATGTGGTTTTCTCCTCGTTTATTTTGACCAGCCATGAGTTCGCCCACTCTTCCAGCGATGTTAGGGCCGTCTGCATCCGATTTCTTGCTATGGTGGGATTCTTTTCAGAGGTCCACATAGCCAGATCGTCTGCAAACATTGAGCTATGGACTCTTCTTGGTATATTCTCTGTAATATCGTTTATATATACCAGGAAGAGTGTGGGTGACAATACTCCCCCTTGGGGTACTCCCTGCTCGAGTTTCACCTTTTTGCTCATCTGGCCTTGTACTTGGACTCTGGCCGTTCTTTGTTTGAGGTAGTGGTTGATCCACTTGTACATCTTCCCACAGACATCACTTCTTCTTAGCTTCACTCTAAGTCCATCCTTCCAGACTTTGTCAAATGCCTTTTCCAGATCCACCCAAACAGCTACTGTGTGTTTCTGTGCCTGGTAGGCATCTTCTATCTCCTGGGCTATGAGGATGACCTGGTCCTCAGTGGATCTGTGCTGTCTGAAGCCGGCTTGCTGTGGAATTAGTATTCGTTTTTCTTCCAGATGCCACATCAGTCTGGTGTTTATCATCCGTTCCATCAGTTTGCCGACACAGCTCAGTAGGCTGATGGGCCTGTATCCATTTGGATCTGTTTTATCCTTTCCTGTTTTTGGTACTGGTACCAGTATTGCGTCTTTCCATGCCTGGGGTACAATACCCCTTTTCCAGCTTTGGTTCAGGACTGATAGTAATTTCCTCTTCGCTGTTTGGCCCAGCCCCATCAGCATTTCGTTTGTTATCCCGTCTTTTCCGGGAGATTTCCTTTTCTTTAGTGTTCTCATAGCCTCTTCCATTTCGCGCATTGTTAGTTTGGCCATCATGTGCTCTTCAGGAGCCGTATTTATGTTTTCGTGTCCCTTTAGCTCTTCGCTAATGTCTGTATGCTTATCTGCAGGGACCTCGATGTGGTTTGCTCTGGCATAGTGATCGACAAAGGCGTTAGCGGCTTTCTTACCTGTGATCAAGTTCTCGCCCTGCTTGATAGTAATTTGTTTATTTGACGGGGTTTCGTCGTTCATGGCTCTGACTAGCTTCCATAGCTTGTTCCCGTCTTTGTCCAGGTTTAGACTTTCCGTTTTATTTTTCCAGCTTTCTCTTGCTGTTTGCCTGAGAGTGTGTTTGTACTTCGCCGCGGCGGCTTTGAGGGCGATGTTTGCCTCCATGGATTTTTCTCGCTCTGCCATGTTCCTAGCATTTGTTACTGCATCTTCCACTTTCTGCAACTCATCATTCCAGTAGGGCTTATAGTTTTTCCTAGCTCCTCTTGGGATGGTTTCAGTGGCGGCTTGCATTATTGCCTTGCTTAGGCTCTCTACCATGGGCTTCATTTTTGAGTGTCGTGTGTTGATGGTTTCACACAGCCCATCTGTCAGGATTGCAAATCTGTCCCAGTCGGCTCGTTTGTAATTCCAACGTGGGAGCGGTTTTGTTTCCTGTGGGCCTACTTCAATGTCAATGGTTAGTCTGATCGGCCTGTGGTCGCTACCTGCAAGTTGGTTTAGCACCTGGCGGTCTATTTTATGGTGTATGTCCTGTGTGGAGAAGGCCAAATCTGGAGTCGAGGTGGTATGCCATGTTCTTGAATAGAAGCTAGGGCTATCCTCCGGCCTATTGATTAGGGAGAGATTTGCATCTATCTCCTAATCTTCCACTTCGTCACCTCTGCTGTCTGTGTCAGAGTATCCCCATCTCTCCGAGTGGCTGTTGAAATCTCCAACTACTATGCAGTTGGAGTCTCTGACCTCCATACTCGAGAGCGATATGTCTCTATTTGGTGGTCCGTACAGATTGAAAATGCGGAGCTTCGTCTCTTGGGCCATTATGTCAACTCCTACAATTTCTGCTTGTCCGGTGTGATTGACAGATACCGCGCTACTCGGTATGCAGTTTCTGGTCAGTATCAGGACCCTCCTTTGTGGCCTTCTCTATCTAGACGGAAGGACTGGTATCCTCTGATTGAGAATTTATGGTTATTGTTGAGGTGCGTTTCCTGGATACATGCCACGTCAATCTTACCTTCATGCAGGTGGTGTGTTAGGGAAAGTTTTTTGTTAATGACTCCCTCCGCATTCCACTGTAGTATTTTGAGGGTCTTGAGGTTTTGGCCAATAGAAGTTGCCCCATAGCCATGTGCCTTGACTCCACGACACATGGGTGGGTGACCACCAGTAGTCAAGGGTGGGCCCCTTCGAGGCGTGAGGCCCGGCACTATCGCTGCCTGGCGGGACTCCGCAGGATGAGCGCCATGCGTTTTTCTGATAGGTTGTACTGCCATCATACTGCGATTTACGTTGCACTGTTTTGTTAGGCTTGCGGCCCCGTGCATCCGATTTCAACAGGCGTTTCTGTAGGGATGCCCTCCTTAGCCTTTGGCTGTCCCCAGCCGATCTGCAAGGCAGCAGTTGTTTATGATCAGAGTTGTCTCTCTTATGGAAGTTGTCTTACTAGACTTTCGAGTCTTCACTACTCGTGTCTATAGGGTGCAATGATGATATGTGAGATATATGAGATGGACTGGTTTACCCGGAAGAGAGGCAGTCCAGTGTGTCTGTATCCCAGGATCGTCACGTCCTGCCAGAAACGTAGCATTTGCATGTGAGTGGGGTATCTCTTTTTCCTTTTATTTTCTTGGCTTCTATGCAGGGATGGTACGTCTAGCATTCCCCGCCACCTGGGGTGTTGACACAGTGGGGCAGGTGTGCAATATCCGCTGGTCTGCATCTCTTCTGCGTCCAGCATGATAGTTATATGGCTGATAACGTACAGAGGTAGATATCGTAGCCGGAGTGCATTTAGCCAGAGGACAAGCCTGGTAATGTCACAGAGATGTTGTTCGCCTGGTGTGCGGACAACTCTCATGGTCAGTGGTTGAGTCTTGACAGTTTACAGTGAGGTGGCTGCTCTACTGTTTTCGACACCCCGACCAGGTACTAAGTCTTTGGTTGGTGGTTTCGCACCCAATCGCCGTATAAGGTGAGTATCAAGCAGTTGTCCACCTGCTTTGATTGGCGGACGGCAAGGACCTCTTTCTGTGGCTCTACCTGATAGGGCTGGGGCGCAAGCCCCAGGTCCCGAGCATGTAGGAGCCTCATATTGCAGTGGTGCTGAGATTTTGGCCGGGAATGCGGCTTACAAGGGTTCGGCCGTAATCCCCCACATGGTAGCCTCGCGCCCTTGGCTTATCAGCCTGGTACGTGAACCAAAGTGTCTGCGGCTCCTCTCGATTTGAGCTGGTTTTCCGTAGCAACGCCCTGTCATTTGAAGGGTAAAACTGACCTGTCTTCAGATGATCTATTTCCAGCACCCGTTCACTATTTGGTCAGACGAATTTATTGAGGGCTTTTGTTTGTCAATGACCAGGTATTTGAAATCTGCGGTTTCTGCGGAGTTAAACACGATTTCCGTAGCGTTCTTTCATTTGAGTGTTTGAGAGCTGACTTGTCATCCGTGAGTCTAATACCAGCGTACATTCATTATTAGACCCAAACGGCAGTGCTCTCGATTTGTCAGTTGTTCTACAGTATTGGCGTGTTCAGTCAAATTAAGCCGCAGGTTCCACACCTGGTGGTGCCCTTCCGTCAATTCCCTTAGCGAGACAATCAAGTTTCTTAGGGGGTAGTCCCAGATTTTCGAGGGTCTAATTCCAGCACATGTTCTCTATTAGACCCCACGAAGGTGTACTTTTTGATAGTCATTCTGCAGTATTGGCGTGTTAAGTTAATTTAAGCCTCAGGCTCCACTCCTGATAGTGCTCTTCCGTCAATTCCTTTTTCAGAACACTGGATGCAGACCAAACCGGGCCACAGGGGGCATAGCCCCAGATTTCTGAGGGTCTAGATCCAGCACCAGTTCCATATTAGACCCCAGAAGAGTGGTCTCGGCATGTCAGTCATTTCAGTGTTGGCCGTGTTGAGTCAAATTAAGCCGCAGGCTCCACTCCTGGCGGTGCCCTTCCGTCAATTCCTTTAAGTTTCAGCTTTGCAACCATACTTCCCCCGGAACCCAAACACTTTGGTTTCCCGGAAGCTGCCCGCAGAGTCATCGAAGCAACTCCTGCAGATCGCTAGTCGGCATCGTTTATGGTCAGAACTACGACGGTATCTGATCGTCTTCGCCCCTCTGAATTTCGTTCTTGATTAATGAAAACATTCTTGACAAATGCTTTCGCAGTAGCTCGTCTTGCGGCGATCCAAGAATTTCACCTCTAACGCCGCAATACGAATGCCCCCGTTGGTCCCTGTTAATCATTACCTCCAGTTCCGAAAACCAACAAAATAGAACCGAGGTCCTATTCCATTATTCCATGCACCATTATTCAGACAGCCGAGGCCTGCTTTGAACACTCTAATTTTTTCAAAGTAAACGCGCCGGCCACCCAGGACGCTCAGCGAAGAGCACCCGTGGGAGAGAGCCGGCAGACGGTAGGGCAGGAGACAACGGGCAGTGAACCGGCACGAGCCGGACCGCCCGCCTGCGCCTGAGATCCAACTACGAGCTTTTTAACTGCAACAACTTTAATATACGCTATTGGAGCTGGAATTACCGCGGCTGCTGGCACCAGACTTGCCCTCCAATAGATCCTCGTTAAAGGGTTTAAAGTGTACTCATTCCAATTACGGGGCCTCGAAAGAGTCCCGTATTGTTATTTTTCGTCACTACCTCCCCGTGCCGGGAGTGGGTAAGTTGCGCGCCTGCTGCCTTCCTTGGATGTGGTAGCCGTTTCTCATGCTCCCTCTCCGGAATCGAACCCTGATTCCCCGTTACCCGTTACAAACATGGTAGGCATGTCACGTACCATCGACATTTGATAGGGCAGACATTTGAAAGATGCGTCGCCGGCACATGAGGCCATGCGATCAGCACAAAGTTATCCAGAGTCACCAGTGGGGATGCCGCAACCCCGCGAGGGGAAACGACGATTGGTTTTGAACTAATAAAAGCGCTCTTTCCGCGAGGGTCGGAGCTTGGTAAGCATGTATTAGCTCTAGAATTGCCACAGTTATCCAAGTAGGATCGTATCATCTAAGGAACCTCGACTGATTTAATGAGCCATTCGCGGTTTCACCGTGAGACAGTGTGAACTTAGACATGCATGGCTTAATCTTTGAGACAAGCATATGACTACTGGCAGGATCAACCAGATATCTGTCGGAGACGTACGTACAGCACACACCGGTCGGCGGAAGAAGGGTGTGTAAAAAAGCTTCGCTGGGACGACGGCCGCAGGGACCAACTGACGGGACGGACGGACGGTTTGTTGCACCCGTCCCTCACTCCGTCGACCTAGGACCGCCTGACAGGGGCCTCCCCCACGCACCAGACGACCGACCGACCTGGCTCGCTCGAGGAGGGATGGCAGCGCTCTGTGCAGAACGGATCCCAACGACCTCGGCGATGCATTTCACTGGGACTAGGAGACAATTTGGCCTGCCGGCCTGCCCTTCTCCGTAGGAGAACGCAGGGCCTCGAGGCACGATTCCTGCTTTCCATTTGCCGGTCACAAGCTCTTTGCGAGAGTCGGACCACCAGCGAGACGTACTGTCGAGCTCTGCTATAAGCCTTAGATAAATCACCACGGACGGACCACGTTTCCTGATACGGACCAGACTAGCGCACCTCGGTGGAGGAGCCACTACAACAAACCGCACCCAATTCGCTCTACGGGGAAAGGCAGGCGAGCGTTTTCCGCAAGCCCGCGCTATCGCCCCGCCTGGCGGGACTGAGATCGCTTTACGAACACTGGTTGAAATTGAGTCGCTGCGGCGAGACAACTACCCCAGATGTTTACATGTATTTAAAAGATGTTATACCAAAGATCATTACATCCTTTCGTGTTTCTGACGCACCTGTGCGTATTGTATTCTGAAAGTGTATCGCCAAGCAGATTTGAAGGTTGACAGCCATGTCACATTCTGTTTTGACTGATTGCCAGGTTGTACACATCAAATTTATTCCACATAACCTAAAGCTGCATATATCTGGTATGCAAATGTATAATCTCGTCAAAACAACGAAATCAGCCAGACCACTCAATTTTAGAATAATTGAAATGTCAGTCTGACAACCATCGTGCAGAACTATAGGCTGGCTTTATGTGATCTATTCAACGGTTGTTGAGAGATTAATGGGGAATGGCGGGATCATGAAGCAGAAAACTGCGTTAAATGATAGTGGTACAAACTGCCTTTTTGCGAAGGAGCAAGAGGATCTGTACTTTGACTTATCGCTTCTGTCACATACCTACCATCAAACGGAAATTAACATGAAAAAGATATAGAGAAAAACTGTTGTCATTTTGAGGCATATTTTTTTGTATGGTTTGTTCTTTTAATTATTTTTAGATTTGTAACGGTTATTCTCTTTTTTTCTTTCCTGACTTTCCTTGTGAGATATTGTTTGTACCAATGATCAGTATTTATACAGACGTTGTGCATTACTCTGTTATATATTTTCGTTGTCGCTGTTTTATGAATATGTAATCACTTTACAATAGTATATCTGCGTTCCTGCACCTTAAGTCTGTTTGTATGTGACTTTCCTGTTCTTGAAAGCTGGAATAATTTGTTATTATTAAGACATACTTGCTACATAATGTTATTAACTCTTCTCCGTTGGTATTCCGCTCTAATGATCTATCACTGAATCTTCCTAAACATTATAAATGCAATGATTTATTTTTCCTGATTGGTCATTAAAATCGGCCGTTACGATCTTATATTATTTTTCACTGATCATTTCGATAACGCCTGAATAGCACTCAATGAATTCCTTCTGTGTTCCTCTTACTCTCATTACAATGGGAGTACACCTGGGTTAGTTTTGATGCCTTTCCGTGTCTGCTAATTCTTATTTTCGCTTTTAGTCCTGTTTATTCATTTCAGCCTCAGGTTAGGAAGAGGTTACTTGACCGGGCCTTGGCATGTGCTTCGTACAGGGGGAAATTTACTGCTTTTGTTATTTATGCTATCCATCGTGTGCGTGGTCAGCTCTTGGCTTTGTATCCATTGTATATGTATAGCATTGCTTTCTGAGGGATACTATCTGGTGTTTGACGTGAAACCAGGCCAAACCATTTGGTTTGCTGTCTCTTGATGAAGTCTAGCACTGGTGTTAACCTAACCTAACCTACGTGTCTCCTAATATCTTCGTTTCTTCGAATCCATTATTGTTGCTCCAAGCATTCTGCGTAGGCATTTAATCTCTGTTGTTACAATGTTTCTTTTATATTTGCTTGTCAGTGTCCAATTTTGGCACTGAAAGTTCAATGTGGGTAGGAATATCGTGCTGTATAGCGTTCTTTTTGTATCCATTGTCACTGTTTACATTGTAAAATCGAGGACATTTGCCCAATGCTTTGACTTGCTTTATTACATCTGTGTTGGATTTCAGTATCTGTTTTGCCATCTTCTGATATTATGTTACATAGGTACGTGAAATTTTTCACCTGTTTTACTTGTTTATGTGAAGATAAATATATTTGCTTTTTTTCTTGCAATCGTCATAACTTCGGCTTTCTCTATGTTGATTCTCATACCGTAATACGCACAGGCTTCATTTAGAATGTTAATATGGTTGTTTTTCTGAGGCTGCTAATAATGCTTGGTCATCAGCAAAGAGAAATTTTTTTCTAATCCCCAAAGCGGTGTGTTGCACTGTGTTTTTTTATTTTATTTTGCGCCTGTCGGCCCAGTGCATCTGACTTCAGCATGCATTTTATGTAAGGGTCTGCTTCCTCCTGCATTTTCTAAGGGTTTGCTTCCCCGGGGTAACGACCGGTACTGTGATGGGGATCGAACCCAGCACCTTCCGGTTGTGAGCCGTGCCACTTAACCACTAGGCCACGCCGTCCCCTATATTTGTGTTTAAAATGAAGAAGTTTTAGTTGAACGTCAAATGTTATGCAGCCAAAACAAAGGTTATCAATATGAAAATACAAAAAGCAGGTACCCGGACCACGAAGTAGTGTCAAGGTATCAGACTTGGTATAGATTTACAAACACTGAACCGGAGAAGCATCTACCTTCTGAGTGTGTTATATGGTAATACTGGAAGACAATATTCACGGGGGGGGGGGGGGGGGGGGAAGAGGAAGTCAATGACACAAGTACATCACACAGACGTGCTAGAACATCCGGGTGCAGACTTATGCTGAGCAGACGTGATATGTTGAGAACAGGACAGTAGCATGACATGATCAGACGATTTCAACACTAATCTCTAAGATTAACTAACCTGGTATTGAAGAACATTCACTCAATTATTTTATCTTTACATCTAAAATCTATGGTAGCTACAGCGATTCTGCAGCCACATGGAGCGTATTATATACAGTAGTTGACATGGTTTACTGCATTAAAAGTGTATAGCAGCTGTTGAGGTCTTAAACCTCCAGTTATTGCCATGAATATATTGTACTGGTCATGATGGGATTCAGGGCAACAAAAAAAGATGACACCTTGGCTTCACAATCTCCTATCATGATCACGTTGATGATGGATAGAAGTGGCATTTTGAAATCAATCAACGGTCGTCTGTTGGATGAGGACACCCAGCGTACGAAGAAGAAGAAGAAGAAGAAGAAGAAGAAGAAGAAGGATGAGGACACCGATATAGATAAATCAGCAATCCACAGACGGCAAAGTTTAGACATCAATCGAGATTCGAGTGGAGTGGGGCGCATGAGAAGACGGAGCATGGATATGTACAACCAGCGAGCTACAGGAACCATCAGCATCCAGACCCTGCACCATTTTCTGAGAGAGAATGAAACCTATGAGTATGCCTGGAGTGCAGTGATGTCGATTATTAGAAGTAGAAACAGAAACTACTTTAAAAGTAGACTTCTAAAAGTCATGTGCCAGGAGGCAGAAGCTCTTAACTTAACGTCTTTATACTGGTTTAGAAGACTTTGCAGAGTCTGCATACAACCAGTTTCACTTGCTCGTCATGATACGCCGGTTCTTCACACTGATATTCACTGGTTGTTCAAAAACAAGGTACTCTTCAGGTTTTCGGAACTAAAGAATTTTTGCATCAGTGAAACCTGAGTTTGCGGTCCTGATTTAAGACGAGACGTGGTGTTCTTCCTCTTCTTCTTCTTCGTTCGTTCGTTCGTTCGTTCGTTCGTTCGTTCGTTCGTTCGTTCGTTCGTTCGTTCGTTCGTTCGTTCGTTCGTTCGTTCGTTCGTTCGTTCGTTCGTTCGTTCGTTCGTTCGTTCGTTCGTTCGTTCGTTCGTTCGTTCGTCCGTCCGTCCGTCCGTCCGTCCGTCCGTCCGTCCGTCCGTCCGTCCGTCCGTCCGTCCGTCCGTCCGTCCGTCCGTCCGTCCGTCCGTCCGTCCGTCCGTCCGTCCGTCCGTCCGTCCGTCCGTCCTTTCTTTCTTTCTTTCTTTCTTTCTCTCTTTCTTTCTCTCTTTCTTTCTCAATCTCCCACTACCAAACCATGAAAGGGCTTAAGTAGCAGAATGTAGTCCAGAAAACGGAATGCGTTGTGTCGTAGTTTACAGCTTGGCTGCGATATTTGCACCTTTCGGTCCAACACATCCGACTTCAGCAAGCATTTTTTAGTACCGGGTTAGCATTTCCTCTTCGATCCCTTCTTCTTAGCTAGTCTGCCCTGCTGGAGCCTGTTATCCAGGATCACCACGTGGAGGTGTAGAAGGGTCTTGGCAGCTATGGTTCGCTGGCCCTGACGCTAGCAGTCATCTATGGGTCGCTGACCGCTGCAGCATCTTGATCCCAGACGTGGTGTTAAAAAGTTGGTGAATGGAAACTATTTTTTTATATATAAACAGCCTGAATGCGAGCATGAAGAAAGAAAGTATATTGAGATCAAGTAACAAGCTACTTTAGTTCTTGTGAGAAATGGAAAAATAGAAAGTAAAAGCTAAAAATAATAATCTTGAAATATTTCCACTACTTGTTAGGAGACTACTTCCTTTTTGAATTTAGAACGTATGTCGGCTTTAGAGGACAAACTACAGCAGTTCTTTCGTTCCCTCAGTGTGAATAAGTACAATTGGGTCCACAATTCCTTTGCCGTTATTACTGCAGATACACAATATCTATCGTTAAAAGAGACATAAATTGGCAGAACTTCAGACTGATCAAACTTTTCAGCTCAAATTTAGCAAACAACACTACTTCGTTTCTTGAATCTGACCAAAACACACACACACACAAAACATAACAGACAAACTACAGTTCCTAGAGTTATCAGAAAATGCCTTATCTACACTACCATAACTTTCGACTACTTGCGAACTGTGATTGTTCACATTAACCAACATTAAAAACAAGGAAGAGGAGCAACTCTTTCAGTTGGTTAAGAATTACAGTTATGGTTGTTCGAGATTCGACCCACACATTGAGCGGTTGTGCACAAATAAACAAGCGCATATTTCTCATTGATTTATGTAAATATATTATTGTCTAATTAATTGTAAACATTGTAGTCGGTATGTATTACTTACAATTTACTACCTCTTCTTGTATTAATAATTAACGTTCTCAATCTCCCGCTACCAAACCCAGAAAAGGCTTAAGTAGCAGAATGTAGTCCAGAGAACGGAATGCGTTGTGTCTAGTTTACAGCTTGACTGCAATATTTGCACCTTTCGGCCCAACACATCCGACTTCAGCAAACATTTTTTGAGTACCGGGTTTGCATTCCCTTTCGATCTTTTCTCATTAGCCAGTCTGCCCTGCTGCAGCCTGTTATCCAGGATCACCACGTGGAGGTGTAGAAGGGTCTTGGCAGCTGTGGTTCAGCTATAGTCGCTGACCACTGCTCAGCATCTTGATCCCTGATACCCATTTGATATCGTGACTTTAAATGTATCTCATATATCCTTGCTACAGACTCTCATATTGAACTGTTGTCTGAAGTAATTTACTGTTGCAAATATTTGTTAAGTGTCATCTTTATTTTGTCGGTTGGATGATAGGCGTCTCCTGCAACGTCTGCTCCTCCATTTTCTAGAATATCATGTAATGATCTGAATTTCATCATCATCATCATGAAACATGTCCCTTGCAGAACGTCGCTCCCACCACAGCCCGTCTGAAAGAAACTCGATCTCTTGCCAAAGCTCCAGCCTGCTCCAGTCCATTATGACTCGATTCTCTTTCTTGAGGTTTGGTTAACTGTCCATGTTTCACAGCCCTATACTGGCACGGGAAAACACAGTTTCTCAAAAAGTTCATGTTAGTTGGTTTGCTGGTATTCTGCCAGTTTCCTCAGGTTGTGTAGACTCTGCATTGTTAAAGCCAATCTTCTTCTGAATTCCTTTGAGCAGTCGCTATTGTTGTCAATTCTGGAACCCAGATACTCGAAGTTCATGACTTGTTCTGTTTATGAACTTCATATTTATACGTATATAATCAATCTGGTTTCGGTCCTTATTTTGTGTATTATTTGATATGGTAACATGCAGCCACAAATTACTATTTAATTTAAAGCACATAAGTCCACAAGTAACTCTGCATTACCATTATTAACCATGATTCTATGTTTGTTCATGTTCTTTTCAAAACCGATACTAACATTCCTAACAATCTCAGGGGAGTGGAGACTAACGTCCGGTTAGGGGAAACACACTGATCAAACTGTGCTAGTCAGGGCCAGACAAAACATACTGATCAGGCTATGTTAGTCAGAATCAGGTGAAACATACTGATCAGGCTATGTTAGTCAGGGTCAGGCAAAACATACTGATCGGGCTATGCTAGTCAGGGCCAGGTGAAACATACTGATCAGGCTATGTTAGTCAGTGTCAGGCAAAACATACTGATCAGGCTATGTTAGTCAGGGTCAGGTGAAACATACTGATCAGGCTATGTTAGTCAGTGTCAGGCAAAACATACTGATCAGGCTATGTTAGTCAGGGTCAGGTGAAACATACTGATCAGGCTATGTTAGTCAGGGTCAGGCAAAACATACCGATCAGGCTATGCTAGTCAAGGCCAGGCAAAACATACTGATCAGGCTATGCTAGTCAGGGCCAGGCAAAACAAACTGATCAGGCTATGTTAGTCAAGGTTAGGTGAAACATACTGATTAGACTATCTTAGTCAAGATTAGGTGAAGCATACTGATCAGACTATGTTAGTCAAGGTTATGTGAAGTATACTGATCAGACTATCTTAGTCAAGGTTAGGTGAAACATACTGATCAGACTATGTTAGTCAAGGTTAGGTGAAGCATACTGATCAGACTATGTTAGTCAAGGTTAGGTGAAACATACTGATCAGACTATGTTAGTCAAGGTTAGGTGAAACATACTGATCAGACTATGTTAGTCAAGCTTAGGTGAAGCATACTGATCAGACTATGCAAGTCAAGGTCAGGATTGTTAAAGTATTTGTGACTTCAAATGCCTATTGGAAAAGAAAATCGGATCCATGCACAACATTCCTCATTTGTTTTTTACTACGTGCTGAACATACTTAGAGTGCATGTTTCCATTTCGGGGCCAGCAACATTCGGGCACGGTAAACTATTAACTCTTAACAAAAGATTATGTATTTTAGGCATAACATATCTACATTTCCGTCGCGTTCATTTTTACATGCACACAAAAAAATGTAACTGCTCCTTTCTTGACTCGTTGCCACGCTTCTATGTTATAGAATTGCACTTTTGAATACTACTATGATTTTGCATGTATTCAAACCGAGTTATGGTTGATTGATTCTCCTTACCTCCCTTGGATTTAATAAAACGCCCCCCTGGGTATGAGATTTACATTTAAATACCATTTTAACGATTTACTGCGACTTTAACCGAAAACTATATTATATAAGTCGTGTTTGGTGTTAACTTGATATAAGCTGACAGAACCTTACTGAAATAATGACTAGATTACAGTGTTTCTTCGTGTGTACGCAATATTCGGTAATTGTGCTTCTCACGCGAATAACTCAACTATTTCACAAATGTTACTGCTACTTTCACTTGTCTCTGAAATAAAATTCGGTTGAAATATAATATTGTATCGATCACTCGACACAGACTTCTATCTTGTGCATCAGTGAGAACCCTTTATTTCTGGATTTTACTGTTTCTTGAGGAGAAAGATTCTAGTCAGGCAAAATGATACGGATCAGATATGTTAGTCTGGGTCAGGCAAAATGATACTGATCAGACATGTTAGTCTGGGTCAGGCAAAATTATACTGATCAGATATGTTAGTCTGGGTCAGGCAAAATTATACTGATCAGACATGTTAGTCTGGGTCAGACAAAATTATACTGATCAGACATGTTAGTCAGGTTCAGTCAAAATTATACTGATCAGACGTGTTAGTCTGGGTCAGGCAAAATATACTGGCCAAGACCATCACCTGGTCTTCCTCGCAGCCTTCCCTAGAAACGGGCTGTTTTTATGGCAGCCTGGCTAGCAATGTGAGGGATCGACGTGATGTAGTAACGTAGTAGTGAGCGACAAGCAGATGAAGCAAAGCGTAGCACAACCGTCTGGAAGGGCCCGGTCCACCTTCATCAGCACGCTCGGGATGTGAGGAAAGCTACTGCAACCCGTCACTTAACGTCCTTTTCAGTGCGCACAAAAGAGCAGACCTATTCATTGTGGGCATTCGCAAACAACAACACTTTTTCTTTGCCAGATTTTCTGCGAACTCCCCATTGCTCTATTCATTGACGTGTTCTCGTCAACTGCATATCTGGTTATATTGACGTTCCGCTACATTCTTTTTTCTTCCTAATCCTTGGATGTAAGTTAAATGTTGTTGTGTTCTCTACCCATTCAGTGCTTGTTCTGTATATTTCCGTTTCTATAAGATGTGTAAGGCTAATAAACCGTTTGGCGAAAAACAGCAGCAGTTTGGATCAAATATCTTTGTTCACATTCCATATTTTCAAGCCGCATAATTAATTTTGGAGATGTGTGTTACTAAGTTATCCCCATTACTTCTGATTTCACAACTGCCTAACAGGAAGCATGTTGTAAGAGGCGACTAACTGTGTGACATGGCATAACACTGGCGCCATGGTCAGGTGGCTTATTTTTAGAGCAGCGTAGATGGCGCTTAACAGGTTGCGGGTCTACTTTGCTTTAGTGTTTGAGTCTATTAAATGGACTCGAATATCGGTTAACCACCCACCGTAAGCGCTTGTCCCAACGCAGAGGAGTATTAAGCTGGCCCGCTAAGCAAGAAACCCTTCTCCCGGCTACATCCAGCTCATACCAGGGATGGGACCTGCACAGAAGCATCTGCCCCTGTAGAAGTACAGGTCATCTAAGACTGCCATTAATCTAATTCCATGCATACAATGCATACAGCCTTTGGTAGAATGCGCTCGATGGTCTGGGCACGTCGTGGCATCAGCGTCAAGACCAAATTGAAAGTCTACCGTGCAACCATCATTCCAACCCTACTATACGCTTGCGAATGCTTGACTGTATACTCTGGACATGCAAGGAGGTTAAACCACTTCCACACAGGTTGCCTGAGGCGAATATTCCACATCCGATGGCAAGATCGTGTCACTGACATCGAGGTTCTCTCGAGGGCTAACATGCCCAGCATACATGCACTGCTAGAAAAAGCACGACTAGGATGGGCCGGACACCTCGTCCGTATGTCAGACGAGCGGCTCCCAAAGAAGCTTCTCTACGGCGAGCTGAGAGACGGATGGCGCGAGAGAGGGCGCCCAAAGAAACGTTTTAAAGACGGTCTGAAGGACTCACTAAAAAGTTGCCAGATAGACTTCGACACCTGGGAATGTCTTGCGAAAAACAGATCTGACTGGAGAAGCGCAGTCAAATCGGGTGTAGCTGCCGGTGAAGATGACCGTGTTGTGAAAGCCCAGAACAGACGCGAGACGCGGAAATCCCGAGCAGCGGGAACACCATCCCCTTCTACAAACCTCGTGTGCTCGCCTGTTCAGCCACATGCGCACCCACACCCAACAGGGAAATCTGTGACAAGGATGATGTCGGCGGTCCTCATCGACAACGATGGACAGCTATTATTATTATTATTATGCATACAATAAACTGGGATACCATAGTTTACTATTCATTATATGATCTATTTTTTGTCCTCTGCACATCAATATATGTCTATGTGATAAATTGTTTGTCCCCTCCACATAAGAATATGTCTATGTAGTCCAGTATTTGTCATATCTACATGAGAATATTTCTATGTGATCCATTATTTGTTCTCCCTACGTGAGAATATGTCTATGTGATCAATTATTTGTTCTCTATACTTGAGAATATGTTGATGTGATCCATTATTTGTTCTCTCTACTTGTGAATATGTCTATGTGATCCATTATTTGTTCTCTCTACTTGAGAATATGTCTATGTGATCCATTATTTGTTCTCTCTACTTGAGAATATGTCTATGTGATCCACTATTTGTTCTCTCTACTTGAGAATATGTCTATGTGATCCATTATTTGTTCTCTCTACTTGAGAATATGTCTATGTGATCCATTATTTGTTCTCTCTACTTGAGAATATGTCTATGTGATCCATTATTTGTTCTCTCTACTTGAGAATATGTCTATGTGATCCATTAGTTGTCCTTTCCACATGAGAATATGTCTATGTGATCCATTATTTGTCCTTTCTACAGGAGAATATGTCTATGTGATCAATTATTTCTTCTCTCTTCGTGGAAATATGTCCATGTGATCCATTTTTTTCACTGTTGAGCAAGAACTATTTGAGTATGTAGTGCCTATCTACCATTATCAAAATCCGGACTACCACTTTCGAGTTGTTATTCTTGCGATATATGTAACCCGCTTCGGACGAATATAAACACATTAAAACTGTGCTGCACGATTGCTCTCATGTTTTCAATCATTTAATGTGACTATACAGCAGACATTTTCATTTTATTATAACAGCGTGATAAGTTTTCCTTTGTTATCATTGCATTTTGAAAGCTTGCGATTACAGAAGTAGAAACTATGTGAGGATCGGCCGTTGTACGCCTTCCAATAGAAACATTGTAAATGGGAATAGTTTCTTTAAGATAGTAGCTTACATTATGGTTCAGTTTGTATACAGTACATAGTCTGGACATGCCTGGCTGATGTATTGATAAGATTGTGTGTACTGAGACTGGCCGTTAGATTCATTGATGTCATATTTGTTTACGAAAGTTATTGTAGCTATTTTCCTGTTGAATTTATTTGGCTTGGCTTGGCTTCGTTCGTTCTCAATCTCCCTATACCAAACCCAGAAAGGGCTTAAGTAACAGAATGTAGTCCAGAGAACGGAATGCGTTGTGTCGTAGTTTACAGCTTGACTGCGATATTTGCACCTTTCGGTCCAACACATCCGACTTCAGCAAGCATTTTTTAAGTACCGGGTTAGCATTCCCTCTTCGATCTTAGCCAGTCTGCTCTGTTACAGCCTGTTATCCAGGATGACCACGTGGAGGTGTAGAAGGGTCTTGGCAGCTCTGGTTCGCTGGCTCTGACGCTAGCAGTCAGCTATGGATCGTTGACCACTGCAGCTTATGTGCTGCTCAGCATCTTGATCCCGAATTTATTTGAAAGACTACATCTCTGTAAGTTTGAATGCTGTTGTTTAAGTCTAGAGGTATTTGTTGTTGTTTATGTCTAGAGGTGTTTATTGTTGTTTATGTCTAGAGGTGTTTGTTGTTCTTTATGTCTAGAGGTGTTTGTTGTTGTTTATGTCTAGAGGTGTTTGTTGTTGTTTATATCTAGAGGTGTTTATTGTTGTTTAAGTCTAGAGGTGTTTGTTGTTGTTTAAGCTATTTCTATGTGAGTTATTCACTCTTTAAAAAGCTAACATTCTGGCCTCAGGGACACCACAGTGGAGACATTGGCAATGGATATAGGTGACATTTTGAACTAATCAGCCTTTTAAATGGGCACTATCGCCGATAAACAAGCAAGACACATATTGCATCATTTTGAAATAATACGCGGATCCAGCAGAGAGGGGTGTCTGGGAGGACGGAGCAGAAGAAGTGTGTATATTCAGCGAGCTACATGAACAATCAAGTTACATAAGTCATCAATATTTACACTCTGCACCACTTGCTGAGATGGACTAAGGGATGTCGATTCTTAACAGAACAGATCTTCACTCTGGACAAATTTTCTCTTGCAGCAAGTTTGCAAAGGCACTTCTTACACCCCTGCGTGTACTCAAAAAGGTGGAAATTATTCCTTTTCAAATGGCACGCATCTCAACAGTCTACCCTGATTGACCAGGCTGCTGTTGCACGGTTTGCCTTCAGGTGCAAATCGTGGATGTGAGTTTGGGTTCTTAATTAAGATTTTTATTGTTGTTGGTGGTTGTGACCTGAACCGAAAATTCAGTTTCATCTCGATAGTATCCACTTGACACTGACGTTAATTTTAAGAAGAAAAATCCCTTTTATGCGCCCGTGTGGCATATTGGGAATATGGTTTTAGGTCCATATTATCTTGACAAATGGCACACTAATGGGGATGTTATTAATACCACGTCGGCCGTCTTTACTTCGCTAGATTGTTCTAGTACTATGTTTTTTATATTTGGTCAACTCCGAGAGTTTATTTGCTATTTAAAACAACATTTTCTTATCATTGTACCAGTCTATGGTGGATGATCTGTTTACTTAAAGGACTTGTCTTGTAGTAGTGCCATTGTGCTTTGTGTGGAGCGTAATTCAGGTAAAAAAGATACAGGGAGTGAGATGTACCTAAACAAGACCTTGCTAAAACTAATCTAGATGTGCTGATCAAACGATCGATAGATGGTTCTAGATAACTAACAATTGATTTTCGAAGAGATATGTATTCGCGTGTGGCAGATTTTCGAAAGGATGTATCCGCGTGTGGCTGATTTTCGAAGAGTTACATCCTTGTGACAGCTTTTCAAAGACAGGTATTCGTGTGTGACAGCTTTTCAAACAGATGTATCCGTGTGCGACAGTTTTTCGAAGAGCTGTATCCATGTGTGACAGCTTTGAAAAGCCTATTTCCGTGAACAACACAGAGAGCTGAAAATACTTGCGCTGATCTAGAAATCCCAAATAGAATTACAATTTTGTGTTTTTATCTTATAGATTAGTGATTGTTGGGATTCCCAGCAATAACTTTTCTCTTTCTGTAGTGAGTCCATGGAAAGTGACCATCAGATGTTGCATTGTCTCATTTGGACGTGTGCAGTTGATAAAGTTAGGTTCGTGTTCAGAGTCTAACTTGTGAATGCATCATAATCAGGGTTAAAAGAGAAACGTAAATGGTCGAAATATAGTTTTACAAAAGTGTAGTAGCATACAATGATGGACGTTACAGCCAACTAAAATCGATATCAAGGACAAGATACAACTACGACAACTAAGAAAGCGCCATATAACCAAAGCTAGTGAGTATCAGATAAGAAAACTCGAAAGATACACAAACAAAGCCATTAATAAAACAAAGTGCTGCTGATCTATTATATTAGTAATAACGACTAACATGATCAACCATGAGCGCTGTGCCAGCTGCGATAAGAATGCAATGACAACAACAACAACAACAACAACAACAACTGAAATGGTGAACTTGAAATCAACAAATGGCAAAAACAACGAAATACGTACTCTTTCATCCACATCATCATGGCACATGTCACCCCCGCCATCACCACAACCTCATCATGGTCTGTCCCACGTTGAAAGGGCCGACAGCGACGAGATATTTATTGACATGCTCGATTCGTCTCTATCGTTTACACCAAAATCATTATTTCCATCAAAAAATAATCCCAGAAATAATAACAGCCCAAAACACAGCGCGAAATCAGGCGATGTGTTGTCGACGTCTTCATCTACTTCATCCCTGTCAAAGACATCCTCCCTGGCATCCATCGGCGAAGAGGAGGTTCTCAATATTATGGAATCGATGGGAGAAAAGGAGATCATATCAGCTATGCCTCCATGTGATTGTGACGACTGTCTGTTTCAAGAACCAGTCTCATCGCCCAATTTGACCAGACTCAGAAGGGTAAGTTTTCTTACCATTTACTGTTTGAATAACATGACCGACGTTCTTCTTATAGAGGGGTGGTCGAATCGTTTGGATACTGGCTCCTTGTCAAAGGTGCTCAGGTTCAAAACCACAGTATGGTATACATTTTGTTATGTTTGTTAAATATAACCTGCATATTGTCCAGCGACTGCAACAGTATGCAGCCTTTATTAAAGAAAGAATAATTTGTGCACATTTCACCTAAAGCTTACCATTGCTGAGTGTGTAGGAAGACGGACTATGTGTCGTAGTTTACAGCTTGACTGCGATATTTGCACCTTTCGGTCCAACACATCTGACTTCAGCAAACATTTTTTGAATACCGGGTTAGCATTCCCTCTTCGATCCCTATATATTTTCTTATAGTATAGATTAGTGATTGTTGGAGTGTCCAGCAATAACTTTTCCTTTTCTGTAGCGAGACCATGGAAAGTGACCATTGGATGTCGCAATTTCTTATATGGACGGGTGCAGTTGATAAAGCTAGGTGCTTGTGCATTGTCTAACTTGTGTATTCGTTATAAACAAGGTTAAAATAGAAACATAAATGGTCGAAATACAGTTTTACAAAAGAACAGTAGCAAATAATATTATAAACTCCACCGCCAAATCCTAGGATTGGAAACAGACGCAGTAGTGATGAGGATTATTGTCCATCTCATGATGGGAATACCTACCAAGAATAGCGCAGACAAATATGTGTTCATTTGATTGACTAAGAGAAACTTTTTGATCGAGTCCCCTGGAACAAACTTCTTAGATGTTACAACAAAAAAGATATAGAGAGGCAAATCTATATGTTAATCCAGAACCTGTATAGAAATGAAGATGAAGTTTATCAATAAAAGAGGGGAACTGAGACGCTAGTCTGGTCAGGCACAACATACTGACCAGGACGGCGCGTCAGTGCCAGGCACAACATACTGACCAGGACGGCGCGTCAGTGCCAGGCACAACATACTGACCAGGACGGCGCGTCAGTGCCAGGCACAACATACTGACCAGGACGGCGCGTCAGTGCCAGGCACAACATACTGACCAGGACGGCGCGTCAGTGCCAGGCACAACATACTGACCAGGACGGCGCGTCAGTGCCAGGCACAACATACTGACCAGGACGGCGCGTCAGTGCCAGGCACAACATACTGACCAGGACGGCGCGTCAGTGCCAGGCACAACATACTGACCAGGACGGCGCGTCAGTGCCAGGCACAACATACTGACCAGGACGGCGCGTCAGTGCCAGGCACAACATACTGACCAGGACGGCGCGTCAGTGCCAGGCACAACATACTGACCAGGACGGCGCGTCAGTGCCAGGCACAACATACTGACCAGGACGGCGCGTCAGTGCCAGGCACATCATACTGACTAGGACCACTATCCCTCTTCCATATAGCCCTCCCTGGAAACAGGCAGTTTTCAATGTGGTTTGGCTGACGAGATGTAGAGCGACGTGATCCCTGCAGTAGTGAACGTCACGCAGATGAAGCCAAGCATAGCACAATCGTCTGGAGGACCGCGGTCCACCTTCATCATCATGCTCGAGATGTGAGGACAACTATTACAACCCGTCACTTTATGCTCCTTTCATGACGCACAAAACATCAAACATACTCATTGTGAGCATTAAACAGCAACAACAACAATCAATAAAGGAAGAACTAGCATTTCTAGTTTCAATAAGACAAGAAGGTCAAGGATGCTTGCTTTCACCGAGTCTCTCTAACGCATTTTCTGAGATTATGATGGAAAATATTGCTCGGAGCTTTAATAGGAGTATCAAAGTCAATGGTAGGAAAGGAGCGCATGAGCTGCAGTGGTCAGTGACCCATAGCTAACTGCTAGCGTCAGGGCCAGCTAACCAAAGCTGCCAAGACCCTTCTACACCTCCACGCAATGATCCTGGATAACAGGCTGCAGCAGGCAGACTGGCTAAGGAGAAGCTAACCCGGTATTCAAAAAATGGTTGCTGAAGTCGGATGTGTTGGACCGAAAGGTGCAAATATCGCAGTCAAGCTGTAAACTACGACACAACGCATTCCGTTCTCTGGACTACATTCTGCTACTTAAGCCCTTTCAGTGTTTGGTAGTGGGAGATTGAGAACGAACGAAGCCAAGCCAAGCCAATGGTATGAAAGTTAAATGCCATCAAATTACCCGATGAGCAAGCCATAGTGGGAGAATCAGCGGCAGCATTGCTAAAGTTTCTTTGAAAAAACAGCAAATTCAGAGTTAGACTCCAAAATAAACACATTGACTATACAGACTGTTTATAACCAAGCAACATACGCAATTGCAAATCTACGCTTCAATAGTCGACGAATAAGTACAGTAGTTCATATATTTAGGGCAAACAATATCAGAGGATCCACACAATGAGACAAATAAAGGTAGCCAGAGACAAAGAGAAACCGCTAACCTCAAAGAATATCGTGGCGACAGACACTAAGGAAAATAATAAGCATACTCTTGTGTGACCGTTTGTAACTATATTAGGCTGAAGCATGGCCTTTAGCAAAGATAAGAGGACACAAGTTTAGAGGCGTTTCGAGTGTGGTGCTAACGTGTGGTGCGAACGAGGGGTGTACACAGACAGAAGATACAATGGCAATGTCCTCAAGGTGATAGGCGTGCACAGACAAAAGTAAACTACGGGGGAACAGATGAGGGCGTGGGGTGGGGGTGGGCAAGACTAGAATTTACATCTCAGGATTGCACAAACTTAAAGTACGAACTCAACACCGAAATGAAGAAAGCTGAAGAAAATGTTGTCATGTGGAAAGAAGACATGCTCAGGCAACCTTACAACCAGTCTTCGGACTGACCAACCTGAGGATAGAGTCAAATGGAGAGACATAATCTGACAACCTCACAACCAGTTGTAGTGACAGATTTAAAATTATACAAGTTTAAGAGACTGCAGAGTCTGTATACAATCAGTTTAATTTACATTCACTAGATCTAAAAATACCTATGCACATACAATATATTATTGAATGCATTAATTTACCCTGCCTCCGCTATTTCCTGTGGCAATACATTCCAAGCATACGCCACTCTCTGACTAAACAAATATTTCCTGGTATCTAATTTGGACCTTTCTTCAATTAATGTGTGGACGTGCCCTCATGTTCTTGTAGGCGGCTGTATTTTGAAGAAAATTTTTTGTTAATAATCTAATCTATCCGCTTCCTTGATTATCTTATAAACTTTTATTAAGTCGCTTTCGAATTCTTCTCTTTTGTAGACACAGTAAACCGATCTTTCCTCATAACTATATTTCTGAAATCCCTCTATCATTTTATGTCCCTCTTCTTTGTATCCTGTCCATTATGTTTATATCCCCTCTACGATAAGGACTCCACACCTGTACACAGTACTCCACACCTGTACACAGTACTCCACACCTGTACACAGTACTCCAATCTAGATCTAACTAATGCTTTATACAGCTTCACAATCGCTTCCTTTCCTTTGTTTAAAATTTATTTTTATCATACCTAACATCGCATTTACCTTTTTCACTGCTTTCTGGAATATCTCACTCATCTTGCATATATGCTCTATTATAATCACTAGGTCCCTTTTCTTTTCTTTCTTTCTAATATTGTTCTCTCATATTCTGTAATTATGTTCCATATTTGATCTACCCATGTGGATGACCACATTAATCTGCATTAAACTCAATTTACCTGCTCTCAGACCAATTTTGAATTTGATCTAAATACGACCTCAATATATCCAACTCTGCTTTATATGGGATACTTCTACACATCCTTCAAAATGACGACACCTGTTCAATGTTGCACACTAACGCATTCCAACCATTTGTCAAGTTGGAGGTCTTCATTTCCTTCTAAGCAGCTGTAAAATTCAAGAGTGCAGATGTAATGGTCGAGACCACTGTGTTCTGGCTTCTCTTGTGTCGTCTTATGCGTCTTTTTCATCCTTAAATCATTACTTCATCACCCCGAAAACAATCATTACTTCTTCGTCCTCTAACACAATCATTACATCTTGGACCTTCTACACAATCATTATTTCTTCGTCCTCTAACACAATCATTACGTCTTGGACCTTCTACACAATCATTACTTCTTCGTCCTCTAACACAATAATTACATCTTAGACCTTCTACACAATCATTACTTCTTCGTCCTCTAACACAATCATTACATCTTGGACCTTATACACAATCATTACTTCTTCGTCCTCTAACACAATCATTACATCTTGGACCTTATACACAATCATTACTTCTTCGTCCTCTAACACAATCATTACATCTTGGACCTTCTACACAATCATTACTTCTTCGTCCTCTAACACAATCATTACATCTTGGACCTTCTACACAATCATTATTTCTTCATCATCCAGCACAACCATTATTTCTTCCTCCTTCAGCACAGCACAGATGTTACTTCTTCGTTCTCCAACACAATCATTACTTCTTCGGCCTTCGACACAATCATTACTTCTTTATCCTTCAACACAATCATTACTTCTTTATCCTTCAACACAATCATTACTTCTTCATCCTTCAACACAATCATTACTTCTTCAAACATGGTTATTCTTATATAACCATTTACTGTGTTATTATTTGTCCGTTTCTTTAGATTTACAATCAATTATATCAAGGTCCGTTACGTCTAGCGTTGACGTTTCTTAATTTCTTGAACTTGCTACAGCTAACCCGCATTCTGTTCTTTATGTCTGTTACACATCTACCGCCGCCTGATGTAATAGTTCATAGTTATCTGACTTTGAGAATATTTGTAACTCACCTTAATGCGGCCATAGACCCATTAACCAGATTTAAAGAAACCTTACGCCCATTAACTCGACTTTCAGCGTCCATTTATCCATTAACTTAACTAAATGATGTCATTGATCCATAAACTAGACTTGAAGAAGACCTATAACCATTAACTTACCTAAATGATGTCATTGATCCATTTACTAGACTTGAAGAAAACCCGTGACCATTAACTTACCTAAATGATGTCATTGGTCCATTAACTAGACTTTAAGAAGACCCATGACCATTAACTTACCTAAATGATGTCATTGATCCATTAACTAGACTTTAAGAAGACCAATGACCATTAACTTATGGAAATCTGGCAAAGATGGCGCCGTTACTGGCTGCGAGTCTACATTTCTCTACTGTTTTGGATCATTATGGATGCCGCCAGACCACGGATTTGCCTGGAATTCACGCTAGTCGACGACTTACACTTGTGTTCACGGATACATGGAGTTGTTTTTCGTCTGGACTTGTTATTTCGTTCTTTTTTTGTGATTTCTTCCATCCGTTTATCCTGGTCTGGACGCCGGCTGAATGGCGCTACGCTTAAACTAGTTATACCTGTGTCGTATCTCACGGGTTAGTTCTGCCGGTTCACCTTCACGAATATGGCGTGTGGGAATTTTATATGCTACTATGATGAACTGAATACAGCTGGGGAGATATGCCAGACTCACTCACACGCTGAGTGTTGTCCATACGACCTCTTGTGGTTATCGATAAGGCACGACGAACTGCGTTAGATGCCTTCCCACCTTTCTACCCTGCGGGTTACATGTTTACGGAAAGTCTTCGGTGGTAACCCTGAGACAAAATCTGCATCCTATGCTATCTCCAGTCGTCTCGATGAATGTCTTGCCACTGGCAAAGGGTAGCTTAGGCTCTGTGGGTGAGGTTGACAAAAGGCGCAGTTTCTTCCTCACTTTAATCCAAATCTCCGCGCAAGTCACCCATTTCAGCGGACACAGCAAGAGAGACGACTGTCCACACGGCTGAACAAAGAGAGTGGTCTTCATCACTTGTGATGGACAAACTATCAAGAAGACCCATGACCATTAACTTACCTAAATGATGTCATTGGTCCATTAACTAGACTTGAAGAAGACCCATGACCATTAACTTACCTAAATGATGTCATTGATCCATTAACTAGACTTGAAGAAGACCCATGACCATTAACTTAGCTCGACGTGACCATTGACCTATTAACTGGACTTACAAAAACCGTATGTCCATTAACAGCTTGGTGCATCATTTTGCTCATTAACTAGACATATGGGACGGCGTGGGATAATGGTTAAGGGGCACGGCTCACAATCGGAAGCTGATGGATTCGATCCCCGTTCCAGCACCGGCCGTTACTTCGGGGAAGCAAACCCTTAGAAAAATGCAGGATGAAGCAGACCCTTACATAAAATGCATGCTGAAGTCGGGTGCACTAGACCGACAGGCGCAACATAAAAATCACAGTGCAACGCACAACGCCTTGGAGATTAGAGAAATAAGGCGAACACACACAAAAACAAAATTATAATTAACTAGACATGAAAAAGCTCCGTGTTCATTAATTTCGCTTTATTTGGCCATTGATCTATTAACTAGACATGAAAAAGCCCCGTGTTCATTAATTTCACTTTATTTGGCCATTGATCTATTAACTAGACATGAAAAAGCCCCGTGTTCATTAATTTCGCTTTATTTGGCCATTGATCTATTAACTAGACATGAAAAAGCCCAGTGTTCATTAATTTCGCTTTATTTGGCCATTGATATATTAACTAGACTAGAAAAAGACCCACGGGCATTAACTTGACTTGATGGAACCATTTACTTATAAACTAGACTTAAAGAAACCCTACGTCTATTAATCGTACTTCCAGCGACTATTATCCAATTAACATGTCTTCATCCGGTCGCTACGCAGATGGTTTGAGTTTGAAACCTCTAGTCTAAAACTAACCTAAATATTTTCTTCCTTACACACCGTGTTCCATTCCCACATTATAAACGCCTCTACTGTCTCTCCTTTTCTTGCATATTTGCTGTAAATATTTTTCTTACTCTCCGTCTCCTCGTCTCTCATTTCCTGTCTCTGTGTTTACTTTTTCACTGAAAACGTGGTTACGCAAAGGTTGGTTAATCCTTTTTTTCCTGACTTTCTGTCTTTGCTGTTTTCCTGCGCAAAACATTTATTAGCTTCTAGTTTATGTCTTGTCCCTTTCATATTTGTTGTATCTCGATATTTCCATCTTCTTTCGCTCCAAGAAGAGCATAGGACCGCCACTAAAGTTGGCACCATTACATAAAGTATGCATCTAAGAATTTGAAAAGGTAGTTTTAATGGCAATAAAGAGGTTGCTAGCTCCATGCCCAACCCTCTTTAGTCGCCTGTTTCTACTTGCTTAAAATGTAATTGGCATATTATTTTCCAATCGGATATGATTTAGGAGGCGAATCTGCCGAAGACGGACCTGTCGGACCGAAAGGTGCAAATATCGCAGCCAAACTGTAAACTAGCGACACAACACATTCGGTTCGCCGGACTACATCCTGCTACTTACAAAGCTCTGTTCAGGGCTTGGTAGCAGGAGATTGAGAACGTTCAGGGCTTGGTAACGGGAGATTGAGAACGTTCAGGGCTTGGTAGCGGGAGATTGAGAACGTTCAGGGCTTGGTAGCGAGAGATTGAGAACGTTCAGGGCTTGGTAGCGGGGGATTGAGAACGTTCAGGGCTTGGTAGCAGGAGATTGAGAACGTTCAGGGCTTGGTAGCGGGGAATTGAGAACGTTCAGGGCTTGGTAGCAGGAGATTGAGAACGTTCAGGGCTTGGTAGCGGGAGATTGAGAACGTTCAGGGCTTGGTAGCAGGAGATTGAGAACGTTCAGGGCTTGGTAGCGGGAGATTGAGAACGTTCAGGGCTTGGTAGCGGGAGATTGAGAACGTTCAGGGCTTGGTAGCGGGAGTTTGAGAACGTTCAGAGCTTGGTAGCGAGAGATTGAGAACGTTCAAGGCTTGGTAGCGGGGGAATGAGAACGTTCAGGGCTTGGTAGCAGGAGATTGAGAACGTTCAGGGCTTTGTAGCGGGAGATTGAGAACGTTCAGGGCTTGGTAGCGGGGGAATGAGAACGTTCAGGGCTTGGTAGCAGGAGATTGAGAACGTTCAGGGCTTTGTAGCGGGAGATTGAGAACGTTCAGGGCTTGGTAGCGGGAGATTGAGAACGATCGCAGAATAAGAAGATGAAGGGCGCGAATAACCCGATGTGCCAGATTGCCATGGAGCTTAGACATGTTGCTGGGGCGCCTTACATTTCCTGACCAGTATCGCATTTACTCACAAAATTTCCTTCATCACGCATATCCCTCAGTTTTAAGGTCACACCATAAACTATTTTCTCACCTAATTTCCTCTCCTTCCGTCGTCTTTCAAGGTCAAACATAATAACCTAACACAAATAGGTAATAGCGGAAATAGGCAAGTATTACTTTGAAAATAAACTTACATTTCTACATTTAAAATTTAGATTTTCAAGAACAATTCATCTATACCGTCCGACATGTTACACAATAATCTACGAGTAACTTGTGTGTAATGCGTGCGCGTGTGGGGTGGAGGGTGGGGAGGGGTGTGGAAAGAGGAGACTATCGTCTGTTTTGGCAAAACATTCTCTTCGGCCATATAATATAATGGTCAAGATCATCTATCTAGCCTACACGTAGTTGTCAATGGAAACGGACTGTTTCCATGGCAGCCTGTCTAACAAAGTGGGGGATCGACGTGAACTCATAGTAGTGTGATACCCATATGAAGCCAAACATAGCACAACCGCTTGGAGGACCACTGGTCCGTCTTCATCAGCACGCTCGGAATGTGAGAAAAGCTACTGCAACCCGTCGCTCCACGCCCTTATCTTGATGCACAAATCTTAATCATTGTGGGTATTCAGCAACTACAACATCATTTGTGTGGGTATATAAATATTGCCTCGAAAGGAAAGCAAAGAGCAGTAACACTGTTACCTACCAGGCATGGTGTAAGATGCGACTAAGGATGGTTCGGTAATGGGCTGGCTACCTAATTCTGTCGAAACTTCAGCAGTTCACTTTATGGCATTGCGCGAGTTTGTTGATTCACTGGGAGATGAATAGGATAATGTATGTGTGTGTCTGTGTGTTTGTACATACGTGTATATATAATGCACTGACAAGTTTGTGAAACACAGCTTTAAACAAATTCGTAATCGCTGAGACACTACCATTAAAGCCGCTCCCAAACTTGGCGCCTTTCTGGTGTGGATGGAAGAAGGGCTTCTGTTATCGGAAAATGCATTACGTTGTCTGGAGGACACGATAATTGTATAGTGATAGTAAGATAAGTATTCGTTTCTTCACACACACACATATATATATCTTCCTTTTTCTACGATGTCATCTATATGCACTTCACGTATACAATTGGAGATGTATCACATTCGTATTATAGCTGCGTTTATATTATCTATCAACTGGGTTAGAGAATGGCGTTTTGTAACTACATTTTACCCGTAGAGCGAGTAGGCTTAAAGAGCATGTTCTTAGTTTGCTTAGTCCTCCTCACAAGAATAATGGCAGACTCGCTCTCTGATCCAAAATTTATATTTATCAGACGCGTATGAGTCCTGTCCTCCTGTGTGGTTCAGAGACTTGGACACTACTTAAATAAGACATCAAACTCGAGGCTTTTCATATGCGCAACCATGGGGGACGGGCTAGTGGTTAAGTGGCACGGCTCACAGCCAGAAGGTGCTGGGTTCGATCCCCATCACAGCACCGGCCGTTACCCCGGGAAAGCAAACCCTTAGAAAATACAGGAGGAAGCAGACCATTACATAAAATGCATACTGAAAAAAACAATATGCGCAACCAGCGACGCGTTCTCTGTATCCGGTGGTTCGTTGTCGACCGTAAGGTCAATGTTTCTGCAAAGACGAGACGTGATAAGTAGCCTTGGAAATATAATACGCTAGTGTAGATTGACTAAGAGAAAAGGGATTGTAGTGAGAAAACAAGCAGGGTACCAACACACAAAAAAGGCAGCCGAAATCGGATGTGTCAAAGTGAAATTTCGCAGCCTCGCTGCAAGCTACGACACACTTTTCAGGATGAATGCAAAAGTAGAAGGCGTTAATGAGACGAAAAGAGGATAGTTCTAGCATTTAGTGACAACTAGAAGAACAGTCCGTGTGAAAAGATTAAGATGAAGTTAGATACTTCTTCTTCGTTCGTTCTCAATCTCCCGCTACCAAACCCTGAAAGGGCTTAAGTAGCAGAATGTAGTCCAGAGAACGGAATGCGTTGTGTCGTAGTTTACAGCTTGACTGCGATATTTGCGCCTTTCGGTCCAACACATCCGACTTCAGCAAGCATTTTTTAGTACCGGGTTAGCATTCCATCTTCGATCCCTTCTCCTTAGCCAGTCTGCCCTGCTGCAGCCTGTTATCTAGGATCACCACGTGGGGGCATATAAGGGTCTTGGCAGCTCTGGTTCGCTGGCCCTGATGCTCGCAGTCAGCTATGGGTCACTGACCACTGCAGCGCATGCGCTGCTCAGCGTCTTGATCCTGAAGTTAGATACGACTCTGGGCAGTTTGCATCATGGCGTGGAAGAGGATCGATAAAGAAAACAAAGTACAGGAAATTCTAGAGGGATATAATTCTTAGCCACGTTCAGCTCAGTTCAAGTACCTTCTCCATATCGAAGATCAGCTGCAACGTCCTCTGTCCTTGCCTTGATTGTACATTCTGCCAAGTTTTTCCCTGTCCGTATATCCATGTTATCCTCCCAGAGCGTTGTTTACCGCTGGCACTTTTTGACCTTCACCTTTCCTGCCATCATTGCTTTCTGTAAGGTCTTACGTCCTTTGATGTGACAAAAATATCTTAATTGATTATATGTGTGTTTATCAATTCTCTTTGCACCCATATTTTCTCCAAGATTTCCTTTTTTGTTTTCTTTTCTTTTCAAGAGACGAACCTAATTTTAACCCGTTAAATGTGAATGCTGAAGTCGGGTGTACTGGCCCACTAACGCACAAAACACAGTACACTACACTTTAATAAAAAAATTATTTTTCACATAAATTTAAGTATAGAAGTACTACTCGGCTACATTATACTGCTTCTTCGGCATTTGTCCTGAATCGGACGCTGTGATTCAGTTTACAGCGAGGCTGCGTTATCTGCGCCTCTCGGCACGACACATCCTCTTTTAGCTGACTATTTTTTAGGTACCATGTTTGCTTTCCCACTGCGATCTCTATTCTCTTAGCCAGACCACACAAGTGCAGCCTGTTTACAGGGCGGCCACTTGGGGTAGAAATAAAGTCTTAGTCAACTGGTTCGCTAACGCTGATACAAGCAGCCAGCTATGAGACGCTAGCAACGGTCAGATTATTCACTGTGCTGTATCCGGCCCGACTCGGATACTCCTTGTAAAGGGGTCAACTGTAGAAGCATGGAGCATAAGGTCATCACTATAACTGGTTCCTTTACAGGGAGCCTTTATCCGAGCGTTTGCTATAGTCGAGTTTTTTTTGTTTTGCGTTCGCCTTATTTCTTTATTCCCCAAGGCGGTGTGCGTTGCACTACGGTTTTTATTTTTCACCTATCGGTCCAGTGCATCCGACTTCGGCATTCATTTTATGTAAGGGTCTGCTTCCTCCTGCATTTTCTAAGCGTTTGCTTCCCCGGGGTAACGGCCGGTGCTGTGATGGAGTTGTGAGCCGTGTCACTTAACCACTAGCCCACGCCGTCCCCCAAATATAGTGGTTTCAAAGGCATTGGTTTTCATATGGCGAGGTTGATAGCGGCATGCACAACTCACTTTAATCACGCTTGGAAATTACAGTGGCCCCATTCTTCTTTCAACCCGGGCACCATCCCGGCTCCACTGGGACACAACTCGGGCGATTCAACTAACCCTGTAATAAAATACTGTCAAGAAGGATTGTGGTAAGGTAAAGGTGAAGGTGGGTCAATGACAACAATTCACATCGGGGATGAAGATAACCAGTTCCCTTCCTTGCTGTATATACCTTCCCGAACTCATACGTCAGGTACCCATCTACAAATGGGTCGACTGGACGACCGGTCGTATCAGAAACGAAACACATCCTGATTTTTTTTTCTGTCCGCCCGTGATTTCGAACCCTGACGCGGTGCAATCCCAGTCTTAGTAAGCCAGCTAACTGTTGATTGGCTACACGCTCTACCACCATTGTGGTACAGATCGTGAATGTGGAGCACCTAATAGTAACGATAATCTGCAAGACAGTCTGTGTTCTGGAATCACCATCAAAACACACATGGAGAAAGGAGCTTGAGACAAATATAGAGGCACAAGTGAAGACTTAGACACAGTTGTAGCGAACGGTTAACTCTTTAAAGTCCAGCCTAATTGATTCGATTTCTGTCTTGAGACTCAAATCCTATAAGGCTGGGCTGGAACGGGTTAAAACACGAATTGAATCAATTAGAACGGATTGGAAAGAGTTAATGCAAATAAAGTAAATAGAGCGAACTAAAAAAGGTTAAGAACAATAGGAATACGAGGAACAACGAGAGGAGCAGCACGGAAACACCAGGCTAGGTACAAACAGATACACACACGCATCCAAGCACTGGTTTATGCGTCTTAATATCGTCCAAATTGATCACGACCTGGGGCGGAATAGACACGCCTCCGCCAGTAGAAACTAGTGAGGCAAACACATAAAATTAAAAAAACATTTTTTTAAAATGTGCTTGTACTTATTGAAGACCTGTACTCCACGGTGAGCTAGCTGACCAGATTGTGATGATGAATAGGAAAGGCAATTCGTAAGAGGTGACTAGGGAGTATTAGGCATTGGATCGACTACATTATCTCGTATAAACGTTCACCTCGTCTCATCTCATTTCACCTCGTCTCATCTCATTTCATCTCTCTCATCTCATTTCATTTCTCTCATCTCATTTCATTTCTCTCATATCATTTCATCTCTCTCATCTCATTTCATCTCAGCTGTCCCGTAATCTTGATGGTCGTAAAGGCATCACATCTCGGTACATCCCGAGCCGTCCGTCGCCATCTGTGCTCTATCCATTGCGTGCGATTCTGTTTCAATCAATGTCCGTCCACTTACCAATATCATCTGCCCAGTGCATCCTTGGAAGACCTCACTTTCTCGTGCCAGGAACTGCGCCTCTGAGTGTCACATTGGGCAAATCCTGAGCGCGTATAACATGGCCGAACCAGCAGAGCTGTCGTGATTTAACAATTGACAGGCGGCCCGGGTTAAAGCAATAATTTAATTATAGACTGTCAGACAATACTGCGCACATTGACATTCGTGATGTGATCTCGGTATGATAATCCAAGGATCCTTTTGGAACACCTCATCTCCATGGCCTGTATTTCCCGCTTCGATCCTGCATTCAGTGTCCATGTTTCACAGGCATATAGGTACACAGAGAGAATAAATGCTCACATTTAATTTATTTGATTGAATACAGACATAGGTATTGCCATCTTTCCATATTGGCTTCAGTGAAGTAAGACTGCCATAACCTGAGCTATCCTCAACATTAGCTGGGGAAAAATAAATGAAAAATATGTTTAAAGTTGATTAAAGCTAAGTTTAATCAAAATTGTTTAAAGGGTATGGCCAAATACCGCATCGAGACTAGAACACGAACAAAACCCACGTTATTACCAATAGACCTTCACATGGACAACAGATGACAACAATGCTGAACAAACAAATCATAGAAGAAGAGATAAATAAATACATGTATGGGGGCTGTTAACATATAAGGAAAAAATGGTCTACTTATCTGATATAGTATCTTCCATCGCTACTGGTTGTGTTGAAAGCTCGACTGTAAACATGAAACATTTTTTTTCTCTTATTTTTTCTCTCATTATATACATCTACAGTGCCGCCGCAGGCTCGCTTTATTTTAATTTTAATCTCATTATTAGCACCGCTGTGGTACCCACCTCGCCAACGGCATACCCCACATATTTTAATTGTGCAACTGGTTTAAGAGCTTGGCCATAGGTATATTAATACATTGACTGAAGCCACACCTCTTCCCCACACTCCCTCCCCCCCCCCCACGTCGTTCGCTATTAGTGTGGTCTTGCCGGTGTTGATCGCCATGTCCTGTTGCCGAGATGCTGAATCAAGTATGGCTGTCATTGAATGCGACTCCTTCTATCAGCAGCCAAGACTGGGGGTTCGTCATAGTGCGTGCAGCTATCGTTACCGCTCCAGTATGTACCCCTAGAGCTTCTGAGACAATTTCATTCCAGAAATAAATTGAATAAAGTGGGTGATAGTAGACATCCCTGTCGTACACGAATTGTGGTATTAAGTCAAGCACCCTTTCCGTCATTGATGAGAACCGCACTCTTTGCATTTTAAAATAAGCTCCGTATGACATTAGCAAGTTACTTTTCTATTTAATAATGTCCCAAAAGAACACCATGCTACACTCTATCAAATGCCTTATTGAAATCAACAATACAGGGAAGATATGTCGCTGAAAGTCAGTGAATTTCTCACATAGCAGTTGGAGAAGATTTGCTTAATAGTGTAGATGAAGCATTGAGGAAAGGAGGGGCGGGACTCATCATATTTCTACAGGATGGAACCGTTATAGAAAAAGCAAGTGCTGCCGGGGAGCCTTCGACAAATCTAAGAACAGAGCAACAGGCAATAATTGAAGCAGTCAAACTATTGGATGAAAAGGGGTTTAAGGATAACAGAAAAGTGGTTTTGTGCGAATGCATGGAAATTTTGCAGGCCACACAAAGAGAACCACGAAATAGTATGGAAAGGCAACTGATATGCCAGCTAAACAAACTCCCAGACCACAATAAAATCACTTTCCAGTGGATTCCAGCTCACTGCGGCATACCTGGGAATGAATGGGCGGACAGGCTAGCCAGGGAGGGAAGACAAAGAGAACAATTCACCCACCCAGTGTCACTGCCAGAAGTCAAGACAAACATTTAAACAAAATAGTGGATAGAGAGAACAAACAGTAAATACTCAGAGGACCCAATCAATAGACTGAATAGGAAACAGTATACCACAATTTTTCGCCTCACAACAGGTCATTGTAGACTAAATGCACACATGCATAAAATGAAAGCAGCACAGACTGCACAATGCACTTGTCAGAGAGGACCCCAGACTCCAGAACACATCCTGCAAACATGTCCACTGCACCAAGACTCCCGTGAGAAGACCTGGCCCGAGAGAAACATACAAGACAAACTGTGAGGAACCATTGAGGACCTGCGACTGACGTGTCACTTCATGGATGCAGCCCATCTGGTGGCATGAAACGAGCATACGAAACCGAACGCAAAGAAGAAGAAGAAGAAGCTTAATAGCGTTTCTGCCAGCGCGAATGCCAAATTGTTCCTTACCAACAATCTTCTCAGCTTTCAGTTGAAGTCTGTTGAATATGATTTTGAGCCTGACTTTACTAGCGTGGCTGATTCACTTGATAGTTCTGTAGTTTGTACAAAGTTGCTGGTTATTCGGTTTCGGAATCGTAGCGACTGACACAAGTTCAGAAAATAAGAATAGGCCAATTAAAAGTAAATGTAGCTGGGCTTTTCAGGTCAGAATCATCTTTTCTCCCAAGAGAGCTAATGATGCAGGATGCGAAAGTGGAAGTAAATCTCCAGCGCTGCCTTAACCTGGGTTCTTTTTTCTTCCTAGAGAAGAGGTATGATGTTCATCGATCACACGCGAAGAAGACCACTATCTTTGTTCAGCCGTGTGGACAGTCTTTTCTCTTGCTGTGTCCGCTGAAACGGGTGACTTGCACAGGGATTTAGATTAAAGTGTGGAAGTAAATGCGCCTTTTGCCAACCTCATTCTCTGGTCCTGAGATACCTTTTGCCAGTGGCAAAATGTTATCGAAACGACTGGAGATAGCACAAGATGCAGATTTTTCCTGAGGAATTACTCCCGACGCCTTCCCTTTAAACAGGTATCCTGCAAGGCAGCGGAGAAGGATGGCATCTATCTTGTGTCGGGCCTTTTCCATAACCGCAAGAGGTCGTAGGGGCATCTATCCCAGGCCGTGTTTTAGTCCATTATAGTCGTGTCTAAATTTCGTCACACCAAAACCGATGCTGTCTGCAGCAAGGGCGAAGGGCGCCATTCTCGTGAAGTTCTGCCCTGTGAACTAGACCGTGAAGATACGACACAGGTTTAAGCGTAGTGTTAATTCATGTAGTCGATGTCCAGGCCAAGATAATCGGAAGGAAAAAACACACAAAAACCAACGAATTAACCAGTCCAAAATGGAAAACGACACGTTTCCGTTAACACAATTGTTCTTCTTCTGCGTTCGTTCTCAATCTCCCGCTACCAAGCCCTGAACAGGGTTTCGCAAGTAGCAGGATGTAGTCCGGAGTTTGAAATGCGTTGTGTCGCTAATTTTTCGATATTTGCACCTTTCGGTCCGACACATCCGTCTTCGGCGGGAACACAAGTGTAAATCGTCGACTAGTGTGAATTCAGGCAAATTGGTGGCCTGTTGGCATCCATAGTGAACTAAAACACTAGGGAAATGTAGACCAACAGCAGGTAGGGCGCCATCTTTTTCCAAATAAGGAAGACGTGAAGAGAGTTTGGAATATACAGGACAACTATATATATATATGTGTGTGTGTGTGTGGTGTGGTGTGGTGTGGTGTGGTGTGGTGTAGTGTAGTGTAGTGCGGGGCGGGGCAGGCGCGCATTGAAGACCCGTGCTTCACATGGAGCTGAACAAGTTTGATTTAATTAAAATTGCACAAGAAGTGGAGGTTCTCGTAGTGTGAAACAAAAATCTATAGAACCAACTAATGCATAAGCACACGTCTTTGCAAAGGACTTCCCTCCAGGAGGCTGACCACTGAGCTGATCCCACTTATTTAATTGGATGTAAACATCGTTGTTGATGTGTTGCCTGAAGTAACTAAATGTACGATAGAATATGAAATAAAGTCAAACTTCAGTATTGGAGACTTGGCTCAGGTTTCTTATACATGATATGCAAAAGTCCAGACAGGGGACACAACTTGAATATTAATTCTTGATTTTATTTAAGTGACTAGATCCCTTTGTTTTATCTATCTGTCTGTCTGTCTGTCTGTCTGCCTGCCTGCCTGCCTGCCTGCCTGTCGATCTGTCAGTCCGTCCGTCTTTCCATCTGTCTGTTGGCCAGACCGTCTGTCCGTCCGTCCGTCTGTTGGTCCGTTCGTCTGTAGATCCGCCAATTTAAAAATATATATTTAGTTATGACAACGCTTGAGTTTAAAAAAGACACAGTTTGCTTGTTAGCTCCTGGTTTAAAAGGTACCATATTCAGTTCATGGTCCTTAACACACCCCAGCATATTCTGGCGTTGTTGTTGTTTAAGTTCATTCAATTCTTGAGGACATTTCTCTGGTGACGGGTTACAGTTGCTTTTCTTATATCCAGAGGCGTACTTCAGAAGGTGCAGTAGAAAGATTCTCAGTAAGCTCCTAGCTTTGGGGTTTATCCTGATATAAATGGGTACCTAACTTATTTTTAAGGAAAGAAATGCCGCGAGGACGTGAACCGATGATCCCACCTACGTCACTTCTGATGTAAACAACACATACCAACCGTAAAGTTTGTAAAATTTCATTATCCTCCGACTCATAGTCTCCTCAGCAGACAGTTGAAAACATGGCGGGTGTGAAACGGAATCCGTCCAGAGTTGATTAACGAGCCGTGATTGGGTTTCTAACAGCTGAAGGATGTCGACCAGTTGACATTCATCGCAGAATGCACCAGTATATGGTGACAAACGTTCGTTGAAGACAACAGTGAAGAACTGGCCAACGATGTTTAAAGATGGACGTGAGTTAACGAAAGATTATCCGAGACCAGGTCAGGCGCATATTGTTGCGCTAACTCACGTCCTTCTTTAAACATCGTTGTCCAGTTCTTCGCTGTTGTCTTCAACACACTTGTATCTTCATACACTGTATTCATTCTGCAATGAATGTCAACTGGTCAACTTCCTTCAGTTGTTAAAAACCGAATCACCGCTCGCTGATCAACTCTGGACGGTTCCGTATCACACCTGCTATGTTTTCAACGGTATGCTGAGGAAACTATGAGTCAGAGGATAATGAAATTTTGCAAACTTGACGGTTGGTATGTGCTGTTTGCACCAGAAGTGACGTCATCATGAGCATCGTACCTATGCTCACTTGTTGCAGTTTGGTCCGGTTTCATTTGAATACGCCTCGTACTTTTAAGGAAAGAAATGCAGCGAGGGCATGAACTGATGTCTCCACCTACACACATCTGAGACTAAGTCTAATCAAGTCTTTAGCATGTCATCTCCCGACTACATTGTCTGCTACAGGTATATCTTCACATGTAGTGACTCCACTGTATCAGAGGTTGACAAATTTGTTTATGATCTAGGTGCCAGGTAAAATACGTAGGAGCCAAGACGTAGTTATGAATGAAAAGTTCCTTGTAGGGTTGTGCAACAAACCAGTGGTTATTGCTGAATTGTTCTTGTAAATATGAATTTTGAATTAGCTTATTTAAGTTTATTATCAAAGTAATACTTATCTATTTCTGCCAATCAGCTAATAAAAGGTTTCCCAATCAGGCTGGTTTGTTCAGTACTAAAAATCTGGCCTGTACTTCTGTAGGCGCTATAGGGAATTTGATAACATAGGAGTTTGTTAGCGGTGGGTAGGGTCTGCATCACCACATCATGCTGTTGTTGTTGTTGTTGTTACTGATTCAGCAGCATTTGGGCTCTCGCCCTTCGGCCCATTGCTAAATGATGGTATCTTCACGTGTTTATCAACTGGTGTCTAGTGCCATACAAAGTGTTCCCTGTATCTGGCCGCGGAGGACGAAGCAGTTTCTTAAAATCGTTGAGCGCTGAGCACTCAAAGAGATGACGATCATCGTTAGCACTGTGCGTCAATTGTAAATATCATATCCCCCGGCCCGCCATAACATATCATGGGGGACCAGATGTGGGACATTATTCCAGTAAATTCGACACCGATCCTGAAATGAAAGGCGCCACAGCAACATTTCTATGCGTGGAAACCTGACTCACGGGATTTGTCATTTGATATCAATAAATATCACAATCTGCTATGTTGGGACCGTGAGCGGTTAACGTTTTTGTCTCTCGCGGCTGCAAGGGAACAGGGTTCGTTGCTCTGTCTAGTTACGCACCAGTCTACTTTGGTGTAAACAGTTTCTGACTTGGAATTAAGGAAGTTAAGGCGACGAGTATTAGCTGAAGTATTAGTACAAGCGTGCGACAGCTTCTACCGGACAGTGACGTGCGACAAATTCAGTTTGTGAGCTATGACTCAACCAGACTGGGACGTGCGACCAATTCGGAATGTGTGCTATGGCTCTACTAGACTTGGACGTTCGACCAATTCAGTATGTGGGCTATGGCTCTACCAGACTAGGACGTGCGACCAATTCAGTATGTGTGTTATGGCTCTACCGGACTGAGACGTGCGACCAATTCAGTATATGGGCTATGGCTCTACCAGACTGAGACGTGCAACCAATTCAGTATGTGGGCTATGGCTCTATTCATCTACCGCTAATGCGTTATGCTTGTGCTAATCTGCCGACGATGGATGTATCGGACCGAAAGGTGAAAATGTTATAATCAAGCTGTAAACTAGCGACATAACACATTCCGTTCTCTGGACTACATCCTGCTACTTGCAAAACCCTATTCATGGCTTGGTAGCGGGAGATTTAGAACGAAGGCATAAGAAGACAAAGAAGAAGAAGCTAGTACTAATAAAATATAATGAACAAAAGGTTGCTTCCGGAAGGGGAGCGTGAAAAACAGCTATCTCATCCAAGAAAGACAGCAAGAGCTCAACTTACCGACTCCCGACACGAGGATGTCGTGAAGTTATATAACCATACAGGACTCTTCGATCTTCTGTAATCAGAATGAATATTTCAAACCCTTTCACGAGGATCTATTGGAGAGTATGTCTGGTGCCAGCCGAGGCAGCATTTCCAATCTCATCAAATGTCGATGATACACGACATGCCTACTATGTTTGTAACGGGAATGATGGGATATCACTATCTGAGGGATCGCAGCTAAAAGTCTCCGAGGCATAATCCCCCCCCCCTTCCAAGCCACCCCCACACCCCCCACCCATCCCCCATGCGATGCTATTTCGTGTCATTGCTAAGTAGAATTCGCAGATCATTGATGCCAAAAATAGAACGGACTGATCACTTGCTTGTTTACATATTTTCGATTATATTAAAAACTCGTCCTCGTGTTTAGTAAGCCATAAGAAGAGAACCACTCACAAGCTCTTCTTCTACTTCGTTCGATCTCAAACTCCCGCAACGAGTCCTGAAAAAGGGCTTTGTAATTAGCAGATATAGTCCGGAGAACAGAATGCTTTGTGTCGTAGTTTACAGCCTATCTGCGATATTTGCACCTTTCGGTTCGACACATCCTTGAGCATGACATTTTTGGGTACCGGGTTAGCCTTCCTTCTTTGATCCCTTCTCCTTAGCCAGTCTGCACTGTTGAAACTTGTTATCCATGATCGTCACGTGGAGGTGTAGAAGTGTCTTGCCAGCTCTGAGTCGATGGTCCTGACACTAGCAGTTAGCTTTGGCTCGCTGACTGCTACAGCTCATGCACTGTATAGCATCTTTATCCCACTCACATACGTATTAATCTCGGTTCTTTTGTGCTAGTTTTCGGAACAGATGATAATGTCTATCAGCGACACACAGGCACATGCGTGTTGCTGCGTTAGAGATAAATTCATTGAATCGTCACAGAACGAGCTACTGCTAAAGTATTTGGTCACAAATATTTTAATTAAATCAAGAACGAAAGTCGTGTACCTTCCCCAGACCTACATGTAACAGGAAGGAAACCACCCACGAACTCACTATTAATAGTCAAATGAAAGTCCAAAAGACAAACCAACAGGACTTGCAGAACAAAAGACTAGCTTTTGACTACAGAATAAAGAAATGCAGAAACAAGTGAATATTGTTGTTAAAAAGTTTTCGATACAAGCTTCTTTTTACACAGACAAATTTTTTGTTGTTGTTAATGGTACAACGGGAGTGTATTTGTTTTGTTTTTTTTGTGTTTCTAAAGTGAAATTTGTGTATTTGATTATTTTGATTTATTGGTGCTGGTCAACATTAATTGCCGACTGTAATCTGTGAAAATGATTATCGTTCATGTCGATTTCTTTATCCGCGTCATCTGAAATATTTACTTTGGTTAGTGATTTTCTACTCAATGAACGCGTGTGCCTGTTTGTATGCCGCTTGAAGTTGCTGATCTCGCTGTCGATGCAAGTAAATATTTTTGTTTAAATTACGTTTTTCAGTAGAAGCTTTGAAATTACCTGCCTACGATCCGCCAATATTGGATATATCAACATGTAGCACTAGTAGAGGCTCTAGGTTATGGGGAAGTTGGTTAAAATAAGATAAATAGAAATCCACACAAACGGAAAACGGGCATGTCCAGTTACATAAAAGCTTTTAAATACAAAAATGACAACTATCATGGGCCGCTCACAGGACCTGTAATTAAGAAGCATGCCCATTGCAGAACATCGCTTCTTTCAACTGCCAACTTATTTAGCTGTTATAAGCTGCTTGACATGTGTGCAGTACGTTAGGCTGCCATTACTTTCCTGACGCGGACGAGCGACCGCATATCGATAAAACAAATCAGTGTCTGTCAAACTGGACAAGGAGGGATTTGAATCTGCTGCATTGGCTAGAGATGTTCTCAATCTTTAGGCTCATTAAACAGCACATTCAAGTATCCTTAAAAATGATCTTCCATTCAGAATGTCATGTTGACAGTTAGCTGATCTACAGCTTAACCTAGATAGACTGAGCAGAGTAATGTCAGAACCCTCTCTTCTTTCGAGAAATGTGTTAGGTTAAGCACCATCTGCCCACAATCACCAGTCAGCTGTAAACGAGTACCTGGCTTTGTTGGTGGGGGGAGAAATGGCATCGTAGTGGGAACGTGTCGCGACACATCGTGTAAAGTTGAGACCTAGTGCAGTAAAGTCTCTAACACTTAATCCCCGATAGCAGTGTCTGTTATTGAACTATTGTGGATGGAAATACAACACCCGGGTATGGAAGATATCAGTCGAGTTTGACAACACGTCTGTTCGTGCCGCGTCACTGCCTCGACATGTGTATAAGGCTGGTTTACGTCATGTCCCCAGGTCTCCATTCACGTTAACACTCGCGGAACAAGGCCTATTTGATAGTACTGGGTCTTACACACTGTACCGTAGTTATCAATATAAACAGCTGACGGTACGATCAACTTCTAATCTGCCGGTGAAAAACCTAATTTCTGCACTGGACCCATTTGCCATTCTACTGAAACATATACAATGTAACGCAGAATATTGACCCATTTGGTAACCAAATTAAGAATATTGATCTATTTCGTAACCTAGTGAAGAGTATTGACACATTTGGTAAGCTGTTAAAGAATATTGACACATTTGGTAGGCTGGTAAAGAATATTGACACATTTGGTAGGCTGGTGAAGAATATTGACACATTTGGTAGGCTGGTGAAGAATATTAACACATTTGGTAGGCTGATGAAGAATATTGACACATTTGGTAGGCTGGTGAAGAATATTGACACATTTGGTAGGCTGGTGAAGAATATTGACACATTTGGTAGGCTGGTGAAGAATATTGATACATTTGGTAGGCTGGTAAACATTATTGACACATTTGGTAGGCTGGTGAAGAATATTGACACATTTGGTAGGCTGGTGAAGAATATTGACACATTTGGTAGGCTGGTGAAGAATATTGACACATTTGGTAGGCTGGTGAAGAATATTGACACATTTGGTAGGCTGGTGAAGAATATTGACACATTTGGTAGGATGGTGAAGAATATTAACACATTTGGTAGGCTGGTGAAGAATATTGACACATTTGGTAGGCTGGTAAACATTATTGACACATTTGGTAGGCTGGTGAAGAATATTGACACATTTGGTAGGCTGGTGAAGAATATTGATACATTTGGTAGGCTGGTAAACATTATTGACACATTTGGTAGGCTGGTGAAGAATATTGACACATTTGGTAGGCTGGTGAAGAATATTGACACATTTGGTAGGCTGGTGAAGAATATTGACACATTTGGTAGGCTGGTGAAGAATATTGATACATTTGGTAGGCTGGTAAACATTATTGACACATTTGGTAGGCTGGTGAAGAATATTGATACATTTGGTAGGCTGGTAAACATTATTGACACATTTGGTAGGCTGGTGAAGAATATTGACCCATTTGGTAGGCTGGTGAAGAATATTGATACATTTGGTAGGCTGGTGAAGAATATTGACACATTTGGTAGGCTGGTGAAGAATATTGACACATTTGGTAGGCTGGTGAAGAATATTGACACATTTGGTAGGCTGGTGAAGAATATTGACACATTTGGTAGGCTGGTGAATAATATTGACACATTTGGTAGGCTGGTGAAGAATATTGACACATTTGGTAGGCTGGTGAAGAATATTGACACATTTGGTAGGCTGGTAAATAATATTGACACATTTAGTAACCTTTAAAAGAATATTGACATATTTGGTGGGCTGGTGAAGAATATTGTCACATTTGGTAGGCTGGTGGAGAATATTGACACATTTGGTTGGCTGGTGGAGAATATTGACACATTTGGTAGGCTGGTGGAGAATATTGACACATTTGGTTGGCTGGTGGAGAATATTGACACATTTGGTAGGCTGGTGGAGAATATTGACACATTTGGTTGGCTGGTGGAGAATATTGACACATTTGGTAGGCTGGTGGAGAATATTGACACATTTGGTCGGCTGGTGGAGAATATTGATATACTTCGTAGGCTGGTAAAGAATATTGACACATTTGGTAGGCTGGTAAAGAATATTGACACATTTGGTAGGCTGGTGAAGAATATTGACACATTTGGTAGGCTGTTGAAGAATATTGACACATTTGGTAGGCTGGTAAAGAATATTGACACATTTAGTAGGCTGGTAAAGACTATTGACACATTTGGTAGTCTGGTGGAGAATATTGACACATTTGGTAGGCTGGTAAAGAATATTGACACATTTGGTAGGCTGGTGGAGAATATTGACACATTTAGTAGGCTGGTGGAGAATATTGACACATTTGGTAGGCTGGTAAAGAATATTGACACATTTGGTAGGCTTGTGGAGAATATTGACACATTTGGTAGGTTGGTAAAGAATATTAACACATTTGGTAGGCTGGTGAAGAATATTGACACATTTGGTAGGCTGGTGGAGAATATTGACACATTTGGTAGGCTGGTGGAGAATATAGACACATTTTGTAGGCTGGTGGAGAATATTGACACATATGGTATTTTTGTGAAGAATATTGACACATTTGGTAGACTGGTGAAGAATATTGACACATTTTGTATTTTTGTGAAGAATATTGACCTCTTCGATAGTTTGGGGAAGCAGTTGGTGTATTCTTTTCTTCCCAGTGAGGTACTCCCACGATCCACACGGAGCAAATTGTTACATCATGCGCCTAGGTAATTTTCCAATGACAATCTTTAATTGCCAAGATCGATTTTAGTTAGCATTACCTTTGAACAGATTAAAAATATCACAGCAATATGTACAAATAGTATTATTTGTAATCGATGCATAAAGGAGTGTATGTATACATTCAAAATATAATTTATAGCTTTGATTCAGCTTATACATCATTAGAATGACAAAAATTACAAATGAATACTTTTTTTCCGCTAGCATGGCTATTTTATGTTGCGTTAATATTAAATGCGCGTAAATTGCGATTTAGTGTCTCCCATTCATAATTTTGACATAGAACTATTGTCCTAGGTGAATAATGCGGTAATATATGCAGACAAAGCAAAACATAGATGGGCAAGTCACTTATTACAGCGAAATGATGGTCGATGGAGCACAGCGACACCAATCTGGTACCGCTGAGATAAAAAGAGACCACGGCGACACCAATCTGGTACCGCTGAGATAAAAAGAGACCACGGCGACACCAATCTGCTACCGCTGAGATAAAAAGAGACCACGGAGGAGAACTCCAATGTGTTGCTCAGACTCACTTGCTGTACGCAAAAACATCCGAGACGTCTCTGGATGAGTGTTTACCACGCACTGAACTTACGTGGCCCAAGGCAGAGTCCACTGGAGACGGAGTTAGGACATGCAGTTACGCTGGGGAACGGTTCAAGAAGATCAGGAAGATCATTCACTGTCTATTGATAATATAATAAAAAAGGGACGCCTTTGATATTGCGCTAAACAGAAACGTAACGAAAACTCGGTTACAATCACAAGGTCTTCTTCTGTGATTATGGAATGGGGACTCCTAACAAATCACAACATAAACAAATACGAAGAAAAAGTCAGTAAATAGTTCACACATGGCTAAACAAAAATGAATTGAGATACAAACTTGAAAAATATTTATTGTCCTTTATTTCTCAACATAATTTCTACCAGCATTGATACACGTATCCCATCGCGTTATCAGTACAGGAAAACCTGCAGCATGGAAGTCTTTGGTCTGTTGTATCAGTCAAATTTGCGCTCTACGATCAACTTCTTCGTTATTCCAAAAAGGTCTACTGACAAGGTCAGATCATACATAAGGCTGCCACTCTCTAACCCTGAAAATAAAGACGTTTGGGTCGAAAAATGAGAACTGTTGAAGACGTCTTTCTCTGTCATACTAAAACACACCTTCACATTCTCCTATAGTCGTTTAGAAATGGCCTTCCCCTTTGGTAAAAACTTATCGCGACAATTATGATAGCGTAGTAATAACTTGGTAACTGGCAAACTAATAACGTGTTCAATATTGTAATTGAATATCTAAAATGTCTTAAATTAACAGAATTCACTCTTAAAGTTCTTATTTGAATTGTTTGCCTGTCTTAAACCTGTTAAAAATTATACACATGAAAGAACTTTAATGAATGAGAAAAAGTACTTCTTTTTTTCTCAGTTGAATTTTTGTTTGGGCATTTATATGCATTCTTTTATATCCTTTCACTGATGCAATTTTTGAAAGTAAATCTGGGTTTTTGGATAAATATAAATCGTTACACAGCGTGTCACTGAAATTGAATTTTGTGGACATAAGCTCCTTAATTGGATCAATTTTATGATAATTTATATCCTTAGACCACTAGATCTTCATCACTGAAAAAAGCCTTTCAACAGATGTATTAAGTAGTAGTATGGACAAGAATAATTGAGAAATTACTAACAGCTCCCAAAACAACTCTTCATTCTTACACTGGCTAAAATAATTAGCCCATGTTACATTACAAGCATCAGAAACATCAATTTTCTTCATTTATGTTGTACATTAAAAAAAAAAAAACAACATTTCGCATCATCTACATATACTTCTTTGGTATCTTCTTCTTCTTCTTCGTACGCAGTCAGACAGTAACCATTATTTTTTCAAAAAAAGCGGCGGTCATCATGAGGCTGTCGCCACTGCCATAGAGCTTGTCTTGCAGTTCCACTGGAGATGGCCACATCTGCTCTCTCTGATCCTCGTATGTCGGGCAGTTCTGCAGCAGATGCTCAGCGGTCATTTTACCAGTACCGCACGAGCATTCGTCGGTACCACCTATCTTCAATTTGTTGAATAGGTGGTACATCAGTCTATTGTGGCCAGTGCGAACTCTGAAGACAACGACCTGCTCTCTTCGGTTCAACTGGTAATAGGCATCGTTTTTGGTGTAACCAGTATGTTCGGTTTCCCATTTGGTCATGTATCTGGCTTTGATAAGCCGTTTTGACTCTTCGTACGTCATACTAGTATCTGTTTGTGGTAGTCTTGCACCTTCTTTTGCCAGTCTGTCTGCCTCCTCGTTGCCTTGGATGTTGCAGTAGGATGGGACCCACTGTACCACTACCCTTTTTGGTGCGGACTGCTGGCACAGTTTGCAGAGTGCTGCTCTTAAGTCATTAAGCTCAGTGTTTTTCTGGCTTTTTAGCGCTGTGACTACGGCGAGAGCATCTGTAAGCAGGACTGTATGGCTTTCATTTTCACGGTGTGTCACCATTTCTTCCACTGCCGCCCTCAGTGCCTCTGCCTCCGCTCTGAAATTGCTTGTGTACTTACCAGTAGCGAATGACAGTGTTATTTGTTTGCCATTTGGTAGGTTCAGGAATGCTCCTGTCCCTCCGTTCTGTGTATTGTTTGTTACAGAACCGTCGGTGTATGCATGGGTCCAGTCCATGCTTGGGTAGCTTTTCGATATGAAGCTTAGGGTAGTATCTCTCCTTTCTTTTTGTCTGGCAGTTTTTGTTTTCAATACCTGGTATATTTCCTACCACCTCTGGAAATATATCCTGCCTCCAGGTAGGTTTTCGTACAGTAGTGATGGTTTTTGGTGTTGTTAGTGCGTTTATGGGATCTTCGTGCATCTTTGCTTTGGCTATTTCTGCAAAGTTTCTCCGCTTTAGTTTCCCATTTCCCAAATTGTTTAGTCTCTGGTGCATTGGATGGTCAGTCAGTCTTCGGAGTTTCTCTGACTGCAGCTGGGCTCTGCAGTCTCTTCTATCGGTCATGGATTGCAGTTTTGGAATCTTTTCAAGTTCTACAATTGGCATTGACTTCATGCCTCCTGTTATAACTCTCATGGCTTGGTTTTGAAGTTTGCTAACTTTATCGAAGTTCGCCTTCGCTGCTGTTGTCCATGCCGCAATGCCATACTCGAGAACTGGTCTCACTCTTCCAGTGTACAGTTTCTTTAGTATGCCTTCTTCTGCTCCCCAGCTTGTGCCAGCAAGTTTCCTCATGATTGCCATTCTTTCTCTGGCTCTCATTCGGTTTCTCTCGATCTGACTTTTCCATGTCATGCGCCGATCAAATGTGACTCGCAGATAGGTTGGGTTGTCGTTTGGCTGCAGGAATTTGCCATTTAGACTTAATTTGGTATTTTGGGGTTTTAATGAAAGCGAGAATATTGTGCATGTGGTTTTCTCCTCGTTTATTTTGACCAGCCATGAGTTCGCCCACTCTTCCAGCGATGTTAGGGCCTGCTGCATCCGATTTCTTGCTATGGTGAGATTCTTTTCAGAGGTCCACATAGCCAGATCGTCTGCAAACATTGAGCTATGGACTCTCCTTGGTATATTCTCTGTAATGTCGTTTATATATACCAGGAAGAGTGTGGGTGACAGTACTCCCCCTTGGGGTACTCCCTGCTCGAGTGTCACCTTTTTGCTCATCTGCCCTTGTACTTGGACTCTGGCCGTTCTTTTTTTGAGGTAGTGGTTGATCCACTTGTACATTTTCCCACAAACATCACTTCTTCTTAGCTTGACTCTAAGTCCGTCTTTCCAGACTTTGTGAAATGCCTTTTCCAGATCCACCCAAACAGCTACTGTGTGTCTCTGTGCCTGGTAGGCATCTTCTATTTCCTGGGCTATGAGGATGACCTGGTCCTCAGTGGATCTGTGCTGTCTAAAGCCGGCTTGCTGTGGAATTAGTATTCGTTTTTCTTCCCTTCTTTGGTATGAAGGTACCTAGTTGTGGAAATCACAATATCCCATCCTTTGGTATGAAGGTACCTAGTTGTGGAAACCACACTATCCCATCCTTTGGTATAAAGGTACACAATTGTTTAAATCACATCATCCTTTTGTATGAAGGTACTTAGTTGTGGAAACCACACTATCCCATCCTTTGGTATAAAGGTACACAATTGTTTAAATCACATCATCCTTTGGTATGAAGGTACTTAGTTGTGGAAACCACACTATCCCATCCTTTGGTATGAAGGTACCTAGTTGTGGAAACCACACTATCCCATCCTTTGGTATAAAGGTATACAATTGTTTAAATCACATCATCTTTTTGTATGAAGGTACTTAGTTGTGGAAACCACACTATCCCATCCTTTGGTATGAAGGTACTTAGTTGTGGAAACCACACAATCCCATCCTTTGGTATGAAGGTACTTAGTTGTGGAAACCACACTATCCCATCCTTTGGTATAAAGGTACACAATTGTTTAAATCGCATCATCCTTTTGTATGAAGGTACTTAGTTGTGGAAACCACACTATTCCATCCTTTGGTATGAAGGTACTTAGTTGTGGAAACCACACTATCCCATCCTTTGGTATGATGGTACCTAGTTGTGGAAAACACACTATCACACTCATCTGACTCTCTTAAACACATTCAACTGAATTAATAAGCTTGCCGTCGCATTTCCATGTATTCAATGTAGGAGGTATACAAATTCTGGATTTTTCTTGTGAAAACTCAACATTTACCGGTAAATCCTTCTTCCTCACTCTTATCCAACATTTCCTTAACTCTGAGGGAAATGAATGGACATCAACTTCATTCTGCCAGAACATTCCTTACAGAAGCAAGAGTAATCAAGATCAGATGTTCGCATTCTAAGAGCTAGAATTCCAGACGTTTTCTAAATTGCATAAGTTTCCCCCGGAGCAGTGACGTGTAAAACATGAGAATATGTCTGGGAAAATGTGAACTTTAAGGCAGCTTTACATGGATCAATTCACCCAGTAATGCAATGCTTTACGCGACAGACACTTCTCGTCGTAAACAGGAAGCATTTCATTATGAATATCCTTTATAGAAATTCTCCCCCTCACCAAAAGAATCCAAACAAATACGCAACATTACGGTGTTCTTTGAATGTCCGCTCTTTGAAGACGGACTTCTTCTACCGCTGGATGTTGCGGTCATCTATTCGCACATTGTGAGGCCAACAACAACAATTTCCAACTATCCCATACCAGTTTATGACATACTAACTGACTTAACCTCGTAACAGGGGACGGCGTGGGCTAGTGATTAAGTGGCACGGCTCACAACCAGAAGGTGCTGGGTTCGATCCCCATCGCAGCACCGGCCGTTACCCCGGGGAAGCAAAACCCTTTGCAAATGCAGGAGGAAGCAGACCTTTACATAAAACGCATGCTGAAGTCGGATACACTGGGCCGACAGACGCAAAATAAAAGTCACACTGCAACGCACACCGCCTTGGTGATTAGAGCAATAAGGCAAACGCAAAACAAAACCCCCCAATAAAAACCTCGTAATATAGTTACTAGTACCACATAGTTACACCACATAGTTACTAACATAACTAATCTTTGTTTGTTTCGGTGCGGAAACTGAGTTGTGCCTTTGTTTTTATAAACGTTTGACCATCGGTACCGCCGCACCATTTTCTTTCTGGAGAAGTCGGTGTTAATGACGACGATATTGAAAAGTTTAGATGGGGTTTTCAGTCCGTTAGATACCCATTAGCATATTAACAAAGTGGGAACACGGCATTGCTCCAAAGTTTGTGGAACAAAAAAAATAAACATTAACCCAAGTAGGATTAAAAAATATATAAAATAACCCACACCGTCCACTGTTACTAGGTTTCCTGCTTATTACTTGTTATCGGGCAGATCCGTAGGCACGCAGCGTATTTTAAGAAATTGTGAAAGACATGCACGCTGATGTTAGATCGCTGCTTATACATACTCCAGTTCCTGCCACTCTGGCACAATTCACTTGCCTTTTCGTCATATATTTGATTCCAGATTTGTCCTTCTGTCACAAGATCCTCGTATTATCATGTTTCAGTTATTCATATGTAATAGACCTTCTATAAGTGCTTTCTTGGAAAGCATATCTGTGGGCTCTTCCCGTAAACATTTTCAGAACAGTAAATCCACACGAGGCACTGAAAGTATGAGGTCTGGTTTCAGGCAATAGTCAATTTCTACATCGATCCAATGATATATTCTTTATAAAGACAATAAATAACTAAATTATATAGGAGTGTGTATGTATGTGCGGGGATATTCAGAATGCGTACGTCAAAGATATACGAGGCGCGTTTTTTTTTAGGTAAGTTCCGTTTTGACATTACCGCTAAGGGATGTTGGAATTTGGAAACGCGCATATGCAGTATCTTAATGTAGTTCATTAGCTAACTGTCTATGTTTTCGATGTCGTTTTCTTGTTAATGTGGTTCATTAGCTAGCTGTCTACTATGTTTTCGATGTTGTGTTCTTGTTAATGTGGTTCATTAGCTAACTGTCTTCTATGTTTTCGATGTCGTGTTCTTGTTAATGTGGTTCATTAGCTAACTGTCTACTATGTTTTCGATGTCGTGTTCTTGTTAATGTGGTTCATTAGCTAACTGTCTACTATGTTTTCGATGTCGTGTTCTTGTTAATGTGGTTCATTAGCTAACTGTCTACTATGTTTTCGATGTCGTGTTCTTGTTAATGTGGTTCATTAGCTAACTGTCTACTATGTTTTCGATGTCGTGTTCTAGTTAATGTGGTTCATTAGCTAGCTGTCTATGTTTTGGATGTCGTGTTCTTGTTAATGTGGTTCATTAGCTAACTGTCTACTATGTTTTCGATGTCGTGTTCTTGTTAATGTGGTTCATTAGCTAGCTGTCTACTATGTTTTCGATGTCGTGTTCTTGTATCATACTGCCTGTGAGTGATTTATATTTATATGCACAAATAAATAATCTTGCCAGCTGAGAGATTCGTGCTGTTATCCGTTGTTTGTTAGGAAAACACACCAGTGCTGCAGAAATTCACAGACATCTCAGTGATGTTTATGGGGCATATGTTATGACTGATCGTATGGTTAGGAAATGGTGTCGAATGTTTAAAGGAGGGCGAACATGTATCCGTAATGTAGATCGAAGCGGTCGGTCTAGTGTGACGACAGACACTTTGGGGCAACAAATGAACACACAAATTATAGAAAATCGTCAATTCACAATTTTTGTATTGTCTTTGGAATTTTTTGATGGTTCACTTTCAGTGATTTACGACAATGTGACAAGAAACCTTGACTAAAAAAAAAAACTGTGTCAGATGGGTGTCGAAAGTTTTAACCGAGAAACACAAGCAGTAACGCCTTACTCCTGTGGGAAAATGTTTGCAGCGCTATCGCAATGAAGGCGATTAATCTTTTGGTCGCATTGTTGCCTGAGATGAGACCTGGTTTCCTTCAAAACTTTGAATGGAAGCAACAGTCAAAGTAATGGCGGCACACATTGTCCCCGAATGCAAAGAAGTTTGATGCAAGAAGTATGCACAACGATAGTGGCCACTGTTTTCTAGGACAAGAAAGGAGTCTTGCTTATTGATTTTCCTGAACGTAGAAAGACAGCTAATGCTAATGCTTATTGTGACTCTGACGAAACTTTGACGTGCCAGTCAAAACAAAAGACATGGGTACTGTTCACTTGGATTGTCCATTTGGATGATACTGCTCGAACTCACAGGGTAGGTCGAGCTGTTCAATTGTTTGCAAGAATTTAAGCGGGAAAGTTTTGACCATCCGTCATACAGCCACAGTCTGATACAGCTGAGATCTCGCACAAAGTGATTACCTCATTTTAATGCACACAAAGAAGTGGCATGCTTCCCGTTGGTTTGAATCTGATGAAGAACTGCAGACAGGCGTTGCTGAATGGTTCAAGAAACTTGTGGCAAACTTCTTCGACACTGGAATTAGGTGCCACGATACCAAACATGTGTCAATGTGGGCTATGTTGAGAGGTAATGTCTTTGCGTTCAGGATCTTTTGGTCATGCTATATCTGCAGGCCAGTCGATATGATGAAGTCTGTAGTCTTCACCAGGTCGGAGCGGCTGGCCCACAGCTTTTATCTCAGCTCTGCACCCTCTGGCCATGTCCGGTATCTCATTTCCCTATAGATTGGGCATTCCTGCAGAATGTGTTCACGATTCTAGCTACCTTTTGGACATGCGCATTCATCGGTGTGAAAGATGATGTAAATGTGTGGTTCACTTTTGGCTGCAGTAAATCAGTTTTCTTCTTCTTCTGCGTTCGTTCTCAATTTCCCGCTACCAAACTCTGAACAGGGCTTTGCAAGTAGCAGGATGTAATCCGGATAACGGAATGCGTTGTGTCACTAGTTTACAGCTTGACTGCGATATTTGCACCCTTCAGTCCGACACATCCGTCTTCGGCAGAATCAGTTTAATTATTGATGGTTTAAAAAAAATTATTTAATAACGGAACTTACTTAAAAAACACGCCTCGTAAAATATAAATATAGGAAATTTGTAATCACATTACTAAATTCTGAGAGATTACGATAGTGATGTACTTACACACCTGCTGCATAGATTACACGAAGTAATTTTTGCTGTACAACACCAGATTGTGTGAAATAACATGTGGGACATGGGGGCGAACCTGATTTACTTCATCAAAACATTATATCAGGCGCCAAAAGCAACGGTCAGAATAAATAGTGAACCATTTGGTCTCTTCTTCTTTTTCTTCTCTTGTCTCTTCTTCTTTTTCTTCTTCTTCTTTCTCTTGTTCTTGCTCTTGTTCAATCTCTTCTTCTTCTTCTTCTTCTACTTCTTCTTCTTCTTTCTCTTGTTCTTCTTCTTTCTCTTGTAATTTTTCTTTTCTTGTTCTTTTTCTTTCTCTTCTTCCTCTTCTTTGTCTTCTTCTTTTTTTCTTTTTCTTCTGCTTCTTCTTTTGTCTTTTTCTTCTTTTTCTTCTTCTTGGTCTTGTTCTTTTTCTTCATCTTCTTCTTCTTCTGCATCCTGTTCTTGTTCTTTCTCTTTTTCTTCTTCTCTTTCTTCTTCTTCTTCTTCTTCTTCTTCTTCTTCTTCTTCTTCTTCTTCTTCTACTTCTTCTTCTTCTGCGTCTTGTTCATCTGTGCTCGTCCAGCAAAAGAACGTTGTAATTGTGCGTCATGGTTCACACAGCAACTGCGATATTTGCCTTTTGGCACTAAACATCCGGTATCAGCACGACATTTGTGGGATTAGTTTTGCCTTCTCTCATCGATTCATATTCTCTGTACCCAGTCTGTACCCCCCAGTCTGTACCCAACCTGGACTCAGTCTGTACCCAGTCTCACAGTCTGTACCCAGTCTCACAGTTTGTACCCAGTCTCACAGTCTGTACCCAGTCTAGTTGGAAGTAAAGAAGGGAGAAAGACAAAGATACATATTCTCCGCTGCAACATCTATGCGGAAACCATAATAACAAATATCAGAAGCGACAAATATTACCAAAAGTTTAACTCTCTTACAATCTGTGGAAAGGAAAAACCAGAACTTAGATATGCAGATGACACAGTTATCCTTCCCAAGAACTCATTTGGGAATAGAAGAGATGATCATGTCTGTTAAACAACGTAATGATGAACAGAATGTCTACACGAACATCCGTAAAACCAGATATTTTTTTTTTTTTTTTGCGTTCGCTTTATTTCTCTATTCCCCAAGGCTGGTGTGCGTTACACTATGGTTTTTATTTTGCGCCTGTCGGCCCATTGCATCCGACTTCAGCATGCATTTTATGTAAGGGTCTACTTCCTCCTGCATTTTCTAAGGGTTTGCTTCCCCAGAGTAACGGCCGGTGCTGTGATGGGGATCGAACCCAGCACCTTCTGAGTTGTGAGCCGTGCCACTTAACTACTAGGCCACGCCGTCCCCAAACCAGATAATGAGCACCTTCAAAACCCAGTGGTCTCGAGGTAAGGTGTCCGACTCGGCTGCCGGAGGCCACATGTTCGAATCACGCTGGAGACCGGAATTGTTTCATGTTGATCTTCTGGTAAAAAATCTCCTGATCTCTGGATAGGAGATCGGACTCCCGTGTGCAGTGTCGAGAACGTTAAACATTCCTTGGTTGTTGGAAATCGAAAAGAGTAAGCTTAACTACCGCTGCCCGGACAAAATTTAAATTTAAAATCTACCCAAGTTATTTGTATCTTTTTCCAGGTTGTTTGTTAAGAGCATCTTTAGATGACGCCTAACTGACTGCCGGTCTAATTAGCTCTAATGTTTGAGTCTGTTAAGATGGACTCGAACATCGGTAAAAACCACCCCCTAAGAAACTAGTTGTATACATACTCTGTAGAGACGTTATAGTCCATTCCCCATATGTTAAATTATAGCTCATTCTCCGTATGCCAACACTATAACCCATTTTCCGTATACCAACACTATAATCCATTCTCCGTATGCATACATTATAGCCCATTCTCATATACCTACACTGTAGCCAATTCCCATATGCCTGAACTATAGCCAATTCCCTGTATTCTTATACTAAAGAAAAGCAAAGGTAGTCCCAAAACAGACAGTGCTACCGGGGATGAAGTGTTAGAGGTTTCAATGCACGAGGCCATATTTTGTTTCAGCGATGGAGGTGACTTGTTCCCTATCTTTGCTGCCTTTCCTTCCCTAGCAGTAAGCCATGTACCAATTTACAGCTCGGTCGAATGAAGATTGTGGGCAACGAGAGATGCGTCCCATACTGTTCCTGTGAAAAGCGAGTGCTTTATCACAACGCTAACCAGATATACAATATTCATTCCTTATATACCTTGACTGGAGCCGAAGATGCAGCACTGAAAGGATTGACAGCAGCATAGACTCATTGTTGGCTGCTTACATAAGGATCAGGGAACAATAACTGACCAACGCCTTATTCTGCCTCCAGGGGGCGCCCCTGTAAACAGGCTACATTCGTGTAGTCTGGCTAAGAGAATGAAGATCGCGGAGGAGAGGCAAACCTGGTCGTAAAACAGTCTTGATGTATCGGTCCCAAAGGCATCTGGGGTAGTTGTCTCGCCGCCGCGCCTCAATTACAACCAGTGTTCGTAAAGCGATCTCAGTCCCGCCAGGCGGAGCGATAGCGCGGGCTTGCGGAAAACGCTCGCTTGCCTTTCCCCGTAGAGCGAATTGGATGCGGTTTGTTGTGGCGTCTCCTCCACCGAGGTGCGCTCGTCTGGTCCGTATCAGGAAACGTGGTCCGTCCGTGGTGATTTATCTAAGGCTTATAGCAGAGCTCGACAGTACGTCTCGCTGGTGGTCCGACTCTCGCAAAGAGCTTGTGACCGGCAAATGGAAAGCAGGAATCGTGCCTCAAGGCCCTGCGTTCTCCTCCGGAGAAGGGCAGGCCGGCAGGCCAAATTGTCTCTAGTCCCAGTGAAATTCATCGCTGAGGTCGTTGGGATCCGTTCTGCACAGAGCGCTGCTATCCCTCCTCTAGCGAGCCCGGTCGGTCGGTCGTCTGGTGCGTGTAGAAGGCCCCTGTCAGGCGGTCCTAGGTCGACGGAGTGAGGGACGGGTGGAACAACCCTCCGTCCGTCCCGTCAGTCGGTCCCTGCGGCAGTCCCAGTGAGGCTTTTCACACACCCTTCCTCCGCCGACCGGTGTGTGCTGTACGTACGTCTCCGACAGATATCTGGTTGATCATGCCAGTAGTCATATGCTTGTCTCAAAGATTAAGCCATGCATGTCTAAGTTCACACTGTCTCACGGTGAAACCGCGAATGGCTCATTAAATCAGTCGAGGTTCCTTAGATGACACGATCCTACTTGGATAACTGTGGCAATTCTAGAGCTAATACATGCTTACCAAGCTCCGACCCTCGCGGAAAGAGCGCTTTTATTAGTTCAAAACCAATCGTCGTTTCCCCTCGCGGGGTTGCGGCGTCCCCACTGGTGACTCTGGATAACTTTGTGCTGATCGCATGGCCTCATGTGCCGGCGACGCATCTTTCAAATGTCTGCCCTATCAAATGTCGATGGTACGTGACATGCCTACCATGTTTGTAACGGGTAACGGGGAATCAGGGTTCGATTCCGGAGAGGGAGCATGAGAAACGGCTACCACATCCAAGGAAGGCAGCAGGCGCGCAACTTACCCACTCCCGGCACGGGGAGGTAGTGACGAAAAATAACAATACGGGACTCTTTCGAGGCCCCGTAATTGGAATGAGTACACTTTAAACCCTTTAACGAGGATCTATTGGAGGGCAAGTCTGGTGCCAGCAGCCGCGGTAATTCCAGCTCCAATAGCGTATATTAAATTTGTTGCAGTTAAAAAGCTCGTAGTTGGATCTCAGGCGCAGGCGGGCGGTCCGGCTCGCGCCGGTTCACTGCCCGTTGTCTCCTGCCCTACCGTCTGCCGGCTCTCTCCCACGGGTGCTCTTCGCTGAGCGTCCTGGGTGGCCGGCGCATTTACTTTGAAAAATTAGAGTGTTCAAAGCAGGCCTCGGCTGCCTGAATAAGGGTGCATGGAATAATGGAATAGGACCTCGGTTCTATTTTGTTGGTTTTCGGAACTGGAGGTAATGATTAACAGGGACAAACGGGGGCATTCGTTTTGCGGCGTTAGAGGTGAAATTCTTGGATCGCCGCAAGACGAGCTACTGTGAAAGCATTTGTCAAGAATGTTTTCATTAATCAAGAACGAAAGTCAGAGGCGCGAAGACGATCAGATACCGTCGTAGTTCTGACCATAAACGATGCCGACTAACGATCCGCAGGAGTTGCTTCGATGACTCTGCGGGCAGCTTCCGGGAAACCAAAGTGTTTGAGTTCCGGGGGAAGTATGGTTGCAAAGCTGAAACTTAAAGGAATTGATGGAAGGGCACCACCAGGAGTGGAGCCTGCGGCTTAATTTGACTCAACACGGCCAACACTGAAATGATTGACATGCCGAGACCACTTTTCTGGGCAATAATATGGAACTGGTGCTGATTTAGACCCTCAGAAATCTGGGGTTATGCCCCCTGTGGCTCGGTTGGTCTGCATCCAGTGTTCTGACAAAGGAATTGACGGAAGAGCACTATCAGGAGTGGAGCCTGAGGCTTAAATGAACTTAACACGCCAATACTGTAGAATGACTGTCAAAAGAGAGCACCTTCGTGGGGTCTAATAGTGAACATGTGCTGGAATTAGACCCTCGAAAATCTGGGAGCTACCATCTAAGTAACTTGATTGTCTCGCTAAAGGAATTGACGGAAGGACACCACCAGGAGTGGAACCTGTGGCTTAATTTGACTGAACACGCCAATACTGTAGAACGACTGGAAAATCGAGAGCACTACCGTTGGGTTTAAGAAAGAACGTACGCTGGTATTAGACTCACGGAAGACAAGTCAGCTCTTTAACACTCTAATGAAAGAACGCTACGGAAATCGTGTTTAACTCCGCAGAAACCGCAGATTTCAAATACCTGGACATTGACAAACAAAAGCCCTCAATAAATTCGTCTGGCCAAATAGTGAACGGGTGCTGGAAATAGACCATCTGAAGACAGGTCAGTTTTACCCTACTAATGACAGGGCGTTGCTACGGAAAACCAGCTCATAACGAGAGGAGCCGCAGACACTTTGGTTCACGTACCAGGCTGATAAGCCAATGGCGCGAGGCTACCATGTGGGGGATTACGGCCGAACCCTTGTAAGCCGCAATCCCGCCCAAAATCTCAGCACCACTGCAATGGGAGGCTCCTACATGCTCGGGACCTGGGGCTTGTGCCCCAGCCCTATCCGGTAGAGCCGCAGTAAGAGGTCCTTTCCGTCCGCCGATCAAAGCGGTCGGACAACTGCGATTATACGGCGATGGGGTGCGAAACCACCAACACAAGACTTAGTACCTGGTCGGGGTGTCGAAAACAGTAGAACAGCCACCTCACTGTGAACTGTCGAGACTCAACCAATGACCATGAGAGCTGTCCGCACACCAGGCGAACAACATCTATGTGACATTACCAGGCTTGTCCTCTGGCTAAATGCACTTCGGCTACGATATCTACCTCTGTACGTTATCAGCCATATAACTATCATGCTGGACGCAGAAGAGATGCAGACCAGCGGACCCCACTCACATGCAAATGCTACGTTTCTGGCAGGACGTGAGGATCCTGGGATACAGACACACTGGACTGCCTCTCTTCCGGGTAAACCAGTCCATCTCATATATCATCTCACATATCATGATTGCACCCTATAGACACGAGTAGTGAAGACTCGATAGTCTGGTAAGACAACTTCCATAAGAGAGACAACTCTGATCATAAACAACTGCTGCCTTGCAGATAGGCTGGGGACAGCCAAAGGCTAAGGAGTGCATCCCTACAGAAACGCCTGTTGAAATCGGATGCACGGGGCCGCAAGCCTAACAAAACAGTGCAACGTAAATCGCAGCATGATGACAGTACAACCGACTAGAAAAACGCATGGCGCTCATCCTGCGGAGTCCCGCCAGGCAGCGATAGTGCCGGGCCTCACGCCTCGAAGGGGCCCACCCTTGACTACTGGTGGTCACCCACCCATGTGTCGTGGAGTCAAGGCACATGGCTATGGGGCAACTTCTATTGACCAAAACCTCAAGACCCTCAAAATACTACAGTGGAATGCGGAGGGAGTCATTAACAAAAAACTTTCCCTAACACGTCACCTGCATGAAGGTAAGATTGACGTGGCATGTATCCAGGAAACGCACCTCAACAATAATCATAAATTCTCAATCAGAGGATACCAGACCTTCCGTCTAGATAGAGAAGGCCACAAAGGAGGGGTCCTGATACTGACCAGAAACTGCATACCGAGTAGCGCGGTATCTGTCAATCACACCGGACAAGCAGAAATTGTAGGAGTTGACATAATGGCCCAAGAGACGAAGCTCCGCATTTTCAATCTGTACGGACCACCAAATAGAGACCTATCGCTCTCGAGTATGGAGGTCAGAGACTCCAACTGCGTAGTAGTTGGAGATTTCAACAGCCACTCGGAGAGATGGGGGATACTCTGACACAGACAGCAGAGGTGACGAAGTGGAAGATTGGGAGATAGATGCAAATCTCTCCCTAATCAATAGGCCGGAGGATAGCCCTAGCTTCTATTCAAGAACATGGCATACCACCTCGACTCCAGATTTGGCCTTCTCCACACAGGACATACACCATAAAATAGACCGCCAGGTGCTAGCTAAACCAACTGGCAGGTAGCGACCACAGGCCGATCAGGCTAACCATTGACATGGAAGTAGGCCCACAGGAAACAAAACCGCTCCCACGTTGGAATTACAAACGAGCGACTGGGACAGATTTGCAATCCTGACAGATGGGCTGTGTGAAACCATCAACACACGAAACACCAAAATGAAGCCCATGGTGGAGAGCCTAAGCAAGGCAATAATGCAAGCCGCCACTGAAACCATCCCAAGAGGAGCTAGGAAAAACTATAAGCCCTATTGGAATGATGAGTTGCAGAAAGTGGAAGATGCAGTAACAAATGCTAGGAACATGGCAGAGCGAGAAAAATCCATGGAGGCAAACATCGCCCTCAAAGCCGCCACGGCGAAGTACAAACACACTCTCAAGCAAACAGCAAGAGAAAGCTGGAAAAATAAAACGGAAAGTCTAAACCTGGACAAAGACGGGAACAAGCTATGGAAGCTAGTCAGAGCCATGAACGACGAAACCCCGTCAAATAAACAAATTACCATCAAGCAAGGCGAGAACTTGATCACAGGTAAGAAAGCCGCAAACGCCTTTGTCGATCACTATGCCAGAGCAAACCACATCGAGGTGCCTGCAGATAAGCATACAGACATTAGCGAAGAGCTAAAGGGGCACGAAAACATGAATACGGCACCTGAAGAGCACATGATGGCCAAATTAACAATGCGCGAAATGGAAGAGGCTATGAGAACACTGAAGAAAAGGAAATCTCCCGGAAAAGACGGGATAACAAACGAAATGCTGATGGGGCTGGGCCAAACAGCGAAGAGGAAACTGCTATCGGTCCTGAACCAAAGCTGGAAAAGGGGAATTGTACCACAGGCATGGAAAGACGCAGTACTGGTACCAGTACCAAAAACAGGAAAGGACAAAACAGATCCAAATGGATACAGGCCCATAAGCCTACTGAGCTGTGTCGGCAAGTTGATGGAACGGATGATAAACACCAGACTGATGTGGCATCTGGAAGAAAAACGAATACTAATTCCACAGCAAGCCGGCTTTAGACAGCACAGATCCACTGAGGACCAGGTCATCCTCATAGCCCAGGAGATAGAAGATGCCTACCAGGCACAGAAACACACAGTAGCTGTTTGGGTGGATCTGGAAAAGGCATTTCACAAAGCTAAGAAGAAGTGATGTTTGTGGGAAAATGTACAAGTGGATCAACCACTACCTCAAACAAAGAACGGCCAGAGGCCAAGTACAAGGGCAGATGAGCAAAAAGGTGACACTCGAGCAGGGAGTACCCCAAGGGGGAGTACTGTCACCCACACTCTTCCTGGTATATATAAATGATATTACAGAGAATATACCAAGAAGAGTCCATAGCTCAATGTTTGCAGACGATCTGGCTATGTGGACCTCTGAAAAGAATCTCACCATAGCAAGAAATCGGATGCAGACGGCCCTAACATCGCTGGAAGAGTGGGCGAACTCATGGCTGGTCAAAATAAACGAGGAGAAAACCACATGCACAATATTCTCGCTTTCATTAAAACCCCAAAGTACCAAATTAAGTCTAAATGGCAAATTCCTGCAGCCAAACGACAACCCAACCTATCTGGGAGTCACATTTGATCGGCGCATGACATGGAAAAGTCAGATTGAGAGAAACCGAATGAAAGCCAGAGAAAGAATGGCAATCATGAGGAAACTTGCTGGCACAAGCTGGGGAGCAGACGAAGGCACACTAAAGAAACTGTACACTGGTAGAGTGAGACCAGTTCTCGAGTATGGCATTGCGGCATGGACAACAGCAGCGAAGGCGAACTTCGATAAAGTTTGCAAACTTCAAAACCAAGCCATGAGAATTATAACAGGTGGCATGAAGTCAACGCCAATTGTAGAACTTGAAAATAGTACAAAACTGCAATCCATGACCGATAGAAGAGACTGCAGAGCCCAGCTGCAGTCAGAGAAGCTCCGAAGACTGACCGACCATCCAATGCACCAGAGACTAAACAATTTGGGAAATGGGAAACTAAAGCGGAGAAACTTTGCAGAAATAGCCAAAGCAAAGATGCACGAAGATCCCATAAACGCACTAACAACACCAAAACCCATCACTACTGTACGAAAACCTACCTGGAGGCAGGATATATTTCCAGAGGTGGTAGAAAATATACCAGGTATTGCAAACAAAAACTGCCAGACTGAAAAAGAAAGGAGAGATACTACCCTAAGCTTCATAACGAAAAGCTACCCAAGCATGGACTGGACCCATGCATACACCGACGGTTCTGTAACAAACACAACACAGAACGGAGGGGCAGGAGCATTCCTGAACCTACCAAATGGCAGAAAAATAACACTGTCATTCGCTACTGGTAAGTACACAAGCAATTTCAGAGCGGGGGCAGAGGCACTGAGGGCGGCAGTGGAAGAAATGGTGACACACAGTGAAAATGAAAGCCATATAGTCCTGCTTACAGATGCTCTCGCCGTAGTCACAGCGCTAAAAAGCCAGAAAAACACTGAGCTTAATGACTTAAGAGCAGCACTCTGCAAACTGTGCCAGCAGTCCGCACCAAAAAGGGTAGTGGTACAGTGGGTCCCATCACACTGCAACATCCAAGGCAACGAGGAGGCAGACAGACTGGCAAAAGAAGGTGCAAGACTACCACAAACAGATACTAGTATGACGTACGAAGAGTCAAAACGGCTTATCAAAGCCAGATACATGACCAAATGGGAAACCGAACATACTGGTTACACCAAAAACGATGCCTATTACCAGTTGAACCGAAGAGAGCAGGTCGTTGTCTTCAGACTTCGCACTGGCCACAATAGACTGAGGTACCACCTATTCAACAAATTGAAGATAGGTGGCACCGACGAATGCCCGTGCGGTACTGGTAAAATGACCGCTGAATTCTGCTGCAGAACTGCCCGACATACGATGATCAGAGAGAGCAGATGTGGCCATCACCAGTGGAACTGCAAGACAAGCTCTATGGCAGTGGCGACAGCCTCAGGATGACCGCCGCTTTTTTGGAAAAAAATAATGGTTACTGTCTGACTGCGTACGCAGAAGAAGAAGAAGAAGGTCCCAAAGGCGCTGCTCTTGTAGCCTCGCTGTAAGCTGCGAGACATCGTCCCTCTGAGGACAAACACCGAAAAGGAAGAAGAAAAATATGTCTTCACTGTAATCTATTTCTTATATGACTTTACTTTAATCCCCTCCTTTTATGCCTTCACTATAATCCATTACTTATGTGTGTTCATTATAATCCATTACTTATGTGTGTTCATTATAATCCATTACACATGTGTGTTCATTATAATCCATTACTTATGTGTGTTCTTCATAATCCATTCTTTATATACCTTCACTATAATCCATTCCGTGTATACCTTCACTACAATTCATTCCTTGTATACCTTCACTACAATTCATTCCTTGTATACCTTCACTATATTCCATTCCTTATATACCTTCACTACAATCCATTCCTTGTATACCTTCACTACAATCCATTCCTTGTATACCTTCACTATAATCCATTCCTTATATACCTTCACTACAATCCATTCCTTGTATGTCTTCACTATAATCCGTTACTTATATGCATTCATTATAGTTCATTCCCTAATATTGTTGTCTGTTGCAGTTCGTCCATTACAGCTTTCTCTTTTCTTGTTCTTCTTCCTGAAACATATGTTTTTGTGCCGATGTAGCTTACAGCGAGGCTGTGATATTAGTGCCATTTGACCCGATACATCTGATTTCAGCAAGGCGTTTTTGGAAGTGTGTCTGTCATCCCTTTTCGATTCCAAATCACTTTACCAGACTGCATGGTAGCAGTCTGTTTCCAGGGCCGCTACGTGGCGGCAGAGTAAGGTCTTGGTCAGTTATAGGTCACTGACCCTGATGCAAGCAGTCAGCTATTAGCCACTTGCTGCTGTCAGCTCATACATTATTGCATCTTCGGCCCCTCTTTCCCTTTTAATCCAGTGTTTTGGATTATGTTGTATTAGTCTATGGATATGAAGGTCACTGAAGAGCCCATTGGCGATCTGGATAGAATTTGGAGAGTGTGGACAGTAATGTTCGCTTCATTTGACATTTTTATTTCACGAAAATTTTTAGCCTGTCTCCGCCGTTCCGCTGTGCCCTTGATTCATTGCTCTTGTTGCCTTACATTACGCTTCGCCTTTACAAAGAGATATACACCGAGCGGTTCAGCTTTGCGTAGCAGTTCCATATGTGTTTGGGATTATATCAAAGGCTTTTAACGAAATCGCAATGTTAGCTTTGAAGTGCTTCATCTAGCCTCCAAGTGAGCGTCTACCTATCTGCATTTTACACAAAAAAAAGAATTTTTGGGCCGCGGATAGTCTAGGATGTGGAATGTATGACCTGCCCAGTGAATTTGTGAATTTATCAGAATAATATCGATGTTTAGGATATCAGCTTTGTTTTGAGCAGAGGAATCCATGATCCTGTCTTGCCATTTGACAAGTTATCACCCTTTTCCTATATCGCTACATAGAATATTTTGAGAAATAATCGAACAAGTACATAGCTTTACATAGTTGGGACAAACCATCACACAAGATGCCAACAATGAGACGAAAATTAAGACAAGAATTGCATGTGTCAAAAAAAAAAAAAGGACTTTAGAGAAAAATGGGAATTACTAACCTCAAAGGATATCAGGATAAAACCGAGGAAAAGAATAATCCATTACACTGTATGGGTTCAAAACGTGGGTTAGAAAAGAGGGATGAAAAAAAACTTGGTAGCGTTTGAAATGTGGTGCTACCGTAGAAAGCAACGAGTGAGTTTGGCACAAAAAAGATCCAATAACAATGTCCTGCTACCGAAGACGGATGTGTCGGACCGACAAGATGCAAATATAGCAGTAAAGCTGTAAACTAGCGACACAATGCATTCCGTTCTCTGGACTACATACCGCTACTTGCAAAGCCTTGATCAAGGCTTGGTAGAGGGAGATTTAGAATGAACGAAGAAGAAGAAGAAAAGACACTGTTCTCACTGAGGTAGACGCACAAAGGTAAATATTGAAAATGTTACAAAATAGAAGATTGATTTGGCTGGGACACAGTATGTAACATGGACGTCTTCTACAGAAGACACTAGAGGCAAGATCAAGGAGAAAAGAGGAAGGGGCGACCAAGGCTCACTTTTACATTTCAGACATGTAAAGATATTAAAGTACCTACATATGCTGAAATGAAGAGAACTGCAGGTAGAGGATGGGGTGAAATTGAGAGACATGCTGAGATAGCCTTACAACCAGTCGTAGGCCTGATCGACCAGAGGATAGCGTCAAGTGAAGAGACATGCTCTGACAACCTTACAAAAAGTCTTAGAACTGACCAGCCAGTGGATAGGGTTAAATATAGACACATGCTCAGACAACCTTACAACCAGTCTTAATACTAACCAACTAGAGGATAGGGTCAAATAGAAATACATACGAAGACAACCTTACAACCAGTCTTAGGACTGATCGACCAGAGGATAAGGTCACATGAAGAGGCATGTTCCAACAACCTTACAAAATGTCTTAGAACTGACCAGCCAGTGGATAGGGCCAAATATAGACACATGCTCAGACAACCTTACAACTAGTCTTAGGACTGATCAGCCAGATGACGATGTAAGTGTATTTCCTGATTCAATAAAGTCCATTCCTTATATGCCCTACACCCAGTGGGGTCATTTGTATGCCCTTATATTTAATGTGAACCCTATTCGCGGTCTGTGCCTCATTTGTCCCACCCAATCCTCATAATCAAGCCCCACCCAGAACGACAGAAAAGTACTGTGTGTTTTCACTTTGATCGGGTCTCGCTACTTTTATTACCATTAGTACGGTTTTCCCGGGCTTAATTCTTCTCCTCGTTGAATTATTTTTATGCTGTTTTAAAACCAGGTCAGTGGTGAATGAAATAAAAAGATACATGAATACGGAGATTCCGGTTTTGAAAACATACGCGGGTGTGAAACTGTGGCTTTTCAGAACTTAGTGACAACTGTGCGTAGTGTGTACTGCTAAAACACCCAGTAGGGATACTATCTTCACTACTAGAAGACTTCCAGAGACCATTGTGGTTCATTGATGATTGTGCTTGCGTGTGTTGATGATGTAATGACCGCTGTGCGCATTTACTAAAGGATTTAGTTACCATTAGATTGTGTACATGGTTAACAATGTGTTGCGATCAGCGGCCATTCTACTTATTCAAGAACCAGTTCATCCATTCAGCGACCATTCCATCAATTCAATGACCATTCCATCCATTCAGCGACCATTCCAATTATTTAGCGACCATTCCACCAATTCAGCTACCATCCCAGCCATTCAACGACCATTGCATCCATTCAGCGACCATTCCATCCATTCATTGACAGCCTATCCATTCAGCGACTTTTCAATCCATGCAATTACAATTTCAGCCATTCAGAGACCATTTCATCCATTCAGCGACAATGTAATACATTCAATGACCATTCCATCCATTCAGCGACTATTCAATCCATTTAATGACCATTCCATCTATTCAGTGATCATTCCATCCCTTCAACAACCATTCCTTCTCTCCATCGACCATCCCTTCTTTTCAGCGACCATTCCTTCCCTTAGCGATCATTCCTTCCCTCAGCGATCATTCCTTCCCTTAGCGACCATTTCTTCTTTTCAGTGACCATTCGCTTCCTTCAGCTACCATTTCTTCTCTTCAGCAGCCATGCCATCTATTCAGCAACCAATCCATCTATTCAGCAACCAATCCATCTATTCAGCAACCAATCCATCTATTCAGCAACCAATCCATCTATTCAGCAACCATTACATCCACTCAGCAACCATTCCGTCCAATCAGCTACCATTCCATCCATTAAGCGACCATTCCATCGATTCATCGACACCGCTATCCATTCATCGACACCTCTATCCATTCATCGACCAAGAGTTTTGTATGGGGCTACCGTCTGAATCGTGTAAAAAACATTACAGCAGAAATTACCACTGCAAGAGCATGGAAAGTGCTTTGTGTAGGCTTCCTTATGAAGGCCCACCATAGCTGTAGTCCAATGTGTAGGCTTCCTTATGAAGGCCCACCATAGCTGTAGTCCAATGTGTAGGCTTCCTTATGAAGGCCCACCATAGCTGTAGTCCAATGTGTAGGCTTCCTTATGAAGGCCCACCATAGCTGTAGTCCAATGTGTAGGCTTCCTTATGAAGGCCCACCATAGCTGTAGTCCAATGTGTAGGCTTCCTTATGAAGGCCCACCATAGCTGTAGTCCAATGTGTAGGCTTCCTTATGAAGGCCAACCATAGCTGTAGTCCAATGTGTAGGCTTCCTTATGAAGGCCCACCATAGCTGTAGTCCAATGTGTAGGCTTCCTTATGAAGGCCCACCATAGCTGTAGTCCAATGTGTAGGCTTCCTTATGAAGGCCCACCATAGCTGTAGTCCAATGTGTAGGCTTCCTTATGAAGGCCAACCATAGCTGTAGTCCAATGTGTAGGCTTCCTTATGAAGGCCCACCATAGCTGTAGTCCAATGTGTAGGCTTCCTTATGAAGGCCCACCATAGCTGTAGTCCAATGTGTAGGCTTCCTTATGAAGGCCAACCATAGCTGTAGTCCAATGTGTAGGCTTCCTTATGAAGGCCCACCATAGCTGTAGTCCAATGTGTAGGCTTCCTTATGAAGGCCCACCATAGCTGTAGTCCAATGTGTAGGCTTCCTTATGAAGGCCCACCATAGCTGTAGTCCAATGTGTAGGCTTCCTTATGAAGGCCCACCATAGCTGTAGTCCAATGTGTAGGCTTCCTTATGAAGGCCCACCATAGCTGTAGTCCAATGTGTAGGCTTCCTTATGAAGGCCCACTATAGCTATGGTCCAATACTCTGGCTGGCGTGAAAAATGGTAACAAATGATCAATCTGGACATTCAGCGACCAATCTTATCAATTGTTCTACCTTGGTCTACCGTTTTTCACAATACGTAACCATTATTTATATTCCGCGACATTCCGTGCATTCAGCGAGCATTATGCACATTCAACTACCATTCTGCACATTTAACGACCGTTCTGTGCATTCAACCATCATTCTTTGCATTCAGTGACAACTGAACGTTAAATGTTCAAATCGCGGTCTGGAATAGATCCGATGCAATGCGCTTTTAATGTAAGCTTATCTTAACAACAAATCACCGACAAAACATCCCGTGGCTTATATTTGTGTAGTATGGACATTATTTGTAAATGCTGTTGTAGCCGAGGATGGGGTTGAGGATGAACTCTCAACACTAACTGATCCCTTGGCGTGAGTCTCATATAGCCTCTGACAACAAAGTTCATCTCCTTGGCTTTCCCGCGGCAGAACTGTTTTGACCAACAGAAGAAGGTACGCAAGGCACTTGTCCCTTAAAACCAGTAGTTTCGGGCAGATGGGACTCGAAATCATAGGAAGGCAGAGCCCATCTAAGAGAAGGACAATTCTGATTTTAAACTATCTGAAACCTTGCAGATAAGATACTGTCGTATCTTGTCGGGTTTTGTGAGATATGGCTCGCAGCCTGTTTTCTGATAATTCTGAAAGTTGGTCAGGGTTTATCAAACCTGATAACCAAACAATTGTGCGAAGGAGCAGACGCAAGAGGATACAATACCTTATCGTAGAACGATGAAAGGCAACATCATCTGAGTGTTGTGGCAGAGCAGACCAGGCTCTTAGCCTTGGTTGGCGGCTGGTCTAGGAATGAAGCCTCGACAGGCGAACAGATAGAGCATTGCTCTGCTGATCCGGCAGCTTCTACAGCTTGTCTTGTTCCAAAGGTATTGGTATCACCTTTCCCTTGGAGCAAACAAGGCAGGCGGAGAGAAAAATCATACTGCATGGGCAACACATAGTCTCTATATTTCTTCCCGGGCTTTGTGCAAAGAGCACAATTACTATCGTCTGACAAGACTTGAAGAGCCAATGATGAGTACCGACAACTCTTGTTGAAGCAGTTTATTGTATATGGCTTAGTCTTCTTGAGCCACTGATAACAAGTTCTCTTCCTTAGTGGCTTCCTCTCGATCCCTAATTCTATAAGAAAAATTCGTCTTTTAGATCCAGGTGAAGCATAGGGTCACCGATATAGCTGCTCCTTTACATCATCATCAGTCCCATAACCTAGAAAGTCGCTGAGGCACCGTTATTGCAGTTTGTTGTACCAGCTCCCGCCTTACAACAACGGCGTGTCTTGGGCCACTACACACCCGACTCAGCTCCTTTACAGGAATAATGTATTCGAGCATTTGCAGTGGTGATTTAAGTAGACATAATTTTAGATGTTGAGGTTGCAAGCCCCATGCAAAGCTCTCTTCGATCACATTTTACATCATGATAGAAAGGTTATGGTTTGTATTTGATTTTCCTCCGGTGTGGTAATCGGGTGATACGGTGTGGTAATCGGGTGATATAACATAATAGGGTACATATACACAGCTGCATGATTTAGGGCTCAGATTGGCTGAGAAAGGAGTTTTATGTGTTGCCTCTCAGCACTGTGCTGTCATCTTGTGGCGACCACTGTTCTATGCCTGTGTGCGTGTCTAAGAAATGCAGTGCTATTTGCTGGTCGTTAAACATATGCAGCTGCATTTTTAGCTCTCTAGCACCTTGAACTTTTTGCTCGTTAATGATTTGTTCTATGACTGAACTCGATGTCCGATTTTGGATGGGATAGATCAATGACATTGCCAGTAACTTCCACAAAAGTACCCACTATTCTCTCTACGCTGATGACCTGGCCATGTGGACTACTGAAAAGCACATCACTACATCCAGTACACGATTGCAAGGCTCTGTGGCAGCCCTTGAAAGATGGTCCAAGACCTGGCTACTAAAAATAAATGAACAAAAAACAACACATATTATCTTCTCCCTATCAAACACACGGCAGCAAGTAAAACTCCAATTAAATGAAAAAGAGATACGGCTAGATGAGGCTCCAACCTTCTTAGGAGTTTCCTTAGACCGACATCTCACCTGGAAAGCGCACATTTTAAAGACCCAGCTTAGGGCGAGGCTACGCATGTCCAACATAAAGAAACTTGCTGGTACTGGTTGGAGTGCTGACGGAAACTTGCTGGTACTGCTTGGGGTGCTGACGGAAACTTGCTGGTACTGCTTGGGGGGCTGACGGAATCACACTAAAGAAATTATACACAGGCAGAGTGAGACCAGTTTTGGAATACGGTATTGCAGCTTGGTCCACGGCATCCAAATCAAACTTTGACAAAATAGGGCGCACCCAGAACCCAGCAGCCCGTATCATAACAGAAGCCCTGAAGTCCACCCAAATAAAAGACCTGGAAGCTATGACTGAGCTACAGCCAATGGAAGACCGCCGAGACTGCAGAATCCTACAGCAAGCAGAAAAATTCAAAAGAATCATGGACCACCCGATGCATCACAGACTAAATGGTTTGGGGCGCGGCAGGCTAAAAAGGAAAAGTTTTACAGTCCAGGCAAAAGAAAAGATTAAAAACAATGCTGCACTCTTAAACGAAAAAATAAAACAAATACCAGCATGCTCCATCCGCTGCCTCTGGAAAGGAAGACCGTTCCCTGATATTATATGCAATATCCCCAACACCAAAGACACAAACAGAGGAACAGAAAAAACATATAGTTACAAATTACATCAACCAAAAATTTCCACCAACAGCCTGGACGAACGCCTATACGGATGGCTCAGCCAAAGATTCCATTGGAAACGGAGGAGGAGGCATCACTATAAAACTAAAAAGCAAAGAATACTCAGTAGAATTTGCGACTGGGTAACGCTGCAGCAATTTCAGTGCCGAAGCCAGTGCCCTGAGACAAGCAACTGAAACTCTTATAGACCATAAGGAGCAGGCAGAAAAGGAAGTGGTCATTTTCACAGACGCCCTCGCAGTGTTAATGGCGCTCAAGAACCAGCACAAAAATGAACTCTGTGCTCTGGCAGACTCGATCGAACGCCTGGCCCAGTGCTTCAAAAAAAAGCACAGTCCAGTGGATACCAGCCCACTGCAACATTCCAGGCAACGAGGAGGCGGACAGACTCGCCAGAGAGGGAGGAATGCTGCAGCAGAGTGATACAGAAATCACATACAATGAGACAAAAGCATTCATCAGAGCAACATACAGTGCAAAATGGAAAAAAAGACCACCCTAGCCACATAGAAAACGATGCCTACCATCAACTCTCCAGGCGAGACCAGGTGATAATTCTCCGGCTACTCACAGGTCACAACCGACTTAGATGCCATCTGTACAACAAGTTCAAGATTGGCACAACAGACCTTTGTGCCTGCGGCACACCCCACATAAAGGCAGAACATATTTTGCAGTTTTGTCCACTGTATACCGACAAAAGAAGTAGCATTTGGCAACAGCCAGTGTCCTTCCACGAGAAGCTGTACGGAAGCGTACAGATCCTTGAGTCGACCGCTGCCTTCGTTAGAGTCATTGAAGTTGAGGTCTTAAGATGAACGAGGAAGAAGAAGAAGAAGAAGAAGAAGAAGAAGGATAGGATAGAGAGAGGAGAGAAGAAAGGAAGTGAGAAAAAAAGAGAGGTGGAGAGAAATGGAGTGAGAGTAAAATGGAGTGAGAGAGAAATGGTGAGAAAGAATGAAGGGAGGGTGGGAGGGTGCTGAAATGGCGTGAATAGAGAGAAAGAGATAGAAAGAGAATGATAGAGAGAGAAATGTGTGTGTGTGTGCATAAGAGAGAAATAGATAGATATACATATATATAGAGATAGATAGAGAGAGAGAGAGAGAGAGAGAAGAGAGAGAAGAGAGAGATAGCAAGTGTGAATTTAATCCTGGACTTGACATATTACGGTGATCAGTCAATATATTACTATGGTCAACTAGACAAGCAGTTATAGATCTACTGACCAGTCAATATATTACTATGGTCAACTAGCCAAGCAGTTATAGATCTACTTACCAGTCAATATATTACTATGGTCAACTAGACAAGCAGTTATAGATCTACTGACCAGTCAATATATTACTATGGTCAACTAGCCAAGCAGTTATAGATCTACTGACCAGTGAGACAGCGAGCTCAGAATCTGGAAACGGGATTTTGTTTGTGTCTGTCTGAGGTAATATACAAACTTAACTCAAACACTGCAAGAAAAACAGGGGGAGAGGCGGATGGGGGGGGGGGGGGGGGGTACAGGCATGTGACCTTTATTCCTCAACCTCCGGTGGCACTCAACAATGGCAGTAAACGTCCTAACGCTAGTATGTTTTTCCGTTCCATGAGGGTGTCAGTAAGTAGATAACAAATTATGGGATAGCTCAATAATTTAGTTGGTAGTTTCTATCTGTGTTATTAGGTGCCAGTGACATTACATTTAAGATTACTTTAGGTAGCAAGCGCTGGGTGTCACATGCGCGTGCGCAGCTCAAATACAAAATGGCGCGTCTGTGCTCGCAGAGTGTACAACCAATGAACAGCGTGCTTTCGTGTATTCTATTTTGAAGGGGGGCGGGGGGCAGGGGGAATAAATGACCTTCTGCAAATGATATTCATCAGGAAATTATTTCCTCAAAGCGTACTTCCAATGCAAATGAAACATCATTCTTCACATTCTGCTAAGAAATTCAATGTTACGCTATCACCATTTTGTTTCACAAGATAAGGTTTCAAACTCCAAGCACAACGCTGATTAGTTACTTTTTACTTGAAGGTTTACATTAGTTATAGTTTACGCACCCTAAGATCTATGCTAGCGCTGTCTGTTTTGTTTCCAACTTTGTATTCTCAATTTCCTCTTTATAACCCATTGGGACGCTGCAGTTGAAATTTTCATGAAACCAACGTCAATGCCCTTCGCGTGCTCTTAGAGTTTTGACTTCTACAACAATTATTTTGTCACGTGATGAGGTCACTATTTACCCATACGACCATTTTTCTGTCACGTGATGTCACTATTTATCCATACAGCCACGTTTGTGTCAATGTGATAAGCTCACTATTTACTCATACAACCATTTTTGTGTCACTAGATGTGTCACTAGTCCCATATACAACAGTTTTGGTTTTATTTGATGAGGTTACTAGTCCGTATACAACAGTTTTGATGTTATTTTATGAGGGTACTATCCCATATACAACAGTTTTGGTGTTATTTGATGAGGTTACTATCCCATATACAACAGTTTTGATGTTATTTCATGAGGGTACTATCCCATATACAACAGTTTTGGTGTTATTTTATGAAGTTACTATCCCATATACAAAAGGTTTTGTGTTATCTGATGAGGTTACTATCCCATATACAACAGTTTTGGTGTTATTTTATGAGGTTACTATACCATATACAACAGTTTTAGTGTTATTTTATGAAGTTTCTATCCCATATACAACAGTTTTTGTGTTATTTGATGAGGTTACTATCCCATATACAACCGTTTTTGTGTTATTTTATGAGATTACTATCCCATTTACAACCGTTTTTGTGTTATTTGATGAGGTTGCTATCCCATTTACAACCGTTTTTGTGTTATATGATGAAGTTGCAATTTAAGTAGCATGTCCTTTGAAAAACGATGCTGCTCACAACCGAGAACCTTTTTTGTCTGTTATGTTTGTTGACAGGTGTGCAGTACGGTAAGGTGCTACGGTAAGGTGCTACGGTAAGGTGCTACGGTAAGGTGCCACTACTTTCGCTACTAATCGGGGAGCGATTGCACCAACAAAATCTCCGTGTCTGCCACACTGGATACAGCAGGATTCGAACCCGGTGCAATGGGATGGTGATACGGACATTTCACCCCTAGACCACGATGTTGCTAGTCCCATATGCAACCATTTTTGTTTGGTGGCCTGTTACGACATGCTTGGATGGTTAAGTTGGCGCCATTCCTTGCTCTCTGGGGTACACATGTGTGTTATCTGTTTGAGAAAAATCTAAGTTATGAGAGACTGTCAGATGCTATAGTGTGCTAGTAGTGTTTGTACTCAACCCATGGCTGAGCAGAGGTTCCAAAACTCTGTCAAAATGGCGCCACGTCTGCCGAGCATGTGTACTGCATATTTGTGAGATAACTGCATACCGGTAACTAGTTTTTTGGGTTTTTTTTAGATGAATGAAAGAGCTACGGGATATAGCTGAAAATGCATCTTACTGGAGAAACCTTAATAGGTCATATCATGTTGATTTCTAATAAAGTAGTTCTTCCTCCATCGACAAGGATCGTGGCCCTGTATCGACACCTCCGAACCTGGAGGACTAGGGTGCCAGGTTTTGTCTGACCTCTATCCGCACAAACCTGTCCAGCGTGGTGGAATCTACCAGAAGTGAAATTCCCACTGTCATGTCTCTGGGGTTTGTCAGGATACTCAAGCTGCCTTCTTCTGCGTTCGCCCTGAAAAGGATTTTGTGACCGTGGGTCGTAGTTTCAGCCTTTCGGCTCAACACATCCGATTTCAGCATAGCATTTTGGGGACTGGGTTTGTCTTACCTCTTCGATCTACAATCTCTTAGCCAGGAGGTTGCTTGGTTGCAGTCTATTTCCAGGGCCGCTACTGTGAATTGAAATAAGGTCTTGGTCAGTTATGGGTCAATAACGCTGATGGAAGCAGTCAGATACGTGTTGCTGATTGCTGTTATCTCATTCACAGTCGCATCTTTGGCGCACTCTAGCTGCCTTACCACGACAAGGCACTGATGACATCGCCGTTCTGATCCAGACATTGATGACGTCATTCTAGTCCAGACATTGATGACGTCGTTCTGGTCCAGACATTGATGACGTCGTTTTAGTCCCGACATTGATGACGTCGTTCTGGTCCAGACATTGATGACGTCGTTTTAGTCCCGACATTGATGACGTCGTTCTGGTCCAGACATTGATGACGTCGTTCTGGTCCAGACATTGATGATTTCGTTCTGGTCCAGACATTGATGACGTCGTTCTGGTCCAGACATTGATGACGTCGTTCTGGTCCAGACATTGATGACGTAGCCGTTCTGGTCCAGACATTGATGACGTCGTCGTTCTAGTCCAGACATTGATGACGTCGCCGTTCTAGTCCAGACATTGATGACGTCGCCGTTCTAGTCCAGACAATGATGACGTCGTTCTGGTCCAGACATTGATGACGTCGTTCTAATCCAGACATTGATGACGTCATCGTTCTAGTCCAGACAATGATGACGTCGTTCTGGTCCAGACATTGATGAAGTCGTTCTGGTCCAGACATTGATGACGTCATTCTAGTCCAGACATTGATGACGACCTTCTGGTCCAGACATTGATGACGTCGTTCTGGTCCAGACATTGATGACGTCGTTCTGGTCCAGACATTAATGACGTATTCTGGTCCAGACATTGATGACGTCGTTCTGGTCCAGACACTGATGACGTCATTCCGGTCCAGACAATGATGACAAAGCCGCTCTACGCACTCATCAAACAGCAATTTTGTTATGTGAGCGCATTCACTTTGATAGGCTGTTTTCAATCCATCGATTGCTGGTTTTGCGAGATAAACATGATCTCAATCGCCATAAGAAATAGTAAATGGGCGATAGGTCTAATCAACGAGGGGAATATTCAATGCTAGCTCTTCAGCCAATCCATCTGTTTGGCATTATCAGCGAGATATGCCTTTACATATCGAGGGTAGTGGGCTCCAACATGCTGAAAATACAAGTCCTCCTCATTGGCCAAGATCTCGAATGGTTGACATGACGGAATTTTGCAGCTAGCTCATATAACTGGTACTACGAGGCGTGTTCAAATTAAACCGGACCAAACTGCAACAAGTGAACATACGTATGATGAGCATGATGACGTTACTTTTGGTGTAAACAGCAAATACCAACCGTCAAGTTTGCTAAATTGCATTATCCTCCGACTCATAGTTTCCTCAACAAACCGTTGAAAACATGGCGGGTGTGATGCGGGATCCGTCCAGAGTTGATCAGCAAGCGATGATTCGGTGTCTAACAGCTGAAGGATGTCGACCAGTTGACATTCGTCGCAGAATGCAGGCAGTGTATGGTGATAAAAGTGGGTCGAAGACAACAGTGGTGAGCTGGACAGCGATGTTTAAAGAAGGACGTGAGTTAACGCAACAATATGCGCCTGACCTGGTCTCGAAAGATCTTTCGTTAGCTCACGCCCTTCTTTAAACATCGTTAACCAGTTCTTAACTGTTGTCTTCGACACAATTTTGTCACCATACACTGCCTGCATTCTGCGACGAATGTCAACTGGCCGACGTCCTTCAGCTCGCATGTCCCTTGCCTCTTTTAGTGCCCCTCGCATCTTCTAGTGGCCCTCGTCTCTTTTAGTGCCCTTTGCCTCTGTTAGTGCCCCTTGCCTCTTTTAGTGCCCCTTGCCTCTTTTAGTGCCCCTCGCATCTTCTAGTGCCCCTTGGCTCTTTTAGTGCCCCTTGCCTCTTTTAGTGCCCCTCGCATCTTCTAGTGCCCCTCGATTATTTTAGTGCCCCTTGCATCTTTTAGTGTCCTTCACCTCTTTTAGTGTGTCAAGAAGTGAAAAGGCCAAAATAAGTTCTCGCGGAGAGGACTTGTCTGACGATCAGATTTACTGCCGCTATATTGCTCTGCATAGAGTGCTGCATCATTACTTAAGAAATATATGAAGTAATAGTAGCTTATAACGGATACTTCTACTTCTTCTTCTTTGTTCGCTCTCAATCTCCCGCTACCAAGCCCTGAAAAAAGCTTTGCAAGTAGCGGAATGTAGTCCAGAGAACGGAATGCGTTGTGTCGTGATTTACAGTTTGACAGCGATATTTGCATCTTTCGATCCAACACATCCGACTTCAGCAATCATTTTTTTAGTACCGGATTGCCCTCCCTCTTCGATCCCTTCTACTTAGCCAGTCTGCCCTATTGCAGCCTGTTATCCAGGATCACCGCGTAGAGGTGTAGAAGGGTCTTGGCAGCTCTGGTTCGCAGGCCCTGACTCTAGCAGTCAGCTATGGGTCGTTGACTACTGCAGTGTATGCGCTGCTCAGCGTCTTGATAACGGATACACCCGTTGTTGTTGAAATCCTACTGTTATTATTGTATACATCCTCAATGGGTCGTTAAGTGGAGGGTCACATCAGCTTTCCTCACTTCACTAGCGTGCTGATGAAGATGGACATGGGTCCGCTCCAAGCTGTTGTGCTATGCTTGGCTTCATCTGCGTAACGCACACTACTACAGGGATCACATCTATCCACGCCCCATTAGCCAGACTGTCATGAAACAGGTCTGTTTTCAGGGTGAACTGGATAGAAGTGAGGTGGAGTCTTGGTCAGTATAATCTACATGATCCTGACATCCGTTAAAGATGACTTGTTACACACTTTATTGGGATCAAAAGGCTGAGCAACGCATGAGCTGTAGTGGCCAGCTACCCAGAGCTGACTGCAAGCATCAGGGCCACCGACCCAAAGCTGACTACTAGCACCAGGGCCACCGACCCAAAGCTGACTGCTAGCACCAGGGCCACCGACCCAGAGCTGACTGCTAGCATCAGGGTCACCGACCCAAAGCTGACTACTAGCACCAGGGCCACCGACCCAGAGCTGACTGCTAGCATCAGGGCCACCTACTCAAAGTTGACTGCTAGCACCAGGACCACCGACCCAGAGCTGCCAAGGCCCTTTTCCGTCGTCATGTGGTGATAGTAGGCTGCAACAGGGCAGACTGACTAAGGAGAAGGGATAGAAGAGCTAGGTGGCTGGAGAATGAGAACAAACGACGACGAAGAAGAAGAACATAAAGAAGACACTTTATTGTACAAGATCTTGGTTTTTGTACAGTTGGTACACTAGTTCCCTTCCTTGCTGATTTGCAACCTATCCCGCAATGCGGCACCCGTTTCCATCATAGTGTACTGCGTTCTAATGCGATTGAGATGCTTAAACATCGGTCAGATAATATGAGCAATGCACAAATAACTACCTACTTCGAAAACAAAAGGTCTTAGCCAGTTGTAGAAAAACAAATGTAATTAAATGAATGACTTGCCGATCGTACGTAAATAACATTTCCTTTGCAGAACGTCTCTTCTTTCAACCGCCACCCATTTGGCTGTTATAAGTTTCTTGGCAATTGTGCAGTAAAATAGGTTTCCATTACTTTCCGTATGTGGAGGAGCGAAAAAAAACCATGTCTGCCAAACTGGACACGAGCGTGATTCGAACCGGCGGCGTTGTGATCGTGAAACGGACGCGTCACCCCTATACCACGCAGACTCCTATGCTCGGTATTAGACGATCTAAATGAACCGGCACGGAAGGATGTGGAAGCGACCAGGAATAGGCGTGGGGGCTAAGGTAGATTTGACAGAGAAAGGTGGATAGACAAAAAAAAAAGTACCTTAAATATAGAGTAGGGACACGTCTGGGTGTCTATAAACACCGTTTGAGAACCTTTGGGGTAGAGACAAGATGGGAAATTAAGAACACGTGCGTGTAAGTGCAGATTCGCGCCCCGTTCGTTATCCCACGTGCTGAATCTATAAATAAAATGTAATAGAAAACTCTTGACTGCAATATGGATGCATACATACACACACACACACACACACAAAGTGGTGTATTTGTCGTTTTGGCTTGGCTTGGCTTCGTTCGTTCTCATTCTCCCGCTACCAAACCCTGAAAGGGCTTAAGTAGCAGAAGTCCAGAGAACGAAATGCGTTGTGTCGTAGTTTACAGCTTGACTGCGATATTTGCATCGTTCGGTCCAACACATCTGACTCCAGCAATCATTATTTTAGTACCGGGCTAGAATTCGCTTTACGATCCCTTCTCCTTAGCCAATCTGCCCTGCTGCAGTCTGTTATCCAGGATCACCGCGTGGAAGTGTAGAAGGGTCTTGGCAGCTCTGGTTCACTGACCGTGACGCTAGCAGTCAGTTATGGTTCGCTGACCGCTACAACTCATGCACTGCTCAGCATCTTGACCCCTTGCGATTATTTGAGAATTTTCTGAGAGAAATGGATGTGAAATGAACTAACCGCGATTACCCTGCTTATATGTATCATTCCCTACTCACTAAGTTGCATCAACACTTTGCTTATCTATTTCTCGCCAGGGAAGACCGATTACGTAACGATGAGTTAAACAGACATTGTTATATCATGATTTTTTTATTGTTCGAGAATTATAGGTCTGATATACAAGAACGCGTACCGTGCAAGTTTCTTCATAGTGTGCAGGATAGGCCTTAACGAGTATCGATCCCGTGTCTCTGGACTAAGAGATCTTTTTTTCCGGAAAGCTCATTGAGTTATATGTTGTTGTTACGAATCCAGCAGCATCGGGGCTCTCGTCCTTTGCCCCAATACCATATAAAGGTATCTGCACGTGTTAGTTAGTTCCTGTGTAGAGGCATACACATCATTCCATTTATCTGGCCTTGAACGAAGACGTATGTTCCTAACATCGGTGAGCGCCGAGCACTCAAATAGATGATGATGATCAACGGTTTCATTTAGTTGTGTAAACAGCTTGCATTCGGGAGTGTGTTGTGGTTGGATTCTGTTCAAGTACTTGTTAAGTGGGATGTGTTGGGTTCTCAGTTCTGATTCTTCCTTGGGAGTTGATTGGCTTAGCTTGGCTTGGCTTCGTTCATTCTCAATATCCCGCTCCAAACCCTGAAAGGGCTTAAGTAGCAGAATGTAGTCCAGAGAACGCAATGCGTTGTTCGTAGTTTACAGCTTGACTGCGATATTTGCACCTTTCGGTCCAACACATCCGACTTCAGTAAGCATTTTTTGAGTACCGGGCTAGCATTCCCTCTTCGATCCCTTCTCATTAGCCAGTCTGCCTTGCTGCAGCATGTTATCCAGGATCACCGCGTGGAGGTGTAGAAAGTTATTGGCAGCTCTGATTCGCTGGCCCTGACGCTAGCAGTCAGCTATGGGTCGCTGACCACTGCAGCTCATGCGCTGCTCAGCATCTTGATCCCGGGAGTTGATTGATACTGTCCTTTGGATTGTGGCTTGCCATATGTCTGTAGACCCCCCCCCCCCCCCCACTCTCTCTCTCTCTCTCTCTCTCTCTCTCTCTCTCTCTCTGTGTGTGTTTCCATGTCCCATCTACTCAGCCAAGTTTCTTTTTTTGCTGTTCTTATTAGCAGTTTGACTGTTTGTAGAGTTGTTGCTGTGTGTGAATTTTCTTGCATTGATCTTTTCTTTGCTAGTCTGTCTGCCTTGTCATTGCCAGTTGCGTTTCAGTCTTAAGGGATCAATTGCGCAACTATTTTGTCAACATGAGATGTAATAATGTTCTGCATTCTAGTGTATTGGTTGCGCTATGTTGGAAGGCCAGTCGTCATGATGAAGTCGGCACTTTTTCAAGTGTTGGCCCGTAGCCACACAGCTCTTCATCTCATTACTGCACGAATTCAGCCTGTTTCCAGGGCTGTCACTTGGATGCAGAAAAGGGTCTTCGTCAGCTGACCCAGCTACGAGTCGATGACTGTTGTTAGCTCACTCAATGTTGCCTCCTGCCAGGTACAAGTCACTGACTGGACTGTTGTCAGCTCACTCAATGTTGCCTCGTGCCAGCTACGAGTCACTGACTGGACCGTTGTCAGCTCACTCAATATTGCCTCGTGCCAGCTACGAGTCACTGACTGGACTGTTGTCAACTCACTCATTGTTGCCTCCTGCCAGGTACGAGTCACTGACTGGACCATTGTCAACTCACTCATTGTTGCCTCCTGCCAGGTACGAGTCACTGACTGGACCGTTGTCAACTCACTCATTGTTGCCTCCTGCCAGGTACGAGTCACTGACTGGACCGTTGTCAGCTCACTCAATGTTGCCTCCTGCCAGGTACGAGTCACTGACTGGACCGTTGTCAGCTCACTCAATTGTGCCTCCTGCCAGGTACGAGTCACTGACTGGACCGTTGTCAGCTCACTCAATGTTGCCTCCTGCCAGGTACGAGTCACTGACTGGACTGTTGTCAGTTAACTCATTGGTGCTTCGTCGGCCTCGTGTGTTGACATATGAGACTTGATTATTGTATGTTAACACCGAGTGTCTCAGTAACAAAGTGGTAGAGCGCCCATATCTCACAGCAAAGGTACTGCGTTTGATTCCCATTATCGACATAATGCAATCGATTCAGCTGTAAAGCGATGAACGGAAACTGTGGGCAATCGAATCCCTCAAGTTTCAAGGAACCTCTGGTCTCAAGGAAGGTGGGGCCGGAGTGCCTCAATTCTGAGCTCCCACCAGTTATCTTATGTCTTGCCATTGGCTCAAAGTAGTTTGGGACCAGAGAATGAGGTTGAAGATCAGCGCAGTTTCGCCTCCATTTAATCCAAACACATCGCAATATATATATATATATATATATATATATATATATATATATATATATATATATATATATATATATATATATATATATATATATATATGTACAGACATAAGGGGACCCAGTATCAGGAGGTCAGATGTTCGCCTCGGGTGATGGAGGCCGTGGGTTCAAATCTCGGTGGAGACCGGGATTTTTTCACGTGGTTCATCGGGTAAAAATGTCCCATGATCTCTGAGTAGTGAAATCAGAAACCTGTGTACAGTAGCGCGGACTTTACAAATCCCCTGGCAGTTGGAAATTGAAATGAGAAGGCTTACGGCCGCTGCTCAGGTGAAATTCAAGTTTAAAATCTACTCACAGAACCACAGCGAGTATGTCGCAAAAAGGGAACGATGTGAACCTCAGGCGATAACACCAGGTCTTGGTTGTGTAGTTAGCGGTGCGGCATAGATGGCTCCTGGTAAGCTGTGGGTATACCTTGCTTTAATTTACGCTTCCACCACCACAAGTCTCCCCAAAAAGCGATCGTATATTTCATGGGCTACCAACATAACGATTGGTAACAGATACTGGAGTTGACTTGGAAAGTCACCATCGGATTTTCGACTGCCTAAAAATATGAAACAAAGAAGGTGACACCTTCTAACGACACAAGTGAACTGAAGATATATATATATCTTCTTCCTCATCGTTCGTCTTAAGATCTCAGCGTCAATGACTCAAACGAAGGCAGCAGTCGGCTCAAGGCTTTGTACACTTCCGTACAGCTTCTCGTGGAAGGTCACTGGCTGTTGCCAAATGCTACTTCTTTTGTCGGTATACAGTGGACAGGACTGAAAAATATGTTCTGCCTTCATGGGGCTGTATCGCAGGCACACAGATCTGTAGTGCCAATCTTGAACTTGTTGTACAGATGGTATCTAAGTCTGTTTTTACCTGTGCGTAGCTGGAGAATGATCACCTGGTCTCGCCTGGAGAGTTGATGGTAGGCATCGTTTTCTATGTGGCCAGGATGGTCTTTTTTCCATTTTGCTCTGTACGTTGCCCTTATTAATGCTTTAGTCTCATTCTATGTGATTCCCGTATCACTCTGCTGCAGCATTCCTCACTCTCTGGTGAGGCTGTCCGCCTCCTCGTTGCCTGGAATGTAGCAGTGGTCTGGTATCCACTGAACTATGCTTTTTTTAAGCACTGGAACAGGCGTTGAGTGAGTCTACCAGAGCACCGAGTTAATTTTTATGCCGGTTCTTCGGCGTGATTAACACTGCAAGGGCGTCTGCGAAAATGACGACTCGCTTTTCTGCCTTCGCCTTATGGTCTCTAACGGTTTCAGCTGCTTGTCTTAGAGCACTGGCTTCGTCATTGAATTTGCTGCAGCGTCTCCCAGTGGCAAATGCTGCTGAGTATACTTTGCTTTTTAGTTATATAGTGACGGTTTGAAATTATATTTTTAGCCGAGCCATTCTTAAAGGCAGGTATATATATATATATATATATATATATATATATATATATATATATATATATATATATATATACATAAATATGAAAGACGCATCGGGTTCCATTACACTTTGGAGAGACGTCCCTGTATATATGTGTAAGCCGTGACGATATCTCCTTACATTTTAGTTACGCCCATGATAAACGCTCGTGCTGTAAAGAAACATGACACTCCCGTCTCGGCGACGAACTTCAACCTTTCGCTGTCTCCGTTGAATAACTGGAAATTTTGTCAATACTGACTGCAACAAAGTTATCACACTGCATTGTTGTGATACATTCGGCTGCACCACAGCTAGCGCCAACACAGGCAGCACAAATATATACATAACGTGTGGGGATGCCTATTTTACGCCGTCACGATGGATATAAGTATATCGTTCATGGATGGTCTAAACGCCATGTTCTGATATAAAGTGTGTGTATAGTGTACTTATATTTACGATTTTTGTCAACCACGTTAGTAGTCCGTGGAGATATCTAGTCTATTTCATAATACTGAAAGAATATTATACTGCCAGTGTGATGAAACACAGGAGACGGATGTAAATTATATTTTTGTTAATATAATATTAAATTGTTATGTTAATAATGCATGTGTCTTATACGGTTCTTCAACCCGTGCCTCGGATTTGTTGTGATAGAGCAGCATCTGTGTCCTGAAGATCTGAAGAGCTATGACGCGCTAGCATAAGCTTCCAAGTGCCTCTCCAAAGCCGGGCATGTTATGCATTTAATAATAGAATCGTTGAACATGCATCTGTAGACTTTGAATATGACATTGGCAGCAGTTAGTAGATATTGAATATTCTTGCTTTGACCAGCAAAATGAAATATGACACTGAAAGCAGTTGGCAGTTGAAGATTCATGGTTTAACCAGCGAATTAAAGATTCATGGTTTGACCAGCGAATAGAAATATGACATTGAAGCAGTTAGTAGTGTTTCTGAAGATGCAATGATGGGTCTGTATTGAGACATGACACCTGCTGGAATTGTTATCTTGTTGAAGATCCACATATTCACCAACTGTAGTACATTCGCAGCTGCAGACTTAAAGAACCAAGTTGCAGTTCTCATACAATTGCACCAGCTAGTTAGCTAACTATTGGATTTATTACAGTTCGGAGAATTTACAGCTAAATAAGTAGACTTTCTTACAGAAGCTTAACAAAATTACTTGGCAGTCAGTACCATGAGTGTTCGATCTTCAAATCTCCTGTGTGTAGTGGAAGCTGAAGATGACCTCAGTGACTGGGAGGGTCCGATTGAAGTTGACCTAGCCTATCCGCAAGTGAGAAGAAACAAAGTGAGTATCTCGTCCAGAGTTCTACTTTTGCTCCTCTCATCTGTCCACTAATGTCGTTAGACGCCGTCTAATGTCGATATGCGTTGTCTAATGTCGTTAGACGTTGTTTAATGTCGATATGCGTTGTCTAATGTCGTTAGACGTTGTTTGATGTCGATATGCGTTGTCTAATGTCGTTAGACGTTGTTTAATGTCGATATGCGTTGTCTAATATCGTTAGACGCTGTTTAATGTCGATATGCATTGTATAATGTCTTTAGACGTTGTATAATGTCGTCAGTCGTAGTCTAATGTTGTTATCCGTCGTCTAATGTCGTTGTGCGTCGTTTAATGTCGTTAGACGTCGTCTACTTTTCTTCTGTGTTTGTTCTCAATCTCCACCTTTCGGTCCAACACATCCGTCTTCGGCAGGAGACGTCGTCTAATGTTGCTAGAAGTGGGAGAGGGGGCGGGGGCGAGGTGCAACATTCTTTGATATGTCCCTATAGTGTTTGTTAAACACCTTCAAACCATTGTCTTCTTTCTTTCACATGCTCTGAAGCTCATCTGTTGATGTTATAGGGCAATTTAGTGTGTATGTTTGGAGACGTTCTTGCCAAATGTCCATACCATTTATGTGTCTTTCTATAGAGCCCTAAATGGTTGTATTCGCATATTCTTTCTTATTTCTTCATCTCTGCTTGCTTAACCTTGACAGCTTCTCGTATACATCACATTCCGTTGTGTTAGCTTTTTAATATTTACTACCCATCTTTCCCTATCTATATCTCTTTTCTCTCCATCCATGCCCCTGTCTCTCTCTCTCGCTCTCTCTCTCTCTCTCTCTCACCTTTCTATTCCACCTCTCTCTTTCTCTACCAAGTTCACTGAAATATAACCTTCAACTTTATACCTCGTAATCCTCCGTGCACATGTAGCAATTACCTGCCATAAATCTCCGCTGCACATTTCAAATTTCCGAGCACTCTACAGCTATTTAAGCTACGGCATGTGAGATCTTGTAATATAAACCCGTACATAAAAATGTCTAGTACAAACTGATTTTGTTTATTTAAAGACGAGATTAGAAACGCGCGTTAGGACGTAACGTTTTGCAATAAAATAATAAAATAACATTTTACAGATTTAGCGAACTAGTCTCTCTCTCCCCCCCCCCCAACCCCGGGGGGGGGGGGGGGAATGGGCGGAGACGTTACTGCCAAAAGTCGAAAGTATCGTTTGGGTGGGAAAGGGGGGGGGGGGGGGGGTGAATAATTGTTTATCGTAAAAGAAAAGCTTTAATACAATAGATTTGGGAAGCTGAGGTAGCAGCAGTAGTTAGTGCATTGGCTCCCCAGCTGATCGATCTAGATTCGGTCCCCAGCTGGTGCGAGATTATTCTTAATCGCAAAACGACTCCCGTGGTCAACCCAGCATCAATAATTGGGGATACAAATAACCTGAAAAAGTCAAGGCGGCGGGCGTGATATTGACCACATCAGCCTTAGTTGAACCTTGGTATGCCCAACACCATTTCCCCAATATGCTAAACAAGGGTGAAATCAGGATCTTTACGTTTTGCTTGTGTGATATACAAAGCAGTTGAAATCAATAGTATTTATTGCCGCTAGCATAGTTGTCTTGTATTTTAAGGTAAAAATTAACGGAAAACCTCAGTTTCAGAATCTTCTGAAATGTTCACACATGCAGATATTGATGTCGCCAATGTACATGTATATGAAAACAGCACAAGAAAACAGGACAGTTTCATTTACATTGGAGCGCATGAGCTGTAGCGGTCAGCGACCCATAGCTGACTGCTAGCGTCAGGGCCAGCGAACCAGGGCTGCAAAGACCCTTCTACACCTCCAAAGCGGTGATCCTGGATAATAGGCAGCAACAGGGTAGACCGGCTAAGGAGAATGGATCGAAGATGGAATGCTAACCCGTTACTCAAATAATACTTGCTGAAGTCGGATGTGTTGGGCCGAAAGGTGCAAATATCGCAGTCAAGCTGTAAACTACGACACACCGCATTCCGTTATCTGGACTACATTCGGCTACTTATGCGCGTGTCATTGTTTGGTAGCGGGAGATTGAGAACGAACGAAGCCAAGCCATTTACACTGTAAACCTTTGATAAAATAATAGCCTCAGTTCATTTATATCTTGACAGCAATATTCACGTATTAGGAGATACAGAAACCGATGTTCAGTTAAGATTACAGGAGGCGAGAAGAATTTTCATTACTTTGGGGACTTTATGGACGTCAAAAGAAATTAAAACCACAGCCAAAATAAAAATCTTCAACTTGAGTTTTACTTCTACAATATGAAGGACAACACAAGTACTTTCTAAAAAAGTACAGACTTTTGTTAATGATTGCCTGAGCAGAATACAAGGGTGGGGATGGTACGACAAGATCACCAACGTGGGACTGATGAGAAAAGCGGGATAAATACTGGTGGAGCATGAAATACGGAGGAGGCGATGGCGATGGATATGCCATACATTACGGAAACCAGTGGATATAATTACCAGACAACTTCTGCTCTGGAATCCACAGGGAAAGAAAAGCAGAGAAGACTGAGTCACTCATTGAAAAGGGAACTGGAGTCAAATGTCAAGTTAGCAGACATGACGTGGACAGAATTAGCTCAGATGGCTCATGATAGGAAGAATTGGTGAGTATGTGTTGATGATCTATGCTCCACGGGAAGCTGACAGACTTTTGATTGATTGACACATTTTCTTAATGGCTCAACATGTAAAGTGTCTGCACTTAAAGATTCACCACATGTTTTCCTGTTCACAATCTCACTGCTTTTTCTACTGCGTTCGTTCTGAATCTCCGGCTACCAAGCCGTGAACAGGTCTTTGCAAGTAGCAGGACGTAGTCCACAGAGCAGAATGCGCTGTGTCGCTAGTTTACAGCTTGATTACGATATTAGTACCTTTCGTTCCGAAACATCCGTCTTTGGCAGTACTCCTTTTTTCTAAAACGGCAGATCGATCAGATCCTTGACTGAACATTAATCCCATGTTTTCCCAAGAGTTTCACATGCAGATTTTCACTGAAAACTTCGTACATTGGCGTCATTATATTTCTGTTGAACTTACACACAGCTTCTAGCACTTCCACACAGCTTCTAGTACTTACACACAGCATCTAGCACTCGCACACAGCATCTAGCACTCGCACACAGCTTCTACCACTTACACACAGCTTCTAGCACTTACATACATCTTCTAGTACTTACACACAGCATCTAGCACTCGCACACATCATCTAGCACTCGCACACAGCATCTAGCACTCGCACACAGCTTCTAGCACTCGCACACAACTTCTACCACTTACACACAGCTTCTACCACTTACACACATCTTCTAGCATTTACACACAGCTTCTAGCACTTACACACAGCTTCTAGCACTTACAGATAGTCTCTAGCACTTACACTCAGCTTCTTCTAAGTTTATATATTTCATAACTTTCACGTTTTTCCTACACCAGACCTCCCACAACATCCCCCCCCCCCCTTCCGATCACTGTCCCAACTTCCCACAGCACCTACCTCCCTCCGCTGTAGAATTACATGTTAAGATATCAAACCCTTAAAAAATGTTAATAATTCTAGCAATTTGGCTTTTAATTTTCGAAATTCAGAGACAGTTTGTTTCTTAAGTAAACTTGACAAAAACGTGCTGAGACACCATCTTCTAATTTCTCAATTCAGAAATCACAAAAATACCGTATACAACCTGACTATGCACGATAGCTCGTGGCAGAGTGAAACCCAAACAAAGCGAATGTCTAACTCCCGCTATTACAAACACCTTACATTACTTTATTATTATTTGTCCTGCTCGTAAAATTAGAAATCGTTATATCTGGGTTCAATAAATTGAAGGTTTACTGTATTCATTATAGAGCAATGGCTGCCACACAAATAACCGCAACAATTAATTATTTAATTGTGGACACATAATTACACGTCAACATTTGTCAAACCATTATGTGAGAAGCATAGTAAATAAAAGAGAAGAATTGGAACTGTATGTAGAAGAAGAAAAACCAGATATAATAGGGTTAACAGAATCATGGACATATGAGGAGATTGCAGATAGTGAACTTGAAATTGAGGGATATACAATGTTAAGGAAATATAAGATAATTGGAGACAAGACTAAGGGAGGTGGCGTTTTATTATACTGTATAAATTCTGTTAATATAACGATCAAAGATTATTTATCATGTGGTAACAAAAATGAAAGTGAATGGGAAGAAATAGAAAGTGGGGGTGAAAAAACAGTGATTGGAGTGTGCTATAGATGTCCATCAAGTCAAAAAGAGGAAGATGAGGAGCTGATTAGTAGCATAGCAAAGGCAAGTAAAGGGAAATTATTATTAATGGGAGATTTCAACTATCCAGAAATAAAATGGGATATGGCAGAAGCACTTGTAGAGTCAAAACTTTTTGTTAAGTGCATAACTGACAATTTTTTAATTCAACATGTAGAGGCAGCCACCAGAGGCAAAAACATACTCGACCTAGTTTTTACCACAGAGGAAAATATGATTGAAAACGTTACCGTTGGGGAACTGTTTGGCTCAAGTGAGCATCAAATCATCCGTTGGGATCTTATTGCAGGGAAAGAAGTAAACATAAACACGCGAACATACGACTACTCTAAGGCAGATGTTAAGATGATGAAAGAGGCAGCGAACCACATAATCTGGAAAGATATTGTTGTAGGAATAGATGTTGAACAGGAGTGGGAAAGTTTTAAAACAGTTCTAGAAACGCTAAAAGAGGAATGTGTTCCATGTAGGGAGGTAAACCCCAAGCGGAAAAAGTGGATAACTAGATTTGTAGTGAAATGTAGAAGAGCAAAAAATAAAGCATGGAAAAAATATATAGAGGCAGGTAAATCAAAAGAAACATATGTAAAATATTTGGACAAGCAGAACATATCTCAGAAAGCGAATAAAACAGCAAAAATAGACTTTGAAAAACAACTTGCTCAGAGGATCAAGACAGACAGTAAAAGCTTCTTTTCTTATGTTAGAAATAAACAAAGAACGAAAGACAAAGTAGGCCCTCTCATGGACAGTACAGGGAAAATAATAAGTGAGAATAGTGAGGCTGCTAATCTGCTCAATCAGTACTTTGGCACAGTCTTCACAAAGGAGGACTGCTCCGAGATCCCAGAGCCTATAGATATTTTTCAAAGAGACATGGATACAGCGGGATTAAGATCAATCTGTATTACAGAGGAAATGGTTTTTAAAAAATTGGAGGGGTTGAAAGTGAATAAATGTCCAGGTCAAGATGGTATTCACCCACAATTGCTGTATGAAATTAGAGACCAACTAGCAAAACCATTGGCTATATTATGTTCTCAATCACTTACAAAAGGGATTGTTCCACGGGATTGGAAAGATGCAGGAGTGATCCCCTTATTCAAAAAAGGCAAAAAATCAGATCCGGCAAATTATAGACCGGTGAGTTTAACGAGCATAGTCTGTAAATTGTTAGAGTCAATAATCAAAGAAAACATTGTAATGCATTTAGACAAATTTAATCTAATTAGAAATAGTCAGCATGGGTTTACTAGAGGGAGATCATGCTTAACAAATCTATTAGAATTCATGGAGGAGGTTACTAAAATCATAGATAAAGGGGAGCCAGTGGATGTTATTTATCTAGACTTTGCAAAGGCCTTTGATAGAGTACCTCATCAAAGATTATTTCGAAAGTTAAAATCACATGGAATAGGTGGAGAAGTTGCCAAATGGATTGAAAATTGGTTAACGGGAAGAAGGCAGAGGGTGGGCATAAATAAGGAGTACTCTGAGTGGTGTGAAGTGAAAAGTGGTGTGCCACAGGGCTCGGTTTTGGGACCAATTTTATTCTTGATATATATAAATGATTTGGACATTGGATATGAGATCCATGATTGCAAAATTTGCTGATGACACAAAACTATGGAAGTGGATATATTGATGTCGGATTTAGATAAAATTCGAGAATGGTCTGTAAGCTGGCAAATGGAGTTTAATGTAGATAAATGTACAGTCATCCACATGGGTAGATCCAATATGGAACATAATTACAGAATGGGAGAAAACAATATTAGAATGATAGATAAGGAAAGGGACCTAGGGGTTATAAAAGATCATACAGGAAAGATGAGTGAGCAAGTTAAGGTAGCAGTGAAAAAGGCAAATGCAATGTTAGGTATGATAAAAAGAAATATTAAACATAGGAGCAAGGAAGTGATCGTCAAACTGTATAAAGCTTTAGTTAGACCTGGATTGGAGTACTGTGTACAGGTGTGGAGTCCTTATCATAGAGGGGACATAAACATGCTAGAAAGAATACAAAAAAGAGCGACAAAGATGATAGTGGGATTCCAGAATTACAGTTATGAGGAACGACTCAGAAAAACCGGCCTACAGTGTCTCGAAGAGAGAAGAAATCGTGATGACTTAATACAGGTTTATATGATGATCAGAGGAATCGATAAATTAGACTATAACAAGTTTTTTAAAATACAGCCACCTACAATAACACGAGGGCATAGCTACAAGCTGACTAAAGAGAATTCCAGGTTAGATATTAGGAAATATTTTTTTAGTCAGAGAGTGGTGTCTGCTTGAAATGCATTGCCAGGGGAGGTAGTGGAGGCAGGGACAGTTAATGCATTTAAGAATAAACTGGATGCGCATAGCTTTTAGAGCAAGATGGTGTAAATGTAACTGGTTGTATACAGGCTCTGCAGGGACTTCTAAACCAGTATAAAGACGTTAAGTTATTAGGATCTGAAGGTGTTTGATCATGTGGTTCACATAAGTACATGTTAAAGTTTGAAGTTTTTGATTCAACTTGCAAATATGAATCGACAATCTATAGTTGTTAAAGATTTCCTGCAATGATCAGTAAATTCTGCATATATCTGCTAGTCGTTTTTGTTGCATTGTTTTGAAGTATTCACTCGTTCCCTTTTCCTTTGAACTCCTCATAGATTGTACAACTATAGTTAGGTTAGAAGCCAGTCACTACTACTTTGGACACTACTTTGTATGTTCATATTAATGGGCGATCAGGAAGAGGGGAGACGTTGCTGCCAAAAGTGGGAAAGGGCGGAGGCACGAAAGGGGGGGGGGGGGAGACGTTGCTGCCAAAAGTCGAATGTACTATTTGGGTGAGAAAGGGGGACGGGACGGGGGAAGGAGAGACGTTGCTGATAAAGTCGAACGTATCACTTGGGTGGGAAGGGGGGTGGGGGGGGGGGGGTGGAGAAACGTTGCTGCCAAAAGTGGAATGTATCATTTGGGTGAGAAAGGGGGACGGGACGGGGGAAGGAGAGACGTTGCTGACAAAAGTCGAATGGATCATTTGGGTGGAAAGGGGGGGGGGGGGGAGAAACGTTGCTGCCAAAAGTGGAATGTATCATTTAGGTGGGAAGGGAGGGGGGACGTTGCTGCCAAAAGTCAAATGAATCATTTGGGTTGGAAGGGGGGGGGGGGGACGTTGCAGTCAAAAGTCGAATGTATCATTTGGGTGGGATGGGAGGGAGGAGACGTTGCTGCCAAAAGTCGAATGTATCATTTGGGTGAGAAAGGGGGACGGGACGGGGGAAGGAGAGACGTTGCTGACAAAAGTCGAATGGATCATTTGGGTGGAAAGGGGGGGGGGGAGAAACGTTGCTGCCAAAAGTGGAATGTATCATTTGGGTGGGAAGGGAGGGGGGACGTTGCTGCCAAAAGTCAAATGAATCATTTGGGTTGGAAGGGGGGGGGGGGGGGGGACGTTGCAGTCAAAAGTCGAATGTATCATTTGGGTGGGATGGGAGGGAGGAGACGTTGCTGCCAAAAGTCGAATGTATCATTTGGGTTTGGAAAGGCATGTCGTGAATGTTGTCATCTGCATTTATTCTGAGAATCTTAGTTTTCTCTCGGTGAATCTCCAGCCCCATTTTCTGCAATCGTGACTTGAGCTGCTTCGTTCTATTTTACAGTTGATTTTGGTCCACTCATCAGCAAATGCCAGGTCAGATGATATCTTTCATCGTGGTCTGTTTAATTGCAGAATCATTGAAGAGGTTTGCAAAATATTTGTTCTATTTTATTTTTTATTCGCGGACCGCTTTGCCTTTCTTAGTTTAGTTTTTTTTTCTTCTTCTTCTTCTTCTTCTTCTTCTTCTTCTTCTTCTTCTTCTTCTTCTTCTTCTTCTTCTTCTTCTAATCAATATTCCTGAGCGATTAGCTCATGATGATTCTAGATATAACTGATGGCTGTTGGTGTCCTTCCCACCCTTGAAGAGGTCATAAATGTCTCTGATCTCTATCAGACCACAGGGGGTAGCCAGCACCTGCTATAGAAAGTGGCGCACATCAATCAAAGTCACGTACAAAACAGTCCTAGAGGGATGGGTCTCAGACTGATACTTGATGGGGCTCAAATGAAGTTGAATCACTTGATCACTGGTCGCATTGCATTTTCCTTCTTCCAAAGTCAAGTTATTATCAAAAAGTCGCATGATAACAATTTTGCTGGCCCACTGGCGGCTGAAAAACGTATCTCATGGGCCAGTTGTCACACGAGGACAATTAACCTGACCCAACGCCAAAAGGAAGGTAATTTTCATGAAAGATTAGCCGCATACGGACATCAATCGCGTGAAGACCATTTTCACACCCCAAATGGTAGCATAAATTCAGTTTACATACCCCAGTACTCCCATAAAGACCATGTTCACACCCCAAATGGTAGCATAAATTCAGTTTACTTACCCCAGTACTCTCATGAAGACAATTTTCACACCCCAAATGGTAGCATAAATTCAGTTTACATACCCCAGTACTCCCATAAAGACCATGTTCACACCCCAAATGGTAGCATACATTCAGCTTACATACCCCAGTACTCTCATAAAGACAGTTTTCACACCCCAAATGGTAGCATAAATTCAGTTTACATATCCCAGTACTCCCATAAAGACCATTTTCACACCCCAAATGGTAGCATAAATTCAGTTTACATACCCCAGTACTCTCATAAAGCCAATTTTCACACCCCAAATGGTAGCATAAATTCAGTTTACACACCCCAGTACTTTCATAAAGCCAATTTTCACACCCTAAATGGTAGCATAAATTCAGTTTACACACCCCAGTACTTTCATAAAGCCAATTTTCACACCCTAAATGGTAGCATAAATTCAGTTTACATACCCCAGTTCTCTCATAAAGACAATTTTCACACCCCAAATGGTAGCATACATTCAGTTTACATACCCCAGTTCTCTCATAAAGACAATTTTCACACCCCAAATGGTAGCATAAAGATAATTTTCCTAGACTAAATAACTTCGTAAACACAATTTTTAAAGCCCAAATGACATCATAAAGGCAATTTTTAAAACCCAAATGGCAACATAAGGACAATTTTTGATACCAAAATGACAACATAAAGGCTATTTTAAAGTCCAAAAGACAGCAAAAAGACAATTTTATATCCCCGCTTTGAGCGGCGCATTTGGAACTAATAACCAATATGGTTCTGACATTTATTCCTATTGTTACGGTTTACATGAAGGATTTTAGAGACTGGGGAAAAAAGACCATTTGTCCTTGCAGTCACAATGTAGTGTGCAGTCTAGATCTTTATTTTACCTCAGATATAAATAAACACGTGCCTTACTCAGGTATTTTTACACGTCAGGATTCTAGTATGCTCGGGCCACCTACTCGTCTGTTTTAGATCCTTTGGGATACATTTTTTAAGGCCGCGAGTGGTCTGCAGACCTCTTATCTGAGACCCATTGTCCCGGATAGAGGCTTGCTTAGTCTCGTGTGTCAGGGACAGACTTGTAATCCACTTGCCTTCTTTGTTTGGTCCTGTATTTATGGGTCTGAGAATTCATGTTGACGTCATATCGGTGATATCAATATAACTGATGACGTCATAGGCTCAGTCTTGGCCTTAACGATACCAGGGGAAGTTCACATATCAAATGATGGCAGGGGGAGGGTGGGGTGCTATTTGCTGTTGGTTGGGTTGACAAAAACACTGGGTTCAGTTACCTGTTTCAACACGTTGCAGTCTTTCTAGCTGTAAACCAGGACCCGACTTACAGTTTGGAACGGCATGACATGGGAGGGAACTGGTCACCTCCACGTTACATGAAAGGCAGAAACCTAGTGAAATGAAGCTATAACACTTCATTCCCGCTGTCAGTGCCTGCTAATGATCACCATAGCTAGGCATATAGTGGCGGTTGATTATAAGTTATATTTGCGGATAATGATGTGTTTAAATGTTGTGGCTAAGTGATGGGGAGTCTGTGTTTTTGTTCGAAAATTAATCGTGCTGAAATAAATTATCTCTTCATTATTTCTTCGGTATCTTGTTACAGTGGACATTCTTTCATTCCGAGGGGTACTTGAGAAGGGAGACCCGGGACCTCCTGACTGTAGTGCAAGACTCCTCAGTAAACTCACCACTACAGAGATCACAGTGTCGATCTTGGTCAGTGTGTTTCACCTGACCCTTATGTTACTATTCACCTCACGGGGAGGCCGTATAATTTGTTGCTGTGGCCTATGGATTTGAATGCAGCTGTTTCTTGGTGTGATATGTTTGGCTTGGCTTAGCTTCTCAATCTCCCACTACCAAACCCCGAAAGGGCTTAAGTAGCAGAATGTAGTCCAGAGAACGGAATACGTTGTGTCGTAGTTTACAGCTTGACTGCGATATTTGCACCTTTCAGTCCAACACATTGTTTGTGTACCGGGTTAGCATTCCCTCTTCAATCCCTTCTCCTTAGCCAGTCTGCCCTGCTGCAGCCTGTTATCCAGGATCACCGCGTGGAGGTGTAGAAGGGTCTTGGCAGCTATGGTTCGCTGGCCCTGACGCTAGCAGTCAGCTATCTCAGCATCTTGATCCCAGTGTGATAAATATGAGATTAGGAAATGAATATGTGGATACGTTGAGATAGCGAGTTGTAAACAAAGAATCTGATCTAATACCTCAACGTATCTCTCTCGAGTGACAATGCGCATCCGTCATGTAGAGGTACGTTGTTGAACCTCGAGGCCGCACATTACTTCACTTTCTTATCTGTTGTTTGTTATATTTTACTCGAGTGAAGATAAATACATGTTTTTTGATCGTAACAAACAAACACTCTTTGTTTATAACTCACCGCCTTGTAGTATCCAGGCATTCTCTCCCTTACCACGTTCCTTAATTGAAACTACCACTGTTCACTGCTTGGCTACCTGCAACCGGTGTGGTCTGTACTTGATGACAGGAAGGTTAGAAAGTAGTTGAGTCTATTATTTTATCTGTATCAAACTCAGCCTATATTCCATAGTGACAAGTGTTGAATGACAAAAGATTAACCTAGTTATGACATCTTTTTTTGGGTGTCCCGCTGGTCTAGTACCTTAACATCCTCCCCCTCTCTCTTTCTCTCCCCCCTCTCTTTTCTCTCTCTCTCTCTCTCTCTCTCTCTCTTTCTGTCTTTCTTTTTTTCCTACCTTCTCTTGTGGTCCGCTGTTCGAATTCTGATCTGCCTATTATTTCACTTTCTTTTCTGATGTCCGTTAAACGAGGCAGCGTCAACAAGTTCGCGGAATAGTCGACCCGTGTTTGAATGAAAGATGATATTATGGGGAATATATGTTTATAAGTTGGTAGTGACCTTGACGAAATGACATGGCAGACGTGACCTTTACATATACTCTCGATCAGAAGTTACAGAAGTTCGTGTGTTGTGCTCGTTGCATTGTCGGGGTTGAAAATATCCTTGATTGAACAACGTACAAATGTCAAATTCTGTGTTTTGCTTGAGAATTCACTCTCAGAAACACAAACATTGCTTAATAAAGCATATGGTGATACCGCAATGAAGAAATTGCAAGTATTTGAGTCGTCTAAGAGATGCAATCAGAAGAAGAAGATCATCCAAATGGAGAACAAAAAGTTGGATTACGATGCATGACAATGCGCCAGCAGATCGATCCCTATTGGTGAGACAGTATCTCGCAAAGCACAATGTGATTACCTTGGAACATCCTCCATAATCTACCGACTTGGCACTGGCTAATTTGTTCTTGTTCCTTCGACTGAAATCGGCACTGAAAGGACAGCGATTCAAGGATGCTGAAAACGTTATCACCAATGCGACAAGACAGCTGTGAGAAGTGTCAAAGAATGGGTTCCACGAATGTTTCCACCAGCTCTATGCACGTTGGCAAAAGTGTGTAGTTGCCGAAGGGAACTTCTTTGAAGGAAATGAAGTGTATATAATTCTAGTGTAACTTATTCATATTTAATCCACAAATTCCGGGAACTTTTTGAAGCGACCTTGTATATGTCACCCAGTGCATATAAATAGGTGTCTTGTGATCGTTCTCACAAACAATCATTATTTATATTTGAGATAAATAAAGAAAAAGGCCATATTCAGTCATGTCTGTCGATATGTTGATGCTACCTTGAAGTAACAACTCTCTACTGAGTTTTTGGTTTTCATTTTCCCTGCTACGTTGTCTATTCACTGCTCTATGTTGCAAGAACTCATTTTCGCTAAGTCTGAGGTGGATCTTCAGTCTGCTTCTCCATTTGGATCGGCCTGCAGCTATGTCCTCCCAATGTGTCGGATCCATATCCAGTTTGAGATTATGGGTTAAACTTTTAGTTGAACGGACCTAACCTCGCTAACATGTCTGACCAGTATGTTTTGCCTGATCCTGACTGACCAGTATGTTTTGCCACACCCCGAATAACATGTCTGACCAGTATGTTTTGCCTGACCCTGACTAACATGTTTGATCATAATGTTTTGCCTGACCCTGACTAACATGTCTGATCAATATATTTTGCCTGACCCTGACTAACATGTCTGATCAATATGTTTTGCCTGACCCTGACTAACATGTCTGATCAATATGTTTTGCCTGACCCTGACTAACATGTCTAATCAATATGTTTTGCCTGACCCTGACTAACATGTCTGATCAATATGTTTTGCCTGACCCTGACTAACATGTCTGACCAGTATGTTTTGCCTGATCCTGACTGACCAGTATGTTTTGCCTCACCCCGAATAACATGTCTGACCAGTATGTTTTGCCTGACCCTGACTAACATGTTTGATCATAATGTTTTGCCTGACCCTGACTAACATGTCTGATCAGTATGTTTTGCCTGACACTGACTAACATGTCTGATCAGTATGTTTTGCCTGACCCTGCTGACTTACATGTTTGATGACCAGTATGTTTTGCCTGACCCTGACTAACATGTTTGATCATAATGTTTTGCCTGACCCTGACTAACATGTCTGATCAATATGTTTTGCCTGACCCTGACTAACATGTCTGACCAGTATGTTTTGCCTGATCCTGACTGACCAGTATGTTTTGCCTCACCCCGAATAACATGTCTGATCAATATGTTTTGCCTGACCCTTACTAACATGTCTGATCAATATATTTTGCCTGACCCTGACTAACATGTTTGATCAATATGTTTTGCCTGACCCTGACTAACATGTCTGACCAGTATGTTTTGCCTGATCCTGACTGACCAGTATGTTTTGCCTGATCCTGACTGACCAGTATGTTTTGCCTCACCCCGAATAACATGTCTGACCAGTATGTTTTGCCTGACCCTGACTAACATGTTTGATCATAATGTTTTGCCTGACCCTGACTAACATGTCTGATCAGTATGTTTTGCCTGACCCTGCTGACTTACATGTTTGATGACCAGTATGTTTTGCCTGACCCTGACTAACATGTTTGATCAAGATGTTTTGCCTGACCCTGACTAACATGTATGATCAATATGTTTTGCCTGACCCTGACTAACATGTCTGATCAAGATGTTTTGCCTGACCCGATGTTAGTCCCCCCCCCTTTCCACCTCCACCCCCACCCCCACCAATGCAGGAACTTAAATATGGTAACACATAATTTATGCTTTATATTTTTCTATTTTCGTTCAATTGAAAATGTAATGTTTATATCTGCAATGTTCTCTCTTGTATAATCTTCGCTGTCTTTTGTACGAGTAGTTCACATACAGATCCATATAGTTTCTCTTCCAGTTTTTTGTTTTGGTTGAGGGTCAGTTTATGTACATTCTGTATATCAAAGTCGACGCAGTTATGTAGTCTGGTGTGTTTGTCCGCATGTACACATGGCTGAGTTGCCAATCTTCAATTATGTGCACGTGGCTCCAGAGTGGGTTGTGTCCTGTTCTGAGGCACATCATTACAGTTTTCTCTTGCCTGTTTGTATTGCGCTTTACTTGCTTTATATTTCTTATCAATTATATTTTGGCCAGAAAATGTAAATACTTTGGTCACATCAAGAGACAGCGGTATTGAGAGAATAGTGATGGAAGGTATGATGCCAGGTAAAAGAGGAAGACGATGGCACCAAGATATCCAGGAATGCCTGGATATGACTGTGGCGGAGGCTGGAGTTTTGGCAAGGGGACGAGTTTCTTTCAGACAGACTGTGATGGGAGCGACGTTCTATAAAGAACATACTATATGATAATGATATTTCTTATAACGCCGTCTGCACTAGTCACTGTGACACACAACTACGAACACCTGTTGAATACCCCAGAGGCCGTTGGCAGGACATTGACATTTGACCTGACACTGACCTCCAAATCTCAAAATGGCGCGAAAAGAATTTCAGAAACTTGATTGTTGAGAGCACGCCGTCTGTTAACAGCTTTTACGTTGGAAACTACACGCCCATTTACGTCATGTCGACACGTGGTTGTCAGGTCAGCAACAAGTCATGGATCATCATGTTGATGAAATTCCTCTACGGTTGAAGGTTTTCCAATTCATGACTTTACACCCTTCACCATCCACACATACATTACTAATGTGGAGTGCGTTTTATTGGACTTTGCGTCAAAGCCAGTACATCCGACTTCAGCACGAATTCCGAACACAAGCAGGCTTCAGTTGTGAGTCGTTACGTTGTTGTTTGAACCTACTCGTGTTGAATGTTCCTCATTGACAATAATTGTCAGCTAGGGGGTTTCATGGACTCTTCTAGTATCCTAAAGCTTACTGAAGCCGGTGGACCAGTGCCCTCTTATCTGTACTGCACGATGAGGCTTTATCACTAGAAAGGATCCCTGTATCGTTCCCTACCGAGTTGACCAGACTGTTGTAATACGATCTGTTTCTAGGAGGACGGCATGAACTTGAAGTGGGGGTCTAAGTCTCTTGGAATACTTGAAATCCTGGTATTCAAACGGATATGTTTAATGTCATATTGCCAGGTAGCCGAAGGCTTCGGCTATGCGTAGTAGGCATTTTAGAACTTCCTGCGGCTTACTAGGCCTGAGGGAATGTGCAACTAATTTGGGTAGATTTTAAACTTGAATTGTTTAATTTTGTCCGGACAGCGGTCGTTAAGCCCACTCTTTTCGATTTCTAACTGCCAAGAGATTTATAACGTGCTCGACACTGAACACTAGAGTCCGATCTCACTTCCCAGAGATCAGGAACATTTTTAGCAGGCGATCTATGGGGTCTCCCGAAGCAGACACCTTACCTAGAGACCACCAAGTCCCGCTTACACACACAATCACTTGCGAATGTCCAAGCCACACACACATACACTTGCGAACGTGCAAGCCACACACACACATACATTTGCGAATGTGCAAGCCACACACACATACACTTGCGAATGTGCAAGCCACACACACACACATACACACGCCAATAAACAAGCCAACACATAACATACAAGCGCGAATACACAAGCCACCACACAACATACACGCGTGAATACACAAGCCACCACACAACATACACGCGTGAATACACAAGCCACCACACAACATACACGCGTGAATACAAAAGCCACCACACAACATACACGCGTGAATACACAAGCCACCACACAACATACACGCGTGAATACACAAACCACCACACAACATACACGCGTGAATACACACGCCACCACACAACATACACGCGTGAATACACACGCCACCACACAACATACAAGCGCGAATACACAAGCCACCACACAACATACACGCGTGAATACACAAGCCACCACACAACATACACGTGTGAATACACAAGCCACCACACAACATACACGCGTGAATACACAAGCCACCACACAACATACACGCGTGAATACACAAGCCACCACACAACATACATGCGTGAATACACAAGCCACCACACAACATACACGCGTGAATACACAAGCCACCACACAACATACACGCGTGAATACACACGCCACCACACAACATACACGCGTGAATACACACGCCACCACACAACATACACGCGTGAATACACACGCCACCACACAACATACACGCGTGAATACACAAGCCACCACACAACATACACGCGTGAATACACAAGCCACCACACAACATACACGCGTGAATACACAAGCCACCACACAACATACACGCGTGAATACAAAAGCCACCACACAACATACACGCGTGAATACACAAGCCACCACACAACATACACGCGTGAATACACAAGCCACCACACAACATACACGCGTGAATACACACGCCACCACACAACATACACGCGTGAATACAGACGCCACCACACAACATACACGCATGAATACACAAGCCAACACATAACATACACGCGTGAATACACAAGCCAACACATAACATACAAGCGCGAATACACAAGCCAACACATAACATACACGCGTGAATACACACGCCACCACACAACATACACGCGTGAATACACAAGCCAACACATAACATACAAGCGCGAATACACAAGCCAACACATAACATACACGCGTGAATACACACGCCACCACACAACATACACGCGTGAATACACACGCCACCACACAACATACACGCCACCACACAACATACACGCGTGAATACAAAAGCCACCACACAACATACACGCGTGAATACACAAGCCACCACACAACATACACGCCTGAATACACAAGCCACCACACAACATACACGCGTGAATACACACGCCACCACACAACATACACGCGTGAATACACACGCCACCACACAACATACACGCGTGAATACACACGCCACCACACAACATACACGCGTGAATACACACGCCACCACACAACATACACGCGTTAATACACAAGCCAACACATAACATAAAAGCGTGAATACACAAGCCACCACACAACATACACGCGTGAATACACACGCCACCACACAACATACACGCTAGAATACACACGCCACCACACAACATACACGCGTGAATACACACGCCACCACACAACATACACGCGTAAATACACACGCCAACACACATATCTCAAAGTTAACAATGAATGTCACTTTTGACTGCAGCGTTTTTCTACCATCAGATAATTGCAACCAACGTTTAATGTAGATTTAGCACAGGCTTATCCGATTGATGGGCTAAGAATGTCTCTTCCAATTTGTGTCAGTTTTATTCTTCTAAAATCGTGAGGGATTGTTGTTGTAATAGCATATTAGTTCTTCCTATAGAAAAGGGTGGTTGATTGGCGCAATGGTATAGCACTTGCTTTTCTAGCTAAGGTACGGGGTTTAACTCCCGCTACCAGCAGCTTCAGTCGACCCAGATGTAATTGGATACCCGGCTTATTCTTCATCTTTTTGTTTCTTCGTTCGTTTCCAATCTCCCGCTACCAAATACTGAAGAGGGCTTTGAAAGTTACATGATGTTATCCGGAGAAAGGAATGTGTTTAGTCGTAGTTCACAGCTTGACTGCGATATTTGCAGCTTTCAATCCGACGCATCCGACTTCAGCAGGCATTTTTTGGGTACCGGATAAACCTTCCCATTTCGATCTCTTCTCCTTAGGCAGCCTGTTTTATTGCAGCCTGTTATCCAAGTTCACCGCGTGGAGGTGTAGAAGGGTCATGGCTGCTCTGGTTCCCTGGTCCTGACGCTAGCAGTCAGTTATAGGTCGTTGACCTCTGCATATCATGCATTGCTCAACATCTTGATCACCGATATCTGGCTGACGGCTAGGAAAGGAAAAAGGTAATGAGGAAGGGATCTGGCCACCAAGCCTCACAAAGATGTGGCTTCGTACAATGAATGAAGACTCAAACACTTCATCCGCGACGGCAGTGTCTGCTGTGGGACTACCTTTACAGAAATGTAAACTCAGTAGATGACGTTTCTTCCTCCGGATTGCAACCGCGACCAATAAAGTAAACAAGTAGCAATATATTTAACATGACGAGGCGGCGTCAATAAGAGGGATCGTCTGATCGTAATAAGCGATTATAATGTACCAATAATGGGGAAAACGATAATCACATGAACATTGTTTAGGTCGATTCAGTGATACTTCTTTAGAGCAGAACAGCAATGGAGAAGTGCTTATGTGCGTATATACTGATCATCGTCTAATAATGTTTTTGTTGTTTGCGTTGTTTGCGAACGCCCACAATGAGTAGGTTTACCCTTTTGAGCGGGCTGAAAAGGACGTTAAGTGGCAGGTTGCAGTAGCTTTCCTCACATCCCGAGCGTGCTGATGAAGGTGGACCGGGGTCCTTCAGGCGTTGTACTATGCTTGGCTTCATCTGCGTGTCGCTCACTACTACGGGGATGACATCGATCCCTCACCTCGCTAGTCAGGATGCCATGAAAACAACCCTTTTCCAAGAAAGGCTACTAGGAAGCCGAGGTGAGGGTCTTGGCCAGTATGTTTTGCCTGACTCTGATTGAAATGTCTGATTAGTATATTTTGCCTGACTCTGACTAAAATGTCTGATCAGTATATTTTGCCTGACTCTGACTAAAATGTCTGATCAGTATATTTTGCCTGACTAGACGTTAGGCTTCCTGCCCATGGTCTAATAATAACAAACATCATCTTCCAACACCGAAAAAGTCATACCAAAGCGCACGAAAGAGTAAACTTGCTCATCGTGGACATTCAACAACAACAACAATAACAACAATGATATAGGTGGAGTAACCCAGTTATAACATCACATTTTCATTACTAGTTTCTTCTTTTCTTCTTCTTCTTCGTACGCTGTCAGACGTCAACTTGAATTTGTTCGAAGAAAGCAGCTGTCATCCTGAGGCTGTCGACACTGCCATAGAGCTTGTCTAGTGTTGGCACTGGTGATGGCCACATGTGCTTTCTCTGGTCCTCGTATGTCGGGCAGTTTTGCAGCAAATGCTCAGTGGTCATTTTGCCGGTACCACACAGGCATTCGTCAGTGCCACCTATCTTCAGTTTATTGAATACATGATACCTAAGTCTGTTGTGGCCTGTGCGGAGTCTGAAGACCACGACCTGCTCTCTTCTGTGCAACTGGTAGTAGGCATCATTTTTTGTGTAGCTAGTATGTTCTGTTTCCCATTTGGCCATGTATCTGGCCCTAATAAGCCTTTTGGACTCTTCGTAGGTCACACTAGAATCTGGTTGTGGTAGTCTTGCACCTTCTTTTGCCAGTCTGTCTGCCTCCTCGTTGCCTTGGATGGTACAGTGGGATGGAACCCACTGTACCACTACTCTTTTTGGTGCAGACTGCTGGCAGAGTTGACAGAGTACTGCTCTTAAATCATTAAGTTCAGTATGTTTCTGGCTTTTTAGTGCTGTAACCACGGCAGGGCATCTGTAAACAGGACTATCTGGCTTTCATTGCTTTCGCCTGTCAGTGTTGCTTTTACTGCAGCCTTCAGTGCCTCTGCCTCCGCTCTGAAATTGCTCATTACTAGTTTAAAAGGCAAAGGCAAAGAAGAAATACAACAGACTCCAGAGTAATCCTCATCATCTTTATAGATTCAGACAATCGCCAGTAGTAACAATAACGCAAACATGACTCAGCAAAGTTCGATAACAGAAAAGCAAATAATGGTATAAAGTTTTATAAATAAAATAGAAAATAAATATGCCACGAAATGACAATAATGTTTGGGACACTACATTTTAAAAAAACAACTAAAGACAGTGAATGGACCATTTACAAAACAACAGCTATGACGCATTCACCCAATAAGAAATAAGAAACCAAAATCTTAAGACAAGTCAAAAAAGAAAACAGCTTTATAAAATGCTGAAATTGAAGAATCAATGCGGACTAAAAAGAAACATACAAGAAGCTTACATTACTTATCTTCTTCCCTTTCTTCTTTTTCTTCTTCTTCTTTTTCTTCTTCTTCTTCTTATTCTATCAACTGATGCAATGCTTCTAGTCTGGTTAGGTTCACGAAGATGACTGCGCTTTTCAGGTCTTCGCCGGTCTCCCAGAGCTTTTCGAGCATGGTCGCTTCACCGAGCGACTGCTTCTCTTGTGTCTGTGAAAATAGAGCAGTCCTGCGGGATATGTTCTGGTGTTTGTTTGTGTGCTCCAGAATCGCATGTGGTGGTGTCTCTGAGACCCACTCTGTGGGCCTTGAGTCTCCGATAAACTATTAATATTTCCCATGTCCCATGTGTGACACCTTTACCTTACTTGTAATATTCCCCATGTCCCATGTGTGACACCTTTACCTTACTTGTAATATTCCCCATGTCCCATGTGTGAAACCTTTACTTTACTTGTAATATTCCCCATGTCCCATGTGTGACACCTTAACCTTACTTGTAATATTCCCCATGTCCCATGTGTGACACCTTTACCTTACTTGTAATATTCCCCATATCCCATGTGTGGCACCTTTACCCTACTTGTAATATTCCCCATCCCCCATGTGTGGTACCTTTACCTTAACTTTTAATATTCTCCATGCCCCATGTGTGGCACCTTTCTTTACCTTACTTGTAATATTCCCCATGCCCCGTGTGTCACACCTTTACCTTACTTGTAATTTTCCCCATGTGTGGCACCTTTACCTTTATCTAACGTTCATTGAGCTCACAAAATCATCTGGTATTGTCAGCAGAGGTGGGTTATGGCAATGCATGTCCAAATTTGACTGCCCTTTCAAATATTTAAACCCTGTTGAAATATCTCTATGAGGGCATACGTGTACATGACAACGGCAAGACCTCTACATCACTCGAGGTCAACAACGTCGTGAGACAGGGATGTGTGCTTACCCCGACCCTGTTCAGCATGATGATTTCAGCTATACTGACGGGCGCCTTCAAGGATACCGAGTATGGCATACCAATAAAGTTTCGCATGGATGTTGGTCTATTTAAACTATTTAAACAGGCTGAATGCGAAGAAAAAGGTGATGCGTGACACGATATGTGAACTCTTGTTTTTGGATGACTGTGCTTTGAACAGTCGATTAGAATTCAATGTGCAGGAGAGCATGGGTCGGTTCTCTGCTGTTTGTGACTACTTTGACTTGACTATTAGCAAAAAGAAAACCGAGGTCATGTATCAACCAGCACCAGGCACATCGTATAGACAGCAAGTAGTTACAGTGAGGGGACATAAATTACAAGCGGTTGAAAAATGTGTCTACCTCGGAAGTACGTGTAGCAGATCCTCTATTTCTTTGCCCTGGCCGTGATCTAACTTAGACCATTCTCACACTCATCCACATCATCATGACCATACTCAGTAAATGACATATCACACAGCAGGTGGCATATTTATTATATCATACTCATATCATACAATGAGTAGAGAAATTACAAACACAATATAATACATATCTTAACTAAACATTCGTCTAAAACGGGAATTGTAAGCATTAGCTATTGATGGAATTCCCAACTATCTAAAAACCCAGTTCTATTGCCTTGCAATTACATCACACACACATCGCCTTAACTGCGTCTTCAACACACCTTATCAAATACTCTTCCTCACTGAAATCCCCTCAGGCGGGCGATCTCGACATAACTCGTTCACAATGTGTCCTTGCTTACAAACACACTTTCACATTATCTATTAATGCAAAACTCACACACCTATTTGAGCGATCCTGTTCTATCACTAAACATTCGTCCATCCGTCTATCAATCCCTCCTCTACCTAAGTCGGTGAGTTAAACACACTATCTACATTCAGTCTCTCTCTCTCTCCTCCATACAGCCTCTCTCTCTCTCCAGCCTCACTCTCTCTCCCCTCTCCTCCATACAGCCTCTCTCTCTCTCCAGCCCCCCGAGCTAAACTTTGTCTCGAGTTATATATCCTCAAGCAAGGCCAGAGCTTGACCAATCGATCTCAGGTATATTCATCTTCAATCCCAATTGGAACGAAACACTTTGCACACCTGTCACTCATTCTCTCGCAGCAAGCCCCGTTGCCAATTTCGTCTGTCAATCAATCTCCCCCTACCAAAATCAGAAGGCCAGTGGTCAGTTTCTATCTGTCCACATTCCTTAACTCAACTCTGTTCTCCTTTGCTGAGACGGTGAGTGACCTTGACATGCATTCAGGTAGCTTTAGGCTTTAACATGTTCATGCATCCTAAACTCCCCTTGCTCCGGCGGGAACTGTTACATACGCTATCGAGATCAGTGACTACTGCTGTTGAGCTGGCTAAGAGAAGGAACAAGTTCAGCACAGATTATGGCCAAATGCGCAGAACAATATGGAAACGTCGAGGAATCAGCATAATGACTAAGCTGAAGGTCTAACGCACCGCCATTCTCCCCACCCTGCTCTACGTGCGCGAGGGCTGGACTGTCTACGCTGGTGACGCCAGGAGACGAAATAATTTTCACTTGAACTGTCTGAGATATACACTGCATATACGCTGGCAAGACCATATCACAGACATTGAAGTACTGTCCAGATCCAACATACAAAGTATTCATGCACTTCCCAAAAAAATCCCAATTGCGATTGTCTGGCCACCTTACTCGAGTGTTCAGCGAAAGGCTTCCAAAGAGGTTCCTTTATAGAAATGTGAGAAGCAGAAAGTCACAGGAAAGTAAAAAAACCAAACATTTTAAGTACGGTCTGAAGGAGTACATCAGATGTTGTTAAATAGACACCAGAGAAAATCTGGCTCAACATGGAAGAGTGACTCCAAAAACGATGCCTATTACCAGTTGAACCGAAGAGAGCAGGTCGTTGTCTTCAGACTTCGCACTGGCCACAACAGACTGAGGTACCACCTATTCAACAAATTGAAGATAGGGTGTACCGACGAATGCCCGTGCGGTACTCGTAAAATGACCACTGAACATCTGCTGCAGAACTGCCCGACATACGAGGATCAGAGAGAGCAGATGTGGCCATTACCAGTGGAACTGCAAGACAAGCTCTATGGCAGTGGCGAGAGCCTCAGGACGACCGCCGCTTTTTTCGAAAAAATAATGGTTACTGTCTGACTGTGTACGCAGAAGAAGAAGAAGAAGAAGGAAGAGTGACTTACAAATGGCGTTCAATCAGCGATGATGTCTTTTATCGGGCAGCCTAGGATAGTGGTGCAATCAGGAAAGCTAGAGCAGAAAAAATATCAGAAACAACTGCGAACTACGTTTGCCAGTAATGGCATAGACCTTTTCAGGCTTGAATTGGCTTGATCAATCATGAACACACACACAAACGTGTGTAGTACAGTACAGTTTACCTCAACGTGACCACAGGTGAGTGGTTCCGTACGACAGTCCGCGTGCGTCAGTGGTGTTTACTCTCAACGACACTTTTAAATGTTTTTCTAGAACGCATTATGTCAGAAGCATTGGATGAACACTTAGGAACGGTCAGCATAGGTGGACGCATACTCACCAGTCTCTGGTTTGCCGACGACTGTACCCGATTGGCTGGAACAGAGACTGAACTTGCAAGCCTAGTCGCAAACCTGGATAATGCTGACCAGAAATTTGGGATGGAAATCAGTTCAGAGAAGAGTAAGATCATGGTCAACGCCCCAGAGAGTATTTTAAACCCGATTATGATCAAAGGTGAACCTCTGGAAAGTGTTCCGCGGTTCAAATATCTGGGAGCAGAAATGAATGCGGTGGGATCTAGAGCGGAGATCCAGTCAAGAACAGCGATGGCCATGGTCGCTCTGACCAGACTGCGAATTATCTGGAAAGACAAGAACATTAGCCTCTACGCGTTGGAGACTTGGACTCTGACGGCTGCCCTAGAACGTAAAATTTGCGCAACGGAAATGAGATGCTTGCGAAGAAGTCTTGGCATTTCATATTTGGATCGCGTTACAAACGAGAGTGTTTTTGAAATTGTTAGGAAGGAGTTAGGTCAATATAAAAACCTATTGACTATAGTAACAACACGAAAATTGATATAGTATGGACATATAACATGATTGGTGGGGCTGACCAAGACCATCCTGCAAGATACTGTGCCTGGGAAGCGTGGGAGATGGAGACCAAAAGAGATGGGAGGACAATATAAAATAATGGACGGGACGGTATATGGCTGAAACTAATACTCTGTCGAAAAATCAAGACGTATGGCGGGAACTTTTTCGACAAACTGCAATAGCGGTGCCTCAACGACCTTCAAGGTTACTGGACTGATGATGATGACTATGATTAAAAATGTTAAATACACATTCAATCTATTCTTGAATACATTAATTGACGCTGTCTCCGCTATTTACTGTAGCAATGCATTCCAAGCATTCACCACTCTCTGACAACACACATATTTCCTGTTATCTAATCTGGACCTTTCTTTAATGAATCTGTAGCTGTGCCTTCTTGTTTTAGTCGGCTGCTACTTTGAAAAAAATGTGTTATAGTCTAATTTATAATTTCTCTTGATTATCTTATAAACCTGTATTAATTTACCTCGAATGTTTCTGTTTTCTAGAGACTGTCGGCCGGTTTTTCTCAGTCTTTGCTGTAATTCTGGAATCTCACTACCAGTTTTGTTGCTTTTTTTTGGTATAGTATCCATCTTATATCTCCTCTACGATAAGGACTCCACTCCTGAACAAGCATTGTACTCAAATCTAGATCCAACTAATGCTTTATACAGTTTGTCTACCACTTGCCTCCTCCTATATTTAATCATTCTTTTTTAATCATACCTAACATTGCATTTGCCCTTTTAACTATTACCTGGACTTGCTCACTCAACTTGTTGCATTTATTCACATAATCTCTTTGTATTCTCAGTAACAATGTATGTGACCTCCCATCATGTATCCTTTTGTTATACTGCTGCTAGCCCCATACACAACCTTATTTAGTTGCACCTTACTACATACATTTTTTTTAAAACTCGTCTGACACTCGAATTAAATCTATTATTGGTGCTTATAAAAAAAAATTCCATTTCAATAATGTACTGGTATGTTGAAATCTGATCGGCTGACCCTCTTTTATAATTACATTTGGTATAAAATCTTTATTTAGTTGGACCGTAACCACAACAATGGTGCGCATCACTAGCATAACGTGAAACAACCTGGTAAACCAAAGAATACACCTTACGATAATTTGATTTGGCTTCATGCACTAAAACCACAACAGTAAACACGTGGAACCAAACTCATAAATTTTGATTTTAGGTGTAAGAGAAGAGATGCAGGTTTGGAGTATGTCTGACAGTCTTGTTCAAACGTAGGCGGGGAAAACATAGTTACAATACACATTTACATTAGAGCGGTTCCAGGGGATTTTGGATCGAAACAGCTGATTTGTTGCTTGTTTTTCAGGGTCTCTGATTAGCGCAAGGGTTGTTGTTGTTGTTGTTGTTTCTAAAGCCCATTGTGCGCCCTGAAAAAGACGTTAAGTGGTGGTTTGTAGTAGCTTTCCTCACATCCTGAGCATGCTGATGGTGAACCGCGATCCTCCAGGCGGTTGTGCTATGCTTGGCTTCATCTGCGTGACGCTCACTACTACGGGGATCACATCGATTCACATTTCGTCAACCAGGCTGCTTTAAAAATAATATGTTTCCAGGGAAGAGAGATTGTGGTCTTGGTCAGTGTATTGTGCCTGACCCTGACACGACGTCCTGGTCAGTATCGTGTGCCTGAATGGACTAGCGTCTCAGTTCCCATAGCGTAAAGGTAAAGCATTTTATTTTCACGGCGAAAGCACGGGGTTGAACTCTCGTCAAAAACTGCCAGTCTGAAAACGAAAGAAGAGATACTACCCTGAGTTTCATTACGGAAAACTACCCAAGTATGGACTGGACCCATGCATACACCGACGGTTCCGTAACAAATACAACACAGAACGGAGGGGCAGGAGCATTCCTGAGCCTACCAAATGGCAGAAAAATAACACTGTCATTCGCTACTGAAAAATACACAAGCAATTTCAGAGCGGAGGCAGAGGCACTGAGGGCGGCAGTGGAAGAAATGGTGACAGGTAAAAGGAATGAAAGCCACATAGTCCTGCTTACAGATGCACTGGCCGTAGTCACAGCACTGAAAAGCCAGGAAAATACTGAACTTAATGAATTAAGAGCAGTACTCTGTCAACTATGCCAGCAGGCCGCACCAAAAAGAGTTGTGGTGCAGTGGGTTCCATCTCACTGCAACATCCAAGGCAACGAGGATGCCTATTACCAGTTGAACAGAAGAGAGCAGGTCGTGGTCTTCAGACTTCGCACTGGCCACAATAGAGTCAGGTACCACCTATTCAACAAATTGAAGATAGGTGGCACCGACGAATGCCCGTGTGGTACCGGCAAAATGACCACTGAGCATTTGCTGCAAAACTGCCCGACATACGAGGATCAGAGAGAGCAGATGTAGCCATCACCAGTGGCAACACTAGACTAGCTCTATGGCAGTGTCGACAGCCTCAGGATGACCGCTGCTTTTTTCGAAAAAATAATGGTTACTGTCTGACTGCGTACGAAGAAGAAGAAGAACTCTCGTGACCCGTACGCTCCACTAGACGCAGCAGTAAATGGGTACCTGACTTTCTATTAAGGAAGGAAAAGACAGCGAGGAAGGTAACTACTCACCCCACGTCTTAAACAAGATGTGGCCCCCTTACAATGAAATCTCTGACACTGTATCCCCAACAGCACATATATATATATATAAATGTATGTATGTATTTATATATGTGTTCAAGCGACCCCTGATCTCAGGGGAGGCAGAATCAGAGGGGATGCATCCTGAGTTACCTCCAGTCGTTTCGACTGATCCAAGATAACCTGGAACGAGAAAGTGAGGTTGATGACCAGCGAGGTTTCTTCCTCACTATAATCATGGTACAGTACAAGTTACATCATCAAGACAAAACCATCTCGTGATGTTTGCTTCAAAACGTTAAGCCAGCAAATAAACATGGTGAACTATATTGTGGCTATACTACAATGCCTACTATTCTAAATGCGAGGTGTGATTTAAAAAAAAAGTATAATCAAAGTTTCTTAAACAAAAGATTTGGTGGGATCAAAATGCCGAGCAGCACATGTGCTGCAGTGGTCAGCGACCCATAGCTGACTACTAGCGTCAGGTTCAGCGAACCAGAGCTGCCAAGAACCTTCTACGCCTTCACGTGGTGATCCTGGATAATAGGCTGCAACAGAGCAGACTGACTAAGAAGAAGGGATCGAAGAGGGAATGCTAACCCGGTACTCAAAAAATGCTTGCTGAAGTCGGATGTGTTGGACCGAAAGGTGCAAATATCGCAGTCAAGCTGTAAACTACGACACAACGCATTCCGTTCTCTGGACTACATTAAAATACTTAAGCCCTTTCAGGGTTTGGTAGCGGGAGATTGTGAACGAACGAAGCCAAGCCAAGCCAAGCTTAGCAAGAAACTGCTCCTTAATCACGGACTTTCTTCTTGTCCGCTGATATACATTTTGGAATCAATTTGAATTGGACGCCTCTGGTGCGAACATCATTCTTAAGCATCGACTAACGTGAACTGATACTAATGCGCAACTCTTCAAGCAACGCAGGAATTGTGACTACTAAATTTCCTAGCAAAGTTGTTTGCACATGTTGTTGCTTATATGTTTGCCTCACTAGTTTCTACTGGCGGAGGCGCGCCATTCCACCCCCAGACCGTAGTCAATTGGGCGATATCAGGACGCATAAACCAGTGCTTGGATGTATGTGTGCGTCTGTATGTACCTATGCTAGGTTTGTGCGCCCTCAGAAGTTAGCCCAACCAAAGTGCAATGGAAGGGTCTCACCCCGAGGGCGCGTGTTTGCACACGTTGTGCATTGTTTTCACTGTTGCTGGTTGCGGACCTCCAAGACCGTTCAACATTTTCACAACCATCTAAAACAAAACTATTTACCACTAATAATGTTGGTGCAACTCATGTAATCCTTCCCGCAGACTTCTTCTTCTTCTTCTTCTTCTTCTTCTTCTTCTTCTTCTTCTTCTTCTTCTTCTTCTTCTTCTTCTTCTTCTTCTTCTTCTTCTTCTTCTTTCTTTCTTTCTTTCTTTCTTCCTTCCTTCCTTCCTTCCTTCCTTCCTTCCTTTCTTTCTTTCTTTCTTTCTTTCTTTCTTCCTTCCTTCCTTCCTTCCTTCCTTCCTTCCTTCCTTCCTTCCTTCCTTCCTTCCTTCCTTCCTTCCTTCCTTCCTTCCTTCCTTCCTTCCTTCCTTCCTTCCTTCCTTTCTTTCTTTCTTTCTTTCTTTCTTTCTTTCTTTCTTTCTTTCTTTCTTTCTTTCTTTCTTTCTTTCTTTCTTTCTTTCTTTCTTTCTTTCTTTCTTTCTTTCTTTCTTTCTTTCTTCCTTCCTTCCTTCCTTCCTTCCTTCCTTTCTTTCTTTCTTTCTTTCTTTCTTTCTTTCATTCTTTCTTTCTTTCTTTCTTTCTTTCATTCTTTCATTCTTTCTTTTTTTCTTTCTTTCTTTCTTTCTTTCTCCCTCTCTCTCTCTCTCCCTCCCTCCCTCCCTCCCTCCCTCTCTTCCTCCCTCTCTTCCTCTCTTCCTCTCTTCCTCCCTTCCTTCCTTCCTTCTTTCTTTCTTTCTTTCTTTTCTTTTTTTCTTCCTTCCTTTCTTTCTTTCTTTCTTTCTTCCTTTCTTTCTTCCTTTCTTTCTTTCTTTCTTCCTTTCTTTCTTTCTTCTTCTTCCTTCTTTTTCTTCCTTCTTTTTCTTTCTTCTTCTTCCTTCTTCCTTCCTCCTTCCATCTTCTTCTTTTTATTCTTATTCTTCTTCTGCGTTCGTTCTCAATCTCCCGCTACCAAGCTCTGAACATGGCTTTGCAAGTAGCAGGATATAGTCCGGGGAACGGAATGCATTGTGTCGCTAGTTTACAGTTTGACTGCGATATTTGCACCTTTCGGTCCGACACATCCGTCTTCGACAGGAGACTATCCTTAAATTTCAGTATATGTCTTTACACGTTTCGCTAAGCTTTTGACAACTAATGCAAATTCGTTGGTAAATGTTTTCCGCCATGACAATGCTATGAATACGATGTACACACGTAAGTATAAGGCAGTCTTTAAGCAAACTAGAGGAACAAGGCAGACATGACTCAGACTACATGCACATTTGGTTCAGATGTAAACCAATACCTAGCAACTTCCGGCTGTATCTCGCGGTTCCGGAATTATTTTGTCAATCCGGATTTTGATCCCAGCTCGTACAATTGATAATATAACTGAGACAGATATTGCGACTGGAAAAATGTTTCTGAATCTTCGAGATTTATCAGTTATCCATCAAACTTAGGAAACTATAAACTTAACATCTAGAATAACCGGCGTTCCTGTAAGCTCTAATTTCAATCATTTATATGAGGGTTTATAACTCAACATTAAAAAAAAATTTTTTTGTTCTGGCTGTGGTTGTTGTTGCTGCGGATCCAGCTTAGTTTTTAGTTAACCTTCTACAGGGTCAGATGCCCACGTGCAGGTCCCAGCTCTGGTATGATCTGGATATAGCCGGGAGGAGGATTTCTTGCTTAGCGGGCTAGGCTCGAGCAGCTTATTACTCCGCTGCGTTGGGACAAGTGCCACGGAGGATGGTTAACCAATGTGCGAATTCATTTTAATAGACTAAAACACTAGAGCAAAGTAGACTCGCAGCCTGCTAGGCGCATCTACGCTGCTCTAAACAAACCACATAACCATGGCCAGTGTTATGCCATGTGACACAGTCGCCTCATACGACATGCTTTCTGTGGGGCAGTGGTGCCATTCTTGTCCTTGTCATACACAAAAACCCCGGTGGACCACGCGGATCGAGCTAAACTTGGGATTTTACCAATAATAAGACAAAATCTTCCATTACTGACGTCCAGGATTACGCGAAAGAGATTACACTGAAAGAGGTCACAAGTGTACTTCCCTTCTGTCTTACCTTACGTAAATGTAAAGCAGGTACCCATTTACGGATTTATACTGAAGCGTATTAATATCACGAGAAGTAACAACTCCAACCACCCTACCACTCAATCGCCTTAAGATTGTAAAAGAAAAAAAGTCACGCTCTTTTCTTATTTAGTCTGAAGACCTTACGCACAATAGGAGAATATCACTGAGTTGTTATGTGTGTCAAGTAAGCAACTCTTGACTTGGGGTGAGTGCAGTCAGTGGGAATCATATTACCCTCGTCCTGAGTCTGCCTATTGATGTTCTCGCACATATGTGCCAGCGACATTTGGTTATAATCGTCTTTACCGGTGTTCAGTGAGTCCTGGTATCTCAGTGCTCCTACTGGAATCTCTGTGGGTGTTTTGGCCACATTCTAACGACTTCGGTTGAGATCTTCTTCTTCTTCGTACGCTGTCAGACGTCAACCTGTATTTTTTCGAAAAAAGCAACGGTCATCCTGAGGCTGTCGACACTACCATAGAGCTTGTCTGGTGTTGCCACTGGTGATGGCCACATCTGCTTTCTCTGATCCTCGTATGTCGGGCAGTTTTACAGAAAATGTTCAGCGGTCATTTTCCCGGTACCACACCAGCATTCGTCAGTGCCACCTATCTTCAATTTATTGAATAGGCGGTACCTCAGTCTATTGTGGCCAGTGCGGAGTCTGAAGACCACGACCTCCTCTCTTCTGTTCAACTGGTAATAGGCATCGTTTTTTGTGTAGCCAGAATGTTCGGTTTCCCAGTTTGTTATGTATCTAGCTCTAATAAGCCTTTTTGACTCTTTGTAGGTCACACTAGGGTCTGGTTGTGGTAGTCTTGCACCTTCTTTTGCCAGTCTGTCTGCCTACTCGTTGCCTTGGATGTTGCAGTGGGATAGGTCAAAGTCCCATATTGTCACAATTGACTTTCATAATCTCTTCTGGTTTGCGAATGTCCTCAATGAGTAGGTTACTGTTTGCGAATGTCCTCAATGAGTAGGTTACTGTTTGCGAATGTCCTCAATGAGTACGTTACTGTTTGCGAATGTCCTCAATGAGTAGGTTACTGTTTGCGAATGTCCTCAATGAGTAGGTTACTGTTTGCGAATGTCCTCAATGAGTAGGTTACTGTTTGCGAATGTCCTCAATGAGTAGGTTACTGTTTGCGAATGTCCTCAATGAGTAGGTTACTGTTTGCGAATGTCCTCAATGAGTAGGTTACTGTTTGCGAATGTCCTCAATGAGTAGGTTACTGTTTGCGAATGTCCTCAATGAGTAGGTTACTGTTTGCGAATGTCCTCAATGAGTAGGTTACTGTTTGCGAATGTCCTCAATGAGTAGGTTACTGTTTGCGAATGTCCTCAATGAGTAGGTTACTGTTTGCGAATGTCCTCAATGAGTAGGTTACTGTTTGCGAATGTCCTCAATGAGTAGGTTACTGTTTGCGAATGTCCTCAATGAGTAGGTTACTGTTTGCGAATGTCCTCAATGAGTAGGTTACTGTTTGCGAATGTCCTCAATGAGTAGGTTACTGTTTGCGAATGTCCTCAATGAGTAGGTTACTCTTTTGTGCGCCCGAAAAGGATGTTAAGTGTTGCAGTAACTTTCATCACATCTCGAGAATAATGATGAAGGTGGACTGGGGTCCTCCAAGCGGTTGTGCTACGCTTGGCTTCATCTGCATGTCACCCGCTATAATGGGGATCACGTCGATCCCTCAGCTTGTTAGCCAGGCTGCCGTGAAAGAGGCCCGTTTCCAGGAAGGGCTACGAGGAAGCCAAGGTGAGGGTCTGATCAGTATGTTTTGTCTGACCAAAGTTAGCCTTCCTTCTCAGATAATCGCATTTCTCTTCTTCTTCATCGTACGCAGTCAGACAGTAACCATTATTTTTTCGAAAAAAGCGGCGGTCATCCTGAGGCTGTCGACACTGCCATAGAGCTTGTCTTGCAGTTCCACTGGTGATGGCCACATCTGCTCTCTCTGATCCTCGTATGTCGGGCAGTTCTGCAGCAGATGTCCAGCGGTCATTTTCCCGGTACCACACGGGCATTCGTCGGTACCACCTATCTTCAATTTGTTGAATAGGTGGTACCTCAGTCTATTGTGGCCAGTGCAAAGTCTGAAGACAACGACCTGCTCTCTTCTGTTCAGCTGGTAATATGCATCGTTTTTGGTGTAACCAGTATGTTCGGTTTCCCATTTGGTCATGTATCTGGCTTTGATAAGCCGTTTTGACTCTTCGTACGTCATACTAGTATCTGATTGTGGTAGTCTTGCGCCTTCTTTTGCCAGTCTGTCTGCCTCCTCGTTGCCTTGGATGTTGCAGTGTGATGGGACCCACTGTACCACTACCCTTTTTAGTGCGGACTGCTGGCATAGTTGACAGAGTGCTGTTCTTAAGTCATTAAGCTCAGTGTTTTTCTGGCTTTTTAGCGCTGTGACTACGGCGAGAGCATCTGTAAGCAGGACTATATGGCTTTCATTTTCTTTATGTGTCACCATTTCTTCCACTGCCGCCCTCAGTGCCTCTGCCTCCGCTCTGAAATTGCTTGTGTACTTACCAGTAGCGAATAACAGTGTTATTTTTCTGCCATTTCGTAGGTTCAGGAATGCTCCTGTCCCTCCGTTCTGTGTAGTGTTTGTTACAGAACCGTCGGTGTATGCATGGGTCCAGTCCATGCTTGGGTAGTTTTTCGATATAAAGCTTAGGATAGTATCTCTCCTTTCTTTTTCAGTCTGGCAGTTTTTGTTTCCAATACCTGGTATATTTTCTACCACCTCTGGAAATATATCCTGCCTCCAGGTAGGTTTTCCTACAGTAGTAATGGGCTTTGGTGTTGTTAGTGCGTTTATGGGATCTTCGTGCATCTTTGCTTTGGCTATTTCTGCAAAGTTTCTCCGCTTTAGTTTCCCATTTCCCAGATTGTTTAGTCTCTGGTGCATTGGATGGTCAGTCAGTCTTCGGAGTTTCTCTGACTGCAGCTGGGCTCTGCAGTCTCTTCTATCGGTCATGGATTGCAGTTTTGTAATCTTTTCAAGTTCTACAATTCGCGTTGACTTCATGCCTCCTGTTATAACTCTCATGGCTTGGTTTTGAAGTTTGCTAATTTTATCGAAGTTCGCCTTTGCTGCTGTTGTCCATGCCGCAATGCCATACTCGAGAACTGGTCTCACTCTTCCAGTGTACAGTTTCTTTAGTATGCTTTCGTCTGCTCCCCAGCTTGTGCCAGCAAGTTTTCTCATGATTGCCATTTTTTCTCTGGCTCTCATTTGGTTTCTCTAGATCTGACTTTTCCATGTCATGCGCCGATCAAATGTGACTCCCAGATAGTTTGGGTTGTCGTTTGGCTGCAGGAATTTGCCATTTAAACTTAATTTGTTATGTTGGGGTTTGATTGAAAGCGAGAATATTGTGCATGTGGTTTTCTCCTCGTTTGCTGTTGTCCATGCCGCAATGCCATACTCGAGAACTGGTCTCACTCTTCCAGTGTACAGTTTCTTTAGTATGCTTTCGTCTGCTCCCCAGCTTGTGCCAGCAAGTTTCTTACGATTGCCATTCTTTCGCTGGCTCTCATTCGGTTTCTCTCGATCTGACTTTTCCATGTCATGCGCCGATCAAATGTGACTCCCAGATAGTTTGGGTTGTCGTTTGGCTGCAGGAATTTGCCATTTAAACTTAATTTGTTATGTTGGGGTTTGATGGAAAGCGAGAATATTGTGCATGTGGTTTTCTCCTCGTTTATTTTGACCAGCCATGAGTTCGCCCACTCTTCCAGCGATGTTAGGGCCTGCTGCATCCGATTTCTTGCTATGGTGATATTCATTTCAGAGGTCCACATAGCCAGATCGTCTGCAAACATTGAGCTATGGACTCTTCTTGGTATATTCTCTGTAATGTCGTTTATATACACCAGGAAGAGTGTGGGTGACAGTACTCCCCCTTGGGATACTCCCTGCTCGAGTGTCACCTTTTTGCTCATCTGCCCTTGTACTTGGACTCTGGCCGTTCTTTATTTGAGGTAGTGGTTGATCCAGTTGTACATTCTCCCACAAACTTCACTTCTCCTTAGCTTGACTCTAAGTCCATCTTTCCAGATAATCTTCTTTTAATTCCTTATCACCATTATCTCACTACCTCAGAACGCCATACTCATCACCGCCTTGACAAGATTGTCTGACTTGAAATGTGCATTCCAAATAATATGCATGTGATATTGACAATCTTACATTCTTCTATATTGGTGCCTATACATTTACCATACTCCGAACTTTTTTGTAGTGTTTTACAAATGTAATGGTAATAGTAAATGGTGATGCATTATAAAACTTGAATAAAAATAATGTTATTGTTTTAATGCTCATAACTTATTACTTAACGGAGTAAACTGAAACGTAATTCTGCGAGAAATCCTGAAATTTCTGCTGGAAGGGGGTTTGTGGGTGGCGGGCGAAGTGGTTTCTGATTCAATAAGAAGGGGACAAACTAACATGGTATAGCTAAGAAATGTTGTTGGTAGTTTCTAAAGATGTAATTGGGTGGCAGCAACATCCAGCTTTATTATTATTGTAGGTCAAGCAGACGTTAGGTTCCGCATGAACGAGCGCATCCCAATTCAAAATTGCGTTCGTACTCACAGTGTACAATTTTTTTTTAAAACAAACAAAAAAACAGTGTGCTATTCTATGTTGTGGTGGGGGTGGGGAGGCGGAAAGGAACAACGACTTTCTGCAAAGAATATTAATCAAGAAATGCTTCCTGTTTACGGTAAAACGTATGGCATGTAAAATGGACATAACTGGATCGACACATTTTCTCAAGGACGCTAAAAAATTGCTAATGAAGCCCAACCTGGTCGTCCTGTGTAGATTGAAATAGAAAGATTATGTGCGGGAAGGGAAGTAGGTAAGTCGAACTGACAAACGTGTAACGATAGACAGTTTAGCATTTGCAATATAATTTTCGCATGGTTTAGCCTACAGCATAATGCATAGTCGATTGGATTTCTGGAAAATGTGCTCTCTGTGTGTACCCAGACAACTGACTGGCAAACACAAAATGAACCGAATGGACGTTTCCGTGCACTGATAAAGAGAAATAATAAGTGTATCAATTTATTGAGAAATAAGGGACGATGTAAATGATTTTCAAGTTTGTATCTCATTTAGTTTAGTATTGTTCTGTTGTTTGAATAGCCATTTGTGACCTATTTATTGACTTCTTCTCGAACTATTATAGATTTGTAATTGCTTCCTGGAGTATTTGTTCTCGGCTCATAACAATTCGTGTACGGCGACATTATTTTATGTTCGCGGATGCACTAGTGTACGACTTGTAGAGAACATTGCGAGTTTATTTCTTCATTACTTCCTCGGCCCACCCTGACTGTATTTCCGCTTCTGCTAAACACATTTTATTAATTACTACTCCGGAGATTTTCATTTCACGCTAAACGACGATCGATTTTTGTTTCTTGTAAACAAAAATGTTGTCATGACTACTTGACGTCATCCAACGGTACTTAAAAAACACGAAGAGCTATAATTATGTTGTTGTTTTTTTCCCCACGTTCCTTCTTAATCGAGAAAAATCCGGTAACTTCCTGCAGTTTCTGTTGAGTATCTAGCTAGGACGTGAGTATAGTGACTGTTATCACGGGTTTGACAAAAGTAGTTAATCTCGGCCTAGTCAGATGACGGTTTCTGTAGTGGCTGATTAGTAGAATAATCCATTGAATCACAACCTGTAGGCAAACAGCCACGTGGATTTTTGTGGATAATCATCGGGGATCCGTAAAGAGCCATGTGTGGAGTCTGGAAAGAGGCATGTTGGCAAGTAGTGAGTTTATGTCTGGAAATAGTCGGTTGCTACCTTTACAGATGTTTGAAAATAGTCAGTTGTTGTGCACATAAAGACATCTATGGGAGTCAGGAAAGAGTCATGTCATCAAATAGTCCATTGATGTCAGTAAATAGTCAGTTGATGTTCGCATATAGTTAGTTGATCTCATCAATTAGTCAGTTGATCTCATCAAATAGTCAGATGTAAGCAAATAGTCAGTCGATGTCAGCAAATAGTACATTTATGTCAGCAAATAGTCAATTGATGTCTACAAATAGTCCATTGATGCCAGCAAATAGTGCATTGATGTCAGTAAATAATCAGTTGATGTCATCAAATAGTCAATTGATGTCAACATAGCCATGTGGGTATCGGAGAGCAATATTTCGATTTTGTAATGACTTAAAAATGTGCGTCGGTTTGTAATACGATCTCTTACTGCGGTGAAAAGTAGTCCGCTTTGTCGATCGTGTTGTTCAAAACTACTATTAGTAGTACTAGTAGTTGATCATCACAAGCAAAGATGGCGACAGCATCAGACGTGCCGTGAGAGGGGGGATCTCATTTGAATGTAAAGGTCAATTCTTGAGATTGAGATTGAACGCAGAAAGAAGGAAAGAAAGTAAGAAAGAAAAAGGAAAGAAAGTAAGTAAATAAGAAAGTAAGCAAATAAGCAAGCAAGTAAGAAAGAAAGAAAGTAAGTAACTAAGTAAGTAAGACAGAAAGAGTATAAGAAAGTAAGAAAGAAAGTAAGTAAGAAAGTAAGAAAGAAAGAAAATAAGAGAGTAAAAAAGTAAGAAAGTAAGAAAGAAAGTAAATAAGTAAGTTTATAGCTGATGCTCCAGTGGGAGCTTGTAGAGAATGCGAACAACAAGAAGCTCAAAGCTATTCGTACTGAGTTCTTCATTCTTGACGACGGGTAAAAGACGCAGCAGTGAATGAGCTTTGCCGGAGACTGATGTGTCGGACCAAAAGGTGCAAATATCGCAATCAAGCTGTAAACTAGCGACACAACACCTTCCTTTCTCGGGACTACATCTTGCTACTTGCAAAGCGCTGTTCGGCTTGGTAGCGGGAGATTGAGAAACGAACGCAGAAAGAAAGTGAGAAAGAAAGAAAGAAAGCAAGAAAGTAAGCAAGAAATTAAGAAAGTAAGAACGTAGGTAATAAAGTAAGAAAGAAAGAAAGAAAAAAGGAAAGAAAGTAAATAAGTGAATGAGCTGGGAGCATAGCGAACCATAGTTGACCAAGAAATTATTTAGCATCTAAGTAACGGTCCTGGAAACAGGCTGCATCTGTGCAGTCTGGCTAAGAGAATAGGGATCAAAGCAAAGACGAAAAGCGAACCGGTCCTAAAAATGATGTGCTGAAATCGGATGCGTCTGGCTGAAAGGCGCGTATATCAAATCTTCGCTGCAAAGACGTCACATAACAGAACACTCTTTTCAGGACGACCGCCGATTTGTGTTTGGCTGTGAGCTAAAGTGGATGTTCTTATATCATGAATGGAATTGAAGAAGATGAACTTGGGCCCTCCTGACTATAGTGCAATATTAGGCGTATTAGATTCATCACTATAAGGTCCACATATGGCCGATAGATTTGCAAAAACAGGAGCCTCGAAATAGAACATGGATAGACCCTGCAGTAACCACACAGTAAAACGAATTATTAAAAATAATATTCGGGAAATCTGGATGAACAGGTGGGCGACGGGAACAACAGGTCGTGTATTTAGCGAAATGTCACAGGCAAAAAGTACAGATGACATAAATAAACTACATAGAAGAGATCAAGGTCTCATCTTTCAGTTCCGAGCAGGACATACCAGAGTCAATCCCCAGCACCTGCCCTTTTGCAGACATTGCTCTCATCCTGATGATACAGTTCGACATCTACTCATTGAGCGCAAGGCGCTTGCGGATAGGAGGAAAAGATTCTTACAAGCACTGCCGACAATTGCCAACACACTGTACGGATCAGTGAAACAACTGAAGAAGACATATATCTATATAAGAATGGCATAGGGCTGCCAAGATCAGGCTTGCTCAGCAGTTATGGAATAACAACAACAACAACAATGTCCACTTTGTTGATTTCCCCCCCCCCACCCCTCATTGGCGATGCTGTTGTACTACAGCCAGTTTCCAGTAGCACGGCGAAGACGTGAGGTGAGGTTGTAGTATGTACGTCATTTCACTCGGCCATAACGATTGCATAGATTCCCACCAGGGAGATGTATTATTGGTCTCAGGTGTACCTCTTTCTGGAAAAGGTAGGGAATTACTGCACTAACCAGACAGCAACTCGACATTCAGCAGATCGAAAAAAGAACTATCAATTAGTTGAGCATTCTGACACAGGATTTTAATCTGGCTATACAAACAGGCGTGCCGTCTTCTGATACTCCCACACGAGAGTGTCCAACAATGAATCAATAAATATATATTAATGTGAATGCGCAGTGAGCACTGTTTTAGTGTCATAAAGCTGAATTGACGTTCATTCCAGGCTAGGTGTAGATGTGCAAGTCATCGAAATGACTACACTTCCCTTTTTAATTCCGTAAGAATCAGTGCGGTAGATATGTTCATTTCTATAGCTGTATCTACCTGTGTCGTTTAAATTAGTCAGTTATTCGCATGTGAATTGTAATTTGTTCCTAACGAAAACATTTTGGACATAACGTTTCTTTTTTTTTTTTTTGGGTTGTTAGATTTGCACCTACTGTTCTTCTCTTCTTGTTAGATCTTCGGTCAATTACTCGCAAAGCGATCCGGGACCATCACACCTGATGGTTTATTTAAGGACAACAATAAATTCACACCACTGGTCTGTAAGCTGGCAAATGGAGTTTAATGTAGATAAATGTACAGGCGGGGACGGCGTAGGCTAGTGGTTAAGTGACACGGCTCACAACTCAAAGGTGCTGGGTTCGATTCCCAAAACAGCACCGGCCGTTACTTCGGGGAAGCAAACCCTTAGAAAATGCAGGAGGAAGCAGACCCTTTAATAAAATGCATGCTGAAGTCGGATGCACTGGGCCTACAAGCGCAAAATAAAAACCACAGTGCAACGCACACCGCCTTGGGGAATAGAGAAATATGGCGAACGCAAAGAAGAAAAAGAACTCACACCACTTCACGCGGTCTGCTGTCATGCGTCGTACAAAGCCACAGCTCTGGTTCGTGATTTCTATCTCGGTTTCTCCGTTGTCTTAGATTGGCCTTATTTTGCTTTCTCTGTGGGGTGCATAGTAATGGCAGCAGATTCTATGTTTGAGATATGGCCAAATCAATCTCTGCGAAGTCGGGTTGTGTTCGTGAGCTTGTCTTCTGGTCGCTCTAGACAAGCACTTCTTGCTTGGGGTTTCCGCACGTATTTGAATGATACTGTGTTTACATTATTATCAGGGTCAAAGATGCAACACAGTGTATGAGCTGACAGCAGCCAGTGACTCATAGCTGGCTGTCTGCGTCAGGGACAGTGAACCGGAGCTGACCAAGACCCTATTCCTCCTCAAATCGGCGGCTCTGGATATAGGTTGCACTAGTGTACTTGCAGTTGCCCATCGGATTTTGTTTTTTTTGCGTTCGCCTTATTTCTCTAATCCCCAAGGTGGTGTGCTTTGCACTGTGTTTTTATTTTGCGCCTGTCGGCCCAGTGCATCCGACTTCAGCATGCATTTTATGTAAGGGTCTGCTTCCTCTTGCATTTTCTAAGGGTTTACTTTCCCGAGGTAACGGCCGGTGCTGTGATGGAGATCGAACCCAGCACCTTCCGGTTGTGAGCCGTGCCACTTAACCACTAGGCCACGCCGTCCCCAGGCCCATCGGAAGTGAAAGTGGGACATCATCAGACTTGTGCTGCGAGATGTGTTTTCATATGACTGTCAAGAACAATCCAGGCTCGGCAGACTCAACTGCACTGATGACACTCGGCGTGTGAGTGAGTCTGGCATCTCTCCCCGACTAGAGGTCGTAGTGACATCACTCAGTGTGTGAGAGAGTCTGGCATATTTCCCCGGCTAGAGGTCGTAGTGACATCACTCAGTGTGTGAGAGAGTCTGGCATATCTCCCCGGCTAGAGGTCGTAGTGACATCACTCAGCGTGTGAGAGAGTCTGGCATCTCTCCCCGGCTAGAGGTCGTAGTGACATCACTCAGCGTGTGAATGTGTTGGGCATCTGTCCCGGGCTATGTTTAATTGATTATAGTCGTGTCTTAATTTCACATACTAAAACCGACACTGTTTGCAGCGAGGGCGAAGGGCGCCAATTTCGTGAAGCTCAGCGGTCCGAACTAGACCGTGAAATACAACACAGGTTTAAGCGTAGTGCTGTTCATACAGCCGATGTGGGGATAGTGTGGTCTAGAGGTTAAGTGACACGGCTCATAACTCGAAGGTGCTAGGTTCGATCCCATCACAGCACTGGCCGTTACCCCGGGGAAACAAACCTTTAGAAAATGCAGGAGGATGCAGTCCCTTACATAAAAAAATGCATGCGGAAGTCGGATGCACTGCGCCGACAGGCAACAAATAAAAACCACAGTGCCACGCACATCGCCTTGGAAATTAGAGAAAATAAGGTGAACGCAAAAAAAAATATAGCCGATGTCCATTTCAGGATAATTAGACGGAAGAAATCACATAAAACCAATGAATTAACCAGTCCAAATGAAAACAACAACACGTTTCCATGAACACAAGTATAAGTCGTCGACTAGTGGGAATTCCAGCCAAAACCCTGGTCTGGCGGCATCCTTAATGAACTAAAACACCAGAGCAATGTAGCCGCAGCCCCAGTCGGTTACAGCGCCATCTTTACTGCATCAGAAATATAGCGGCACTGAACATAATTACTTGAAAATAGATGAAAGGTAAGACAAAGACGATATTGAGTCGGTTAACAACTTCCACATTTTGTTAAGGTCAACAAACCTGATAAAACGGCTTCAGAGAATGTAAGCTGTGAAGGGGTGTGGTCGGCCAACACTTGGCAGATATATGCGAGAAACAACGCGCAAATTTGTGGCCAGGTTGTTTAACTGTTAAAACTGTGCGCCCAAAATAACCCTAGTATTTGCACAAGAAGTTGTTTTGTGGGACAGGCAAGCCTTACTAGCCACCTGAAACTGGGGATCTGAAGTTTTGAAGTGGTAGGATCGTCTGGCATGTTCCATATACTTCATATAAAGCTAGCACGACCACTTAAGTTTATCTGATTGTTGAATAGAGACAGTGAGGAACAAGGTAATACCAGAGATAATGGTAGCAGCCATATGCGTGACGTTTCTTGACATCGTCATCTTCTTCTTTTTTTTCTTCTCCGCCTTCTTCTTCTTCTTCTTCGTCTTCTCCTCCTCCACACTGCCCTTTTCCTTCATTTTCTCCATCTTCATCTTCTTCCCCTTCATCTTCTTCCCCTTCATCTTCTCCTCCCTTATCTTCTCCTCCTTCTTCTCTTCTTTCATCTCCTCCTTCCTTTCTTTCATCTCCTCCTCCCTTTCTTCCTCTTTCTCCTTCATCTTCTCCTCCTCCTCTTTCTCCTCCTCCTCCTTCTTCTCCGCCTTCTTCCCTTCTTTTTCCTCACTCTATATTTCGTTTTTTTCTCTTCTTCTTCTCCTCTTCCTTCATCTCCTGCTCTTTCTCCGGTTCTTTCTCCTTCATCTTCTCCCCCTCCTCCTTCTTCTTCTTCTCCTGCTCTTTCTTCTCCTTCTCTTCCTTCTTGCACTATATCTTCTTCTCCTTCTCCTTGATCTTTTTCTTCTCCTCCTACTTCTTCTTTATCTCCTCCTCCTGTTCCCTTCATCTTCTTCTCCTCCTCATCCTTTATCTTTATCTTTACCTTTTCATTCATTTTCTCATCCTCCTCTTTGTCCTTCATGTTCTCATGCTCTTCCTTCATCTTCTCTTCCTCCTTTTTCTTCATCTTCTCCACCTTCATCTTCTCCACCTTCACCTTCTCCACCTTCATCTTCTCCACCTTCATCTTCTCCACCTTCATCTTCTCCACCTTCATCTTCTCCACCTTCATCTTCTCCACCTTCATCTTCTCCACCTTCATCTTCTCCACCTTCATCTTCTCCACCTTCATCTTCTCCACCTTCATCTTCTCCACCTTCATCTTCTCCACCTTCATCTTCTCCACCTTCATCTTCTCCACCTTCATCTTCTCCACCTTCATCTTCTCCACCTTCATCTTCTCCACCTTCATCTTCTCCACATTCATCTTCTTCACCTTCATCTTCTTCACCTTCATCTTCTCCACCTTCATCTTCTCCACCTTCATCTTCTCCACCTTCATCTTCTCCACCTTCATCTTCTCCACCTTCATCTTCTCCCCCTTCATCTTCTCCACCTTCATCTTCTCCACCTTCATCTTCTCCACCTTCATCTTCTCCACCTTCATCTTCTCCACCTTCATCTTCTCCACCTTCATCTTCTCCACCTTCATCTTCTCCACCTTCATCTTCTCCACCTTCATCTTCTCCACCTTCATCTTCTCCACCTTCATCTTCTCCACCTTCATCTTCTCCTAATCCTTTTCCTTCATTTTCTCATCCTCCTTGTCCGCCAAAGTCTCCCCCTTCTTCATCTTCTCTTCCTCCTCCTTTATCTGCTCTTCCTTCTTCTCCTCCACCACCGTCTTCTCCTTTTCCTTCTTCTTCACCCTATATTTCTTTTCTTCTTAATCTTCTTCTCGTCTTTCGCTTCCTCACTCGATTTTTTTTATTTTTGTTGTTTCCTCTTATGCTTTTACTTCTTTTTCCTCGTCTCCTCCTCCTCCTTATTTATCTTCTCCTTCTTCTCCTCCTCGTTCTACTTTATCTCCGCCTTCTTCTCTTCCTTTTTCATGGAAAATTCGGATCTCACTTTCCATATCTTTCCACATATCTCTTACTATACATTCTAGTTTCATTTGACTCTGTCCACAATCACACTCTTGTTTCATTTGACTCTGTCCAACAATAACACTCTTGTTTCATTTGACTCTGTCCAACAATAACGCTCTTGTTTCATTTGACTCTGTCCAACAATAACACTCTTGCACAACTTTCACACGAGGCCCTTCCATTGCACTTTGGTTGGGCTGGCTTCTGAGAGCGCACTAATCTAGGATACATACATCCAAGCACTGGTTTATACGTCCTAATATCGCCCAATTGACTACGGTCGGGGGTGGAATAGGCGCGCCTCTGCCAGTCGACACTAGTGAGGCAAACACGTAGAATAAAATAAAATTTCCTTCATCATCATCATCTCCTCTTCCTCCATTTCGCTACCTATGAAGCATAGTGACCACCACTACAGATGTCTACAAACAAGAAAACTGCGTCAGCGCACGTCTGGGCAATAGTAATGGTAGTTTATGTAACCATTTATGTTACATTATAAGGTTGCTAGCCCCACCATTTACTGACATACATGAGAATTAAATCATTTAGACATACGACAAGAATGTCTCAAAATTTACCCCGCCGCACGAACCTATACGACTAGACAGCGCGATTCCCCAAACAAGAGAATGACGACGACACTTGTGGATTGACCGTGGTCACAAAACACCACTGAAGCATGAATTTAAAATAGCAATTAAAAATACTGCCACACAAATGGTACATGACAAACGATTGCATCTCCTCACCTAGTCTAGCTATATAAGTGACCAAAAGCGATTAGATGAGTTTTAACTATCAAATGTACTCCAGATATAGTTTGATTGTTTATATTAATTATCTCTAGAAGTTCATCTCTTTCTTGGGTCACATCGAGTAGCACATCGAATGGTCGGGGTGAAACGCATCGCCTATATGTGATAAAACACTTGACACATGTCCGTGGCCTACTTTAAGATGTGAGACCATAGCTTTGTCCTACAAGTCTTTACCTGCATCTATTGTTATGTCGGGCGTGACGAGCAGTCAGAAGATAGCTTTTTATAATGTGGATACGTCCTTAAAAACTGCGCAGAAGAATTCCGTACCTAACTTTAGAGTATGTAATGATTTCCCTTCAGATTAATCTGCCAGGATTGTTGCAAGATAAAAATTTTGTTTGAAGTACTACATTGTCTGGTTTACACAGGTGTTTATACAAGTGTAACATGTATAATGGTTAAAGCTTTTAATTGTCCGGCAAGGCGCTTGACTTGCGGTCATTATTAGCCTGCCAATTAGAAAGTAGTTTTACTAGTGAACGACGTTATAAAAATAGGTGTGACATCGAGTAAGTTCATTAGTTCCTACGATGATCAGCTGTATACTACCACCCATCTGCCAAACCATCAGTAAGTTCATTAGTTCCTACGATGATCAGCTGTATACTACCACCCATCTGCCAAACCATCAGTAAGTTCATTAGTTCCTACGATGATCAGCTGTATACTACCACCCATCTGCCAAACCATCAGTAAGTTCATTAGTTCCTACGATGATCAGCTGTATACTACCACCCATCTGCCAAACCATCAGTAAGTTCATTAGTTCCTACGATGATCAGCTGTATACTACCACCCATCTGCCAAACCATCAGTAAGTTCATTAGTTCCTACGATGATCAGCTGTATACTACCACCCATCTGCCAAACCATCAGTAAGTTCATTAGTTCCTACGATGATCAGCTGTATACTACCACCCATCTGCCAAACCATCAGTAAGTTCATTAGTTCCTACGATGATCAGCTGTATACTACCACCCATCTGCCAAACCATCAGTAAGTTCATTAGTTCCTACGATGATCAGCTGTATACTACCACCCATCTGCCAAACCATCAGTAAGTTCATTAGTTCCTACGATGATCAGCTGTATACTACCACCCATCTGCCAAACCATCAGTAAGTTCATTAGTTCCTACGATGATCAGCTGTATACTACCACCCATCTGCCAAACCATCAGTAAGTTCATTAGTTCCTACGATGATCAGCTGTATACTACCACCCATCTGCCAAACCATCAGTAAGTTCATTAGTTCCTACGATGATCAGCTGTATACTACCACCCATCTGCCAAACCATCAGTAAGTTCATTAGTTCCTACGATGATCAGCTGTATACTACCACCCATCTGCCAAACCATCAGTAAGTTCATTAGTTCCTACGATGATCAGCTGTATACTACCACCCATCTGCCAAACCATCAGTAAGTTCATTAGTTCCTACGATGATCAGCTGTATACTACCACCCATCTGCCAAACCATCAGTAAGTTCATTAGTTCCTACGATGATCAGCTGTATACTACCACCCATCTGCCAAACCATCAGTAAGTTACACTTTTACTCTTTCCCTTCAAAACTGACACCGGAGAGACAGTTCTGCTTAGTATTTGGCTTGACTTGGCTTAGCTTTGTTCGTTCTCAATCTCCCGCTACCAAACCCTGAAAGGGCTTAAGTAATAGAATGTAGTCCATAGAACGGAATGCGTTGTGTCGTAGTTTACAGCTTGACTGCGAAATTTGCACCTTTCGGTCCAACACATCCGATTTCAGTAAGCATTTTTTTGAGTACCGGGTTAGCATTCCCTCTTCGATCCCTTCTCCTTAGCCAGTCTGCCCTGCTGCAGCCTGTTATCCAGGATCACCGCGTGAAGGTGTAGAAGGGTCTTAGCAGCTCTGGTGTGCTGGCCCTGGCGCTAGCAGTCAGCCATGGGTCGCTGACCACTGCAGCTCATGTGCTGCTCAGCATCTCGATCCCTGCTTAGTATTTAAGTGACGCAACATTGATGGCATGGCTTGAGTTTGAGAAAGCTAGGGCATACTTCTGCCTGAACATTGTGTGTTTCATAACACGATGTATTGGAGCGAGCAAAAGATGGAAAGGGAACGGGCCATAGGAATTATTTACAATTTCATCGTGGCAGAAGTGGATAAGGTGTTACAGTATTTGGAAATCGTAAACAATTGTTTATAGTGGTATTTCATAGGGGGGCGAAGATACAGTAGAGTTAATGAGCTGCCAGTAGCCAGCTCATTAACTCATAGCGGCTGCTTGCATCAGGGTCAGCAAACCAGAGCTGACCAAGACCACATCCCGCCTCCAAGCGACGGCCATGGACGCAGGTTGCGCTAATGTAGTTTGACTAAGAGAATGGGGATCGGAGTTGGAAGAAAAAAAACTCTTATATAAAAATGAGACATCAAAAATCGGATTATCGGGCCAAAAGAGACATAGCAGCCTTGTAACTACGTTAGAACGTCCTTTTCTAGGCGAACGCCGAAGAAGAAGTACGTCATAAATAGTGAAAAACGTCACTGTTGTGCAACAAGGAAGTGATAGTCAAACTGTATAAAGCGTTAGTTTGATCTAGATTGGAGTACTGTGCACATGTGTGGAGTCCTTATCATAGAGGGGATATAAACGTGCTGGAAAGAATACAAAAAAAGAGCGACAAAGCTGATAGTGGGATTCCAGTTATGAGGAAAGTCTCAGGAAAAATCGGTCTACAGTGTCTAGAAGAGAGAAGAATTAGAGGTGACTTAAAACTTACTTACTTAGTCGCTCTAAGTGAGCTGTAGAGGTTTTCCAGAGAGAACGCCACACTGCTCTATCCGCCGTCTTTTATCTGACCTCTTTTCAATCCAGTCCTCGATCACTTAGGTACTTTCTTACGTTGTCTTCCCAACGTACTTTGGTAAGTCCGAGGGGGTCTGCGTCCTTGACTTTTTATCTCCCATGACCGCTTTGGTATCTGATCTTCTTCCATTCTACAGACATGGCCAAACCACTGTAGTTGGGACTGCTCCACTCGTGTCTGCAGGGGTTGAACTTCGAGATTGCTACGTATTGTCTGGTTACGGATCTTGTCCTTTTTCGTCACCTGAACCGTCTTTCTTAGATACCTCATTTCTGAAGTTTGTAGTTGCCTTTCTTGGGCTGTAGTCATTGCCCATGACTCACATCCATATGTCAGGACAGGCACATAAGTCGAGCGGTATACATCCATCTTTGTTTTCCTGCTTATTTCTCTTTTGCTGAGGAATCCTCTGTTTATTGCATAGAAAAGAAGTGACTAAATACACGTTTATAAGATGATCAGAGGAGCGGATAAATTAGAATATAACAAGTTTTTCACAATACAGTCACCCACAAGAACAAGAGGACATAGCTACAAATTAACTAAAGAGAGCTTCAGATTAGATATTAGGAAATATTTTTTTAGTCAGAGAGTGGTGAATGCTTGGAATGCATTGCCAAGGGAGGTAGTGCATGCAGGGACAATTAATGCATTTAAGAATAAATTGGATGCGCATAGCTTTTAGAGCAAGGTAATGTAAATGAAACTGATTGTATACAGACTCTGCAGAGTCTTCTAAACCAGTATAAAGACGTCAAGATAAGTTGAGTTAAGTTAACGTTATGTTGTTGGACAAATTCACATATCTGGGCAGCACGATGTCGAGATCTGTCAGCCTAGACGATGAGGTGGCAAGCAGAATAGCAAAGGCCAGCACAGCCTTTGGTAGAATGCGCTCGATGGTCTGGGCACGTCGTGGCATCAGCGTCAAGACCAAACTCAAAGTATACCGTGCAACCATCATTCCAACCATACTATACGCTTGCGAAAGCTGGACTGTATACTCTGGACATGCAAGGAGGTTAAACCACTTCCACACAGGTTGCCTGAGGCGAATATTCCACATCCGATGGCAAGATCATGTCACTGACATCGAGGTTCTCTCGAGGGCTAACATGCCCAGCATCCATGCACTGCTAGAAAAAGCACGACTAGGATGGGCCGGACACCTCGTCCGTATGTCAGACGAGCGGCTCCCAAAGAAGCTTCTCTACGGCGAGCTGAGAGAGGGATGGTGCGAGAGAGGGCGCCCAAAGAAACGTTTTAAAGACAGTCTGAAGGACTCACTAAAAAGTTGCCAGATTGACATCGACACCTGGGAATGTCTTGCGCAAAACAGATCTGACTGGAGAAGCGCAGTCAAATCGGGTGTAGCTGCCGGTGAAGATGACCGTGTTGTGAAAGCCCAGAACAGACGCGAGACGCGGAAATCCCGAGCAGCGGGAACACCATCCCCTTCTACAAACCTCGTGTGCCCGATATGTAGCAGATGTTTTCGTGCTCGCATTGGCCTGTTCAGCCACAAGCGCACCCACACCCAACAGGGAAATCTGTGACAAGGATGATGTCGGCGGTCCTCATCGACAACGATGGACAGCTATTATTATGTTGTGGGATCATGACCAGTGAAAACTTTGAGCTAATAATAGGTCTATAATTATATGAGAATGAACGAAACCAAGCCAAGCCATAAAAATATGAATTGCAAGCTGAACTCGTGTCTGTTCACAAAACACAATATGGGGATCCGAAGTTGTAGCGCGGTATGGTCGTCTATGTTAGCTGTTTAATTCTGCATAAATAAAGACACGTCACTCTTGAATGTAGATGAAATTATGAGCCAAAAATAGCTATAGTAATCCGAGACGAATTATCTTGCCAACCCCAGCTCTCTGGTCGACCAACGCAGACAAGCTAACCGTCAGTTTGCTACAAGGTTGCCAGATCAAAGTTGTGAATTTTGCTAAACACGCTTCTCCAAGCAAGCCAATACATAAGTAAATAGTCACTTCTCACCTATCTCCTCTTTTCTCTTCCCCCCCCCCCCCCACCCTCTTTCCCATCCCACAAATAAAGGAAACCCATAAAATGAAGAACAGCAAGGCATAGATTTCATACGTGCATAGCAATTTTTTTGTGGTTATAAATTACTCCTGATTTAGGTCAGCATTATTAGTAGCATGATCACTTCTGAAAGGTGGAAAGGGTGGCTCGATAAAGCTAACATTCTCTATCAATAATTCATGTTATCATTCATGTTATCATTCATACTATCATTCATACTATCATTCATACTATCATTCATACTATCATTCATACTATCATTCATACTATCATTCATACTATCATTCATGCTATCATTCATGCTATCATTCATACTATCATTCATACTATCATTCATACTATCATTCATGCTATCATTCATGCTATCATTCATACTATCATTCATACTATCATTCATACTATCATTCATACTATCATTCATACTATCATTCATACTATCATTCATGCTATCATTCATACTATCATTCATACTATCATTCATACTATCATTCATACTATCATTCATACTATCATTCATGCTATCATTCATACTATCATTCATACTATCATTCATACTATCATTCATGCTATCATTCATACTATCATTCATACTATCATTCATACTATCATTCATACTATCATCGCTGCCGTATCTCACTATCGTGAAATAATTAAAGGACATTTAGACTTATTTCTGCACTTCTGCATTATATTATAAAAACTAAAGTTGTATGTATATGTTTCTTTAATACTGAATACATTTAGACTTATTTCTGCACTTCTGCATTATATTATAAAAACTAAAGTTGTATGTATATGTTTCTTTAATACTGAATACATTTAGACTTATTTCTGCACTTCTGCATTATATTATAAAAACTAAGTTGTTTGTATCTGTTTCTTAAATACTGAATACATTTAGACTTATTTCTGCACTTCTGCATTATATTATAAAAACTAAGTTGTTTGTATCTGTTTCTTTAATACTGAATAAGAGCAATAATGTCGTTTAGACTGCTTGTCTTTAGCGGCAAATGGACAATATTCAATCACCGGTTTAGACAAATTCCAAGACACATAACTTTAAATTGATACCTGGCAGTAAAGAAAAGCGGGACGCAAAGAAATGAAGATGTTCATCTCGTAAAATACACTTTCACTTCTTTCTGTAGAGGTAATTGCAACATGATAAGAAAGCCAAACGAATATTCTTCCCTCCCTCCTGTAAGTCATTAAATTCTGACTCCAACTTATTCTTGTTAAAAAGCCGAAATTAAGCTAGTTTGACTGTAGAAAAGCCAAGTTGGCAACCCTTGTCTCTCACATTTGTCTAGGCTAGTGGCGATTCAATGTAAGCCACGCTTTCTTGTGCAAGTTTGCGATATTCCTGCGTTTGCCTGAACCAGCGAGAGGCAGTCACTGTTTGTGTTCAGATCACGAGTAGGCTTTCAAGTAACTAAATACCTCAGAAAGAGCCGAGAGCATCGAGGATATCTGCTATCTAGAGCACATTGTTTGTTGAGTTATCCCGTTTCTGACTGTTATCGCAGTGTTACAATGCAACCTTTGTGTTAAAATTTGTAGGTCAACATTTTGCGGCCTTACGCAGTTTTGAAATATTATTTCTACCAGTGGGATCAAAACTCAAGTCAGTTTTAACTTGTTGTACCCCCATATTTATTCTCACGCTCGTCAAAACAAGAGTGCAGTAATCAGTACCGGTACGATTAGTTTCGCAAACAATCGTACCACAAAGGCAGACATATTGAAACAGTGTTCCTTTTATAAGAAAAAGAGAGGGCTGTAAGGGGTTCTTGCAGCAACTTATCTATTAAAACAGATATATAAAAGTGAAGTAGCCTCTACAAATCACGATTCTATCCTGGAGTAGCGGACTCATGTTTCTGAAGTTGTCTAACGTAAATGTATAATATTGATACTTGGTTGATGTGTTTGGTGGAAACAACGAACAATATGAGTTGCGTCGACTGCCAGAGTTTGAGAAAGAAGTTTGAGAAAGCGCCAAGGATACATAGCAGTTCAAATAGTAGCAATAGGTCGACATATTCCAAGGTATGTATTTTATAATTTTATAGATTGTTGTTGTTGTTCAATGTCCACAATGAGTAAGTTTACTCTTTTCTGAGCCCTGAGTGGCGGGATGTAGTAGTAATTCCACACACCCCGAACGTGCTGATGAAGAGGGGGACTCGGTGCTCTAGGCGGTTCTGCTATGCTCGGCTTCATCTGCGTGACGCTCAATACAAAGCTATTGGGGTGAATTCGATCCACATCTCGTCGCCAGACTGCCCACAGAACCTGTTTCTAGGGAACGCTTCATGGACGAGAGATAGTCGTCTTGGTCAGTATATTGTGCCTGACCGGTATAACGTCTCAATTCCCCATGTTATAACATATATAACTCTCTCATGTAGCATGTCCTTTGTAGAACGTCGTTCCCATCACAGTCTGTCTGAAAGAAACTCGTTCCATTGCCAAAACACCAGCCTCCGCCACAGTCATACTCAGGCACTCCTGGATATCTTGGTGCCATCGTCTTCTTGGTCTACCCCTTCCTCTTTTGCCTGGCACCATACCTTCCATCATCGTTCTCTCAAGAACATTGTGTCTCTTGGTGTGACCAAAGTACTTGCATGTTCTAGCCAAAATGGAATTGATAAACCAGTTCTCTTCTATGCTCAACTCTTGCCGAATGTCTGCATTTGTTTTTTTCTCTGTCAAGGGTATTCTAAGGATCTTTCTGTAACATTTTTACTCGAGGGATTCGATTCTTTGTCTAGAAGTTTTGGTAATCGTCCATGATTCACAGCCATAAGCTGCCACATGAAAAACACAGGCTCTCAAGACTTTTACTTTTATCATTTTGTTGGTGCCCTGCCATAATTTCTTCAGGCTGTTCAGTCTCTGCATTGCCATAGCTAGTCTTCTTCTGATTTCTTTCGTATATATATATATATATATATATATATATATATATATATATATATATATATATATATATATATACACACACAATAGACATACATACAAACTTCGATAGTTAGATAATTATTCCTTTGTGTATATTAGTGCGTATGAACGACGACCAGGTTATCAAATGCCTTATACATCTCCGTCCGAAGGTGGGATGGAAACCATTGTGCCCTTGTCAAATAAAAGGTCAAGCTCTAAAACATACAAGCAAACATGTGCCATCAGTTCCTTTTATCTTGGTTGGTTGTACATTTTTTTTTAGTTTACGTCCGTATTTGTTGAAGTTTATGTGGCTTCAAATTTGTACATGCCCAAACCCTCTTTAGCCGGCTCTTACGACATGTCTGACAGCGTAACAGTAACTTGTTCTTCTTCGTTCGTTCTCAATCTCCCGCTACCAAACCATGAAAGGGCTTAGGTAGCAGAATGTAGTCCAGCGAACGGAATGCGTTGTGTCGTAGTTTACAGCTTGACTGCGATATTTGCACCTTTCGGTCCAACACATCCGACTGCAGCAAGCATATTTTGAGTACCGGGTTAGCATTCCCTCTTCGATCCCTTCTCCTTAGCCAGTCTGCCCTGCTGCAACCTATCCAGGATCACCGCGTGGAGGTGTAGAAGGGTCTTGGCAGCTCTGGTTCGCTGGCCCTTACGCTAGCAGTCAGCTATGGGTTGCTCCCAGTAACTTGTTCAAAACTTGGGCAATATGTATTTTTATAATTTTGTATATAATTTTACAACGTATAATTTGAATTTCTTTGATGTATAGGATTACTGAGTTCTGAGCAAAATGACGCCACTTTCAACCACAGCACATGCATGTTTTGTATCTATATAGTACATTGACCTAGAACAACGGGAAAGAAGACTAACGTCTGGTCAGGCAAAACATACTGGCTAAGACCGCCACCTCGGCTTCACCATAGCCTTTCCCGGAAACGGACTGTTTTCATGGTAGCCTGGCTAACGAAGTGAGAGATCAATGTAATCTCCGTAGTAGTGAGTGACATGCAGATACAACCAAGCATAGGAAAACCGCCTGGAGTATCCAGGTCCACCTTCATCAGCACGATAGGGATGTGAGGAAACCCACGACACCACACCACTTAACGTCCTTTTCCCGGCCCACTGAAGAGTGACCCTACACATTGTGGGCCTTTAGCAGCAACAACCTGGAACAAGAAATTACGAACTGCCACATAATTATCGTGAGATTTCACAGCCGATAGCAGAAGAATTGCTCAGCTTCAATCGTTGATAACTCCTACTACAGCAGATGAGGAACGACAAACAAGAGCTCACACCACCATCAGCCTGGTCCAGCCGTGGGATATGACTGGCAGGTGTGGGATATACGAAAAATAGATGCAAAGAAGCTTCGAGTTGCTCAAAGGTCTTTATAGCGAAGATTGACAGTGTCTTTATGGGATGAATTCATAATACAGAAATCTTGAGTCATAACTCATCTAATGGCGTGGTAGACAACAGATGGACATGAAAAGTGATGTCTTGGTGGTCCTACAACTTTAAGCGTCCACTCGGCCGAAGGACCGATGTCAGACTAGTATGCGACATAGACAAGGCTGAGCACGTGGACCTCAGACTAGTATGTGACATAGTCAAGTCTAAGTACATGATCCTCAGACTAGTATGTGACATAGACAAGTCTAAGTACATGCTCCTCAGACTAGTATGCGACATAGACAAGTCTAAGTACATGATCATCAGACTAGTATGTGACATAGACAAGTCTAAGTACATGCTCCTCAGACAAGTATGTGACATAGACAAGTCTAAGTACATGATCCTCAGACTAGTATGCGACATAGCAAAGTCTAAGTACATGATCCTCAGACTAGTATGCGACATAGACAAGTCTAAGCACATGCACCTCAGACTAGAATGCGACATAGACAAGGCTGAGCATATGGACCTCAGACTAGTATGCGACATAGACAAGGCTAAGCACATGCATCTCCCAAAACAATTTCAATTTCCATTTTCAAAAACATGTTTTTAGAATAAATGAACAGCACAAAATTTGAAACTGCTAAACAAAAAATGTTAAACTGCAAAAGTCGATAATACATCGTTTTTAATCAAATAAATTACGACAAAGCAGACGTAGCCACTTGTCGTTATATGCATTATCCTACATATGTAAAGGTCAAGGAAGTCAGATACACACTTACTGACCGTCGGAGAGAATGCGTGAGAGACTCCATGTACTATCTCTGAGCTTTCTGTTTAGGTGGAGTGATCAGTTCTCTACGTTTCTCTTCCCGTCTCTCTCTCGCTCTCTCTCTCTCTTTCTCTCTCTCTCTCTCTCTCTCTCTCTCTCTCTCTCTCTATGAATTGTACTCAGTAAGCAACGTATATATTTGATGCATACATTTACATATTTGGTCTTCAATCTTCTCCACATTATCTATATTTCACTCTATGGAATGGTCCCGAAACGAGGGCAGGTCACATATTAAAACTTGTGTACAGTGCACTGGACTAAGAGGAGCGAGTGCCCAAGCGGTTGGGGATCCTGTCTCATGTGACCCGAGGGAATTCGAATTCAAAACATCGTTACGGTCTAACTTTTTTTTTTCTGTGGAGTGGTGAGCTAAAAATAGCATAGCCTGTACATTCGGGGTCATTTGCAGGGGTACGTGATCTTTATTTGTCAGCCCTGTGTATCTATCCCCTGTGGCTACCCGAACAATGGGAGTAAAAACCGTAAGGACAGTATTGATATATATATATATATATATATATATTTTTAGCATGACGACGGCTTGTCGGTATGTCAGATTGCCTAGTCCGAGACTGATGTTGTCGGTGGTTGGTTGGTTATTGATTCGGCGACCTGTGGGCTTCTGTCCGCTGGCCCAATGCCATATAGTGGTATATGTAAGTGTTTGTGAGTTGTTGTTTAGTTCCGAACAAAGTGTTCCATTTGTCTGGCCTCGAATGAAGAAGCTTTTTCCTAACACTGACAAGCTCCGAATATTTTTAAGAAAATGGTTCTCAACAGTTTAATAGGGATGTGTGCACAGTCAGCACTCTGGAGTATGTTCTGTTGGACTCGGTTTATGTTACTGTTAAGTTGTATGTGTTCAGTAGGAACTGAAAATGGTGCTTTGATCTCTCCCTTTCAGGAGGTTGATATTATATTTAAGATGGCCATATGTTTGTAGATTTCTCACCCAGTATTCCCAATTGCCCATCTATTCATCCAGGCCTCTTTGTTCGCAGTCCTCAGTAGTTGTTTGACTGTCTGTAGGGTTGTTGGTGTGTATTGTTGTTCTTGACTTGATCCATTATTAGCCAGTCTGTCTGCCTATGTCATTGTCAGGTGTATTTGAGTGACCAGGGAGTCATTGTATAACTATTCTGACTTCATGGGATGTGAGAAGTTGGTTGAAATATAGTGATATTTGGGCAAGTTCAGACTTAAAATAACCACCATCTTCCAGAACTTGGAGGACAGATAATGTGTCTGTAAAGATTACGATACTTTGGGCTTTTGATGGGAAAGCATCAAATACAGTTCTCAAGTGGTACAGAGCTACTATCTATACTGTTATTTCTGCATCATAGTTTGAATATATCAAATAGGTCATCAGATGTTCTGTCTGGATACTCTATGTAGACTCCATATCCTACTTTAATAGTGACCTTAAAAGCAAACCCATCAATATAGACATGTATTCCTTCTTCTGGGTAGGCGTCAATCGTTCTCTGTGATGCTCACTCTCATAATGCTTACTGGATCAGAACTTTTTTTTTGTATGATCTGTACATTCTGTTTGAATTTCTGACATTTTTAGACATATATGTGGTGATACATTTCTTATTACCATCTGTGTTTCTTGTCATTGTCTGCGACGTTATATGTCTTTAATCTCACTGACGGGGTGGAGAACTAACTGTTGTTTTATTCTCCGCTTTTTTTGTTGCCATTTTTTTTACAAGATGTCTATATGGTTGGTCTTTGGTCCTTCTTTTCCACCTCTCATAAACTTCCATAGGGGCCATGTCTCTTCACATCTAAATGGGGCTCCACATGCAGCAGTGGGTGTTGAATTCATTATTCACTAATAAGGCGCAGGCATTGTTCTGCACTATGCTCAGGGATTCTACATCAGTCCGCGAGCCTGTTGTCAAAAGTGCACTGTTGTATTCTAAAGCAGAGCGCACATATCCAAGATACAAGCCTCTCAGAGTGTCCTTGCCTGATCAACATATTGTGCCAGTGAGCCTTTTCAATAACTATAACCACCTCAACGCTTTATTTTTAACATTTAGAAATGTTTCTTGAGGCTGCGTGGCGGTCGAGAGTGATGCCAACATACGTAGGCGCTTCCTCTCTGGGCAATTTTTTGTTTGGCTTTTGTCGATCGATCTATGTTCTTTATGTGTGACAGCTTTTGTATGTTTTTGTTTTTGTAGTTTCTAATGCTCACTCCAAAAAATATTTCAATATATCCCCATTGCTGGCCTAAGCCTGTCCCTTTTCTATTTGATAAATAATAATAATAATAATAATAGTTGCCCGTCGCAAGCGTTAATGGTGACAGCGTCAGATTTGTGTTCATTTCTGACCGCATGGGACTGAGCAGTCCGATCTGAACGCGACAAAGTTTACCGCACGTGAGGCACACGTGGACAACGCTTGTAATTTGACCGTGTTGTGTTCTGTTTATTTCGTGCAGCTCTCTTTTTCTGATTCTCGGGAATGGTTGCTTCTCAGCACCATGTGCGATGGCAATGCGCCGGGCTGAGCGGTTCACAGCAGGCGGCTACCAGATGGTGACATCAAAAATGAAACTTTAAAAAAACATTTAAAGTCTTTATATCGGTTCTTCAAGAGGTACCCGACGAGCATCGCCTGTCCTGAGCTCACAGTACAACAGTTATTTATAGAGGCGGACATTCGAACGATATGTAAGTCCACCTGTAATGGCCTCTGATAGTCTCATCCTGCTGAAGACCACATAGGCCCTCTATCCTGCTAACCGATCTTGTAACAGCTTGCAGAGACAACTTACGTGGCAAAGCTTGAGTTTTCTGACATGCCTGCTATAGACTGCCCGCCCATGTTTCCCCTAACTAAACATCAACTAGACGACACCAACAAGCACGTACTGTAACATACCCACTGTTCTCACTTTTTGAACATCAGAAAACCAACTTAACCCTCTACGCTCTAAGTATTAAAACAGGGGGCATGTATTCAGACCATCATGGCTTTACTTCTTTGCCTCATTAACATAACCTTTACTTACACATGAGATTTAGACGTTTTTCTTCTGCCGAAGACGGTTGTGTCGGACCGAAAGTGCAAATATCGCAGTCAAACTGTAAACTAGCGACACAACGCAATCCGTTCTCCGGACTACATCCTGCTACTTCAGGGCTTGGTAGCGGGAGATTGAGAACGAATGCAGAAGAAGAAGACGGTATTCTAATACAAAATACAAGTGAAACATTGCATTGAACATAATAATAGCTACTGTTTCCGAGCAGATTGTAGTGGGCTTGCTAGGGTGTAATGGATTAAGGACTTCATTGATCCATTTGGATTTTTACTTCCTCTCCAGTCATTGAAGCATAAGCCCCGACACTACATTTTGTCTGTTACTCAAATTATCTGAAAGGAAACCTATATCCGATCGTTGATCGCTCTGCATGGCGTAGTCAAATCTCTGCTGGTACGGCGCACATGGAGCAGATAGGAATCAAGGAAGCTGCACCAAGACGTCCCACACGAAAGACAAGTGACGAGTTGCCTCCGCCTGAGAGTCAGACAGTGTTGCTCTGCCATCAGTGTGACAGACGCTTTCGGGCTCGGATTGGTCTGATCATCCACCTCTGAACCCACTCCACGATTGACAGATGACAATGTGGTTCTCTTCGGAAACAATGAACAAACAACATACATATCTAATCAATTGCAGTCGCGTTTTCAGAGCAATGGTTTTACACGATCATTTTGCCAGCCGCATGCAGACCTATCTTTAGTCGCCTTTTACGGGCATGAACGGCCTTTTCTTACCACTCGGATTAAGGACTAAATAGTAAACAGTATAGTCTTACTAACTAAATAGCTGCTGATAAACAGTCCAGTCTTACTAACTAAATAGCTGCTGATAAACAGTCTAGTCTTACTAACTTAATAGCTACTGATAAACAGTCTAGTCTTACTAACTCAACAGCAGCTGATTAACTGTCTATTGTTACTAACAATAAATTGATTAACAGTATATTCTTACTAACTAAACAGCAACTGATTTAACAGTGAATTCTTATCAATTCCTTCTTCTCAAACTCTGTAAGCATATTCTTCTTAGCGAACTACAGCTGACCAAAACCCTCTTCTGCCTTCAAGTCGTGACCCTAGCAATAGGTTGTACTAGTCCCTATTGTAGTCTGGCTAAGGTATATGGATCTCAGAGAGAGGGCAAACCTGGTACTGAAGATAGCCATCTGAAATCGGATGTGCGGGCTGGAAGGCGCAAACATCGCAGTATGTCTTTACGACACAACGTCCTCTTCAGGGCGAACGCTGAAGAAAAAAAGAAAAATACTTTTCTTTTAATTTAAAAAACAAAATGAATAATACTAACTACGCTTACCAAATCTTGCTGAGATAACAAAATATATATTTAAAGCCATGGTCAGGTCAGTTTGGGAGGCGTTGATCTGTGTCTTATCCTTACGTCTGACCGCTATTTACCTGGAGCTGTGCGTGAATAGCTCACCGACTTCCTTCTGACAAATTTTGTGCTGTACGGAAATTTGATTCGTTTGTTCAAGAGTGTACGTGCGCTGTCAGAAAGAACCGTCCACGACCGCGACCGAAGCTCATGCTTACAGTAAATCGCAACAATGTAACATAGAATAGGAATTTGGAGGTGACTGCGGAATTTGTGTCAGGGCAAATCAAGGCAGGCTCTGGGAGAATTAATTAACAAAATCAATCAGAAAGTTATGATAATAGTCTTCTATCTAGATAGATAACCCTCCGTGCGGTCCTTGAGGTCTCTTACTTAACTTGAATTCCCCATGTGTCTCTATTTGCTGAAGCATAGGGCCGACACTTTCCTAATCAGTTTAAAAAAAAAAATAGAAGCTTGATTTTATAATGTGGTTTTTTTTTTACATCGTATGGTTGTCTGTCCTATACACACCCTTTTTGGTACTAACGTTTTAATTCATCTCAGAGTTCACTGGGTCCCCTTCGTAAGTCACGGAACATTCCATTTCGGGTTAAGGGTAGGACTGGTCGATATAATTTTATTGTAAATAACGACAACCTACCGTACCGCACACCTGCCAAGAAACTTATAAAGCCAAATGGGTTGGCGGTTGTAAGAAGGGCCGTTCTTCAAAGATAACGATATAAGTGTAGAAAAGATGGTTATATTCAGTTTTGCGAAGGGTTATATTTAGGGTTAGATAACATGGTTATTACATCGTTTGACAACATGGATAATGCCACGTTGCTGTAGACACTGGATGTTACTCTCCTTATCATGGACCAACGTTGACATATTACAAAAAATGCATTGCTTAGACGGCGGGAATAGACGGCAGCAGAAACAGAATTTGTCGTCTATTCTCGCAGAATGTTTGACACCCCTCTCTCTCCCCAACAGTTACAAAATAGACTTTTATGACGTCACTGTCTCAAATTCGGTGCTAAAAATAGATGTTTCTTTTGTTTGGGGGAATTAAGACGCTAAGTACCCCCTTCGTTAGCTTGCACTAACGATATTCAAGGAAGGAAACAGTGAGCCTATTCTGTTTGTCTAGGGAACCACTCTGTTGTCCCTTACTCTGGTGGAAAGACTATGTCCACTGCACTCTCGTGAATGTCGTCGTGGTGGTCGTCTTTTTTGTGAAAGCATCTATGATGTTTGCGCGGTCACACGAGTTTCCGTGATGAATTCCACCACTGCATGGGGGTTCTTCTTTAGCTACGTACAGTTTTGAGTTCAGTGTTGAACTGTTGGGCTAGTGTATCTTCCTTCCTTGGAATGTTCCAAAAGGGGTTTAAAGATAGTTGTGCATGGGGATAGCAACCTCATTAAGAAGTTATTAAATCTTATCGAACAAGATGGTAATAATAATGGTGGCAATATAATCGTTTTAGCTGTGAGTTGGTAGCTCTGAACAGCCCAATGTGTTTCAGACAAATGCACTCTTTCTCAGGTGGAGTTCGAATAAAGTCTGTCTTAGATGCGTAATGATATGGAAAGGCAATGTATGGACGCATCTTTTGAGTATCCCAGAAAAGAGGCAGCCCAATGTGTTGGTGTCCCAGGATCGCCACGTCCTACCAATGACCTATCACACATCTGAATCGGCCACCTCATCATTCCCCAGTCACTCATACTACCTCATATGTAGTGACGTCACATCTGGCATTTCCTGGGGGATCGCTACAAAGAGTCAGGTGTAATGTCCGCTGGCTTGCATCTCTTGGTCATCCTTGCAAATAATTGATGAACAAACAGCAAAGAACGATACATGAATGCATTTAACCAATATAGTGGGTGTAGATTGGTGCAGCCAAAAGTATATGTTGGGTCCAGCGGCTCTTCAGTACCTTAGTCTGGCCCATCTCCAACGACATGTCTGAGTTGGGTGGCCCCGTTGAGTAATATCCCCGCCATCATAACGACTGGGGTCATTGGTAGTGCAAGATCTTCAACCTCCCCAAGGTAGATTTACACATGGAGAGATGGGACAGCACCATGTCACACCGGATTTGTGAAAAAGCATGGGTCAAGAAGAAGATATCTCATGGGAGGAAGTTATCAAATGGTCAGCGTCAAGAAGAAGTTATCAAATAGCATATGTCAGGAAGAAGTGTCAAGAGAAGAAGTTATCAAATTGCAGATGTCAAGGGAGGAAACTATCAAATAGCATATGTCAAGGGAGGAAACTATCAAATAGCATATGTCAAGAGAGGAAGCTATCAAATATTTTATGTCAAGAAGAAATGTCAAGGACAAAAAATGATCAAATACTGTGGCACACATATAAGTTCGAGATTCAAAGAGAGGCCACGATAATTAACGTCCTTATCAAAGTACACAATGATTATGACTTCGGTAAGGTAAGGATGTTTCTGTTTATCAGCCAACACGTATCATACACGGGCTTACACTTCATCGCGCCGATTCACAATCATATAAATCATCGGCCCCAGAGCGGCATCACCCTGGGGGGCCACTCTTCCCTTCTCTCTCTTCTCTTCCCTCACTCTGTTTCATTTGACTCTGTCCTACAGTCACACCCTTGCACAACTTTCACACGCGCCCTCGTGGTAAAGCCCTTCCATTGCACTTTGGTTGGGCTAGCTTCTGAGGGCGCACAAACCTAGCATAGGTACATACAGATGCACACATGCATCCAAGCACTGGTTTATGCGTCCTGATATCGCCCAATTGACTACGGTCTGGGGTGGAAAATGGCGCGCCTCCGCCAGTAGAAACTAGTGAGGCAAACATTTAAGCAAAAAAAAATAAAAATAAAAATCATATAAATCATCGGCCCCAGAGCGGCATCACCCTGGGGGGCCACTCTTCCCTTCTCTCTCTTCTCTTCCCTCACTCTGTTTCATTTGACTCTGTCCTACAGTCACACCCTTGCACAACTTTCACACGCGCCCTCGTGGTAAAGCTCTTCCATTGCACTTTGGTTGGGCTAGCTTCTGAGGGCGCACAAACCTAGCATAGGTACATACAGATGCACACATGCATCCAAGCACTGGTTTATGCGTCCTGATATCGCCCAATTGACTACGGTCTGGGGTGGAAAATGGCGCGCCTCCGCCAGTAGAAACTAGTGAGGCAAACATCTAAGCAACAACAATCATATAAATATTTACTCTATTCTTTCTTGTTGTGCGGAACGCCTGTAAACTGAGATATTGCATTATAAATATTTATTCATTGTTAGAAATATATGATCTGGGGAGAAAGCTATGGAAAACTATGAGGCTAGTAAATAATCAATATATTTTAGTCACAACAACAATCGCAATGAAATGTATGTTATAAGCACTCGGAAAACAAATGTACCAGACAATAGAAAACATATGTACCAGACAATAGAGAACATATGTACTAGACAATAGAAAACATATACATCAGATAATTGGAAAACATATACACCAGATAATTAGAAAACATATTCACCAGATAATTAGAAAACATATACACCAGATGATTAGAAAACATATATACCAGACAATAGAAAACATATACACCAGATAATTAGAAAACATATACGCCAGATAATTAGAAAACATGTACACCAGACAATAGAAAACATATACACCAGAAAATAGAAAACATATACACCAGACAATAGAAAACATATATACTAGACAATAGAAAACATATATACTTGACAATAGAAAACATATACACCAAACAATAGAAAACATATACACCAAACAATAGAAAACATACTTGCTAGACAATAGAAAACATATATACTAGGCAAAAGAAAACTATACACCAAACAAATATAAACTATATATACCAGACAATAGAGAACATATACCCCAGACAATAGAAAACATATACCACAGACAATAGAAAATATATACATCAGGCAACATAAAAAAAAAGTAAAGTAATGGGCAATTCAAATTCGAACAACGGATCACGTAGTATACGTAGAAAACAGTGCCAAAGCATTGATATAGTCTGACAACGGAGGTCTTTATAATGCTGTGCTTTATATCATGAGGAAAAACAATTAGTAAGGTGGTTCTATGGAAGGCAATGCATCGGGGATGAAGTGTGAGAGATTTTATTGTCCTTGGTCTAAATATTTATTTTCTGAGGCGATGTCACTAGTTCCTTTTTTCGTCACCTTAACATTCCTGGATGTTGTTCTTCTTCTGCGTTCGTTCTCTCACTCCCGCTACCAAGCCCCGAACAGGGCTTTGCAAGTAGCAGGATGTAGTCCGGAAAACAGAATACGCAATGTCGCTAGTTTACAGCTTAACTGCTATATTTACTTCTTTCAGTCCGACACATCCGTCTTCGGCAGACCTGGTTGTAAGTTAGGGTGTCATTTAAGCTAGGTAGACTGCTGCGTTTCGAGATTGAGAATTTAAACTCGATCCCCTGGCCGTAAAAGACAAGTGCTTTTACCGTTTTACGACACGTGGTGGGATTCAGCCAGGTACATAATCTGCTCCCTTAGTCCTAGGGGCGACAAATTTGTTTAGGATCTAGGAGCCAGTTAGCAAATAAAGGAGCCAGGCATCGTACTGGATGAAGGATAAGCCCCAGTAGAGGAAATTGTGCAAGTAAATACATTTGTCCTGAAACATAGTAACGTCTAGACGCCATGACGACCTGGCTTTCAGGATTTGTCGTGTCCAGACTTCGTCGTTTGTTGCGACACGAAGCTATGTAAGGCAACTTGCTATATTATTAGGTCTCTTTAGTGTCACTTTTTACGACAGGAGGCTCTGTGAGACAGCCAGCTACATAATCAACTCTCCTTAACCGCTTTTTTCGCGATAGGAAGTTCCCTTACTTAGGAGGAATGAATAGGACATCGCATCTCTATGCATATTATACACGTCACTGAAAAGGGTTGTGCCTGCAATTTCATCACGTGAGACACATTGCTACAGGTGCTACCACAAGACGAAGAAGCCTACAGTTCCTTGCTTCGGGATTCCTGCATGAATATAACAACCGACTGTATCTGGATTAATTATTTCGTACGATTTGTGGTGTTTTCCTCTTTGCTTATCCTGGCAAAGCCATCGGCTCTTTCGGTTACCCTGTGTTGTATTTCTAGTGAAAAGGCAGAACTTCACGAGCCGTTCACCCTGTTTGCTGACAATGTAAATTTTGGTATATTACCAAGATATCCAGGAATGCCTGAGTATGACTGTGGCGGAGGCTGGAGTTTTGGCAAGAGAACGAGTTTCTTTCAGACTGTGATGTGAGCGACGTTCTACAAAGGACATGCTACATGATGATGAAGAAATATTCACACAGTCTAACGATTGTCTCACACAACGGTTAACTACGCTCCGATGATGAAGAAATATTCACACAGTCTAACGATTGTCTCACACAACGGTTAACTACGCTCCGCGGCCCTATCCCAGGTCACATAGTACCCGGCCTCCAATTAGCAGCCAACATAACTTCAACTAACTCACTGTGATAACCCGACTTTAACATGATGGTAGTCGCTCGACGCTGTATGTCCCCTGGTCTATGCGAACATGTATACAATGTATCTGAGGCTGACAGAGACGCAACTTTGCACACACAAACATGTGAGCCTTAAACGGACAACAATATATCGCGTATAGCCATGGCTATCTACAGTGGCGGCACTGATTTTTAAAGGTGTAAAATAGAGATGAATGAGAGAAGGGGGGTGCAGTTGTACTCTACCTTCCTCAATAATAAACCCATGGATCCACTCTGGTCAGACACGCCCATGTTTAAATCATTGGCACTTCTATTAGCAAGTAATAAAACAACTTATTCTGATATAAGGTACAGGGTACGTACCCTTTTATCGGTGCTCTCTAGTCAACCCAACTGTGAATGAGTACCTGACATACGACTAGGGAAGTAAAAGGCAGCGAGGAAAGGAACTGGTCACACTACCTCATACAAGTTGTTTCTTAGTTTACTGGAGTCTCTAACAACTTCATTCCTCGACAGTGGCGTAACTACTATGGGACAAACCTTTACTGAAGTCTCTAACAACTTCATTCCTCGACAGTGGCGTAACTACTATGGGACAAACCTTTACTGGAGTCTCTAACAACTTCATTCCTCGACAGTGGCGTAACTACTATGGGACAAACCTTTACTGGAGTCTCTAACAACTTCATTCCTCGACAGTGGCGTAACTACTATGGGACAAACCTTTACTGGAGTCTCTAACAACTTCATTCCTCGACAGTGGCGTAACTACTATGGGACAAACCTTTACTGGAGTCTCTAACAACTTCATTCCTCGACAGTGGCGTACCTACTATGGGACAAACCTTTACTGAAGTCTCTAACAACTTCATTCCTCGACAGTGGCGTAACTACTATGGGACAAACCTTTACTGAAGTCTCTAACAACTTCATTCCTCGACAGTGGCGTAACTACTATGGGACAAACCTTTACTGAAGTCTCTAACAACTTCATTCCTCGACAGTGGCGTAACTACTATGGGACAAACCTTTACTGAAGTCTCTAACAACTTCATTCCTCGACAGTGGCGTAACTACTATGGGACAAACCTTTACTGAAGTCTCTAACAACTTCATTCCTCGACAGTGGCGTAACTACTATGGGACAAACCTTTACTGAAGTCTCTAACAACTTCATTCCTCGACAGTGGCGTAACTACTATGGGACAAACCTTTACTGAAGTCTCTAACAACTTCATTCCTCGACAGTGGCGTAACTACTATGGGACAAACCTTTACTGAAGTCTCTAACAACTTCATTCCTCGACAGTGGCGTAACTACTATGGGACAAACCTTTACTGAAGTCTCTAACAACTTCATTCCTCGACAGTGGCGTAACTACTATGGGACAAACCTTTACTGAAGTCTCTAACAACTTCATTCCTCGACAGTGGCGTAACTACTATGGGACAAACCTTTACTGGAGTCTCTAACAACTTCATTCCTCGACAGTGGCGTAACTACTATGGGACAAACCTTCGCTGAAGTATCTAACAACTTCGTTCATCGACAATAGTTTAGCTGCTGTGGGGCAAACCTTTACTGAAGTCTCTAACAACTTCATTCACCGACAATAGTTTAGCTACTATGGGGCAAATCTTTACTGAAGTCTCTAACAACTTCATTCACCGACAAGTGTGTTAGCTACTATGGGACAAACCTTACAAACTTAGTCATATATATTTTGTTTATTCTTTTATTTCAGCAAAGTTCCTGGAAAAAGATCCGCAGTTTCATCCTATGGTCACCATTTATCCAAGTTTTTAAGAAACATCGGTATCCATGGATACAGCTGGCTGGACACCAAGGTGAGACGTGTGACAATTCAATAAACAAATTTAAGATTTTCAATGTTTTCATTTTTATGAATGATTGCTTTAGTTGTTAAAATGTCAGAGTGCTGGCTTCATAAACAAAACGGAATGGGTTCGTTTTCTGGTAGTGTCATACTTTAATCCACTTAGGTTTAAATGTGTACTTGACTTTAGTTCGAGGTAGTCAATGTAGCTAAACAAGGAACCATCTAATGCAGAAGTGGATATATTGAGATCGGATTTAGATCAAATTCTGGGATGGTCTGAGAGCTGGCAGATGGAGTTTAATGTACAGTCATCCACATGGGTAGATCCAATATGGAACATAATTACAGAATTGGAGAGAACAATATTCGAAAGATAGAAAAGGATATAGAGGTTAAAATAGATCATACAGGTAAGGTGAGTGAACAAGTCCAGGTAGCAGTAAAAAAGACAAATGCAATGTTCTACTTACCTACCTACCTACCTACCTACCTACCTATCTATCTATCTGTCTGTCTGTCTGTCTGTCTGTCTGTCTGTCTGTCTGTCTGTCTGTCTGTCTGTCTGTCTGTCTGTCTGTCTGCCTGCCTGCCTGCCTGCCTGCCTGCCTGCCTGCCTGCCTGCCTGCCTGCCTGCCTGCCTGCCTGCCTGCCTGCCTGCCTGCCTGCCTGCCTGCCTGCCTGCCTGCCTGCCTGCCTGCCTGCCTGCCTGCCTGCCTGCCTGCCTGCCTGCCTGCCTGCCTGCCTGCCTGCCTGTCTGTCTGTCTGTCTGTCTGTCTGTCTGTCTGTCTGTCTGTCTGTCTGTCTGTCTATCTATCTATCTATCAGAATATCTATATATCTATCTATCAGAATATCTATATATCTATCTATCTATCTATCTATTGACCGATCGATGTTCTTTGCGCACCAAATACGGCGCAAAAGACAGAAACAAATAATCTCCAGTTGGAACTGTGTAACGCCACTGTTTTTAGATCTTGTGTAGTGTTGAGGGCTATAGTTGAGCCCTCACGGATGATTGTTCTTCTGAGTGTTTCCTTGGGTTTCCATAACGCCCTTTGATGTCCATTCGATTGCTTGCAGTGGAAAACAGTTGTTGTCATCCAAAGGACATGTCCGATATATGTCCATCGTTTTTCAGGATTATGGTCGACACGTATATATGATGTCTATATTCTTATCGAGTCATTAGTTATGAACTGGTCCCAGTATATTCAATAATTTTCTTAAACATTTTTTTCCAAAGATATTTAGTTTGTTTTCTAGCGCTTTTGTTGTCTTCCAGCTATCACATCCATATGTCAGGACTGATATTACGATTGAGTTGAATAGTCTGAGCTTGATATATTTACTGAGTGTCGTTGATTTCCAGATGTTGGGTGAGTACGAGTCCAAAGCAATTCTAGTGGAAATTTCTTTCGTGGCATCTCGATCTTGTGTCATTTTGCTTCCCAGGTATGCGTAGTGTTGGATATTTTGTAGAGATTTCCCCTGTAGCTTGATATCAACCGTTGTGTCTGTGGAAGCCATTCTTTTCGTCTTTGAGGCGTTAACTTGAAGTCCTAAATGTTCTGACCGTTAGCAAAGTCTGTCTATATTTTCTTGTGTTTTTTCACTAGTGTTACTTAGTAGCGCTAGGCCGTCTACAACATCATCTTCTAAGGTCTTGTTATCTGTGCATTCTATGCCTAAATGCTTATCATCGACATAGTGTTTCGTAATCCAATCTCTAGCTATGCCAAATAGTAGAGGTGATAAAATGCAATGTTAGATATGATAAAAAGAAATATTAAACATAGGAGCATGGAAGTGATAGTCAAACTGTATAAAACATTAGTTAGAACCAAAATGGAGTAGTGTGAACAGGCGTGGAGTCTTTATCGTAGAGGAGATATAAACATGATGGAAAGGATACAAAGAAGAGCGACAAAGCTGATAGTGGGATTCTAGCATTATAGTTATGAGGAATGGCTAAAACAAACCGGTCTAAAATGTCTAGAAAAGAGACGAATTCGAGGTTATTTAATACAGGTTTATAAGATAATGAACGGAAAGGATTAAATTAGACTATAAATAGTTGGTTTTTTTTTAGAATACAGCTGACTACAAGAACAAGAGGACTCAACCACAAATTAATTAAAGAAAGGTCCAGATTAGATACCATTACATATTGTTTTTAGTCAGAGAGTAGTGAATGCTTGGAATGCATTGCCACGTGAAATAGTAAAGGCAGGGTCAATTAATGCATTCAAGAATATATTTCATGTGCATAGGTATATTTAGATTTAATGAATGTAAAAGAAACTGCCTGTTTACAGACTTTGCAGAGTCTTCTAAACCAATATAAAGACGTTAGGTTAAGGAAATGGTCATCTCACTTCACAAGAGTCTCTGATACTCTGTTCTCGATGGCTGTCTCAGGGTCACACTGTGAAATAACTTAACTATTCCAAACTGAATAGCAGAGTGGGACCGAAGGTGCATCAGGGTCAGTGAACCACGATTGTTGCATAGAATCAGCTGACAGGATAAAGTACCTAACTCTGAAGTTCTCAACACGGCAAGGTTGTTGGGTATCCATAGGCTGCAACATAGAACCCAAATCAGATTGGACATTTATGTTCACGTGCCCTTTAAACGCTGCTATGCAATAAGCTAAGAAAAGACAAGAAGGCATACGAAGGACAGAACTAAGCTAAAAAGACTCATTGAATGTGTGTCAGAAAAATGTGAACATTGATGTCACCTCCTGTAAGCCACATGCGCAAGGCAACTCCACCTTTTGGTTAGTCATCACACATGGTGCTCAAATTGCTGAGCAAAAAATTATCACTGAGGCTAAGAGAAAGTGAAAAAAGTAAGATGGCCGCGCCTTAGTGGCTGCACTCTCGACTCGCTCCGGTGTTTGTGTCGAGTTTTCCGATGTTTGGCGGTTCGTATTCGGATTATATCTCACAACTCCTTCACCAGGTGGTATCAAGCACTCTATTCTGTGGAATTGATGTGCCTTCGGTCGGTTATCCTGTTTGTTATGCTGCATTTCATGCCTGGCCAAGCCGTGGGAGAGCAGTCCATGACGTAGTTCAACGTTCCGCTTAACTGCACACGAGAATTCAGTTCAGATTATCACTTCTCAAGGACCTTTCTGCTCTGACTGAAGCCGACTTTCTTCTGCCCACCATCCCTTTACCAGAGGTTACACGATACCTCTCCCACCCTCGTATTCTCAGCACAGCAAGGGTCACGCTGACCAAAAGGTGTACACAGTCCGAAGCATCGTCGGCGGGACATGTAAAAATAGGGAGTTTGACACGGACAGACACAGAAAGCCCGACATAAACATTGCTCTAATACACTCATCGCAGCCCTCATCCCAAGCCTGCGGAGTACACGGCTCCACCTTGAGAGTCTGTAGGGATTTCGGTCGACACGCTACGCATGAACACAGCCTCAGCAGTTGGTAGAGGTCGATCGACGCAACAGGCCTTTGACGCCTGCGCGAACATTATTATTATAAAGAGAGTGTGCTCAAAAGCACACAATGTGCAACATAACTACTGGTCCCGCGTGTGGTAGTGTCTGTTACGCCAGGATATGTCTTTGCAGCCATATGCGATCACATATCACAATACAAGCCTGATGATTTTTTCCTTTCGATTGCCAGCTATTATAATTATTATCAAAATAGCACCTGCACCTATCCGTGTATCGTTACATTTGCTGCTTGACTGTGGTTTGCAGGAAACTTCCATGCAGGTGAAGCTGGGTCCGTATTAAAAAAGCTAGATACACGGGAGCAGGCTAGCTTCGAGAAGTTGATGACAGACACTCTGAAAGACTTTGTACCCGAGTACAGGGGTGATGTGGACAAGAACGGCGAAAGTATCCTTTTGAGCCGCAACATATATAATAATGATACCATTTATGTAGTGACAAGTATAGTTTATGAATGGTAAAATTACAATAGTATAGTTTATGAATGGCAAAGTGACAAGAGCGTGGCTGCATTATTTACTGAATAACTCGTAGAAAGAGAGAATTCAAACCCTGAACTCGCGTCTACCATGGTTATGTTAATGTATCACTACCGCTGGAAGTTGCCATAGATACTGTTTATACTCCTTGACCGTTGATCCAGCTTACATCCAGCTACAAGACTTGCTGTGCTCATTTAGTCATCCTTGTGTGATGGATGTTAAGATGGGAGTCAGGACGTATTTGGAAGATGAGCTTCAGAAAGCCAGGCGCTCACCCACACTACGCAAGGTTGGTATATGTTCGTTGTGTTATCATCACGTTGTCATCAGGTAGCTGCATGGCGAGGGGGTTAGTTGCAGCGCCCACATCACAAACTTGCTGGTGCTCATACTCATGAAACGACAAGATCCTACACTTATGGGAAGTTAATTTATTTAAAAATTAGTGTTGATATCGGATGCAGTAGACTATTAAGCGTAAAACAAATTCCAGTTGAGTCCGCTGTGGGGAACACGGTGAACGAGAAAATAAATGATCATCAGGATGCTTCATCTTCAGTATGCCACTACGAGGAAGCCTGTATCATTTATGTGCTCATGTAATGTTAATTTCTTTGATTTTACATGATGAGGTTGCCAACTATAAGAGCATAGAGCTACTACTGGACACTTCCGTGCGTGACACTGCACACGGGTGTACTATCGCTACCACCCAGAGATCCGGGGAAATACTAGAAAGTCAACGCGAAAAAAAATGCCGTTCTCCACCGTAATCTGAACTCGCGACCTACAACACCCGAGGCCAACGTCTTACCTCGACCTCTGTCCCCTACAAACACTTTTGTCCCAACCTTCCCTTTATCATCATTCACATACCCTTATGTCCCAACATTCCCTTTATCATCATTCACATACCCTTATGCCTGAACTTTGCCTTTATCATCATTCACATACCCTTATGTCCCAACCTTCTCTTTATCATCGTTCACATACTCTTATTCCTCAACCTTCCCTTTATCATCATTCACATACCCACCCTTATTCCTCAACCTTCCCTTTATCATCATTCACATACCTTTATGCCCCAACCTTCCCTTTAGCATCACTCACATACCCTTATGTCCACACCTCCTCTTTATCATCTTTCACATACCCTTATGTCCCAACCTTTCCTTTATCATCATTCACATACCCTTATGTCCCAACCTTTCCTTTATCATCATTCACATACCCTTATGTCCCAACCTTTCCTTTATCATCAATCACATACACTTATGTCCCAACCTTTCCTTTATCATCATTCACATACCCTTATGTCCCAACCTTTCCTTTATCATCACTCACATACCCTTATGTCCACACCTCCCCTTTATCATCACTCACATACCCTTATGTCCCAACCGTCCCTTTACCATCGTTCTCATTCTCTAGAACCTTCCCGTTATAAACCATCGTCCATGCACGCTTATGTTCCAGCAATGAAACACTAGGCTGATTTGAAGCATAAGGACTTGATAATGAGATATATTGAGTGTTTATCGTGGCGATAAATGATGCTTGTGTTGTATCCGCCTAAGCGCATGTTATTCTGTTACTGTAATTATTATTACATCAAGACCTGGAGCTCCATCGTTCCATTTTCGTATCAGTCATAAACAGAGCTATCTTATAAGTTCGAGTTGTTCTTCAAACCTCTTCCCTTGTCACGAAGTCAACATATATTCTTTCATTAGTCGTGTTAAGAGAAACAAAAATGGGATATGCAAATTAACAATCACCTGACCCGAATGCAACCACAATGCGTGATTTACCGCCAGAAGTGTACTTATCTACTTTATATCAAAAATATATGACTTTGACCTGTTGGAATGCCGAGCAGTCGATTCTTCCGTACTCTGCTCACTCTATACTAAGTATAGGATGACCTCTTTACATATAGCCTGAATTAATGCACTTGCGTGCATTGTAGTGGTGACGTTTTTACATGATTAAATTGTATATAGTGAGGTTGCTAGTTTCAACGAACAGTAATCTGTAATCTTCTTTTAGGTCATGCTTGCAATGTTACATGGGTGCTCGTTAATCTTCTGCGTTCCTTCTCAATCTCCCGCTACCAAGCCCTGAACGTTCTCAATCTCCCGCTACCAAGCCCTGAACGTTCTCAATCTCCCGCTACCAAGCCCTGAACGTTCTCAAACTCCCGCTACCAAGCCCTGAACGTTCTCAATCTCCCGCTACAAAGCCCTGAACGTTCTCAATCCCCCGCTACCAAGCCCTGAACGTTCTCAATCTCCCGCTACCAAGCCCTGAACGTTCTCAATCTCCCGCTACCAAGCCTTGAACGTTCTCAATCTCCCGCTACCAAGCCCTGAACGTTTTCAATCTCCCGCTACCAAGACCTGAACGTTCTCAATCTCCCGCTACCAAGCCCTGAACGTTCTCAATCTCCCGCTACCAAACACTGAACGTTCTCAATCTCCCGCTACCAAGCCCTGAACGTTCTCAATCTCCCGCTACCAAGCCCTGAACGTTCTCAATCTCCCGCTACCAAGCCATGAACGTTCTCTATCCCCCGCTACCAAGCCCTGAACGTTCTCAATCTCCCGCTACCAAGCCCTGAACGTTCTCAATCTCCCGCTACCAAGCCCTGAACGTTCTCAATCTCCCGCTAACAAGCCCTGAATGTTCTCAATCTCCCGCTACCAAGCCCTGAACAGGACTTTGCAAGTAGCAGGATGTAGTTCGTAGAACAGAATGCATTGTGTCGCTAGTTACAGCTTGACTGTAGAAAACTGAGATGCTAGTCCGGTCAGGCACAACATACTGACCAGTACGTTGAGTCAGGGTCAGACACGTAACACTAACCAAGACCACAATCTCTCTTCCATGTAGCGTTCCCTGAAAACAGGCTGTTTTCAAGGCAGCCTCGCTGACGAGATGTGGATGGATGTGAGCGCCACGCAAATGAAGCCAAGCATAGCACAACCGCATGGAGGACCGCGATCTACCTTCATCAGCATGCGTGGGATGTGAGGAAACCTACTACAACCCGCCACTTAACGTCTTTTTCAGGGCGCTCAAACTCAAAAGTGTAAACTTACTGTGAGCATTAAACAATACCATCTTGACACATCCGTCTTCGGCAGACAGGAATGCCATTCTTCACTTCCCGTTTAGTACCTGAATGTAAATAGTTCCATATCTGGTTCCAATTAAACCGAACCCTTGATATAGAACTATTTAACATAGCCATCCAGGTGTTACAGAATGGTATTGAGTCGAATTGCACTAACATGAAAATAAAAACGAATGTGTTACACTTGTATTTCGGAATGCATTTTAAAATATACAATAATTAAATTCGATTAGCTTAATTATCTTTCCTTTTACTTCTTAGACTAATTTTATGTTTCATCAACAAACACGAAATAAAAGCGTGGGTCGCTGAGACGTATTCGGGAGTATTTAGTTGTGTACAATTATTCAGCCGCCGCACGCTTTTATTTCATATGTGCGATGAAACATAGTGAATGATTGGCGTTATGAAGGCAAAAGAAAAGCTCAGAGAACTGAATTATTGTATACTTGTTAATGCTCTGTGAAATAAAAGCTTGTGATTAGGAGCGCGTGGATGAATGGTTTCGATGTCTGCTTGCCTCCTGACGAGGAAATTGGATCGAATTCCGGGTAAGGCAAATGTTTTTCTGTTGGGGGTGAAATAAAAAAACGTAACCAGTACATGACGTGGCGACAACAGTAGTGAAGCGGCCTTTCCTCAGTCTAACAGCCCCTCGACTAGATCAACAATTTGAACATAGTAGTAGGACAATTTTTAAACCAAAAAAAAATATTTTTATAAGTTCATAATTTTTTATCCTTTTTTTGTATTTCGAAAATGGGAAATACTTTTTATATTAAATTGTAATAAATATGACTCACTCACACGCTTATCTGCGTGTGTAATATTATAACACAAACAAACACATACTCGCGGACACACCCATACGCACGCACACAATTATACATCCGTGTGCACATGAACGTTTTAACTTAACATCTTTACTCTGATTTAGAAGACTCTACAGAGTCTATACAGCCAGTTGTTTTTTTAGGGTGGTTTTTACCGATGACGATTCCATCTTAATAGACTCAAACACTAGAGCTAAGTAGACCCGCAACTAGTTAGACGCCATCTATAGCTGTTCTTAACAAACCACATGGGAAAAGGTACAAATAACTTGATACATTTTTAATTTGAATTTTGTTCGGGCATCAGCCGTTAAGCCTACTCTTTTCGATTTCCAACTGCCAAGGAATTTTTAACGTGCTCGACACTGACACGGGAGTCCGATCTCACTATCAAGAGATGAGGGATATTTTTACCAGAAGATCCACGTGTAAAAAATCACGGTCTCCGCCGTGACTCGAACAAGCGACCTCCGGCACTCGAGGCGGACACTTTACCTCCAGACCACCGAGTCCCCCTTGATCAACAAATTGTAGACAATTTGCAAGAATTGTTCTCCCAATATTATCCCCACAAATATAACTAAAGTGTATTGTTATTGGGTTTGTACCAGTACTGATCATTTCAGCTCTCTGGTTAATTGGGAATTGTCTGACTTTTCACATACAAGATTTGACCCTAACTAACAAACAAGTGAAGTTCAATAGAGACCTTTAAGACTTATCCATGACAACATCAGACGTTTGGTATTTTCACTTGACCTTCCTTTAAATATTTTTTTTCTTTTGTGTTTGGAACTACTTGGCAAAAAAAAACAACCTCATTCATTGAATGATAAATCATCCGTCTGTTACAACAGTTAGTTCGTTCGTCGGATGATTTTCTTTGCACGTGGAACAAGTCCACACGCACTCAGATCTCATCCTCAGTATCTCCGCCAGCACGTGATGCCTGTCAGTTCCAGTTGGATTCTGGTTAACAAGACCTCTAATGATCCCCGTATTGTGTTAATACCTCGTCACTCCTAGTTTCACCTCGTTCAACCAGTCGCCACAAGAACGTAGAGTAAGGATCGACTTCCAAATCATCTTTTTGATCGATTTCCATAATGGCGTTTAGGATACCGGCTCGGTCCATTGATCTGCCGCCCGCCGCCATTGCTGTGCTCTCTCGTTGCCTTCCACATCTGTTACAATAAGGAACGTTACTGAGTCTAGTATTTTTGTTTACTGAAGACATTACCAGACACAATCTTAAAACTTAACGCTGAGGCCGAAATGTCTGACTTAGGCGCTCCACTTCTACCATGTGGGTGTAGGGGTTTTCTGTTATATTTCCGGTATGGTATAGTATCTACAGTAGACATATACGACTTCATTAAGAGCCCGGCGCGGATACCGAATTTAAAAAATGTTGACGAGCTACATCATATGATGCTATTTAAAAATTTATAGACATTGGTATTTGTACGACACAAATCATTTTAATTTTCGTAATTGTTAAAATTGTTATTTTAAGTTATCTTAGTTCTTAGTCGACCTGTAGTTCTACTGGGGAGGATTCGCCTGTGCAGGTCCCAGCTCTGGTATGAGTTGAATGTATGCTTGGGATCAAGATGCTGCAGTGGTCAGCGACCCATAGCTGACTGCTAGCGTCAGGGCCAGCGAACCATAGCTGCCAAGACCCTTCTACACCTCCACGTGGTGATCCTGGATAACAGGCTGCAGCAGGGCAGACTAGCTAAGGAGAAGGGATCGAAGATGGAATGCTAACCCGGTAGTCAAAAAATGCTTGCTGAAGTCGGATGTGTTGGACCGAAAGGTGCAAATATCGCAGCCAAGCTGTAAACTACGACACAACGCATTCCGTTCTCTGTACTACATTCTGCTACTTAAGCCCTTTCAGGGTTTGGTAGCGGGAGATTGAAAACGAACGAAGAAGAAGAAGAATGTATGCTTAAGGAGGATTTCCTGCTGAGCGGGCTAGGCTCCAACAGCTTGTTACTCCTTTGGGACTAGTGCCGCGGAGTGGGGTTAACGGATGTGCCAGTTCATCTTAATAGACTTAAAACACTAGAACAAAGTAGACCCGCAGCCAGTTAGGCGCCATCTATGCTGCTCTAAACAAACCACTTAACCATGGCCGGTGTTATGCCATGTCACACAGTTAGTTGTCTCTTACAACATGCTTTCTGTGGGGCAGTGGTGCTATTCTTGACCGTGTCATACACAAAAACACCGGCGGACCACTCAGACATTAAACATTTTTTATTTACAAGTTATGTCATCACTATAAAAATCTACTAGTAGATGTAACGTAAACCGAACAGTTCATGAGATCTCTTTAAAGAGAGATCTATTATTTATTTCATGTTTATTTTATAAGATGGCGCCATAACTGGCTGCGAGTCTACATTTCTCTACTGTTTTGGATCATTATGGATGCCGCCAGACCTCGGATTTGCCTGGAATTCACACTAGTCGACGACTTACACTTGTGTTCACGGAAACGTGGTGGTGTTTTCCGTCTAGACTTATTTCGTTCTTTTTTTGTGATTTCTTCCATCCGTTTATCCTGGTCTGGACGCCGGCGGAATGGCACTACGGTTTTACTTGTGTCGTATTTCACGGGTTAGTTCTGCCGGTTCACCTTCACGAATTTGGCGTGTGGGAATTTTAGATGCTACCATGATGAGCTGAATACAGCTGGGGAGAGATGCCAGACCCACTTACACGCTGAGTGTTGTCCATACGACCTCTTGTGGTTATCGAAAAGGCACGACAAACTGCGTTAGATGCCATCCCATCTTTCTACCCTGCGGGCTACATGTTTACGGAAAGGCTTCGGTGGTAACCCTGAGGCAAAATCTGCATCCTATGCTATCTCCAGTCATCTCGATGAATGTCTTGCCACTGGCAAAAGGTAGCTTAGGCTCTGTGAGTGAGGTTGACAAAAGGCGCAGTTTCTTCCTCACTTTAATCCAAATCACCGCGCAAGTCACCCATTTCAGCGGACACATCAAGAGATACGACTGTCCACACGGCTGAACAAAGAGAGTGGTCTTCATCACTTGTGATGGACAACTATTTTATAAGTAAAATTAAGTTAAGCTTCAGTCAAACCATATGCATTCAATGGGATGTTTGCCACTTCATGTCTCTTTCATCATACCATTTCAACACATCTGTTCTACACAGATAAGCAACGAGTAATATGAACAATTTTCTCATCAGATAGCTTTCACTAACAACTTTAAACTCGCACGATAGTGAAGAATAAATCTTGTAGTATTTTCACTTTAAAAAAGAAAATTGAGAATCTTCTTTCCATTGAAATTGATCAAGTGACTCGATGTTTCGCTTCAGGGGAAAAATAGAGCCATCACTACTCTGTGGCGAAGTGGTCAAGAACGTTTGACGTCGTGTTCAGACGTTCGGGTTTAGAATACGAGCTGCGACGGTAGGTTCATGATGTCAATTTTTTCGGAGATCCCTGGGTTCATCGCCGGACTTACCGAGTTCGTGCGATGCTCTCGGCAGGCGGAGATAACTTTCTGATGAGAGAGACTGAGCCACATAGGGAAACCCTCGACAGGCGGGATACCTTTCTAATGAGAGAGACTGAGCCATATAGGGAAACCCGCGGCAATGAAGTCGAGCCCTTGCCTTTAAACGTTCAACAGGACCGATCATTTGTAGTGGCCGTTTCAATGATTTTACATGATGAGGTTGCTAATCCCATGCACACAACGCTGTTATTTGTTGATGAATATTTGTAAAAAGGGGGTCATTTTCCTTTTAACCCCGGTACCACCCGCACCCATCTATGTAGTGAACTGGAAAATGTACATACACTCCTTTTTAGTCGTTTGTTACGACGTACTTGGAAGGTTTCAGTGGCCGTAGTCTTGCAAACACTCGTACACAGCTAAGTGGTAAACTAAGACAAATATACCGGGAGCCGTTGCAGTTATGACGCCAATATTCAAGATTCTTTTAAACTATCGTTTAACGCGAGAAGAAAGACTAACGTCTGGTCAGGCAAAATATACATAAAATATATATAAATAGACCTCACCTCGGCTTCCACGCAGCCCTTCCTGGAAACAGCCTGTCTTCACGACAGCCTGTCTTCACACAGCCTGTCTAACGAGGTGAGTGATCGACGTGAGCCTAGCACAACCGCCTGGGGGATCCCGGTCCATCTTCATCAGCACGCTCGGGACGTGAGGAAAGCTACGACAATCCGCCACTTAACGTCCTTTTTTAGGGCGCACAAAAGAGTAATCAGACTCGTTGTGGGCATTCAACAAAACCGTTTAATATAGCATTCTCTTGTCCAGCCAAAGCACTCCCTTGTCTGTTTTCCTTTTGAATTGACACTAGAATGTCTCGTGATTTAGTATAGAATTTATGTATTTCGTGTTTGCGTTCAGGATCTTTGGGCATGCTACATCTGAAGGCCAGTCACCATGATGAAGTATGTAGTCTTCACTAGGTCGGAGCGGTTGTCCCACAACTTTTGGGCATGCTACATCTGAAGGCCAGTCACCATGATGAAGTATGTAGTCTTCACTAGGTCGGAGCGGTTGTCCCACAACTTTTTGGCAAGCTACATCTGAAGGCCAGTCACCATGATGAAGTATGTAGTCTTCACTAGGTCGGAGCGGCTGTCCCACAACTTTTGGGCATGCTACATCTGAAGGCCAGTCGCCATGATGAAGTATGTAGTCTTCACCAGGTCGGAGCGGTTGTCCCACAACTTTTGGGCATGCTACATCTGAAGGCCAGTCACCATGATGAAGTATGTAGTCTTCACCAGGTCGGAGCGGCTGTCCCACAACTTTTGTCTCAGCTCCGTGCTCTATGATCGGATCTGGCATATTATTTCCCTATAGAGCAGGCGTTAATGTAGAATGCGTTCAGGATTCTGGCGCCCAGTTCTATATGGGCATTCATCGGCGTGTAAGATCTTTAGTCGGTATAATGTACCAGTAGTCTACAGGGACCAGTTCTCATACGAAATATGGCAGTATTGTCCACTTTAGGACAAGAAGAAGTATTGTCCACTTTAGGACAAGAAGAAGTATTGTCCACTTTAGGACAAGAAGTAGTATTGTCCACTTTAGCACAAGAAAAAGTATTGTCCACTTTAGCACAAGAAGAAGTATTGTCCACTTTAGGACAAGAAGAAGTATTGTCCACTTTAGGACAAGAAAAAGTATTGTCCACTTTAGGACAAGAAGAAGTATTGTCTACATTAGGACAAGAAGAAGTGTTGTCCACATTAGACCATGATTTCTTTCACGTGGATCTTCTGGTTAAAACTGTCCTGAACTCCCAGTAGTGAGATCAGATTCCCATACCAGTGTCGAACATGTTAAAAATTCCTTGGCAGTTAATAATTGAAAAGAGTAGGTTCAACGGCCGCTGCCTGGACAAAATTCAAGTTAAAAATCTACCCAAGTTATTTGTACCTTTCCGCAGGTGGTTTGTTAAAAGCAGCTATAGATGGTTCCTAACTGGCTACGGGTCTACTTAGCTCTTCTGTTTGATTCTATTAAGA